>CM056193.1:153611517-154887590 GCA_029692085.1 Gymnothorax javanicus | reverse complement strand
GGAGGAAAATCTGCATCGCTGGGATTGGGTCCTGGGCCAAAACTGGACTCTCTGAGCGGGTGAAAAAGGCAATTAAATGATCATGAAACGGTACGCTATTTATAGGGCTCTGTGCTAAGTGATTTTTGTATTTTTGCCATCGCTGCCAGGGTTTTGTGTATGTTACAAAATTTATTTGGGGAAAAAAATTATACGGCATCGCTGAGATGGTGAAATAGATTAACCGGTAATACAGCACAATGCTTTTACCCAAATTAACTTTACAGGGGAAACGGAATGAAACTTTTAGCCTCTGAAATAATTTTTGTGACCTCACAGATACGTAAGAACACAGCGTTAATTATTCATTAATTAGATCCTCCTGACTCCTTCGGCATGCGATACTTCTTGTTTACAAACATTGAGGTCATATTCAGCCATACGCATTAGCGTGGTTGGCAAGAACAAGTGTAAATCAATACAACAAAACAGGGGAAGTATGGCATCCTGCAGTTGTGGAACCAATTCGGCGGTCTCTGAATATGTACAGAACCTTGACAGTACTGCGAAGGCAGGATATTTCTCTTAGCTTAAGTACAACGAAGGTCTGTGTAGGCTTCCGGATTCTTACGAGCTATGAAAGGTTGGAGGAACGAGTCGACCCCTCTTTGGGTCTGGGTCGGCTGGATCATCACTTGAACACAGAGTGGAGGCGTCTGGGCATTGAGAAGACAAGTTTCTTGAGTTTAGCCATTAGAATTTGATCCTACTCTTGTTTAATGCAGACTTTTCGTTTAATTATGCGCCAAATGTTCTCAATCAGTGAAAGATCAAGACTGCAGGCAGGCCAGTTCAGCACAGGGACTCTTCTACTACGAAGCCATGCTGTTGTAATTGCTGCAGTATATGTTTTTGCATTGTCCTGCTGAAATACACAAGGCCTTCCCTGGAATAGATGTCATCTGGAGGGGAGCATATGTTGCTCTAAAACCTTTATATACCTTTCAGCATTCATGGTGCTTTTTTAAACATGCAAGTGTCCCACACCATATGCACCAATGCATCCCCATACCATCAGAGATTCTGGCTTTTGAACTGAACGCTGATAACAGGAGGGGTGGTCTTTCTCCTCTTTAGCCTGGAGGACATGACGCCCATGATTTCCAACAAGACTGTCAAATTTGGACTCGTCTGACCACAGGACACTTTGCCACTTTGCTACAGTCCATTTTAAATGAGCCTTGGCCCACAGAACACAGCGGCGCTTCTGGATCATGCTCAACAATGGCTTCCTTTTTACATGATAGTTTTAGGTGGCATCTGTGGATGACACGGCGGACTGTGTTTACAGACAGTAGTTTCTTGAAGTATTCCTGGGCCCATTTAGTAATGTCAATGACAGAATCATGCCGGTGAGTGGTGCAGTTGTGTTTGAGGGCCCGAAGATCACGGGCATCCAGTTAAGGTCTCCGGCCTTGTCCCTTACACACAGAGATTTTTCCAGTTTCTCTGAATCTTTTGATGATGTTATGCACTGTCGATGATGAGACCTTCGAAGTCTTTGCAATTTGATGTTGAGGAATCATTGTTTTTAAAGTATTCCGCAATTTTTTTTACGCAAGCCCTCATGGGTTGGAGAGCCTCTGGCCATCTTCACTTCTGAGAGACTCAGCCTCTCTAAGACAGCCCTTTTATAGCCAATCATCTTACATACATGATGCCAGTTAATGTAATTACTTGCTAAATGTTCTTTCAGCTGATTCTCTTATATATTAATTGCTTTTTCTGCCCTTTTTTTGCCTGTGTCCCAACTTTTTTGAGACCTGTTGCTGCCAGAAAATTTGAAAAGAGCTCATTTTGTGGATAAAAATGAAAAAAGGTCTCAGTTTCAACATTTGAAATGTTATCTATGTTCTATTGCAAATAACATATTGGCTCATGTGATCTGAAAGTAATTGCATTTTGATTTTATTCACAATTTACACTTCGTCCCAACTATCTCGGAATTGGGGTTGTACAAAGACGCGAGTGGGTCGACGGCATCCAGTTCTTGCATCGAATTGCATCAATCTAAGTAGATTTTTTCGGTTCTCGATCAGGAATATGTAGGAAACGTATTCCTGAACCCTTCACGAAACGGTTTGTGCAGTTAATTACGCTGCAACTGACTGGCATTATGACAAAAAGTGGAAGACAACTTTGCTTCACCTATAAAATCAATTTTCATGTTGTGGCTTTTTGCCAACCACGGTAGTCAACAAACCCACGAGACCAAGTTCGTGGCATCATGAGAAGTATCACTCCGGTACGTTCAATAAAATTTCTGGCTAGAACCCTGCTTATCATATGTCACATGAACTCAACTCAGTGTCTGGATGGTTTAGATGCTAAACAGCACAGTGCTTATCACCCATTACGCCAACGACCATCAGTGAAAATAATCCGGGCCAGAGCGCACAGCAGCATTCACTGCTGCCCCTTTAAACACGACTCGCTTGAGCTATCGTTCATAGACGGATCTGGGACTCAAGCCCCGCGATTGTTTGCGAGTAAACACTGCTCCGAGCACTAAGTGGTTAATACTTAGTAGAGCACCCTTTTGCCGCTACGACCTGCTGGAAATGTGATGCATAGGCAGATGTCAGCTTTTGGCAACATTCTTAAGGAATCTTAGCGCAGTCCTCATGGACAACGGTCCCCAGTTCACTAATATTCTAGGGTTTGCATGCTGCAACTGTGTTCTTCAAATCCTACCAGAGATTTTTTATGGGGTTCAAGTGAGGTGACTGTGATGGGCACTCAAGAGTCTTCCCAGACTTCTTCTGAAACCAAGTTTTGGTGGATGTTGAGGTATGCTTAGGATCATTGTCCTTTTGGAAGGTCCAATGATGCCCAAGCGTCAGCTTCCCTACAGACGGCATGACATTTTCTCCTTGGATATCCTGGTCCTTGACTGAATCCATATTGCCCTCCATACTTTCCAGTGCCAGAGGAAGCAAGGCAGCTGTAGAGCATCAAAAAGCCCCCACAATTCTACATTGTAGGCAGGGTGTACTTTTCAGCATATGCTTCTTTATTCCTCCTGCAGACATACCACTGATTCATAAGCCCATAATATTCCAGTTTTGTTTCATCACCCCACAGAACAATATCCCCAAACTTCTGTGGCTTATTTATGTGGTTGTGAGCACATTGGAGCTTGTGCTTTTGGATCAGTTGTGGTGTATGTCTTGCAGACCTCCAACATTTAGTATGCGCCTTACTGTGTGAACTGAAACCTCATTGCCTCCTGCCTCCAAGTCTTGCTGCGGGTCTCCTGCAGTCACTCAAGGGTTTTTGACCACCCGTCTCCTCAGGAATCTGGAGACAGCCATTGATATCTTCCCCTTTCTGCCACGTCCTGGTACTGCTGTCACTCTTCCTTTAACTCTGAACTTGCAAACTATGCTTCCAACTGTATCTCTATGAAAATGCTGTGCCTGTGCTACCTTTTTGTATCATTATCCTTATTTGTGTCAGGCACTGATCTCCTCTATTAGCTTTTTGGACAATTCTTTTGACAGCCATATTTCTAATATGCAATCAAATATCACTGTCAACAAACCCCTAGCGAGTGCAAGTATTTGATGTGTTCTATCTCAAGCAAACCTGATGCAACCAATTAAGCTCTTGATTAGCTGCATTCGGTGTGCTTGAGACAATACCTGATTTGCAAATATGCTCTTATTAGGGATTCTATTTGGGGGGGTTGAATAACTTTGAGACTGCAGTAGTAATTAAAAATGGCATTTTGTGTTAAATTTGGAGAAAGCACTTGTAATTTTAGTTGTGTTTAGCTATTTAAAATGTTCCTGTTGAAACTGTTTATCACAAACAGCTGAAAGTTTGCTAATTTTGCTATTAAACTCAATTTGCAGTGGGGGTTAAATAAAATTTAAAATTTCATTTCCTTTTAACTTCAGTCTTAGTTCATTGGTGATGGTCAGCTCATTAAAAAAAACTGATCCATGTATCAAAGCTGTAGCTGTTATTGTAATTTATCATAATTGTATATTAATTTTGGTGATTGTGAGCCCTGTTCCTATTTTTGTGTATATGAACTAAGAGATCAAGAAGTTAAGCTTCTTTATGTAAATGAATATTTCCAAGCACTGCTAGGTGTCATACAGCCAGCTTATTCATATGAATGGTTTTTCTTATATGTGTATTTAATAATTTCAATATCTGTCACTAATGCTGATAGTTGTCCTTCAACCTAAATGTCACAAATATGTCAATTTAAGAACAATTTCAAACTTCTTGAAATACAAAATGTCTGGAGCTTCTGGAGAGCTTTGCCCCTCTGGGCCTCCTACTGGGCTCTGCCCTGGACCCAAACCCCCCTGCTTACTTTCAGCTGAAACCATGTTCAGCTGTTGTCATCCCTGTGCCTATGGGTATAACCTCTGAGAATACATAGGTGTAATGGAAACTAGTGTCAGATATTTTTATATAACTTGAAAATTGTTCTGCATCTCGTCTAATCCTGATATGAATGCTGAGTCGGATGCTTTTTATGAGACAATTAAAGGACAAACCATGCCCATGGCCTTACTGGTAAAAATGTTGTAAGATTCTGAGCATTTTATTACTGATATTCAGAAAGATGGATATCATAATTGTAAATATCACAAAATCAAACCAAGACTGACAATCTCTTTACAGTCATGAGATATCCAGTAGACATGTCGAATATCTCTGACTGCAAGAAATAATTCCATTAAAATTGTGTGAAAAAGAAAATAAGTGCTGGGTAGACGAAAAAGACCCTTATTGCTTTTTTTGGGGGCTTTTCATTTTGAGTGCCTAATGTGCAACATTTTTGATGTCTTCATACTGTGTATATACTGTACTTTACAAATTGGAAGTACTTTTCTTTGTGGTAAACTCTGAATAACTCCTGGAACATCCTTTGCTAGCATGAAGTAACCAGAATATTCAACAAAAAACATTTTGGCCTTTTCCATCAAAACAGGGTGGTGCAGACGCAACTGAAGATCTTTACCTGCGAGTATTGCAACAAGGTTTTCAAGTTCAGGCATTCCCTGCAGTCACACATCAGGATCCACACCAAGGAGAAGCCATACGTGTGCACTCAGTGTGATTATGCTAGTGCAATCAAAGCCAACCTCAGTGTTCACATGCGCAAGCACACGGGTGAGAAGTTCTGCTGCGAGCTATGCTCCTTCAGCTGCCTCACCAGAGGGCATCTTCGAGTACATGTGGACCGCGTTCATAAGAAACTCAAACACCACTGCCTTTTCTGCAGCAAGAAGTACTCTGACCTCAAGAGCCTGCTGAGACACATGCAAGAAGGCCATGACATGGAAGACAAGAATGTCAAGCACACCTATGAAGAGCTCATCCTACAGACCAGGGAGGGCAAAAGGCAGCTTCTCTTTGACTGTTCTGTCTGTCATCGCAAGTTTAAAAACCAGCTGGAGCGTAACCGCCACATGACAGTCCACAATGCGGAGAGAACTTTTGGTTGCGAACTCTGTGATCACAGCTCCGCAAAGTTCCAGGCACTGCAGGTCCACATGCGCAAGCACCCCTTTGTTTATGTCTGCGCCCTCTGCCAGAAGGAGGCGGTCAGCTCTATTCAACTCAAAGCGCATCTCCTGCAGACCCATCCAGAGGTGGAGGAGTCTATTGCATTTGAGAACTCTATCAACCACAGCTTCTGCCTGCTTGAGCCTGGTGGGGAAATACAGCGAGACACACTGAAGCAGGAGGAGTTGCAGATGACAGAGGAGCTGTCCCTCCTCAATATGAAGCCTGAGTGCGAGGGTGATGTTGCCTCCTCTGGGGCAGGGATCACAGACCAGGGCTCTAGTGGCTTGCCTGTGGAGGCTGCGGAGGCAGAGCCACTGGAACAGGACACCATGTTCCCTGTTACAGATGAAGGCCTTCCTCAGGAAGTGTGTGACCATGCAGCCGGTGAAGTCTCCACGAGTGAGGGCAAGACCTCTGGGGCCGACAGTGAGAGGTTGTCACAGGATGACAGGGACCCTCCAACTGAGAGTAACTCTGCTGTTGTTTTGCAACCCATTCAAGAACCTCTAGAGGTACCTCTGGGAAAGAGTCCCCTGGATAACCCTGAGGAATCGTCATGCAGTCAGCTTCTAGGGAGTGAGAAAGACACAAACTCCTCATCCGCCTCCAACCTGAATGAAAACCCAAGACTGGACATGACAGATATGCCGCAGCCTGTAGCTGATTCTAGAGAAGATGGAAGTATAGCCTCCGAGAAAAAGACTGCTTTCAGGGAGATCTTTGACAATTTGCAAAAACGGCAGCTCAACATGGAAGTCTTCCAGAAGATAAGAAAAGTCTATGGAGATCTGGAGTGTGAATACTGTGGTAATAATACAGAACCAATATTTATTATGCCAAATTCTGAATTCAGTTATAATGATGAAAACGTTCAGTGGCCCTTGCTGCCGTTTTATCTGTAACATGAATAGAGTCAATGAGTCTATGCGTTGTCTTAACAAAAGTGGGAATAAAAACCCAAGAGAACAGTGGATAGTGGCAGTTGGAGTGGAGTCATTTAGTGGCCCGGGACCGTTTAGGATGGAGACTAGCTAAAGAGATGAGGAAAGAAGTGGTCCAGCTAGGAAGTGCAGTTTGATTATTTGAAGGTTAGAGTGTGCATTTCCTCTAGCGTATTGATTGGCAGGGACCTAGTGCTTGTATTTCATTCAGTCTGAAATTATTGAAGAGAGATGAGGAGAGGTCTGTCATTTGTGCACTTATGGGTAAGATGAGCAGCATCACTCAACTCTTTCAGCTGAAGGGGCTTATGGCTCATGCAGGGAGACTAGCAATTGATCTCATACAGTTGAAGCCAGAAGTTTACATAAACTTCGTTTAAAGTCATTAAATTCATTTTTTAAACACTCCAGAGATGTAATTTTAACAAATTATAGTTTTGGCATGGCAGTAAGGATATCGACTTAGTGCATGACACAAGTATTTTTTCCAAAAATTGTTCACAGATTATTTCATTACATCACTATTCCAGTGGGTCAGAAGTTTACATACACTAAATGGACTGTGTCATTAAACAGCTTGGAAAAATAGTGAAAAAGGATGTCTTGGCCTTAGAAGCTTCTGGTTGGAAAACTAACGTTTGAGTCAATTGGAGTTGTACCTGTGGATGCATTTTTAGGCCTACCTTCAAACTCGGGGCCTCTTTAGTGGACATCAGGGGAAAATCTAAAGAAATCAGCTAAGACCTCTGAAAAATATTGTGGACCTTCTCAAGTCTGGTTCATCTTTTGGAGCAATTTTCAAACACCAGAAAGTACTCAGCCCATCTTTACCAACAATAGTACATAAGTATTAATACCATGGGACCACATAGCTGTCATACTGCTTAGAAAGGAGACACTCTTGGGGGGCGCCCCGGTGGCTCATCGGTCTGAGCGCGCGTACCATAAAGGCTGTGTCCTTAACGCAGCGACCTGGGTTCGATTCCAGCTCAGGTCATTTGCTGCATGTCTTCCCCCATTCTTCTCCCCAACTTTCCTGTCTCTCTACACTGTACAACTGTCAAATAAAGGAAAAAATTCCCAAAAAAATAATCTTTAATAAAAAAAAAGAAAGGAGACACTCTCTCTCCTAGAGCTCAACGCACTTTGGCATAAAAAGTGCGAGTTAATCCCCGAAAAACAGCAAATGACCTTGTAAAGATGCTATCCACCTTATTCCCATGTCCCATGATCCCTTGTGCGAATTCTGGGAGCAACTTCCGCTGCATCCTGTCACTGAACTGTTTACCATGGTAGCGGCTCATGCGAATCCTCTTTTTTTAAGCGATTGGAAAATAATATATGAGGGAAGATCACCTTTTAGCCCTCAGACGGGATAAAGTTACGGTACCGCTGCCTTCTACTATTGAAGAATGGGAGAACGACCTGAAGCAGTGGCCACACTAGCGCATTTGGCTACATTAGCGACTCCGTTGCCACAGACTGCGAAGCTATGAACAATCTACAAAGCTCCGAAGCGTATGCAGTACTTCCACAGCAACGAGGTCAGTCACTTTTTGTTAAAGGAGGTAGTATACGATCTTATGTACCTTAAAACAGATATACAAGTAGTTTCTGAGAATATTTATGAGGGAAACACTATATTTCAGCGGTAAATATTGCTCTACATATGAAACGTAATGGATTGTTATACAGAGTAAATTAAGCCATCCGACAGTACGAGTCAAATTAGCTTTACTCCAGCCAACTACATTATATGGTATTAAGTTGCTAGCTAATCCAATACTATAACATGTAAAACACAGTGAGTCCATTTTTCTCATACTTTTAATTTTAGTGAAATGAGGTCTGGAGTGCAAGACTATTGTTTGGAACAGAGTAGGCTATTTTCGAATTGTATTAGACTATTGCTACTTCTACAGCCTCATCTTAAACTGTACAGGATGAAACGTTAGTTACACTGACTGGCATTACCGGACGAATACAACAATTTACTGTCCTCCCTACACGTGAAATCATACCTTGTGCTCTCCTGGCTATGCTGTCAAAATGCTTCTGAGGATCCGGCGTCTCCTCTGCGGCAGTCTGTCTGAGCCTAGCCATAAAGTAGGAATCGTTGTTTGTCGACATAATGAAATGAGCACCTAATGTTTTCGGGGGTCTTCTCAAATTCAGGTTTTTCAGCCAAATTCTGGCTTCCTCTTCTGTAGGTTGGCGATGGAAACTGTTTCGCTGAACACGAGGACAATCCCCTATGTTCTGGGTGCGTGTTCAAACCACTGTTGATCAAACCATAAATTTAGCTTCCTGTGGTTGTTAGTTCAGCCTCAAACAGCACAATAGGTGCTGGAGCTCTGAAGGGACATTTTAAAAAAAGCAAGTTAATTTGTTAAAAAAACGAGCTGTAATCGCTAAGTTAACTGAAAGAAATGCCGCTGTTTTTGACTAGCCACTCGCTAAAAACTACTTCTGCCGGAAGTTGCACCCCTAATCATATCTACAGTTGCGCCCTCAGGAATAAGGTGGATAGGAAACGAGTACAAAAGTATCTATATCTACAGAGAAACAAGTTCTATATCAAAATGACCTGTAAGGCTGCGCAGCAAGGAAAAAGCCACTGGTCCAAAGCTGTTGTAAACAAATGAAAAAGTGAGCACAGCTCACTAATACCCTGACCCTTGTGCACTGAAAAGATTATGGCATATTTTCATATAAATTGGCACTGCACCTCCAGTGGCGTCACCAGACCTTTTATTCTGAGGGTGCATAAGGGAGGCACAACAGTTTGGTGAGGGAGCACAAACGACATGTCTGTGGGGCAGGCACGTGCCCCCCTTGGCGCCTCTGCATGAAATATAGATTCCATGACTGAAATTTTAGAACTATCTGATAAGCAGTTCTCGAGGAAAACGGTCAGACATTTGCAGTGGTAAATTATCTACGCTCAAAACATGAAAAACAAAAGGAATTTTTGAAAAAACCATCACATTTTCATGAAACTTGGCGTTGCACCTCTCTATGAAGTGTAGAATGAATGACTGCAATTTGAAAACAATCTGATGAGCGGTTTTTGAGAAATCGGTCGGACAAACTGGTGCAGAGGGACGGAATTCTTTGGTCTATTCTATATACCTCCGCCCCTTATGGGTTGGGGGTGTAAAAAGCTAGTCTGGTTTGTAACTGCTCATGGGGACAAAGATCTTACTGTCTGTGGAGATGTCCATTGGCACGATGAAACAAAAATTGACCTGTTTGGTCATAATGATGAGAGGAAAAAAGGGAAAGACTTGCAAGCGAAAGAGTACCATCTTAACCATGAAGCACGAGGATGGCAGCATCATTTGATGGGGTGCCGTGCTGCTGGAGGAAGTGGTGCGCTTCACAAAATGGGTTGCATCATGAGGAAGGAAAATAATGGGACACATTGAAATAAAATCTGAAGATATCAGCCAGAGAGATAATGCTTCATTGCAAATGGGTCTTTGAAACAGACTAGCACCCCAAACATGCTTCCAGAGTTGTGGCAAAATAGCTTAAGGATAATGAATTCAAGGTATTGGAGTGGCCATAACAAAACCCTCACCTCAATCCTATATAAAATTTGTTGGCAGAACCGGAAAAGTGTGCGCAAACAGAGGCCTACAGACCTGACTCAGACCAGTTCTATCGGGAGGAATGGGCCACAATTCCAGCAACTCATTGTGAGAAGCTTGTGGAAGGCCCCCCAAAACATTTGACACAATTTAAAGACAGTGCTACCAAATTCTAAGTGATTGTGAACTTCTGACCCACTGGGACTGTGACAAAAGAAATGAAAGCTTAAGTAACATTCTCTACAATCATTCTGAAATTTCACATTCTTAAAATAAAGTAGTAATCCGAACTGACCTAAGACAAGGAATGATTACTAAAATTAAATGACTGGAATTGTGAAAAACTGAGTTAAAATAACATTTTAACATTTAACATAACATTTTGACTTGAACTGTTAACAGCAATTGTAGTGCAGGACTTTACCATTCTCATTTTACTGAAAGAGAAAGAGTTTTGGTTAACTGTCGCAGTATTTTCATCGGGTGCATTTACTTGCATTGAAGTACATCAGTTATGGCAGTATTCTGATTTGAGAAATGACCTTGTAAGTGATGATATGAGCCTTCATCTTGATAAGGTCAAGATTGTTACTTTCAAAATCTTGTCTAGTAGTTTTAATGCAGATCCATGTTTGGGAGATAATCTCAATACTGGCATAAGCTCATTACTCTCAATAATCAGGGTATTTATATGCATGTAAACTTTTGCCAGTGACATGCTTACTTGGAAAGTAGTAGGTAGGATGTAGCTGGTGGGTTTAGGCTCAGGCTAAGATATTGCTTTTTTACTTCCTATCTTAAAATACGATTTTACTGTGATTAGAGCAATAATTTAGTTGCTTTATATTACATTTATAGTGTACACTCAATGCCTTTGGCTGAATGTATGCCACACTTCCTCACATGACTTCTGACGGGAATCCTATCATTTTTAAGTGCATGTACACTACAAGCCAAAATAGTAAGAACACTGTGCATTTTTTAGAATTTGGCTGGTTTTTATCATTTTAAAATTAATTTGGAGGGACAAAGGTGCAGAAAATGCCAGAGGAACAATTGCATTGACTAAAAATGTTGCATGCTAACAAATGTACATCTTGAAATTCAAATTTCAGAACGTATTCCTCCTTAGCCTGAGCCCCACAGACAGGGGTTAATTGCTTTGCCAATAATAACTTTTTTGTAAAACTTGTTGGTCGAACTGATTGTACTTTGTTCTTAGTAAATCTTTTTTTTTTTTTTTTTTTTTTTTTAAAGATTAATTTTTGGGAATTTTCCCTTTATTTGATAGTTATACAGTGTAGAGAGACAGGAAAGTTGGGGAGAAGAATGGGGGAAGACATGCAGCAAATGACCCGAGCCGGATTCAAACCCAGGTCGCTGCGGGAAGGACACAGCCTTTATGGTACGCGCACTTAGACCGATGAGCCACCGGGGCGCCGCGTTGTTAGTAAATCTTAACATCAGCATACTTTGCCCTCTGGGCAAAGACTGGGTAGTCAGGACTTCATGCCTCAGCAGGACAATGACCCTAAGCACCCCTTTAAGCTGTGAAGATATCTTGACAAAAAGGAAGAAGCAGGAGTGCTTCAGAAGATGATGTGGCCCCCACACTTACATGATTTGTCACCCATTAAGTTGCTGAGGTATGAACTTGACCGGCAGTCAGAGAAGTGCGCCCATCCAGTTCAAAAGAGCTCATGAATGAACTCTTGAAAACCTGTAATGAGTTACCAGGAAGTTCTCTCTTTAAACTGCTGGAAAGAATACCTATGATATGTCAAGCTGTAATCAAAGCTAAGGGAGGGTACTTTGTGGAAGGTCAAATTTGAATATGTATATCTCTTAGCAAATAATTTTGCACATTTCTGGTTACCCCGCCCCACCCGAAGGGTGAGGGCAAGGGGTATTGTTTTTGGTTCGGTTTGTTTCTGTGTTTGTATGTTTCTGTGCTTGTTACTTGCCGGAATCTCGGATTCTGCAAGTATATTACTCTGTTCATTTGTTTGTAGGTTTGTTTGTTTGTTTGTTTGCTTGCTTGCACTGTGGCGTCCACAGTTTCAGCTCAATTTGGCTCATATTTCATGATCAGCATAGGACAGGCACTGGGCAGGCACTGCACTATTTTGGTGAATCTAGGTCAAAGGTCAAGGTCACACAAAAGGTCGAAAACACATAAGAAGCCATATCTTCGGTTCTAATCGTCATAGACACTTCAAACCAAGTGCATATTGTTGATAAACGAAAGGTATATCTTACTTGACCTAGGAATCTAGGTCAAAGGTCAAGGTCACCCAAAAGTTCAAAAACACATAAGAAGCCATATCTTCGGTTCTAATCGTCGTAGAGACTTCAATCCAAGTGCATATTGTTGATAAACGAAAGGTCTATCTTACTTGACCTAGGTACTGCGCTCTTTTGGTGAATCTAGATCAAAGGTCAAGGTCACACAAAAGATCAAAAACACATAAGAAGCCATATCTTCGGTTCTAATCATTGTAGAGACTTCAAACTAAGTGCATATTCTTGATAAACAAAAGGTCTATCTTACTTGATGTAGGTACTGCACTATTTTGGTGAATCTAGATCAAAGGTCAAGGTCACACAAAAGGTTAAAAACACACAAGAAGCCATATCTTCGGTTCTAATCGTCGTAGTGACTTCAAACCAAGTGCATATTGTTGATGAACGAAAGGTCTATCTTACTTGACCTAGGTACTGCACTATTTTGGTGAATCTAGATCAAAGGTCAAGGTCACACAAAATGTCAAAAACACATAAGTGGCCATAGCTTCGCTTCTAATCGGTGAACACACTTCAAACCAAGTGCACAATTTGTTGATAAACTCAAGGCCTGCGTTACCTGACCTAAGCACTGTACTATTTTGGTAAATCTAGGTCAAAGGTCAAGGTCACCTGAGCAGAGCTCTATTTTGTTTTTTGTTTTTTTTTGTCTGTCTGTCTGTCTGTGTGCACTCTACAGGCCACAATTTTCACATTATCTTCACCAAACTTGGTGACAACATTGACTTGCCTTGTGGCTAGAGACCGGTCTCTTTTCGAGGCCAAAGGTCAAGGTCAAGCTCACCAGAAAGGTCAAAAACACATTTTGGTTCATAACTTCCCTATTATTACAGCTAGAGACTTGAAACCAACTCCATTCCGTTTGTTCTGTTTCAGAGATCTGTGCATGATTCCAGCAAGTCATCATTCTATGAATGATCTTTCATTTGTTTGTTTGTTTGTTAACACTCTAGCGCCAAAACTAATGGCCAGATTCATCCCAAATTTGGTATAGAGATTGCCACTGACCCAAGATATATCCCTATTGAATTTCGTACAAATAGGTGAAAGTTTGGGCGAGGGGCGGGGTTTGTTGTGCCTGACACCACTTGTTAAGATATGTGTTTCCATATTATTCTGTTTTTTGTTGTTGCTGAAAATATACTATAAGTTGAGAAGTACCAGCCAAATTCTGAAAAATGCAGGGTGTTCGTAATATTTTGGCTTGTAGTGTAAATGGTTTAATTGAACTGTTGGTTTAACCCTTTAAAGTTCGGTACTTTTCTGACCAAATTTCCTCTTAAACAAAAGTGCTTACAGTTCTTGAGCCACTTTGACCACAGGCATAGTCATGGTCTCGTTTCGATGGTGACATTCTGTGGATTGCATTAAAATAGTCAGAATTTCTGAGAGTATTACCCAAATTGAGTAACAATGCTGCAAATATAAATTTTTGTTTGATAGAAAAAGATTATATATTTTCTTCCTCTCCTGTGGTGCTGTGACCAACCTTATCAGCTGAGAAAAATAATATAGCCACAGCTTAACTCCTAGACAACTGCTGGTTCAAATATTATGATTCTGTAACCAAAAATGAGTATTTTTTTCTTTCTTTATGTTTGCGCATGTTTCAACGAACAATTTTGAAGAGTCCAAATTTCCCTGTGTTCCCAGTCACAGTCACGTTGGCTTTTACCAGCTGCCTTCTTTCAGGTTTTTTTCCCCATCTGTAGTTAAATTTTTCACGCCAATATACCTTACCAATGAACCTTTCCGACTTGCTCCGACCAGCTCCGCCCCCCTTAGTTACTGTTGCTATGGATGCAACGCAGCTAAGTTCCACATTATCAGCACAGTTAAAGTTAAAAGCATCACTCTCTCACACTTATTCCCAAAAATATTGTGGTTTGTTTCTTACCGAATGCATCCAACTTGTCCTGCAAAGTTGAGGCTTTACCTATTTTACACAAGGATATATCCATGAAATTTAAATTTTTAACAGAATGGGTGGAGATACAAGAGTCACAGCACAGTGCTGACAATAGATGCAGAAAAGCCAAACACCCCATAAATGGCACATTGATATCACACCAGACAAAATTGTGGAATTGTACTGCGCGTGTAAAGCAGGGTAAGTAGTTTTCATGCATTTGTGGCCATCACAGAGCTAAAAATAATACTGGATCTAGTATGCTGTCTAATGTCAGTTGGCCATAAGTCAGACAATACGCTAGCTAGACTTTGTAATAAATCATATTACGCAATGCAGAAAACCCTTAAACTAGCAACATTAGACATAATTGAGTTATTAATCTAACGTTCGTTATATTGGCGTTTTCCTCCAAACCAATTTCAATGACAAGCTAACTTTTCTCATTTCAGCTAAGTGACTGACATTCTGAATCAGATTGTAGCTAGTTTCCTGGCTAGCTACCTAACCAACTAAAGTTTCTAAGCAGATGACATCATGCCATTACAAAATCCTGCACCATCTGGATAAATGCTTTATATTATCTAGTGTTGTGAATGCCTGTGCTGGGTGGCATGAAGGAATCATGTTCTCAGCAGAATAGCCACTGGTTTGTAGCTACATCTGGTATTGCATGCAGAAGTCCACTGGAGAAAAACAAAACTATGTTAAAGTATACATCAATGACGCCGTTTCTGTAATTCTGTCTTCTCCGCAAAACGTATGCATAGATTGTTGGTAACTATCTAGTGAGGGCGAAAGGGAAAAAGATTTCATTTGCTTACCTTCGAGCAAACAGGCTCATGTTGTTGATCTTATTTACATTGAGTTGATCTGCACATAAAAGTGCACTTATTTTGTTCCTTAAGGGCTACTGCACAATCTATATCACTGCATCATGAAGAAAAGAAAAAAAAGCTAATTATTGTGAAATTTACAAAGACGTGTAGCTACTACCTCCGTAAAAGTCGATTTTGTCACGTTTGTCAAAGCTCAGAATATCAGCGTTAGCTCTGATGTGTACAGCTGCATGAATATCTGTCGTTTGAAAGGGGGAAAGCAGGTGTTTATCATCAGTTGTGGCTGGAAAATGTCTGGGAGGATATTGCTTGGAAAAGAACTAGGGTGAATACAAGGGGTGAACGCTTTATAGATTACAGCAAGGCTGTGGGGTATGTATTTGTGATTTTCAGCATGAAAAACAGTTAAAACTGCAGACATGTTGGAAGAAATGTTATGTACATTGTACGATTGATATCTATTGCATATTCTCTCATGGTAATCTCACAGCCATTTCTACACAGAGAAAGTGAAAGGATGTGTTAAATTGGGTACCTATTATTGGTAATCAACCACTTTCCACTTAAAATTTGACTGGGACGGTTAAGAACTTATTTATTTGAACCAGACATAGTTTTATTATGTCAAGGGCAAAATTGCTTTTAGGATCATGAACCATTTCTGTGTGGTTTGATTAAAGGATCTGATGGTCAATTGTAACAAATGCAGCACAGAGATCAGTGACAGTCAAGAAAGAGTTCAGAGATGCTGCTTCATCATTCTATGTCAGTATGACCAAGCTGCTGTAAAGGACAGAAAATCCCATTTCAATTTGTATTAATTTATTTTTCTGGTGTCTGTATGTAAGGGAAATTAACATTCGCACATCAGCTGAAGTACCCGCCCTGTTCTACCTTCGACAGGTAAACTGTTCTGGTATAAGGTGCACTTCGACATGCATGTGCGTACGCATACTCGAGAAAACCTGTACTACTGCTCGCAGTGCAATTATTCATCTGTCACAAAGAGTTGCTTACAGCGGCATGTGCTCCAAAGACACTGTGAAGTCCCATTCAAGTGTCCCAGTATTGGATGTGACTACTGCACCCATAATAAGTACGAGCTGAAGATCCACATCAAAACCCACTGTGGAATGGTGAGTCACATGACCCTCCTGTATTTATGTGTCATCTCTTGACTATATAGCCTGAAAGATGGGTCAAATTTTGAGTCTTGATACAGGCATGAGATTAACCCCACAGCTACAATTAACTTATATTTTCATTGCCGCCTATAATTTTGAGATTAGCATGGCCTGTTTCTTATTCTTCTGAATGTGGGTGCATGTTCAAATTACTGCTTTTCCAGGACAAGAGAACCTATGAGTGTCCTGCGTGTGAAGAGTCTTTTTCAGAGGAAAGTCTCTTTAAAGTCCATATTGAAGCCTTCCATCCTGGTGAGAAATGAGGAAAAATGACGGAGAAAATGATTATCTGTCAACCAGAGGCACTCTGGATCTGTGGCTAATATTGGTAGTGGTTGATGGTGGCAATCTCTTTCTCTGTGACCACTTTAAACTTAATCAAATCTGTAATGAAAACTTGCATTTGTGTCTTTCAGAATACTGGAGAGATTTCAGGGATAATTGTTGTTCATTGTTTTATTATCAGCAGATAATGATTGATGCATTTAATTCATGTTCATTTTGTTTGGCGCACATAAGAGATATAGTGAGGATGAACCTATGTTTTCCTGCTTGTTTCACGGTCACGCTTTTGTTACCCAGTATTGTAAAAAGACACGTATGTATTCATTCAGGAACACACTGGCTAGTATATTCTATATTCTAAAGTGATATCATTGAACTACATAAAGTAAATGCATAAAACATTTTCAAGCTAGAAGGGAATGTTTTAAGAATGTGGAATTGCTAAAAGAAAATGGCAAGCTAAAATTGTTATAGTATGGGCCACTGTTGCTTTGCTACTGTATTGAAATATACACCATGTGGCTTACTAATGGTAATATTAACTAATTATAAGTGTCATATTAAATAAATAGAAGCCAAATAATAGTACACTGAACAAAAATATAAACGCACAAACCAAAAATGCTGAGTTAAATTAACCTATAATGAAATATGCCCACAAATAGTGTTTATTGGGGTACTGAATGATTTCTTTTGCTCAGTTCTGGTGACCCGCTTCTCATTGACCACTCCCTGTGAGATTACTCACTCATTGAGTTAATCCACCCCTGAGCTGCATAGAGCATAACATTGAGTTGGTCAGTCAGTATGACCAATACACAGGCACTCCTTGCACCAGGGTCAATAAAAGGCCACCGCAAAATGTGCACTTTTGTCACGAGTCACAATACCACAGATGTCTTGAGGGGCTGGGATATCTGCGACAGCAGTGTCAACACACTTGAATGTGCGTCATTCCACCATCAGCCGGTTGAGAAGTCGATTCAGAGAGACTGGCAGCACTGTGAATTGTCCACATGCCCCACGACCACGTGTTACCACGCCCACACAGGATCGGCACATGCGGCTCCAGCACCTCCGTGATCGGCTCCGACCAGCCACCAGGACAGCTGACGAGACCGTCGGACTGCACAACAGGCGGATATCAGCTCAGACTGTCCGAAACCGCCTGAGGGAGGCAGAACTCCGAGCCCGCCGACTGCACCGAGGTCTCGACCTGACTGCCATCTGTCCTCAGTACAGACTCAACTGGGCCAACCGTAACCTTCACTGGACACTTGCACGGTGGAGGACAGTGTTATTCAGCGATGAATCGCGATTCCAATTGTACCGCGCTGATGGCAGACAACCCGTATGGCGACGTGTGGGCGAGCGTTACGCTGATGCCAATTCGTGCGTCGGCTGGCAAATGATGGTGCAAGTGTAATGGTATGGGCAGGCATATGCCATGGACAGCTTAACCGTCTGCTTTTCGTTGAGGGCAACTTGAACGGGCAGCGGTACCGTGACGAGATCCTGAGACCCATAGTCATACCATTTGTTCGACTCCATCACGTGACATTCCAGCATGTTAATGCCCAGTCACACACTGCCCGGATCTTCTTGATGAGGACGATGTCCCTGTTCTTAACTGGCCAGCATATTCACCCGATATGTCGCCAATTTGGGATGTTCTGGATCGGCGGGTCAGACGTGTTCCGGTTCCAGAAAACGTGTGCCAGCTCCCAGTTGGGCTGCAGGAGGAAAGGGACAACAATCCACAGGCCACTATTGACAATCTCGTGAACTCCGTGTGCCGGAGAAGTACCGCTTTACGTGATGCCGATGGTGGACACACTTGTTACTGGGTGCTGTGAACTCTGCCCACTGCCCCCTGTTGGGTTCAGGCTAAGATAACTCATGAATTGTGTACAGTAAATTGTTAGTCATGTTTCTGTTGCTTGAATATTAAGGGAAGAACGAAATAATAATTGTTTTGTTGAAATATTTCCCAATTGATAAAAAATAATTCGAAAAAAATCACTTCATGCGTTTATGTTTTTGTTCAGTGTAATTCTGTAAAAAGGTGTATGGGGACCAAGGATATGAATTATAAGGCATGTGTGAGTGTGGGTTTCAAGCCATACTGTAAGGTTCTCATTCGACGGCTCCATGTGGAAATCTTGTCTCGTGCAGATATGTCAGTTGGCACCGTCACAGAGGTCCTGGAGAGACAAGTGATGCTGAAGGGGCTGATTGGTAAGTGAATTGGCCCTGCTATTTATTGAAGTGCAGAACAGACCTAATTGTACTCTCCAAGTCACAAGGGTAGACATCAATGCTGTGTTTAAACTTAAGGTAGAAAAGCAATGAGATGTAATTGATTAAAGCTGTATGGTCTTTTGGTTTTTCATCATTTAAGTCAGAAAATTAATTTTCCTTGGCACCACTATTTATTGCTCAGTATTCAAGCAAAGGATTCATAATATTATGTTGCCAATTTGATCAAAATGATGTCTATAACAATTTTATGTTTATAGCACACGTGGGTGGAAAAACAACTGGCCTGAAGAGCGAGACCCATATTGTGTGGCGACGTCATAGATCACTTGGGGGCTTCCCCCAAGTTGCTCTACATTCTGGGAACTAAATTCAAACTGGACTTAAGTCAACAGAAAATTTTGATAAAGATGCCAAATTACAGCGTAGCATGTTGTTGGCAATACTAAAGAGTTGTATTTTATTTTAAAACCAACATACCTTTGTCTGTTTTGTCAACATACCTGAATCCATCAGTTCGACGATAATTCAAGGCTATACTTCCGAGATTGTGTAGATCAGGTATGCCAAATGAACAGACATAGGGCTGGTCAAGGGGTCAGCTTAGAACTTCACACATGCGCACACACGCCCTTCCTCCTGCAGTTCATCTGCATGATATGAACAGAGGAAGACACAATATTTGCCATTGAATTCCCCCCAGCAAAATATGTTATCGTGAGTAAAAAGGGCTGTAATTTTGCGGCATGTTCCAAAAATAACTGTGCATAATAATGCCTGTATTTCAAGAAGAACTGAATTATTTCAGTTTTGTGAAATGTGAAAGGCCATACACCTTTAAGTAGGGTTTTAAACAAACAGGGTCAAAAAGTTTAAATGTTGAGCTTTGGGGTACGTAAGAATGTGAAATGCTTTTCCACGTATTCTGTACAGTATGGCTACCTGGTTTGGATTAGTATTTGTGTTATATGTTTGCAAAAATCATTTTTAAAAAAGAAACTAGATTTTGTGCTATCGTAATGTATAAGTGCTAGATGGGTAATTCCATCTCAAATCACCAGATTGAAAAAACAGTTCCCATCTTACCTCCTCAGATTTGCTTCAGATATACAGAAACTAATGTTTCTGCATCCAACACATCATGCAAAATTTTATACCCTTTCCAGCTTTTTAGATATTGAGACTAAAAAAGGGACGTGGCCCCCAATTTTATGCTAAAACGAGAGTTACTATACAATATGCAAACTTCTATAAATCATAACTTTTGAACTATCAGGGAATAATGCATGAAATTGGCAGGATTGGGTCTTTGGTATAAAATATTTCAGATGACCAAAAATCAGTACCAGAACTTGAATACTTGCCAATCACTAGGTTTCCCACAATGAATCAGAAAAGTTTGGTTTTGCGCATGGGACCAGGTTTGCTGCTCAGTTCCTCTGGATAGAAACACACCAGATCTTCCTACAGTAGTCCTGATATAGTGCTTTTGTTGCGTAGTAACTTGGTATTTTTGCTGGGGACTTTGAACTATCTGATTTATGGGCCCTTAACAAGGGAAAACCATGTTGGAACAATATTTCAGTCATACTCTGCCAAGGTATGACAAGGTGAACTATAAAACAAATTATCAGCATCTCCAAGTAACACCACAGCATCTCAGCGTCGGATTTAAGTCTGGTCTTTGACTAGGCCACTCCAAAACCTTCATTTTGTTTTTTTAAGCCATTCAGAGGTGGACTTGCTGGTGTGTTTCGGATCATTGTCCTGCTGCATAACCCAAGTGCGCTTGAGCTTAAGGTCACAAACTGATGGTCGGACATTCCCTTCAGGATTTTCTGGTAGATAGCAGAATTCATGGTTCCATCAATTACGACAAGTCATCCAGGTCTTGAAGCAGCAAGGCAGCCTCAGACCATCACACTACCACCACCATGTTTGACTGTTGGTATGATGTTCTTTTTATGAAATGCTGTGTTAGTTTTATGCCAGATGTAACGGGACGTGCACCTTCCAAAAAGTTCAACTTTGGTCTTGTCGGTCCACAGAATATTTCCCCAAAAGTCTTTGGGATCATCAAGATGTTTTTTGGCAAATGTGAGACGAGCCTTTGTGTTCTTTTTGGTCAGCAGTAGTTTTCGCCTTGGAACTCCCCCATGGATGCCATTTTTGCCAAGTCTCTTTCTTATTGTTGAATCATGAACACTGACTGTAAAGGTATCCAATTCGTTCCTTAACTTATACCCTTTTTTCGCATAATTTGCCAGGCTGTTCCAATAAAAAGACGTGTGTTTACATTTTAATGTCGTCCTCGACCCCGAACAAGGATAAACTCCGAAGGAGAGCAATCACTAGACCGTTACGACCAGCCATTGTGGCTGCTGGACCGCGGCCATTTCAACATGCCTCCTGCTTATTATGCATGAGCGATTTGTATGAAAAGTCATGTCAGATCAGTCATCAGATTGGACTGCTAGTAAATAAATTACCTTTATGCCTAAGAAATTCATAACTATAAGTATGTCAAGTTACAAATATGGGACGATTTCAAGTACATTAACGATACGAAAGTGCTGGGAAACAGGGAAATCAGGCATTTTGCACCAGGCATCAAGTTTACTTATGTATTCAGCAAAAGTTTGGCCACATCTTCAATCGAAATATCTCCAAACCTGGCTTTAAAAGTTTGCCAGCGATCACTTCGGCCTTTTTTATTTATCCTGGCCTTCAATCAATCTTCTTCCTGGCCTTTTCTTGCTTTTTTATGGGCCAAATCAGTTAGATAATTCTTTGGCAGCTGCATGTCACTGTTGGTTAACTTCTGTTCGTTTTTGCGTCCACCGCACACATCCGTTTTTGCGTGACATCATTTCTGCATACTCATGAATACTAATAAGGTATTTCAAATGGTGCGGGGAGTTTTTGCGGGTCGCAAAAACTATTTTCACGTTCAATATTTGGGGGGTTGCAAGCGTTCTCGGAGAAAACATTTATTTATTCCTGTTTGTTTTGGTCGTATGTATTAAATTATATCAAAAAAATGGAACAGATTGGTTAACTTTAACTGAGGCAAGTGAGGCCTGCAGTTCTTTAGATGTTGTACTGGGTTCTTTTGTGACCTCCTGGATGAGTTGTCAATGCACTCTTGGAGTAATTTTCGTAGCCCGACCACTCATGGGAAGGTTCACCACTGTTCCAATTTTTCTCCATTTGTGGATAATGGCTCTCACCGTGGTTCGATGGAGTCCCAAAGCCTTAGAAATGGCTTTGTAACCCATTCCAGACTGATAGATGTCAATGACTTAGTTTCTCATCTGTTCTTGAATTTCTTTAGATGGTGGCATGATGTGCTGCTTTTTGAAATCTTTTAGCCTACTTCACTTTTTTCAGACAGGTTTTATTTAAGTGATTTCTTGATTCAACAGGTCTGGCAGTAATCAGGCCTGGGTGTGGCTAGTGAAATTGAACTAAAAAAATGTGGTTTATCGCAGTTAATTCATGATTTTATCGGGGGGGGAATTACTTTTTCACATAGGGCCAGGTAGGATTGGATAGCTTTTTCCCTTAATAAATTAAATCATCATTTAAAAACTGCATTTTGTACTTACTCAGGTTATCTTGGTCTAATATTAAAATTTTGTGATCGGAAACATTTAAGTGTAACAAATATGCAAAAAAATAAATCAGGAAGGTGGCAACTACTTTTTCACAGCACTTTAATTTTTGAGGCTAGAAAGAGCTCATGTTTCATTGCAGAGATATAGAGGGCCAAACCAGGTCCCGTGGGCAAAACCAAATGTTTGTGAGTCATTTAGGTGAGGCTACGAATTAGCAAATATATAAGTTATGGTACTGATTTCTGGCCATCAGAGACATTTTATACCAAAGAACCAGTCCTGTAAAATACATGTTTTTATCATTCAAAATTTGACAGTGGAAGTTGTATATTGTGTAGTAACACTCATTTTTACACAAAATTTTCTCACTTCACATGAAATTTTCAATAACTTGTATCATCTTGTATCATTGGTATTAATGGTAATGTATTACACCATTTTCCATGGAGTTCCCTCGCAAATATATTATATTTCCTTTCCGTGGTGACAGGAGTGAGGTCCTACAGGTGTTCAGTGTGTGGTCATGCTACTCGCAGCAAGACAAACCTAAAGATCCACATGAACCGGCACAACTCAGAAAAGACCCATCTCTGTGATCTTTGCGGGAAGAAGTTGAAGTCTAAGAACAGTCTGAGGTACCACAAACTGATGCACTCGTCCAGAAGTAAGACTCCTCTCCTTATCATGACAATGATTCTAATGTGTGAATTTTATTGTTTATTTTGGTTGGTACTCGCTTATTTATTATTTTCTAAATATACTTAATTAAAATGCTGGCTGTGGTTTAATGAAGGAAATGGTTGAATTCAGGCTATAATTAGCCTGTTGAATTGAGCCGATGTTCGTTCACTGAGCTTGGAGTTTGATGTCAGTGGTTGCATGCTGGAAAATATACTGCTCAAAAAAACTAAGGGAACAATGAAATCACATATCAGATATTGATGAACAAATTATTTAAGCTGAAAATCTTTACTGATACCCACTGTCTAATTTATTGACCCCTCTGCGAAGATCTTGACGCCGGCGTCTGTAAATTCCGAAACGTAATTGCTAAATAATTCTGTAATTAAATTTCCAAACGTCTGGCTTCGCTGGAATAATTTTCCACAGTCTCTATGACACAAATACTGATTTATAAAGCCTTAAATAGGCTCATGCACAACAGGAAAAATTGGCAATATTAGTATGTAGTACAAAGGGGTTAAGAACAATATGACTTAATAACAAAGGTCAATAGAAACCAAAATCATCAACCCATTGAAGGCTGGAATCACAGGCTCATCCAACGTGCTTAAATTTTACCACAGCAACTCATAATGTGACTCAGTTGGGTATATGGCCCCCGTGTGCCTGTATGCACTTCCGAGAACGTCTGGGCATGCTCCTGGTGAGTCAACAGATAGTGTCCTAGGGGATCTCCTCCCAAACCTGGATCAGCACATCAGTGAGCTCTTGCACAGTGTGTGGTGGTACTTGGCAGTCCTGGATGCACTGATACATAACGTCCTGTAGGTGCTCAGTTGGATTTAAGTCAGGAATGAGAGGGGCAGTCAATGGTATCAATGCCTTCATCTTCCAGGAATTGCCTACACAGCAGGACTCGAAATTGCGACCAAAATGAACACTGTGCGACCTGTGAATTAAAACAGTCACACCTGTGCGACCGCTCCCCCCCCCAATTAAATGCCTCTTTTCCTGTACATTTGGTTGTCAGTAGGCTTGCAAACCGCTGCTGCAGCTTGAATAGAGATGGGCGTTTTTGCCGGAGCAGTGCATGCAACTACTGGACATACCGCAGCCGGGTGTACCGGTATGAGAATGGAGCGCACTCCAGTGTGTTCCCTCGAGCTGACAGTGACCATTCTGACCAATCAGAGGGGAGCTTGATGTCCTAAAACTCAGTACTGATTCTAGAATGGTTAATATTAGCCGTCAACCACTCCATTTCGCGGTACTGAGAGTTACTATTGTTACTATACAAGATTTAGATGGTAAATGAAACGAAGAACAATAGAAGGCTTTTTTTTTTTTTTTTTGGTACCATTAGCGTTAAAAAACGAGTCGGTAACAAAAGTTGCTGAAACTGAGAATCATAACAATGACTACAACGGTGATTCGGACGAACCGGTGGCAAAATTAGTTTATTATT
Organism: Gymnothorax javanicus; assembly: GCA_029692085.1. Lineage (NCBI taxonomy): Eukaryota > Metazoa > Chordata > Actinopteri > Anguilliformes > Muraenidae > Gymnothorax > Gymnothorax javanicus. The sequence continues at coordinate 154,862,936 of CM056193.1, read as the reverse complement.
TTCGCAAAGAGTGGCTTTGAAATTTTGAATGGCTGAGGTTTAAAGAAGGTGAAGTGCACTGTGTTCGTTGTAAAGATTATGGCCCGGATCTCGCAGGTAACCGCGCGTTAGCTACTGAGTCCTAACACTTTGAACGTGAAAGTCCCTCCAAACATGGAGAAAGCACGAAACACAGAAAATGCTTTGACAAATGTGCGTCAACGAGTAGGTCCGGTGTTGTCAATTTTTGCTACCACAAAATATGTTGCCTCGCGGTTCTGCGCTTGCGCAGACCTAAAATCTTCGTCTCGGTTTCTTCGCTCAAATCTTAAGTAGCCTATGTGCAAAAATCATAAAAACAAATTTTTTTCAGCGTGTCTTTTGACCTGTTAGCGTTTATATATTTGCATGTACACACTGGGTGTTCCTGAAAATGCAGAAATTAGATGACAATGGCGTGCGGCATATATCTAAAAACAAACGTATCCATCTCATTATAACATCTGCTTATGTTATAATAAGCTAACAAATAACAAAGTTACCCCTGTAGACTGATTCATATTGCAATATTAAGGCGAAAACAAAGACTTTACGACTCTACGTTAGATCTCATTTAACCCTAACACAGTTGAAGATTTGATTCGGATCAGTGTGGAGGGTCCTCCTCTGGACATATTTGATGCCTCACAGGCAGTGAAGAGATGGATGGAAGGGCAGACAGCCAGGAAACCCAATTTTAAATCCTGGCCTCAGGATATGGCATAAAGCCAATGTAGTGGAAACTTTTGTTAATCAATTAACTCAAGACTGTCATATTGTTTAATAACTTTCATTTGCTGGAGACAGTTGTATTTTTAATGTGAAGTGTTATATTGTAGTTTTTTGAACATTAAAAAAATACATATATTGGTGCTTCTTAAATTTCGGTGCGTCTGCAACTAAATTTTGGCTCGCGCTCCTAACTTTTTGAACTTGGGAGCGCAGCGCTACCAAGTAAAAAAGTTAATTTCAAGCCCTGCCTACACACTGACCACATGAGGCCAGGCATTGTCCTGCACCAGGAGGAATCCAGGACCCACCGTACCAGCATATGGTCTGACAATTGCTCTTAAGATTTCACCCCAGTACCTAGCAGTCAGGGTACTGTTGGCTATAACATGGAAGTTTGTGGGACCCTCCAAGCCAAGGATATGCCTCCCCAGACCATCGCTGACCCACCAACAAATCGGTCCTGCTGGACGATGTTACAGGCAGATCATAGGCGTAGATTTGGGTAAAGATGGTCGGGATTTGTACCGACCAACTTTCAGGTGTGGCAAAAAATACCCCAACTAACTTTCGATCAATGACGCAGAATCTTCAATCTCATATGATCTAGAACAAAAATATAAATGCACAAAGTAATTTTTTTCGAATTATTTTTTATCAATCGGGACATATTTCAACAAAACAATTATTATTTTATTCTTTCCTTATTATTCAAGCAACAGAAACACGACTAACAATTTACTGTACACAATTCATGAGTTATCACAGCCTGAACACATTTTCGGGAACCGGAACACGTTGTCTGACCCGCCGATCCAGAACATCCCTACGGTGTTCAATTGGTGACATATCGGGTGAATATCTTGGCCAGTTGAGAACAGGCACATCCTCCTCATCAAGAAACTCTGACGAGATCTGGGCAGTGTGTGGCTGGGCATTATCGTTCTGGAATGTCAAGTGATGGAGTAGCACAAACGGTATAACTATGGGTCTCAGGATCTTGTCGCGGTACCGCTGCCCGTTCAAGTTGCCCTCAACGAAATGCAGACGGGTACGCTGTCCATGGCATATGCCTGCCCATACCATTACACTTGCACCACCATTTGCCACCTGACGCACGACATTGGCACGACGTAACACTCGCCCACACGTCACCACACGCGTTGTCTGCCATCAGCGCGATAAAGTTGGAATCGCGATTCATTGCTGAAGAACACCGTCCTCCACTGTGCAAGTGTCCAGTGAAGGTTACGGTTGGCCCAGTCGAGTCTGTACCGGCGACGGACGGCAGTCAGGTCGAGTCCTTGGTGCAGTTGGCGGGCTCAGAGGTCTGCCTCCCTCAGGCGGTTTCGGACAGTCTGAGTTGATATCCGCCTGTTGTGCAGTTCGACGGTCTCGTCAGCTGTCCTGGTGGCTGGTCGGAGCCGATCACGGAGGTGCTGGAGCCACATGTGCCAATCCTGTGCAGGCGTGGTCACACGTGGTCGTCAGGCATGAGGACGATTCACAGTGCTGCCAGTCTCTCTGAATCGACTTCTCAACCGGCTGATGGTGGAATGATGCACATTCAAGTGTGTTGACACCACTGTCGCAGATATGCTGCCTCATGACTTGTGACAAAAGTGCACATTTTGCGGTGGCCTTTTATTGACCCTGGTGCAAGGAGTACCTGTGTATTGGTCACACTGACTGACCAACTCAATGTTATGCTCTATGCAGCTCAGGGGTGGAATAACTCAATGAGTGAGTAATCTCACAGGGAGTGGTCAATGAGAAGTGGGTCACCAGAATTGAGCAAAACAAATCATTGAGTACACCAATAAACACTATTTGTGGGCATATTTCATTATCGGTCAATTTAACTCAGCATTTTTGGTTTGTGCGTTTATATTTTTGTTCAGTGTATTTGGGAACTTTCCCACCACCAAACTATGTTTTAGAATAATAGTACCATTGGTGGAGGACTTTGGTCAGAAAACCACTTCGGGGCAAAATTACCCATTCAGACCCTGGACTTCAGACCCCCAGGTGACCCTGTGGGCACTGGATGATGGTAATGGCATTTAAACCAGACAAATATATGTGAAGAGTCGACTTGCAAAACCTGCTAGGTCAAGTTTGGAAAATAAATGAGTTATCTCCCTTAGCCTCTCTTTCAGGCACGTGTGCATGTCCCCCTGATAGCTCCACTTTCAAAACCTACTAAATCATGTTATAAATTGTAACGGAAAAGGGGAAACTCTGTCAAAACCTGCCAAGTCAAGGAGGAAAACTCAAATTCTGCTACAGTAGGGCGCAAAAATTTGGGCACCCCTGGTTTAAGTGTCTGTTACAATTAATCTCCAAGTGATTGAAAGCAAACCTGAACACTAAATGCTACAAAGTTAAACATGACACCTTTCTGCAAATTTAAAAGCAAGGTTTCTTTTTATTTGAATTTTTCTGAGTTTTTAAATGATAAGAAAGGAAAAGGGGCCCTGTGCAAAAGTTTGGGAACCCTTTTGGATTATTCTTTGTTACCTTTTAAGAAGAGGATTACTAAGGCCCAGACCCAGGTGATTTACTCGTTAGGGCTTCAATAAGTCAGGTGAATATAATTCCAGGGTTAAACTATATATTCTGACGTAACTCCATGCCTTCTAAAGTATCCGACTGTGGTGGCTGTTGTTTCTGGTGTTAAAAACCACGTGTTCCTCTAAACAGTTGTCCAAGGATGTCAAAATCAAGATTATTCACTTCCACCAACAAGGACAACAGCGTTTCAGTCTACCCATTTCTACTGTCAGAAACATCGTAAGAAAATGGAAAATAAATGGAACAATTGAAGTCAAGGCAAGATCTGGAAGACCAAGAGAAATTTCAGATAGAATAGCCCGAGATCTGGTGAGAAATGCTCAGAAGAACCCACACATCATTGCAAAAGAGCTGCAAAAAAGAGTAGCAGACACAGGTCTAGTTGTTCACAGGACAAGAATACAGCGTACCTTAAATAACGAAGACCTACATGGCAGAGTTGCAAGAAAGAAGCCTTTCCTAGGACCTCAACACAAAATTAAGTGTCTGAAGTATGCAAAAGAAAACCTTGAGAAACCTCAAGCCTATTGGAACAATGTGCTTTGGACTGGCGAAACCCAAATTGAACTTTTTGGCCACAACCAAAGAAGGTATGTTTGGAGAAAAAAGGGTGAAGCATTTGTAGAGAAGAACAGGTTGCTAACTGTTAAGCATGGAGGTGGATCCATTATACTTTGGGGTTGTGTAGCAACTGGGGGCACAGGCAATATTGTGCAGGTGGAAGGAAGAATGGATTCCACCAAATATCAACACATTTTAGAGGCTAATGTTTAAAGCTCAGTCCAGAAATTGAAGTTGAAGAGACGTTGGGGATTCCAGCAAGACAGTGACCCGAAGCATACCTCAAAATCCACCATGAAGTACCTCCAGGAAAGACAGATGAAGGTTTTGGAATGGCCATCACAGTCCCCAGACTTGAATATTATTGAAAATCTGTGGAGAGACCTCAAACATGCCGTGCATGCAAGAAGGCCGAAGAAAATTTCTGAGCTAGACTTGTTCTGTCAGGAAGAATGGGCAAAAGTTCCAAAGACAAGAATTGAAAGACACTTAGCTGGCTACAGGACGCGTTTGCAAGCTGTTATAGATGCCCGAGGAGGAGTAACAAAGTACTAGCTGACAGGGGTCCCAAACTTTTGCACAAGGCCTTTTTCCTTGTTCTATTGTTTTGAAACTGTAAAAAGTAAAAAATTAAAATTATTCTTGCTTTAAAATGTGATGAAATGTGTCATGTTTAACTTTGTAGCATTTAGTGTTCAGGTTTGCGATCAATCACTTGGAGATTAATTGTAACAGACATTTAAACCAGGGTGCTCAAATTTTTGCACCCCACAGTAAGTCATCAGCCAATGTGGAGACGTGATTCCGTTTTTGTTTGCTAGAAGGAACCAATCACAGTCGAGCTTTTATTGCCTGTTCAGCTTTTGCTTTCTCTTAACACTAACTGGTTTGGGCAGTTCAGAAAAGTGTGATGATGGTGATACCATAAAAGGGGGATTTGAACCCATGGGCTCATGTTTATGTTGTCATTGTCATAGCAGCTATTAAACCACTGTGCTGTCTGTAGCATTGAGTTGCATGCAGAGTGCGTCCTGAGTCAAATACCTTCCCCTATTAAGCAATGGGGCTGGTTTAAACACTGTCAAAACCTTCTAAATTTCCTATCCACTTTCAAAACCTGCTAAGTCAAAACTTTGTGTTGCAAAATCAGTCATTTCTTTAAAAAAATAATGAATTGCCTCATGGATTATGTCTGGAAGGCTAATAGTTTCAGTATAGTGAAAATTGGTATCTAAGGAAGATAATTTCTATGCCTACCAAAAAATCAGATTTTTCCAAAAAATGGACCCACTAATGAAAGCACTTGTATTTCATTCTTTGCCAGGTAAAGCAATCAGTGTGTCTGTGGCGACATTCCCGTGCTATATTCAAATACAGGCGCACATCTAGTGACGCTTTTTACGTCAGTAAGCAGTGTTTGGTCTGTCCAGAAGGTAGGAGGAGCCGCAAGCCAGCTTGTAGGAAGTAAGGAACCCCAGGAGAAGCAATGGCAAGGTAGACGTCAGAAGGGATCCAGTAGCGGTACTTTCCCTAACCTGAACCTTGGCTGTATCCCTTAACCATAAATCTAACTTGTCCCTTACACTATGTGTCAGTTTTACGGATGGAATGAAGGGAGGACCGTTAAAAATGCAGCCGTCCATGAAGCGGAGAGTACCCTTACTTGATCCCTTCTGACGTCTACCCAATGGCAAATACCATACTGTATAGCTATACTGTGCACAGTAGAAACTAATGTTCGCTGAGTCTCTATTGAGGCTACTACTGAAACTAAAATTATAAAGTGATTTCAGGAAGCAAACGGGAAAAAAGCTACGTTAACCGCCTCGACAAATTATTTTTATTAAAAAAAAAAAAGTTACAACGTTACCTGTTAACCAACTACTGTTTTCATTATTTACACAGGGCTCTCAACTTTCACAAATAAATGACATATTCACGTTCCCGTGCTGTAGTCAGAAATTATTCTATCAGACTGTAGAGATTCTCAGGTGGAATTGAAGTCCTTGTGCATTGAAGTTTATCAGTTTCACATGTGTTACGGTGGATTTTGCCACTAGTAATATGAGAACAATTGTGATTCCGGAATTCTCACGCTTTTCTTCACTCAGGGGTTGGAAACAGTGGAATTGCATAAAAATGTTTCAATGGTTTTATTTCATTTGAACAATTTGAACGATCATGAAACACGCATTTCGTTGATTGAATAATTACTGACTACAGCACGGGAACGTGAATGAAGCACAAATTCCCACGGCGAATGCGTGAGAGTTGGCAGCCCGTTAAGTTAATCGATTCATCATAACAGCCTAACATGTTACTGGAATGAGATGACGCTAATGGATGACTAACGTCACATAATTTTTACTTTTATTGAGTTCAATTGCCGTGTCAAAGAGCATCTTTCCCGTCTGCATGAGAATTGAGGAGGCGTGGAACTGGTGAGAGCCGTCAATTAACCGACGTCATACAGGCGACACTGTTGGGTCTCGACAAGAGTTATGGGAAATGAGGTCCAGAAGCGCACCTGCAATTACAGCTTACTGCCAAAGATGTCAATATAAACAAGCCAATTCAAATCTTATGGATTACCACTTTAACAAAGGATTCTTACCCCGCACGCGGTCATCCCCCCGCCCCGAAACCGCCTCAGCAAACACACAATTCCATATCCGTAGCCGATTATGTCCCATTTGATTTGAGCAACACATTCACTTGAACTTGTGCCTAATACTTTATTATAATCAATTATCCCATTTACTGATAATGGTTCTTCCCATGTCGGCTATTCTTTATTGGCTAAAATTGATTAACAAATGGGTAGTGCTTTGGTATTGGTCAGGGTAGGGCTCAATCTAGAGTAGCCTATTTAATAATATCTTTATTCACACATTAAAATACACAGTATTATCAATGGTAAAAAAAAAAAAAAAATTACAAAGACACGAGTTAGTTAATACAGATATCCTCAATTAGAAAATCAATCTCCTCCCTCGTGAGAATATCACAACTTTTTAGATTATCACGAACATATAGGGCAGTCGCATTTGTTAATAGAACATGAAGACAATGATGGCGACGTCGAGCCAAAGCCGAAAACCAAATTTCACAGATGTTGGTGTTGTATGGCAAGGGGGCACTGAAGGCTGATCCGAGGAAGTAAGCTGCGAATCGTTCTGGATGTGGCTTCGGTGGGGAGATGTAAGCGCAGTATCCCTGATTTAAAGCATAAATGGAGAGATCTGCGGGGCGCTGTAAAAGCCAGGCTCTCTGCACACCGGAGAAGTGTGCACGCAACAGGTGGTGGGCAACCATCATCCCCTGTGCATTTCATTGCACTGGAGGAGGAGGTGGCATCCACTCTTTCTGCAGTGGAAGTGCATGGAGAAAAACTTGGAGCGTCAACGAACTGTCAGACACCTTGACACAGACGCATGTGATATGTGAATGACATCACCAGCCACTCTCTGGAACGACCCAGATGCCAGGACCGACAGCGCAGTTGTGACCTTGATGACCACGGGTATGTTTTGTGGATGATTGCTGCGGCAGGTTAGCTGTTCATCCAGAAGTCGGCAAAGATATATGATTGCCTCACGGTTCAGACGAAAGCGCTGGATGCACTTTTTGTGTTTGTTAGTCCCAGGATGTCCAAACGAGGCCAGTATATGCGTGGTCGTCTTCGAGCTCGGCGCGCTCCTCTTACTCTCTCCCACTCACGCAAGAGTGCAAGGAAATGCAGGACTGGCATTTTGGTTTTAGGATTTGAGGGCATGGTAGAATGATGGCGAACAGGCTGTTGTGTAATATCATGTGATGATTTTGTTTGATAATTTATTATGGTTATGAGAAACGTAGTTAAGAAATAAGGATGAACAATCGAATATTGAATGTCTCAACCTTTACCATGTTAAATAAAATAAATGTTAAAATTCGGCCTATAACCGACATCAAACGCAATACTCTATTTCGCCTTATATTGGCGCTTGACCTTAATACAGCCCTGTGCTTAAGTGCTTAACAGAAAAAGCGCGTAAGTCAGGGGGAGAATACGCGTAAGTGTTATTTGCTAGAGAAACGCCAAGATTTTGGCCTTGCTCCGCCCAAAGTGCGTAACTGCCTTTGGGGCGCGTAATGCACAGACTTAAGTCGAGGGGAGAATACGCGTAGGCTGAAAAGCGCGTAGGTACGCGCTTTTTTCGACTTACGCGCATGGGAGAATAGACCCCTTAATGAAATAAAAACTGATTACCAACCGCCTCCTATATGAACATTTTTTTTATGAAAAAAGGCATTCCGAGACCCTTTTTTCTGCAGCAATTTCCAAGTACTGAAACTAGGTCAAACAGGATTACATAGAAAGAGTTTGACCAAACTGTCTAAAATTGGTTATAATTACATTAATACAGGTGTTCATCAATGAAAACCCGAGTTAAAGTGTATATGTCAGGTTAATTTTCCAAAGATTTTGTACTATTTTCTTGTGGGAAATAAATATCTGAACGATTATACATCATATTTTTATGTTGTCGGTTATCAGAAAACGGAATATAATACAAAAAAGTAGGTACTTTTAACAGCGGTTTACAATGCTCCCATAATGCAATGCCTACGTCACGTAGGGTAGAGAAGAGCCTGTCAAAGTACGACTGTCAATGAGCCTGCACTATACAGCAGCTTGCAATGAAGAATTATTGTGTTTGTGCGGGGTGTAAGAATTCATCCTAAACAGGGCACAGGGTCCATTCGTTCCCTGTCAAAAATAAACAAATTTTATGCCAGTGGGTTCAATTTGTCCACGTCAGACGGGCAAATTTTTTGTACGCTAATGTCACACCGCAGTTTCCATGGGATGACCATGGGGATGACACCGCCCACACAAGCACCTGTCCGAAATAGCGACAAAGGACACCACTCTCTCTCTCTCTCCCTCTGTATATCTCCCCCCAGACAGACCATAGCATTCCTATGAATCAGCTATGAAGTTTGATCAACACCAGATGAAGCCTGGCATTTGAGATTTCGTTTATTCGGCATGTCAACAATGATTATGTATGCGCACATGAACGTTCGCACCCGCAGAAAAAAAACTGCCGCCACCGCTAGACTTAGATGTTGTAGAGCTAGTACCACACTATCGAAGCATGGGACTGTCAAGCGGATATGTTTACGTCAGGGTGAAGGGAGAATCCCGATAAAATAAACATCATTTTGACAGGCGGGGTGGGAACTGGCAAGCTACACCCAGGCTAGCTAGCATGATGCCTTCGTTATCATTTGGCTAGTACATGTTTAGTCAACGTCTTCATCTGAACATATCGCATTATCACAGCAGCTAGATGTACAGAAAACGTTGGCTTATTCAGTGTTATTCATACACCGTAAAATATGTAGTGGTGTTGTTGTTGTTACGGTTTTCACTGATGATTGTAGACTAGCTCTAGCGCTAGTTGCTATATAGCTACTCTCCAGGACACCTCGCCAACCCTCCACTCGTTCGCCTCCGTTGAAGGATTAATCCGTCTCTGAGGGCCAATATTTGTTGGATTTTCTTCCCCTCTATCAAGCCTGACTGGCTTGAAATTATATGGTTGCGACCCATCATAAATTTCTGCAGTGTTCCTTACCACCTCCTCATGCTCCCGATCACTCGCCATAGTAAACAGAGGCTACTTTCCTCCACGAATCCCCTACGTGACGTAGTTACCTGGTTACGCAAAAAAAACCAGCTACTACAAAAACAGACAAAAAGTGTCATTTAACGGCATTTGTAGATAGTTTTAGAAATACTGAAATATTGTATGTGCATTTTGAAGGCTTTACGTACACATTAGACGAGAGTAGTGTTTAACCTGAGATATACACTTTAAGCATCCAAGATTATGCAAAAAGGGAATTTAACCCCTTGTACACCATAACACAACTATGACCAAATGTACAGGGAAACAAAATTAATTTGGCATCTACTGTATTAAAGTTATGGAGGCACCTCACATAGCATCATAAAAAGCATAGAAACTCTCATTAGGATGATCTCTGTATATGGAAAAGGCAGCATTTGCGCTTAGATTGTGAAATTTTTCCCACTCACTTGCTATGCGCACTCGCATTACATACGTATGTGTCCCCCACCAACTTTCATATTAAACCTACGCCCTTGGGCAGCTTAATGTTCACCACAGCTTCTCCAGACTCTTTCACGACTGTCACATGCTCAGTGTGAACCTGTTCTCATCTGTGAAGAGAACGGGGTGCCAGTGGTGGATCTGTCAATTCTAGTGTTCTCTGGCGAATGCCAATCGAGCTGCACAATGTTTGGCTGTGAGCACAGGTCCCATGAGAGGACACCAGGCCACCCTCATGGAGTCTGTCTCTGACAGTTTGGTCAGGAACATGCACACCAGTAGCCTGCTGGAGGTCATTTTGTAGGGCTCTGGCAGTGCTCCTCCTGTTCCTTCTTGCACAAAGGACCAGATACCGCTCCTTCTAATGGGTTGATGCCCTTCTTCGGTCCTGTCCAGCTCTCCTAGTGTAACGGCCAGTCTCCTCGTATCTCCTCCATGCCGGGCGATGAAGCAGACCTTGCAACTACGCATATGGATGTGCCATCCTGGAGGAGCTGGACTACCTGTGCAGCCTGATTGGGCTGCAGGGACCACCTCCTGCTTGCTTGCTTGTAGTTGTCCATCGAAGCCGATGATGACGTCCTCTTCTGTCTTAACGGTGAGTTTTTTGGTGGCTGTACAGTCCTATCCTGGATCCACAGGTCCTGTTGCAGGTGGGACAGGTGCATGCAGTAGTGGTATTGCTGGCAACAGCTGCTGTGTTGGCTCTTCTGTGTCTTCTCTGCTGCATCCTGGCTGTCCTCTCCTCCTCAAGTGTTTGGGTCCCATCTAAGCACAGCTGCCGCCAGGTGTTTCGGTCAGCAGCCATGCTCTTAAGGTCCCCAGGCTTGATATTGCACTTTTTAAGTGCTGTTTTCAGCTGGTCTTTATATCGCTTCTTTCGGCCTCCAGCAGAGCATTGGCTATGGTGTAGCTGGCCATAAAGCACTCTTCGAGGTAGGCGATTTTGGGGCATCCTTAGAACATGCCCCAGCCATCGCCGCTGATGGTGAGTGATGGTGGCCTCAATACTCTTGCAGCCTGTTCTCCTGAGGATCTCCGTGTGAGGCACTCGGTCACGCCAAGTTAGTCCCAGAATGCGCTGAAGACAGTGGATGTGAAACTGCTCCAAGGACTTCACATGGCGACTGACCCAGGCCTCACAGCTGTAGAGGAGGGTAGTGATGCAGATAGCTTGGTAGACGGATACTTTTGTGTGGAGATGTAAATTTTTGTTTTGAAAGACCCGGCGCCTGAGTCTCCCAAATGCGGCTGAAGCTTGCTGTATTCGGTTTTGGACTTCGTTGTCAAGGCTGTTGTCCTCAGAGAGGATGCTCCCCAGGTGTCTAAATGATGGTATGACAGACAGTTGTTTATCGGCAACAGTGAAGATGGGTGATGTGGGAGGGGTGTAGGTGCTCCACTGACACACAACCTGTTTTGGCAGTGTTGATAGTCAGTCCCAGCCTACTGTAAGCCTGAACTGCTGCATTAAGGACAGCCTGGAGGTCTACTGGAGTATGAGCCACAAGAGCACAGTCGTCTGCATACTGCAGTTCAAGGACCCTCACCCTGTGCAGCTTAGTGGTTGCTTGCAGCCTCCTTATGTTGAAGAGGTTGCCATCTAGCATGTAGGCAACTGACACCCAGCTGTTGTCCTGAATTTCCTGATGGAGAAGCTGGGTGACACATATGAGGAAGATGTTGAAGAGCATGGGTGCAAGTACACACCCCTGCCTGACCCCTGTGCACACAGGAAAGGAGGCAGACTCTTGTCCCCCTATTGTCACCCTAACATTCATACCATCATGGAACTGTCGGAGGATGTTCACAAATTTGTTTGGGCATCCAAACCTAAGGAGGATATCCCACAGGAGGTTCCTTTGCACAGTGTCGAAGGCTTTGGAAAGGTAGACAAAGGCTATAAACAGGTTCTGATGTTGCTCCCTGCACTTTTCCTGAAGTTGCCGGGCAGTTAAGATCATGTCGACTGTGCTCCTGTTCTTTCTAAAGCCGCACTGTGATTCTGGGAGTAATAACTCTGCGATGTTGTTGATTAGCCTCTGCAGCATCACCTTGGCAAGGACCTTACCAGCAACAGCAAGGAGTGAAATGCCTCTATGGTTGCCACAGATGGTCTTGTCACCTTTGTTCTTGTAAATGGTGACAATCTTGGCGTCTCTCCATTGTTATGGGATGTATTCATTGATCCAGACTTTGGTGATGTATTGATGTAGCACTCTTGTGCAGAGGTAGCCTCCCTGCTTAAGCTGCTCTGCAGGAATATTGTCAATGCCTGGAGACTTGTTGTTCTTCAGTGATCGGACAGCTGACAGAACCTCACAGAAATTCAGGGGTTGGGCGAGGAGGTCCATCAGGGGAAGTTCAGGCAGCTGCTGCAAGATGGTATGGTCTGCATCAGAATCCTGGTTTAGCAGAGAATTAAAATGCTCAGCCCACCTCTCCAGGATGCTGCTCTGGTCCTTTAAGACTCTGAGCCCATCAGCCCATTTTTTCAGGGGGGTGATGCAGTGGCTTGTTGGCCCATAGATAGATTTGACTGCATTGTAAAAGTTATGCATATCATTTCTATCAGCAAATGACTGAATCTCCTGTGCCTTCTCCATCCACCACTTGTTCTGCATGGTCCGCAATGTTCTCCGCACTTCTTGTCTAGCTCTCCGCCATTGTTGTCTGGCAGTGCTCGATGAGGGGTTTTTCAGGGTTACCTGGTGTGCTTTGTGCATGGTGTTCAGTGAGTTATGGATGGTGTCTGAGTTATTATCAAACCAGTCTTGGTGGTTCCTGCTTTTGTAACCGATTGTGTGGGCCGCTGCTTCGTAAAGGGCTGAGCTGATAGAGGTCCACTGTTGGTCAGTGGCATTCTCACCGCACAAGATGGGCTCTACCTCTCTAAGTTTTTCAGGCAGAGAGCGTCAAAACTCATTTCTTGCATTGGTGTCTTCCAGACGGGCACAGTTTATACGTCTCCTACTAGGCCCGCGTTTCCGCAGAGGGGGACGTACTCTCATGTGAACTTTGGCCATAATCATACGGTGGTCTGTCCAGCATTCTGCACCTCTCATGGACCGGGTTATGAGGGCGTCTCTGATGTCTGGCGTCTCACGATGGCGTAGTCAATCAAGTGCCAGTGTTTGGAGCGTGGGTGCATCCATGATGTTTTGAATCCGTTCTTTTGCTGGAAGATGGTGTTGGTAATGGTCAGGTTATGCTCAGAGCAGAGAGTGAGTAACCTCATGCCATTAGAGTTCACCTGACCAATCCCTTGTCTGCCAAGTACTCCTTTCCATATCCCATCATCTTGCCCCACACAAGCATTGAAGTCCCCAAGGAGGAGGATCTTGTCAGTCTTGGGGATCCGGCATAGAACCTCATCCAGTGACTGGTAGAATGTGTCCTTAGCCTCTGTGTCAGATGGTAGAGTTGGGGCATATGCACTAAGAAGTGTGGCAAAGCGGTTATTTGCCAGGGGGATACGGAGAGTCATCAGTCTTTCACTGATGCCCGCAGGTGTTTCAGTGAGTCTTGGTACTAATGTATTCTTTATGGCCAGTCCTACACCATGCAGATGCTGTCCACCTGGGGGATAGCCTTCCCAAAAGAAGGTGTATCCCAATCCTTCCTCTGTAAGCGAACCTTCACTAAGGAGCCTGGTTTCGCTGAGTGCTGCAATGTCGATGTTATAGCGCCTCAGTTCAGCCGCGACCAGTGCTGTCCTTCTTTGGGGTCTTTTGGTCCTGCCATGGGAGTCCAGCAGGGTCCTGATGTTCCATGTTGCCAGCTTCATGTTATAGGATTTGTCTTTTCTGTTTTGACCGCAGAGGTGGAATGCCCCAACAGGTACGGTAACCTGTCCAGGTGTGGGTTGAGTGGGCAATTTTTAGGCCACCTTTTCTAGGCCCCTCCTCATACAGAGGTGAGCAGTGCGGTCCCTAAATAGGGCTGCTCAGTCACACAGGGGTCTGCCGAGAACAGCTGCCACTCAGTCCCAGCTGTTAGCGACTGACTAGGAGCTCCCAGTCCATTCGAGCCTGCTCCCGTCACCAGACACCCCATCGCCGCCAGACTTCAACCAGATGTAAATCCAGGTAATATCACTGTGGTCAGAGGTGGAAACCTGCGCAAGGAATTTTAAAGTGCTGTAAGGGGTGCGCCCTCCCCAATAGCACTATCTTTGCCATGATGAGGTAGTTCTGGTGGCATGGGTGGGCCCAGGACGACCAGTTCCTCATCAAGGCTGCAGGAGGCTGCCGGGTCCTAGCTCTGATAAGGCCCGCCTATTGCGCACCACCAGCGCATTGCTTTTCTGTTGGGGTCTGCTCCCTTAGCCTTGCCTCAAGAGGCTAAAGGCAGAGGGGCTATTTACCCATAGCTGGGACAGTGGTTGATAGGCATCAGGGCGTGTCCACTCTATGGTGGGCCTGCACACCACATGTCTAGGGCCCACTGCTGCTCCGAGATCCCCCGTAGTTCAGCCTGGGGCCACAGGGCACCCAGTTACCGTGTGTGACCGCGAGGAGGTACTGCAGGAGTCTTGGTGGTGGAGAGGATGCGTACTGGCAGCAGAGGCTTACGCTCTCGGCTCATCTTTTCACCCCTATGAGAGGGCTAGCCAGTGGCGGTAGCTGAAAGCAGAGTTGCCAGCAGAAAGTAGCATGCAGCATGCACTAACTACGAGCACTTCTACACTACTTCCACACCACTGCACTAGTCGCTTCACACACACCCTGTGCGTAACGTACACACGCACACCTCCTGCTACCAGTTGTGACAAGGACACTAGCAGAACTTAAAACTAGAGGATAATCTGTCCAGAAGGATGAGGAGAGAGCAATTGTCTGTGGCCACCACTTGCACAACCATTCCCTTTTTGGTGGTTGTCTTGCCTCTCCATTGCACTTGTTGTCAATTTCATTAGCACCAAAGCAAGTGACTTGTGCTGCCTTAAATGGACAGATTAATATCCCTGAAGTTTAACTCATTTGGTGTTAAAATAATGATGATTAAGTGTTCCCTTGATTTTTATGAGCAGTATATTTGAAAGCATATAGTGAAACATTTCTTGCAATGCAAGCATTCTATTAGATATTGGCAGAAGTTTTCCTGTTTCATATTCCTGTTTCACTGGCGCAGTGGATAGTGCTGTTGCCTCAGATCAACATGTTTGTGGTTTGAGTCCAGACTGGGGCCTTTCTGTGTGGATATCTCCCCATGTTTGTGTGGGTTGCCTCACACTGCTTTCTTCCCATAGTCCATTGACATGCATGCTAGGCCAGCTGCAGACTCCAAACTTCCCATAGATATGAGTGTGTGAGTGTACTGTTTGTGTGTTCTTCGTTGCATTGATAAGTGTTGGAAGAGTGGCACAGTATGGCTTTAAGAAAAAAGTGCTTTTAAACATTTAATAAATAAAACTGTTCTGTCTTACAGGCAGGCAGTTCAAATGCTCTAAATGTGACTACTCAGCTCCACAGAAAAGCCAGCTAGTGCGCCATATGGATCAACATGCTCCCTTCAAGGTAGATGCAGCAAAAGTAGCCTCAATTCATATAATTTATCTTTCCTAAAATATTCAATTGAAGAATGTAAATGTGGGGCATCTGTGTGCCCACTAGCATAAAGGGACAGATACACACTGTGGGTCCCAGGAAAAATATCTGCCTCCTTCCCGTTTTCCTCTGTTGTGTATTTGTCACTCTAATTCGACATATATTTTTGGACGATACAAAGTAATAAAACAAGATTTGATATTGTCTTTAAATGAGAAAAGGTTAAATTGCTATCATTTTGGTTTTTATGCTGCATCAAACTGAGGAGCAGTGTAAATGCATATTTAGAACAGTGCCTGAAGTCATAATGCAATGACCTTTCAGCCTTACCGTTGTGGACATTGTAACTACTCTTGCAACTTGACCCGCACTCTGAGGAGGCACTACAGCAAACAGCACCCCAATGAGAAGTACAGTGACCTTGGGTCAGGGACGCTTTGCGCTGAGACCGTCCGAAAGGAAGGTGGGTCTCTAAACTATCCGAGCAGACAAATATTGCATAGTCTCATCATGGATCGTAATT
This sequence comes from Gymnothorax javanicus, assembly GCA_029692085.1. Taxonomy (NCBI): domain Eukaryota; kingdom Metazoa; phylum Chordata; class Actinopteri; order Anguilliformes; family Muraenidae; genus Gymnothorax; species Gymnothorax javanicus. Next base: position 154,846,857 of record CM056193.1, on the reverse strand, counting down.
ATGGCACCAGTGTGCCTGGTTCATAGTTGGCATAGTTTTGGAGCACCATTGGTGAACAGATGACCTCGCTGACCCCTAGAAACAGAAGATGACAGGTTTCCAGCATAATGGCTTTAGCCCTAAAAGTTGGCTTATGGGTGTTTGTCCTCGGGTGCCCCTAAACTGGTTTCATCAATCAAACCATAAGTTTAATTTCTTAAAGAATGAATACTTAATAACTGAGTCAATCTGACTGAATGCAGATCATGTTAGTAAGCACATTCACTAGCTGGAGTAACATGGTAATAAATTTTTTTTTTTTAATGTATGTTTTTAGGTGGTGTAAAATGTCCGCTGTGCAACAATGTGTACAGCACCAAGTGGGAGATGAACAGACACCTCAAGAAAAAGCATGGCCTCAAACTGGTGAAAAACAATGGAATAGGCATTAACCAGTGGGAGGTATAAGAACAAAGACTGAGGAAATGGTCTTTTGTCATCTTTCCGCAGAGATCTTAGTGTAATTTGGCAGAACTTTTCTCCCTAAACTCATTAAATTGTCATCTCTGAATGCAAGGTTTGTGGGATCGAGGATTCATTCCAGTCCCTGATTATATCAGTCCTTTGTCTCCTTGGTCCCTGCATGTTCTGGAAATCAATGGAGTTCTGTCAAGTTTTAGAACTTTTTAATCTGTTAAAGGCATAGCTGTGTGGCTTCTGAACAAAATGAGTGGGCTTAAAACAGGCTGTGTTAAATTAAGTAAATGTTAGGATTTAACTTTGTAACTTTACAAACTTTGTAGCATACATTTCGTCAATTTGTTTACAGTTTACCGGGCAGGCACTGATGTTCCTTATCCATGTTTGCCACTCCTCTTTCACAAGTGTTCGGAAACTTAATTGCAATTTTTCACTGTAGGGTCCCCTTGAGTTATTGATTGCAGTGCATGATTAAATCCCTATTGGTGCACTTTAGAAAGTGTTGACAAGAGTCAAATTAATGCTTAAAGTTGTCTGATATCTCTGGTAATAACCAATATACAACTCAGGTTGTGGAACTGGAGGAGCCGTCCACCACCCAGTACCTCCACATCACAGAAACAGAGAGCCTGCCAGATACTGTAGAATCTTCTCACCAGGACTTGCGATATAACACAGAAAATGGAGTGCAAACAGGTGAGAGCAGCAAACCTCAGTGGTATTCCACGAGTATTCAATGCATCTGTCATTTTGGATCATAGTACCTTTGTGGTGATGCCCAATCCTTGTTTGTCTGATTTTCCTGGACTTTGCTCAGGTGTGGTCTCCACTGCCTCAGGGGAAAGACTGGACCCTGCAGCAGTCAATATTCTCCAGCAGATCATTGGACTTGGATCAGAGAGCCATGATGCCACAGTGGCCTCAGTGGTTGCCATGGCTCCTGGATCAGTGACCGTTGTGGAACAGGTGAAAATGTCCACTCCATAGAAACTCAAATACTTCCCAGATTCCACAATTTCTCTAAATGGTTAACTCAGGCATTTATTAATTTACTGTGTGTTCCCTTGAGCAATAAAAAATGCGAGTAATGTGCTGGCTTGTATGATCTCACAGGTTGCAGAAGAAGAGCAGCAGGCCAATCACACAGTCATGATACAGGATGCCTTTCAGCAAGCCTCCATGGGGTTTGGAGAAGAACACCACCTTGTTGTGTCTTCTGACGACATGGAAGGCATTGAGACGGTCACAGTTTATACGCAGGGTGAAGATGCCTCACAGTTTGTAGTCTATGTCCAGGAAGCAGTGCGAACAGAGGAGCAGACCATGGAGGCCACCTGAAACTGACCATCAGCTGGTAAAAGAGAATGGCTCAAATGGACTGGTTTACCAACCTCTGTTTCCTAATGACATGGCTGCAGTAATGTAGTGGACATAACTGCCTGGCATGTATAATTATATTTTCTTATTAGAACGATAATAGGTAGGTCCTCTCATCAAATGAACATTACCAGTTCAAGATCAGCATCCACCCGAAATCATTGTAACAGACTTTCATGGCTCGAATGGACTGGCTTACCAACCTGTTTCCCCAACAACTTGGCCGCAGTGCATGGAGGAAATAACTTGGTATGCAGTGTGGAAGATAATAATGCAACAATGTTTGGAAGGTCTTCTCGTCAAATGAAAATTAAATCCCACAGATATTACTTGACAGTCTTCGATGTCAAGATATAGTGTAGATATTCACACTCTCACAATTAAAAGGACTCATCTTGAGATCTGGTTTCCTTGTTTGGCCTTCATAAATGGATTATTCTCAAATTATGAAGTATTTTTAACTCTTAGTAAACAAGTTTTAGACTGTTTTGCTATATGTTGCTGAGAGATTTTCAAAGATTTTAGATTGTAAAAGCCAAGATGCAGTAGTTTTTGGGTTTGGTACCTTGAAAATAACTTGCTGAAATCCTGGGAGAATTATCGTCAATCACAATGCAAAACCCCATTAATGTTCCTGTTCTTGGTTCACACCATTCGCCGTTACGCTGCTCCTCAGCTTTGTTACATAAACGACTCAGACGCTTTCCCCTGGCTTTCAAACTGAATTTGTGTGTTCCAGGCAAGAAAAAAAAAACTCAATTGATTTCTCATAGATGTAATGATATGCATATACAATAATTTTAGAATGTAAATTGTTGCTATTCAGATTTTGTTGTAGCATTTAATTTTTCTGAAATACTGCCCTTTTCAAAATCAGGAAAATGTGCAGCACTGAGCATTTACCTCCATTGTCAGACCTCATCTTGTTGAGATGATCATTCTGTGCTTTATTTTTGCATCCTAAGGAAGGGGAAACTAGAGGTTTGAATATGCATTACTTAACAGAAACCCCGTTATGAAGTATTGGCAGTATTTCAGAAGCAAATATTAAAATTTGATAGATGTTTGAGGAAAATTTTCCTCAAAATTCTTATTGAAATATTCAAATTTTAATTATCATGTAAGCAGGCAATAGCCATAAGTTGATGAATTCATTTACTTTTTTGTGAATATCTCTTGGTTTTCAGAAAACAGAGTGGATTATCTGAGGGAATGGCATATATACAGTAAAAAGACAATGACATTGATTCATCATCCAGGCTTCGATGCAGTTTGCAAAGGAATACACATCTCAAGCAACATAGAGCTCAGGAGTATTGCAATATACTGTAATATATTAGAAGTGGGGCTATGAGTATCAAACTAAACTGCTGTTGTCTCAAAACTGCAGGCAAATCATTGAGCTTCTTAGCCGTGCACCGTGAACTATTACACAGACAGCTCCAAGAACATTACAATGGCACTAAACTTCTCTATCGTTAAATTATTGACTGGAACAGTGAAAAGTCTGGGGATACATGAAATATATTAGAGTTTTTGTGGCAGCAGTGTCTGTTCCTACGTCTTCCGAACTGGCCAGTTTTTTTTAAACCGTACCAATGAGGGTTTAACAAACAAAGTCCTGAAGTCACCATGGGCTGTGCACCCTACTCAAACTAGGATTGACTAGGATTCATCTCTTGGCTTGACTTTCTGCACCCGTAATTCTTCACTGACATATTCTTGATCCTCCTCAGTGTCGGGTTCCTTGTTATACCTGGTCTGCAGATATGCTTGGGGTGTGATGTCATTATCAACAGGCCATTTGGACTTCTTTTTTTTCAATTTCTGCCTCCTCAGATTTGCCAGCATGTCAAGCTGTTTTGGAGTGATTGACGGGACAGGGTTCTGGGACAAGGCCTCCTGCTGCCGCTGCTTGGACTTCATGCCCTTTTTGTTCATTGCCTCATGATCAATGCCTGACAGAGGCACTCTACTTGCATCATCAGGCAGGCCTGAAATATTGCTCTCCTGGACGGATTCCCTTGAAGTAAAGATCACATCACAGTTGAACAGACATAAAGCTGAAGAAATCCACTCACAGAGAAGTGGTACCCTAACAGTCACATTGCATTTACAACATATACAAGTCAGTGATCTTTTTTTTTTTTTTTTGAAATTCAAAAAGTATCACTTCTAAATCATTTGAATTGGAAGGACTTTCCACCAAAGAGAAAAAAAAAAAAAACTATAAGAGGTGGTCCTATGACCATCTCTTCTTTGAACAGCAGGGTAAGGCAAGTGTAGTGACTCTAGCATCCAGCACAAGTTTACTTAAGCAATGAATCACTTTACATTTTAGATAAAGTACATGCATGTTATATCATGGTTCTGTTACATACCAAAAAGGAGTGTATTTATGTAAGAGAACTGTTCAACCACCAAAATTCACAATGATCTTCCTTACTACCAGTCTGCAAACACATTTTATTGTTCACATTATATTGTAAAGAGAGAAGCACTTCTGCTCTTGAGAAGCGAGCTGCATATTCAACCCATGAATTGTGTGAGAAATACAGGGTTTCCAGTTTTTTGAATGTGTGCTTGTGCATGGGGTTAGAATAGCAAATGTGCTCTGATATGGTTATCCGAAAGTTTTACAGTTTACAGGCTTGTACATTCTCCCCAAGTTGGTGTGGGTTTTCTCTGTCTAATCTGGTTTTTTCCCCAGCCAGAAAAATTGCATGTCAGGCCAATTCTGGCCCATACCGTTCTGTGAAAAAAAAAAGTACTTTGATATTCTTTGCATTTAAATGTTTCAGGTCAAATTCATATTTAATATTAGAAAAAGGTAACCCAAGTAAACACAAAGTGTTCTTAAATTATTTCATTTATAGAAGGAAAAAAATGCTATTCAACCTTACCTGGCCTCTTGTGGAAAAAGTAATTGCCCCCAGAGTTTCTAAATCTACCTATTAAACTAATTGAAATAATTTGGTTCAATTTCTCTGGGCTCAGCCAGGCATGATAACTGGCTGAATCTCATTTCCAAAAGGAAAAGCTAAGATGTTGAGTAAAATGTTAATAAAAATGAAATGCAATTATTTGCAAATCATTTAAACTCAACATTCAATTGAGAATAGTAAAAAGATAACATATTAGATGTTGAAGCTGAGAAATATTATTTTGTGTAAAATATGTGTTAATTTTGAATTTGATGCCTGCAGCACTTTCAAAAAAGCAGGGGCATGTTTACCTCTGTGTTGCATCACCTCTTTTAACAGCACAACATTTTTGGGAGCTGAAGAGATTACTGCTGTAGTTTTGGAAGTTCTTTGCAATTTCACACTGACAAACGTGATTCATAAATTGTTATTCAGTCTTGCTGAGAGTGGTGAGGCCCTCCCCATTTTTACTTCTGAAAGACTCAGCCTCTCCAGGATGCTGTTTATGTACCTAATTGTGCTACTGGCCAGTTGCCATCAACCTAATTAGCTGTTTGATGTTCCACGGAGTGTATTTTTTAGCACCATGCAGCTTTTCCCATCTTCCGTTGCCCCCCATCCCAACTTTTTCAGATGACTTAATGCCATCAAATTCAAAATGAGCAAATATTTTTCAGAACACTATAAAATTTCTCAATTTAAACATCTGATGTTGTCTGTACCATTTTCTTTAAAAAAAAAAAAAAAAAAAAAAAAAAAAACCTTATATATATAAAAAACACTGTCGGTTGGGGGCACCAATAACGCAATATTGCCCTCGATGCCACTTATTTTTCTTACTGTCCGCTATAGGGTCATTCCATATCAAATGTCCGAATTTCAGAGAAACTTCCCACTTGACCATCTCAGATTTGGCTGAAAAAAAATTCCAGCGGGTGCATACACCTCCTAATAGGATAAATCCAAAATTTTAGCTCTCAACTCCTAATAATTGCAAAAATATTTTATTACAAAACTAAGTTCCGGCCCTTTTTGAACAGTGATTTCTGAGGAGCCACTTTCACATGGCTAAATCTAGAAAAGTATTTCAGCCAAGTCCTTCAAATTTTCAGGGGTGAAAATGTGCTACTATATAGGCATGGGCAACGCTCTGCATAAACTCTAATGGAATGCGTAACAGCTGAACTGGGGCAGTAAACAAGCCTCAGAAAACTTATTAAAAAAATGGCGTAAATACCATTTTCATACAAAAAAAAGAACACCATGGTTTGATTAAAAGCAACCTTTTCAATAGGATACCCGCATTTCATACATGAACTCTGCGTATTACAGCCAAAAACGCGATTTGAACAGAGCTATTGTTCGCCCGTGGGATGAATCGTGACCTCAATTTGCGCCCGTGTTTACAAATTTTCAAAAGGGTACAGCGTGGCAAAAATAACCATTTAGGAGGCAGATTTCAAACAGCCAGCGTCGGCGTCTTATCCCAGCTACGGCCCTGATTTGCTGTAAAGCCATTTAATTTGAGAAATTACGAGTCTGTTAGGTCCAGGCTAGACCTCGAGGGATGTGAAATAAATTCGACAGAAGTTGGTGAAGTTAAATCGCGAGTCCGCCATGATTTCCTCTCAACAATAGCAAGAAAGGTGGGCGTATTTTTTACTGTCCCCTACATAGTTTGTTGACAGAATATCTTGTGACCCTATTTGTGAAGTATCAGTAAAATATACCAAGGAATAAACCGGCGCCAGGCGTTTAAAGCCCCCTGGTCACAATTGCAATTGCCATCTCCATTTCAACTGGCTGCACGCCAGCGCTGTGATGCTCGACCAGATTTCATCAGTGTGTGAAACGAATTGTCCTACCAGTGCCGTGCGGTTGGAGGTTAGTTTGGTAAGGCAGAATCCTTCCCTTTGCTTGATTAGCAATCAAACGATTAACTAGTTTAGTAAGACTATTCGGCAGAATGACGGGCCAGTTTAAATTTCATGGCGTTATTACTCAGTACATCGAACCTGAAATGCTCGCTGGACATCAGATTTATGTGTACTTGCTTCCAGGAAGCGAAGCAATGTCATCAACAAATATGAAAACAGTTCGACTTATGCAGAGTTCAATGCTTAATCAATATACAATGTATTCTCCTTTAAATATGCGCTTTTACACGCAAAAGAAAAAAAAGCGGGCGCTTATTTTCAGTCTTCCTTCATAATCCGATTAACAATGTTTAAACGATATACAGAATTACCGAGAGCCGAGAATTTTTCCTAATTAATTATTCAGATTTCCATCCTTGCAGTCTCGAATTGAAGCGTGAATGAATACTTTTGTTATTATCTCCTCTATCAGTATACGGGCTTCCTATAGGCTTGGCCTTAATTGTTTTGATTGTCAATAAGGAATAGTACGAGGGAACAGGTTCACAAAATCCTGTGATAAAAGTTTGGATCACTGCATCAACTCACGGCACGTCTCTAGCTTCCTTTAAGGAAGTACTCGCAAATCTGCAGTTTTGTGAGCATTTCAAGTTCGATGTACTGAGTAATAACGCCACGGAAACTTAAACTGGCCCGTCATTCTGCCGAATAGTCTTACTAAACTAGTTAATCGTCTGATTGCTAATCAAGCAAAGGGGAGGTTTCTGCCTCGCCAAACTAACCTCCGACTGCACGTCACTGTGTTTTACTATGAATTATTCACAGTAGCTCATTGAAACTATCATGGGAGGAGGGTATATGGACATAGTAAAAACAGTGCAAAGTTTTTTTTTTTTAAATCGCCACGGGTTATTGAAGGGGAACGTTAAAAGAGCAGTGGGAGGGCAAACAACTGCGGCATCAGCGACTTCACTGCATTTTATATAGTAATGGGCCAGTAAGCGTTAATGTTTGCCCTCCCACCGATAATTTTGACATTTTGCAGGCCATTGATCCAAAAAAAAAAAAACTCACAGGCAACCCATTCATACCATTTTTTAATACCAATGCAAAACCTAATGTTGAACATAATTGGGTGAAATTCAATGCATTTTCCATTAAAAAGGGCCTAGGGGGCGCTGCTGTACTTCAGAAAAGGGGTAGATGACGTTAGCATCAATTATTTCTGTTAGGGTACCCTAATGGATAATTTGGCCTGGTTTATTTCGGAATAGACTGTATTTTCGAAAATGCCCTCAGGCTTCACCCCCAATTTTCACAATGGGTTTTGTTGAAAAATGCGAAATCAGCCATTTTTGGGACCCTGTGGCTCTGAGACCCTTTCCTGTAAAAGGCGTTGGACTTGTGGCAAACTTTTTCGTCTGTGTCTTCTGTACTTACCTGCAAAAAATCATTAGAAAATAATAAACACTTTGTTCTCAGCAACTCAAGAAATGTTGTCATTTTATTCATTTGTATTGCCCATGCCTATACTATAACTTGAGGAATATGGACTTATAAAGGTGTCCTTTTAGTTTATCATACATTTCTGGGTGCTTAAAGTTACACAGAAATTTTACTTTGTGCTCTGCAGTAGCATATTTGAAGGACTATAAAAAGCCTAACTTAAAAGACAGGGATTTTGTATTGCACATACAGCTTCCCATATATGTTGTTTATTTTGTATTGTAATTCTGCCCCTCTTCTATGAATAATCTAAAAATATTAAGGCTTGAAATGAAAAAAAATAAAATCTGTGCTATTTTTAACATTTTATGCTAAAAAATAGGACCAAGGGTCCTGTAGCTTACCGGCAAGCAGTCTTACAGCGATGATAAAAAGTTATGAAAATTTCATGTGAAGTTTGACATTTGATTCAATGAAAATCAATGTCAAGGTCACTAAATAAAAGTTCACATACATTTATAAGACCTCCTGTAATACAATCCTAAGCTCTGAAGCAGTTTTGGTGATACAAGTCATTATAATATGTCAATATGTATTCAATATGTCAATTGTGAACTTTAAAGGTCACAGAATGTCAAGCTGTGGTCAGCAAATGGACTTCATATATGACTTTCTAAATGTCTCTATACAAACCTTGGCTTAATCTGTGACCATTTTGGTGATTCAAGTCATTGTAATTTCACTGTCGAGTTTGACCCTCAAAGGTCACTGACAGTCAAGTTGAATGTCACCAAATGAAAGTTAATATATGACTTCCTATATGTCTCTAATATAAAGCTAGACTCCATCTGTGACCGTTTTGGCAATACAAGTCATTGTAATTGTATTATGTCAAGTTTGACCTTCAAATGTCATCAACAGGCAAGCTGAATGTCACCAAGTGAAAGTTCATATGTGACTTCCTATGTCAGTAACACAAACCTAGGCTCCATCTGTGACCTTTTCAGTGACGGAAGTCATTCAATTTTCTCTTAGTCAAGTTTGACCTTCAAAGGTCAATATGAAGGTCACGAATGAAAGTTCATACATGACTTCCTATACGTCTCCAATACAAACCTACACTCAATCTGTAACAATTTTGCTGATATAAGTCATTGAAATTTCACTGTATAGTTTAGCCGTTGAAGGTCACTGAAGGTCAAGTTCAAGGTCACCCAATGAAACTTCAGACATGATTTCCTTTATGGCCACAATACAAACCTAAGCTCTATCTGTAATAGTTTTGGTGATAGAAGTCATTGAAATTTCACTATATGAAGTTTGACCTTCGAAGGTCGCCAAAGGTCAAGTTCAAGGCCACCAAATGAAAGTTCATGTATGACTTCCTATGCATCTCCAATACAAACCAAAACTATCTGTAACCATTTTGCTGATATAAGTCATGGAAATTTCACTGTGAAGTTTGGGCAATCAAGGTCACTGAAGGTCAAGATCAATGTCGCCAAAGGAAACTTCATACACGACTTCCTATACGCCCGCAATACAAACCTAAGCTCTATCTGTAATAGTTTTGGTGATAGAAGTCATTGAAATTTCACTATGTGAAGTTTGACCTTCGAAGGTCGCCGAAGGTCAAGTTCAAGACCACCAAATGAAAGTTTATACATGACTTTCTATAATTGTTCAATGCACGTATGTTCCCAATCTTCAATATTTTCAAGCCTAGAAACCTTTGAAAATTGTAACATTTTGCTTGACCTCAAGTTTGACCTTTCAAGGTCATCTGAGGTCAGCTTTAACACAGCCGAAATATAGGTCATATATTACTACCTCTATGTCAGTAATACAAACTTAATCTCTATCTGCAACCATTTAGCTTCCACAGGCGATTTGGCCCATTCTCCATAAGACCCAATGTTAAAGTACAGCGCCCCCACTAGACCCACTTCCGTCGATTCAATCAAAATGGCACTCGCACTGTACATAAAGTGTATCAAGGTGAGTTGATTGCCAGATTTAGAAAAAAAGTTATCGGACAGTTTTTGAGAAATCATGTTTTGAAATTTCAAGTCATATCTGTTAACATTGTTAATATATTCCCTGACCTCGAGTTTGACCTTTCAAAGTCATCTGTGGTCAAATTTAATATTGCCAAAATATGGGTCATATATGACTTCCTATATGTCGATAATACAAGCTTAATCTCTATCTGCAACCATTTGGCCTCCACAGGCCATCTTGCATATTCTTAAAATACAGCGCCCCCAATAGACCCACTTCCGTCGATTCAATCAAAATAGTGCTCGCACGGTACATTGACGGTACCAAGGTAAGTTGATTGCCTTATTTAGAAAAAAATTTATTGCGCAGTTTTTGAGAAATAATTTTTTAAAATTTCTCAGTCCTATCTTTAACATTGGGGCCAAAATTTCAAGGGCCCATAAAACGGACAAAAATGATTCCATCAAAAATCCAAGAAAAAACTCTGGAGATATGGTCTAGTAGTATGTTATTGCAAATTTACACGAAAATTCATCAGGCCAAAAAAAAGATAAAAAATGTTCCGGACGACGGACGCTACACCACGACAATAGCTTATCGGCCCATAGGGCCGGTAAGCTAAGAAATGACACCATCCACCAACATCAAATTGACTGTTTTAGAAACATTAGATGTCTGTCATTAACATATCCAAAATTTGTGATGGTGTTCTGCTTTATTTTCTCCAAATAAATTTTTTAAAATATAGTATTTTTTGGACACATAGCATGTAATGGCATCGAAGGCATATTCAAACATTATTTTATAAAATGCACATAGTTAACGATAGAAAGCTCAAACTCAACTAAATGCTTTATTTCATAAATGTTAACTGACACTTGAATTATAACCCATATACAGTTTTCAGATATATACTGAAATACTGTAGTCCCAACATCAGTGGAAGATCAAACTTGTTACAAATAATTACCTAAAATTATTGTATCAATGAACATTTACATCCAAGAAGAAAAAATTTACCTGTATGCTTCAATTAGTAATAACCTGTGTTAAAGAGTTTTTGACAGTCCTGAAGAATTGGAAATAAAGAAATATTTTAAATGACCAGTTGATAGCAGTTAGCACAGATTTCTCCACAGAGATAAAAAAAAGACTCACTGCCAGTAATCACAAACATCTGATTGCAGCTGCTGCTGCAATGGGTGGCAGAACCAGTTATTAGGTTCAGGGGAAAATTACTTTTTCACATGGGTGATATACATTTATAATAACTCTTTACCTTCAATAAATGAGCTCATCATTTAAAAGCTGCATTTCGTGTTTACTTGAGTTTGCTTTGTGTCTCATTAAAATCAGTAGGAAGATATGAAACATGAAAATATGACAAGTAAAAACAGAAGAAATAAGAAAGGGGGCAAACACTTTTTCCACAACAATGCAGATATGATTGTGTCAGTAAATGGTGTCTGATCTGTGCTGAATTGGCATATTGTCTGCGGTGTGTCCCTGCCTCTCACCCATTGATGGTACAATCAAGGGGGTTTGGAGGTCCAGCAGCAGCTTAATAATCTTTCAGAACCCCCATAATTTCTCAGTTCAGTTAAACATTTTGTGTGCACAACTAAACAAAAACCATAGTAGTGAATAATAGTTGTAATATACTTGTGCTGTGTTAATTTACGTGTTTTTCCTCGCATAAAAATGAGGGAAGCTCTCTCTGGAGACTGATATCAATGTAATAGCAATTATTTTTTAAAAATGGCATAAGCATATAGTACTGTGCTGCACAAGAAAGTTTTATGCTCCATTGTAACACTGGGGACACTTCCCACACAAGTTGTGCTTGGTGCTTAATTTCAGCTTTGACTGATTACAGTAATCAATGTATAGGCTTAAAAGACAGATCAATAGACATTAAAGGAAAAGTTCACCCAAAAATGAAAATTCACTCATCATCTACTCACCCCAAGGCTAATCGAAGAGTCCATGAATTTCTTTCTTCCTCGAAACACTTTTGGAGTTACAAAGAAAAACAGCATTGAAGACAAATCCAAATCAATTGAAGTCAACGGAGACCACTTTTTCAAGCGTAAAAAACCTAATTTAAAAACCAAAAAATGCCTCCATACTGCTCGTGCTTGCATAATCCAAGTGTCCGTAAGCCCCTACATTCAAATTTGACTCAAATACGTCTTTTCACTATATTTTAGCCTAAATATCCAATGTAGCCACTTAGATAAGAGCCCTGTTTATTTTCGTGGAAGAAGTTGACCTCGCCAAGTTGGCCGACCATAAAAATGCGCTGTTCAGTCAGTGAATACGAACATTCAAAACTGCAGCGGGTTTCTCCAATTGGAGACGTTTAGGGCCGTTGCAGAATTTTTTGCCCCCGTTGGCCACCATAGGTAGAGGTCTTGAATTTTAAACTTCTTTCGTGAAAATAAACAAGGCGGCTGCATTGGACATTAAGGCTAAAAATATTGTGAAAAGATGTCTTTACGAGTCAAATTTGAATGTCGGGGCTAACGGACACTTGGATTATGCCGCAAGAGCAGTATGGAGGCATTTTGTGGTTTTTAAATGTTGTTTTTTACGCTTGAAAAAGTGGTCTCCGTTGACTTCAATTGATTTGGATTTGTTTTCAATGCTGTTTTTCTTCGTAACTCCAAAAGTGCTTTGAGGAATAATGAAATTCATGGACCCTTCGATTAGCCTTGGGATGAGTAGATGATGAGTGAATATTCATTTTTGGGTGAACTTTTCCTTTCAACAAACAATGCTCACCATCTATCTTTTACGCTGTTACTGCTCTGGAGCGGTTCAGCATCTTCCCTGCCCAAGTCGACCATCTTAAGAAGATTTTCTATCTGGTAAAGGAGAGAAGTATAAGGCAAAAATTATTTTTTGTTTTATTCCTGAACTAAAATCAAAGTTTAAATTAAAGGGTTTTAATCAGGCCAAGGGACTGCACCAAGAAACTATGTAAGGACTTCAGTTATTGCTTGAAATAAGTGATAGAAGATGAGAAGATATAAACTGTACCTCAACAAGGGCAGCATACTGTTTGTCTCTAATGAATACCAAAGGAGGAACACTGCCCAGGACCTGGTGTGAAATGAGAAGGTGCCTACAACACAATAATGGATCCAAAAGTTAGAGTTCAAGTGAACAATGCAGATCTGTCATGCCCAGGGCACGAAGATGAGCCATAAAATTCATATAGCAATAGATGTTGGATGATAAAAAAAATATATAGGTTATTCTATCTCAAATCATCAGGGGCCTTCTGCTCGACCATCTCCGATTTGAAACTTTTTAAATAAAAAATATAAATATTTCAAATGGTAGCTGTGAAATTTAGATTGACATACCAAGAACTTTCCAAATATTTTCTCCCCTAATTGCACGTCGACCCACTTTCGCACATTAAAATTTGTGGATATGTTTGAATGACGATATCTCTGGAAGTATAAAAGAAAAAAGCCTGAAATTTTCAGTGTTAATACACATCATACCATTGATTCAGATTCTGCTATACTGGACAAGTTTGTCAAATAATCTCTGACTACTGGTGAGTTTAAATATGAAACAAATTGAAGCAGTCATGAGTGAAGTCTCATCTTCGAGCACACATTAATCTGATGTACAACCCCAATTCCGAAATAGTTGGGACGAAGTGTAAATTGTGAATAAAATCAAAATGCAATGACTTTCAGAACACATGAGCCAATATGTTATTTACAATAGAACATAGAGAACATTCCAAATGTTGAAACTGAGACAATTTACATTTTTATCCACAAAATGAGCAAAATTTTCTGGCTGCAACAGGTCTCAAAAAAGTTGGGACACAGGCAAAAAAGGGCTGAAAAAGCAATTAATATATAAGAGAATCAGCTGAAAGAACATTTAGCAAGTAATTAAGTTAACTGGCATCAGGTGTGTAACATGATTGGCTATGAAAGGGATGTCTTAGAGAGGCTGAGTCTCTCAGATGTAAAGATGGCCAGAGGCTCTCCAACCTGTGAAGTCTTGCGTAAAAAAATTGTGGAATACTTTAAAAACAAGGTTCCTCAATGTCAAATTGCAAAGGCTTTGAAGGTCTCATCATCGACAGTGCATAACATCATCAAAAGATTCAGAGAAACTGGAAAAATCTCTGTGCATAAGGGATGCCCGTGATCTTCAGGCCCTCAGACGCCACTGCATCACTCACCGGCATGATTCTGTCATTGACATTACTAAATGGGCCCAGGAATACTTCAAGAAACCACTGTCTGTAAACACAGTCCGCCGTGCCTTCCAGAGATGCCACCTAAAACTATCATGCAAAAAGGAAGCAATTATTGAGCATGATCCAGAAGCGCCACCTTGTTCTGTGGGCCAAGGCTCGTTCAAAATGGACTGTAGCAAAATGGCAAAGTGTCCTGTGGTCAGACGAGTCCAAATTTGACATTCTTGTTGGAAATCATGGACATCATGTCCTCTGGGCTAAAGAGGAGAAAGACCACCCCTCCTGTTATCAGCGTTTAGTGCAAAAGCCAGCATCTCTGATGGTATGGGGATGTATTAGTGCATATGGTGTGGGACACTTACACCATGAATGCTGAAAGGTATATAAAGGTTTTAGAGCAACATATGTTCCCCTCCAGATGACATCTATTCCAGGGAAGGCCTTGTGTATTTCAGCAGGCTGCAGCTATTACAACAGCATGGCTTCGTAGTAGGAAAATCCGTGTGTTGAACTGGCCTGCCTGCAGTCCTGATCTTTCACCGACTGAGAAAATTTGGCGCATAATTAAACGAAAAGTCTGTCAAAGGAGGCCCAAAACTCTCCAGCAGCTGGAAGCCTGTATTAAACGAGAGAGGGATCGAATTCCAATGGCTAAACTCAAGAAACTTGTCTCCTCAATGCCCAGATGCCTCCACTCTGTGTTGAAAAGAAGAGGGGATGCTACACCATGGTAAACAGGCCCCTGTCCCAACTTTGAGACCTGTAGCAGCCATCAAATTTGAAATGAGCTCATTTTGTGGATAAAATTGTAAAATTTTGCAGTTTTAACATTTGCTATGTTATCTCTGTTCTATTGTGAATAAAATCCTGGCTGGTGTGATTTGAAAGTCATTGCATTTTGATTTTATTCACAATTTACACTTTGTCCCAACTATTTCGGAATTGGGGTTGTACTTATGTTGTTTATGATGGCATTCATGCCGCAGCTAGCATGAAGTAACAAATCAAAACAATGAAGACACTGATGTTCAGAATGCTACTATGACATGTCGAAGACCTCATATGCAGAATTTGTCATTTACAGTTAAATCCATAAATTTTTGGACACTGACAACGTTATTATTTTAGCTGTAAAACATAGAATATTGGAGTTGAAAGTAAATAAATGATTTCTTAGTGAGAACATTTTGCTTCAGTTAGCAGGTTAACACAACAGATAGTGGACAGTGTGGGAATTACAGCAAATTTTTTAAAGAGGCCCTCCCCTTTATAGGGATAAAAAATATTTGGACAGTTGGATGCTCAACTGTTCCATGGCCAGGTGTGTTTTATTTCCTAGTAATCTGAACTCACTTAAAAGTGAACACACAAAGTTCTCAAAGGTTACATTTTCATTTGCACTCTGTTGCTGTTAACTCTCATGCCCCATGCCCACAGATATCCGCAAGTAGCCAGTCTCAAAATAAAGGAAAGTAGTATGATTAACGGTCAGACCTTGGGCCAGTTAAAAAAAAGAAAAAAAAAAAAAAAGATCTCAGCGCATAGGCTAGGCAGTAGGATATCTAACCAACCTCTTTCCCTGCCATTAATTAGTACATCATTTCAAATAGGTCTGCACGATTCTTGAGAAAATGGGAATGTTTTTTTTTGCTTTGAATTGAGATCATGATTCATTCTTAAATTCTGTGAGAAAACATCCATTTAAAGAAACAAGCAAAGGGTTAATATCTGGATAAAATGAAAAGGTCCCAAGCTTTTTATTGGCAAAATTGAAAGTTCATATGTGGATGAAGCAGGTACTAGTGAAGGTCCACCTGGAGGGCCATGTAGGTTTTAGTGGGCGTGGCTCAAAGTTGGGTGACCATGCCCATCTACCCCACTTTTGGTCCCTTATTTTCCTTCCTACACAAAGGTCTCAAAATTTTTATTGCTGATTATTGATGTTTGGCATGCAAAGATTGGAAAACGGTTTTAATTTGTTTGGGACCTTTTTGTAGAATGGAACTAGGACCCAATTTCCATGTGTCGGAAATGGCATTGCTTATGACTTCAGGTTGCGCTAGAGTCAACCTACATGGAGGTCCCAGGATTTTTTTCACTTCAAGTTGCAGTCCACCAACTGTAGTTTCAAGAATAATTGATAAAAACTTGGGACCTCCATGTAGGTTAACATATGGAGCAGTCAAATTTGTCACCACTCAATATGGCGCAGAAAGGTGGGTGTGGCCTGCTCAACAGGTGAGGGGTTAATTACCAAGGTCATGGCTGATTTCCCCATTTCCAGCCCCAAACTCAATAATTATGAAGTATGAAGAGATTTGGAGATGGTGAGTTGGCACCCTTGGGCTGATCTTAGAAAAAGGCACTCTTAAATGTTAGGTGAAATCAAATCATTAAAAAAATAATAAAAAATCAACAGAAGAACTCTCGGCTATGTTTCATAGTGAAAGTTAGAGCTTTTCCACATGCACACTGCGAAGAGACACCAAGGGATTTGGACTGAACAGCAGTGTAGCCTTAAGAAAACCACTTATCAGTGACGTTAACTGGAAAAAAAGGCTTCAATTTGCTAGGGAGAATAAAGATCTGCATAAATATGCACAATTATCTGAGAAGTGGGAGGCTAACAGCATTTGCATTAAATGGCTGGATAATAACCATAAGATCAGGATCGAACAGCTGTGGTCATGATCGACCTGCTGTGGTCACAGGAAGTCTTCTTTGTGAATTGGACATACCAGCCTTGTTATTCGCAAGTCATTTGAATTTTATAACCCGGTTCCCTTTGACTTTAAACATGTTGAAGGCCTTTCAGGGATACTTTGGCCCACCTGTAGAATGGAAAACTTCTTTTGAACTTGCAAAGATGAATCCAGGCTTTTTTGAAGGCATTTTTCATTCTCAGTTTTTTGTTGTTAATTCTTTTTAATAGTGATTCAGTACTTATTCAAATAATCCCAAATATATTTCAAGACTGTTATGTTATAGTGAAGGGATTGTGACAAAAAGGACTTAAACATGCGGCCATTCAATTTCAAGCAGTGTAATGAAAAGGCTTGAGATGTCTTAGGGCTGGGCGATAAATGTATCGCGATAATTTGTAAGCGCAATAAAAGTAACTGCTTTTATGGGGCAGACAGATGAGCTTGATTATTACCTTTTCTATGCCACATACCTTTAGTTTAGTGTTGAACTAACATCAGAGGCCATTTGAAATTCTTCCGGGAAGAAAAGTGCGATTTAAAGTCTGCTAATTACCAGCGAGGTTGGACAGCCTCCATCGCCTTGGCGTAATTAGCTTACCTTACATCAATTCCCGTGTACTTTGCTCAACTTGCAATCAAGCCATTTATTCCGCCAACTGGCCAATAATGATTAAGAAGAGATAATGAGAAGCAGACCGACCTAACCAGGCTGCCGTGGTAGACTGAATGTCAGTAATCTGAATAAATAGCAGACCTCTGAATTCCGCCTCTCATCGTGAAACTTTAACGTATTATTCAAAAGGATTTCTTAAAAATAAAATCATGTTAAGATGGCCCTGATTTTTAAGCATTTAAAAATATACGCGAAGTGGAAAACATTGTGTGAAGCATATCGAACATGAATGTGAGAGAAATTATTTTCGCATTGCAAGCAATGGACAAATGCACCAAAGACTTGGCAAGCACGTTCAGGAAAATCTGTGCCGCAATTTTTTTTAGCATTTTTTTATTTTATAATAGAACAAGATTAATTTGAAGTAAAGTATTTCGTAGCTCTTGATTTTAGTTACTTATGAGCGTCTAAATAGCCTACAGTGAAGGTGGAAAACATTTTAAGCGTATCGAACGTGACATGTAAATTGTTATCGCCCAGCCCTAGTGCAGGCTGCTACAGGCATGACATGTGTCCCACCCTGCATGCCCTTGTTTGAACAAAGTCTTTTTTTTTGTGATGTTCTACCTCACTAGTGTAAAAGTTTCACTAGTTTGTGTTTTAAGTAAGCAAATTGCTGTCAATAAATGACCATGAATATAAATCTCAGTTACAGTTTGATGTTTTGGATGTGCAATTCAACCATATCAAGTTTTTACCCGAAAGTGTAAAAGTTATTTATACTGCATCATGCGAGTCATGTTTGCCTGTCACTCGAGTCACATGTATTCACACCCCTGACTTTGACACTATGAACAATTCAATTGGGATAAGTTCATCATATGATACGAGTGTCTATCAGGTTCCAACATCAAAAGGAACAGTTGAGATATAAGAAGTGACTTTCTACGAAACTGGGCAATATTGAACAGGAGTAGTAATACTTGAAAAGAAGCCAGTCAGGCGAGTCACTTTTTTAAGTGATTATTTCTCGCCAACTGTCTACAACAGACCAACTTTCTTCACATCAAATATTAGAGGACTTATGACAAAATAAATATTCCATGTTAATCAACTCTTCCTACCATCTCATAAAAATTCACGAGCCGTTTTATCAGAAAATCTATTAAAAATGTTACGCGAGTCACAATGGAATGGCTGATAGCCTGTTAAAACAAGCCACATGATGTAGCTTATTAAATTAACCATAAATTCATAAAATGGTCCAGCAGAGTTTATATACAGCCAGTAAATGTTGCTTATTCAAACATCCATTACCGTAGACGAGGAGCACTTCTTTCCAACACTTGCTGAATCAGCTGGTCCCTTTCAGATGTCCCACTAGTCTTCCAGTAAACACGGCAATTGGAAAAATCAGATGGCAATGAGACCTTGTAGGAGTATAAGGAGACACTAAGGAAGAATTCAGAGGAAACCTCACAATATTAAGACTGGCGGCACTTCTCTAAATAAAACTGCAATCCAACCAAATATTGCATGACCATTCCAACAGTACAAGAACGGTTCATTTTTCAAAGGCTTACATTTAAATTATTTCTTTGTCTATCCACGTCAGATGGTTCAATGTTTTCAGATATTAAGTTACAGTAATAAATATAAATCCATAACCAACAAACCACTAAAAAATAGCATTGATAATTTGAAATGCAAGGACACACAAAGGGCATAGAATCTAAGGACACAAATTCACAGACTGAAACGTGCATGTCCTCGTAACAGTCATCCTTATGATCAAAAAAAACATGAACATTACATTCAAATAGTGCTTTTTTCACTGGGATGCAAAGTGATTTGCAGCAATATGAGGGAATCTCACCTCAACCACCACCAATGTGTAGTACTCACTTAGGTGATGAACGGTGGCCATTTTGTGCCAGTACCCTCACCAAACATCAACTTGCGTGAAGAGGGAGACCATTTTCAAAGCCAATGAAATCAGGATGAGAACTTGGCAAGTTGAAAAAAACATGGTGGGGAATTTAGCCATAACACCGGGGAACCCCTTACTCTTCCCAAAGAGAACAACAGGATCTTCTATGACCACAGTGGTTTAACATCTCATCAGAAAGGCAGCACCCCCTATAGCACAATATCCCCATCGGAGCACTGGGGCACCAGGGGTTATCTGACCAGAGGGAAGACCAACGCCTACTGGCCCACCAACACCATGTCCAGGAGCAACTTGGTTTTCTATGGGTGGTCTTTCATCCAACTGACCAAGCAAGTCCACACCTACTTAGCACCAATCATTCAGCCAGAGCCAGCTGAATGGTGAAATACCTGGGCACCCAATAAATCGATTCCTTATAATAACCATACAACCTCATGAAAATTCTACCCTCCAATTCAGGAGCAATTAAAAGGCATAAAACACATAAGTCCAAGTTGCTGGTGTTTCTGCTGAAACCAAAAAGTTACTCTACTTCACAGAACCCGTCAGATGCACCCAAGAAAAAAAATGCTCCTTGTTTGGCATGTCTGTTGCAAGCATTTCATTTAGGAACATCAAACAGACAAAATGGTAGGCTTGAAATGGAAATGCATCAGTATATGCTATTCAGCTGTTTCAATCTATTATGGTTAAGAAGGCTGTTACATATGTCCAAGTTGGCCTTGATCAGGACCTCTGAAAAAAGGTGTATTTAAGTGCAATGCAATTCTAATTATCAGAAGGGTCATTCCATGTCAGATCATGAAATGGGTCTCACCACCACCTTCTCAATTTTGCTAATTTTTTGTATGCAGCTGTATAAATATATATCACTGACACATCCGAAATTTCAGCTCATTTGGACCAAAAATTAATTTTTGGTGAATTATTTTCTAAGGGTACTGTCCGTCAGTTTTTTTGTCAATTGACATTTTTCTTGTATTTAACATGGCATAACTTTTTTATTATTACACCTATAGCTTTGAAACTTTGCATCTCAGCTAATGTTATACTGCTTAATCAGAAAATACAGTCCATTTTACCTTTTCTTTCTTGGTTGTGGAGCTATGAGGACACCAAAAGTGCCTTTTGTTCAGGCAGTTCCATGTTTAGGTCCCCAAAGCACCCCCAATATAAACCCTAGCATAGGCTCTCTGGAATTTTTTCCATTCATTTGTGTCTGCTGAATATAAATCAGGCTGAATTCACCGAAGTCCTACTGCTAAAGTTCTACGTATGGCTACTTCACTAGGCAGAGAAGCCATTCTCTTCATAGGTGTACGCTGAGCAGCGCGCAGAGACTCAAAATTTTATCTAAATTTCATTTTATTCATTCAAACGACTTCTGAGCCATGTATCGTTTTTTAAAACCTATTAGCAAGCCTTGTGCTGCTTCAATCTCAAGCGATGCAGAGATGCCAAGTCTCACGCGTTCGGCGTGAGTCTCTCACCTCTCAATGGCATTCACGTACCTGTGCCGTAGTCAGCAATTATTCAATCAACACGCACTGAAGAAATTCAGTCGCGGAATTCAAGTCATTGTGCATGAAGTTAATCAGTTTCACGTGCATTACGGTGGATTTCCCCACTAGTGACATGGAAATCGATTATGACTCGGGAATTCTCACGCTTGTCTTTACAGAGGGATTGAAAGCAATGGAATTGCATAAAGACGTTTCAAATGGTCTTATTTCATTTAAATAATTTAAACGATCATGAAACACATGCAATGTTTCCATTCCCTGAGTAAAGAGAAGCGCGAGAAGTCCAGAGTTGCTTTCCATGTTACTTGTGGTGAGGTCCACCTTTACGCAAGTGAAACTGAAACTTCAATGCACAAGGATTTTATTCTGCGTGAGAATCTCATTAATACGCGTTCATTGAATAATTGTGGACTACGTTGAATAAGCCTGAAAAATGCGTGAGACCTACACCGAATGTGTGAGACTTGGCATCTCTGGCAATGCCGTAGCTTGCACACCAGAAGCCATGACTATGGCTATGGCTCCAGTGCCCTCCACAAGCATTGCCCCAAACCAGTTCCCTCTCTCTGCTGCCTCAGCCCTACCTCACGCGGTTAGCGACTTGCATGGCGATGCTCCATCCCAGCCAATATTAGCCAGCTACTCAGAGCGTGCATTCGGTGCTTTATGGCGATCATTCAATCCAGCCTGGTATCGTACACGGCCGTGGCTGGAGTACTCAGTTCAGCTGGATGCATGCTTTTGCGTTCCCTGCAGGAAATATGCTACTGCCGGTGAGAGGGATGCTGTTTTTACCTCGCGTGGTTTTACCAATTGGAAAGCTATGGCAAGCCGATAGTGCCATAATTTGTCTGTATAAAACGCATTTTGGGACGAGAACGCGCGTTTTACGCCATTATTGCTTTTTTTCGGCGCTTTTAACGCCGTTTCTCTGAGTACGGCGTTGAAAGCGCCGTTTTCATATGAAAATTAACGGCGTTGTGGAAAACGGCGTTAAAAGCGCCGTTTTCATATGCAAATTAACGGCGTTATTTTCGGCGTTGTGGAAAACGGCGTTAAAAGCGCCGTTTCCATGGTAATAAGCTCCTCCCATTGATTTCTTTCAGCCACCACATTTTAACTGCTCTCCTCCAATCACCTGCCAAGGGAAACAGACCACATCAATGCAACCCAGATTTCCTTCTGCAGATTTTCCTGTCAGAAAGTTTGCACAAGCCTGCAATGCATAGCTACAGTCTGATGCGAGCCTGAAGGAAATAAACCATGCACACTTTATCAATAATTAAACATTTCTTTGACAAATAAGGTTTGCTATTTTGTGAATAATATTGCCAGTTACCTAGCATACTGTTTATATGAATGAGCAGTATCTGTGATTCATCTGGTTAGATCCTTGGTTCCCTAACTGTGCTTCGTGTACCACTGGTGGTACTTGGCTCCCTCTTGGTGGTAGTCAGGGAGTTTCACAGTTTCATATTTTTTTTTACTAAGGGGTTATAGCACGTGTGAAGGCTTATCGTCGCCCAATCATTCCAATAAGATCCTGCGTCAATTGCGGTTAACTTTTGACCAGAAAATAGGCAAACTTTCCTCGGGATTCGGCCCAGCAATTTCACTACATTATCTCTGAGCCCCAATCATGTTAACCAGCTTGCAACATATCGCCACAAACATCGTTCGTATTGCTTATTAAAGTCAATGCAAAGACGCGCGTCAATGCGTTTCGCGTGTATTTGCGTCTTTGCATTGACTTTGAATGTAATCTGTCATGCAAAAAATTCGTTTCGCGTCCAGTGGAAAAGCAGCTTAATAGCGTTGCACCTGATTTTACTAATCAGGGTCTACATTGAACCCCATGCACACTTTTTCAATAATGGAACATTTCTTTGACAAACAAGGTTGCTATTTTGTGAAGAATATTGCCAGATAGTACATAGCATACTGTTTATGTATGAGGATCATATAGTATATAGCATCACATCCCTAATCATAAAAGCATATCAGAACTACGATTTCTTTCTCTTTATTCAGCATTGATCTCTGCATTTTACTTTACTGTACCTTGCAGCCTCATCTTGAGCAGTTTGTCCACATTTAATTAATTAAGTTTGTCCACTAATAATTAAAAACATATATTTGACAGATAATGGTGCTATTCTTAGATTTTCTAGCTATGGTGATACAATTCTATGTTCTTTCTCCTTCAGTCACCAGATGGCTGAGAGGGTGACACCCATGAATTACCATTGCTTTTGCCTGAGGAGCCACAGGTTCAAATCCCAATGGAGACATACGCCTCATGCATTTCTATGGATGCCCGCTTGATTTATTCATAGACTTTAAGCGATTTTAGATGAAAAATACATTACGCCAGGGTAAACATCTGTGAACCAATTTGCTGGTAGCCGGGAATTTTTTTTTTATTTTTTTTGCCTTACCTTGCAGTCTCACCTGTGCTGCAGTCTGTTCACCAAGACAAGTAAATAGCCCACATCCTTTTGCTTTAGTCTTACAACCCATTTCTAAAACACATTCCACAATCCACCTGATATCATGTATTGGCAACTTCACATTAACCACCTTAGATTTACTATTTACTGACATTTGTCACCAGGTGAAGGCACAAGCTCGCCCACCTTCACCTTCTACCCCAAGGAATGAACCACACTCAACAATATGTGTCACAGGCACAGGAGGCACAGCACAAAAGGAGTAAATATTTATAAAGTTCCAAGAATGAATAAAAATCTTGAAAAAGACAATATTTAGAGTGAAATTGGAAACTGGTCCTATTGCTGTCTAGGGCACCCCCCTCAGCTAAATGGGGTCCTCCCACACCAAACATTCAATCCCCCCACTGCCTTTTTCACTGTCTGCAAAATGTTTAACCTGTTCAAACTGTATTTTACATATGTAAAAGTGAACATTTTTACCAATGTCATTACTTTTTTATGATATTATTAAAAAATATTCACCTGCCTTCCCAGCCATTTTTTCTGATTTGGATGTTACAGCAAGCAAACACATATCTAAGGATGGCCAGCGTTGGCAAATGAGAGGTTGGCAATAGTAAATGAGAGGCCGGCGGGAGTGAATGAGGACCCGGCAACTAATTCGCTGAGGTTTGTAACCCATTGGATTTGCTCTTGACTTGGCTGGTCACTGGCATTCCTCCGCATTCCTCCATTTTGAAAATGTATGGAATTGGGCCCTGATTGAATTCACCAATTCAATGGGGACCCGCCCGGATGACATCACGAAAAACGTGAATAATCGTCACGTGATGCGGATGTCGGGCAAGCTTTGGGCATCTGCCAGAGAGAACCATTGAAAACGAGACGCACTAAACTGCTTGTTATTCGTTTTTTTTCTCCATGGAATGAAGCGGAAATGTGTGCTCAAAGGTAGTTTAAAAATAGAATTATTCCTCCGAGGCATATATCGATGAATATTAACTGATTACACTAAATGAATGGCCGAATGACGAGCGGTAAATTTAGGCACACTCCTCCATTTCTCCCCCGTCCCAGGCTGTGACTTACGCCCAGGTAACATGGTTAATCTGCTGCCTTCTGATACTTATGTAGACCCACCAACAGCGATAGGTGTACAAAGCTCCTTTAGTAGTCTTCACAAGCTTTGTTCCCTTACCTGGCATTATTCTTGAACATTAACATATTTTACATACACTGCGAGGTTTGAAATAAGCGGTATCGCATCACATTTGCAATCTAAAAATGCCTACTTTCGAACCACGAGGAACAATACCGGATGAATATAAGAGGCACAATGCCGCCGCTGCGAAAGAAAATCCTAACAACATAGGTGGAATAACTTCAAATTCTAGCATAGAATCATACAACTAGAGTATTATCAAGTAGGTTAACAAACTGTCACCAAGCTTGCTTGCCGTTACAAACCTGTCACAGGGGTCACAAATTTAAGTATGAATACGAAGTCTCCCCCGTACCCTGCCGTGATTGGAGCATTGAACACGTTGCTTTTGCATTTCTGTAGCTGGCTAAGTGCAAACGAGAAAAAGGGTGGTTATTGTCGCGGTTTGTGTTATCTGGACTGCCCCTTATCTGGGTTTCCCCATTAGCTGTCGATGGTGAAGTGAATTTTTTCAGAGCTATTGTTGCTATTGCTTGGTCTACTCTGCCGAGCCAGGAATGCGTTTCTCGAAAGAACAGGTGCGAACTTACATAGTAGGAGCCATTGACAGTGAATGGACGAACTACGTAAGTTGCTAGTGTAGTTAAAAACTATGCTTATGGGAAACGCACCCCAGGTCCCAATTGTCAACAAAGTTAGATCTAAAATAAAAGTTGATAAAATCGCCAAAAACCTGTTTTTTCTAACTCGGCACATTGCCTCCTGTTGTTCGCTTGCCCAACTTCCGGGTTAGGAGAATGACGTTCACCTTACGTACAGGCTATTTTTAGATATCGGGCGGGTCCCCGTTGTGTTAGTGCAATCTCTGCTCACTGAAACAATCTCATGCATTAGGTGAGATTGCGTACACAGTACCATAAAAAAATTGAACAGGTGAATTCAGAGAGGCCCAACTCCGTACATTTTCAAAACAGAGTTGGGCCCTTGTTGAATCCACTGATTCAATTATATTACCACGTTCAATTCCGTCTTAAGATTCAAATGACGAGGCAAAATCTAAAAAGATGGTGCTAATGCTAAAATAATACTCACCAGATGTCAATTTAACCTCAAATTAACATCAGTAACATCAATTTAACATCAAATTGACATCAAGGTGCCCGCTGGGACGGATCAATTTCTTGTTTTGTATAGGCTACTTTTTTGCGGGGGGCAATGATTAATCAAGATCGATGCAAACCTACAGGTTCACGGTGTCATATGATAAGGTTTCAAATTTTTTATTTGATTTATTCAGTTATTATTATAGGAATGGAAAGAGAGGGAAGCAAATGGCAGTACTATTCTGTTGGTGGTAATGCATTATGTGTACGATGTACACTCCCTTCCTGACCCACTCTTTCGCAATTTGCAAACGAGATCCCACGTTAATTTACAAACAATGAAGTCGCAAATCCAGTCCCAAGTTATGTATAGGTTACCAGCCAAGGTACGTGAGTGGCTAGCCTAGTCAGTCGCAAATCCAGTGCGTTGCTTACTGAGGAATGCTAGCGGCCAGCGGAGGAATGCCAGTGACCAGCCAAGTCAATAGCAAATCCAATGTGTTACAAACCTCAGCAAATTAGTTGCCGGGTCCTCATTCACTACCGCCAACCTCTCATTTTCCAACGCTGGCCATCCTTAGATATATGTTTGCTTGCTGTAACATCCAAATCAGAAAAAAATGGCTAGGGAGGCAGGTGAATATTTTTAAATAATATCATTAAAAAGTAATGACATTGGTAAAAATGTTCACTTTTACATATCTAAAATACAGTTTGAACAGGTTAAACATTTTGCAGACAGTTAAAAAGGCAGTTGGGGGGTGGGGGTTTGAATGTTTGGTGCTGGAGGAAGCCATTTAGCTGAGGGGGGTGCCCTAGACAGCTATAGGACCAGTTTCCAATTTCACTCTAAATATTGTCTTTTTCAAGATTTTTATTCATTCTTGGAACTTAATATTTACTCCTTTTGTGCTGTGCCTCCTGTGCCTGTGACACCTATTGTTGGGTGTGGTTCATTCCTTGGGGTAGAAAGTGAAGGTGGGCGAGTTTGTGCCTTCACCTGGTGACAAATGTCAGTAAATAGTAAATCTAAGGTGGTTAATGTGAAGTTGCCAATACATGATATCAGATGGATTGTGGAATGTGTTTTAGAAATGGGTTGTAAGACTAAAGCAAAAGGATGTGGGCTAATTCCTTGGCTTGGTGAACAGACTGCAGCACAGGTGAGACTGCAAGGTAAGGCAAAAAAAAAAAAAAAATTCCAGGCTACCAGCAAATTGGTTCACAGATGTTTACCCTGGCGTAATGTACTTTTCATCCAAAATCGCTAAAGTCTATGAATAAATCAAGCGGGCATCCATAGAAATGCATGAGGCGTATGTCTCCACTGGGATTTGAACCTGTGGCTCCTCAGGCAAAAGCAATGGTAATTCATGGGTGTCACCCTCTCAGCCATCTGGTGATTGAAGGAGAAAGAACATAGATTTTCTAGCCATGGTGATACAATTCTAAGAATAGCACCATTATCTGTCAAATATATGTTTTTAATTATTAGAGAAATGTGGACAAACTGCTCAAGATGAGGCTGCAAGGTAAAGTAAAATGCAGAGATCAATGCTGAATAAAGAGAAAGAAATCGTAGTTCTGATATGCTTTTATGATTAGGGATGTGATGCTATATACTATATGATCCTCATATATAAACAGTATGCCATGCAACTGGCAATATTATTCACAAAATAGCGACCTTATTTGTCAAAGAAATGTTTAATTATTGAAAAAGTGTGCATGGGGTTCAATGCAGATCCTGATTAGTAAAATCAGGTGCAACACTATTAAGCTGCTTTTCCACCGGACGCGAAACGAATTTTTGCACGACAGATTACATTCAAAGTCAATGCAAAGACACAAATACACGCGAAAACGCATTGACTTTGCATTGACGCGCGTCTTTGCATTCACTTTGATAAGCAATACGAACGATGTTTGTGGCGATATATCGCATTGGAACTTGGTTCAGACAAGCTGGTTAACATGATTGGGGCTCAGAGATAATGTAGTGAAATTGCTGGGCCGAATCCCGAAGTATGTTTACCTATTTTCTGGTCAAAAGTTAACCGCGATTGACGCAGGATCTTATTGGAATGATTGGGCGACGATAAGCCTTCACACGTGCAATAACCCCTTAGTAAACAAGACTAGGTGCAACCTAGTATACGGCTGGGCCGCCAAGTGCTGTATGAGAATGAGGGCCCAAGAAAAGGGTGCAAAATGAGACAAAGCTCATGCAATTACATGAATTGCAAGTTTAGTAATGAGCTGGAGCTCATAAATTATTTACAAAGTAGGTGGGGAGAGTGTGGGAGTGGGAGAGTGAGAGTGTGAAAGAGTGAGTGTGAGTGAGGTAGTGGGAGAAAGTGAGTGAGGGAGTGGGAGGTAGGGGGAGTCTTGAGTAAGGAAAACATATCAATACAATTGAATAGACAAAGAGCTAGAGTAAGGGTAGCAGTTATTAATTTTGTGAATGTCAATTTGAGAGCGACAGCAACTCATTTATTCAGGCAACTCCTGAAAAACATGGATTGGAGTGAACTCGTCCATTTTCTAAACCGTGTTCGAACTCAGCTTGCTTGTGAATATTCAATAACTGATCCGAGAGTGCCATCTAGTGGTACAATATTGTAACTGCGCGCATGAATTTGCAGCTCCATGTCCGCTGGCGGACACATCTGCACATAGCTACCCCGCCGAGCACCGTTGTTCTTCTCCAACACGCCAAATCCAGATAATCCTTAAATGATGAATTACATTCATATTTTAATTTGTAACGAGTAAAAAAGCGGCCATCGTCAAAGTAGCGAAGTGAAAGTATACTTTTTATCTTTTTTTGTAGTACAGTAAACGTCCAGGTTTAAAGAAAAAACTCAAGTATAAATCCTCAAACTATTTAAGTACTGTACTATACACCTCTGATGATAGTGTATCGCATTGTACCGGTCTTCTCTCGTATCGGTTGCGAGATTCAATAGGAAGATGAAGGAAATGATTCTGGTACCGGCTACGAAATTCAAAAGGGAGATGGAGGACTGTAACACATCGTACCAATCTATCGTGATAGAATCGTAACAATGTTCGGAATGTGTTTTTAATTTCCCTGTTCAACCTCGCAGCCGATACTGTCCTCCATGCTTGTTAACTGTCGTATCGGTTGCGAGATTGAATAGGTAGGTACGGCAATTGTCGCTAGGGGCGCCACCGCCGCACCACTGACGTTTTCGGCCGTGTTTATGAAGTACACTCAACCCAGGCAGGGTATTACCGGATTGCGCGTTACGCATGCACAGTAGAATTTTCCGTTACACAAGTTTCGGTTTTGAAAACTTGTATATGTGGCGAACTTTTGATGCAATTTTTACGGATTTAACCCTCATTACACACCAAATGAACATTTCAAACGAGGGATAAGCAGGTAAGGAGTCCTTAAATTCACTTTTTGATGCGATAAATCGACTTTTTGGGCCTCTATTCATGGCTCCTCACGGGAATTTCGAATTGACTTCCAAAAAAAGGTAGTCGAGCCAGGCTGGGCCACACGTGTGGACGGGGGTGGTCGGGGTTTGTGGGTAATGGCGGGGGTGGCATCCTTGACCTTTTTCATTTATTGTTGGATGCTTGGTACAATTTAGTTTGGAATAAAGAACAAGGAGTCTATTATATCATTATCATATCAAAAATAGTGGGCTGTTGTGAATTCCTTTTCATTTTATGATCAACTTATCATTTGTAATCCTTTTTTGAAAAATGGCAAAAAAGAACACATTTTGAGTTTGAAAATATTTTTCGTCCTTTTCTTTCAGCGACACTGGCACCTTGAATATTTATTCAGGCAACTAAGGAAGTCAACATGGTTAGGATAGCTTGAAAACTATTTGTCTTAGTGATTTTGATTGCAGCATGTTAAAGAGCACCCAAAAATACCCATAGGTTCCAAATTTCATCTTAATATCTCCAAGAATAAAAAGGTTATGGCGATTTTTCATAAACTCCAGGAGTAAAGCATGTCTTAATTACTTCACTATTGTTTACCCATCTCCTTTTAATTTTAGAGCCCTGAAAACAAATCTTAAAATTGCTATAACTCTGGTTCTAGATGAGATATTGAGATAATTCAAACTGTTCTTAGTTCTGTATTCATCCAGCTATTCAGCTATCATAATTTCTGTTGGGTGAATTTGAAATTGTTATGTGCCATAACTAGAATAGGGAAATTAAAAACACATTCCGACCATTGTTGTGATTCTTTAACGGTAGATTGGTACGATGTGTTACACTCCTCTATCTCTATGGAATCTCGCAACCGGTTCCAGAGAAAACAAGCATGGAGGACTGAAACAAACCGAACCAATCTAGCTTGAAAGAAGATTAGCCTAATAATGGTCGGACTGTGCTCGTAATGCAACAAAATCGAAATTTTTTGAAAGACCGGGAATCTAGCTAGGGCAAGCACATCATATGCATCCGCTATATGAATATTTAATGAGCCTTTTGCTGTCCATTAGAAGAAAATGCACATTAATTTTCGTGAAATGGCGACCAATATCGCCAAAAAACATTCATTGGCGTCAAAAATTGCGCATTGTGAACATTCAATAAGTACAAAATGTGTTTTCATTTAACAGTAAATTTACCTGATTATTGCAATCTATTGCTAGACTGGATTCAAGCAGAGTCATTCTGGATTCAAGTAGTACTGGTCGTGTTACGTTGGCGTAGTGGGTACAACAACGTAGTGGAGAAGTAGCTACTTCAATGACAGGGTGTCCAATCCAGCTTGGCGCAATCTTTTAAACTTAATATTTTCTTAAATTTATTGTTGTCATTGTCAATCATCGCTCTCATAGATAGCCTACAATGAAAGCGGCCACCACAACTGCTTCTGTTCAAGCGAACCAACTCATGAATTCTTCCGGTATTCTTGAAAGTACTGAAACGTAATAGTGCCGGCGCCACTTCCACCTTGTACGTAAATAGTCCTTCACATGCATAAATGAGTGTGGCGCGTTCAATTCCACTTTTTAATTTCCGTTTCTGCGGCAAACTCTCAAATCCAAGATCCAACAGCAAAGTATTCCGTTTCTGTTGCAATGTCTCAAAGCCGAAATTCCGAGACCCATGTATTTCTAATGAAAATACACAGACCAGTAAATACCAGTGAAGTCGACGCCCGGCCAGCCAGCCAGCCAGCCAATCGTCAGTACACCAATCGTTGAATTTCTTCTCCACCGGCCAACCAATCGCTGAACAGCCAGCCAGCCAATCGCGGGCAAACCAATCGGTGAAGTGCTTCCCATCCGGCCGACCAATCGCTTAATTTCTTCCCCACCGGCCAGCCAATCGTTAAATTTAATCACTCAGGCAGTCAATCAGTCACTCACTCACTCTCTCAGCGACATTCGCGTTTATAGGGGCCTGGCCGCTGCTCGGCCCCGTCCAAAAATATGAAACTGTGAAACTCCCTGAGAACCACCAAGAGGGAGCCAAGTACCACCAGTGGTACACGAACCACAGTTAGGGAATCCAAGGATCTAACCAGATGAATCACAGATACTGCTCAAACATATGAACAGTATGCTATGTAACTAGCAATATTATTCACAAAATAGCAACCTTATTTGTCAAAGAAATGTTTAATTATTGAAAGAGTGTGCATGGTTTATTTCCTTCAGGCTTGCATCAGACTGTAGCTATGCATTGCAGGCTTGTGCAAACTTTCTGACAGGAAGATCTGCAGAAGGAAATTCGGGTTGCATTGATGCGGTCTGTTTCCCTCGGCAGGTGATTGGAGGAGAGCAGTTAAAATGTGTTGGCTGAAAGAAATCAATGGGAGGAGCTCATTACCATGGAAACGGCGCTTTTAACGCAGTTTTCCACAACGCCGAAAATAACGCCGTTAATTTGCATATGAAAACGGCACTTTTAACGCCGTTTTCCACAACGCCGAAAATAACGCCTTTAATTTTCATATGAAAACGGCGCTTTTAAAGCCGTACTCGCGAGAAACGGCGTTAAAAGCACCGAAAAAAAAAAGCAATAACGGCGTAAAACACGCGCGTTCTCGTCCCAAAACGCGTTTTATACAGACAAATTATGGCACTATCGGCTTGCCATAGAAAGCAGCACTCGAGCGTGACACGGGGTTACAGAAACATGCATCCAGCCACAGTCATATACAGGCATATATAGAAGTCTCTTGCTGCCGACATTTTGACAACAATCTTTGCAGTAGGTTTATAAATTTGTTGAATAAATGCACGGAAGTTTGTTAAAGATGATGTTTTCATATCAATCTACGCATTAGAACAAAGGATTCGCGCCAAATCATAATGTAATGCATAGTTGCTGGCGCACTGAAATCTTCGTTTAGCACCAAGTCTGTCAAACTTGCGGGATCCCGCAAATTATGCGTCCTAGAATCATCACTGTTATTGAATCACAATGATTCTAAGTTCTCAATTCATCAATGCATAACACATACAGAGAGGTGTCAGTATATGCAGGTTGGTAGATCATGTTGGCAAAGAGAAACCTGAACCAGTTATTGATCAATAATTTCTGATTATTGCTATTGTTTTTCATGAAGCGAAACAAGAGGACACAAGCATTAACATGGGTTTCTTCTGAAAAATGCTGGGTACCACTCAATAAAATTCTCCGAACTGTTCCAACTCTGGATGTCACTGGACGCACAGCCCAGCAGTATTAGTTGGACAAAACTGGGACAGACAACATTGTTGTGCTCTTTGCTGCATTAAGGAAGGAATAACACTGTTAACATAGCATGGAATACAAAGTTTTAATTTGACAGTCAGTTTACAAGAATTAGTGTCAGTAAATTTTATTGATGCTACGAAGTGTGATTCTCAAAAATTGCCTGACCCCTATTTAGACAGTTCTAAAATGTATGTCGTTTAAGTCACATCAACAATTTTTATTTGATTATGTCTACTATAATACAGGAATTAGTACAACCCCAATTCCGAAATAGTTGGGACAAAGTGTAAATTGTGAATAAAATCAAATTGCAATGACTTTGAGATCACGAGTCAATGTGTTATTTACAATAGAACATAGATAACATGTCAAATGTTGAAACTGAGACATTTTACATTTTTATCCACAAAATGACCCGATTTCAAATTTTCTGGCTGCAACAGGTCTCAAAAAAGTTGGGACACAGGCAAAAAAAGGGCAGACAAAGCAATTAATATGTAAGAGAATCAGCTGAAAGAACATTTAGCAAGTAATTAAGTTAACTGGCATCAGGTGTGTAACATGATTGGCTACAAAAGGGATATCTTAGAGAGGTCTCTCAGAATTAAAGATGGCCAGAGGCTCTCCAACCTGTGAAGCCTTGCGTAAAAAAATTGTGAAATACTTTAAAAATGTTCCTCAACGTCAAATTGCAAAGGCTTTGAAGGTCACATCATCGACAGTGCATAACATCATCAAAAGATTCAGAGAAAATGGAAAAATCTCTGTGCGTAAGGGACAAGGCCGAAGACCTTTACTGGATGCCCGTGATCTTCAGGCCCTCAGATGCCACTGCATCACTCACCGGCATGATTCTGTCATTGACATTACTAAATGGGCCCAAGAATACTTCAAGAAACCACTGCCCGTAAACACAGTCTGCCGTGCCATCCACAGATGCCACCTTAAACTCTGTCATGCAAAACGGAAGCCATTGTTCAGCATGATCCAGAAGCGCTGCGGTGTTCTGTGGGCCAAGGCTCATTTAAAATGGACTGTAGAAAAGTGGCAGTGCTCTGTGATCAGACGAGTCCAAATTTGACATTCGTGTTGGAAATCACAGGCGTTGTGTCCTCTGGGGTAAAGAGGAGAAGCAGGCCCCTGTCCAAACTTTTTTGAGACCTGTAGCAGCTATCAAATTTGAAATGAGCTCATTTGATGGAAAAATTGTAAAATTTCTCAGTTTCAACATTAGCTATGTTATCTCTGTTCTATTGTGAATAAAATACTGGCTGGTGTGATTTGAAAGTCATTGCGTTTTGATTTTTATATTGCGTTTTGTAAATTTGTATTCACAATTTACACTTTATCCCAACTATTTCAAAATTGGGGTTGTACAATTTAGTATGTGATTGCCTAATGATTGAAAACACTTAAAATGTTGCATAGTTACATGTGTAAGAAGCTTGAACTGCCACGCAATTCTGAAGATTACCCCACCCCTGCTCAGACACCTGCAAAATTTATATTGGTCAAAACACATCGACAATTTTTGGAGTGGTCTTTCTACTATAATAGAGGAATCAGTAAAAAAAAATAGAAGAAAATCTAAAGTGTGCCCCTGGATATACGGGGGTTTGAACAGGTGGAATTTTGGCATTTTTCTCACATTTGGCAAGGTACTGACTGCAGTTGGTGATGAATTCATGGTGAATTCAGCCTGATTTATATTCAGCAGACACAAATGAATGGAAAAAATGCCAGAGAGCCTATGCTAGGGTTTATATTGGGGGTGCTTTAGGGACCTAAGCATGGAACTGCCTGAACAAAAGGCACTTTTGGTGTCCTCATAGCTCCACAACCAAGAAAGATGAAGTAAAATGGACTGCATTTTCTGATTAAGCAGTATAACATTAGCTTAGATGCAAGTGTCAAAGCTATAGGTGTAATAATAAAAAAATTACACCATGTTAAATACAAGAAAAATGACAATTGACAAAAAAACTGACGGACAGTACCCTTAGAAAACAATTCACCAAAAATTCATTTTTGGTCCAAATGAGCTGAAATTTCGGACTTGTTCATCACTAATACATATTTATCTAATGTGAAAACATGGAAGCAATCTATGTCTACATGGTGACAAATGTTTTGTATATCTGATGATTTGACATGAAATGACCCAGAATTATATTTGTTCCACACAAAGAGTGAGCCATCACAATTTCAAGAAGTTTCAATTTTGCGATCATTGTGCTCCCTGAACAAAAAAATGCTATACCCATCTGTGAGGATTTAAAATTAGTTCTGAATGTTTTGCCATGGTACGTAAAAATCCGTTATCATCTCACCTTCGAAATCTCTATGTTAAGGTCGTGGACTTCCGCGCTGATTTCATGTGAATTGATAAAGTCGCTGATAGCCTTGTACAAAATCGTGCTGAGGATTGACGTTCGCATGGTGCTTTCTTGCTTTGGTTTTTTCGTTTTAGAAAGCTGCATTAGACTGGTACCGCTGGAGGGCGAAAACTATGGAACATAATCAAAGGTGATATAAAGGTATGCTTATAGCAAAATAAGGGTTATGTTAATAAAATGTATCGAACAACCAGTCATCATCTTACTTGCGTGGGGCCAAGTGCAGGGGATTCATACCAGACCTTCCTCCTAGAATATGCAAAGTTTTTTTCGAGGTGCAGTAATCAAATAGAAATTGCATCAAGCTAAATCTACACATGACCTAGTCTCAGATTATTGGCCTAGATGCATGCAAAATCAAATGTTTTATTGTTAAAATGATGTTAATTTATCTCTATCATTCTTTAAACTGGGCTAGATCAATACAACACAGTTGCTTCAAAATATGAGGCTTAACGTTACCCCTAGTTATCATACACGATGGTTATTCAGGTGCTGCCTGCCATAAAGTCTACTTACTTCGACTTACGAGTGAACTTCTTGAATAAATTTTTGGTACCATACTGGATGCAAGATATATGAATGTTCACTGTACTCCAACAACCGAAACCATGCTTCCCGTTCTCAGTCAAGGGAGCTCACGTCTTCCGTGACGAGTCTGGTAGCATTGCGATATCGAAGCTACTGCTAGAAATGTGTTCCTCGTCTCTAAACTGCGTTGTTTGCAAGCAAGGAATTTTCTTAAATAATTCGCTGTTACTGAAGTAAGCA
Organism: Gymnothorax javanicus; assembly: GCA_029692085.1. Lineage (NCBI taxonomy): Eukaryota > Metazoa > Chordata > Actinopteri > Anguilliformes > Muraenidae > Gymnothorax > Gymnothorax javanicus. The sequence continues at coordinate 154,811,151 of CM056193.1, read as the reverse complement.
TAGCATAAAACCATGAGTTAACTGCTGTATGTTGAAACTTGTCGCTATCAGCGTCTTCTTCTTCTTCTGTGGGTTTTCCGCTGTTGGTAAACCAATCGGTGTATTACCGCCTTCTGCTGGACTAAAGGTGCGTTTACTGGGGCTCGACTACGCGGTTACGACTATGCGACTACGACAATTTTTTAATTGTTGCTATATATTTTTTCCTATAGGGGTATTTACTTGCGCGCAGCAACGACTACGTGACAAAAAAAAATCCGATTGCTCGATGGGGCATTCCAGATCGTTGTCGCGCGACTAAAACAGTGGATTCCCAGCATTTAATGTTACTTTCAGTGCCACAACACGTGTTTTCTGGGCAATTTACCCAAGAAAATGCCCCGAAAAGGAGTTCTTAGCGTTGAGGATGTGGAACGGCTGGTCGAATTAGTACGCAAAAAATACCTTCATCTACGGCTGCACTCGATCTGATCATATGGACGCCGTAAAATTGCATTGCAAGCAATGGTGCAATTCCAGTCACAATAATGTCCTCAGCCAACCAACGTACTAGTGTTGAATGGACTGGTGCAATGATGGAAATGCCCGAGGGCCCCAGGCCCAAACCAGAAATTTGTTGTCGTGTGCAGTCGTAGTCGCATCTCAATAAACACACCTAGCGACAAAAATATTTTTTGTCGTCGTTGTTGTATAGTCGTAGCCGCGTAGTCGAGCGCCAGTAAACGCTGAATTAAAATACTTATATATTTAGTGGCGGCTGGTATAAAAAGCGGCAATCTCCGGAGTGCGAAACTTCTGATATAGGTCGGTTGGTACCATTATGTACATCAGCCAATCACAGCTCGGCTGTGCTACCATCAGCCAATCACAACTCAGCTGTACTCATGCATAAATAAGAATGGCGACGCAGTCGACCTTGTCACGGTGGTGTCTAGATGCAAGCAAAGACAACAGAGACAGGAAGGGTGCATCTCAAAGCCTAGGCTGCAGACTTCAAAGGCTTCATTTTTAGGGGTCGTCACTTAATTCCATCCGCCAAACTCACGTAACATCATTTCATCTTCGTTAAACAGCGTTGGTTTAAGCGAGTTGTAACTGGTTTCCCTAACCTTAACCTTAACTCTAACCCCAAACCCTAAACCAAGCCACCTAACCCTAAATCTACCTTGTCCCTTACCCTAACTGTTAATTTAGCGGATGGAAGTGAGCGATGATCCCTGAAAATGCAGCCTTTGAAGGCTGCAGCCTAGGCTTTGAGAATACACCCAAAGACTTCTCATCGCCCGTAGACCCCCACTGTAAGAGACTGGTCACACTTCCTGTGTCCTAAGTGGGCGCGGTCACGGAAGTGTTGTGCACATAGGCTATTTGGAGAATGAATGCTGACCGGGGTATCCGTTGCATCTCGTTGTCAGAAGTTGTAGCTAAGTAGGCAAGCGATTAAACATTCAGATATACAAGTATCTATCGTATATCTGTATGTTACGAGTATATTTCCTTTTACTTTGCTACATCAGGCATTTTACAACACAGCTAACGGCTGTACTCAGCACTATGAATATGCGTTAACTGGCCAGCAACGGCATTCGCGAATTTTATTTGACATGATCTTAAATATTAGATTTTGGCTTGCTAGCGTTTACTCCTGGAGTGGTTGTTCGGTTTTGAACAGGATAACGTTTGGCCATATCTGTATTTTTTATTTCAGTGGGACTCCCCGGTGTAATAAAAGCTAGATTAAATAAAACTCAAATTACGTAACGTATTTTACTGTAATTGGCATTAGCTATAGCTTGAAGGGCATTGCATAAGCTAGTTTAAACCTATGAAGCTGGTATGTAATACGACAGTTGCTAATTTATTCCTTACCCGTCTACATTCGTCAGAAAAGAAAATCATAGCTTGTTCCTATTATTGCAACACATTGCTGCTCAACGTTTTGGCATTTTTAACGTGGGTAGCCAACGCAAGATACGCTTCACATTTAATTTTTGCACCTTATATTTCCGCTTTTCCCCGCTGTTGTTTAATATCTGATATTAATCCAGACCAGTACAATATCATAGCGATCGAATTCATTCCTTTTCCCCTTTAAAAACGATTAAACATCGATGACAATAACAGTATTACTGCACATATAAACACAAGCATTATTTCAGTTTGAAATTTTGATTCGTGGTTTCCTGCAGTCCATACTGTGTTTTTGTACTGCCAGATGTTACGTGACCGCCGCTGAGAGAGACACAGGTCTCGAACAAAGTTCATTTTCTCCTGATCTGTTGGTCTTAAAAATGCCATTGCAGCACCAGAATGTTTGGAAGATATGTGGCCTGTGAAAAATAAGTGCAATATGTAATTCTGTGACAATGGGGCAAAATAATCGGTGATAATCTGTGCTTAAATTCTCTTCACCCCATTGGAATCAATTCATTCAGGACCCACCGCAAGTCTATCTAAAGGGGTGGGGCATCCACGTGACTGATGCCAAAAATTACTCCTCGGTGAGGAGTTTTCCTTTCTCTATTGTCTTTGGCCTCCTTCGACTTGTCAACTATGGTGACAATTGTTGACCATCGAGAAGTCGAACGCACCGTAGTTTGACCCTGGTTCCGCATCAATTTCGTCACATCCGGCCAACAAAGTTAACCGTGCTCCAGGGCATTGTTGCTGTGGTCGACAAAATGGCGTTGAGAAATCTGTAAGTTTTACAAATCTAAATTTTCGATGCGAAACGCAAAGTGGGATTTAAACTGTTTGCATTTTATACGACTGTAGATTACGCATTAGATGTGAACAGTGTGAAAAAGAAACTCGCCTTCAAAAATGAATGTTTACATGGCAAAATTGCGCACGGACATGCATATTTATACAGAAGGCAATTTGGGCAATATCATTCCACCGCAAACGATTTTTTTCTCAGATCTTTACCTTGTAAGAAATGAAATATAAGTGTGTTAGGCCCATTATTTCTTTTTTATATGTTGACTGTTCATCTAGCCTGTATTTTTGAGCAGTCAATATTTTTGCAACATAACAGAAATAATAAGTAAATAAACTTTGATATTACAAAGTACCGGTATTCATTCTTATTATTCTTAAATTAGATATGTACAGTAACAAAGGTTTATTTGTTCATTTTCAAAGTGACAGTGCGTTTTAGTGGAAGTTTCACTGATCAGCATGGTGCGCCACTGGACCTCCTGGTCTCTGTAACCCCAACCTATCTGACGATGATACGTTCCATAGGTTAGTTTTGAACTTGCTACTTTAAGTAAGCTTCTTAAGTACTTATGTTTTGCTATTTACTTTTTTCCATAGGTGCAGCACAGCGCTCAAGACTTCTGGTCGAACTGGCGAAGAATCCAGATGCACAGTTGGTGCCTGCGAAAAGTGTGACTGTAACTCACCCACCTGCAACGGCTGCAAGTGACCAACCACCTGCTTCAGCACCATGGGAGTCTACAGCGTCACAACCGTCTGCATCTGAGACACAGCCTTCCACTTCAAGTACATCGACAGCCACAGAACCTGAGAGCAGTAATGCTCATATGTGGACTGATTCCGAGATCCGTCTCCTATTGGACATAAGGTTGGGAAAAGATCACCTCTTTTCGTCTCAGATTCGGCACCAAAACCTGTGGACTGACATAGCTGAGGCTATGAAACAGAAAGGGGTTTCCCTTACAGTGACACAGATCCGTGACAAGTTCAATGCCTTGAAGAAGAAGCGGAAAGAGATCACTGATAACAACAACCAGACCGGCAAAGCAAAAAAGACTTGGCGCTACCTTGAGCTCTTTGATGATACTTATGGGCACAGGGCGGGCACAAGGCCGTCATGTACCATATCAAGCTCGGAGCAGGTGCCTCAAGGAAGTGATCACCAATCGAACGAAGAAGTTGCAGCCCCTGTGGAAAGACCAGTGATGAAACGGAAACGGAGCAACCAAGGCAACAGGAATGAAATCTTGAAAGAATTGATGTCAAAGACCGATGACATGAGGAATGAGCTTCGAGCCATGCACGATGAGAAAATGGCAAGAATGGACCGTTTCCTGGACATCCTGGAACGAAGCGCTGACGAGCATAAAATTTGTTGATCATGTTGATAGTGTTATGTATATATACATGTTTTGTTCTTTGATCTCTTGTTGAATATTTTCATGATGTTTGGTTTATTGCATTTATGTTTGTTCAAAGCATTTATAAATATATATATATATATATATATATATATATATATATATAATATGTAAAGGTAGCAAGTACTGCCGCCGTTGATCAGCAAATCTCTGTGATTTTGTGATAACCATTTACATAAATGTGTATCAGTATTAATACTTTGCTGATAGTTCACTGTGTTAGCTATTTACATTACTGTATTAGTGTTACTACTTAGCTGGGGGTTTTTTTTCTTTTGAATTTGTGTTAGCGTGCGTGTGCGTGTGTTTGGACGTGGGGGTGGGGGGTGTTGGTCAGTGTTGAGTGTGCACCGAAAATGACTGATTATTAATGTTAATTTTTTAATGTAATGTTTACACGACATTACATTTTTTATGATATACTAGTGCAGTACTGTATATGAATCCTACTTATTTCTTGGTGTGCTCTTCAGTTAGCAAAAAAAAAAATTGTTTTTGTTATTAAATAACACGGTTATTCAAACAAAAAGGATTTGCTGTTGTGTATGAACTTTTCAGTATGTACATGTATGGTTGTTGAACATGTAACTACATGTACTGGTACCTAGTGATTGGACGGTGAAGCTTCATGAACCATTTTCTTTATTTTCTGTGCCCACAAGATGGCGCCCATAGTTAAAAAAACAAGGCTTATAGAATGAACTTACAAGCCTTTGTTGAACAGAGTGCACCATCTTGCGGGCACAGAAAATACAGAAAATGGTTCATGAAGTTCATCTTCCCATCACTACTGGTACCCTCACAAATTGGTCTGGCCTGAGATGTAAAGTATCCAGGCAAAATATTTGTCATGGCTGAAACCTTGTTATCATATGTGATACAAGTACTTAGTGTATAATACAATACATCTATTAAGACATTCATTGGTTACTTTTATTCAACACCACTGAAATCCTCCATGGTTTCACAACAGAATACTAGTTATACTTGAAGTGTGATATCTAAAGACAATGTTGAAGCAAATTATTTCTGAATGTCACGGCATCAACATTGTTGTAATATATTGGAGGGTAATTGTTCACACGTACATGTACATCATCGTCTAAGTCTATGTAATCGTCCAAATCATCCTCTTCCAATACACAAGAATTGTGCAGGATGCAACCTGCAAAAATGACTTGGCATATTGTTGGAAGGTCATAGATGTGGACTTCGCGTAACCTTCTAAACCTTCCTTTAACGTGACCTATTGACCTCTCCACAACTTGGCGCATGCCACTCATAATTCTGTTAAACCGTCTTTGCACATCGTTTAAGTGACCAGTGTCCTTGAAGCACGTCATCAGCCACGGTTTCAGAGGATAGGCTGTGTCTCCCACGATGAAGTGTTTATCTGGGAGCAGACCTCCTGTTTCGGCTTGCTGGAACACAGCACTGTTCCTGAGAACACGGGCATCGTGGGTGCTTCCCGGCCAGCCTACATAAGCATCACTGATCATCATGTGACGATCCACAACCACCTGTAAATATATTATGAATAGTTGCAGGGTCTTTTTTTACAAAATACAAATACACCATTGACCAATGCTGAAACTTCCTTTTTTACCTGTAATATTATGGAAGGAAATTTCTTCCTGTTGACGTAGTCCTGATCGCCATGGGGACAGAATGGCAGCCTGATGTGTGTCCCGTCAATGAACCCGACGACACCTGGGACTCCGTGCAGCAGCAAGTTTTCCCTCGCCAGCTCACGCTGCCTCTCAATGGTGGGGAACCTGATGAGCTAACAAACAAGATACCTGTGATAGATAAGTTGGCCTACATCTCTTTAAATATACACGTACATGTATGATACATGAATATTTTGTTTAACTCGATATTTTGTATTAAGAATATGACACATCCTACTCATCCATCTATTGTGGAATGAGCTGCACATTATTATTGGTCATCAGTGGAAGACAGGTTTCATTAATGAGAAGCTGGTATCAGATAGTTACCTGTTTAAGATGATGTTGAAAGACATCAAGAATTTGATGAACCACTTTATGTACAGTAGATATTGAAATCCTGAAAGTGATGCTCTGGCTCCGCATGGTATCCATATTTGCCATGTACCACACAAAAAGGAGAAGCATTTTTTGTGGCGGCACCTGTGCAGAACCAGATGATACTTCACTTATTAGATGTGGTGCAACCATCTCCAATAATCGTTCAAACCTCTGGCGAGTGATTCGGAAATTCTGCTTGAAGTCATCTAAATTGTATTGTGGCACAGTGATTTCAGCATTATTTTGCAGTCTTGGAACTTTGTCACGGCGCAAATCGAGCAACAGAACAGATGCCATTGCATCGTATACAGTTTTTATAGCTGTGACAATGTGCTCGTCTTCGGAATCAGCAAAAATGGCATGGGTTATCACATGCAAATCGGCTCCAGCCCTCAAATACGCCATGTCTCCACGTAAGAGTCGACCACCGTACACCCACCGAGTGCTGCAATGTCTGTTTGACTTGTTCGACGAATACGCATGCATATTATAAAGTATTCATTCCATAAATAGTGACCATGGTTGACAAGTCGAAGGAGGCCTTTGATGCAAGGTCTCCAACAGCGGAAGTTGACTGAAATCTCGTAAAATCTCGTTTCCATTTGCTGCCCTCAACCTGAACCATAGGCTGTATTCAAATTCCGGTTCTCGAACAGAGAACACTATTCGTCACGAATCGAATACCCGAGAATGCGTTCGCGAACGCGTTCTCGCGTTCTTGACCACACCACCTCAGGAGGTGGTGTGGTCAAGAACGACGGGGAGCAACCAGGTGGCCACTGGCGAAACTGATGAAATGTAAGCTGATTTTATCCCTCGTATGGTCTATTTTACGTAACTTGTAGATTTCGGAACAATTTCATCTATTCACTGATCCATTAGGCCTTGACTTGACCCAATTCCGGATTGAAAAAATCACTTAAATACTCACAATTCTTTGCTTCGTGATGTTAAATAGACTATTAGCGACACTAATACACTAATATTAGCATATTAGTGTATGGTCTGGACCTGCAGTCCAGACCAATCACTAATAGAAAACATTTAAGCATCATAAAACAAACAAGTGGTGCCAGGCACAACAAACCCCGCCCCTCGCACATACTTTCACCTACTTGTACAAAATTTAATAGGGATCTATTCTGGGTCAGTGGCAATCCCTATACCGAATTTGGGGTGAATCTGGCCATTACTTTTGCTGCTAGAGTGTTAACAAACAAACAAACAAACACAGAAACAAACAAACGTACAAACACACAAACACAGAAACAAACTGAACCGAAAACAATACCCCTTCCCTCACCCTTCGGGTGGGGCGGGGTAAAAATCCGGCAAAGAAGACCCAGGAATGTTGAGCTTACATCTGTCAAGAGTGGAATAACATTCCTCTCCCAAAACTCAAGCAGGTGGTCTCCTCACTTCTTAGATGTTTACAGACTGTTGTTAAAAGAAGAGGGGATACAAAACAATGATAAACATGGCCCTATCCCAACTTTTTTGAAATGTGTTGCTGCCATCAAATTCAAAATGAGCCAATATTCTTCATGAAATGGTAAAATGTCTCACTTTCAACATCTGATATATCTGTGTTCTATTGTGAATAAAATGTCAGTTTATGAGATTTGCAAATCATTGCATTCTGTTTTTATTTACATTTTACACGGCCTCCCAACTTTTTTGGAATTAGGGTTGTAATAATAATAATAATAATAATAACAAGTGGTGCCAGGCACAATAAACCCTGCCCCTCACATATACTTTCACCTTCTTGTACAAAATTCAATAGGGATCTATTCTGGGTCAGTGGCAATCCTTATACCGAATTTGGGGTGAATCTGGCCATTAGTTTTGCCGCTAGAGTGTTAACAAACAAACACACAAACACAGAAACAAACCAAACCGAAAACAATACCCATTCCCTCACCCTTCGGGTGAGGCGGGGTAATAATAATAAAACCTCAATAACTCTGATATTTCTTTTTAATACAGCAAGTAAGTTGAGTAACAGAGATATCCACTTCATGGCGCTAATGGTCCATTACTTAAAATAATGCACTAAAATAGCTTGTTCCTTTATCTTTCCCAATTAATTTAATTCTCATTGTGGCCATCCTGTTTAGAATCGCTTGCAGTTATGTCAGTCTTTAGACCCTGGTGCTTTTAATAATTTACATCGTATTTTAACGCATTTAGGGCTATCACAGATAGCTAAGGAGGTGCAGGTCAGCTATTGTGTAGAACTAGTGCGAACATGTACTCAAAGCAGGGTATTGAAACTACGAGATTGTGAGAATATATTTGACATCATGAGCTGCTTATTTGCTTATTTCTATAGCTAGTTTGGCAAAATTTCATAAGAGATCACCGTTGACAGCAATGGAAATCAGTGGTAAAAACCTCTTTACTTTAAACAAAATGTAATGTATCTACAAAACCCAAAACCAGTGAAGTTGGCACATTATTCAAATCGTAGATAAAAACAGAATACAATGATTTGCAAATCCTTTTCAACTTATATTCAATTGAATACACTGCAAAGACAAGATGTTTAATGTTCAAACTGAGAAACTTTATTTTTTTTTTTTTGCAAATAATCATTAACTTAGAATTTAAAGGCAGCAACACATTGCAAAAAAGCTGGCACAGGGGCCTTTTTACCACTGTGTTACATCACCTTTCCTTTTAACGACACTCAGTAAACGTTTGGGAACTGAGGAGACCAATTTTGAAGCTTTTCAGGTGGAACTCTTTCCCATTCTTGCTTGATGTACAGCTTAAGTTGTTCAACAGTCCGGGGTCTCCGTTGTCGTATTTTACGCTTCATAATGCGCCACACATTTTCAATGGGAGACAGGTCTGGACTACAGGCGGGCCAGTCTAGTACCCGCACTCTTTTACTACGGAGCCATGCTGTTGTAACACGTGCAGAATGTGGCTTGGCATTGTCTTGCTGAAATAAGCAGGGCGTCCATGAAAAAGACGTTGCTTGGATGGCAACATATGTTGCTCCAAAACCTGTATGTACCTTTCAGCATTAATAGTGCCTTCACATATGTGTAAGTTGCCCATGCCTTGGGCACTAATACACCCCCATACCATCACAGATGCTGGCTTTTGAACTTTGCGCCTATAACAGTCCGGATGGTTCTTTTCCTCTTTGGTCCGGAGGACACGACGTCCACAGTTTCCAAAAACAATTTGAAATGTGGACTCGTCAGACCACAGAACACTTTTCCACTTTGCATCAGTCCATCTTAGATGAGCTTGGGCCCAGCGAAGCCGGCGGCGTTTCTGGGTGCTGTTGATAAATGGGTTTCGCTTTGCATTGTAAAGTTTTAACTTGCACTTGCAGATGTAGCGACGAACTGTAGTTACTGACAGTGGTTTTCTGGAGTGTTCCTGAGCCCATGTGGTGATGTCCTTTACACACTGATGTCGTTTTTTGATGCAGTACCGCCTGAGGGATCGAAGGTCACGGGCATTCAATGTTGGTTTTCAGCCTTGTCGCTTACATGTAGTGATTTCTCCAGATTCTCTGAACCTTTTGACGATATTACGGACCGTAGATGATGAAATCCCTAAATTTCTTGCAATAGCTCGTTGAGGAATGTTGTTTTTAAACTGTTCGACAATCAGCTCACGATTTGTTCACTAAGTGGTGACCCTCGCCCCATCCTTGTTTGTGAATGACTGAGCATTTCAGGAAGCTGCTTTTATACCCAATCATGGCACCCACCTGTTCCCAATTAGCCCGTTCACCTGTGGGATGTTCCAAATAAGTGTTTGATGAGCATTCCTCAACTCTCTCAGTCTTTTTTGCCACTTGTGCCAGCTTTTTTGAAACATGTTGCAGGCATCAAATTCCAAATGAGCTAATATTTGCAAAAAATTACAAAGTTTACCTGTTCGAACATTAAGTAACTTGTCTTTGCAGTGTATTCAATTGAATATAGGTTGAAAAGGATTTGCAAATCATTGTATTCTGTTTTTATTTACGATTTACATAACGTGCCAACTTCACTGGTTTTGGGCTTTGTATTTTCCCAGCAACAATACAAGCCTTTCAGCTTACATAACCCAAAAACTGATAGCTAGCTAGCTACCTCACTAACCTCAGTAAATCAAGATTCAGTAGGGGCACCCTCGTTAGCTAGGTTGCTGGCTGGTTAGAACTAACATTAAAACCCATGATAGTGCGGAGTCTGTTCACCCATAGACTTTACTTACCTTTTTTTTAAAGGTTAGCTAGCTCGGATTTTTAAAGTATGTTTGTATGATATTGCCATCATGTTGTTGTATGATTTGCAGCAGCACAATCACCTATCCAGGATACAGGTACTTTTTCTTCCCCATACTATCCATGATACCATCCAAAAATTGAATATGTGACACCCGAATTACCTAGCTTACAACCTGAGCAGCGATTTGCCACAATTTCACGCATGTGTCTCGCTGGTGAGAATTAACATTTCTGCGTTCCTAATGCCAGTCGAGTCATTCAGAAACATTTATGAAAAACAATTACTTCGTGAAAGCAGTCGAATGCGGCCTATATATATGTCTTTGATATTATCTTGATTCCTTGGAGTCTAATTATTTAGTGCATTTATGTCGCACTAAGTCAATAATTTTCTCAAGGTTTTTCAACATTGAAGTTGCACCAATATCTTGAAATGTATTTGTGCACATTAATCGCCTTCTCCATTGTACCAGTATTATTTCCCCAAAATCCATAGTACTGACAGTCAGTGAGGAGCAGCCGCAAGTTTTTTCAACAAGAAGCCTGGGGTTTCCGTTCTGCATTGTGGGCAATCCCTTGCTTCAACTCTGCAGCATTGTAGACTCGTTCCCTTGATCCAAATGAAGGGTCAAGTAGCTAGTATTGAGATCTTTACCTGCATGTCTTATGCATTAGACCGCCCACCAAGTCGCCATTGTGCAGCTTCTGGATTCCCCCCAAAAAGTGGCGAGGTAAAGTGGAGGAGGGCATTGAAATGGAGGTGGATCTGGCTGCAGCAACATGGGCTACCTCCACGAGGGGACCTCCACTGTCAGTCCGGAAACCATGTGACCTGCACTGAGGGGTCTGAAACCATGTGACCATCACTGTGCATTCCAGAGGCATTGACCAAAAAAACATTTCACAATGGTTATACAACAGCATAGCCTACAACCCCAATTCCGAAATAGTTGGGACAAAGTGTAAATTGTGAATAAAATCAAAACACAATGACTTTCAAATCACACCAGCCAATATTTTATTCACAAGAGAAAAGAGATAACATACCAAATGTCGAAACTGAGAAATTTTACAATTTTATCACAAAATGAGCTCATTTCAAATTTGATGGCTGCTACAGGTCTCAAAAAAGTTGGGACAGGGGCTTGTTTATCATGATGTAGCATCCCCTCTTCTTTTTAACACAGAGTGGAGGCATCTGGGCATTGAGGAGACAAGTTTCTTGAGTTTAGCCATTGGAATTTGATCCCACTCTTGTTTAATACAGGCCTCCAGCTGCTGGAGAGTTTTGGGTCTCCTTTGATGGACTTTTCGTTTAATTATGCCCCAAGTGTTCTCAATCGGTGAAAGTTCAGGACTGCAGGCAGGCCAGTGCAGCACACAGACTCTTCTACTACAAAGCTATGCTGTTGTAATAGCTGCAGTATGAGGTTTTGCATTGTCCTGCTGAAATACACAAGGCCTTCCCTGGAATAGATGTCGTCCGGAGGGGAGCATATGTTGCTCTAAAACCTTTATATGCCATTCAACATTCATGGTGCTTTTTAAAACATGCAAGTGTCCCACACCAAATGCACTAATGCATCCCCATACCATCAGAGATGCTGGCTTTTGAACTGAATGCTGATAAGAGGAGGGGTGGTCTTTCTCCTCTTTAGCCCGGAGGACACAACGCCCGTGATTTCCAACACGAATGTCAAATTTGGACTCGTCTGACCACAGGACACTTTGCCACTTTGCTACAGTCCATTTCAAATGAGCCTTGGTCCACAAAACATGGCGGCGCTTCTGGATCATGCTCAACAATGGCTTCCTTTTTGCATGATAGAGTTTTAGGTGGCATCTGTGGATGGTGCGGTGGACTGCGTTTACAGACAGTGGTTTCTTGAGGTATTCCTGGGCCCATTTAGTAATGTCAATGACATAAGCATGCCGGTGAGTGATGCAGTGGCGTCTGAGAGCCCGAAGATCACGGGCATCCAGTAAAGGTCTTCGGCCTTGCTGCTTTCGCACAGAGATTTTTCCAGTTCCTCTGAATCTTTTGATGATTTTATGCACTGTCGATGATGAGACCTTCAAAGCCTTTGCAATTTGACGTTGAGGAACTTTGTTTTTAAAGGATTCCACAATTTTTTTTATGCAAGCCTTCACAGGTTGGAGAGCCTCTGGCCATCTTTACTTCTGAGAGACTCAGCCTCTCTAAGACATCCCTTTTATAGCCAATCATGTTGCACACCTGATGCCAGTTAACTTAATTACTTGCTAAATGTTCTTTCAGCTGATTCTCTTATATATTAATTGCTTTTTCAGCTCTTTTTTGCCTGTGTCCCAACTTTTTCGAGACATGTTGCAGCCAAAAAATTTGAAATAAGCTCATTTTGTGGATAAAAATGTAAAATGTCTCAGTTTCAACATTTGAAATGTTATCTATGTTCTATTGTAAATAACATATTGGCTCGTGATCTGAAAGTCATTGCATTTTGATTTTATTCACAATTTACACTTCATCCCAACTATTTCGTAATTGGGGTTGTACCAATAGCTCACAATGAAATTTTTGGAAAAAGTAAAACACTATGATGTCATGGCTTTCACCTCGTCTAGTCATGAATCCTACCTTCCATCCTTCACTGTTGTCGTTAAACCACTTCTCTGTTTTCTGCATGAGTAATGCACGAACTGCAGACTTGAATCTGAATCTCGGCCGAGTCTCCAGCATCAGACTCAAGAGTTTGTATTGATAACTGGACTTTAATGGTGACATCATTTCTGGCCTTTAAATGAAGGTCACATGGTTTCTGGCCCCACAGCGTAGGTCGCCTATGTTGCTGCGGCTAAATTCTTTCGTTAAAATTCAGTGGATTGAACCAGGAACCAAATGGACGCATACCGTTGAGCTACAAAGATGCATGTCGGGAAAGCATGAAGCTTAAATTTTACAGAACGTCTGGCTGACAGCTATTGTTTCCTTAATGGGTTTATGAGCTTGATTACAGATGAATGGATTTCAGAATATGGAGTATGTGATTGTGGAGGGAGGAAAGACGAAAAGGAAAAAGGCTATTGAAATTGAGGATGAGGAGGAAAATTATTTTATTGGAATGAAGGTGGAAGCAAAAGGCTGGGAGACAAACAAAGTTTTTAGTGACATCCATGAAGTGGGGAAATTTGTAAAAACAGAGATTTGCAAAGTAGAATTGTAATTGTAGAATGTCTCAGAAAGAAACAAAGGGACAACGCTTTAAAAATATGTAGATTTAACGGAATAAATATTGTTGCGTTTCTGACGAGACAAAGTTTATTTGAAAGGAGTTGTTGGTGGGGTTCCACAATCAGTGGAAACTCTGTGTTTTCTGGAGATAGAGGGAGTTTGTGGGGCAAGGCAGCTGAAAAGCCATTGAAATTGGGAGGAAAAAGACAGCCAGTCTATACAACTTGAGTTTGATTTGGAATTACCACTGAAGGTTTATCTGGATTGTGTTTGTTAAGGGTGAGGCCTTATGAAAGGGTTCCACTGAGGTGCTGTTGGAGTCAGAATTATGGGCATGTGGCAGCGGTTTATAGAGAAGGGGTGCACAAGTGTAAGAGGTGTGGGAAAGATGAATGTGATGAGGATGACTGTGATCTAACCAAAGGGCAAGCTAAATATTTTCACTGTTGGGGTAATCATAAAATGGGGTCAAGGCAATGTGAGAGAAGAAAGATGGAGTTTGAGGTGGAACACACACGAGCAAAGGGTAAATTTTCATACGCAGGGGCAACAAAAAAAGTGAGGGCAGAAAAGGAAACTGCAAAGGCTGAACTTAATAAAGCTGGAAGAGTACAAAAAGAATGAGAAAGAGGGGATGAAGACATCATTAATGTGGACTGAGTTTCTTGGCATTTATTGCAATGGTGATAAACTGTGTGAGTGAAATTAACTTGAAAACAGAGAGGATCAGAATGGTGGTGAATGCTGAAAAAGGAATTCTTGGTTTTTCAGATGTGAAGGGTGAAGAAATTCAGGGAATATTGGAAAAGGGGTTTGGAGGGAGTCAGAGGAAGAAGTAGAAAATTGGGAAAAGGTGTGGGATTTTTTTTTCATATATATGTATTGTGGCCACGCCCCTCGATCACATCAGCATGCCCACAACAGCCCATTCCCCTCCCTTTCGCCACTGATGCAGATCGGAACTTCAGCACCCCAAGCAGCAGCTAGAGAGCCGACGTCCGCGAAGCACTCCCTAGTATTGCAGCACCATGGACAGTTCCCGCCACCTGCAAGTCATAAGGCAAGGTGGGCCTGGAGTAGAGAGGCACGAGGGAATACAGCTGCGCCTCATGACTATCGGACAAGGCCAGAGCTGAAAAGGAGAAGCTGCGCAATTGCGAAGAAGCCGGCAAGGAGTGCGCATCTAAAGCATTCTACAAACCGTTTCTTTTTCTTCTCTTATTTAAGATTCCGTTGCTGGGGAGAACGGGGGTTCGTGCCGCGTCAGGTGAAGAGATGCAGCCAGCCTCCAGAGCCACCCGCTGCAGCTCAACGTGAAGAATTCTTTTAAGTTACGACTGGCGCATTAAATTACGCGCAACTTTTCCTATTTGTGTTCTGAGAAAAGAAAGATACCACCTGTGGGCGGGGTTTTGTCTCTTCCATCTGCCTCCTCTGCGCCTATTTTTCTGGTGTCTCGGTACAATATATATATACCTTGAAGTTAGATGGGATCCGCTGACAAAATCCAAAGAAGGAACCAAATGTGTTTGACCACATGCTTCACCAATTCAGGTCTAAATTTTTTCTTCTCAGAATACATTTTCCACTTCTTTTTGCACTTCTTTCATACATTAAAAGTGGCCGAAAGAAATATCAACTTAAGACATTCATTTTTTTTAATGTTCACAACACCGCAAATGAGGCAGTATAAAATTTTTCTAATGCTCGTAGTTTGTAGTTGGTAGCGACTGCCCTTTGACTGAGAGGGTCTGTAACTTACATCTTGAAGGGCTGCTGTGTCTGGTGGGTTTGGGATTGTTCCTGCACTGAAGTGCTTCATGCGATTTATTTATTGGCAAATAAATGCACGCTGTTTTACTGAGGCTCGAGTTTGCTCGCTGGTAAAATGGAAATCCTCAATAAAAACCATATAGTCTGGGAGCCCAGAAAGATTTGTTTAGCATTTTGAGTACAAAAGGTTTGAGGGCTGGGATGTGTACCTGTGGGGTGTGAGACCTCCAGAAGGGAATTCTTAAGTTCTGCCTCCTGTACCAATTGTAGGGGGCGCCACTTAAAGGCCCCCAAAATGGGCATTTAATTAGCATGGTCGAGTACATCAGTCAAAACACTCTCAATGTGTTCCTTGTGGTAGTGAGATGCTAGAATTAAGTTTCAACTCCTGCACCAAATCTACCTAAGAACGACTCTAATTAGTGCTAATTAGGGGTTTAATTAGCATGGTCGAGTACATCGATCAAATTAATGCCAAAATATTCCTTAAGAGTGACTGATCTATGTTCAGGACATGTCAAGTACCAATTCCTGTACCAAAAGTGCTTAAGAATGGGTCAAAGTTCATGGGCAAGCTAATTAGCATATTTACCCTTAATTAGTATGGTCGAGTACGCAGGCAAAACTAACATCAATATGTTCCTTGGGATGTCCAAAATACTAACCAACCATTCTTAAGCTCCAAATCCTCTACCAAAGTGCCTTAAGAAAGGGTCAAATTTAGATCGTACACTGGTTCTAAAATACATCCCTTTAACATGATCACGCTTACTGTTCACTGCAAAATAGTCCCGGTGGTTGGTTTACACTTCCACCTTTAATGGCATGGGTGATGGGAATTAAAAAGACATACGATTCACTTTACAAGGGCCATATGGTACCTTGCTAGTGTTCATATATACACTTTGGATTTCCAATGGACCTAAAAATTTACAGCTTTTCAGCGTTGCCATCCGGCACATGTGCTCTTATGTGGCATCTGACGGGATCTGGAACTTTCATGGAATCCACGCAGCTGTATTATAAAAAGATGAAAAAATTAATTAAAACGCAACACAGCACCTTTATTAATAGAAAGTTTCAAATACACTGGAATGGTACAGTACCATATAGATTCAAAGTAATATTGACAGGGTTTGCCTTAAGGATTTCTACATGAAAGTCAAGTAGGGGAGAGCTGGTACGAAAGTTACATTTTTCACATGGACGTCATTTTAAAAGATAACGTTACAGACCGAAACAAAATTTCGGAGCGATTAACTACTTTCGTGTGTGCTCTGTCAATATCAGGTGCTAAATCATCACCATATATATTGACTTCGGCATAGTTTGACGTCGAATGGAAGTTGCGGCTTGCTTCTTTCGACCCATCCAGCCGGGATGAAAGTAATGCACGGGCAGGGCAAAAGTAATGTGATCAAATTTACTGGAATCTTTTTAAAATTTCTTGTTAAAACAGAAGCAAAAACAGCCAGGCATTTGTTTTAAACATTTTAATTGGCTTCAAATGTTCCAAAAAGTGACCGTGAACATGTTTAATGTGCAAGGTCTATTTATAAAATTATCCCAGTGAGCAAGCACCTCCGCTCCGGATCTGCCGGCTCTGTGCCGACTCCAGCTGATCCGGCTCAGAGCCGGGCAGATCCGGAGCGGAGGAGCTTGCTATCTGGGATGAAATTACTCATCACAGTTGTGACAGATATAATGAGTGGCACCCTCAGTGCATGCCTCATGCGACCACAGCAGACAAAAGATGCACCGTACCCACACTTCTCCAGGCAAAGATGAGGCAAATGTCTCCCCACAAACAAGACATTCCTCATCCTTGCCCCCCCTGTGGTTGCAGTGTGTCCACTAAGCCTCTTTTTTCTTTGGGAGTTTTGAAGAGGACTGTTTTCTCTGGCCCCTCTGCCGACTCTCCTCCTCCAAAGCAGCTTTCACCGGGGTGTCGGTCAGTATTGCTGTTGACCTGCAACATTCAATGAGATAATAGTCAGAGTCAGCTTGTTTTTATAGAAGCAAGAGAACCAAGACGAGTTAAAAATGACACTATGCCCACCTCTTTCGACCTCTCCTTTTACTTTCTTTCCTCGAGCCAGCCTTTGGATATGGGCGAAGCTTTTCTGGGCTGAACCTCTGTACTGGCGTGCCACTAGATGTTCCTGGAACCACTAGCATACCTGGATAGATGGTATGCGCTGGCGATGGAGCTGGCGCTGGTGATGGAGCTGGCCCTGGCACTGGGGATGGAGCTGGTGCTGGTGCAGGACGGTTGGTCACGTAAGCTGGAGCAAAGTCTTCCTCACTGAAAATATCTGGATTCAAGGGCCAGATACCGGTACACTCAAACCCAGACAAAATGCTGCTTGGTGTCGCAGCTTGAGGCAGAGCTTTAGCCACAAGACTCGGGATGTTGTAGATGGTCAAAGTTCTTCCAGGGTTCATTCGCATTCAATTGTCTGCTGCACTGTTAATGTAGTGCTTCAGAGGGCCAAAAACGCTTTGGTCTAGCGGCTGAAGACGGTGGGAGCAGTGGGGTGGAAATGACAGGAGTACAATGCCCTGTGACTTGCAAAAGTCAATAGCTACCACGGAGAGGTGTGATGCATGATTGTCTAAGAGTAGCAGCAACTTTGACTCCGGGGTCACGCGGGTGTGTCTTGCAAAATGCTGTAAAAAGGCCAAAAAATCCGTCTCCTCCATCCACCCCGATCCATTGGCAGAACCAGTGGAGCCAGGGGGACCATCCCGGATGAAGTGGTCATGGAACTTCTTCCTTGGGAAGATAAAGTAAGGGGAACAAAGTTGCCTTGTGCGTTGGCAGCAAAGGCAACGGTCACCAATGTCCCTCTTTCCCCGGAGATCACAGCACCGACCTGGCGCTGGCCCTTGGTGGCAATGACTTTGTCTGGCACTTGAACCATTGTGGTACCTGAAATAATCAGTGAAATGAATTATTGCTGATGCAAATCACTGGTGCTTTTAAATTTATCATCCAAATATAAATTTTTACCTGTTTCATCCATGTTCCAGATGTCATTTGCCTCAAAATTATAGCGAGTGAGGACAGTCTTTAGGTTGTTAAAAAACGCGGTCACGTTGGTCTTGTTGAAGCTGGTGGAACGGGACATGCTGGTGGCTTGAGGTCGACGGATGGACAGGGTTCTGTTGCGCTCGAGGAAGGAGGTTAGCCAATCCTTCCCTGCCATCTGGTTTTTCTTCCATGAACATGGAGTTTTGAGGCCAATATTTTCGGCCAGCTCATATGCAAACTTTCGCACCTAAAAAAGCATAAAAAAGAGGTTAATTCCCAGATAGCAAGCACCTCCGCTCCGGATCTGCCCCGGCTCCAGCTGATCCGGCTCAGAGCCGTGGCAGATCCGGAGCGGAGGTGCTTGCTATATGGCGGTAGTGGTGTAGCTCTGTCTGCGGTGTTACTCGCACCTCTTTAGGACTCAGGCCAAAATATATATCGGCTGCTCTCTTTATATATGCCTGCAGTCTCTTCTCCTGTTCTTCTGTGAAGACTTTGTTGTGAGCCCTGTACCCCGGGGCCCTGGTCTGCTGCCCTCTTGCCTCTGCTCTCCTCTTGCAGTACCTGAACAGGGTGACATGACAAACGCCATGCACCGCTGCTGCCCTCCTTATACTATCGCCTCTTCGGACATCAAAAAGGCCCTTATGTAAACCTCCGGGTCAACCGTTCCTCTCTGGGTAGTTCTGACCCTAACTCTGGGCATTTTCTGTTGGTAAAACATAATACACATTTTTATGGAGCTTTTAAACACAAAATGCGGCCGCATTAGCAGAGAGGGACGAACGTAACTGTTGCTACTTCAGTCCCGACGGTGACTCCTGACATTTGAACGAGGATTACTTCCAAAGTGGAAAAATTCTGACATTTCAAACTGCACCATATGTTGCGGAACTAAATCACCGATCATTTCATCATAAATATGACACATGGAGCGATAAAGACAATCTTTAAATCGAAAAAGTTTAGCATTCGTCTGAATTTACTCACCGCTGTGGAAAACAGTCTTCTCGGTCTTGTGCCGCGAGGAAGACTGGACGCCTCAACAATGTTCGCGGTTCTGGAGAGGGGTGCAAGCTGCACATGCTGACCTAGTATGACGCATCGAAGTGCGAATGGCTGTGAGTAAATCGCCGTGTTACTTTCATCCAGAGTTACTTTCGCACCGGCACTCCCCTACATCTTACTGGAGAAACTTTGGAAGTTTATCAGTGTTATCAGCGGGTCAATAAAGCATATCTAATTGAAGTAGGAAGTAAATGGGAAAACTCCAAGTTTTTTATAGGGTTGATGGGTTTGTAACAATTTGTAACATGCTCCTGCAATGTCCAGGTACACTACCCGTTGACCAATGATCTCTCAGTATCCAGGACCCTGCCATTCTTCTGCCAAGATTCCCCTAGACAAAATGATGGCCACCACCTTCTTTGCTATGAAAACTGTACTGCTATATCTCAGACACCTGAAGCAGACACTGCTGCAACTTCTGCACGTCAACGGCCCCATCTGTGTTCTGCAACTCCTGAGACACCCAAAATTATGCCTTCCACTTTAGAAATTTTTTCCCAGAGAATGTCTCTTCTGTGGCAACATGAAAAAGTGCAAAAAATCAGGTGGCTTGGAGATTGCAGGCGCATGTGAGACCATGGAGGCAGCACAGGGCATCCTTGATGCAGCCTTGACTCTGAAAGATGACAAGATATTAGCGAAGGCATCAGGTGTTGATGTCATAGCAAAGGAGGCTAGATACCATCATTCATGAAGCGTACTCCGGCTGATGAGCTGGTCAACAACCACGAGGAGGCCGACACAAAAGTTTGTCTCATGCAAAGGCCATTGACAGATCATGTTGAACTGGCGACATTGTGGTGCGTGCCAGAGATACAGACATCGCGGCCATTCCACTGTATCATTGTGGAGCAATTCAAACAAACATTTGGATGGGTGTTGGGACTGCAGTGAATAATGACCGGCGTTTCATAAACTTGACAGCAATTTGCAAGTCACTTGGCCCAGCAATATGTGCAGCCTTGCCTGCATTTCATGCCTTTACAGGCTGTGATTATACATCTTCCTTCACACGTAAGGGTAAGGAGTTCCCATCCAAAAAATTGCAGAAGAGTCCAGAGGCACAAAGAGCATTCAAAGATCTGAAAGTGAAAGAAATTAGTCCAGCTATTGAAAGAAACTTGCAGGAATTCACAATGGGTCTCATTCATGAAACGTAAGCAGAGCGAATTTGTGTGTTAACTGTTCGTAGACGTAAATTTACGTGAATCTCGCATTCATCAACATTTTAGTAGCTCAGATCTGTTCGTAGCCACTGACAAAATCTTTGCTAACATGCTTTCGACCGTGTGTAGCGCTTGTGTAAATTTACGAACACATAAATAATGCTTGTCACTATTGTAAATTACTATTTTAATTCATATTGCGCTCTGTTATGTAAATAATAGGCAGATGCCTTTGAAACACGTGATATAGCCTCAACATGACAAACGATTAAAAATATAACACATTTAGTTAAATTAGTTGGCAATTGGCAGGTTTAAGATCCAGATTAGGTTCATGTTTGTGAATGATCTATGCGAATCGACTCAATAGATTACACGTTCTTTCTACATGTGTAATGATGATTTAAAAAAAAAAAAAAAAAAAAACACTAAACGAAGAGGCTATTCGCCCTGTGGCGGTTCAGCGCGAAAGATCAGAGAGCGGGGCGGATTATAAAATGAAATCTCTTACTGGCCCAACTGCGGGTAAAATAGCAGAAGTGCTTCTCTGATCCGTCCCACCGTGGTGCCAATAGCAGAACTGCTTCTCTTGTCGGCCCCTTTGTGCCGACCTCTTTTCCCCCAATTCAGCGCGCTGCGGGGCGAATAGCCACTTCCAAAAATAAAAGTGGAGGCATTTTGCTGTCTCCGTCAGGTATAATTCCTGACAGACAGGTCTCCCCAATTATGCCAGCGATGCACTCGTCTGCAGTTGATAGATGTGACTGTGAGCCTCCTCAACCTGTGGCTGATGTGCGCTTATGCGTTTCTTTGCCTCTAGTTTCATGTCAAACCATTTACGCTTCACCTCGGACATAGTTCTTTGGACTCCAGAGACAACATTAACGGTATCTGTCACCTCCCTCCAAGCCTTCGTTTTGCCTGTCCCTGTCACACCACTGCTAACAGATGAAAATAAAATGTTTTTTCTAAACTCCACTTCACCCAAAATAATTTCTATCTCCGCTTCGGAAAAATTCCTTTTTCTTTCTCTGTCTTTCTTTCTTTGCGCCTTGACTGACAGGTCGACTGGATGCATCTACACCTCCTTGTATGGCAGTCATTGGCAATTCATGGGCGGAGATTTATGCAAATAGCTGATTACCGAGAGCGCGCTGTCAATTTACGATCGTTTGGCATTCATGATCTACACACGTGTTTATGAAATCTGAAATGCACCTCCTTTGTGGCCCAGATATGGGCACGTGCAGAACAACTGAATATTCCTCAACATCCAACAGATGCAGATGGCTGGGATTTGGAAAATGGGGAACACATACCAATATGGCATTGGGGACAACAGCTACCAGATTCCCTTCGTCCCCAGGATCATGAAGTGTCTGACATGTCTGACGATGATGATGATGATGATGAGGACAGCTTCAGCCTGTCATCCAACGACGAGTTGGATTTCCCTGACGATGTAGGTGACCCACAAGACTAGACACTGCACATGGCGTGACTACATGTACTTCTAAAGTGACCCATACCCTGCACATCCCTAGCTAATTATCATGCCTGTTTGTGTGAGGCTTAGAAATGCATGCATATTTTTCTGCAGTTTGGAACACGCATGAAAAACCTGGTGTTGAAGTTACCCTATATGTCATAAAAGAAGTTCAGACAGCACCCCTTGGTAGGGTGGGTGGGGAGATGAATGTCCACACTGCCCTACATGACCTACGTACTGTGTGCATCATGCCTGCAGTAAATTCTGTGGTTCTGAAAATGTGGAAGGGGAACACCTCTTGATAAATTTGCAGATTTCATCGGTTGCATGTACAGATGTGTTGGGCAGTAGGTAAATCTCATATTTGATGAATATATTGCATTCTGAATGCTGGACTTACGTAATTGCTCATTATGCAATGTTTCACTCAAAACTTGACTTTTTCATTTGCACATTTTTATTTACAAATTGGAGTTATCGGGATTAGCTTCTTAGTTTATCGTGTTTAACTGTTCTAGTTAGAGGACCAGTAAACTGTCTATTGATCTGCTGGTCTTTACTATGTGTAAAGATTGGTCGAGAATTGAGGCCATACGTAAAGTGCAGAATGTTTCATGAACGATTCTGAAGTTTATTGAACTGGACTAAAGATATCAAATCCATGCTTTAGATCGACATATTTCAAAATCATGGGACTTAAGTGCCG
The DNA here is from genome assembly GCA_029692085.1 of Gymnothorax javanicus. Lineage (NCBI taxonomy): Eukaryota > Metazoa > Chordata > Actinopteri > Anguilliformes > Muraenidae > Gymnothorax > Gymnothorax javanicus. Next base: position 154,788,271 of record CM056193.1, on the reverse strand, counting down.
CACATGCACACCATTTTCATGCGCCGGATGGCAACACTGAAAAGCTGCTAATTTTTAGGTCCATTGGAAATCCAAAGTGTATATTTGAACACTAGCAAGGTACCATATGGCCCTTGTAAAGTGAATCGTATGCCTTTTTAATTCCCATCACCCATGCCATTAATGGTGGAAGTGTAAACCAACCACTGGGACTATTTTGCAGTCAACAGTCAGCATGATCATGTTAAAGGGATGTATTTTAGAACCAGTGTACGATCTAAATTTGACCCTTTCTTAAAGCACTTTGGTACAGGATTTGGAGCTAAAGAATGGTTGATTAGTATTTTGGACATCCTAAGGAACATAATGATGTTAGTTTTGTCTGTGTACTCGACCATGCTAATTAAGGGTAAATATGCTAATTAGCTTGCCCGTGAACTTTGAGCCCTTCTTAAGTGCATTTGGTACAGAAATTGGAACTTAAGAGTGACTGATCTGTGTTCGGGACATCCTAAGGAATATTTTGGCATTAATTTGATCGATGTACTCGACCATGCTAATTAAACCCCTAATTAGCACTAATTAGAGTCATTCTTAAGTGGATTTGGTACAGGAGTTGAAACTTAAGAGTTACTATTCTAGCATCTCACTACCACAAGGAACACATTGAGAGTGTTTTGACCGATGTACTCGACCATGCTAATTAAATGCCCATTTTGGGGGCCTTTAAGTGGCGCCCCCTACAATTGGTACAGGAGGCAGAACTTAAGAATTCCCTTTTGGAGGTCTCACACCCCACAGGTACACATCCCAGCCCTCAAACCTTTTGAACTCGAAATGCTAAACAAATCTTTCTGGGCTCCCAGACTAATACAAAAATGTGACCATCGAGGACAGTAGTTTGAGACCTCAGATAAAAGGTCAGCCTGCCATTTTTTTTTTTAAACTACCAAATATGATATTTGAAAATGACTAAATTTAAGTCTTGTTTCTGTGCATGTATTTCTATTCCATTTGACTGTGAATGCCAGTATTATCAGGCAAATAGAATGTAAAAAAATAGACTTCAGGACTTGTAGTCCAGGAGTCCATGCAATCCAATTTAAAAGTAGGCCATTTCATTCCTGTTTTCATTTAATAATGATGAATGCTAAACCCTGAACAAAGCTGAAGATTCGTATGCATTAACAAAGTGGGCTTATGTAAACAACTATTTGTGATGAGCTACTTTGTGACAATTTCTTCCACACAAAGAATACAGGTCAAGGATGAATTTGTCACAGTAGACATAGGCTTTTTACTGTGGAGAATGGTTTCTTCCATCTTTCTTGTCAGCATAGTTGTGCATGTGGTTCACCATGTCACACTATCCCCTATGAGGGCCTTATTTCTTGAGCAAGGAGGTGTAGTGGCCGTTTCATCTCAAATGGTTCTGACGATATTTTTGGTCTACCTCATTTTGTCTGTCTCAATGATTACTACATTCTCATCAGACACTAATCTACATTCATCCTTAAGTAAAGGTGGACCATCTTTTTCCGGGATCTTGGCCTTCTCGGCATCCTGCCTATATTCACACCAGCCATTAACTAAGGCAAGGTCTAACGCATATGTAATTTTTGGTTTCCACTTTTTCAAACAAACTTCTGTTGAGACTAAACACCAAACAGTGCTTTACTATAAAGCGCTGTACAAAGTATTTGCCCCCTTCTCGATTTGTTCTAATTTCGCACATGTTACATTTAATGGTTTACACATCAAACTAATTTTAACCTTATACAAAGATAAACCAAGTAAATACAAAATGCTGTTTTTAAATGAAAAAGGATAAAAGCTATCAACCCAAATCTGGCCTTATATGAAACAGTAATTGCCCCCTTGGTTAATAAATTAACCAGCTGAACAGATTTAATTGGGTTCAATTTCGCTGGACACACTCAGGCATGATTCCTGCCAGCCATGATTAATCTAAATATCATTTAAATAAGACCTGTCTGGCAATGTGAAGTAGGCAAAAAGTAGCACATGAAGCCTTGATCCAAGAAAAATTAGAGAACAGACTGAAAAAAGTAGCACAGATCAGTCTATAAAGGGTCACAAAGCCATTTCTAAGGGCCTGGGGCTCTAGCTAACCACCAGAGGAGCCATTATCATCAAATGGAGAAAACTAAAAACAGTAGTGAACCTTACTGGGAGTCGCCAGCCTTCCAAAATTCCTTCATGAACTGATCGACAACTCACCCCAGTCACAAAGGAACCCAGAGAAACGTCCAAAGAACTGCAGGCCCAACCCAGACATACATCTAAAGAATTGCAGACCACACTTGCCTCAGTAAAGAAGGGTGTTTGCAATTCCACAATAAGAGAGACTGGGCAAAAATGGCATCCATGGGAGAGCTGCTGTGCAAAAAACCTCTGCTGATTGGAAAGAAGAGACTGTGGTGTGAAAAGTATTTGCCCCTGACCCGATTTCTTGCATTTTTGCTTGTCATATTTAAATGTTTCAGACCACCCAACTCATTTTTATATAAACAAAGATAACTAAGAAAACACACAATGCAGCTTTTGAATAATCATTTCATTTATTGAAGAGTTTTTCAAAACCTGTATCACCCATGTTAAAAAAATAATTGCCCCCTTAAACTAAGTAACAAGTTGTTTCACTCTGGCGGCAGCACCTGCAATCAAACATTTGCTATAACTGGCAATGAGTCATTGATATTGAAGTGATGGAATTTTGAAACTATGCTCTAAATTGTTTTGGATTCAGCCACACTTGAGGGTTTTGAAGCATGTACTGCCTGTTTAAGGTCATGCCACAGCATCTCAATTGGATTCATGTCAGGGCTTTGACTAGTTCACTTCCAAACTTTCATTTTGTTTCCTTCAAGCCATTCACAGGTGGACTTCCATGTCTGCAGCGGATCATTGCCCTGCTGCATAACCCAACTGCACTTGAGCTTTAGGTCACATACTGATGGCCCAACAAATTTCCTTCAGGCCAGGGTTTCATCAATTTTTTAATCATTTGAACACTTACCTGGTAACCATTTTCAATTCAACACAAACAAGATTTATAAATCAACGCTTTTGTTTTCTGTTTTCTTATACTTGAATTTTCATTTAAACAAAACTCCTTCAGTGAACAGGTTGCACATTTGCCAATACCCAATGAGTTTCATTCAATTAGGAAAATGCTCTTGAACCAATTACATGAACATTTTACATATCATAACAATATGTGCAATTACAACAACAAATATGCAGCACTGATGAAGAATGCATGAATGCAGAACTCACTGACATTTGATGAGCCTTGACCTGAGCACTGCCTGAAAGGCCCTCTGGGTCAATTTGTATGAAAAGATAAACCTGTCACAATGGAACATATTGTTATGCAAATTACACTAGAATAAGTTTGACTGCCAAGATTTAGAGAAGCAGCACATAGTAAACAGAATACGCATCTTTATAGACAAGCAGATAATCAGATCATATTTCAAAGGGATTTTATTTTGTCTTATAAACTGAATGACAGAATAAATGATTACTCAGCTCAAAAAAATAGTATCATTCGAAATAAATTCCCGAACAAGGACTTCAAGGACAATCAATCTAAACTCACAACAAATACAGAAGCAAAATGAAGTAGTTTGCGTTCGAGACAACAAACAAACAAAAAAAAAAAAAAACCAATTCACATATAAAACTGGATATATATACAAAATTTGATGGTGAGTGACCCTTCATTCTTTCAGCAGTTCATTATAACTTCCCAGCTACTCCGTCCTTTAAGATTCCATGTGAAAATAAAATCAAGCCCACAGCCGACACAATGCAAGAATATCTAAATTTACACAACCTCAATAACTTTCAACAGTACACATACGTTATATGCATTTCAGTTTCTAATTGCATTTCTATTGGTCTACATTACCTAGGCCAGGGGTGGCCAACCCTGGTCCTGGAGAGCCGCAGTGTCTGCTGGTTTTTAGTGTTACTCAGCACTTGATTGATGAATGAAAGCAGTTGATTACACACTTCACTTATCTCACCTGGTGTCTTAGGTTTAAATCAGCTGGAGAATACCAAACTCAGCACACCCTCAGGCTCTAGAGGACCAGCGCTATCCACCCCTGCTCTATAAACTTTTATCTGTACTCTGTACTTCTACTTTGTCTGCATTACAACCATGCTAAGTATCCAACCACACTGACAAATCTTGGTTAACACGTAGATTGCTGTCACAACCTGCAAGTCTGCTTAATTGGCTCTAAGAGTCTTGTGGGTTGTTCCTGCTAATTGCTTGATTGGCTCATTATTACCAAATTAAACCTGAGACCCCAGGTGAGATCAGTTAAGTGAGTAATCAACTACTTTAATCCATCAATCGAGTGCTGAGTAACACCAAAGACCAGCAGACACTGCGGCTCCCCAGGACCAGGGTTGGCCACCCCCGACTTAGGCGACAGAATAAGATGCTCATATTATACATTTTATTGGCAATTAAGTATTGCCTTAAATTCTACAAAATATAATTTAAAATTAAATATAGTATCTCTGCAGTAAATGGTCTTGGTATCTAGTTGAGTGCTTACACATGATGACATGATCCAAGCACACGGACTTTAAATGATGGAGCCATTTTCAACGTGATGTTTCAGGAGGGTTTTCTTGATGCTTAACAGGGATGTGAAGGGTGTGCTTCATCTTTCTCAGCTCACTCATATTGAACCCCAGAAGTACTGCAGTTTTGTGCTTTTGGATTGCCCGCAAACACTGGGAGCGTCTAATACCGAAGTGACACGCCACATCAGTCTTGTTAAGCCACAGGTGGGCAGCTAATGTCTCCATCTCCATCCTGGTAAGGTATGGTTTCTTATGGAAGTAGTCAGTTAAAAATTTCTTTCGCTCATCGAAGGACAGCATTTCTTTGCCAGTGGTGTCCAGGAGTAGGGTGACTGACGTTTCAGGAGTCCTCTCACTTTGAATCTTGCCTTCTTGAGCGTTTCTAAGCTGGTTACGCTTGGCTATTCTGGCATCCCTGGCAAACCGTTCCTGGTTGTTTGCCTCCAGTGCTGCCTTCGTTGTGGTAACATACTTGCTCTGGATCTGGGGTTCTGTGCCAAAGGCAGACACAGCTCCATTTACAGCAACTACTTGTCCTTTAGGGTCAGGGTTATTCAATCTCTCCACATCTTTGGCAGTCTTGGGTGCACAGCGGCAACGCTGCACATGAGTAGAGATGGCCTGGGGTGTGGTCTTCCCAGTATACACCCCAGAGCAGTATGCACACTTAAAAGCAGGGGATTTTAGGATAGCGTGAATGGTGGGCACGATGTGGTGTTTTGACTTCAGGTGGAGTTCATAATCCTCCGCACTCTGTGGCTTCTCGGGGCAGAATGGACAATTAGCACAGACAGTTTTAACAGGCGTCCGGCACACAGGTTGAGGTGAACAAGGTAGCAACTTCACATAGATGAGGTCAAGGGACACCGTGACCAGAGCCAAGTTCAATTCCTCATCTCCCAAAAGCTCTTTAGGAGCACTTGTGCTTATGTCAAAGTGTGGAACCAGAAGGTTACCATGATCATTAATGTGAAGATTATACTCCTGTTTCATGAAATTCCGATTAACCAACAGTGAATTGCTGTGTTCCTTGGTTGTATGGTCCAAGAGCTGCTTAATTGAATAGAACATTCCAGGGCAATGCAAGCACTTCAAGCCATGCAACAGGTGTTCAAAGATTCCCTTTCCAGACAGAGAGAGGTTACAAGTCAAACACCTTAAAATTTTACTGTTGACCTTTTTCAAAAAGGGGGCCCGAGCAGCTAGTCCATGCACTTTGGTCTTTTTTGTCGCAGGAGCCAGCCCATGAGCTGTCTCCATGTGAGTTTTGTGGGCATCAGCTGGGAAAAGTTCTGGACAAAGAAGACAGGATACCCACTTCAGGGTCTGAGTGGACACAGTTGAACAAGAAGCATCAGTGGAGCTAGGAACAGCACCTGCGGGTGGTTTGCTTGGTTGGGGTGTAATAGTTGTGGTCTTGCCTTGAACTGCTGTCACCAGTCCTTTACCAGTTACTTGGGCACTGTTGGACTGGACAGGCACTGTGACCTGAACCGGTGCGAGAGTGTAGGTGGGCAGGCCATTGACTTTGTTTCCAGTGGGGATCAGATGACTGAAGAGTGACTGGCTGGTGAGCACAGTGCCGCATGACGTAGACTGAGTTGCTGGGAGCCTCTGTGTCACCAAGAGGGGCTGTGGTCCAGGCGCTCGCAGGGCCAGCTTACCTTGAACACTCACCTGAACACCAGGGGGCAGCAGGACCTGTCGAGGCTGCTGTGTCTGCGCAGGGACTCCAACAGTGATTGGAAGTGGTTTTGGTCCATTCTGAGACACAGTTGGCAGCAATGTGTTCACTGGTGCCCGAACAAGGGTAGTAGCCACACCCCCTGCAGGAATCCCTTTAGGGAGCTGGGCATTTTTCAAGGTAGCCGCAGCTTGATTGGTTAACAAGCTTTGAGTTTCTACATTAGCCAGTCGCACAACAGTAGAGGCCTGTCCCGGGAGGAAGGTCTGACCAGTGGCGGTGGCACACACCACAGTGGTTGGATTGCCTCGAGTGCCTCGCAACACAGTGCCTGAAAAGGGGGGTTGACTCACCGTGCCACGGAGTGACGCATTGGCCCCTTGAACCTGCGGTACATTGTAAACACTCTGCTGAGTTACCTTGGGGGCCAGACATGGGAGCTTCTGCTTCAAGTACTTCTTGCCAAATTTGGAGTGTTCATATATCATGGCTTTAATATGCGTCTCCAATTCTTTGTGTTTCTCAGAGGTCAAAATGTGGTAGATCAAATGGTCAGCACTTTCGGCTGGCACAAAGCAAACCTTGCAGTAAAACTTGGAAGAACGTTCATCGACAACAATTTTCATCTCTGCATCAGTCCGCTGCCCAAAATAGCGATTCAACAAATTGGAGTAGTGATTCACAAACACATGTTTCTTTATGCAGAAAATCAAAGATTCTTGGAAACCACACCTCCGACATGAGTACCTTTCCCCAGTCACTGTGGCGTCAACCGGGACTCCTTTTGCATCCTTTGGCAGGGGGACAGGAGTACTTGGATCCTTCATCGATTCAGGATGGAAGATCCTGAAGTGCTTAATGACGTCCTTGGGATGGGCAACAAATTGGCAGCAAGAGCAAATAGACAGTCCTCCAATGTCCTGTTCTTCTTCGTGATAGCGTAGCATGTGCATCCTATAGCTATTCCAAGAGCGTGCTGAAAACCTACACAAGGTGCAGCAGAGTCCCCTTGTGCGGTATGGCCACTGAAGAGAAAAGACAGAGGCAATCAACCCTTACAATTAAATAGAGGAGCATTCTGTTCATGATTCCAGATATGATTCAAAAGTAATATTACAAAATTTCATTTGAAATGCAAGATCCAATTTGATTACAAAACACTTAACAATAATCAGTAGACTAATAATTCAATCATTACCGCATGAACACTCGAGATCAGTGGTGATCAATCTTGGTCCTGGAGGTCCCCTGTGTATGTTGGTCTTTGTTCAAACCTCAATTGCAGTTAAATTATTTTAGCAAGCTATCAATTTTTCAAACTGGGTGCATTTCATGCAAGATTAATTAAAATTTCAATCATATTACATCAGAAATGGCATTGTAAGACATGTTCAATTAAATTTCTGTGCACACATAGTGCTTTCTTTTTGGGCTATACTACAAACATATACTTCCATAAAAGGAGGCAAGTAAGCTCCGATCAAACTGACAGATCAGAATCAATGGGCTGCTAATTAGTGGAAGTCCAAACACCTGGCCACCAATCATAGCCATTTGATGGATAATAGACAATTCAAACAAAGTAAATGATCATGAGGCAAACCTCCATTTTATCGACGTAGACCCTTTCTAATCCACAAACCGAAATCCGTTTTAAGCAAATTGACTCCTCTGTCTGAATACAGATTTTTCATTTTTTCGATTGTTTTGGGGTCCTCAATCTTATCCAGAGAGGGCTGGATGAGGACAGGCTCTCATTCTAACTAGGCAGTTACACATCAGACTCTACTAATCAAGGTATTCAGCAAAGACTCAAATTCAAACTGATCATGTGTCTCTGAATATCTGCTCTCAATATAACAAATCTGGTAAATTTTGCTGTTAATACAACATCTACTTGTGCTAAAATATATATGCAACATTTCATTTAATCATTTCGTACCATGAAATGCTATGCTTAACCCAGAATTCCACAAAAACTTAACTGAATTGGATATGCATGGTCTTAACTTGGGCAAAGCAGTCAAATTTGGTTTTGTACAAGCTGGGTGTCAAAGAGTCAAGAAAGAAAAATAATTACTGCCAAGCAAGTTAGGGGCCTATTACCTCAGTGGATAATAATACTACTCGTTTATGTAATTTTTTGCCATTTTGCCAGAAACACAATATTATCTTGGAGATAAAACATATTCCTTGCGGCATTGCACTTTTCTGGCATAGGCCTAATGTTGATCAATATGAAAAGTAGCCTAATCAATCTAAAATCAACAACAAGTAGTCAAGAAAAATGAGCAGCTAGTTAAAACTTTGTAATTGCAATTGTGGTTGGAGCAAAAACCAGCATACACAGGGGACCTCCAGGACTGGGTTTGGGAACCACTGCTCTAGATAAATAAAAATTTTCATCCATAACCCCCAAAAATGCAGACTATTGATGGTTAGCCTTACAAACCAAATCAAGCCTGTAATTTTTTCCCTACTACTCTTACATCTGCCATTTTAGATGGGGTAATTTTCAAGTTTGTAATTAAGTAACTTTGAAATGATCCTTTATCAACCAAACTAAGTATCTGACAAATGGAAACCAAACAAAGCAAACTCAAAACAAAACCAATATTGAATATCAATATTTCCAGCAATATTGAAGCATTTTGTGAATTATCATGAGCCAAAAGGCCGATGCTCTACCTTGAGTAAATTAAAATATAAAATAACATGGCCAGACATTGTGTATACAAAATAAAACATAAAAAAAATACCTTCGAAAAAATATTTTACTGTAAAAATTTAATTGTCAGCCAACCTTCTTTCTCCTTTTTCCATGGTAGCCTTCAGTGAAGTCAAACCAGTCAGTGTTATCAAAGGCTTCATCACCTGCATCAAATCTCTGGAGATCCTGACCCCCCCCACAAAAAAAAAAAAAAAAAAAAAAAAAAAAAAAAGGATCAATTAAATTACAGGAACAACAACTGTGTATGACAGGTACTGCCTGATATTTTTGAAAGCAAAATATCTTCCCATCCTGGCTAGGATTTCAGTTGCTCAAAGCTTTGCAGCCTCCTTTGTCATATTTTTCATTTCATGATACACCAGATATTTTCAGAGGGTGCCAGTCCTGGACTACAGTTAAACCACTTCAGCACTCAGACTTCTTTTTTTCCACCATGGAATAATGTTAATACATATGAAAAATGTAGTGTTTTGCATTGCCTTACTGAAATAAGCAAGGTCTTCCTCAAAAAACACGTCAGGATGACAGTATGTGTTGCTCAAAAACCTGTATATATTGTTCAACATTAATGGTGTCTTCACAGATGTGCAAGTTATCCATGCCATGTGCAATAATGCACCCTCAATACTACTATGGATGCTGGCTTTTGAACTGTGTGCTGATAAGAATCGAGGTAGTTTCTGTCCTCTTTGGCCTGGAGAACATGGCGTCCTTGATTTCAAAAAAAGAATTTCACATTTTTATGGGTCTGACCACAAGACAGTTTTCTATTTCATCTCAGTCCATCTTATATAAACTTGGGCCCAAAGAAGGCACAGCATTTCTGAATCTTGTTTACTGTATTTGGACCAAGGAGAAATACGCGCCTCAGCTGACGAACTGTTTGACTCTGATGAAGACTGCGTCGCAACATCAGTCACATGCACCACAATAAATCACCAATTATAACTGTGTGCTCCAGGATTCTTTCCTTTGATACCTTGTTTATATGGTTTAATCTTTGCATGGCAATTTTAACTTGCATTTGCGGATGCGGTGACAAACAGCATTCATGCATTCACCGATAATGGTTTACTGACGTTTTTCTGAGCCCATGCAGTGAAATTCATAACAGAATCCTGTCTGTTTTTAAAGTGCACCTATTACGTGACTTTTCATTGATCATTCTTGTATTCTTGAGGTCTACTAAAAAAGGTTTAAATGCGGTAATGTCACAAAAACACGTTTTCTCATGCTGGCCATTTCTGCAGTACCTGACTGTGAAATGCTCTGTTGAGGTTCTGCCCCCGCACTGCCGATTACTCCAGCATTCTGTGATTGGTCAACTTGATCACTCACCTGCGATTGGTACACTATTCGCGCGTGTCAGAAATATCAAGCCCCTTACCATAAATGGACTCCCGCTCCAGAGTGTAAATGAGCTTTAGAGACAAACACCAGTATAGCCTTGTGGGCGTAACCCACTTGATTAAAGGACGTGCCAAACTATCTGCTTGGCACAAAAATTCAATTGGTGACATCACCAATTGATGAAAAAAAATGGCCAGAAGCTATTGGGGGGTTTCAGTCAGCTCTGGAGCAGTGTGATTTGCGAGAGCGCTTCTTCTGGAGGTGACCTCGAGTTGTTTCCCAACACAGACCTTTTAAATGCGCATAAAAACAATATGATGCACACTACGACATTAAAAAATGAAAAACCATAATAGGGGCACTTTAGTACAGTGCCACCTGAGGGTCTGAAGATTATGGCAATTCAATATTGGCCTTTGGCCTTGCCGCTTGCATACAGGTTTCTCCGGATTCTCTGAATCTTTTGATGATATTACGTACCATAGAGGACGAAATCCCCATATTCTTTACACTTTACACAGAGGAACGTAATTTTAAGTTGTTTAACTAATTTGGCCATGTAGTCAATTACAGAGTGGTGAAGCTCTCGCCATCTTTACATGAAAGACATTTTATACTGTATCATGTTACTGAACTGTTGCCCATTAATTTGCAGTGAGATGTTCCACCAGGTGTATTTTTTTGCATCATACAACTTTTTCAGCTTTTTACCTCCTCTGTCCCAACTTTTCTGAAGCATGTTGCTGGCATCAAATTCAAATTGAGCAGATATTTTTCAAAAAACAATTTCACAGAGTCAACATTTGATGTGTTGTCATTGTACCATTTCAACTGAATACAGGGTTTGTGATTTGCAAATTATTGCTTTCTGTTTTTATTTATATTTCACACACAACTTTTTTGGAAATTGGGTTGTTTGCCAAAACAGAAAACACTCTGTTAACCCCTTTGAGCAGATGTGTCCGCCCGCAGACCTGGAGCTGCAAATTTATGCACGCAGTTACAATATTCTATCACTAGATGACACACCCGGATCAGTTATTGAATATTCACAATTTTCATGATGATTTTTTGTATTTGCAGCCCTTTTTCCCTACTAAAATCATGAAAATAAACTGAAATACAATGGAATTCTAAATGTTTCAAGTGCCCTGACTCAGTTGAGCCATTCCTTTCCTGTGCTTAAGCTGCAATCTTGAATTATGAAGCCTTAAATAAGGTAACACATAAATAGCCAGATTTGGCTTCTGTACAAAGCGGTTAAGGTATTGACAGTGGCTGGTAATTTATTTTCGCATGCACACAAAATGGGCAGATGTAAGCCTAAAAATCCAGTAAACACACTGAGGCAAATCGGTGCCGCTTCATGGCAATTTAAATGTCAAAACATGACAAGTAAAAATCCCATCAATTTAACTGGTATGTTAGCGGATTCACATAGGTTAGTAATTGAGCAAATCAACTGTCACGAGCAAAGTAAATGGGAACAGGATAAGAGCAATTGTTAGTTAAAAGGTGGTGATTCTGCACACCTGAACAATGCTCTATTCAGCAAGTTGCTGATAAATACTACTGCATCAGGTAGGCTATTATTTGCAGATAACAAAAGTAGCAGGCTTGTCCGTTTGCCCCAAGGGGAATCATACTTATTGCGTTTACGATTTTGGCAATTCCATTTATTCCCCACGCCAACTTCTACTCTATTAATTCGCCCCGAAGAAAGTAAACTGCAGCTAGTGCCATTGGTACAATGTCAGAGAAATGCCATTTTCTACTTCAACAAAACAATCATGTACCACAAAATAACTTACGCTCAACAAGTCTTTGCAATTCTCAAGTCCAACATCACTCAGCACATCTTTTATTCGTTTTCTTGATTTTCTGATTTTTTCCAAATTTCCAACAGGAAGCTGCAGCATTGTCCCTTGCCTGTATGTGGAAAATAAGCATACATTAAAAATGTATAAAAATAATCCAAAAAATACATAGAGACATGAGCAATTACTTTGTTTCACACCAGCTGTTCAACAATTCAAAACAGCAGCAGCTTGTCATTGCAAGATATATTTTTTAATCTTTTGGCCATATCTTAACCATGTTTTTTTACAATGTGAGGCTCTCCTGAAGTCATTGAATACCTTACCCAAAATTGTCTTTTGTCCATTTTGTAAAATATATCCACAGAATTTAAAAAAACAATTCACCACTTAAACCATGTTTTAGAGTTCACACAATTAAGTAAGCATACATTTGCTGACTAACTGAAGTCAGCCCATTACGGAAAGTTCAGAGATAACCAGCTGAATGTGCATGGCATCCATAAGGCAGTGAACATTTCTACACATTCCTCATAATCCCTTTACTATACGGGTCATTCCATGTCAAATGTCTGCATTTCCGAGAAACTTCCCACTTGACCATCTAAGATTTGGCTGAAAAAAATTCCAGAGAGTGCGTACACATCCTTTTATTAATCCAAAATTTTAGCTCTCAACTCCAAATAGTTTTCAGGGGTTGGGAAGGACAGCAAAGCCCATGGGCCAATGGTCCGTGTTATGGAAAATCAACGGCCATTTTCAAAATGTATAGGCCATTACCAAAATTCGATGCGCCAATAATTTTAACCATAATAGACCTTTCAATCAAAATGCGTACTGCATATACACATACATATACAGATACATTATACTTTGTGTGTTTAACGTTAAAAACATACTGATGCATACATTTGCTTTTAATGTTTAGCATTACAATATTGCCTAAAACAAAAAGAATCAATACTCAGGGGTTGGGAAGGCCACGTGCAAATGGCGCATAAAATCAAAATATGGCGCATTATAAAGCCACTGAGCGGGCCTAGAATGCGCCCGTGTGCCAATTAAATCTTAATTTTTTTTCTATTATACAGAACCAAAATTCTTCAGAAAAAAAAACTCCACTGATCGCAGTTGGTCGAGTGCGTTCTGATGCTCGATCAATTAATTCTAATTCCAGGCCCTAGCGCAGTCCATCACCATTGCGAGGCTGTGAAAATGCCCATCGGGTGAAAGACTGATTTGGAGTGTATTTTCTTAGCGGAATGAGCTTGTGACAAAGTCCTTTGATATCATGTCCGATTCACATCAGTATGCAGTATCAAATAACACTGTCCCGGAACATAGTGTTGCAATACTGATTAGGTATGTAATTTGAAAATTATTTCTAAATTGTCTTTCTTAGACTGTTTACTTTGTTGTCATGATGGGAAAGGTTCATGGTTCACTTTCAATCATCATGTACAGGTTTCTGACAAAAGAAACCAGGTCAGATTAATTTTGGATCGAACAAATGAGTAGTAATCTTTTATTTAGAAATGCCACCACGGCGGTCTGGTTGATTGTTTGGTTGATGTGACCGGGATTTGTTTTGGCCGAGCAACCACAAATAACTCCAAAATAATACATTTGCGATGCGACTGGTATTGCTGTGATGGTCCTTCACTCTGAACCCAGCCTGTGCTTACTGTGAATGAATTATATTAGGTAGTTAAGGTAATATTGATGTTCTGCGCAATTCATCTAAACTAATAAAAGCTACATTTTATAGTGGGCATAATTTTTTTTCCCATATATATGTAAAACTAACGTGTAACACCTCCTCTCATACCTGCATTATACCCTGCTTAAATATACACGCAAATGAGCGTTTCAGTTGTGGCTTATGGCTTGCGGCCGTAAGCAACAGTTATGATGTGTGATATAGGCATACGCCTACTTTGATTGCTCATTTTGATAAAGCCTTGAAACATAATGTTAAACTAGCGCATTGCCCGTGGGGATCCACGGGTTCTTGAAGTAGTTTCAATTGCTCTTCGGGTTTATCTCTTTCAGCATTTGCAGTGTGGCGCAGAAGTCTTTCGGGGGATGTGTCATTGACTGAGACGCTTTCTCTTGCGGGCTCTCGTAGCTCTCATTCCTCCAGCATTTGCATTTTGGCATTGTTGCCTCTCCAGTGAAGACTCAGCATCTGCTTTAAGGTGGCTGTCACTGATACGCTTTCTCTTGCGGCCTTGCACCTGTTTTTTGGGATTCAGGACTCTTGTGGATGAATTGGCTTGGGATTCAGGACTCCTGTGGATGAACTGGCTTGGATGAATCAGTGATTTTATATTGTAGTGAACAATGCACCATTATGTGTGTGTGGCCTTCCCAACCCCCGAGTTTTGTCATAAAAAATATTTTTTCCGGCCCTTTTTGAACAGCGATTTCTGAGGAGCCACTTTCACATGGCTATATCTAGAAAAGTACTTCAGCGAAGTCCTTCAAATTTTCAGGGGTGAAAATCTGCAACTTGTAACTTCAGGAACATGGACTTATAAAGTGTCCTTTTAGTTAATCATATATTTCTTGGTGCTTAAATTTGCTCGAAAATTTTACTCTGCGCTCTGCAGTAGCATATTTGAAGGACTGTAAAAAGCCTAATTCTTAAAACAGGGATTTGGTATTGCACATACAGCTTCCCATATATGTTGTGTATTTTGTACTCTAATTCTGCCCCTCTCTTATTAATAATCCAGAAAATATTAAGGCCTGAAAATGAAAAAAGAAACAAAGTGCAATTTTTAACATTTTATACCAAAGAAAAAAAAAAAAAACACCATCCACCTACATCAAACTGACTGTTTTAGAAAGATTAGATGTCTGTTATAAACATATCAAACATTATTTTATAAAATGCACATAGTTAATGATATAAAGCTCAAACTCAACAAAATGCTTTATTTCATAAATTTGTAACTCCGTTACCACGTGATCTGGCCCAAATGCTAAAAAGCAGCAAAACCCAGAACATATATGTTGAAGCCCATAGAAAGCTACCTCTATACCAACCCTGGCTGCAAAATCTGCAAACTTGTCACTATTGTTTTTTATGTGTACAATAGGATCAGAACACCATGGAAAAATTTTATTGTCCTCAAGCAGGGTTCTCCACAAAGGTGGCAGCCGGCCACTTATGTTCGGCTGTTTTCCGTTGTGCCACTGGGTGTTTATTAAAATGTCAACCAAAAGAAAAAATTGGTCTTTTTCAAACGAATACTTGACAAAGTGCCGACCAGTCTAGGAGGACGGCAAGCTAGCTTCAAAAGGCGGAAAATTATGCATTAACGTTACTGGCTAGCTAGCTCGGAGCTAACAGTAGTGAAATGTTAAGTGAAGCTCAGGGACTTGTCAAGCACGACCGTTGACTGACAGCATAACTTCAAAAGCAGATTGCTTATAAACACAAAGTCTCTGTTGGTCACAAATCTAACGTTCGTTACAGGGCTCAGTCACGCAGTAACGGAATTTCAGTTTCACTATGAAAATGGCTGCTGCTTAGCGAAGAAAGAGTCAGCATGCTATCATAATACATGTGCATGTAAGTCTCTATGAACACTTGAATGCCACTGTATAATGATATTGAGAAATTTTTTACTTTTATCACAGAGCATAAAACTACTCTGTAACGGACTTTCAAAAAGTTAACATCATTTTTACTGGTTCGTAAAAAATTTCCCATAACATGCTGTTCTTTTACAGAAATGCTTTTATGGTGAATGTAATATTGTTTTAGGAGTACTTGACTATATAATCACCAAATATGGGCAAGGTTCCCACAATTCCTCTGAATTAAAAAAAAAAAAAAGTTTAATGCATCATGGTAACGGAATTTCATGGTAATGGAATATCAAATGTTTGAGTTACATGTCCATACATGGGTCCTTTCTGGCCTGAATACTTGCTCCATCACAATTAATTACAATCATATTAATCCTATTTATCTTTTAGGGGTTAAAGGTTGCATCAGCGATTCTGAGCCAAAACATAATTTGTCACGTACAGGAGATTTTTCCTCACGAACTGTTAGCAGCTCCTCTCATGAGTAGGCGGTGAAAAACTCCAGTCTCTGTAGGCCACCTACAGCCAGGTAGACACTGAGAAAGATACACAAACTCGTGGGGACCTACCCGCATCCCCAAACATCAACAAAAGTGTTCCAACGAATCGGAGGGCAGGGGTGGGTCTTCTGCGCTCATGCACGACAAGTGGGTGGGACTGAGCAACGAAAGGAACTGGCTGAGTGAAGCACGGTGGAAGCTAAACCGAAAGAGACGCTCGAACGAGTGCATGTAGAGGAAAAAGGAACGCGATCGCAGCTATGCGAAGTCACGAATAAACACAGGGAAAGCATACCAACGTTGGAGAGAATTCCGGGAGTTGAATGGTTTTAATTCTGATGCCCAGGTCACCTTGTTTCTACTTGAGGTGAGTAGAGCTGGTGTTAACTTGGTTGGATGTGAATTGTAAATTGTCATCCCAAGCAAAATTGAGGGAAGCTTGTGTATTGTTTTTGTAAGGCTATCTTGCATAGATCATGCTGGTCAGAATGAATCAAACAGTAGAGATATCGATATTTCCTCTTTGGAGCGAGTTAGCAACTTTGCTAACTCTTGGTTGGCAAGCTAGTGAGTTTGCCAATTCTGTCTGATCAAACCAGAGTTTGTGTTCGTGTAATAAAATTTTTTCTCTGGTTAGTACTCAGAGTTGAAATTTGTCGGTGAATGTATAACCGTGTGATAAGTTTAGCTAAATGTGGTGATCTATGTGACGTTAATACTCATTTTGTAATGCTGAGCTAAGATACTAGTCGATACCTTGCTGTAGCTAGCACTAATGGTGTAAATTTATCATCTGGGAATGGTCGTCATTGTTGCTACCGGGCGTTTATCACAACGAGCTGTACAAGGCCATTTACACAGCTGAGTGAGCCATTTTTAAGCTGCTTTCACACTGGACGCGAAACAAATTTTTCGCGCGACAGATTACTTTCAAAGTCAATGCAAAGACGCATTGACTTTGAATGTAATCTGTCGCACGAAAAATTTGTTTCGCGTCTGGTGTGAAAGCAGCTTACTCATAAGTTTCACTTTAAGAAAAGCTCATTCACGTTCCAAGCTTCTGAAGGGGAGGGGCGAGCGGCTCTGTTGTGTTTTGAGAACGTTTCAACAGTCAATAATAGTGACGTCATATCGCTGATACAGCCTTTAACGGACCAGGTAACTGTGTCTCAGTGCGAACATGTTTAATTATTTTGTGAGAATGAAGTGGTCATAAAAAAGTGGCATGAAAATGCGTGCATTTTGACTTCCTGGTGGCATCATGCTAGGTACAACAGGGTGTATCAAAAGAAATGTCCCACTTTGAAAAACTGCCCTAAAATTAACATTCTATAATTTTTGGAAAATCCATTTGCATAGGTTGATAGACAATGCTTCAGTGCTTTTTTGTGCAATTGCACATACTCAACATGTCACGCATGAGTGAACACAGACCAATTACGTAAATTGTGATACATCTGTTTTGCGCGAAAAAAGTGCTGGGATGAAAACAGGATCTGAGACCATAGGAAGCAAGGTTAGGTATGCCCTTTGTTTATCACATATTGCCATTACTTTTGAGCTCTGTCCCTTCTGAGAACATTGACATCTGCCGTTATGCGTTCCTCAAGATCATCCAGGTCCCTAGGTTGAGTAATGTACACTTTTGACTTAAGATGACCCCACAAGAAAAAGTCAAGAGGGGTTAAGTCTGGTGACCTCGGGGGCCATTCCACATTGCGGTGTAGGGCAATCACTCGTTCAGTTCTGTAAGGCAGTCTGTTACAATCCTCCATCCGTAGGGTGGGGCACCATCCTGTGCCCACCACGCTCTCTGAAATCGGCCATTTCTGTTGCGACGATAACAGGGCAGTTGGTCAATGACAGGAACATGACACCTGGTGTTGCATCATTCTGGTGACATCCATTCATTGATTACATAACATGAAAAAACAGGAGTGTAAGCCACCTGGAGAGCAAAGGGTTAAAGCAATTTCCTGAAAATTTTTAGGACACTTAAAGGCATACCTAGCATTGCTTCTCATGGTCTCAGATCCTGTTTTCATCCCAGCACTTTTTCGCGCAAAACAGATGTATCACAATTTATGTAATTAGCCAGTGCTCACTCACGCGTGACATGTTGAGTACGTGCAATTGGGCAAAAAAAGCACTGAACCATTGTCTATCAATCTATGTAAAAGGATTTTCAAAAAATTACAAAAAATTAATTTTAGGGCAATTTTTCAAAGTGGGACATTTTTTTTAATACACCCTTTATTGAACAAATTCATTCTTGTTCACTTGTAGAGTTTAATAAGATCTTTATTTGGTGAAAGAAAAATAGGACCATGGGTCCTGTAGCTTACCAGCAAGCAGTATTGCAGCAATGATACAAGTTATGAAAATTTCATGTGAAGTTTGACATTTGAATCAATGAAAATCAATGTCAAGGTCACCATATAAAAGTTCATACATTTATAAGACCTTCTGTAATATAATCCTAAGCTCTGAAGCAGTTTTGGTGATACAAGTCATTATAATATGTCAATATGTATTCAATATGTCAATTGTGAACTTTAAAGGTCACAGAATGTCAAGTTGTGGTCAGCAAATGGACTTCATATATGACTTTCTAAATGTCTCTATACAAACCTTGGCTCAATCTGTGACCATTTTGGTGATACAAGTCATTGTAATTTCCCCGTCGAGTTTGACCCTCAAAGGTCACTGCTGAATGTCACCAAATGTAAGTTCATATGTGACTTCCTAGATGTCAGTAACAAAAACTTAGGCTCCATCTATGACCGTTTTAGTGATACAAGTCATTGAATTTTCACTAGGTCACATTTGACCTTTGAAGGTCACTACGAAGGTCACCAAATGAAAGTTCATATATGACTTCCTATATGTCTCTAATACAAACCTAGACTCCATCTGTGACTCCGTTTTTTGGCAAGTCAAGTCATTGTAATTGTATTATGTCAAGTTTGACCTTCAAATGTCATCAACAGTCAAGCTGAATGCAGTGATGTTGCTAGGTACGCGTCCTGCGTCAAAATCTGAAAGGACGCAGTAAACTCACTATTCATGCGTCCCAGGGACGCACCTCATTTTTCCCATGAAAAACGATACATTGGACCGATTTCACAAAACCTTTTAAGGTTTACACGCGGATAACTTTATTAATCGCGCGTTTAGCTTGAATTTAATTTTAATCACCGTTTCACGAGGAGCAACTGTCCGCGTGCGTCTAAATATTTTAAACGCCTGCGGTCAAATAACAAAAGAAAACTTAAATGCTCGTGAAGGTATGTTTAACTCGCGAAAACTACTACCACAGATTGATTTGCACCCAAATAAGTGACACCGACCTGCCTTCATCTGGTTGCCTGGTAGATTTTGAGAAAGACTTGCGCCTTTTCTGGAAAAGAAATGCATGATTAAAATAAATGAAATGAATGCATAAATTAGTTGCTTTCTTCAGTTTCTTATTCACTTAATAGAGGGGTTTTGCAAGGCCACGTTTTTAGTTTATATCTACGTTTACATTTTCTTAAAAGGATACCGTGAGTGAAGTCCGAACTGCATTTTTACTCTTCTCCGATAATGAAAGCACAAATGAATGTGTGAAATGACCACGAATTCCGTGGAAGAAACAGTTTTGATGAAAGATGCGTCTGACGTCAGCATCTTGCTCACGTCCACAGGACAGGCAAAGATAGTTTGACATTCTTTGAAGCGAAGTGAAATTCTCGTCACGTTTTCTTTGCCGACATCTCTGTGCGAAATGCCTGTCCACAACGCAACTACCCTTACATACGGGGTTGTTAACCGGCAACGACAATTGGAAATGCCCATTATGCAATGGCAGGTTGTCATAATTTGACCGCACCTGTTTAGTCTGAGGGCTAAACGCAAGGTTATCCGCGTGTGCAGTTAAACGTACAATGATCCCATCTTGTGAAATGGTGTTTAAACGTTCGTTCAGCTGTCCGCGTGCAACGGCATTTTAACACGCGTTTAAAATTTGGCACTTGCTACGGGTACGGCAGTTTTCCAATGCATTTCAATGTAGAGAGGTACGGCAGTCCCTATTTCAAGCCCTGCCTTAACCTAACCCTAACCCTAACCTAACCCTTCCCATAACCATAATCCCTAATCCTTATCCTAATCCCTTCAAATCGACTGCTGTACCAATAAAAACTGCCGTATCTGTAGACACTGTGTTAAAATTTAAACGCATGTTAGTTATACGCACGCTAAAATGCTTTTGTGAAATCGGCCCATAGTGAACAACTCGTGTTTAAAATCACAGTAACTAGCAAAAGAAACCTTGCTGTCAGCAAACCTGACAAGCGCTGTTTCAGCCCTCTCACCGCAAACATATCTGCATCATTTTATTTTTCTCAACAGACTTTCCACTGTGCTAGGTAAGTTTCATTTTTGTGCTAAAAGTTTCACAGTGATTGACTCAGTTCATTTGATTTAGTTGATGTTCAGACAAGAAGATTTTGGTGTTATGGTGACAATTTATTTGTTGACTCTGTCGTGATGATGAGAATTTTTTTGTTTGTGAGTTAAAATCAGCACTTTTATTGATAATTTATTTTGGTACTACAGACACCATTTTGTTTTCATTTGAATTTTTATTTTGGCGTTATTTATGTTGCTACAAAAATGCTATTTTATTTGAATTTTGTATGTCATGCCACTGTGACAGTTGTTTTGCAATAAACTTTTCAGATTTGGAATTTTATTTGTTTAATTTCAGATACATACATGAATATATCCGCTAATTATAACCATATCATACTATACCACCATCAAAGGAATTTAACACTACAATTTAAGAAATAGAAATAATTTTTTTTCATTGGGGACCCATTGAATTTCCCAGGGACCCACTCAAATCACCACCTGCGGGTCCCGAGGACTCACTAAATTGAAAACCTATCAACATCACTGTGAATGTCACCAAATGAAAGTTCATATGTGACTTCCTATGTCAAAAACACAAACCTAGGCTCCATCTGTGACCTTTTAAGTAGAAGTCATTGAATTTTCTCTAGGTCAAGTTAGACCTTCGAAGGTCAATATGAAGGTCACCAAATGAAAGTTCATACATGACTTCCTATACGTCTCCAATACAAACCTACACTCGATCTGTGACGATTTTGCTGATATAAGTCATTGAAATTTCACTGTAGGCAGATTCTATTCTGAACAGTGCAGGGTTCCCCCTGGGTTCTGAAAAATATTCTTCACTTTCTCCCTCGAGAAATGAAGTAAAAAAAAAAAATTCTTCACTTTATCATAGTCGTCATTTTTTATTAGGCACTCATGGACTTTATAAAACTTTGAAAAGCCTTCAAAGAGGACAAAGTGCATGCAGCATGAACAAGGTCAAACCTAAAATATTTGCGATAGAACAGGTCTTTCCATCATACCTTCGATTGTATAAATAATTTTGGGTCCATTAAAGTTCAACCTCTAATAATGGGGACCCTGTGGACCATAAAAGCTAAATTAAAACCTCTTGAGCATTTAGCATGGAATTTATTCTAAAGACTGGCAATAGAAATCCCTTTAAAGCCTTAATTTCTTAATTTTTTTCCTCAACATTTTTATCAATACAGCTATTTTTGGCATCCCAAATTTAAAAAGGGACATACCCTTTAAGGGTAATAGAGAGGCCTGACAAAAATGCTAAATTGGAATTGGGGTGAGCTCAATTTTGTGCTGTTGGAATCAGAATTAGTGGAATTGTCAAATGTTTATTTAAAATGTTTAACTTCTAAGATTTCCATTAACGGATTCCAAATTGAACTTTAGGCGAGTTCAGTGTTTTGTGCAAAATTTATTGGAATCCTTAATGTAAATCTCAAATGTTTAGGGTTTCAAATGTTAAACATCTCAGATAATCACTAATTCTGATGCCAGCAACAAACAAGTCTCAGTAGTGGCACCCTCATCCACTTCTCTCTAGGGAGTGCTTTCTGGTTGCTGTGCTGTCCAAAACCACTATGTGATGCTAAGCTGGTAAACCCAAGCCCCCCAGCGGTAGCGCCACGGGATTTACATAATTCAGTCAAAAACTAATATATAAAATTGGCAAAACATCAATATTATCATTCAGAAACCTTTAGAGACATCCATTTTTGGATAGCCAAGTCACTGTTCCTGTCAAAAAATCAAGTTATAAGCCAATATAGAAACATTTTAAGAGGTGTGTTCATTGACTTGTATTTGGCTAAAACATGTCATGGTAAATGGTCAAGGATCATAATAATCCAAGAGACAAGGTTTCGAAGAAAAACCGTCAAGATTTTTTCAAAATTTCTTTGCTGTTCATTTATTATTTTCCGAAGGCAACTGGCGAACTTTCCGAAGGCAACTTTCAGCGTTGTATAAATCCACTACACCACAACCTAGATCTTAATTTACACTTTCACACTAGAAAGGTCGTTAGATCTGAGGATTTTCGCGAAAAATCATGGCTTACTCGCCGCGCTTGCCTGACAAGTGCATTATATCCACAATAGTGGAAGGGTCTTTCCTTCAGCGTTGTCGCATGGAAATGTGTACTTGTCAGTCCTTGTACTTAACAATGGTACTTACGCAATTGACACGCTGTCGGATAACAGCCAGATTGCTTCTAGAGCAATTGATGTTTGCATCTGGTTGGTTTTTCCGAAAATCGTGGTGAACGTTCATATCTTGGAGCCGTGTAGGAACGGTTTATTGTCAATACGAAGTTTTGATCATTATTGATGAAGAATCAGATATTGTAATGCACTGTCTTGTGCCTTTAAAGCTAACTTGGAAGTACCATGTTTTGCAGAATGCAAGCTCAGAAATCGCCAGCCAATGAAACTTCATACATGACTTCCTATATGGCCACAATACAAACCTAAGCTGTATCTGTAATAGTTTTGGTGATAGAAGTCACTGAAATTTCACTATGTGAAGTTTGACCTTCAAAGATCGCCGAAGGTCAAGTTCAAGGCCACCAAATGAAAGTTCATACATGACTTCCTATAAGTGTTCAATGCACATATGTTCCCAATCTTCAATATTTTCAAGCCTAGAAGCCTTTGAAAATTGTAACATTTTGCTTGACCTCAAGTTTGACCTTTCAAAGTCATCTGAGGTCAACTTTAACACAGCCAAAATATAGGTCATATATAACTTCCTATATGTCAGTGATACAAACTTAATCTCTATCTGCAACCATTTAGCTTCCACAAGCGATTTGGCCCATTCTCCATAAGACCCAATGTTAAAGTACAGTGCCTCCACTAGACCCACTTCCATCGATTCAATCAAAATGGCACTCGCACTGTACATTGACGGTACCAAGGTAAGTTGATTGCATGATTTAGAATAAGATTTATCAAGCAGTTTGAGAAATTATTTTTTAAAATTTCTCAGTCCTATCTTTAACATTGGAGCCAAAATTTCAAGGGCCCATAAAACGGACAAAAATGATTCAATCAAAAATCCAAGAAAAACGACTGGAGATATGGCCTAGTAGTATGTTATTGCAAATTTACACGAAAATTCATCAGGCCTAAAAAAATGTTCCGGACGACGGACGACACACCACGACAATAGCTGACATCCGGCCTGTAAGGTAAAAAAAAAACAGTTAATCTACAGTGGGCTCCAAAATAACTGGCACCCCTGACTGGCAATGTACAAACAATTAAGAAAAATTCTAAAAAAAAAAAAAAAAAAATACATATCAAGAAAGAAACTCCATTATATAACGTGAGAAATGCTGTACGATAGGGCTGGGCGATTAATGTATCGCGATAATTTTTAAGAGCAATAAAAGTCACTGCCTCTATGGGGCAGACAGACAAGCTTGAATATTACCTTTTCTATGCCACATACCTTTAATTTAGTGTTGAACTAACATCAGAGGCCATTTGAAATTCTTCCGGGAAGAAAAGTGCAATCTGAAGTCTGCTAATTACCAGCAAGGTTGGACAGCCTCCATTGCCTTGGCATAATTAGCTTACCTTAAAGGGGACCTATTATGCAGATCCTTCTTTTAATACATATTAGAAATGTTATAATGTTGGTTGTCCATACTCAACCTCTGAAAAGTTTCTAAACATAAGATACAGAGGTTTGCTGTAATCCAAGAACGTGATTTCATGAACGTGATTTCCTCTCTGAACAGCTCCTCCCGAGATCTTCGCAAGATCTGGGCAAAACCTGACGTCAGGTTGTGCCGTCCAATTAGTACAGACCTAGCCAGAGCCAATCATGGCGCTGGACCTGCCCACACCGGAAACTATTCTAGCAGGCACCAACAACGGCAGTTCATACTATGCCTTAGTACAGGGTCCGACCTTTACTTTTTCAGCTGTCAGCCAGCCGGGCTGACAGACCCCAAAATCTGTCAGCCCGGCTGAGTTTTTGTCAGCCCTGATTTTTTCAAATGCAAATCCCCCCCAAAAAAAGACACCTTTTTATGAACAAAACATTTATTTCTCAGAATACAGCAACAACGAGATCTTGTGCATCAAATGCATAAGACAGGATTTTTAAAAGTCAAGTGCTGAGGCAGCTAGCAGGCTGTCTTCTGAACAGACAATAAGACAACCAGATTGCAAACCCTCATCCCTTTGACATTTGTTTGTGTCTTTGATTTTTGACCTAGCAGTCTAGCGTTAGAGGAGGGCCGAGCCACGGGTAGGACCTTTCTGCTGTGAAAGTTTTATGTAAATCGTGCCAATGGTTTTTAAGATATCAAGGGTTTGGCGCACAATGGTTATATGTCCAAAATGTGTGGTTTTGAGATTTTTACCCCCTGTTACAGCTTTACCTCAGCTAATCCTTGGAGCACAATAACTATTATGTCCATCTGCATTCATTTTTAATCAGAATTCACATTTTCATTTTGTGATATGTCCAACAAAATCTGCTTAACTCCTTCAACCCCACAGCCCTCTACAGAGGGCTGACCAACATATTCCCTTCAACCCCAAATTCCTGTAGGGAAAATTCAAACAATCTGACTAATTGATTGGAACATATCAGGTTACATTTAATGGGATTCCAGAGATAACAGTAAGATACAATGTCCAGATAATGACCAGCCCTCTACAGAGGGCTGTGGGGTTGAAGGGTATAGTGATGCTAGAATATCTGGGGTTGAAAGAGTTAAATGAATTCAACATTGACATTTTGATGAATTAACATGCATTTTATTACAGAATAGTCTGTCCTCCATTGCAAACAAACTTACCTTCAACCAATCACCATTGTGTTATGTCACATCATGTGCTAGAATTGTTGGAGCACTGAGGTGACATGTCCATTTTTGGAAATTTTGACCATGATGTTGCAGTTACACTCCTATGAAAACTTAGGTGTTCAATATACTTCTGAACCATGCAGCAAAATAGAGTGACTGGTAAAAGAAATAATATAAAATACCTGATTGAATAAAACACTTGGAAACCTAAAAATGAATTTTTCTCAAAACCTCTAAAATGGACCTATAACCATTGTGCTCCAAACCCTCCATATGCGTACAGACAGACAGACAGATGGACGGACCAGATTACAATACCCTCGCTCCCCCTTCGGGAGAGCCTTTTTTCTCTTCTCCTTTTCATAAATCTGAGATCCTTAACCATCTTCCTTTTTTGCCGGTTCTTCTTTGCCCAGCCACGACATTAACCCACCCGCTCGCTTCGCCATGCTAAACTCAACTGTACCCAATTATAGAATTTTCTTGGTTAAGACTAAGACGGAGCTAGGTAACATTGCAAAAATATCTCCGTATTAACTTTCATACACGAAAAGACGAACTCGAACCTTCGGTCAACAAAGCAAAGTGTATTTTCACTGGCCAATATTTAGCAAATGTATTGAATCCCGTTTAGTTGCATAAATTGATGCGAAGTTAAATCGTGTGAATAGATGGCTGGCAGCATATTTTGTATTTACAGCACAGCGACGGGTTCACACAGAATGAGGTTGTTGCAAGTTACGTAGGTGGTCACAAGATCCCCGAAGCAAAATGTACACAGAGGTTGATCGCAGCACCGTGAAAATGGGGAAATCTTGTGCTGCTGTTGCTTGCAACAATAATAATGCCATTCAGTCGTCTGGAAAATACGGCAAAATAAGCTTCCATCAATTTCCACAAAATAATGAAGCCCTTTGAAAGATTGGCTTGTTAAATTAAGAAGAATTGACCGTGGAAAGCCTTACAAACCAACAAAACATTCAGTTCTTTGCTCAGAGCAATTCAAGAAAAGCTGCTTCACGTACCAGAAGTTCACAAGTAAGTCAACGGTTTTGTTGCAATGAAAGCTGGTTTTAAAGTGAAGATTTAAAGAAATTAGTGGAAAATATATATTCAGTACAAATATTAACCTTAAGCCTGAACGCTCCCGTAACGGGGGCAATGAATTTGCATAATAAATACAGCATGTTTCCTAATAGCCACCTCGTCATGTGGCATATCCTCTTAAAGCGAAGAAACTCGGCGAAAAGTTCGTGATGACCGTTTTTACCTAAACCGAACACAGTTCAAGTACCAAGCAAGTAAATAAGCATCTAGCAAAGCATTAAATAAAATAAGATTAAATAATCAGTGCTCTATACCAAGCATTTCTACTGAATTTGTGATATGCATACAAACGATACCTCAAATGAAAAAGGACTGTCCACAGATTCCAACGATATAAGCCTTGTCATTTTAAATTGACACCACACTCAAAGAACAGCAGGCATACACTTTAAATGCTACAGAGATGTGCAAAAATTATTCTTACCTTTGATATTTTGTCATAAAAGCTGTTTGTGGGTAAATCTGCGCTTGCTATTGTTCTAGCCAGTCTATCTGAGAGTCCTCTCGCCATTATGCTATGCACTGGAAGACCTCAGCAGTATAATCACTTAAATGGTTTGTTCCTTGTATTTTCGCTATAATTAACCGCTAAATATTCAACTGTTGTTTTCAAAGCCGGTTTATGACAGAGAATCCTTGCGTCAATATGCTCAAGTTCAAACACAGCACAGCTATACAAGTGCTAAGTCGCAGGGCTGCCAACTCTCACGCATTCGCCGTGAGTCTCACGCCTCTTAGAGGCATTCACATTCCCATGCCGCAGTCAGCAATTATTCAATTGACGCGTATTTAAGAGATTCTCACGTGGAATTGAATCCTTAGGCATGGAAGTTAACCAGTTTCACGTGCAATACGGTGGATTTCACCACTAATGACACGGAAATCGATTATGACTCAGGAATTCTCAGGCTTGTCTTTACTGAGGGGTTGAAAGAAATGGAATTGCAAAAAAACGTTTCAAATGGTCTTATTTCATTAAAACAATTTAAACGACCATGGAACACATGCATTTTTTCCAATCCCTGAGTGAAGAGAAGCACAGGAAATCCGGAATCATAATCGCTTTCCATGTTACTTGTGATGAGGGGCACCTTTACGCAAGTGAAACGGAAACTTCAATGCACAAGGATTTTAATTCCGCGTGAGAATCTCATTAAGCATTCAATGAATATTTGCTGACTACGGTGAATACGCCTTCAAAATGCGTGAAACTTACACCGTATGCGTGAGATTGCGTGGGAAGTTGGCAGCCCTGAAGTCGACCAGTGAATATATAGTCTGTTGAGCTAGTGTCGTGGATAAGGCGGAGCATTTGGACCTGAGGTACAATATCCGGTTATACATGCAACACTTCAGAGCAAGGAAATACATTTTTTTTGTATAAATAAATAATAATTAATCGATGCATTCCCATCCCATCAAAGCCATCTTCCTGAGTTACTTCGGGGATCACGTGACTTACACTGCGGTTTCTGCATCCAGTGCAACGCCTCCATTGCAACCTTGTGAACCTCCGCAAAGGTTTCTCTCGCGATTATGGCCGTATATGTGATGCAAAGAAATCAATGGATATCCAGGCCTTTTCTTGAAAAATATTTAGGTGCGCAAACATTTGCGCGCGTAAACTTAATTTTTTAGCCTTAGGTGCGCATTTTTTATGCAGCTCAAATGCTATTTTAGGCGCGCAAACCGCGCCCTACATGAAAAGTTAAGGTGATATTAATGTTGTACATAATTAATATAAACTAATAAAAGCAATATATTATGGCGATCTTTAAAGTATGTAAATCTACCATGTGCAACAGCACCTTTCTTTTCCTACATTATATCCTTCTTACATAGGCACGCAAGTGTGCGTTTCAATTGTGTCCTAAGATCCGCCCTAACTACAGTTAAGATAAGTGATATAGGCATTAGTTGCTCACTTCGATATAGTCTTGGAACATAATGTTAAAGAAAAAAACCAGGAGTTTGGCAGAATTTCCTGTAAATCGCAGATTATTGAAATAAATGGAATGAATTTGCTAGCCACATTTCGCTTACCCAGCTCAATTACGAACGGGGCTACCACTTGAGAACGGTAAATTAGCTCTCCGCAGATAAACCTGTTAAATGTGCTTTATAGGTGAACATTAATATTAAGTTTTTATATGGTAATTTGAACCGCTAGTTAGTCAGGCTACTTAAATTGAAACTGAATGAAGAGGTGCATCTCCACTGTATTGCGAGCAGTAATATTGCAACTTGCAGGTTTAAGGCAAGCACAGCCTGCTAATATCTCCGAAAGAGAGCGTGATAACTGATGTCTCCGAAGCCAGTTTGACAAGCCTAAACCGTATGAAAACGATAATACATACTTAACAACTGTTCGACTCAAAGTGAACTTCTACTGGTTTATTTACTATTGCGGTTTCAATGAATGAAGAAAAACAAGGTATCCCTTGCGGTAGTCTGCTGGTATGGTCTGTAACGTAGCTGTTCTCCGCAAGCTCGAATTAAAAACCGAACAAATTAACTCGTAAACAATTAATAGCAGAAATGAAAACAAAATAACTCTTATTCAGCCCAATTCGTGATTTAATGTCATTTCCATTTTGTGTCCATTTGCGAAACATCACTGATGCTAACTTCCATTGTTGGAACCATTGACTTTGAATGCCAACGTTAGCAACTATGCTTCTGGGAAACTAACCAGGGCTCCATTTATTAGCAGGAATGACCGATTGATCACACCAAGTTTCACCGTCAAAACAACCAAAATTCGGCAATGAAAACTTTCGTACTATAGATAAGAGGAAGCTTACTTCCATAACCCACTCCTTCCCGTCCTTTCCGACAGTTTTAACGGGTTTTACGCCCTTGGTTCCGACATCCCACGTTCTATGAGTGGAAAGCTGGGTGAAATGTCCAACCCGCTTCGCCATCTTTGGTGGGGGGTTTTTTTTTTTTTTTTATCTTAAGTGGTTGGTGCAACGCGCAGTTCCATTGGTTGAAGCGTGTCCACACACTGTTTCTCATGCGCCTTCACGCGTTATGCGAAAGAGTTTGGAAATGCTGTCTAGATGGCGCTGCAGTTCGGATAGCTAGGCGCGCAGAAATTGAACGTTTTTTGATGGATAGGCGCGCATTTATTTGCGCACCAAAAATGCAATTTTAGGCGCGCAAAGGCGAGTACGCGCAATTGCGCGCCTTTCATAAAAAGGCCTGGATATCGGTGAATAATTACTTCGCCATTTAGTTCGCTACCCAGCATTTACATGCACCGAAGCAAAGTCGGCAAAAAGCTTTCTAGCTTTCCAACGTTTACTAAATAAACCAACAAACTTCCTTGCAAGGCTAGCTAGCTAGTTCGTCTGCTCAGCTAGCTATTTGCGGTACATGTAAATAAATAAAAACAGTGAATTGCAATTATTCCGCTACTTAATTAGCCTGATTAACGACGAGAATTGCGAATAAGGAGCGAAGTTCAGCCTCGTGGCAGATTAGTAAGTAGTCATCAATTAGCTGTGTTGCTAGGTCTGTCACACATTGAGGAGACTGATCAGCTCGTTCGCTGGCTGCAGAGTTTTTACGCCAACTAATGTTTGCCAAAGATACTCGGCTATTCATGTAAATTGGTACTTGTTGCAAAACTTGGTATCTTCGCAAGGTAAGCCGGACTAAGCATGTTAGACCTTGCAGTACATAACAGATTAGCATAGTCTCACTTGGCTAAACTAAAGTTAGTTACGGCAAGGCATAATTTTGAACTTTTAATCTAGGTTTCTTTAGTCAGCGCCCGTCGGCAAATTTTTTTTATTTGGTGCATTTTAATGGCAGCAAGCAAGCTAAATGCTTGCGATTCACCTCCAGCTAAGTTAGTTCGCAAAATAATAGCTATTCACTTTTTCCTGTTGACTTTCATGCGTCAAATAGAACTGTTGGCTAGCTAAGCTAGTGAACTTTCTATCTCAGCAAGCGAACTAACGTTAGCTACTGATCGCTATCCATTGCTTCCTATGCCTACCATGTTAAAGCCTCAATCGCATGCGAACCCTTTGCGCATGCTCATTAGGTTACAATCCTGTGCGAACCCTTCGCTGTGGTGTAAATACAAAATACGCTGCCTGGCTTTACTCGAGGTGGCGTCATTGGCCATAATGACGGACAGACAGAGTGAGCTGGACTCGGAGATAGTTGTTCCAGTTCGTTGGAGCCGATTTCGCAGCTAAAAAATGCCGTCAGCCCACCGGACCGACTCACCCAGAAAATTGTCGACCCAAAATGAAAATCGTCGACCAATGGTCGACGGACCGGCGTTAAGGTCGAACACTGCTAAGTAGCGTCTACACTTTTGGAAAAACAAAAGAAGAACCGCAGATCATTTGAAGTGCAGTTTTGTCAGTATCTCTCCCAAAGCTGCTTGTCCGTTTACTTTTGGACGCGAAGAAAAACACCTATTTCTCTTCCAAAAGTGGATGCCACCAGAAATCAGTGGGTAGCTTTTTTTGTTTGCTGGCAGCAAACAGCCACGGCCAAAGGGAAGGTTAGCTGTTTGTGCTCAGCATTTCAGCAAACACAGCTTTGTCAATAAAGGATAATTCGACACAGGATAAGCGTTTCAGCTGCTTCTCAGACGTGAAGCAGTTGCATCAATCAAGCGCTCGGAGCCACAAGCACTAAATAACGATATAACAGCAAATAATTTAAGTGAAGCTAACGTGTTACGGGTGGCTAGCAGGACCGCTAGCGATAGTTAGCACTAAAAACTGGCCTCAAATGCAGGCTTTGTAAAATATCTGAAGATAAAGCCTGTATTGGTCGCGACTGTCCGTGACTCACAGACACAGAAGCTGTAAGTTGCTTTTACTGCATAAGCCAACCTGACGTGATAGCCTGTTGACTGTGGCTGTAGCACAGCGGCTAACGTAGCCAAGTTACTGTTGCTGATGTTTGTGTCCTAAATATGCAAGAGTAACATCAGGGGAAATTCTACAGAATGTGTGTGAACATAAACCTCATTTGAAGCTAACTTTTAATACTTGTTTGTGATTTGGATGCTTAGTGCAACTGTCCACGGTAAGGGAACTTGCTGTCTGTAAAACCTGTATTGCAAGGGTTTGTCTCTGTGGTTATGACCGCTTGGTTACCAGCTACTGCATGTTAGTTTGCGTGCCGCCGTGCTAATTAAAAATGCTCCTGGTTAACTTATATGCAGTAATTCTGATCGGTACGCTTGTTACTTCGGTAAGCATCAATGTGGCAGTTTCATCATAACGTTGCCCGATTGTAGCCACTACAGTTGAAGCGGCTGTTTGTGATTGCTTCACTTATACATGACCGGGATCAGCCGGATCCCTATCACAAACATCTGGGCTAGCTCTCTGATTCTACCGTGAAAGCAATCGCGAAACGCAGAAGCTCTAATGTGTCCGGTATAACAAAGGATTTCTCTGCACTACTGTGACATAATTTCATCCCTCTTTAGAAATTGTTGTGGGTAATAAAAAGCCGAAAAGGGCGGAGATTAAATAGGAAATTCTTTCCTGTAGAAGTGATCGATTCGCTAGCTCCACATAAGCAACTTGTCCACGCTAACAGAATTTACGGTCTGCAAAACCTGTATTGGTATGTCCATAACATAACCGAGCTCTCTCTAGCTGTCGTGTACTATCCATAAAGCTGCTTTCACATCGGACGCGAAACGAATTTTTCGCGGGACAGACTAAATTCAAAGTCAATGCAAAGACTCGAATACAGGCGTTATGGGCATGTCAAGCCGCTTTCACACCGGATGCGAAATGTTTCGCGCTACAGATTAGCTACATTGAAAGTCAATGCAAAGACGCGAATACCGCAGCGTTGTTATGGGCGTTAAGCAGCTTTCATCGACGCGAAACTAATTTTTTCGCGAGAGATTACATTCAAAGTAAATGAAAAGACAATGCATTGACTTTGAATGTAATCTGTCGCGCAAAAAATTTGTTCCGCGTCCGGTGTGAAAGCGGCTTATCGCACCCATTTTCTGCGAGGTACGCTGGTCATTCCGACGCAATAAGTAACCATTAGGGCCGGTTCATACTCTACGCAAGGTACGCGAGCGAACGGGAGAACAGGTCCATTCCATTCCGTTCACAGAGAAGCCTGAACGCGCGTCCCTTGCTGTGCTGTGCCTCGTTCAAAAGCAGTACACTGCTCATGCAATAGGGGGTAGCAAAGTGATCTCCTCCTCCTCCTCCTCCTTTTTTCTTTTTGGTGTGTTGAACACAGCATATGGTGCATTATTTGCTTTATCTCCCCTATTGGAATCTCACGGAAATACACGCGTCGATGCGTCGTTACAAAAAATTGGGACGACACACCTTGTTACACAAGGACGCAAGATGGCTACCTTGCGTTGCTCGATGCGTTGCCTTGCGTTCGCGCTCGCATACCTTGCGTGGAGTATGAACCGGCCCTTACCACGGACAATTTCCGAAAAGGCCGTGTAGCCTGGAGCTTTCGCCCCTTCGTCATACACCAGCGCAGAAACTGTTCGTTGTTCCACGCTAACGACCCACCACAGCTATGCACCCACCAGCAGGTCCTTATAATACACACTGAAGCAGTCCATAAGTTGTTGGTCCACTTTTTGCTGCTCCTCATTTTCATGTTTCCCTCTAAACTCAGACCCACCGGATTTCTACGGTCTCCAGTCTAGACTTGGGTTTGTCGACCTGTTCTACAAATGTGTCTATATGGGGTGGATTCTAGCTTTCCCTCAATCCTAGCTATAGAGTAGAAACACCGGTGTGCTCACCATAGTCGCCGTAGGTAGCCAGCAAATCCGAGCTTGAGCTGCCAGACATTCGCACTGCATCCTCCACTTTCACCGCTGCGTTTATCAGAACAAGTTAATTTCATTAGATCTATACACATGTACTGAGTTTGATTGCGGAATATGCCCGTCGATTCCTTCGGGAGACGCGTCTCAGTTTCACTCTGAGGTGGCAGACCCGGAAAACTGCGTTCTGCTGCCTTGTCCCGCCTAGATCTGCCCTCCACAGAGCTGGCCAGTCAGAAGAAAGTGGGCACACGGGGAGTGGGGGCCATAGCGGAAGAGCCACCCCAATGAGGCGTTTCAGGCAGAGACTACAATGGACTACACATGGGATTTTTTGAGGATGGAAGTATGAGCTAAATAAGGACCCTGTTTAGGACTTTGAACGATCAAGAGTAGTCTAGGGGAGTCCAAGATCAAAATATAACCTTGGAAATATAGCAAAATAGGTCCTCTTTAAATCAATTCCCGTGTACTTTGCCTAACTTGCAATCAAACCATTTATTCAGCCAACTGACCAATCAAAACCAAAATCTGGCCAATAATGATTGAGAGATTATGAGAAGCAGACTGACCGAACCAGGCTGCCGTATTAGATTGAAAGAATGTCAGTAATCTGAATAAATAGCAGACCTCTGAATTCTGCCTCTCATTGTGAAACTTTGATGTATTATTCAAAAGGATTTCTTAAAAATAAAATCATGTTAAGATGGCCCTGGTTTTTAAGCATTTAAAAATATATGCAAAAAGGAAAACATTGTGTGAAGCATATCAAACGTGAATGCGAGAGAGAAATTATTTTCGCATTGCAAGCAATGGACAAATGCACCGAAGACTTGGCAAGCACGTTCAGGAAAATCTGTGCCGCAAATTTTTTAGCATTTTTTATTTAATTATTGAACAAGATTAATTTGAAGTAAAGTATTTCAGAGCTCTTGATTTTAGTTACTTTTGAGCATCTAAATAGCCTACAGTGAAGGTGGAAAACATTTTGTTTAAGCGTATCGAACGTGACATGTAAATAGTTATAGCATTCGCACACAACGACCAAATGTAGTAATCCAGCTAACACATTCAGGCAAATTGCGTGCTGAACCAAGCAACGTTAAGGTCTTCAGAATCATCATCCTCTACTCGATAACTGCTTTCACCCCCTTCCCATTTACTTTGCTCAATTTGCAATCAAACAGTTGATTCGCTCAGTGAACGATTTTAATTGGTTGGCAGTCTAATTTATTTCGATATCATCTTTGTTTGTCGCATTTTGAAATTTAAATGGCCATGAAACATGACAGAGTTGCCTGAATGCATTTGGTACGTTATTTCTAGTTTCACATTTGGCCTCTGAGTGCGAATGCCTTAACAATTTGCATGTCACGTTCGATACGCTTAAACAAAATGTTTTCCACCATTACTGTAGGCTATTTAGATGCTCAAAAGTAACCAAAATCAAGAGCTATGAATTACTTTATTTCAAATTAGTCCTGTTCAATTATTAATTTGGTGCATTTGTCTATTGCGTGCAATGCGAAAATAATTTCTCACATTCACGTTTGATATGCTTCACAAATGTTTTCCACTTCGCGTATATTTTTAAATGCTTTAAAACCAGGGCCATCTTAAAATGATTTTATTTTTCAGAAATGTTTTTAATAATGCGTAAAAATGCAACGATGAGAGGTGAATTCAGAGGTCTGCTATTTATTCATATTACTGACATTCTTTCAGTCTAACACCGTAGCCTGGTTAGGTCTGTCTGCTTCTCATTATCTCTTCTTAATCATTATAGGCCACATCTTGGTTTTGATTAGTCAGCTGGCTGAATAAATGGCTTGATTGCAAGTTAGGCAAAGTACATGGGAATTGATTTAAGGTAAGCTAATTATGCCAAGGCAATGGAGGCTGTCCAGCCTCGCTGGTAATAAGCAGACTTCAAATCGCACTTTGCTTCCCGAAAACATTTCAAATGACCTCTGACATTTGCTCCAGGCAGCACTAGGTATAGAAAAGGTAATAAGCAGGTTTGCCTGTCTGCCCCATAGTGGCAGTTACTTTTATTGCGCTTAAAATTATCGCAATACATTTATCGCCCAGCCCTACTGTACGATATATTGATGTTCCGATTGAACCAAACAAATTTATTTTCTGATTTAATTAAAAATCAATTTCCTCCAAATCAAGGTCCCACAATTAACGGCACCAAAATATTATTGTATATAACATCTACCAAAATTAAACCAGGTATTAAATTTCACGCATTTAAGTTTTATCTAAGCGTTAAGGTATTGAGACATTATATATTATATTGAGACATTACATCATGAGGTAACACACATGCAAATATCCCTTTGTCATTCAACACCATGGAGAAAACAAAATTGTCAGTTCATAAGAGGCAGATGGTCGTAGACCTTCATAAATCTGGAGATTCACAAACAATTGAATATGCCACTAAGCACAGCCAGGGCAATTATTTAATAAAAATTCCAAAGATAGGGAACTATTGAAAACCTCAAGGGTAGAGGACGCAACTGCATTTTGCCCCCTAGGATACTGAGTAGGATGTTGAGAGCAGGAACAAAATCCCTAAGAATCACTGCGAAGGACTAGCAAGCCTTGTTGGCATCTTGGGTTCACCAGGTTTCAAAAAGCACCATCAGAGACAACATGACTGTTCCAGATTATGTCACTGTGTTTAATCAACATTAAAGACAAAGGAGTTGAGATCCCTATTCCCGTGTGCTCTCTGAATGGAGCTCTATTGTAGATGAAGAGATCAGCCTAATTTAACTGGATATATGCCTCCACCGTAACATCTCTAATACTTATTGTCATTTGTATGTTCCATTATTATATGATATAAATATTTGAATAGTACTTGGTTTCTGATTTATCTTCATTTTGTTAAGTGTATAATCATCACTGCACACCACTGTATGTGTTATTTAAAAAGCCATCATGGCTGTTTACTCGTTATTAACTCTTCAACCTCAAGTCCTAGTACTGCTGTCTTTACGGGATTTTCAGTGGCGTGCCATCAAGAGGTATAGAAGACATTTACGCATGATTGATCTCACCCTGTTATCGTTAAACAATCCATTTACAGAATTAGCATGACCAATACAACAACGTATGACTGAGCAATAATCTATTCGTAAATTAACAATATTGTGCTCCTCGAAACCACCAAACCATCTTTTTCCAGAGCATCCTGTATTTGTCTTGAGGTATCTTGTGGATTTTTCTTTGTGTCCCGAATAATTCTCCCAGCAGTTTGGGCTGAAATCTTTCTTGGCCTACCTTACCTTGGCTTAGTATCAACATATCCCCTAATTTTCCACCTCTTAATCATGGACTGAACAGGCATTTTCAATCTGTAGATATCTTTTTATATCCTTTCCCATCTTTAAAAAGTTGAACTACCATGTTACGAAGGTCCAGAGACAGTTCTTTTCCACTCCCCATGGCTCAGTGTCTAGCCAGATCAGTGCATCCGCTTGGGAGCCAACAAACTCAATGACTATACACAGACACTAGTTACAATTTAAAAAGCCACAGGTGAGGAACTCTTAATAGCCATTTAAACCAGAGTGTGTCACCTTGAGTCTATATACCAAGGTCAAACATTCAAGGGCATGTAAACTTATGATCAGGGCCATTTGGGTGATTTTAGTCATCATTATGATTAAAAAAGGAGCCAAACACCTATGTGATGATGAATTATTTCACATGATCACTAACCTTCAATCAATGCATGCCACGCGACGGGCACAACTGCACCGGTGCCCGTAAACGCCTGTTAAGTGCTCCTAACGGCCACGATTTAACGCGCCCGCCAGTCGCCTGAGGGGCGAGTACCCCCCGTTGTTACTGAAACAGAGGCGCAAGCGCCGTTTCATAACCACTGCTCCAAAGTGAAAAATTACAAGTGTCCTAAACTGATCAGTGTATTCCCTTCATAATGAGGTTAAAAATAAAAACAGTTTGGCATGCACTCGGATCAAGTCCGCCTCCCGATTTAGCGCATGTCCCGTAACATATATCGCCATTATATCAATCAGCAGACAGTGCAGTTCGAAAAAAACGAACAATGGCTCGAAATGGGAGAGCTGCATAGTCGAATCTGCTGATTCCAGTCAAGAAACCAGCGACAGTTTTTCTTACAAAGGATCACAACCATTATCCCTTTTTACCGCACCAGGCCAGCAAGCCAGGTAGCTTTTGACCCATGTTGTGCATCAGAGGGTTGATGTGAGCTTTGCTAACTAGTC
The DNA here is from genome assembly GCA_029692085.1 of Gymnothorax javanicus. Taxonomy (NCBI): domain Eukaryota; kingdom Metazoa; phylum Chordata; class Actinopteri; order Anguilliformes; family Muraenidae; genus Gymnothorax; species Gymnothorax javanicus. The sequence goes on along the minus strand of CM056193.1, from coordinate 154,750,557 downwards.
TGAATTGAAGTCAATTGTGCGACCTCCATGTGGCTTTAGTTAGTCACATTTAACTGTGAACATTGGCAAATGTAGCCAGGGCAACACTTTCCATTTTTGAACTGACTTAACAGCAGAGCTGAATAGTGCTTTTGCAATTATATGTAATCCTTTGTACAAACCCCAATTCCAATGAAGTTGAGACCTTGTGTAAAACGTGATTAAAAACAATGTGCAATGATTTGCAAATCTCATAAACCCACATTTTATTCACAATAGAACATAGACAACATCTCAGATGTTGAAAGTGAGACACTTCACCATTTAATGAAAAATATTAGCTCATTTTGAATTTGATGGCAGCAACACATCTAAGTTGGGACGGGGCAAACAAAAGGCGGGAAAAGTAAAAGGTACTCATAGAAAACAGCAGGAGGAGAATTTCACAACTAATTAGTTTAATTGGCAACAGGTCAATAACATGACTGGGTAAGAGCATTTTAGAGAGGCAGTCTCTCTCAGAAGTAAAGATGGGCAGAGGCTCACCAATATGCAAAAAACTGAGTCTAAAAATTGTGGAAGAATTTCAGAAAAATGTTCCTCAATGTAAAATTGCAAAGATTTTGAATATCCCACCACCTACCGTACACAATATCATCGAAAGATTCAGACAATCTGGAGAAATCTGAGTGTGCAAGGCACAAGGCCGAAGGTCAATATTGGATGCTCGTGATCCTCGGGCCCTCAGGAGGCACTGCACAAGAAAAAACAGGCATAATTCTGCACTGCAATTTACTGCAAGGGCTCAGGAACACTTCTAGAAATCATTATCTGTGGACACAGTTCGCCGTGCAATGTACTAATGCAAACTAAATCTATATCATGCAGAGGAAAAGCCATATGTGAACACAATCCAGAAATGCCACTGTCTTCTCAGTGCCAAAGCTCATTTAAAATGGACTGAGGCAAAATGGAAAACTGTTCTGTGGTCAGACGAATCAAAATTTGAAATTCTTTTTGGAAACCACAGACATCTATGGCATGGGCAGCTTACACATCTGGATAGGCATTATCAATGCTGAAAAGTATATAGAGGTTTTACAACAACGTCTCTTTCAGGGAAGGCCTTTCATATTTCAGCAAGACAATGCTAACCCACATACTGCATCCATCACAGCAGCATGGCTTCGCTGTAGAAGAGTCCAGGTGCTGAAATGGTCTGCCTGCAGTCCAGACCTTTCACCAACAGAAAACATTTGGTGCATCAAGAACAAAAAATCTGGCCTTGAAGACCCAGGACTGTTGAGCAGCTAGAATCCTACATCAGACAAGAGTGGGACAACATCCCTCTTCCAAAACTCCAGCAATTGGTCTCCTCACTTCTCAGACGTTTACAGACTGTTGCTAAAAGAAGAGGGGATGCCACACAATGGTGAACATGGCCCCGTCCCAACTTTTTTGAGATGTGTTGCTGCTATCAAATTCAAAATCAAAATGGTAAAATGAGCATCTGATATTTTGTGTTCATGAAAAAATGGTTTAAATGTCATTGCATTTTTTTATTTACATCTGATCCCATTTTTGAATTGTGTTGTATAAATAGGGATAAAATTAAGGTTTTATAGAACTGCATGATTTCTTGAACAAAAAAATAATTGGGCACTGGTGGCCCCCAGAAGCTATTTACAATTAAGATAAACAAAATCCCAACTTTTTTTGTTGACAGACACAAATATGGGATGGACGCCTTGGAGAAATGGAGAATTTATAGAACTGCATGATTTCAACTTGAACAAAAAAGCTAATATAGGAGCCTGTAACTGAAAATGTTGATTAAGATAAACAAAATGTTGAAGTTTTTGGTGATAGACAGACTAGTGAACTTGAAAAATAGGCCAAGGTCACCTTTAGGGCCCCGTGGTCATTTGTAGGACTTTATGAGATACATGTCCAGGAAAAATTAGGAGCCTTGTAACTGAAAATAGTTGATGAGATAAAGCAAAATGTTGAAATTTTTGGTGATATTTTTAGACTAGTGAACTTGAAAAAATAGGCCAAGGTCACCTTTAGGCAGGTCATTTGTAGGACTTTATGAGATACATGTCCAGGAAAAATTAGGAGCTTGTAACTGAAATAGTTGATGAGATAAAGCAAAATGTTGAAATTTTTGGTGATATGTTTGGGCCAGTAACCTTGAAAAAATAGGCCAAGGTCACCTTTAGGCATGTCATTTGTAGGCCTTTATGAGATGCATGTCCACTAAGAATTAGGAGCCTGTAACTGAAATAGTTGATGAGATAAAGCAAAATGTTGAAGTTTTTGGTGATATTTTTAAGGCCAGTGACCTTGAAAAAATAGGCCAAGGTCACCTTTAGGCACGTCAATTGTAGGCCTTTATGAGATGCATGTCCAGTAAAAATTGGGAGCCTGTAACTGAAATAGTTGATGAGATAAAGCAAAATGTTGAAGTTTTTGGTGATATTTTGAGGCCAGTGACCTTGAAAAAATAGGCCAAGGTCACCTTTAGGCACGTCAATTGTAGGCCTTTATGAGATGCATGTCCAGTAAAAATTGGGAGCCTGTAACTGAAATAGTTGATGAGATAAAGCAAAATGTTGAAGTTTTTGGTGATATTTTGAGGCCAGTGACCTTGAAAAAATAGGCCAAGGTCACCTTTAGGCACGTCAATTGTAGGCCTTTATGAGATGCATGTCCAGTAAAAATTGGGAGCCTGTAACTGAAATAGTTGATGAGATAAAGCAAAATGTTGAAGTTTTTGGTGATATTTTTAGGCCAGTGACCTTGAAAAAATAGGCCAAGGTCACCTTTAGGCATGTCATTTGTAGGGCTTTATGAGATGCATATCCCATAAAAATTAGGAGCCTGTAACTGAAATCGTTGATGAGATAAAGCAAAATGTGTTGACGGACTGACGGACGGACGGACAGACGCACAGAGCCCGATACCATAGCTCCTGCATCGCGAGCGGTGGGAGCTAATTAAAATATCTTGTGTCCCAACTTCATTGGAACTGGGGTTTGTTGCTCTCTCATTGGCATATGAAGCTTGGTTTTACTGCTACTGTATAAAAAAAAAAAAAACATTTTACATACTGTGCATGTAATCCAAAGAAATAATTTCTGTTTTTCTTTACTGAATTTCCGTATTTGAAAAAGAATACATATATCATTTACGGAAGAATCACATGTTGTTCGTCTTCTTTTATGTCTGTTTCTGAAACACAAATAGACTGCCACAAGATTAAGGTTAAATTCTAGAACAGAAGAGACTCAGTGTTCTTACAATAAAAAAAGCCTGTATATTGGTAATGGTATCTGCCAAAATGAGTTTGAAAAATCGGATATCAGCAAAAATCCATTGTCGTGCATCCCTACTTCCGCATCTCAGAAACTGAACAAGATACAAACCAAAAATTTTGCACACTAGTAGTCAGGTACAAAGAAATTGCTTACTTGAAGCAAATCCCAAATGGAAAGTGGGGAAAATTTTAAGAAATCCCTCGATTTGACAGTGTTACAATATTACGGACCAAACTTACCCCGCGGTTCCCGGAATGATGTACTGTCTGCAGCTAGACACGCTCTGTAATGAAAATAAAGATCCAACAAATTTTATAAAAATAATCCATATTTATTCTGAAATCAAATTATATTCTGTACAACAGCCCCAATAGTTTGCTATAACTAGAAATAAACAAACTAAAAAAAGGTTTGATGTGAACTGATGAACTGACCATTAAGTACGGTCAAAAACTGAACGTTACTGCTCTTCTTATATGGGTGAACTACAAAGCCAAATTATTGGTTTATTGAGGGATGTTGAGTCTAAAGCCTTGGTTTGTAATGTCACAAAGGCAGCTCTCTTAACATGCCATAGTAACTTATGATACCTCTGGTTACAAGTTAAGGGTTGTTACTTGGGTTGTTACCGACACCTAGTGAAAATTTTATGTCAATAGCCCCATTGGAAATATATTTACTGAAAAAATGTTGACTTGTTCAATACTTATTTTCCCCATTGTATGTTCCCAGAATCAACAAGCCAATGCTAAGCGCTAAGAGAACCCCAAAGCCCTTAATCATTAATAAATGACGGCGTGCAGCTATGACAAGTCAAAAGTCAAATCCACAAAAGACCTTTATGTTGCGCCCCCACCCTTCACAGGTGATCTGTATTCCAAACTGTGAACTGCTGTGGTCTGTACTTTTGGAAATATGGGCCGGACAAAATGTTCAAGTTCAAGGTCACTGTTCCAAGGTCAAAGGTCAAATCCACAAATGACCCTTACCTTACACACGTAACCCTCACAAGGAACCAGCATATCAAATATAAAGCTGGAAAATGGATGTGGAAAATACTTTCGGGAATTCCATGTCAATTCAGACAGAGGCGTTGCTCACTGACTCAGATTTTGTTCAGACCTTTTTTACAGGTTATTTGTGACCAAAAACTGGGCTGTACAAAAGATTTTGGCTGAATTTTGATAATTTCATTTTTTTTCACCCCTGGGAAATTTGGAATTTTCACAATGGAAAAAGCGCCTTTGCTGAGGAGCCATTTTTAAGATTCAATATCTCCAGAAATATAATCCCTAAAGTCCCGAAATTTGGTGTGCACACAGATTAAATTGTTTCCACCAATAATAAATATTTGAGGGGTACAAATAAAGATCAAATTTTTAATTATTTGTCCCTGAAAATGGAACAAAATGCAAAATTTTCAAATGAGGGTGGTATTGGGGGCTCAAAATACCCCTGAGTTTATATATGGAAATTTTGATTTTTTTTCTTAAAATACAATCTTTCATTGACTTTATAGCAGCTTTTCAGAGCTCAAATGTCAGCAGAATCAGAGATATGACAGGTAGGGCGAGCAAAGGGTCAAAATTTTCACTATTTTGACATGCTAATATGGCGATGTGGACTCATTAGAAGGACGTTGAAACTATGTCAAAAGGGTCCTATATGTGGTCATTTTATATACAAAGTTACAAGTTGGTGAGCAAGACATTTCCCAAATGTCTGATTTGACACGGAATGACCCCTTTTGGAAATATGGCTCAGACAAAATTTTGAAGTTCAAGGTCATAGTGCCAAGGTCAAAGGTCAAATCCACTAAGGACCCTCACCTTGCACAATTAACCCTCACAAAGAACCTGCATACAAAATTTGAAGCTCCCATGGCCAACACTTTCGGAGATATGGCCCGGACAATTATGGAGCCACCGCCCGCCCAACTGCCCGCCCAGATGCTACAGGGTATAAAAATACCCCATTAGCCCATAAAGGACTGTGGGGTAAAAATGGAAAATACTAATTCCTGTTTATTAATGTCCCTGATTTAAAAAACTTATGCAATGGAGCAGTACTGTTTGAATAAGCTAAAGCAATGCATAGGGATCATAGCAACTTAGACCGCTCTAGACTCAACCCAAAAAATGAAGCAGGCAACTGATAGCTAAGCTAGCTAGATATGCTTTTGACTTTGAATAACACCAAAGCCACTTTCAAGAATTTTTAAAACGTTGATTTGCCCAGTAGTAATCGGTCAGGTCTGCAACTATAGGGCTCTTGGGGCATTCATTTTAGTTTGTCTTCTGGTAATTCCAAATGTTTTGTGCTTCAAAAAATTAATACGGTTTGCGTTAAGTGGACGGATGTTGCATAGCAAATACATGCATGCTTGAGTGGGCATGGGCGTTATCCTTCGGGATAAATGGCAATAAATAAGCTTTTAACACTAATAGTATTTGATTATTAAAATGACAGAGCAACAAAATTCGAATGGGATTATACAGGAATATCGACAGCTCGAGAGAAGTAAAAGCGAAACATGGAGAAAAAGGGGAGTAGACCCAAACAAGACTCCTTATTCTGCAACTAAATATAATGATTAATGCATTTTTACACCAAAAGCACGAAGAAAGTTCGTAAACCATATCTAAAGGGGGCGATAAAAATACAACTTTCACTATGAGGTGAACATCCATAAAGCTACGCATTTTCGTTGTTAATTCATAAAAGAAATCTTGGTTTTCTGCCTTGGCAAAACTATCAGTTAATTAATACACTATGTGAAGCAACAAAATACGAAAATCAGGGGTAATTCTGTACGTCATATAAATGGCACGGTCAACAAAAAGTCAGAGGTGAATAGAACTAAAGTTTTTGATTGACGAATAGCAGTAAATTTTTTTTTTTTAATTCTAAATATTTTTGAATTGGACTTCCCCGAACACTGCGATAATAGATGGTCAAAATGGGGACATCTACAATATACATAAAGCCAGAAAAATTCCTGATATTGGGCGCACGAAATATATTTGTTCTTGCCAATAAGCCCAGCCTTTCTCAACAACCTCCTATCATCTCGATTTCTCTCCGATCAGCGACCCAAGCTCCCACCCCCTACTCCCATAACCAGTTATCAACTTTCCCAAATGGTATGCCAGAGTAGCTCTGTATAGCGCTCCTGCGTGTGGTAATATTACCACATAGGGTTACCAGTCCTCACTTGTCTCGGTATTACGCGCGGAAACAGGGCCGACTTGTCCCTCACTTTGCCACAACAATCAGCACCAACGCTACAATTCCGCAATGAGAGCTAGTTAGCCCAGCTGCCATCTCATTCTGCAGACGGCAACTCGTTTGCTAACGGTGAAAGGTTTCGCAACGGCTTCCGTCACAGGATTAAACGAAAACGTCTAGATAATTAAGCAGTGTTTAGCAAGCCAGCCAAGTTAGCTAGCTACGTTACATATCACAAAATGATTTTGGCCGCGAACGCTGGGACACACAAGTAGATCCGTTTGCAAGCTAGCCAACTTTCAGCAAATGTAACGTAATTTGAAAACCGTTGGCCTTCTCGCAGGCGTGGTAGCCTAAACCAGATGTTCAGCGCGGTTAATGTGTGATACAGCTAACTTAGCAAGCTAAAATGACCAGTAAGAGATGATAGAATTAAGATCGAACTACCTAGCTAGCTAGGTAACTTAAAACTGCTGCGTCTGGCTCAATGTTGAAGTTCGAACAGTCACTGCCTCGCGAACAGACACCATACTGTAAATGTACATCATTCAAAGTCATCGTCGCTAGCTACCCTAAAATACAAATCAAGTAATATAACTAGCTCGCACACAGAACCTACATGGTCAAGGATGGTCGTCAACTATAAGGCTAATGTCAAACCCTCTCATAAATTTGCCCAGTATAAGCAAGCCCAGTATCTATGCAGACTACCGAAGTTAGCTTGCTTAACTAGCGAAGTTTCTGCGACCAGAATAAATCAATCCAGAAGAAATGGCCAAACCTTTCATTTTTAGCCACGGGAGTGCATTTTCTGGCTAATTTATCTAGCTATCAGGCCATCTAGCAAGCGAAGTATGAAAAGTTGCTAACCACATAGCCTGCGAAATAGCTTGAAAACGCGGCAAAACCAAACTGTGAATAATTCCTTAGGAAACTAACGTTAATTATACAGAAAGTTGATTTAGGTTCAAGACAACTATTTCAGCCATGTACTCATGCGCAATATTCCACCACAGAGGAAAGTGACAGGTCAGAAAACAATTGTTCGCAAGGGAGCTGACTAACTCCGCAACAATCACGCTGTAATTATCGAACATGAAGTGCAGTTGTCCTCTGTGATAGGTTTACGTACAGCTACCTTTCGCTTACTGGAGGAGGGAGCTCGCGCTTCGGTGTCCGCACTTTCACCAATCCACAGGCGCGCGCTGTTCACTGTCACTGCGGCACGCGCAATTCGATGCACTTGGACTGAACGCGAAACCTATGAGCGTTTCTGAAAATATACTTCAATATAATGAATGATAAAGTGTTACTGGATAAATTATCTTCTTGAGCCCCAACTTCTGCAATTTGTACTACATCTTCATCCTCACCATACTGTTGAAAGGAAACATGGCGCCTGAGATAACCAGGAAATGACGTAGTTCTTCCTAATTAGCATATTGCACAGTTCATGTTTATCAATTAAATGTGAGAAACCATTGTACTGAGCGTTCTTTAGTCAGTCAGTGGTCTTCAAAATAATGTTTATCATCAATCTGACTTGTCCCACAACACCCAATTCACTCTTGTTTAAGTTATGAGTTACCTGTTTTGAGCAAGGTTCGGTGAATAAACGTCATTTCCTGTGTGAGAACTCGTAGGCGTGTCCAAAGAACGTCTCAAGAAAAGTCACGTGGTACAAACCAGCTAAAGTGGAAGGGCCTAATAAATTATAGTATGACATCATACCTTGCCATCCATTTGCAGCCAATGACGTGCAAGGTAGTAATATGGACAATTTGATTAAATATGTAATGATAAATTCGTCATTGAATTTTGAGTTCACCATATAATGTCAACGATCATGTTTCTGATGAAGTTAATTTGACTGGGAAACTGCTTAAGATTGCATTGGCAAGGCCAAGTAGCAGGACAGCATTATTTTGCAGACTGTTTTTGACACTGACAAACAAAATATACAACAAAACCCAGAGATGAAGTCACCTCAGTTTGATGTAAGCAGTTAACAAGTGTTTTCCAAAGCCTTGCAACATGTTGATGAATTTGGTAACATTTTCTTTCATATTTGATGCATATGTCTTGTTCCAGATTTCATTTCACAAGTATTAAGTAGATGGATGATCACAACAGAATGTCAAATAGAAACGAATGCACAGGATGACTTTCACCAATCACATTTTTTAGCATTTGATACCAACCATGTTCGCCAATATCGTACAGTTGGTGCAAAAATTATGTTTACCGGTGTATAGTTTACAGATATGTTCTTGAAATATAGCAACCCTTTGCTGAGAGGAGGCCAGAGCTTGAGGGGCGCCTTGTGCTGTGTGAGCATTCGTAAGTCCATGCTATTCACATTATCATGTTTAACATTTGAAGAAAAAAAAAATCCAACTCAAACTCACTCTGTATACTGTAACAGTAGTAACCAACCGTGTTCCAGGTTATCTACCCTCCTTATGGTTTTCACTGAAATCTTTATATGGTGTACCAGAGTAAATAAAGTAATTGGAAGTTAAACTGGAAATCTTGCATTTGTGGGAGGTGTGCAGTGCCAGAGTTGGAGTGAAAACCATCAGGGTAGTAGATCTCTAAAAACAGGGTTGGAACTACTGTGGAGAAGAATATGAGTATTGAGATGATTTTTTTTTTTTTTTTCAAAAGTTAAACCAGAAATCTGGATTTCATGATCGATAAAATAAAACTAAATGGAACAATATAGAAAGCAGCATACTTGTACTGTATATACAGTACCATATGTATTTAAGATACTTGGTATTTACAAAAAAAACTTTTTGCCATCATATGTAAGATTTCAGCGTTTTCAAAGTGTTTCTATAAATTTTCTAATATGATTGAATAGACTTTTTTTCTGAACACATGGGTGAGCTTTTTGTGAAAGTTATCAGTAATTGATTTCAGCTAAAATGTTGATGGCCATTTCCTGGCTTTCCCTAGGAAAAACATATAAATCAACTGAGCACCTGAGGACAATCACCATTGTATTGCCAAGTGAGGATGAGAGGTCTGAACATCCTGTTTGGGAAGCATTAAGACAAGGCTTAACAATGAATACTATGAATAAAAAAACATCTCCTTGGGACGGTACAGGTGGGGGTTGACTGTCTGGCTGAGTGTAATTTTTTATTCACTCACATTTTATAAACTGCTTGTGTTTCTTTGTTCTGGGTATGATGTTGACCTCCTCAGGGGTACGACTGTTTTTCCCCGCATCACAACTTGTAATTAAATGCTTCATGTTTCTCATCATTACCATTGCATCCATCTTCTAATTATTTCCATCCAGGATTATTCTTAAATTAACCAGCCTGTTTTGAAATATCGAATAAGCAGTAAAAGAAGAAACCAAACAACAAAGATTTTCTTAATATAGTTCACTTCTTCACCCACCCTTCCAAGAATCATTGACCGTGAACACAGTTCACTGTGCAATCTACAAATGCAAGCTAAAGCTGTATCATACGTGTCATATGTGGTCACGATCCAGAAACGCCGCTGTCTTCTCTGGGCCAAAGTTAATTTAAAATGGACTGAGGCCGGATGGAAAACTGTTCTGTGGTCAGACGAATGAAAATTTGCAATTCATTTTGGAAACCACGGATGCCGTGTCATCCAGTCTAAAGAGGAGAGGGATCATCCAGCTTGTTGTCAGTGCACAGTTCAAAAGCCTACATCTCTGATGGTATCAAGTGGCATTAGTGCCTATGGCATGGGGAGCTTACACATCTGGGAAGGCATTATCAATGCTGAAAAGTATAGAGAGGTTTTACACAACATATACTCCCATCCAGAAAACATCTCTTTCAGGGAAGACCTTGCATATTTCAGCAAAACAAGGCCAAACCACATACTGCATCCATCACAACAGCATGGCTTAGCAGTAGAAGAGTCTGAGTGCTGAACTGGTCTACCTCCAGTCCAGACCATTCACTAATAGAAAACATTTGACACACCATAAAACGAAAAATCCGGCAAAGAAGACCCAGGACTGTTGAGCAGCTAGAATCCTACATCTGACAGGAGTGGGATGACAACATTTCTCTCCTAGAACTTCAGCAATTGGGCTTCTCACTTCCCAGATGTTAACAGACTGTTGTTGAAAGAAGAGTGGATACTAAACAATGGTAAACATCTCAGGGAAATACCCACTAGATTTGAATGCTCTTTTTGTTTGTCAGATTTATTAACAAAAGGTCAACATAAACAAGTTCAGTGATTCTGTGTTTAGCTGTACTCTGTTACACGTGACATCACGGCTCTGTTGGGTACTCAGTTGCTATTGGTTAAAAGATGCTCTAAGTGTGTGTATTATTTCCCTATTTTTGCTCTGCTATCCTGCTATCAACAGAACTTATATATATATATATATATATATATATATATACACAGTGCCGTGAAAAAGTATTTGCCCCCTTCCTGATTTCTTACTTTTTTGCATATTTTTCACTCATAAATGTTTCAGATCATCAAACAAATTTTAATATAAGACAAAGATAACCTGAGTAAAAATAAAATGCATTTTTTTAAATGATGATTCCATTTATTATGGGGAAAAAGCTATCCAAACCAACCTGGCCCGATGTGAAGAAGTAATTCCCCCCCCGCCTCCTTCTTAAATTATGGATTAACTTTGATTAACCACATTTTTTGAGTCTAATTTCACAAGCCACACCCAGGCCTGATTACTGCCAGACCTGTTGAATCAAGAAATCGCTTCAATAGAACCTGTTGACAAAGTGAAGTAGGCTAAAAGATCTCAAAAAGCAACACATCATGCTGTGAACTAAAGAAATTCAAAAACAGATGAGAAACAATGAAATTGACATCTGTCACTCTGCAAAGAGTTGCAAAACCATTTCTAAGGCTTTAGGATTCCGGTGAGAGCCATTATCCACAAATGGAGAAAACTTGGAACAGTGGAACCTTCCCAGGAGTGGCCAGCCTACCAAAATGACTCCAAGAGTGCATCGACAACTCAGCAAGGACGTCACAAAAGAACCCAGAACAACATCTGAAGAACTACAGGCATCACTTGCCTCAGTTAAAGTCAGTGTTCATGATTCAACATTAAGAAAAAGACTGGGCAAAAATGGCATCCCTGGGAGAGTTCCAAGGCGAAAAACACTGCTGACCAAAAAGAACACAAAGGCCCATCTCTCATTTGCCAAAATTCATCTTGATGATCCCCAAGACTTTTGGGAAAATATTCTGTAGACTGACGAGACAAAAGTTGAACTTTTTGGAAGGAGTGCATTCCGTTACATCAGGCGTAAAACAAACACAGCATTTCATAAAAAGAACATCATACCAAAAGTCAAACATAATGGTGGTAGTGTGATGGTTTGGGGCTGCTTTGCCGCATCAGGACCTGGATGATTTGTCGTAATTGATGGAACTATGATTTCTGCTCTCTTCCGGAAAATCCTGAAGGACAATGTCTAACCATCAGTGTGTGACTTCAAGCTCAAGCGCACTTGGGTTATGCAGCAGGACAATGATTCGAAACACACTAGCAAGTCCACCTCTGAATGGCTTAAAAAAAATAAAATGAAGATTTTGGAGTGGTCTAGTCAAAGTCCGGACTTAAATCCACTTGACATGCAGTGGCATGACCTTAAATAGGCTGTTCATGCTCAAAAACCCTCCAATGTGGCTGAATTAAAACAATTCTGCAAAGAAAAGTGGGCTAAAATTCTTCCACAACGATGTAAAAGACTCATGGCCAGTTACCGCAAACGTTTCATCGCAGTTGTTGTCGCCGAGGGTAGCACAACCAGTTATTAGGGGGCAATTACTTTTTCACATAGGGCCAGGTAGGTTTGGATAGCTTTTTCCCCTTAATAAATGAAATCATTTAAAAACTGCATTTTGTATTTACTCGTGTTGTCTTTGTCTATTATTAAAATTTGTTTGATCTGAAACATTTAAGTGTGACAAATATGCAAAAAAATAAGAAATCAGGAAGGGGCAAATACTTTTTCACGGCACTGTGTGTATTATATATATATATATAAATATATATATACACACAACCTCAATTCCGAAATAATTGGGACAAAGTGTAAATTGTGAAAAAAATCGAAATGCAATGACTTTCAAATCACACCAGCCAGTATTTTATTCACAATAGAACAGAGATATCATAGCAAATGTTAAAACTGAGAAATTTTACAATTTTTTTCCACAAAATGAGCTCATTTCAAACTTGATGGCTGCTACAGGTCTGAAAAAAGTTGAGACAGGGGCCTGTTTACCATGGTGTAGCACCCCCTCTTCTTTTTAACACAGAGTGGAGGCGTCTCGGCATTGAGGAAACAAGTTTCTTGAGTTTAGCCATTGGAATTTGATCCCACTCTTGTTTAATACAGGCTTCCAGCTGCTGGAGAGTTTTGGGTCTCCTTTGACGGACTTTTCATTTAATTATGCACCAAATGTTCTCAATCGGTGAAGGATCAGGACTGCAGGTAGGCCAGTTCAGCACACGGACTCTTCTACTATGAAGCCATGCTGTTGTAATAGCTGCAGTATGTGGTTTTGCATTGTCCTGCTGAAAGACACAAGGCCTTCCCTGGAATAATGTCATCTGGAGGGGAGCATATGTTGCTCTAAAACCTTTATATACCTTTCAGCATTCATGGTGCTTTTTAAAACATGTAAGGGTCCCACACCATATGTACTAATGCATCCCCATACCATCAGAGATGCTGGTTTTTGAACTGAACGCTGATAACAGGAGGGGCGGTCTTTCTCCTCTTTAGCCCGGAGGACACAACACACATTATTTCCAAAAAAAAAGTCAAATTTGGACTCGCCTGACCACAGGACACTTTGCCACTTTGCTACAGTCCTTTAAATGAGCCTTGGCCCTGGCAGCAAGGGGTCGCATACGAGCAAGCCTTGTACATAGTTCACCAATTGGGCATTCCAGATTTGGGTGGGATTGGAGATGCAAAATAAAAAAAATAAAAAAAAAAAAAATGAGCCTTGGCCCACAGAACACGGCGGCGCTTCTGGATCATGCTCAACAATGGCTTCCTTTTTACATGATAAAGTTTTAGGTGGCATCTGTGGATGGCACGGCGGACTGTGTTTACAGACAGTAGTTTCTTGAAGTATTCCTGGGCCCATTTAGTAATGTCAATGACAGAATCATGCCAGTGAGTGATGCATTGGGGTCTGAGGGCCCGAAGATCACGGGCATCCAGGAACGTCCTCGGCCTTGTCCCTTATGCGCAGAGATTTTTCCAGTTTCTCTGAATCTTTTGATGATGTTACGCACTGTCGGTGATGAGACCTTCAAAGCCTTTGCAATTTGACATTGAGGAACATTGTTTTTAAAGTATTCCACAATTTTTTTACGCAAGCCTTCTCAGGTTGGAGAGCCTCTGGCCATCTTTACTTCTGAGAGACTCAGCCTCTCTAAGACATCCCTTTTATAGCCAATCATGTTACACACCTGATGCCAGTTAATTTAATTACTTGCTAAATGTTCTTTCAGCTGATTCTCTTATATATTAATTGCTTTTTCAGGCCTCTCTTTTTTGCCTATGTCCCAGCTTTTTTGAGACCTGTTGCAGCCAGAAAATTTGAAATAAGCTCATTTTGTGGATAAAAATGTGAAATGTCTCAGTTTCAACATTTGAAATGTTTTGTATGTTCTTTTGGAAATAGCATATTGGCTCATGTGATCTGAAAGTCATTGCATTTTGATTTTATTCACAATTTACAGTTCGTCCCAACTATTTCGGAATTGGGGTCTTTATTTATATATATATAAGCAAACCACCAGAAAAGCAGTCACAGACAGGGCAACAGGCAGGCGAGAATCCAGTCCACTGGCCAATAATTTTAAGATAATAGACTTAGCTGCTTTCACGTGGTGGAGTAGCGGCCAGAGCGAGGCTTTTTGGAGGGAGCATAAACTTGGGATCCCTGTCTCTTTGCCTTTGGACTCAGATAGGGAAAGCAGGGAAAGAATAGCGGTGAGTAGCGCACTTGTGAAACGTGCTCTCGGTCAATCTGCCCCTGTCTGTTGCCTTGCCGGCTTTATATTGCAGTTTTTCCTGATGTAGATAGGGATCAGGTGTGTGGCCTTGTGCAGAATGTGATTGGGGAGCCCTTCTCATAGGCCTTGCTGCAACTGGTGAGAGCTGTCCAATGTAGAGTAGCGGCCAAGGGTGCTGAACGGAGCCCTGTCCGACATGCACTGTCCATGGTGTTGCCAGAGAGGGACGATAAGGGGAGGAGAACTGATGCTTCTAGGAGGTGTGACACAGAAAGTGGCCGTGCCTGTTGCCCTGGTCGCCATGATATAATATGTGTGTCTATATCAGTGGCAGCTCATGAACTGGCAACAGGGGAGGCTCAAAAAATCCCTTAAAATTAATGATTGGTCCCGACCTGTTTTCAATCATTAATTTAAATTACCATTACAGAAACTCCGAAAACTCTCAACATTATCAGGTGTGGCCAGTTTTCATTTATAACTTATACCTGTCAACTCTCACGCATTCGGTGTGAGTTTAAGTGGCATATTTACGTTCCTTTGTTGTAGTCAGCAATTATTCAATCAACGTGTATGTAAGAGATTCTCGCCCCGGAGTAAAGAAAAGCGTGAGAAGTCCGGAGTCGTAATCGGTATGCGTTATAAATGAAAACTGGCCACACCTGATAATGTTGAGAGTTTTCAGAGTTTTTGTAATGGTAATTCAAATTAATGATTGAAAGCAGGTCGTGACCAATCATTAATTATAACGGATTGTTTGAGCCTCCGCTGTTGCCAGTTCACGAGCCGCCACTGATTTTATTTATATATATATATATATATATATATATATATATATCTATCACACATATACACACACACACACACAGTGGGGCGCAAAAATTTGGGCACCCCTGGTTTAGATGTCTGTTACAATTATGGCCCTATCTTACGCCAGAGTCCCTAAACCCGTTATTTGGGGATTTCGCATTGCCTAAGAGGCGTTCCCCCGCGAAAGTTGCTATCTTGCACACCTGCCTATATCCCTAAAACACCAGCGCTACCCGTTACATTATGCATAGGCGTGGTTTGGGCGTTACGCCAGTTAAACCAATCAGTGTGCCAGGTACCACTGCCTTGCGGAGCAGGCTGCGCTATCCCAAATCCTCAAACTGAAATCCGTGATGGAGAGAGGAAGGTCGCCACGTTTCTCCGTTGACGAAGTTAAATTACCCGTGCTTGAGGTCAAATCCAGTCAGGGGAGGATCTGTTTAAGTTAATCATGAATTGTATTATTATTATTATTATTATTATTATTTGACATTGACATATTGTTTGATGTTTGGTATGTAGTAAAAAAAAAAAAAAAAATCAAGCCTACCCCTTTTGTGATGGAAACTTCAAAAAAAAAAAATAGAAAAATAAAAAAATGCGTTTCGCCATGCACTTCCAGCTCCCTCTCCCGTCTGAAATGAAGCATAGAACAAAAATCCCATTTTAGAAAAATAAAATTAGGTATATGCACTGGCACTCAGCGACGTAACTTTTTTTTTTTCAGCGAGAGCGGCATTTCAGAACTCTTCAGCGAATGAAGGTAATTCTGGTGACAAGTACGTGGTTTCGTCCGTTTACATTTTCCAATCGGACAGCTGTCTATTTTTTTTTTTTACAAGTTGCGTGACCGTGCTGCAAAACAGGTGTACATACTTGTCGCCGAAATTACCTTCATTCGCAAGAGAGTTCTGAAATGCTGCTCTCGCTGGAAAAAAAATTTCCGTTGCTGAGTGCTAGAGCATAGCGCTCTTGTGAAAGCCCAAATGCGGGTAGCGGGTGGTTTTAGGACCCGCTATACGCTTTCCCTAACGTGTGTGGTCAAGATAGCAATTGTAGGGAAAGCGCATAAACACGCCCACGGGCACACCTCCAGGCGCAAATAAAGGACTCGGCATAATACATAGCGGGTCGTGTGGCCGCAAGATATCGTTTAGGGATAGTGGAAGCTGCTAAATGCGTAATTCACGGGTTGCGGGTAGTGGCAACGGGTAAGGCAGTGTGAAAGATAGAGCCCTTAATCTCCAAGTGATTGAAAGCAAACCTGAACACTATATGCTACAAAGTTAACTATGACACATTACATTACATTTTAAAGAAAGAATAATTTTTATTTTTAACTTTTTATAGTTTCAAAATAATAAAACAAGGAAAAAAGGCCTTGTGCAAAAGTTTGGGAACCCTGTCAGCTAGCACTTTGTAACTCCTCCTTGGGCAGGTATAACAGCTTGCAAACGCTTCCTGTAGCCAGCTAAGAGTCTTTCAATTCTTGTCTTTGGAATTTTCCCCCCATTCTTCCTGACAGAACACCTCTAGCTCAGAAATATTCCCCGGCCTTCTTGCATGCACGGCATGTTTGAGGTATCTCCACAGACTTTCAATAATATTCAAGTCTGGGGACTGTGATGGCTATTCCAAAACCTTCATCCGTCTTTCCTGGAAGTACTTCATGGTGGATTTTGAGGTATGCTTCGGGTCATTGTCTTGCTGGAATACCCAATGTCTCTTCAACTTCAATTTCTGGACTGAGCTTTGAACATTAGCCTCTAGAATGTCTTGATATTTGGTGGAATCCATTCTTCCTTCCACCCGCACAATATTGCCAATATTGCCCACCTCCATGCTTAATAGTTGGCAACATGATGTTCTCTACAAATGCTTCACCCTTTTTTCTCCAAGCATACCTTCTTTGGTCGTGGCCAAAAAGTTCAATTTTGGTTTCGTCAATCCAAAGCACATTGTTCCAATAGGCTTGAGGTTTCTCAAGGTTTTCTTTTGCATTCTTCAGACGCTTAATTTTGTGTTGAGGTCATAGGAAAGGCTTCTTTCTTGCAACTCTGCCATGCAGGTCTTCATTATTTAAGCTACACTGTATTGTTGTCCTGTGAACAACTAGACCTGCGTCTGTTACTCTTTTTTTGCAGCTCTTTTGCAGTGATGTACGGGTTCTTCTGAGCATTTCTCACCAGATCTCGGGCCACTCTATCTGAAATTTTCTTGGTCTCCCAGATCTTGCCTTGACTTCAATTGTTCCATTTATTCTCCATTTTCTTATGATGTTTCTGATAGTAGAAATGGGTAGTTTGAAACATTGCATGAGTTTTTTTTGTAGCCCTCTCCTTGTTGGTGGAAGTGAATTATCTTGATTTTGATATCTTTGGACAACTGTTTAGAGGAACACGTGGTTTTTAACACCAGATACAACAGCCACCACAGTCGGATACTTTGGAAGGCATGGAGTTATTTCAGAATATGTACTACAACCCTGAAATTATATTCACCTGACTCATTGAAGCCCTAATGAGTAAATCACCTGGGTCTGTGCCTTAGTAATCATCTTCTTAAAAGGTAACAAAGAATAATCCACAAGAGTTCCCAAACTTTTGCACAGGGCCCTTTTTCCTTTCTTATCATTTAAACCTCAGAAAAATTATAATAAAAAGAAACCTTGCTTTTAAATTTGCAGAAAGGTGTCATGTTTAACTTCGTAGTAGTTAGTGTTCAGGTTTGCTTTCAGTCACTTGGAGATTAATTGTAACAGACATTTAAACCAGGGGTGCGCAAAATTTTGTACCCCACTGTATATACAATTAGGCACCCTGCACTTTTTTTAAATTCAAATCTGTATTAGATGTTTACTTTTTGTTTCCATTTTAGAGTTCCTGAAGATAAAAAGTAAATTAGAAATTCCAAATGCTAATTTAAAGAGAAGTTTAAAAAAAATAAATGTTATTATTCCATTTTTTATATATATATTATATATATATAAAATATATATTTTTTTTCTTTTACAATACAACAAAAACATTGCACACCACACGCACATATATATACACACACACACACACACACACACACACACACACACACAAAGGGAGTTACCCAGTACAATGAGATAAGCACTAAGCCCCTGCCCAGCTGTACTGCAGCAGGTCAGGGGCCCAGCCCCAACCCACCAGTACCAGGAAGGAGACAGAGAGTGCAGAATAATACAAATATACGACATGTTCACAATTGAGTGTCACACCACTGTAAAACAAGTACCCTTGGTTGGGAAAAGAACAACCAGACCGACCGTAATCTGATAGGGGCACCAATTCAAATAGTAGCATATAACCACAAGTTAATGTGCCATTTTGACCTGTGGGCCAACTTCAGACACGTACTATGAAATTAAGAGAGATAATAAACAAATGAACATCTATATATCAAAAGAATAATTAAACATAACAGCTTGTCATTATAAATACGTATCATAGTGTATCCCCATCCGTTTCTTATTCAAGAGTGATATAATTTGACTCAATAAATTTTTGTGATCACTGCCCAGATCTAGCAGAACAGAAGCTGCTTGTTCCATGGATATCAATTCCGGATAATCTTTTAGCCAGCAATCTATATTAAAACAATTTAACTTCCACATCTTCCAATTGATGAGTATTGTTCGTTTAACTGAAAGATAAGCTAAATCTAACAAATGCTGAAGTTCCTTTGAAATTACTCATTCTACATTTTTTCCCAGTAGACCCACTGCTGGACATAATGGAAAATTAATATTAAACAAGTGTTACCACGCACAACAAACCCCGCCCCTCGTACATACTGTCACCAACTTTTCCAAAATTCAATAGGCATCTATTCTGGGTCAGTGGCAATCCCTAAACCGAATTTGGGGTGAATCTGGCCATTAGTTTTGCTGCTAAAGTGTTAACAAACACACAAACACAGAAACAAACTGAACCAAAAACAATACCCCTTGCCCTCACCCTTCGGGTGGGGCGGGGTAATAATTTGCGCAAAAAATCTCTAGCACTTAAGTAAAATGCCTGCATCTCTGGGCAATGCCACAGTAAATGCATAAGAGTACCCGTCATCCCACTCCCATGCCAACACTTATCTGAAACATTACAGTTCATTTTCTTGAGTTTATGTGGAGTAATGTAGGATCTATTCAGAATCTTCATTTGTATAATTTTATACCTTACACATTTAGAGAGATAATTTGAACGACTCAAGATAGCTTTCCACTGGTCTTCTGTAAGATGTAGACCCAAATCTTTCTCCCATTGTGTTTTTATGGATGCATTACATTTAGAAAAAGTACAACATAATGATCTATAGATTTTAGAAACAATACCTCTGCCAGAGACTGCATCCTTTAATATCAATCGATTCCTTATCAGCTAACATTGTTTTGAAGTACAAGACTTTGCATGATGGACGTCAATTGCAAATACTGGAAGATATCCAAATTGTTCAAACCAAGTTTCACCCTAAGTTCATGAAAATCAAACATTTCTCCATTACTATTGAGTATGTGACCCAGCTCAGCAACATTTTTCATCTAGCCATGTATCATTGTTAATCGGTTTCCCGCCAGCCATAAATAATGAATTTTTCCATATGGGACAGGAGGGCAAGGATAAACCATTTATTTTAAGTTGTTTATGTATTGCTTTAGCTATTTTACATGAAAATAAGATGATAGGGTTTTTTATTCACTTATCAGATTTAGGGTGATACCAAAAAAAAAAAAAGAAGCTAAGGAGACATTTTTACAGTTTTCAGATATAATCTTCTGCTCCAGCCATCTCCAGCTACCAACATCGGCTTCATCCTTCTTATATGCCCAGGATATCGGGTATACACCATTATATGCTAAATGATATGTGTACACATCTGGTATCCCTAATCCACCCTTCTTCCTAGGGACAGACATTCTTTTTAGGCTAATTCTAGGTTTTTTATCTTTCCATAGGAACAAAAAAAATAATTTGTTAATCTCTTTGAACCATTTCTGAGGGATTTCTAAAGGGATAGAAGAAAAAAAGCTAATCTTGGAAGCACATTCATTTTAAGCACCTCTGCCTTCCCCCACAGTGATAATGGTAAGTTCGTCCATCTATTCAAATCATCCCGCACAGTTTTTAATCATTTGGGGCTGTTCAACTGAAAAACTCTGTCAATTGGAAAAGTGATGTTAACACCAAGATATCGCATACCCCTACCCATACAATAGGATTGGAACTCAGATTACCAGGGTGTGCGAGATGATTTAAAGAGACGGCTTCGGTCTTGGACCAGTTGATCTTGTACCCAGAAAGCAAATGGGGCACAGAGTGTGCAGGTCTAGACAATGTCAATAAAATATCTTCCGCATAAAGTTTAGCTTTAAAATCATGATTGAACAGTGTAATACCCGTTATATTCTGATTTTTCCTAATAACACTGGCAAGGGGCTTGAGTGCTAGAGTGAAGATGGCTGGAGAGGCTGGGCAACCTTGTCTAGTAGATCTAAAAAGCTGAAAAGTGAGAGAAATTAATCCACTGGTTTTGACACAGGCGACCGGGTTATGATAGAGGGCCTTAATCCATTGTATACACGTTGGTCCAAAATCAAACTTAGACAATATGTGAAACAGTTAAGACCACTCTATCTGGTCAAATGCTTTTTCAGCATCAAGAGAAATTGCAAGGGAGAGGTGCTGTTTTGAGAAAGTCAATCATATTAGGATTAGGAATGTTTTTATTCCATTAAAAATAGTCGATACAGATATTATAGTCTTGACAGAACCTTGATGCCAACGTCATTATAGCTGTTTTAGGCATATTGACCTGCAAAAATACCTGTCCCAATGGCAGTATGTTCTACTGCTATCAGTAAAGGCAAGATGGAATCCATAATTTTGATGACCATATGATGCACTCTTTAAATTTGTGCCTCACTTTAAAGAATGCATTACGGTTTAGGTTTTAGAGCGCAAATCTCCATAATCAAATAGGACAAATTTCTACTGTCAAAACAAAATGTTATTTGAGATTTAATGATTTCAGAGTAAGATATGATAAAAATATGGTAGTTACCTTTCACTCTTTTCTCAGACCCCCTCTGCAGTTAGCCGTGCTACTAAGATTATTGAGGCAACTGAAGGAGAGTCACAGGCTTACAGGCTTTAGCCTGGAGAAGTGAAAGGTAGGGTGAATCTACGAAGAGCGAGGGAGTAATAACCGAACCGTAACCATAACTGGGTTCATCTTCAAAAACAAAATTTTCAATTTCAGGTGAGCAAACTTGGACAGGATGCGCTCATATCTAAGCAAAATAAAATAGGAGACACTCCTGGATTGTAAGTCCGTAAATAAGATGTTGGGTAGATTCAAGGGGGTTTTACTTTATTCACAATGCAAATACTTTTGGACACCTTTGGAAAGAAAGACGAAAAAGAAGAATTGTCAGTGGATGACCAGTTATTCATAGGAGTGGCAATGAGAATACTAAGGCCGAATACTGTAAAATGCGGGCTGTGGTCAAAAACGAACTGAGGAATGCTAGAAGACTGTATGAAAGGCGAATTGTGGAAGGGGCAAGAACTAATCCAAAGTGCTTTTTTCAGTACTGTAGTAGAAAAAGGAAAGTCAAAGAAGAGGTTAAGTGTCTAAAGAATAAAGATAGATCGCTGCTGTATGAGAATAAGGATATTGCTAATACCTTAAATAGTTACTTTGTTGAGAATTTTACCTCGAAGTGGATTTTTATTAGGCCAGAGGGCATGTCCAATGCTCTACATTATTTAGCAGGAATTGAGGTTAGGGATAATGAAGTATTAGACAAGCTGCATAAAGTAAAGACAGATAAGGCAGCGGATCCTGATAGCTTACACCCTAGAGTGTTCAGGGAAGTTAGTGAGATCATCTCTAAACTGCTCTCATCTATCTTCAGACGGTCTTTAGAAACTGGAGAAATACCAAATGATTGGAAGCAGGCCACTATAATACCAATGTGTAAGAAAGGGGACCGTACTGAGCCTGCAAATTGCAAGCCAGTCAGTTTAATTTGCATTGCATGCAAAATACTGGAATCTATCATAAAAGACAATCTGGAATTATTTCTTGAACGTAACAATATCTTGAGGGATAGCTAACATGGCTTCCATAAGGGAAGGTAATGCCTGACAAACCTTCTAGGTTCTTGCAGAGGCCTCCAAGACTTATGATCAGAGCATGGCTTATGACATCATATACTTGGATTTTCAGAAAGCATTTGATACAGTACCGCATGAGAGACTCATTTTTAAAACAAGCTCCATTGGAGTTACAGGAGGTATTCTGGAGTGGATTCGAAACTGGTTACAGGACAGAACACAAAGAGTGGTGGTCAGTGGAGTGTCATCCGAGCTAGGTATGGTGGGGAGTGGAGTCCCTCAGGGATCGGTGTTGGGGCCCCTGCTCTTCCTCATCTACACTAATGACCTTGATCGGAATATTGAAAGCAAATTAGTTAAATTTGCGAATGATACTAAATTGGGAGATTTGGCGAACAGTTTAGAGTCCACAAAAGTGATTCAGGATGATTTAGATAGAATCCAGAATTGGGTAGAAATGTTGCAAATTAAATTTAATGTAGCGAAATGTAAAGTTCGACATGTAGGTAATAAAAACAGACAGGATTACTTCATAGGAGGTTTATAACTGGAATGTGCTCCACATGAAAAAGGTCTTGGAGTGATTGTTGTCCAAACCCTCACAGGTTCTAGCCATCGTGCTGTAGTAGTTAAAAAGGCCAACAGGATGCTGGGATATATAGCCAAAAGTATTGAGTATAAATCCAAGGAGGTCATTCCTCTCTTGTACAACACATTCGTTCGCCCAACATCAAGAATATTGTGCACAGTTCTGGGGACCATACTTTAAGAAAGATATAGAGGCTCTAGAAAAAGTTAAGAGAAGAGCCACTAAGCTAATTCCAGGTATAAAAGATGAAAGCTATGAGAAGAGGCTGAAGATCCTTAATCTCTTTAGTCTTAGGAAAAGAAGACTTAGGGGTGATCTGATTGAGGTCTTTAAATGTGTTAAAGGGATTAACAAAGTGAATTATGTAGGATTACTTAGGCCAAGTTTAGATAGTAGAACTCGGAATCACACATGGAAGTTGGCCAAGGGTAAATTTAGCACTGATATTAGGAAATATTTTTTCACCCAGAGAGTAATCTCAGTGTGGAATAGCTTGCCTGACCATATTGTTGAGGCAGAAACCTTGGGAATTTTCAAGAGCAGGCTTGATTTAGCGCTAGATATTGAGTCAATGAGTATCTGAAGTGATAGATTCACAATGGTAATAAGAAACTGGCGAGCCTAGTTGGGCTGAAAGGCCTGTTCTCGCCACTCATGTTAAGTTACATTTTAATTTTAAAAGGACCAATAAATCGAGCGGCTAACTTCCGTGACTCCACTTTCAACAGAAGATCCCGTGTTGAAAGCCACTCCTTTTGGTCCACCCGATATGATGGTGCTTGACGGTGCCTCCTATTGGCTGCGTTCTTCTGCCTCCTTGAAAAACTTAAATGAGAAGAATGGACCCTTCTCCACACTGACCAGCATCTACAGGGAAAGTGACTGACGGAGGGAATCTCAGACTCCTTCTCTAATTCCAGGAAAAGAGGAGGCTGATAGCCCAGCTGAGCCTCAAAAGGTATAAGGCCCGTGGTAGAATTAGGCAACAAATTGTGGGAGTATTCAGCCCGACCAAGAAAACGGCTCCAAGATGTTGGGTTATTGGCTACTGAACAACAAAACGTATTTTCCAAAGACTGATTTGTTCTCTCCGTCGGCCCACTGGTTTCAGGATGAAACCCAGACGACAGACTCACAGACACCCCCAGTTGCTTGCAAAAAGCTTGCCGAAAACGTGCTGTGAACTGTGGTCCCCGATCTGAGACCACCTCCAAAGGCAACCCATGCTGCTTGAAAACATGGTCAATCATGAGCTGAGCAGTCTCCTGTGCTGATGGCAGTTTCGGCAATGCAATAAAGTGGGCTGCTTTAGAAAAGCGATCAACCACCACGAAAATAACCGAGTTGCTGTCAGAGACTGGAAGGCCGGAAATAAAGTCCAGTGCAATGTGGCTCCAAGAGCACTTAGGGATGGGTAATAGCTGCAGTAAACCAGAGGGTGGGAGATGAGAGCCCTCGTTCCGGGCACACACACAGCATGCTGCCACAAAGTCCCGAATGTCTTTCCCCATGCTAGGCCACCAAAAGCGATGGGCCACAAACTTTTTAGTGCGATGGACCCCTGGATGACCCACCAATTTAGACAAGTGTCCCTACCGCAGCACCTGAGACTGTGCTGCCAAAAAAAACAAACAAACATCCAGAAGGTTTCCCATCTGAACCAGGATCAGAGCATAGTGCCTTCTGCACCACGGCCCATTAAGCCCTGAGCCTCTGGCTCGAAAAAATGAAATGAACATATATCTGCAACTACGTAGTCTATTATGATACCAAGATTATTCAAATGAAGGGAACACCTTTGGGGATTTTTGTCTTGGTGTAAAAATCAGTATATAGGTCACTGAGTCAGAGTAAATCAAGATGGAGCACGGGCCCGGCATAAATGAAAGATTTCATTTCCGACTAACAAAATTTTACTTTTAGGGGTCATTCCATGTCAATGCCACCTGTGTACATGACACCTCTCAGCAGCGCCGCCGTCAGCCTAGCCAATGCCCGGGGATAAAATGGCCTCGCAGTGCCCCCCCCCCCAAGTAGACTATAGAGTTAATTAATAGGCTACAATAACAGAATGAAAAATAGAATGATGAAAAAACACGCTGACAGGACACTTTATGTGACACTTGTTTAGTGTTGTTTAGATAAATAATATCATGTTTCAAGGATCGCATGTAAAATAAATAATGTAGGCTACTTTTCTCAAACAGATGCATGAATTCACAGATAAATGCAGTGACGGGCGGTGAACGGAAAACCGAGGGGGCGGAAAACATCCCTTCAAACGGGTGAGATTAGTGACCCGATTTCAATCATTGTTCGTGGTCAACATATTAGTTTCCCTTATTATGAAATGTTTGGCGAGTGAATAATAAATTCTATAATATGTTTAATTCACATGCCTTAA
Organism: Gymnothorax javanicus; assembly: GCA_029692085.1. Taxonomy (NCBI): domain Eukaryota; kingdom Metazoa; phylum Chordata; class Actinopteri; order Anguilliformes; family Muraenidae; genus Gymnothorax; species Gymnothorax javanicus. The sequence goes on along the minus strand of CM056193.1, from coordinate 154,725,056 downwards.
TGGGCAACTCTTCACGAAAAAACCACTGTGGATTTTCCGCGTTAAATGTTGTCACATCTGAAGCAAGTCGTCAAACCTGTGCGTAATGATTCTTGAATTGAAAAAGATTGAAATGCGCTCTTTTTTGCTTTCACTTGGTGCGTTTGATTTCTCTTCTTAACGAAGACAATTAGCTACACCTGAGAGGGGAGAGTTCAAGTGTCTTTTACCAGGGAAATTGACTGAAAACAGATCAAGACTAATAAGCAGTTTTAAGACATGTTTATCGCCCTCCTTGTTCTCTGTCCACCGCCCGCCACTGGGTAAATGCAGGGCTGCCAACTCTCACGCATTCGCCGTGAATCTCACGCATCTTAGAGGCATTCATGTTCCCATTCCGCAGTCAGCAATTATTCAATTGACGCGTAGTTGAGTCCTTGAGCATGGAAGTTATCCAGTTTCACGTGCATTACGGTGGATTTCACCACAAATGACATGGAAATCGATTATGACTCGGGAATTCTCGGGCTTGTCTTTACTGAGGGATTGAAAGCAATAAAATTGCATAAAAACGTTTAAAATGGTCTTATTTCATTAAAACAATTTAAACGATCATGAAACATGCATTGTTTCCAATCCCTGAGTAAAGAGAAGCACGGGAAATCCGGAGTCATAATCGCTTTCCATGTTACTTGAGATGAGGTGCACCTTTACGCAAGTGAAACGGAAACTTCAAAGCGCAAGGATTTTAATTCCGCGTGAGAATCTCATTAAGCATTCAATGAATAATTGCAGACTACGGTGAATACGCCTTCAAAATGCGAGAAACTTACACCGTATGCGTGAGATTGCGTAGAAAGTTGGCAGCCCTGTAAATGTCTCAGAAGCCTATTCGAAATATGTATTCTCAAGGATCGCAACAGATAAAATCATGAATATTGTTACAAACATACTTAAGTAAATGTTTTGACAGGCCAATTAAAACAACAACAAAAAACATAAAGTTGGCTACACATAGCCTATTCATTTGACAAATGAAAGGCGCCGCACTTTTCTAGTTACGAGCAAAGTCAGAAAGATACGCAACAAGGGATCTCAGGCCAGCGAGCGTGCGTGGTAGTTCCATGGACCTATAAGGAGAGCTGGATAGACAACCAAGGCTGGAACACACGCCGACATGGGCGTAGCGGTGAACCTGATATTGCAGGTCACGTGATGCCATGGGGGCCAAAAAGAAATTTCTCCATAGGGAATAATTGAAAAAGACACGCTGATAAATCCGTAAATAATTTTTATTTACAGCCACAAATTATCGATACCGAAACGGTTTATTTTTCTCTTTTAAATCATTGACGCCTCGTTTCTCGGCAAAGACAAAATGTTTTATTTATATTCAGGCTATGCGAACACCAACGGGTCCTCATATGTATGCGCGTTCTCGTCTCCTCCGAATTTAGCACTGCAGCGCAGCGGATGTGAGTGGGTGGAGCAATGGGCATTCCTTGCCGGCTGTCTGTGTTCAACATTAAAGACGTAGCCAAGTCGGTAAAGTGAGCTGGCGACGTTACGGTGCAAATATTATATTGAGCAACAAAAGAAACAATAGGTTAATTAAAGACAGACCGGAAAATAAGTTTGCGCGTAATTATCATAGAAAATCAAATTTACTAATTGCGAGCAGATCTGGTCTGATCAGAACCGCGAGGTCCTCGAGGCTTTAGCCGGGGTCTGTCATGCTTGTTATTATGCTGCCCAGATTGACGCAGATGTTGATTTGATTGCTTATAAGATGTTTCTGGGTCCGTAGCGGGTTAAATACCACTACTAAGGGTTGCTGGCCCTGTGCAGTGTGCAAGCAGGCTGCGCTCTTCCGTAGTTGCGTTCCTCAATGGGTAGCTTCTGGAGTGGAATCATAGAAACACAAATCACCAGTACTAACACCAGAGAGGAAGAAAAGGACCAGTGGGCTAACCCAAGCAGGGGCTGATCCTGATTTTTTTTTCAGGGTTTACTCCCATAGATCCGCTGCGTTTTGCAATACTAGGGGCGGCGCTAAGAGCCACAGCATACGGTCTTCGGAATGTGAGAGGCTAGGTAGTGCGGCCACTTGCTAATGATAAGCCGTATGCTGCGCATCACATGCCGCTGGATATGGGGAGACCAGAAATGGGCATTCCTTGCCGTCCGTCTGAGATCAACATTATAGACGTAGCCAAGCCGGTAAAGTGAGCTGGCGTTACGGTGCAAATGTACTGAGCAACAAAAGAAAGGCAAGTTCATTAAAGGCAGACCGGAGAATAAATTTGCGCGTATTTATTGAAAATCAAATTCATTACTTGCGTGTGCACATTTACACTCGTTTCATCAAACGTTTCTTTGTTCTGCGGTCACTTTTAGTAACCATTAGAGCACATTAACTTTCTAGCTAACTTGCGTTTCTTTTGTTGCTCAGTATATTTTTGCCATTTTATTTTAATAAGGTCGTTGCAAGTTACGTATGTGGTCACATGATCCCCGAAGCAAAATGTACACAGAGGTTGATCGCAGCATAGTGAAAATGGGGAAATCTTGTGCTGCTGTTGCTTGCACCAATAATAATGCCATTCAGTCGTCTGGAAAATACGGCAAAATAAGTTTCCATCAATTGCCACAAAATAATGAAGCCCTTTGAAAGATTGGCTTGTTAAATTAAGAAGAATTGACCGTGGAAAGCCTTACAAACCAACAAAACATTCAGTTCTTTGCTCAGAGCACTTCGAGAAAAGCTGCTTCACGTACCAGAAGTTCACAAGTAAGTCAACGGTTTTGTTGTAATGAACGCTGGTTTTAAAGTGAAGATTTAAAGAAATTAGTGGAAAATATATATTCAATACAAATATTAACCTTAAGCCTGAACGCTCCCGTAACGGGGGCAATGAATTTGCATAATAAATACAGCATGTTTCCTAATAGCCACCTCGTCACGCGGCATATCCTCTTAAAGCGAAGAAACTCGGCGAAAAGTTCGTGATGACCGTTTTTACCTAAACCGAACACAGTTCAAGTACCAAGCAAGTAAATAAGCATCTAGCAAAGCATTAAATAAAATAAGATTAAATAATCAGTGCTCTATACCAAGCATTTCTACTGAATTTGTGATATGCATACAAACGATACCTCAAATGAAAAAGGACTGTCCACAGATTCCAACGATATAAGCCTTGTCATTTTAAATTGACACCACACTCAAAGAACAGCAGGCATACACTTTAAATGCTACAGAGATATGCAAAAATTATTCTTACCTTTGATATTTTGTCATAAAAGCTGTTTGTGGGTAAATCTGCGCTTGCTATTGTTCTAGCCAGTCTATCTGAGAGTCCTCTCGCCATTATGCTATACACTGGAAGACCTCAGCAGTATAATCACTTAAATGGTTTGTTCTTTGTATTTTCGCTATAATTAACCGCTAAATATTCAACTGTTGTTTTCAAAGCCGGTTTATGACAGAGAATCCTTGCGTCAATATGCTGAAGTTCAAACACAGCACAGCTATACAAGTGCTAAGTCGACCAGTGAATATACTGGACAAAGAAAATTAGGGATCACCCCAATTTTCGAATTTGAAATATTTGATAGTTCAAATTATGTTCCATATCATATTTCAATATTAAAAATCAGAGTGATCCCTAACTTTCTTTGTCCATTATATATAGTCTGTTGAGCTAGTGTCGTGGATAAGGCGGAGCATTTGGACCTGAGGTGCAATATCCGGTTATACATGCAACACTTCAGAGCAAGGAAATACATTTTTTGTATAAATAAATAATAATTAATCGATGCATTCCCATCCCATCAAAGCCATCTTCCTGAGTTACTTCGGGGATCACGTGACTTACACTGGGGTTTCTGCATCCAGTGCAACGCCTCCATTGATGAATGGCCGCAATATGTAGCAACTCGATTGCCACACTTCATGTAGCGCGGCAAAATGTACTGTAAGCTTAGGCCGCTGTTTTGACATCCTAGAACCGTGTACGCAGCCAACTCTCACCTTACTTTTTCGTATTAAAATGATATGGATATATCCATGAACTGAGTTGTATACTTCCATTACTTTGAATAGCACCAATTCACATTACTCTATTTCGATGCGTTCTGCATAATGTGTCAGCTGAGTAGCATCTAATGTAATGTCCATATGAGTGCATTTATAGCACTACCTAAATTCAGTTCGAACACTGCTTAGCAAACCATTTATTGATCATTCTTCATTCTTAAATTACAGACCTTCATGCTTGATGGCGAAACTTTTCAGCAACTTGACAGATGAGATCCAAAATGATAACATTTTTGTGCATGATCCGAACAAGCACTGAACATACATACTCATTATTTGTGGTACAGCCTTTATTACAGTTTTTGGTTGGTGGAAACGTCAGAGTATATGAAATCCGAACATCTAATGTTCGTGAGCAGCATCTCAGATCAACGGGAGTGATGCAGGTAGATTCGACGGTGTGGCTGATTTTCATCTGAACGAAGATAATACGAGTCCAAAAAAAATGCAACAGTTGAGCATGAGACGAAGATCGAATAGATGTACAACCCCAATTCCGAAATAGTTGGGACGAAGTGTAAATTGTGAATAAAATCAAAATGCCTTGCAGATCACATGAGCCAATGTTATTCACAATAGAACATCGATAACATTTCAAATGTTGAAACTGAGACATTTTACATTCTTATCCACAAAATGAGCTTCTTTCAAATTTTATGGCTGCAACAGGTCTCAAAAAAGTTGGGACACAGGCATAAAAGGCCTGAAAAAGCTAGCCTAAATTACGCAGAGCCGGCCACTATCCTAAAATTGAGTACCACAACTACAATCGATGTTAACCCGCACCTAGAAATGCAATGAGACAGTATTCAAATTATAATCAAGACAGACTTTATTGGAAAGGGAATTGAAAGCGGTTCGCTGACATGCAGAAATTCATGGATGATCTGTTGAATGCACTCCAAGAGGCTCAGATATCTCTGGGGAAAGACAGAAAAAAGGAGCTTTAAAAAAAAAGGTAAAAATAACGCAGTACAATGTGCGTAACGTTTCACGTTAGACCCACATTTGACTATACTCCACCGGATGGTTATAAGTAGAGCGAAGCTAAGTTATGTTACCTAAAAGTAAATTAGCTTGCCAGAATTGACGAAAGTTTAAGGCTCCTGACTTCAAAATATATCGGTTTATAAGGCACGTGCAGTGCGTTGTGTGTTCGGTTTGTTGCATAGGTTTATTGTCTTGAATCCTGAGAAGATAATGGAATTCGCACGCAGACAAGCAAGAATCGTCTGACTCCATTAATGTGGTTATTCATCGTTGAACTAAAGAGGACACGAGCCTGGGGCGCGTTTCCCAAAAGCATAGTTGCAGCAACTTAGGTAGTTCGTCCATTAACAGTCAATGGTTCCAACTATGGAAGTTAGCATCTGTGATTTCGAGAAACGCACCCCTGAGCAATATCACGTTAACGTACACAACAGCAGGTCAACTTTTTTGCCGACATTTTTGAGTTGAAATCAATGTTAAATAACAGTCGTTTTAAACATTTGATGTTGCATTTGTGTTTTAAAATTGTATCTCAAACTATGATTAAACCATTGCCGGCGGCTATGTTTTCTTTTTTTTTTTTCTTCGTTCCGGTCATAGGCTACTTATATCAGGGTGCTGTCTGCAGTGGTCAGAATTTCCGGAGAAAAGTGATCGTGAGCACGCAGCTGGGTCGGAGTTCCACGAGCGCGAGCCGTTGTCATGGACACCGCGGATACCAGCGAGTTCATGAGCCCCACACTACGCATGTGTGAGCCAAAAGTCACGGTGAAGCCCCACTACACACGGGAATTCTCCGCACTCCTCCGCATCCCATTCATTTTCTATGGCATGCGTGCGTTTTTGTGCGCGATGCATTCTGGGATACCATCCGAAACGAGCCGGGCTCCGGTGCGGGAAAGTGGGAGGGACGAAGATGAAATTTTCAAGCCATATTGAAATGAATACGGTTCCCGTGCTCGTGAACCAGTCTCTTTAAACTTGAAAATGAGCGGGGGAACTTTTTATCAGGGACCAACAACAAGCAGAAATTGTTATTGACTAGCCAGCTGGCTATCTTATATCAGTTTTAAATGGTATAAAAAGTTCCTGTGCAAAAGTTCAGCCGTGGTGAAGTAGGCCTAGATACAAATCGCAATTTCACTTAACATAATTCCAACGTTACATTACTGTACAATTTAACATGGTGAGTGACGTTTTGAGCTTCTTGGCTCACTATCGTAAACAACTAGGCGACATGAGCGTTTCTTTTCAGGGTATCTGACATGATTAATTTAAAATGGATCAGGCCGTCACGGTTTAGCTACATTATTATTCTGTTAAACCCATCAACTCTGTATTTAAAACAACAGCATAAAAATCAAAATCCAGCGGGAATGGATTCTATTTACGCCCACAGGCCAGCAGACAAGATACGCCCATAAACGAGCAACTCCACTGGATGGTGCGGATGACATGCGGATTTTCCGTGTGTAGTGGGGCTTCACCGTCACACAGCGTATGTCCGCGTGGGTCCGGAAGATTGGCCCCCATGTCGGCGTGCTGCGCCATTGAGCAATTTCCATTGAAATGAATGGGCGGCCATTTTCCAATTGCATATCTAGTGAAATATAAAACATCCTTGGGTAGTTCACGTCATCAGTCTTGTGTTGCGGCGCGAAAGACGGACCAAACCACTTCCACTGGGGGGCTGTAAATCTATTTTTACCACTATGTCATTTGTCGAGGAAAATGAGCAAAATAGAATATATAAAGCTTTATGCAACTGAGAATACTATGTTAAATCTTCACAGATATGTATTATGATGAATTTTCCAGCAGATTATTTTAAAATCGGGGTCAGTTTCATGCCCCCCCTAGTCTGATGCCGGGGATAGCAGTCCCCTTTGCCCCCGCCCCCCGGGCCGGGTGGCCTTGCCTCTCAGATTTTGCTCAAGCTTTGTCCAAAAATACTTTATGGTACCAAGCAAAAGAATCCCAAGTTTTGTGTCAATCTCTGTAACAGTTTTCGTGTGGCGCCCTCTTGAAATTTAGGCCCCCGAAATTCAGCTAAGTTTTAGGTTAATAGCACCATTAGTGGGGGACATGTAGGAGTCTGAAAACCACTATGGGCCAAAATGACCCTTTCAGACCCTGGACTTCAGACCCCCAAATGACCCCGTGGGCCCTGGATGATGGTAATGAAATTTATACCAGACATACAGTTGCAATCAAAATTATTCAACCCCCATTGCAAATTGGGTTTAATAGCAAAATTTACAAACTTTCAGCTGTTTGTGATAAACGGATTAAACAAGAACATTTTAAATAGCTCAACACAACTAATATTACAAGTGGTTTCTCCAAATTTAACGCAAAATGCCATTTTTAATTACTGCTGCAGTCTCAAAATTATTCAACCCCCCGAATAGAATCCCTCATATTTGCAAATCAGGTGTTGTCTCAAGCACACCTAATACAGCTAATCAGGAGCTTAATTAGTTGCATCAGGTTTGCTCGAGATAGAATACATCAACTACTTGCACTCGCTAGGGGTTTGTTGACAGTGACATTTGATTGCATATTAAAAATATGGCTGTCAATAGAATTGTCCAAAAAGCTAATAGAGGAGATCATTGCCTGGCACAAAAAAGGAAAAAGATAAAAAAAGGTAGCACAGGCATTGGATTTTCGTAGAGATATAGTTGGAGGCATAGTTCGCATGTTCAGAGTTAAAGGAAGAGTGGCAACAGAACCAGGATGTGGCAGAAGGAGGAAGCTATCAATGGCTGTCACCAGATTCCTGAGGAGACGGGTGGTCAAAAACCCTCGAGTGACTGCTGGAGACCCGCAGCAAGACTTGGAGGCAGCAGGCACTTAGGTTTCAGTTTGCATAGTAGGGTGCATGCTAAATGTTGAAGGTCTCAAAGACATACACCACAACTGATCCAAAAGCACAAGCTCCAATAGGCTCAAAACCATATAAATAAGCCACAGAAGTTTGATGATATTGTTCTGTGGAGTGATGAAACAAAACTAGAATATTTCGGGCTTATGACTCAGTGGTATGCCTGCAGGAGGCTGCCTTACTTTCTCTGGCACTGGAAATCTGCAAAGTGTGGAGGGCAAGATGGATTCAGTCAAGTACCAGGATATCCAAGGGGAAAATGTCATGCCATTTGTAGGGAAGCTGACGCTTGGGCATCATTGGACCTTCCAAAAGGACAATGATCCTAAGCATACCACTACATCCACCAAGCCTTGGTTTCAGAAGAAGTCTAGGAAGATTCTTTAGTGCCAATCACAGTCACCTCACTTGAACCCCATAAAAAATCTCTGGTAGGATTTGAAGAACACAGTTGCAACATGCAAACCCTCGAATATTAGTGAACTGGAGGCCATTGTCTGTGAGGACTGGGCTAAGATTCCTTGGGAATGCTGCCAAAAGCTGACATCTGCTTATGCATCACATCTCCAGCAGGTCATAGCAGCAAAAGGGTGCTCTACTAAGTATTAAAGATGCTTGTCATAAAGGGGTTGAAAATTTTGAGCCGGCAGTAGTCATTGGCATTTTGTGTTGAATTTGGAGAAGACACTTGTAATATTTGTTGTGTTGAGCCATTTAAATTGTTCTTGTTTGATTTGTTCATTGCAAACAGCTGAAAGTTTGTAAATTTTGCCAGTAAGCCTAATTTGCAGCAGGGGTTGAATAATTTTGATTGCAACTGTAGAACACTTATTTAATGAAACAAAAACTTTGAATATCAACCTCCTTCTATATGAACATACTTTATGAAAAAAAGGCATTCTGAGACTCTTTGTCGGTAGAAATTTTTAAGTCCGGAAACTAGGTCAAACAGGATTACGCTGAAAGAGTTGACCAAATTGTCAATTTCAGTTATAATTACATTAATACAGGTGTTCATCAATGAAAACCTGAGGCAATCATCCAAAATTATGCAAAAAAAGAGACTTCAACCCTTTGTACACCATAATACAACTATGACCTAATGTAGTGGGATAGCAGGTTATTGCTGACAACATGGTCAAGGTTGATGATTCATGAAACGTGCCAACGATATCCTTTCTTGGCCATCAGACCTGGAACAGGTTCCATGCTGGGTGCCATTCCAGCATATTATCTGCTGTATAGATGCACCTAAAATTTATGGACACAGTGCGTGCCAGTGCAAACTTGCGGAATATGACCATCAAAAAATCGCATAGCTTCTTCCTCAATTTGTAGGACAGAAGACCTGAAGGATTCTGAATCAATGCTATTCCTTGTTCCTGGTAACAATAGAATACTACCACGTCCCAATAAATTATCTTGTGTATGTGCTGAAACCGTGTCTTGACCAATTTTATTCAATAACTTGGAATCCTTGCAAATTTATTCTGATTGGCTTCCAGCGAATTAACACTATCCTTGCTTAAGACATGCTTGGGCCTTTATTTTAACCCTTAGCTATATTTCATTTGGTGAGAATCATAAACAACACAATTTATTGGGACACATGGTAATATAACAGGGGATACCTGATCTTGCACGGGGTGATCAACCTTGACTGCATTGACAGTGTGTTGTAACCTGGTTTCCCACTACATTAGGTCATGGTTGTGTTATGGTGTACAAGGGGTTTAAGTCCCTTTTGGCTAATTTTGGATGCTTACCCTGTATTAATGTAATTATAACTGATTTTAGACAGTTTGGTCAACTCATTCTATGTAATCCTGTTTGACATAGTTTCTGGAAGAAATTTCACCCAAAATAGGGTCTCAGAATGACTTTTTTTAAAAGCATATTCATACATAAGGAAGTTGATTAAGTTTTTATTTCAGTAAATGAATGTTTAAATATGTACAGTGCTGTAAAAAAGTATTTGGCCCCTTCCTGATTTCTTTCTTCTTCTTTTTTTTTACATAATTGTCACACTTAAATGTTTCAGATCATCAAACAAATTTTAATCTTAGACAAAGATAACCTGAGTCAAAGAGCTATCCAAACCTACCTGGCCCTTTGTGAAAAAGTAATTGCCCCCCTTGTTAAATCTTGAATTAACTGTGATTAACCACATTTTTCTGAGCAATTTCACTAGCCACATCCAGGCCTGATTACTGCCAGACCTGTTGAATCAAGAAATTACTTGAATAGAACCTGTCTGACAAAGTGAAGTAGGCTAAGGATCTCAAAAAGCAACACATCATGCCGTGATCTAAAGAAATTCAAGAACAGATGAGAAACAAAGTCATTGACATCTATCAGTCTGGAAAGCCTTACAAAGTATTTTTTCTAAGGCTTTGGGACTCCAGCGAACCACGGTGAGAGCCATTATCCACAAACAGAGAAAACTTGGAACAGTGGTGAACCTTCCCAGAAGTGGCCGGCCTTCCAAAATTACTCCAAGAGCGCATCGACGACTCATCCAGGAGGTCACAAAAGAACCCAGAACAACATCTAAAGAACTGCAGGCCTCACTTCCCTCAGTTAAAGTCAGTGTTCATGATTCAACAATAAGAAAGAGATTGGGTAAAAATAGCATCCATGGGAGAGTTCCAAGGCGAAAACCACTGCTGACCAAAAAGAACACAAAGCCTCATCTCACATTTGCCAAAAAAAAACATCTTGATGATCCCCAAGACTTTTGGGGAAATATTCTGTGGACTGACGAGACAAAAGTTGAACTTTTTGGAAGGTGCGCGTCCCGTTACATCTGGCATAAAACTAACACAGTATTTCATAAAAAGAACATCATACCAACAGTCAAACATGGTGGTGGTAGTGTGATGGTCTGGGGCTGCTTTGCTGCTTCAAGACCTGGATGACTTGTCGTAATTGATGGAACCATGAATTCTGCCCTCTACCGGAAAATCCTGAAGGAGAATGTCTGACCATCAGTTCGTGACCTCAACCTCAAGCGTACTTGGGTTATGTAGCAGGACAGTGATAAGAAAAACACCAGCAAGTCCACCTCTGAATGGCTTAAAAAAACAAAAAAAAAAACAAAATGAAGGTTTTGGAATGGCCTAGTCAAAGTCTGGACTTAAATCCGATTGAGATGCTGTGGCAGGACCTTAAACAGGCTGTTCATGCTCGAAAACCCTCCAATGTGGCTGAATTAAAACAATTCTGCAAAGAAGAGTGGGCTAAAATTCCTCCACAGCCATGTGAAAGACTCATTGACAATCAATGAGTTGCAGTTGTTATCGCTGAGGGTGGCACAACCAGTTGTTAGGTTTAGGGGGCAATTACTTTTTCACATAGGACCAGGTAAGTTTGGATAGCTTTTTCCCTCAATAAATGAAATCATCATTTAAAAACTGCACTTTGTATTTACTTGGGTTATCTTTGCCTACTATTAAAATTTGTTTGGTGATCTGAAACATTTAAGTATGACAAATATGCAAAAAAAAAAAATCAGGAAGGGGGCAAATACTTTTCCACAGTACTGTATATTTTTCTGGTATAAATGCAATTACCATCATCCAGTGCCCACAAGGTCAACTGGGGGTCTGAAGTCCAGGGTCTGAAAGGGTCATTTTGGCCCGAAGTGGTTTTCAGATCCCCGCAAGTCCCCCACCAATGGTACTACTATCCTAAAACTTAGTTTGGTGGTGGGAAAGTTCCCAAATATGAGGGAGAACCATATTTCCAACAGTAACATTCACTGAACTGAATCCAAGAAACCCCCAAAAAATGAAAAATCACTTGCCGCCTTCAAAAAATTTGGATTTTGGGGGCCCTCCTCTCACCCTTCTGATGTCTCACGGTGATTCTGGCTGCAGGATCCGGATATATGGGCCAGAATACACCAGCACATCAAATTTTAGCTTCATATCTCCATTATGTGAGAAGTTTTAGTCCTTGCTACAAAACAAAATGACCAATTCACGCAAGTCAAAAAAGGGCGTTGCACCCAAATTTCAAGAGGGTGCCACAAGAAAACCATTAGATACTGCCATGAAACTTGGGATTCTTTGTTTGGCACCATAAATTATTTTTAGACAAAGTTTGAGCAAAATCTGAGAGATGTCACGTACAAGGCACCTAAATGTTGGTTGTTTTGGCATGGAATGACCCATTGTTACTCTTTGTTTAACTCGTGCTTGACTTCTGAAACTGTGGAGACCTCAGTGGTTTAGTTACATCACGTGATTCCATTGCTATCCTAGGGCAAGTATTTAGTAATACATGGAGCAGTTTTTTTTCTCTTGCAGACAACAGCTGTACATATCAGCTCAGTATGTGTAGAACTTTTAATTGGCATTAAATTTTGTTTAGTAAAGTGTTATTTTTTTTAAAACATCATAGCATGGGGATGGGTTTCTTTAGCATTTTTGTTTTACAATATATTCTGTATCATGAGCAATCACGAGCCAACCATGTCAAAGTAGTTTTTTTTTTTAAACATTTACATTTTTTCATTTCAAAACAAATGTAAGATTATTGAGCGGCAGCAAAGTGTGGTTTGTTAGTTTACATGACCTCTTTCAAACTTGTTCATTCAGAGCTTAAAGTTAGAAATTTAAAATGGCTGATATCTCAAAATGTCTTACATGTGGATTGGTTCAGTCTGGCCGCAAGGTATCCATTTAACACTTCATCTAATATTAATTCCAATGAAGTTGGGACTTGTATAAAAACAGAATTCAATGATTTGCAAATCCTTTTCCGCCTATATTAAAGGTGCACTATGCAAGTTTGTTTACTTTCTGCACGATTATATTTTTGTCTCAATTCGCCGACATCTCTCCACGACCCGCTGGCTGCCTGCCCCTAAATTCACTATAAAAAAAACTTGGGCTCTGGAGACCGCACAAGCCTCACAAACTGCAAATAAACACAAGGGGTACAGGCTGTACCCCATAACATAACAAACCGTCCTGGCCAATCACCGACAAGAGTTAACAGTTATGGAAGCACGGGAAGGAGGGAACTATGGGAGGGAGGGGCGGGCTACATCTGTTTTGTTTGAGTTCGAATGTCAACAGAAGTGAAAGTAAACAAACTTGCATAGTGGACCTTTAATTTGAGTACACCACGAAGACAAGATATTTAATGTTCAAACTGATACTTTGTTTTTTTGGAAATATTCACTCATTTTGAATTTGATGCCTGCAACACGTTCCAAAAAAGCTGGGACAGGGGCATGTTTACCACCGTGTTACATCACCTTTTGCTTTAACAACACTCAATAAGCGTTTGGGAACTGAGGACACTAATTGGATAAGCTTTGTAGGTGGAATTCTTTCCCATTCTTGCTTGAGGTTTGCCTTCAGTTGCTCAACAGTCCGGAGTATCCGGTGTTGTATTTTGCACTTCATAATGTGCCACACATTTTCAATGGGAGACAGGTTTGGACTGCAGGCAGGCCAGTTTATTACCCGCACTCTTTTACTACGAAGCCACGCTGTTGTAACACGTGCAGAATGTGGCTTGGCATCATCTTGCTGAAATAAGTAGGGACGTCCCTAAAAAAGACATTGCCTGGACGGCAGCATATGTTGCTCCAAAACCTGTATGTACCTTTCAGCATCAATGGTGCCTTCACAGATGTGTAAGTTACCCATGCCATGGCTACTAACACATCCCCATACCATCACAGATGCTGGATTTTGAACTTTGCGCTGATAACAATCTGGATGGTCCTTTTCCTCATTAGCCCGAGGACACGACGTCCATGATTTCCAAAAACAATTTGAAATGTGGACTCGTCAGACCACCGTACACTTTTTCACTTTGCGTCAGTCTATCTCAAATAAGCTCGGACCCAGAGATGTCGGCAGCGTTTCTGGGTGTTGCTGATGTATGGCTTTCGCTTTGCATGGTAGTTTTAACTTGCGCTTGTAGGTGTAGTGACGAAATGTGTTAACTGACAATGGTTTTCCAAAATGTTCCTGAGCCCACATGGTAATATCCTTTACAGAATGATGTCGGTTGTTAATGCAGTGCCACCTGAGGGACCGAGGGTCACGGGCATTCAATGTTGGTTTCCGGCCTTGCCGCTTACGTGAAGAGATTTCTCCGGATTCTCTGAGTCTTTTGATATCAGACTGTAAATAATGAAATCCCGAAATTCCTTGCAATTGCACGTTGAAAAAAGTTGTTGTTAAACTGTTGTTTTATTTGCTCACACAGCTGTTCGGATAGTGGTGAACCTCGCCCCATCCTTGCTTGTGATCGACTGAGTCTTTTGGGGGATGCTCCTTTTATACATAATCATGATACTCACCAGTTTCCAATTAACCTGTTCACTAGTGGAATGTTCCAAACAGGTGTTTTTTTTTAGCATTTCTCAACTTTCCCAGTCTTTTGTCGCCCCTGTCCCAGCTTTTTTGGAACGTGTTGAATGCATCAAATTCAAAATGAGCGAATATTTAACATAAGTTTATCAGTTTGAACATTAAATATCTTGTCTTTTTAGTGTACTCAATTGAATATAGGTTGAAAAGGATTTGCAAATCATTGTGTTGTTTTTATTCATGTTTTACACAACATCCCAACTTCCTTGGAATTGAGGTTTGTAAACAGATTTTAAAAAATGAGGACTAACTTGGATTGCCACTCATCATCAAGAAATGGCCTTCCTTTTTCTACCATTGCGTGGGCATTTCTAAACAGTATGGTTATCTTCTTCATCTGGGCTTTCTTCAGGCTGGTAAGTGCCTTCATGGCAACTGTATCCTCCTGAGCAGATTTCCCTGTATCATCTTGCTTACAAGGATGAGGCATTTGGATGATTTGTGATCTACTATGGCTTCCAATGTTAGGTTTTTAGTCCTAACAATGAAACCATGCTTTCTCTTGTGAGCATCCGAGCCGTGCTGATGACGCATTATAGAGAACAATGTCTGGCTTGTCTCTACGTAAATGAACCAATCACAGGACTCTCCATCGCCACATTTTCTCCACTTCTCATTAAAAAACATTTTATGACCTTTGCCTCTGTGGCCTGTTTCCACCTGCAAGGTTTTCTCCGCAGACCTCTTAACCCCTGCAATGTAACGCCACATTGTCTTAGTGTTTCTTCGTCTTCCACAGAGAGCAAGTGAAACAAACACTCATACAAGCCGGGCAGCCCCATACTCTGCCTCTGATTGGCTGACCCTGATATCCATCTCTCTCCTCACGCCTAAACTTTAACCTAACCAAACAAAGACAACAAAGAGTAGACAATTAGTGGCAGAGAAGGACGGGTCTCGACGGAATGTGGAAGGGGAAAAATAATACATAATCAAGATTAAATCTCCATTGTGGATTACTTTGTGAGAAATTGCAACTTTTTAACCCGCCACAGTGGGTAAGTTGAGCAAAAATCACTTGCCAATACAAAAAAAAATAAAAAAAACAAGTGGTGCCAGGCACAACAAACCCCGCCCCTCGCATATACTTTGACTTACTTTTCCGAAATTCAACAGGCATCTATTCTGGGTCAGTGGCAATCCATAAACCCAATTTGGGGTGAATCTGGCCATTAGTTTTGCTGCTTAAGTGTTAACAAACAAACAAACCGAACCGAAAACAATACTCCTTGCCCTCCCCCTTCGGGCGGGGTAGGGTAAAAAATCATCAGAATTTGGCATATTGGCAGAATTTGGTGCTAATTTCAAACCCTGATGTGCATTAATGAATTTTCTGGTATTGAAGTTTTGTGAAAAGATTTAGGAAGAGTACAAAGAGTAGCTACTGTAAAATATACCAGCTTGTGACGGCTACACCAATCACTGCCACATTTTAGTAAACCTCTCATTTCACCTTACACCTTTTGTTTGGTTTAGTAATGCATTTCTACATTCATCATACACATACAGCAAACCAGTTTCTCAAAAGATTCATACACTTTATTGGCAATTATTTGACACTTTACATGTTCTTTAAGTTGAGTGCACACATCTTAAGTTTCATTGTAAAGACATTAATTGCATTTTAATGTTTGTTTGTTCACCTCCAGTCTCCTTTCTTTTTGGTTGCTGCAGCCTAGCCCAACTGCCAAATGGTTTTGCAGCCATTTTGGACCCTACTAAATACCGGCTGGGGGTGGCCGGACTGAACCAACTCCCAGGAGAGAATGGGGGGAGCATTCTTGTTTGGTTTAAAAATGTATTTAGTTGGTAGTTAACTAACTCCACACACTGAAACTTGTGTTTCAGTGTGTGGAGAGTTCTGTTTGTTATCCTTTGGTTCAGGCTTTTTTTTTGTCTTATGATTTTGGGTCCTATCTTTTGTACATTTTTTGTAGGGCACTTTGGTTTGTTTACCTGTTTGTTTGTTTTGAAGGTAAATAAAACCCTTATTTTTGCACTTTATCCAGAGTTTTCTTGCCTTGGCTTATGCGATCCATTACATTTGGTGTCAGAAGTGGGATCGGCAAGCAGAGAACTCGGGTATATATATATATATATATATATATATTTTTTTTTTTTTCCCCCATTTTTGACACTTCAACTTTACTACCTTCTGAAAATGAGCCATAGAGGTAGGAAAGTTGGCAGAGGAGGTGGTGTAGGAGGCCATTAGCAGATGACTGAAGATCTGGCAGATGATGGTGAAGGAGCAGGGGGGTCCAGGGGGGCCCAGGCCCAGGCTCTGAGGGTGATGAAGCTAGAGAACCAATCCTGATAGACTTGGCAAACATCTTCCGAGCCCACATGGTGCAGCAAGAAGCCTGGGAGGCCAGGATGGAAAACAGAGCAGTGCAGCAAGAGCAGAGGTATCGGGCCTACAGCACCAGTTCAATCTTCTCCAGATGGAAGTGCAAGCGCGGACCAACCTAGTACCACCTACTACAGAGCAGAGTCCTCTTGGGGTGGAATCCTCAGATGTAGGCCCTGCAACTGAACCTCAAGCCACTGTGGAATCAGGAGCCAGCCAGCAGCATGTTGACTCATCTGGTCAGTCTGTTTATTAAGATTATGGAACCCAAGCTTGAAAAATTGTCGGACTCTGATGACATTGAACATTTCCTAATCACTTCTGAGCGCATTGCAGTGGCATGTCGGTGGCAGAAAGCAGATTGAGCGTTCAGACTTATACCACTGCTCACTGGTAAGGCTTGGAGTGCATATGTACAAATGGATATTGAGGATTCACTTGATTATGAGAAAGTGAAGGAGGCCATTTTACAGAAGTATGACATTAATCGTGAGACATACAGGCAAAGGTTTCGGTCAGTTGATGTCCAACCTAATGAAAGTCCAAAAGAGCTTTATGTAAGGCTGAAGGAGCTGTACGTAAAATGGGTCCAGCCTAAAGACAAAACTGTGAATGACGTAGCCGAAATAATGATACTGGAGCAGTTTCTGAGAATGTTGTCCCCCGAGCTACAGGTGTGGATCAGAGAACATGATCCAGCTACTGCTGCAGAAGCGGTTACCCTTGCTGACGTCTTTGTGGCTGCCAGGCGGAAAAACCAGCCGTGGAGCCATGCGTCCAAAGATAGTCGGAGATCGGCCCCCTCACAGCACAGTGCTCAGAGGGCATCCACCAATGTGGGTAAGCACCCCCAAAGGGAAAACAAACAAATGACTGTAAATAATTTCAAGTCAAGAGTGCTTGTTTGCTATCTGTGGGTAGGAGGGGCATACCAAGCCTACATGTCCTAAAAATCCTGTCAAGTTGACACAGATGTGTTGTGCTCCACGACGCAGGGCTAAGCCAGAGCCAAAGCCTGAGCAGCGAAAGGAGACTACAGTGGAAATCAATGGTCAAGAGCTCAGGGCCCTGCTTGACACGGGTAGCTCTCAAACTCTTGTCCACCAACAGTATGTTCCCCATTATCTAGTGCACACCAGTGAAACTATTCCCATATGCTGTGTGCACGATGATGAAAAGCCTTATCCTACTGCTGATCTGTATATAAATGTACAGGGACAAACGTACCTGCTCACTGTTGGTGTTGCAAATAAACTGCCCTTTCCTGTTATATTAGGAGATGACCTGCCAGTTCTGCATGATTTGCTCCAGTCTCCACAGATCTGCAGTGCTGTTGTGACCCGAGCTCAAGCTAAGCAGCCAAAAGAGCCAGACTAGTTGCTCGCTGTTTTACCCTTCTATGATGCTGAGCGAGAAGCGGAGCCAGGTAAAATGTACAAGCCCCGAAGGTAAAAGAGACAGGAGAAGTTTCAGCGTACACTCGTTCGTACCCAAGCTGAGCTGATCCCAGATTTCCCACTTGGGTTCACCATTCCCACTAACCTTATTGAAATGCAGCAAGCAGACCCTAGCCTAGCTGACTGTATGGAGAAAGCCAAGTGAAGATGAGGCTAAGTTTGGGAGCGGTCCAGACAATTACTTTTTACACCAAGGCATCCTTTATCGCCAGTCTAAATCTGCCAAGCAGATAGTGGTTCCAAAAGCAACCCAAGATGTAATACTAACATTGGGACACTATTCCCTGGGCTGGCCACCTAGTAAAGCATCGAACCACTGCTCGCATACAACGGCATTTTTTTTGGCCTGGCATGCGTAAAGATGTAGCCAACTATTGCAGGAGTTGTCCTCAATGCCAGCTGACCGCAAAGAGAGGTGCTACCAGAGCTCCCCTTCAGCCATTGCCGATAATGGGTACACCATTTGAACGGCTTGGAATGGATGTTGTTGGTCCCATGGAAAAGAGCAAGTCTGGTAACCGGTTCATGTTGGTTATTACAGATTACGCTACAAGATATGCAGAAGTGTTCCCCCTCAAATCTGTCAAAGCAAAGTGTGTTGCATTTTGTCTGGTGGAGTTCTTTTCTAGGGTGGGGTTTCCCAGTGAGATACTTATGGACAAGGGCACCAACTTCATGTCCCAGCTCCTGAAGGATGTGTATCGGCTGTTGGGCGTCAGGGGCCTCAGAACCACACCCTACCATCCCCAGACAGACGGTTTGACAGAACGTTTTAACCAGACATTAAAACAAATGCTCCGAAAGTTTGTCAGTGAAACTGGTTGTGACTAGGACCAGTGGCTCCCCTACCTGCTGTTTGCATACCGGGAAGTTCCTCAGGCATCCACCGGCCTCTCACCATTTGAGTTGCTTTATGGACATGAGGTAGGGGGGCCTCTGACATTACTTAAGGATATCTGGGAGGGAGACCAGGGGGAAAAGGAACCCAATAATGTTGTCTCTTATGTGATTTAAATGCGAGAGAATTTGGAAAAGATGTCTGTTCTAGCACAAGAGAATATGATGGCTGCCCAGCAACACCAGAAGACCTGGTATGATAGAACTGCCAGAGAGAAGAGCTATGAACCAGGTCAAAAAGTGATGGTGATGCTGCCGTCGGATGAGAAGACTACTGGCAAGATGGCAAGGGCCCTTTGAGGTTATCAAAAAACTCAGTTCAACTACCTATCAAATCTCCACTCCAGGTCGTGGTCGCTCTACCAGGAATCTTCATGTCAACCTGTTGAAGGAGTGGGCGCCCAGACCAATGCAGCCCTGCAGTCAGGCAGTGTTGCTGATCAGGAGTGTTGAGGATGAGGACGTTGATCAGCCTTACTTGCCTGAGCCTCCATCACCAGTCCATGAGTATGCTGTCCTGGATCTAAAACCATCTATCACCAGAACAGCAAGCTCAGTTGAGAGATCTTTGTGAACTGGATATATTACAGGAGAATCCTGGCCGAACCACTGTGGTTGAACATAACATTGTTTTGAAAGCAAACGCTTCAGTCAGATGTCTACAGGATACCTGAATGCCTGTTAGTACCTCTGAAGAAGGAGATTGATCTCATGTTGTCACTGGGCATCATCGAGGCTTCACAAAGTGAATGGTGCCATCTAATTGTCTTAGTACCAAAGAAGGACGGAACAATCAGGTTCTGTACTGACTTTCGTTATTTAAACTCAATCTCAAAGTTTGACGCCTATCCTACACCATGCATAGATGATCCGATTGAGCGTCTGGGCCAAGTTAAATACTTAACCACCATTGATCTCTGCAAAGGCTATTGGCAGATTCCCCTATCCCAGCAGTCCCGCGAGCTGACTGCATTCCGGACTCAGTGGGGCGTGTTCCACTTTACCGTGATGCCCTTCGGGTTGCATGGCGCTCCAGCCACATTCCAGCGACTTATGGATCAGGTACTTTGTGGTGTTTCAGAATTTACCTCTGCCTATTTGGATGATATTGTTGTCTGCAGTGCCACCTGGGAAGACCATCTAGAACACCTGAGGAAGGTTTTCCAGTGTCTCAAGATGGCTGACCTCACAATCAACCCTTCAAAGTGTTCCTTTGCCAGAGTGGAGACAGAGTACCTGGGATACACCATTGGGAATGGCGTCATCAAGCCAAAATTGGAGGAGGTCCAGGCCATTCAACAGTGCCCACTGCCGCAGACCCGAAGACAGCTAAAATCCTTTATTGGCATGTCAAGTTGGTACCACAGGTTTGTACCCAATTGCTCTGCCCGAGCAGCCCTGCTAACTGACATGACCAGTCCAAAACATCCCTTTCGGCTGAAGTGGACTGAGGAAGCAGTAACAGCCTTTAAAAATATACAGCACGCTCTCAGCAATGACCCCATGTTGCACTGTCCCGACTTTGCTAAACCCTTCATTTTACAGACCGATGCCTCAGACCGGGGTTTAGGTGCTGTCCTTCTGCAGGGTTTGCCTGATGACCGTCACCCTGTAGCCTTCATCAGCAGGAAGCTGGAGCCCAGAGAGACGCGCTACTCAACAATTGAGAAAGAATGTCTGGCAATAGTGTGGGCCATCGCTTCTTTGAAGTATTACCTTCTTGGACGAGAGTTCATCATTGAAACGGACCACAAGGCACTGAAATGGATGGATAGAATGAGGGACTCCAACGGGAGGATCACTCGCTGGTACCTTGACCTCCAACCCTACAGATTCCAGGTCCACCACATCCCCGGCAGGGAGAATGTGACAACAGACTATCTGTCCCGCTGTTCCAGTGAAACTCCGGAGGAGGGGGGAGTGCGTGACGGCTGCACCAATCACCACCACATTTTAGTAAACCTCTCATTTCACCTTACACCTTTTGTTTGGTTTAGTAATGCATTTTTACATTCATCATACACATGCAGCAAACCATAGTTTCTCAAAAGATTCATACACTTTATTGGCAATTATTTGACACTTTACATGTTATTTAAGTTGAGTGCACGCACCTTAAGTTTCATTGTAAAGACATTAATTGCATTTTAATGTTTGTTTGTTCACCTCCAGTCTCCTTTCTTGTCAGTTGCTGCTGCCTTGCCCAACTGCCAAATGGTTTTGCAGCCATTTTGGACCCTACTAAATACCGGCTGGGGGTGGCCGGACTGAACCAACTCCCAGGAGAGGATGGGGGGAGCATTCTTGTTTGGTTTAAAAATGTATTTAGATGGTAGTTAATTACATGTTTAATATTAATTAGAAATATCCTTATCTTGAGTTTTATTAGTTCTGCTGGAAATTATTTGTTAAAAACTCTTATTTAACCCAAATTAGTTAATTGTCTGCAATTAATTTGTGTACCTGGCGAGGTGTCTATATATACCCTTGTGTTTCAGTGTGTGGAGAATTCTGTTGAGTTCTGTTTGTTATCCTTTGGTTGAGGCTTTTTTTTGTCTTATGATTTTGGGCCCAATTTTTTGTACATTTTTTGTAGGGCACTTTGGTTTGTTTACCTGTTTGTTTGTTTTGAAGATAAATAAAACCCTTATTTTTGCACTTTATCTGGAGTTCTCTTGCCTTGGCTTGTTTGATCCATTACACGGCTAATCTAAATAAAACAAATAACGAACAAAGTTGTTGACATCTCTCAATCTGGAAGGGGGTACAGAGCTATTTCTAAGGCTCTGAAACTCCAGTGAACCACTGTGAGAGCCATTATCTACAAATAAAGAACACTTAGAACAGTGGTGAACCTTTCCATGAGTGGCCGGCCAACCAAATTCCTCAAAATGTGCATCAATGCCTCATCCAGGAGGTAACAAAATAAACTAAGATTAATCTAAAGAACTGCAGGTCTCGCTCACCTCAATTAAGGTGAGTGTTCACAACTCCACGACAAGAAAAAGGCTGGGCAAAAATAGAATCCATGGGACAGTTGCAAGGCTGCAAAATCTTATCTCAGATTTGAGTCAAAATTTGATCTCTTGAGGACATGAGTCCCGTTACATCTGTTGTACAGCAAACACAGAATTCCACAATAAGAGTAGCACACCAACATTCAAACATGGTGGTGGAAATGTGGTGATCTGGCGCTGCGTTGCTGCTTTCCTGCTTCAGGACCTGGGCAGCTTGCCATAATTGATGGAACCATGAATTCAGCTCTGACGGAGAATGTCTGGCCATCAGTTTGTGTCTTGAATCTCAAGTGCAGTTGAGTTGTGCAGCAGGACAATGATCTGAAGATGACTAAAAGAAAAAGAAATGAAGCATGTCAAGTGGCTTAAGTTAAAGTACTGAATGAATCTGATGAAACTGCCGTGGCATGACCTTAAATAGGCGGTTCATTCTCGAAACCCCCCCCATTGTGGCTGAAGAAGAGAGGGCCAAAATTCCTCAACAATAATGTAAAAGACTCATTGACTGTTATCCAAGAAGTCTGTTATTACACTTAAAGGGACAATTCTTTTAACGTGTGATAAAGGTAAAGAGTTTTTCAAAACCTATAATAAATAAAATGATCATTTAAAAGCAGCATTTTAAGTTTACTCACATTGTCTTTATCGCATATTAAAATTAGTTGCATGATCTGAAACATTTAAGTACAACAAAAAGGCAAAACTTGAGGAAACTGGGAAGGGAGAAATATTTTTTTTACAGCACTGTATGCTCATTAAAAACTACAGCAATGGTATAAGAAAGTAAATATCTCAATGTGCTGCGCAAATGAGTGGGATAGGATTACAGGATGCAGCCACACATTGTAACAGACAAAGGGAAAGAAAAGCCCCCCAAAACAAAACACTTGGAAAACAGTTCTCTTTCAATCTGCTTTAAAGACATGACCTGAAAGCAAAACTCTTGTATGTTGAATCATTTTAGTTTGGAACAGCATCTCCGAACCGGATCTCAATAATGTACCACATACCACAAGAAGAATTGTTCAAATTCAGCTGTGAATTAGAGAGCACTGGAACACTGACAACTAACTACTCATCATACGAAAACAAGGGAATGATATGAAATGTTGACAAGCAACTGTCAGAGCTATGTTTAAATGCCCAAATAAAGTATAACAAGTAATGACTGATTTTAAAAAATGTGTGCAAAAATAAAAAATATATATTAGCAGGCTCTAATTATTGATGCCCTTTTCATAAGAAAAAGAAAAATTTCACAAAACAGCACAATAAATGATGTATACAAGCATATACTGCAACTCAAATATATCCTTCTATTTTAAACTGATAATTTGTCATACATCAAAAGTATTTACATATGAAAAACCTTTGTTTTTTTATTTAGATAAATTCTGATGCCCCCACCCCTGAGATTGAGATTCACGCAGCTGTCTTCAGAGAGTCAGTCATGACAGTTTTCAGAGTGTTTCCTATAGCGTAATAACAGTGCCATCTTCCTCCACTGCCCCACTGGGCAGTGCCAGGCTGTTTCGCGGGTCTGTCCGAAGGGAGTGGAGGATCTGCTGAAGGCTATTGTTGCTTTCTCTGAGGGCAGGACTGCCAGTGCAAGCTGGGTCTCTGTGTTTCTTAAAACTCAAATTGCCATTGGTTGTCCTTTTGAGGCTTGGCTGGGATTGGATGGCAGCATTACTGCTGCCGATGGTGGAGATTGGACGGTGGAGGTAGCTTGATGGGGCATGATGTTGGCCATGGGAGGAATTAGAGACTGTAGATGCATTAGAGCGTCGAGAGGGTCGTTTGAGGCTCCTTTCAATAATGATATCAGAGTCCTCATCACTTTCCATCTCATCTGCAGCAGATCTGGCACATCCCACATCAAGGCCAATGTGCCCAGCAGTGCCGCTGCTGTTTGTGGGCCGGCCTGAATTTCCAGACATGCGACTGCCTCGCATAATGTTGTTCCGCTGATTGGCTGGCTTGACTGTGATGATCAGGTTGTGGCTATTGGCGATCATCATGTCCGTTACCTGGTCCAAGGATTTTCCCATAACCTCAATGCCATTGACCTCCAGAACCTCATCATTAACAGCAAGAAGACCTGTACTTTCTGCCAGCCCACCGGGCACCATGCGTGAGATGAAGACGCCCGGAACCTTCTCTAAGCCATGGGGTGTGACCCTCACACTTGTCCCATCCCTAATGTAAAATCCTAGTGGCTTGTCTGAGCCATGGCGAAACAGACGCACCCGGCGGTGCGACTTGGGCAGGATGTCCACATCTATGATTGAAGAGACTGGCCGAAAGTCCTGGGGCACACCAATCCTGATGTGCAGAGGCTTGCGGGACACATCATTCAGCAGCATACCAATGGCTTTCTTCCGCCGTGCCAGGGTGCTGCCACCAAAGTCACTGAAGTCCACCTCTTCTGCAAATCAAACAAATTAAAAGACTTAGCTTTGTTTACTCCTGAAGTTGCATAAGGTAATAAGCTGTATATTCATATTGGGACCACAATACAGTCTTTGGTAGTCATTCATGGCCTTATCCAGATACGTAGGAAAAGTGTCAGATGGAGTAAATGATAAAGCAAATTATATCACGCGAGCCAGAAGTCTGCAAGAAACCCAGACACTGGCATGGCCTTCTCAGAACATTTGTATAGTACAATTAAACAGACTCGGTTCACTAAATATTTGATTGTTGTAAGTGTAATAATAGACATCTACCAAGGCATATCGATGTCTGAAATGAAATAATAGGAGCTCACTTGCCAGCTTTAATTTGAGGGTATTCGTGTGCTTATTAGATAGGAAATACAGCACTATTTATACAGTCCCTTCCACAATGATTGGGACCCCCAGAAAATTTAAGTAAAACAATAAATTACTAAATCACTAGCTTTACCTCGGAACAAAATGAGAAAAACTCTACATTAATAGACTAAAATTTATTTTGCGATAAAAAAAGAATCCTCATCAAGAAATAATATATTTTTAAAAAAATCTGTCCCACAATTATTGGCCTCTCTACATTTAATACTTTGTAACTCTCCATTGCCAATAAAACAGCACAGAGTCTTCTCCTAGAACATCTTATAAGGTTTGACAATACATATCAGGGAATTTGAAGCAATTCTTCTTTATAATTCAACCAGCAGGGCCAGTTCCAGCCATTTTGGTGCCCTTGGTAAGATCAGGATTTGGGGCCCTCCCTGAAGCCCATCACCGCAATGTATGGACAACTGCCATTAGAAGGGTTCTCCATAGAGGCGGGCAGCCAGCCGTTTATGTACGGCTGTATTCCATCATGCCGCCGGGTGTTTTGTTAGTCTCAACCAAGTAAGAAGAAGAAGAAAAAAAAACTGGTCTCCGTTTCAACCATTTCAAATGAATACTGGACAATTGGGCTGGGCAATTGACCGAATCACAATCATTTTAAGCGCAATAAAAGTAACTGCCACTACGGGGCAGACAGGCGAGCTCGCTTATTACCTTTTCTGTGACACATACCTAATGAGGTGTTGAACAAACATCAGAGGCCATTTGAAATGCTTCCGGGAAGAAAATTGTGATTTGAAGTCTGCCAATTACCAGCGAGGGTGGACAGCCTCCATCGCCTTTGCCTAATTAGCTTACCTTAAATCAATTCCTGTGTACTTTGCCTAACTTACAATCAAGTCATTTATTCAGCCAGCTGATCAATCAAAACCAAAATGTGACCTATAATGATTAAGATGAGATAATGAGAAGCAGACAGACCTAACCAGGCTACCATGTTAGATTGAGAGAATGTCCGTAATCTGAATAAATAGCAGATCTCTGAATTCCACCTCTCATTATAGAATTTTTACATATTATTAAAAAGATTTCTTAAAAATAAAATCATGTTAAGATGAGCTTGGTTTTTAAGTGTTGAAAAGTATACGCGAAGTGGAGAACACTTTGTGAAGCATATCTACCGTGAATGTGAGAGAGAAATTATTTTTGCATTGCACACAATAGACAAATGCACCGAAGACTTGAAAACACGTTCAGGCAAATATGTGCTGCAAATTTGTAGTATTCTTTATTTGATAATTGCACAAGATTAATTGAAATAAAGTAATTCATAGCTCTTGATTTTGGTTACTTTTGAGTGTCTAAATAGCCCACATAGAAGGCAGAAAACATTTTGTTTCAGCGTATCGAATGTGACATGTAAATTGTTATCGCATTCGCATATCGCATGATAGAGCAAATTGAAATAAACTTATATGCTAAATAGCTAGCTAGGTAAGTAAACTATATATGTAGTGGCACTCTGTTTCGTTTAAAGTGTTTCGTGCCACAATTTTGAAATCAGTCTTAGCAACTAATAATTGAAACGCGAGTGAAGCAAGATGACCTTATTCAAGAACGTTTACTGAGAAAACATTAAATTACCAGTTTGCATGTTCACACGGTCAAAAAATATGTTGCTTCCAACGACTCTGACTTCAAATCTGAACTGTGCAAGTCTCATCAGTTAGTATTACACTGACGTACTGCTCTCTGATTGGAAGCTAACATTCTGATAGGTTTTCAACTTTATACATGACTAAATTATGCATTTAACCTATACATTCTTTCAAATCATAATGAAATTATTTATCTTTACTATTACATTTTTAATCATTTTAACTAAATTATTATTACATATGAAATCATGAATTTGGCTCTTACATTACACAAAGCTAATACATAAAACGGAGCTATTTTCAAGGGCTTGCCTGTTTTTCTGGAGCTAATTTGGCGAACAAACCTTAGCTAACTTCTCAACGCCAAGTCACATTATCGAATAACTTGGATATTTCGTAACATCTTGGATTGGTTTCATTGGTTGGTAGGGCAGACTGAACTTCAGGTTTCAGACATAAGCTTCACAAATAATTAGATATGTTTTCTTTTTTTTATCATGGGATTAGAGAAGCCGCCAAACCACTGGGTAACGCTGAGGTTACCCAGGTCCAGTGAAGACTTGGAGGATGCTAGAAGCAATTCTTTTGTTTTATTGCTGGAGAATACTTCTGAAGTACACTGAACAAAAATATAAACGCCCATGTCAAATTTTTGAGTTTTTATTAACAAAAGACTGGAACCGGGATTCATCTGCGAATAGCACTCTTCTCCAGCGTGCCAAGGGCCATCGAACGTGTGCGTTTGCCCATGCGAGTCGGTTCCGACGCCGGACAGTGGTGAGATCCAGACCACGGTGAGGACGCCGAGCGTGCAAGTTGGCTTCTTGCAGGCAGTTACGGACTGTCTGTGGTGTGATGTGTCTGTTGTGCGGACCAACGGTCTCATCCGTTGTGCGTGTCGCTGATCTGAGCCGATCCCGCAGATGGACGAGCCGAATGTAGTGATCTTGTGCTGGTGTGGTCACACGTGGCCGACGTGGATGAGATCGATTCGCAGTACTGCCCGTCTGTCGGAAAAGAACTCTCAAACGGCCTATCGTCCGATAGTTAACATTCAGCTGCACAGCAACCGCTCTGGTGGACATCCCTGCATCCAGTATGCCAATGGCATGTTCCCGCATGACCTGAGACATCTGAGGCATGATGACTTTTGACAAAATTTGACATTTTGTGGTGGCCTTTAATTGTCCCCAGTATAAGGAGTGACTGGGTACTGCTCATTCTGTCTGATCACCGTCTGGAAATGCCACACCCATGTACTGAGTGAAATCACAGCATCACTGAGCAAATGCTCACTGACAGAGAGATGGAGTAAAAAATGTTACACAAATCAAGAGAAATATCCCTATTGTACGAGTAAAAGTACAGCCAGCAGCCATACCACTATTCGATCTGCTCCAGCTGCGTGGCTGAAGCTAAGCAGGTGTGGGCTTGGCCAGTACTTGGATGGGAGACTACCTAGGAAAACCAAGTTGCTGCTGGAAGAGGTGTTGGCGGGTCAGTAGGTTGCGCTCTTCTCTCTGGCGGAATAATCCCCAATGCCCCAGTGCAGTGACGGGGAACACTGTACTGAAGGAGACGCCATCCTTCAGATGAGACGTTAAACCGAGGTCCTGACTCACTGCGGTCATTAAACATCCTCTGACACTCTTCGATAAGAGTAGGGGGCTCCCCGGTGTCATGGCTTAAGTCCCAACCTGGCTCTTTCGGCCTGCTACCTAATCATCCCCTGATCTAATTGGCTGTGCAATTCCTCCTCTCAACCCCCAGGGCTCCCTTGAAAAAGAGATTTCAATCTCAACGGGACTTCCCTGGTTAAATAAGGGTTAAATAAATAAATTTAAAAAGTCAGCATATGCTCACAGAGTTGTTAACTCCATGAGGCATCAATATTTGACATGGGGCGTTTATATTTTTGTTCAGTGTAATTTGTAAATGAAAAACTGATGAAAATGCTTGTCAAAACTGCTCAACTATGCATTTTCACTGAAACTTGCAATGGTTCTGTTAGACAGTGTTTTACACTTGGAAGTAGACAAGTCCATATTGATTGAATAATAATGGACATGTACCTGGCTTCTCTTACGTATGATTTTTCCGTCCGTGTCATCTTCCTTATGTGTCATCTTCAAATATTGGCATAAACGGTCATTCTTTTTTTTGTGTTTGTTTAATAATACATTCAAAAGCTGTACATCTTGACTTCTAAGCCTTCGGTTTTCCAACAAAGACTCTAGTCATCTGTCCTTGGACTGGGAGTACATGAGAAATGTTTTGTAATTCAATGTATATTTTCTGTGATGGTGGTAAATTAAACCTGTAATGTACAATAAAGGTCTTTACATTTATGTTGAGCAAAAACTTCACTTTGGAATTCTTTCATATACACTATGTCCTCTGCTGCAGTAAATCAGAGGCATACAAATGAGTTAAATAAAAAATATTTATTTAAACAAAAACTACACACAGCATAGAGTTCTGTGTGGCCCAAAGACAACTCACTGGCTACATTTGCCTTTGGAAAACATTAAGGAAGTCCATCAGGTGGAAAGGCTGGGGGAAAGCAAATGGTTTGGAGAAAAGATTGAAGAGGAAGAGAGAAAGGAAGGTAGATGGAGAGGAAGAGCTGGGAAAACAAGTATGATGGCTACCACCCTAGTATAAAAATAATAAATGAAAAATAAGTGCACCAAACATCACATAAAGCAAAAAAATTGACTTTTTTTTTTTGCGCCCATAGCTGATGTTGAAAATCCAAATCCAGCATCACCCTACTGGATTTGGTCTTTCAGACACAGCTGCAATGTTATTTAAAAATATATAATTTCCCATAGGGGTGAAATGAACTCCGTCATATTGGCCAGGATCTCTATGCTTTATCTGAGGATGATGCAAGATGCCTCCACCAATAGACAAAACAACGGTAGCCATCACACTTTTGACATATCGCTGGGCTTTGTCAATTTTTGGATGGGACGACCTCCACCGGCATTGCTGGGTGATGGCAGAGAAGATCATCTTCATCCGAGGGAACTGCCCATGGAGAATTTCCAAGTCCTGCTAGATCCCTGCGACAAGCTTCACACTCTTGATTTTTCCGAGGTCATTCCCACCACAGTGGATCAGCAGGACCTCCAGCACAGCTCTTCCTCTCAGGCACTGGTGGATAAAGGGGAGGAGGTTTCCCCAAACCATGCCACCCCAGCCAAACCACTGCACCTGGGCATCCAGACCAAGGTTGGTCCCGATGGTCTCCCTGGCTCGTTTTTCCCCACGGCAAATGTAGCTGTCCCCAATAATGTAAACTTTTGACCCTGTTGGTTGTAAAATGCAAATGTCACCTTTAAATGTCACTTCTGCTGGCTTTTTATGCAATTTAACATATATCATGTTTATATTCTATTTTTCCATATTTTATCAGGTGGTATTGTGCTTTTTATGCATGAAATAGATGTGACTTAATGTTGTAAACGTCAGTTTTTTTCTGACATTCTCCAGTGAAAAGTCTTATGCTTACATAACCACAGGCGTCGGTTTCCAGATATTCCCATGAGATTTATACATACTCTTGGCCACTGTGGAGGATGCAAGAATTGCCGAGTCCATTTCATCGTCTAAAAATGAGGATACCAAAACTCAAACAATTAGGCCTACTATCTATGCATTCAAATACATCGAGTCCACATAAAAGTGTAGGGGTGTTGCATTGCTAAGTTAACTATCACAGAGAATTAATTGCCGGTCTCCCAAGCTATGACGGTTATCTTCAATTGCGATTATGGTACATTTTTAAGAAATACAACATGAGCTAACGGTAAGATATGTGACTTATTAAACACAGCAAGCCAACTTCGGTGAGAAGGACAGTTTATTTTAATTCAAAATTCGATCTACCGTTCTAACGTGTTGAAAAATTAAAAGTACGACCCATTACTCAGCTAGTACATGCACATAGGAAATGACACTCTCCCGGCGGAACGTGATTTACAAAATACAACGGAAGTCGGCGTTAATATGCTCGCCACTCGCAAAATTGGGTAAGTGACAGTTGAGAACATTGACTGGAGCTAGCTATGTGGCCGAGAAGTGGCAAAAATATGACACCTGCGTTACTTAATGTAATTAGCTACATACCTAGATTGTTAAGCAAGATTCAGTGACAAGATATCATAGATAGCCAGTTAGGTACTTCAACTAATTTCTAAACAAGATGACTGTGGGGTGGGGTCTGTTTAGCCATAGAGTCTATTTACCTTATTAACGACCGAATAGTTACGCTGCCGGCGGTTGGGTCCTTTCACTTTACTATGGTAAAGTGTACCGTCTCCGTGTGAGAGCTGGCTATTACGGGCGCTTACGTTGATAGCGTAGCTGCCAGGCCAGGTTAGAAGTTCAGGGAGCTGCTCGGGTGGGTGTGTAGGCGGGATAGCCTGGCTCTACCCCCCGATCACTACTGCGCCGACTCAGGCTCCAAATGTGCAACATGGCAGCGCCCGTACCGAGGATATTTTGGCTCAATTTTTGTTGAATGGGAGTGAATGGAGACGTGTCGTCCATATTTTATAAAGTCCTTGATAGATACCGGTAGCATGATTCTTCTTCTGTTATTCTAGACACAGGGCCGGTTGTGAAACTGCGCTCGAGGAGGTTTTACCGTTAGCGACACCCGTAGGCTATCTAACGTGTTGCATCATCAGAAAGGACGTTTATTTCTGTTCCGCGTTTATTCATTTTTGTCAGATAAAAACGATAGTCAAATTAGGTATTCGATATTCTACTGTAGAGCGACTGTTCGACTATTCGAAAATCGATGCCCATCCCCAGAACATATTGCTAAGAAGGTATTTTAGTGTTCTCTTCTGGTCGCTGTGCCTTAATCAGCTCGTCAAAGTCAAATAGCGTTGTTTGATTGCTGAACTGCAACGTGTTTTTGGAAATTGTGTTCAGTTAGCTCACATAGTAAGCGCGTCATTCACTCGACCCTTTTGAATGAAAGATTCTACTGTTCTACTGTAGAAACATTCGACCGCAAGTTTTGATGTTTCATGGCAAGTGAAAAAGTTGTCTTCGAAAACCAAAATTTTCAATTTTAGGTGAGAAAATTGTGACAGGATGTGCTCATATCCAAGCGAAATAAATTGGAAGACACTCCTTGATTCTAAGTCTGTTAATGAAATGTGGAGTAGATTCAAAAGAGAACTACTTGATGCACAATGCAAATTCATTCCAAAGCTGTGCAAAAGTAAGTTTAAAAAGCAGAATCCACACCTATTTGTAAGAGTTTGAGGGAAAAGAGGAATCTTTATAAGATGTACATAAAGGACCGTATGAGAATACTAAGGCTGAATACTGTAAAATGCAGGCTAAGGTCAAAAAAGAACTGAGGAATGCTAAAAGACTGTAAAAAAGTCAAATAGCAGAAGGGGCAAAGGCCAGTCCTCAGCGTTATTTCAGTGTTGTGGAAGAAAAAGGAAAGTCAAAGAAGAGGTTAAGTGTATAAAGAATAAAGATGGATCACTGCTGCATAACAATTAGGATATTTTGAGATGAGTTTCTTCCATCAAATTCAAAATGAGCTAATATTTTTCATGAAATGATAAAATGTCTCACTTTCAACATGTGATGTGTTCTCTATGTTCTATTGTGAATAAAATATGGGTTTATGAGATTAGCAAATCATTGCATTCTGTTTTTATTTACACAGAATCCCAACTTTTTTGGAATAGGGGTTGAAAATTATACCACAGCGTGGATTTTTATGAGGCCAGACGGCATTTCAAATGCTCAAAATAATTTAGCAGAAATTGAGGTCAGGGTTAATGAAGTATTAGACAAATTGCATAAATTTAATACAAATAAGGTGGCAGGACCTGATGGCTTATACCCTAGAGTGCTCAGAGAAGTTAGTGAGATCATCTCTAAACCGCTCTCAGCTATTTTTAGGTGATCTTTAGAGGCTTGAGAAATACCTTGGGAGTTTTC
Source organism: Gymnothorax javanicus (assembly GCA_029692085.1). Classification (NCBI taxonomy): domain Eukaryota; kingdom Metazoa; phylum Chordata; class Actinopteri; order Anguilliformes; family Muraenidae; genus Gymnothorax; species Gymnothorax javanicus. The sequence continues at coordinate 154,692,565 of CM056193.1, read as the reverse complement.
AAGACCAGGCTTGATTAAGTGCTAGATACCATTCAGTCATCAAGTATCAGCAGTGTTAGATTCACTTTAGTTATAGGAAAATGGCGAGGCTAGTTGGGCTAAATGGCCTGTTCTCCCCACTCATGTTATCTTATGTTATCTCTCCTGGCAATTCCAAACAGCGAGTGATTCTAAGATCAGGGCAAAGTGGAGGCTTTGGCATCTCTTAGTAGATTCAACTAAACACAAAAATGCCTAACATTTAATATTTCAAATTTAATCTTTGGAAATGACCAATTGTGTCCTTTTCTATAGGCATACCAATAAAGAAAACAAAACATAAGCATCTGACCAAATCTATATTTAATAAATCTTGGGAGCCTAAGACTCTTGCACAGGGCTATACCTTTCATCCTTTGCAGAATTCATGGCTGACCTATCGCGAGAGGAAAATAATCCCTCAAAACAAGAAACGAATATGACAAATTTACAGCTAGTTAAAACTATGTGGTGCCATTGTGATAGAAATAAAATGCAGCATGCACATAAGTCCCCAGGGCTAGGTTTGGAAACCACTGGTTTTGCCTCAGGAAAGACCGTAAAACAGACCTGTAGCCAGATGATAACCAATGATCAGCAGACAAATTACTGAGAGAAAGCAATTTTTGAAAGATAAATGCTGCAATAAGTTGGAGCAAACAAGGGGTAGTTTGCTTTACCCTAGAAACAAAGCCTGTTCAGGGATAACTTAACAAATGAGTAAAAGAAATTTTGCAGCATTCAAAGTCATTGAAAAGATTATTTTCTGAGCTTAAATTGAAAAGGGAATTTTCAGAGGAATCCATCCAAGACATATATCGCTCATACTGTACACTCAGCATGTCTCAGTGCCCACATCCTCCATCCCCCAGTTCCAACCCCAGAGTAATTGCAGCAATTTACTACACTGCAGATGTGCGACATGTTAAGTGGTCTGCATAGCAGGGGAGTGAGTTCTTGAAATATTTTAAATCCTTTCCTTTTTCTGTTTCTACCATAGTGCTCCAAGCGACTGCAGTCAGTGCCAAGTTGAGCGGTGGTTTTTGTGGTGGCTGATGTGACGCAACCTTGGTTTGAGATTCCATTTCAAGCCTTAGGCACAGTCAAGAAGTCAGCTGGCTTGATTCTCTGGTAATCTCTCCTTTAGAACAATTATGGCACAAAAAATTTCTGAATAGTACTCCAGTCTGAATCGATTGTATTAGCAAAATTCTGTGTACAGATGGGCTCCACAGATTTCCCACTTCTTCAGCAGACCATTTTTTACGTTTTGTTCTGATAACATACGTATATCAGCTTTTTGTCTGAAGTCTTCCAGCTGCTACCACCCAATGCGACACCTCTGCATACTTCATACATTTGAGGCTTGTCCAATTCTCAATAGGCTAAAACAGATTTTGCCGATCCCAAAGTAAAATAATTAAGTTAGCTTGACCAAAGCAACTTCCTGATCTTCTTAATTTTTTCTTCTGTTATTATTCAGTGTGACAAGTGTGTAACATGACACACGGATAAAAAAATTCTCCACACTTATCATTATTATGTAAATTATTCAACATATTCCTCTTCCATCCGTTTTACAGCATGCAACTAGTCCCACAGCACTGCAAGCACTTCCGCAAAAATTACATGAAAACGTGCCGAATAATCAGGGGTGCGTTTCCCAAAATCACAGATGCTAACTTATGTAGTTGGGCCCATTGACAGTGAATGGATGAACTATGTAAGTTGCTAGCAACTACGCTTTTGGGAAATGCACCGCAGTTCAGTTGTGCTGTCTTTTGGTAGCAATTTGCCAAATCTTTTTTGCAAATAGTGCAAAAAACTGCAAAAATTTTCCCATAGAAATGAAGAGTGGATTGTTTAGATCTGTTTGACCTCAGTGATGCCTCTAGTTTCTCTGCAGCCTTGAAAACCTTTTCTTCTTTTGTTTTGTGTTACGAGTCTTATTTTGCTGCCACTGTTGCTATTGTATGGTCCACACAAACACTGATGAAACCACGGCAACTCTGCAAGCATCCTGATGGTCCACGTACACACTGATGGTACTACTGCTATGATTGCATGCATCCCTATGGTTCACACACACACACACACACACACACACACACACACACTCGCACACACACAGATATCTGCTATTGCTTCCACTGCATGCACGCACGCACACACACACACACACACACACACACACACACACAATCACCTGGCTTGAATGACCCAAGCAACAACTACAACCACCCAGACATACCATAGCAACCACCCTGTACACCCAAGCAACCACCCACAAACACCCTAGTAGCCACCCCGTGCACCCTAGCAACCATTTTGAAACACCCAAGAAACCACCTGGCACACCCCAGCAACCACCTAAAACCACCTTAGCAACAACCAAGAAATACGTGCCCCAGCAATGAACTAAAAACACTGTGGCAACCATCCTGCACACCCTGGCAACCTTTCAGAAACACCCAAGCAACCACCCTCCACACCCAATTAACCATACAGAAACACTGTAGCTACCACCAAAAAAACCCACCAAGAACCACTGTGGCAATCACCCTGCAAACCCTAGCGAACCATTTAGAAATACCCAAGCAACCCCCCTGTGCACTGCAGCCACCACCCAAAAATGCCTGAGAAACCACCCTGCATGGGCTAGCAACCATCTGAAAACATCCAAGCAACCATCATGTAAACCCTAAAAGCCACATGAAACAACCCGACAACCACCGTGTACACCCTATCGACCATTTAGATACAACACCGCAAACACCCTGCACACCCTAGCAGCCATCTAAAAACACCTTAGCAACCTCCTGGTCCACCCTACCAACCACGTAGAAACACACTAGTGACCTTCTAGGAACACCTAGCAGCATAGCAGCAACAACCCTCTAAACCCTAGCAACCAAGCTGCCTAGGGATGGGCAGACTTCACTAAATTGGTAAATGTGTACATGGTGCAAAATTATATGTTTAAACATTTAAATGACAATTTGGGGGCGTCTTTAGGGAATGTTCAGTACCCAGTACCCAGTCCGAAGGACAATCATATCCACTTAGGGAATAAATAAAAAGTAAACATCCCAATCAGTCACTGATTGAACAAGAAATATTGGTACCCTGCAAGAAATATATACTGCAGACTGAAGGCCATAGCCTGAATGGCAAGACGAGACCTTTTCTCTGGCACTGTAACATTTATGTTTATGTGGGCATGCTCAGATGCATCCGGTGCGTTCTGGTGCACCTCACAAAAATAACAGAAATGACGTTTTTTCTTGGGCAAGTTCCATGATCACGTGCTTTATCATGAACAGTGATGAATCTCCTTGATACATGTGGACAACTTAAAAACAAAGCAGCAGATCAATGTTAACTAGGGATGCACAATTTTGGATTTTTGGCCGATATGCCGATATTTTACAACTCATTTGGCCGATAACTGATACCGATACCGATATTTTTTCCCCCACACCTAATTGCAGAGATCATCTAGGTTCTGTAGTGGAATTAACACACAGAATTATTCTGCATACTCTTCATCATGTTGGCCCGCTGGCAAATGCAGACATACAGCGCCCTCAATAATTATTGGCACCCCTGGTTAAGATGTGTTGAAAGCCTTAAAATAAATTCAATTTTTATTGCAGAAGCATACTCTCACACTGAAAATTGTAGAAAAATGTAACCTTCAACTCAAGTGAATTTTAAGGGAAAAAAAAATCCCTGACTAAGAAATAATTATTTTTCATAAAATAACCTGTTCCACAATTATTGGCACCCCCAACAATTCCTAGGAAATAAATGTAATTGAAGTATTTCTGTCATTCCTACGGTAGTTTACAAAGTTGATCAGAGTATCTAGGAACATTTAATTAGTAATTCATCACTTCCTGTTTCCATGAGGTATAAATATAACGTGACACAGAGGCCATTTCTCTTATCCACTCTTCAACATGGGAAAGACAAAGGAACACACCATTCAAGTAAGGCAGATGTGTGTCAACCTTCACAAGTCAGGCAATGGCTACAAGAAAATAGCCACTCGCCTGCACCTGCCCATATCTACTGTCAGAGGAATCATTAAGAAGTTTAAAACAACTGGAACAGTGGTAAACAAGCCTGGATGAGGACACAAGGTTATTTTGCCACCACGCACAGTGAGGAGGATGGTAAGAGAAATGAAAAGTTCTCCAAAGCTCACTGTTAAAGAATTGCAACAAATGGTAGCATCTTGGAGTCACAAAGTCTCCAAAACAGCCATCAGGCGCTATCTACATGCCAACAAGCTGTTTAGGAGGCATGCACGGAAAAAACCTTTTCTCAATCACAATCATAAACGCAAACGTCTGGAGTTCGCTAAGCGGTACTGGGACTTCAACTGGGACCGTGTGCTTTGGTCAAATGAGACCAAGATAGAGCTTTTGGCAACAAACACTCTAAGTGGGTCTGGCGGAACACAAAAGATGAGTATGCAGAAAAGCACCTCATGCCCACTGTGAAGTATGAGGGAGGATCGGTGATGCTGTGGGCCTGTTTCTCTTCCAGAGGCCCTGGGAACCTTGTTAGGGTGCATGGCATCATGAACGCTTTGAAATACCAGGACATTTTAAATCAAAATCTGGTGGCCTCTGCCCGAAAGCTGAAGATAGGTCGTCACTGGGTCTTTCAGCAAGATAATGACCCTAAACATGTGGCCAAATCTACACAGAAATGGTTCACCAGACACAGAATCAAGCTCCTCCCATGGCCATCTCAGTCCCCAGACCTCAACCCCATTGAAAACCTGTGGAGTAAGCTGAAGAGGAGAGTGCAGAGGAGAGGACCCAGGTCGCTGGATGATTTAGAGAGATTGTGCAAAGAGGAATGGTCGAAGATCCCTCTTTCTGCACTCTCCCATCTTGTGAAACATTATAGGAGAAGATTACGTGCTGTTTTGTGGGCAAAAGGGGGTTGTACAAAGTATTAACTTCAGGGGTGCTAATAATTGTGGCACACATGATTTGATGTAAAATAATTATTTCTTCATGTGGGATTTTTTTCCCCACTGAATAAATGCACTTGAATTAAAGGTTGGATTTTCCTCTTTTTTCATTGTGGTCCTATATTATTTAGAAAAAAACTGAATTTACTAGAAGCTAAAGAACACATCTTAACCAGGGGTGTCAATAATTATGGAGGGCAGTGTAAGACAAAGATGAAAATGATGTAACATCAGTAATCATTCCTTGTGCAAAATAAGAAAAATACTTCAACTTACATTATGTAAAACATGTCATATTTATTCATGACAATTAATTTTAAACAAAACAATTAAGATACTTGCATCCTATCCTACTTAAAACAGACTTGGATAATGCTCTCCCTGAAACAATCATGACAATACCCACAACCAGGGCAAATTTGGCAATTTTACATAACCTCGATTCACAAGGAACATGTGAAAAGTGCATTGTGCAACTGTACAGCAATTAAATTTTATTTAATAAATCAGCCTGCTGCAGAGGACAACGATTATTTCTGTAGCAAGAGATATTATTATTATTATTCTTTTTTTGAACTGCTGGATAGATACTATGGACAAGTATGTTGAACAATTTGCACATCAGGCTTAGCTGAGGAGTTTTATTCAGGCAGCTCCTGAAAAACAGGGATTGGAGTGAACTCGTCCATATTCTAAACCTTGTCCGGCTTGCTGGTGAATATTCAATAACTGATCCGGGTGCGCCATCTAGTGATAGAATATTGTAACTGCGTGCATAAATTTGCAGCTCCACGTCCACTGGCGGACACATCTGCGCAAAGATACCGTTCCGAGTTGTTCTTCTCGAACACGCCAAATCCAGATAATCCGTAAATGATGAATTAAATTCATATTTTAATTTGAAACGATTAACTAAGTTGCCAGTGACAACTTAACGAAGTGAAAGTATACTTTTTTATCTTTTAAATGTCGTAGTAAAAGTCCCGGTTTAAAAAAAAAACCTTTAGTACAAATCCTCAAAAAACTAGGCTACTTAAATACTGTAACGAAGTACATGTACTACATGTACTTCGTTACTATGCACCTTTGAAAACGGGAGTATCATGCACCCCCCGGAGAAAATCTCACTCTAGCCTGCATTCAAAACTTGAGAGCCCTGAAGACTTAATTCCGGCGTGTCCCGGCTTCTCGATGAGCAGGCCGCGGCATTGTGTAGCAGCATTGTGTGTGTCGAGTTTACCATTCCTATGCAAAAACACCGTACTTACAGAGCTACGATGCTGCCACCTAAATTGGCGCTTGATCCTGTCAGATTACCCAGTATTGCTGAAATAAAACATAAAAAAGTGCCCCGCGCCAATTTTGCGCGGACGATAAACAAAAGCTTTTTTTTTTTTTTTTTTTTTAAACTTGGCCTTCTCGGTTTATTATATCGGCGGATATGGGCGGAATGGCCGATGTCCGATACTTAATTTTAAAGCCAATATCGGCCGATACCGATAACGTGCCGATAATATGGTGCATCCCTCATGCATGGAGGTCACTACAGTGTACAGCTGTTTAAAAGTGTTTTTTTCTCTATGTATGCCTGCAATTTTGGGCACTGCTGCATATTAGTAAAAAAATCCTGACTGAGTTCATCATAATTCATGCATGAGAGGGTTAAATAACATGCCTACGCTTTTTTTTTTTTTTTTTTTTAGCTTTTTGTCCAAAATGTAGGTTTTATTGATGAAAATAGCCATCGTTCAAGTGTTTGTAAAAAAGAAAAAAAGAATAAATCAAACAGGAATGAAATGCTTTCTTGCATTGAAAAGTGGAAGCTCCTTTCTTTTGTTCTGTTTGTTTACATATTAATAGAGCTGAATATGCTGGGGGCGCACAAAGATCAGTGAATATTATCAAAAATGCCAGTGGTGGCTGGCATCTTAAAAAGAAATCTCTGGCAGGAAAGTTAAGAATGCAGTACTTACAGTTGTACTTAAAATACACATTTTGCAGTTTCTTAGCCCACATTTGCTGAAAATGCTTGACTATTCCTTGTGGGAGCGCCATTTTACTCCTACTTCCCTTCTTAATATATGGCCAGGCTTTTGCATGTAGCAAGTGCTGAAGTAAAGCTATAATTTTTTTAGTCTCTTAATCATTACAGGTATGTTTTTGCTCGTAAAGCAGATGTGGGCAAAGAAAACACAATGTAAACAATATAAAAACAAAATAAAAAATGCACCGCATTGTACAGTCTTGTATAATCCATGAGACCTGCGCGTTACTTCTATCAGTTAGTTTACTAACCAAGCTAGCTAGCGCATTAATAAAATTATTAGCTATTCAGTCAAAGCCTGATAAAGGCTTTACTTCACCAATAGTGATGCTGGCGATGTTTGTTTTTTTGTTTCTGGCTCAGTTGAATTGTACTGCACTAATGTTACTTGCGTATATGTACCTTTATTTGACGTCTACAGTAGCCAGCTAGCTAGCTACAGAGCAACATGAAAAATGAGCTGCTCAATGTCACAGTTTTCATATAGCTCCGTAGCTCACTGTATAGGCTCTGTTTTCCAGAAACACAAGGTTTCATACCATTGTTATGCTGATGATACTCAGCTGTACCTTTCTCTGAGACCTAATCATACCTCCTGCTTGCAGCCCTTGGTCAATTGTTTAAATGATGTCAAAACTTGGATGAACAATAATTTTCTCCAATTAAAATATAAGGCACTGGTGGCCCCAGAAGCTCCCGCCGTTATGATAAACAAAATGTCAAAGTTTTTGTTGACGGACGCACGGAGCCCGATACCATAGCTCCTGTGCCACTCGGGTGGCAGGAGCTAATTAGGAGCCTGCAACTGAAAATGTTGACAAGATAGAGCAAATTGTCGAAGTTTTTGGTGATATTTTTAGGCCAGTGACCTTGAAAAAATAGGCAAAGGTCACCTTTAGACACGTCATTTGTAGGACTTTATGAAATGCATGTCCAGTAAAAATTAGGAGCCTATAACTGAAATAATTGATGAGATGAAGCAAAATGTCAAAATTTTTGGTGATATTTCTAGGCCAGTGACCTTGAAAAATAGGCCAAGGTCACCTTTAGGCACGTGGTCACCTTTAGGCACGCCATTTGTAGGCATTTATGAGATGCATGTCCAGTAAAAATTAAGAGCCTGTAACTGAAATAGTTGATGAGATGAAGCAAAATATTGAAGTTTTTGGAGATATTTTTAGGCCAGTGACCTTGAAAAAATAGGCCAAGGTCACCTTTAGGCACGTCATATGTAGGCCTTTATGAGATGCATGTCTAGTAAGAATTAGGAGCCTGTAACTGAAATAGTTGATGAGATAAAGCAAAATGTCTAAGTTTTTGGTGACATTTTTAGGCCAGTGACCTTGAAAAAGTAGGCCAAGGTCACCTTTAGGGATGTGATTTGTTGGCCTTAACGAGATGCATGTCCAGTAAAAATTAGGAGCCTGTAACTGAAATAGTTGATGAGATACAGCAAAATGTCGAAGTTTTTGGTGATATTTTTGGGCCAGTGACCTTGAAAAAATAGGCCAAGGTCACCTTTAGGCACATCATTTGTAGGGCTTTATGAGATGCATGTCCAGTAAAAATTAGGAGCCTGTAACTGAATAGTTGATGAGATGAAACAAAATGTCAAAGTTTTTGGTGATATTTTAGGCCAAGGTCACCTTTAGGCACGTCATTTGTAGGCCTTCATGAGATGCATGTCCAGTAAAAATTAGGAACCTGTAACTGAAATAGTTGATGAGATACAGCAAAATGTCTAAGTTTTTGGGGATATTTTTAGGCCAGTGACCTTGAATAGGCCAAGGTCATCTTTAGGCATGTCATTTGTAGGGCTTTATGTGATGCACGTCCTGAAAAAATTAGGAGCCTGTAACTGAAATAGTTGATGAGATACAGCAAAATGTTGAAGTTTTTGGTGATATTTTTAGGCCAGTGACCTTGAAAAAATAGGCCAAGGTCACCTTTAGGCATGTCATTTGTAGGACTTTATGAGATGCATGTCCAGTAAAAATTTGGAGCTTGTAACTGAAATCATTGATGAGATAAAGCGAAATGTGTTGACGGACGCACGCATGCACGCACGCACAAACGGAGCCCGATTCCATAGCTCCCGCACCGTGAGCGGCGGGAGCTAATGAGGGAAAAACAGAACTTATTATTTTTGGGCCCCCTGGTTCGACTGAAATCATTAAAGGAAAACGTGGTCCCCTCTCTGTCAACACGCTCTCTGTAATAAAAAATCTTGGTGTCTACTTTGATTCTTCTCTCAGTTTTGAGAGCCAAATTAGTGCAGTAATTAAGAGCAGCTTTTTTCAACTCAGATGCATTTCTAAATTAAAACCTCTACTCTCCCAAGCAGACCTGGAGATGGTTATCCATGCTTTTATTACGTGTCGGTTGGATTATTGTAATTCTCTGTACTTGGGTATCTCACAGTCTTGTCTCTCCCGACTTCAGTTAGTCCAGAACGCTGCAGCTCGGCTCTTGACTGGGTCAAGAAAGAGGGACCATATCTCCCCTGTGCTGGCAGCCCTGCACTGGCTGCCAGTTAAATTTCGAGTTGATTTTAAAGTTTTATTTGTTTTTAAAGCTCTCCGTGGTTTGGCTCCTGGGTACATATCAGATCTTGTCTCGCCCTACTCTACTGCACCGTCCCTAAGATCATCCAATAAATTGCTCGTCAGTTCCTCGGTCGAACCTAAAAACCAAAGGCGACCACGCCTTTTCAGTTGCGGCTCCTCAACTCTGGAATAAACTACCTCTGGAAATCAGGTCTTCACCTTCTCTTGCCATTTTTAAATCACGTTTGAAAACCTATTTCTACTCTCTTACTTTTTAATCCGCTTGTTCATCTGTTTTTGTCATGTCAAGTCTTTATTGTGCTGTTTTCCTGTTTTGCTTTTATGCTTGTCTTTTAACTGTCGCTATTAATTGTGTGCACTTTATGTTATCTTTATTTATTAATTTATCTACTTCTGTTTGCTTTACATGTACATTCTTTTATTGATGATGTTTTCTTCTAGCAGTTTTATTGATTTTTATAAATGTTTTAGTTTCCCCATTTTATTCTTTGCCAGTTGTCATTGTACAGCACTTTGGTTCAACTTCTGTTGTTTTAAATGCGCTTTATAAATAAACTTGACTTGACTAGCTACCTGGCTGCTGTAGATGTCAAATTGTGCTGGCCACATCGCAGGGTCCTGTACAATCCAGTAAGACTGTCCGTTGCTTCCCGTGCTATAGAATAGCAGTAAGTGAGCACGTGGGAGTGTCTACCTGCCATATTTACTACTTTAAACAGTGTTGAGCGTTTTTTATGTCAAGAGTTCATGCCTCGTTTCCGCACAATTTGTTTTGTGTATTACATGTAATACAGTATTTCTAGCTCCTAGTATTCTACGCAAGGAAATGCATTTCTTTTCAGACAGACAGAGGTCACTGCAGTCTTGGGTACAAATTGTCTGTCTTTTGCAGCCCTGTATTGTGGAAAATGCACCTGGAGCATAACCACGATAAAAACAGGACATACAATATATAATGCAGCATATGGCTCGATTTATTACATCTATTAAAACAATGCAGCCTATATGGAGGCTGTATAATAAAAGGGTGGTTAGCACACCTCCCACCTCCCTGTAATTAAATGAAAATCTTTAGCAACTTTAAAACAATTTTCATGTAAAGTCAGATAAGGACAGCTATTGGCATGGTAGATGGGAGTGGTAAATCCACAGGTCAATCATTAAAACATACCATGATAATAGTTATTTGAACATGTAAAACACTGCTGCACAATAGTATCTGAATAACTTAAGTCAATTGAAAACCGTAAGAGAAAATCCTCAGTGTCTACAGGCTTGCAGAGATTAATTCTGTTATTTTGCAGGATCATCATTTGGCTGGCCTTGTGGCAAAGGCTACCTCCACACCAATAAGAGCTTTCCCCTGAGGAGAGTCATCCTAGCCCTCAACTTAGGCTCTTGAATGACATGTGCAGTGGGCTCAAGAATTATTGGCACCACTAAATGGAAATGCAATTAAAATACTATAACAAATACAATGTAAATACTACTGCAGAAAAACTGAAAATGTCAACATGCGAGAAATACTGTACTTTAGGAATGTTTCAATGGAACCAACTATAATGATTTATTTTAAAATCATTTTCCTCCAAATTTAGGTTTCACAATTAATGGCATCCTTGGACAAGAATAACCCAAATTTAATTATGGAAAATTAAAATAAAATCGTAAAAAAAAAGTGATTTGAAAAGTGAATTCACTCTCTACTATATAGAAAACACAACAACACATTATTTAATCCTTTAACTTTGGAATCCGATTCTTAATTGAAAATGTAAGCTTTTGTCAAATCTGATGACCGTAACAAACTCCAAAAAGGTTGCAGCAGGGGCAATTTCATACTAATAAATATAACAGCAAGCAGCCATTCCGGGGTTCGAGCCAATGCAGACTGTTCAAAGATGAAAGCGGGAGTAAGACCTTTGGCAGTCTCTGACAACTGTATTAACAATAACTAACAGGTTTTATTCTGATAGGACAGACGCTCATTCATTTACAGCCAATTCTATGACTGGCTACACTCCATTTCGGCAATGCTGTCGCCTCCTATTGGTCAACTTCCATCAACCACTGTTTCGTGTGAGCTTTATTGCACTTCAGGAAAGACTGTTACATCATATGTAGAGATACATAATATATGTATTATTTACATAGGATGGGACCAATGTCTGAAAAGTAGACTGCCCATAAATATGCAAGAAAAACCACCAGGCAACTGAACAGAAACGCAACAGTCACTCCTATGCATGAGCCTGAAAGCAGCAAGCAGAAAATGTGTTTTTGGAATTTCTGAAAATGCCTACCCCACTGTTACACTACCGGTCAAAAGTTTTAGGACACCAAATTTTTCCAGTTTCTTATTGAAAATGTATGCAGTTCCAGTCCAACGAACAGCTTTAAATGGTACAAAGGTCAGTGGTGAACTGTCAGAAGTATTAAACAAAAGGTAAAGTTACCCAGGTTTTTTGTACGCCGTCGAGTAGGTGAAAGGATGGTTCGTCAGTGTGTGACATCAGCTGTCAAACGTGGAGGAGGAAGCATGATAGTCTGGGGCTGTTTTGCTGGATCCAGGGTCAGTGACTTATATAGTGAAAGGCACCCTGAACCAAAACAGCTACCACAGCATTCTGTAGCGCCATGCAGTACCCCCTGGTATGCCCCTAGTTGGTCAGGGGTTCATCCTGCAGCAAGATGACCCAAATGATGATCCAAAACATAAGTCCAAGCTCTGCCAGAACTACCTTAGGAAAAAAGAACAAGATGGTAAGCTTGAAAACATGGAGTGGCCAGCAGAGTCTCCAGACTTAAACCCCATCGAGATGGTTTGGGATGAACTGGACAGAAGAGAGAAAGCAAAGCAACCTACGAGTGCCACGCATTTATGGGAACTTCCGCAACAGAGTTCGGAAGAAATTTCTGAAGAATATTTGATTTCCCTTGTAGAAAGAATGCCACGAGTGTGTTCAGCCGTTATATCTGCCAAAGGTGGCTACTTTGAGTCAAATGTTTAAAATACATTTTGGTTTATAAATTGATTTCATTATTTCTTTTTTAACTTTGATTGTTAATTTGTTCTATCATGTCTATGCTTTCATTCCAGAGTACAATGAGACATTAAACTGCACAGTTTTTAAGGGTGTAACGATGTTTTTTTAAAGCGTAGTAACACCACCTGCTACCATGGGGCGAACATCCGAGCTTTCCCTTTTCCTTTATTAACCCCCGTGCTGTCCTGAACGAAAGTGCTTAACATCAAAGGGCATGGGAAATGCTTCCGGAAAAAAAACTTGACTGACATCAGTATTTTTTTTTACGTGCGAGAGGAGCCAAGCAAATGAAAACAAAATCGTCATCCTATTAACCAATTAGGCAACTCTAAGAAACGTATACCTGTTCCCGTTTACTTTGCTTGATTAGATTTGGATTCGTTTACTCTTTAAGTTGAATAGTAGAGCTGTTTATTAAGACAACATGTTTGATTGCTGCATTTTGAAATTTAAATGGGCGTAGAACAGCACTGCATGAACACGATTGCCACGGCATTTCGTACGACTGTGATAATTTATATCTCACATTCACGTTTCATCTGCTTTTCAGAATGTTTTCCACCTTGTGTATTTTTTAGACGCTTAAACTCCAGGGCGATCTTATAACAAATCTGTTTTAAATTAATCTTGAATAATGCCCTAAAATGCTACAATGAGAGATGCAATTCAGAGGAAGATTTTTTCTAATTATTCAAATTGGCACTTTCAATCTAACACCGTAGCCCAGTTAGGTTTCTCTGCTTTTCACCATCACATCTTAATCGTTCTAGGCAACTGGCTAAATTTCTTGATTGTTATTTAGGCCAAGTACACGGGAGCAGATTTAAGGAACGGCGGAGCACCTGCAATTAGCGAAATCTAAACTCAGGCTTCTTCCCGACGACATTTTAAATCGTTTTAAGCCGCTTCAGGTGTGTATGTTTCAAGAAATTACACGCGACTGCCTACACACCCCATGACGGCAAGCTGCCTCATCACACTTCAAAAAAATCCTCGTTCAATATCGCCACATCCCAACTCAGCATTTCATCTCTCATAGTGGTATTTTTAGGAGATCAATAATGATAAAATAAAAATAAAGAGATTTATTTTCAGATCGCCCTGGATTTCAAGCGTCTAAAATGTACACAAAGTGGAAAACATTAAAGCGGATGAAACGTGAATGTGAGCTATAAATGATCACAATCACACGAAATGGCCAAATACGCGTTCTTGCAAATCTATGCCCATTTAACTTTCAGAATGCGGCAATCAAACATGCTGTCTTAATAAACAGCTCTACTCATTCAGCAAAGTAAAAAAAGCGAATCGCCGGTTTGATTGCTAATTGAGCAAAGTAAACAGGGACAAGATTAGAGTAACCTAATTGCTTAAAAGGAGACGATTCTGTAGTCCTTTACTTGGTTCCAGGCAGCATGTCGCCGAAACAGTCAAGTTTTTTTCCCGGAAGCATTTCTCGTGCTCTTTGATGTTCGGCACTTTCGTTAAAGACTGCGTCAGGTTTAATAAAGGAAAAGGGAAAACTCGGATGTTCGCCCCATGGCGGTCCTATGCCTTAAAAAACATCGATTCAGAATCAATTCGGAATCGTTACACCCCTAATAATTTTCTATTTAAAAACTGGAAAAATTGGGGTGTCCCAAAACTTTCGACCAGTAATGTAATTAATTAACCTCTTCAATCTCAAGGGGACTCTTTTTCAGGTCAAATGCAAACGGGGTCTTAATCCGCTGCTCCAAATTCAAACAGTAAAAACAAGCATTTAGAGAAGTTTGGTCAAATTATTTTGAGCCAGAAATTGACTGTTAAATATATTTTCTTTCTTTATCCTGTCTGTTGCAAATGACTTCCTCTTTTAAACATTCACGGCCAACAAAAAGAAGATTTTCAATCTCCGCGCACAAGGCCTGGAATGTTTGCGCATTTCCACAGAGGAAATGACCCACTTGCCAACACTGTAGTTGTATTCTGATCTTTTCTGACCTCACCATTGTTAATTCTATTCTGCTGCTGTAGTTGGTGTCAGCAAACACTGCATTATGATTTTGATTAAAGGATGCTCGAGATTGACACCTTGACTGGCAGTTACTCCTTAGGAACTTTGTGACTCGCAGCAATGACCTTGTTATTGTTCTTGGGCCAAAAACAATGTAATTGTTTTATTCCTGCAGGAGGAAGCACACAGACTTGGTTGACTGATTGATCTGAGGGCTTGACCCACTTAAACTGGTGCCTCCTGAAAAGTCAAAATGAATTGTGCTGGTTTTCTCCTGCATGTTCTGCAAACAAAAAATAAATGTATTATTTACAGATCATGTAATCAGACAATGAATGAAGCAATAGTTATTTACCAATCAAATACTTTCCAAACACAGAGTTCTGTACATTACTTTAGTTCTTAAATAACCTAGACACCAATCCATAATTACATGAACTGAGCCCATTATAATCACAGAGTAAATATGCCTTTCTGGCAGCTGTACCATGTGAGATGGGATTCATAGGAAAATAGGGATTTAGGGCCATAATGAAACAACAGATTCCATGTCAAACAATCAAGCACAGGAAATAGCTCTACAGAACAAAAGCAAACTGTAAACAATCACATTGTTTCCTTCCCTGAATCAAAAAGGCAACACACACAATTTCATTGAAGCACATCCCGATAAGGCCCCTCTATTGAAATATTACTCCCATATAACCTAAATTACTTACTAACATTTCATAAAAGTCTCCTCAAGGACTAGTTCACAGTTTGCAATGCAAATCTAAGCAAAGCAATAATAAACAACAATGGGTCTTTCCAAGAGAAGTCAGACAGTCGTCCAGCTCAAACATCTCCCACGACCCTAGATTCATAATTAATAGCCACAGGAGACGTGGGGTTGTGACTCCCCAAAAAAAAAAAATTAAGCGCATTTCATTTTAGGCCATTTTTACAGTCTAGCTGTGATGGACTTATTCGAAAAAAAAAAAAAACTGCATGTGGCTCAAGAGCATCTCTCCACAAAGCAGAGTAAAATAGCACTGAATTAGACGTGCTGGCATGTATTCAAGGGGTTACCTCGCCAATGCACAATTTTAATTTTTAATGTCCCACTGCCATACAATGTATGCCTAATAATTACTTAATGTATTTAGAATATAAATACAAATCATACAATACACAGATATGAAAATAATTTGGTTTTTAAGTTGAACTAGAATGAGAGTTTAAGAAACTCTGAGTTTGCATGTGATAGCACAATTCTCTGTATAATGTGATGTTTATTTTTGCCTTGTCCTGCACTGTGCTGTATGATAAGATGCAAAGTGTCGTAAACTATGATGACTGTCCACTGCATGGCCAAAGTGACCAGGGCATATGTATGCTAAGGGTTTATTTAGTTGTCAAGCTACATCATTGGTATGTAGCATAATAAAAGTTATTTGGATGATGATGATCTTCTTTAATGTTGTTGGTAATGGCTCAGCTATATATTTTTTTTATTATTTATACCGGTTTTACATGGCTATTGATGCAATATCAGTGTTATTGACGTTAGTATTCACAGCATATGATTATAATAAAACTATTATTCATGAAATTCCAACTTGTTGTGCTGGACGGTGCATGTCCGACATTTATGATCATTCTTTTGCTTTTATCAATATAGTAGAACAGACATTGCTAAAAGATGTATTATTATTATTATTATTAATAATATATATTTTTTTTTTTTTTTTTTTTTTTTTTTATTGGTAATAGTAATTTCCTGACTGGCAGCTTGAACACCTTGTAAAGAAGCTGTAGTAATTGAGAGGCACAGGGTTCAAAGGGTGGGGCAGTCAGCCCAGCGAGTTATTGGTGCTGGACTGCCTAACCTGATGGACTTATACAATATGAGGTGAGGACCCCAGTCACCCAAACCATGGCCTCTTCTATAAGAAGCTGTACAAACGGAAGTCAGGCTATGAACATTGCAGCCAAGACCAATTACCAAAGCCACAGCTTCTACCCCCATACGATCTGTATGCTGACATAAGACCAATAAAACGTGCTCTGCTCTCTCAGCAGCAATTACTGAATTGCGTCCTTCATCTCTTTGCTCATTGCTATTGCCTTTATACAGTATCTCACAAAAGTGAGTACACCCTTCACATTTCAACAATTAATTGCTTATTTCTTTTCAAGGGACAATATCACAGAAATGAAACTTGAATATATTCTAAAGTAGTCATTGTACAGTATGTGTAGCAGTGTAGATTTACTTCACTGTCCAAATAAGTGAACAAACAGTCATTATTTCCAAAATGGGTGGCAACAAAAGTGAGTACACACCCCAATTGGTAAAGGTCAACCAAGCAATGAAACGTGTCTTATTCTTCATGTTCATGCTTTTGTCTGTTCGACTGGGCCATATGAGGTTGTGTAACATGTTGAAGGTTTAAATTGTGGTGCTTTGGGTGCAATGCTCTTATTCTGGTCACTGAATGGTCAACATGGCACCTCATGGGAAATAACTCTCTGAGGATCTGAAAAAGAGAATTGTTGCTCACCATAAAGATGGTGTAAGCTACAAGAGGAAACCATGTGAAACCTGTGAAACCATGAAATTGAGCAACAGCACGGTGGCCAAGGTTATTCAGTGGTTTTCCAAGATGGGTTCTACTCGGAACAGGCCTCGTCAGGGTTGACCGAAGAGGTTCAGTCCTCGTGCTCTGTGTCAGGTGCACAAGTTGGCTTCAGAAAACAGAATCAGGAGTGCTGGCAGCATTGCTAACGAGGTTGCAGCAGTGGGGGAACAGCCTGTCAGTGCTCAGACCATACATCGTGCACTGCACCAAGTCGGTCTGCATGGCCTTCAGGCAAGACGGAAGCCTCTTTTGAAGCTAGCCCACAAGAAAGCCTGAAAAAAGTTTGCTGCAGACAACCAGTCCAAGAGCATGAACCACTGAAACCATGTTCTGTTGTCTGATGAGACCAAGATAAACTTTTTTGGCTCAGATGGTGTCCAGCATGTGTGGCGGCGCCCTGGTGAGGAGTACCAAGATAAGTGTGTACAGCCTACAGTCAAACATGATGGTGACAGCATCATGATCTGGGGCTGCATGAGTGCTTCTGGTCCTGGGGAGCTGTGCTTCATGAATGGAATAATGGATTCCAGCATGTACTGTGACATTCTGAAGCAGAACATGATGCCCTCCCTTCAATAACTGCCGTTTTGTAGAGAGTGGCGAAATAATAACCTCAGGTTTTGCGCTACGGCTGCCCGATGCCAACATCAAGTCCAATCGCCACTTCACCGCCGTCACTCGCTAACATATTTGGTTCGTACTTAATTATCATACATCAGTCATAAATTATCTTTATAACGTTCATTCCGATCACACTGACTGACTATTTCATCATCCCATTCGAACTTTTCCATGCTGTAATTCACGTGTCAGAAAAGGGAATTCCGGGTTAGGAACCTCACTCACCTCCACCATATTAAAAACGCAGTGTCTACGTGTCCGAAAGTCGGACAGGGTTTTAACTCCTTCAACCCCACAGCCCTCTACAGAGGGCTGACCAACATATTCCCTTCAACCCCAAATTCCTGTAGGGAAAATTCAAACAATCTGACTAATTGATTGGAACATATCAGGTTACATTTAATGGGATTCCAGAGATAACAGTAAGATACAATGTCCAGATAATGACCAGCCCTCTACAGAGGGCTGTGGGGTTGAAGGGTATAGTGATGCTAGAATATCTGGGGTTGAAAGAGTTAATATAACTCCGTGTCCGACAGTCGGATGGTTTCAGTATAACTCCGTGGCCGACAGTTGATTATTGTTTTTAATCTCTTAAAATCTACTGAATCTTTTAGATATTAAACGTGAATGTTTTGATCAGAGGGCTCAGTTCTTTAAGATGGGTACCGAGAATTTCAATCAATGTTTCTGTTTAAGCTCTGATCAATAAAGTGAGTCGACATTGGCGCGGGACTTCGTGCATTTATGAAGAATTTAGCGTCTGTCGGACAGAGATCCTAAAATACTCCGTGTCCAAAAGTCATAAAAGTTTTAATTTTTCGAGTATTCCAGCAATTATTAGACGTACAAACTTGGCCATGTTTGTGTTCGACCTTCACAAAATGCAAATTGATAGCTATCGACTTTTCTTGGTCTTTTTATTCGTCTGTTTTCTTTCGTTGAAGATGGTTTTTATTCGGTCTCTCTTTTGAAAATTAGTCAAACAGATCGAACAGATTCACGCTTTATTTCCACATCAGAGATAAAATAGTGCTTGTAGTCAGAGAGCAAATCAATTCCATGACCATTGACATTGTGAATTAAATATTGCATGCACGATCAAGACTGTCGGACACGAAATGCAAAATACTTCATGTCCGGCAGACAGCAGAAAGTAAAAGTATTGACATGAGAGCAGATTTAAAACGAAATAAAGAATAAAAATATATCACCAAAAATCAGAACAAGCAGAGGACCCAGTACATAGAAGTAGCCTTCAATCCCTGTCTGCAGATCATAGACTGTATGAAAAGATGGACGAAGCTACCATGACGTCACCCATTGGTTTCAGCATACACACAGGTTTCAGCTTGTGTATTAATCCGCGCCAGCCTGAGACGAGTGGATGAAACATGAGCAGCGGAACGTTGCACTTATGGACAAGTGCTGCTGATTCGTCATAGCCAAAGCTGGTTTTGCGACATGAGGAAAGGGGGGTAAAAAAAACCTCCACGATTCTGAGCGGGCACGTGCCCGCCCTAAATATATTGGCACAACGCCACTGGCTTTAGCTATGACGAATCAGCACTTGTCCATAAGTGCAACGTTCCGCAGCTCATGTGTCATCCACTCGTCTCAGGCTGGCGCGGATTAATGCACAGGCTGACCTAGGCTGCAATCTAGGGGCCTCACGTGCGCAGGGGCCCCGGATTGGCCAGTCTATTTTTAATTATTTTAAATTTACCGAAGCAGAAAAAAAACAACGTCTGTTGGACCATAAAACAAATATACAGCTTATTGGCTAGACGTGATGCCTCATCTATCCAATCAGCTGCGGTGGTAAGTTATTTTGATATACGTCACTGCTTTTGCTGGACAGCATAGCTGCAAAATATCAGATAACGTAAAAAAAAAAAAAGCGGAGCGCGTTTGGAAGAACAGCTCGACTAAGGGGTTAAAAAAAAATCCCTAAATTGATGGGATATTTCAAGCCTTCATCCAGTCAACAACAAGGCGCAGAGGATGAAACACCTGCAGCGTCGGGATCCTTAGCTGTAGCCGCAAAACTCATCTCCCCGGTAGGCTCACGGTTAATATTTTAGGGAATGGAAAGAGTAACGTTGCCATATTCAACCTCGACCATGAGGTCAATGAAGTCAGTACTTTTTCTGCTTACCTTGATATTCGAGTACCCAGAGAGGCATTCGCGTGTGTAAAAACATCAATTATAAAACGGGTGCTTCCCATCCTCAAATGTGATTGGCTGAGCCGCGTTCCAGCCCGGTATAAAATCACTGTAACCCACTGTATTCTGAGGCAGACCGCAGCACAAAATATCCCTGCGCGCCTGGCCTCGCAACCAACTACTCTGCGCTCGACTGACTCGTTAGGTTACGTTTGTTTCAAGACTTTTAGCTCGCTATGTCAGTGTTAACGAAGTTTAGCCTTTTAACCCGCTAACCAGTTGGCCATCTACCTAGCTAGCAATAGCATTATAGATTTCGATATCACTTTAGCTTGCTAGCGACGTTGCTAACTAGCTCGCTATTTCAGTATTAGGGCTAAATTGATTTTTTTTTCCTTGTGTTTATTTTATGGGCTATGTGTAGGGTAACCACATCCACTGTAGTGAACGCTAGCTAGTTGACAAGCTGGCTAGCAAACTAATGCACAATTCAACATTTTCCTGGACACCGGCAAGTGTGGAGGACAAAAGTAAATCTTGTTCCCTACTCTCGCTGCTGGTTGTAATGATATGGCCTATAGGCGCGAGTTGAGAACAAGGAAACTTGAAAACCGAAACGAACGTAAAATTATTTAACGGGGCCTACGGGAGACCAAAGGAGACATTCCAAATAGCCTGCTTTCATAGTATATCTACATTAAAGAGCCCAAACAGCCTGATGTGACATGATAATGGCGCTAGATGAAAAAGCAATCTTAGCGTCTGCGTTGCTTGCCAACCATTCTGTCCACTCGATCTTGGTTGGTGGAAGAACGAATAGTTCTCAATTTTATTGTTGCATTAGTACCAATAAATTATTGTTTTTTTTTCTTGTGTGTTTATTTAATGGGCTATATGTAGGGTAACCGTTTTATAAAAGCAATAAGCCCCTTGAAGCAGTGGGTTACAGTGATTTTATAACGGCAGAGGGGCACTAAGGCACTCTGCTGCGCGTCGTACCTTATGCTGCGTTCCATTTGTTCTCGGAAGTCGGAATTTCCGAGTTCCGAGTCGGAAGTTTCAACTGGAACGCCCCCCAAGGTCGGATTTCCGACTCGGAAAGTCGGAGAATCTTCACTACCCCCGAGTTAACATTTAAAGATGGCTGCCCCAGGTGTAAACAGGAATTAGAAGCTCCTGTAATATTCCGCTTATTATTTCTGACTCGTGTTTGTTGCACTAAATCAGCTGTATAAATTGTTCGACGTATATATATGGAAATCCACCGTGTTCGAAGGTTGCAGAAGGACCGCATATTTGTCCAGAAGTTGCTTATATTCGGACAAGGCAAACACGAAATAGCTTTTCGTGAGACGTGACCATCTTGTTTTACTGCTCCCCGGTTTATGGCGGTTGGCAACTTTTTTCCGACTTTGTAACTGGAACGCTGATAACTCGGCTGTGACGTCATTCCCAGCTCCGACCTCCGACTTCCGAGGTAAATGGAACGCAGCATTAGAACGCCCCTCCGCCGTTATAAAATCACTGTGACCCACTGCTTCTCGGGGCTTTATGCTGCGTTCCATTTGTACTCGGAAGTCGGAATTTCCGAGTTCCGAGTCGGAAGTTTCAACTGGAACGCCCCCCGAGGTCGGATTTCCGACTCGGAAAGTCGGAGAATCTTCACTACCCCCGAGTTAACATTAAAGATGGCTGCCCCAGGTGTAAACAGTAATTAGAATCTCTTGTAATATTCCATTTATTATTTCTGACTCGTGCTTGTCGCACTAAATCAGCCGTATACATTGTTCGACGTATATATATGGAAATCCACTGCGTTTGAAGGTTGCAGAAGGACCGTATATTTGTCCAGAAGGTGCTTATATTCAGACAAGGCAAACGCGAGAATAGCTTTCGTAGACGTGACCATCTTGTTTTAGTACTCTTCTTCCCGGTTTATGGCGGTTAGCAACTTTTTTCCGACTTTGTAACTGGAACGGTGATAACTCGGCTGTGACGTCATTCCCATCTCCGACCTCCGACTTCCGAGGTAAATGGAACGCAGCATTATTCCTTTCGTGAACATCCAGTCAAGAGAATTTATAGTTAAATTTCTAGTGTTGCTAAATGCTGCTATGGAATTTGGGGGGCGGGGGGCACAGATACTTCGCTTTAAAACAGTTATTAGTCCTGACTTGTGCTCAGTCATTTTCTAAATTAACAATAGGCTACATTCACTCCGAAAACACTCCACAGTATCAGACATTGCTAGTTCTCCCCGTTAAAGTAAGGCGACTCGCACTTTGGTGCATTTAAATCAGCGTTATTGAAAATTGCACGCAGGTGTATCAAACGGCCTTTTATTACATTTCATCAATTTAAACCATCATGAAGCGCCGGTTAGATTGCCTGATGTGTCGATAAAGTAGCGCAGAAGTTATAGAGCAGTTTGCGTTTCATAAAGCAAAGGCCTGTTTGTAAGTAAATAATTTTTTTATGAACTGAATGTAGCCCATTATTTTCTCGCTGTTTGACTGCATGCAGAGTGAAGCCGTGTCTTCAGTTGCCAATAGATAATTACTATGATCGGAAAACGTGTCAATAAAGGAACACAACTAGTCCGCAGGACTATTTGTTGTTAAAATGGGATGCGTCTGTGCCCTCCCCCCCAAATCCCGGTTCTGGTGCCGACACTGGGCGGCAGCCATATCACTGAGGGATGGGACTGAACTCGTCTGCAATTGACCGATCCATAGCTCCGCCCACCCCCTAACTAAGCATAGCAACGGCCGGACCTCGGTCAAGCTTTGCTGAAGATGGCGCCAACGTCCCTTATAATCTCATTGGAAGCGCTTCCTGAAAACATCAATCTCGAGTTTTTAAAAACGGATCACATCGCAAAAAAAGCAAGAGACAAGGGTTATAATTATTTTTTATCTGGGTACATTCACGAAGTGTCATTTTCTGTTATAAACGCCCGTGAAGTTGAAGCAAAATGCAAATGCTATCGCTCAATGCTGAAGTCCCAGAAGCCACACTCATTGATAATTACGATCGACAAGGAACAGAGAAGCATTGTTCACGGCCAGTGCTCTTGCAAAGCAGGGTACGTAGCATTCAATTTACATATGGTGTGATAAGATCATAAACCTTTTCCGGAGCACCCAAGTATTATTGCCCAAGACAGTCTTTGATTGAAACGGAGCTCTGTGTGAAGCCTGCATTAATCGTATCAGGTGTGTTTCTGCTCTGTTTGAATGAAAACCTGCAGCCTCTTGACCCTTTTACAGCCCAGTGCAAAGCCATCAAGAGGCATTATTGTTCGTAAACCAAGCGAGTTGAGCTTTCAGAATAATGAGTAATTATAAGCAAATAAATTGCCATATCCAGCCCTCTCCCTCCTGAAAGTAGTGCGACCCTGTCTGGGTATCTCGTGTCCGATTTACACTCACCGTAACAACACCGCTTTGCCATTGTGAGATTTTATAATTACAAAAATGCGAAAACAAAGCGCGAATGTACTCTTCCCAATAGAGAAAGCAGTTCGGATAAGTGTTTGTTTGTCCGAGGTAGTGTTGTGCGGATCGATACTAAAGTATTGATACTTCCGATACCGAACGTGTCCGTTTTAGGATCGATTCTCCCAATAAAATATCGATACTTGCACCAGTTTGCACTAATTTGGGGTTAACACGTATTTTTCATCACAGTAGACAGTTAGTTCACTCTTTACAGGACTTATTCCTCAGCGGTTGGCAGGGACTACATGTACTTCCGCCTGTGAGGCGAGCTACAGCTGTGTATGCATCCCTTCCGCACGCACTGACGCGGCTCTACTGGAATGAGAGCGCTTAGTAGAGCTGGAGTACGAGAGGAAAGATGCAGGCTGCGGCTGAACACGAGCGTAAGCGCAGTCATGTGTGGAGCTTTTTCAGTTGTAAGAACACCTACGACAGTGTATGCGATGTATGTCGTAAATCTGTGCGGTACTGTGGCAACACCACAAACCTTATAAAGCACTTGAAATGTAATCACAGTGCAGAATATGAGGAGGTCATGCTGCGGCGGAGTGAAGCAGTGGAGCTAACACCAGATGCTGCTAGGGCAAGACAGACCTCCCTTGCTGAGTCCTTTGGCAGTGGAAAGCGCTATCCAGGTATATATGAGAGATAGAGTAACGTAAGCCATATCAACGACGTTCATCACTGTGCCTAAACACGGGAGAGTGGTTCACGTCTTTACCGGCTTAAGTACTGATGTTCAAATGACGGGAGATCCCCGCATTCCCGAAACTTGACACTTCATTTCATCCAAACTAATAAATATGCCAGTGAAATAAACATGGTCAAAAAATTATTAGGCTAATTAAAAAAGGTATGTAAAACGATGTCTAGAACAGGGCCACAGCCATTTTAAGCTTGGAGCGAGATTTCTGTCAATAGGTGCGTCCACACCTACTGAAACTTCGGGGGTTTTTAGTGCTCTGCAGTCTGCACAGCATTTTTCAATTGGTTTTCCCTTTGTAAATTTTTTGTAGATGATTCTCCAAGAGCTGCAACACTCACTCGATGTCTGGGAGAGATGATCGTGAGGGACCTCCAGCCACTGTCAATTGTAGAGGATGAGGGTTTCAGGGGATTTGTGAGAGCACTTGACCCAAAATATAAACTCCCTGGAAGAAAACAACTGACTGAGACTCATCTTGTAAAAATGTTCAGTGAATGTAAGGGCAAAGTAATGGAAGCTTTGCTTAATGCCCCCAGTGTTGTTCTTAGTACTGATATGTGGACATCACTGTCCACAGAGGCGTACCTGACAGTAACATGTCATGTAATCCAAAATTGGCAAATTAATGAATTTGTTTTGGAAACCCACACCTTTCATGGACCGCACACAGCAGATAATATCAGCACAGAGCTTAAGCGAATCTGACTGGGGCATAACTGAAAAGGTGTTTGCAGTTTTGACTGATAATGGTGCAAACATGGTGTCTGCAGTGCAGAAGGCTGGATGGAGGTACTTCCCTTGTTTTGCGCATACGCTAAACTTAGTTGTCAAGGACAGTCTAAAGGCCGTCCCAGATCTGGTGCAAGTGCTGGGAAAGTGCAGTGCAATTGTCTCTTTTTTCCACCACAGCACAAAGGCCACAGAGAAGCTGAAGGCAATTCAAAAGCAGTTGAAGGCAGTGGAACACAAGCTGATTCAGTCCGTCGATACACGATGGAACTCTGTCTTCTACATGCTAGAGAGGCTCTCTGAGCAAAAGGAAGCAGTGACCACAGCCCTCTGCCTCTTAGGGAGAAGTGATTTGTGTTTAAGTGCGGGAGAATTATCCCTGATTAATCAAACCGTTGAAGCACTGAGGCCGTTTGAGGAGGTGACACGAGAAATTGTAGCAGCCTGTGAGCGTCAGGGCAGCTCCCTTGCCACACAGCTGGCACAGCAATGCCAGCGCAGATTCAGGGGCATTGAGAGCGTTCACACTCTAGCTGCCAGCACATATCTGGATGTTAGGTTTAAAGGCTTTGGATTTAGGCTCCCAGACAGTGTTGAGGTAGTGAAAAAACGACTTCTTTCAGAGCTGCAGGATGTCTATCAGACATTAGAGTCAGCTGCCATTGCAACTGCAAGCTCTCCCCAAGTGCCACCTACTACAAGCTCTACCTCAGTGCCCTCTACACCAGCTCCTAGCTCTCAGGGTCCTACACTTGCCTCAGCTTCAGCTGCAGCAAAAGGAATATGGGCGGATTTTGACATGCATGTTTTGTCAGGCCAACATCATCGGTCTGTAGCCACTGATGTAGTCATCGAAATGCGCCATTTTTCAGAGGAAAAAGTGATCCCACGTGACAAAGATCCACTTCTGTGGTGGCAAGAGCATGAGCAAACCTTCCCCGCCCTAAGCACACTAGCAATGAAATACTTGGGAACTGTCGCATCTTCCGTACCTGCAGAGAGAATTTTTTTCAAAGGCAGGGGAGGTTGTTAGCAAGAAACGGAACAGACTAAAGGGTAAAACTGTTAACATGCTGTTATTCCTCAACAAAAACCTTTGAATGTGGGGACATCTGAGAAAGTAACAAGGAAACCTGATAAACACGTTTCAACAAAAAATGCTATATGAATTTTGTTGCTATGCGAGATTTGTTAAAGGGCTGATGCAAGATTTAGATGATTTAACAAGAAAATGCTATGTGAATTGTTTCATTTAAAGGCTGATGCAAGATTTTAAAGGACCCTGATTTAGTTTTTTTTTTTTCCAAGAAAATGTTATTTTAATTGTTATGCTAAAAGGCTGATACAAGAAACCAAGCTTGATTTAGATGTTTTAACAAAAAAAAAAAGGAAACATTTTTATGTGAACAGTTTTGTTAAAAAATTGAAGCTGATTCAGATGCTTTTCATTGAACATATTTCCTGCTCTGAAGGTGCAAGGCTGTGTTTTGTTGCCACCGAGAACTCAGAATGATCTCTAAATAAAGAATAAGAAAGATAAACTGCTATTTAGTGTCATTATGTTGCTATAATTTGAAACAGCCAATTTTTTTATTTCCCTTTTCTTAACACATTAAGCTTGTGCAAAAAGTATCGGTATCGGTATCAGTATCGGCAATACCACCTCTGGTATTACTTGGTATCGAATCGGAATGAAAATCAGTGGTATCGCACATCACTAGTCCGAGGTAATGGCGAGCGCTAGCTGGGCGCGGTCACGTGACTGCAGCCCTGGATCTCATTGGCTGGATAGGCCCAGGTGGGCTGTACTCTGGATCGGTGTATTGTAATCCGTGTGCTTGTGAATATTCACCAACTGATCTGGGTGTGCCATCTAGTGATAGAATATTGTAACTGCGTGCATAAATTTGCAGCTCCATGTCTGCTGGCGGACACATCTGCACCAAAGACTGTGTAAAAAGATGGACGCAGCACCCTGGTCTGAAAAATGAAGTCCACACGGAAGTACCGTAAAATGGCATTCTATTTAATGGCCAGCAGATGGCGACGTCGGTGGTTGCAGAAAGAAGTTCAATGCTATAGAAGTCTATTAGAAAACGACCCTACTTTCCCACCTGATTTTTCATTTAAATATGATTTTTCACATTATTTTATGGTAGCTATAGCAAGTTTCAAGTCTCCTTCGATATATCATGATGTTCATTTTTGTAAATTATGGTCCCACATAGACTAGAATAAAGGATATAGCCAGAATATGCTTTAGGGGCGTGGCTATCCTCTGGTCCTCGTCCGATATGGTCAGATCCAGAGCCACGGTCCTCCCCGGATCTTCAATACATGCTCTCGTCCAATAGAAATCACATCCGGTTTCAAAATGACAACATGGCGCAATTCAAATAGCCAAAATCGAGGCTTCCTTTATGGTATGCTGAAACCAATGGGTGACGTCATGGTAGCTTCGTCCATCTTTTTATACAGTCTATGATCTGTACACAGGGGTTGAAGGCTACTTCTATGTACTGGGTCCTCTGCTTGTTTATAGTGTTTTTTTTGTAATGTTCTATTTCTCATTTTATCTAGCTGTGATGTGGTGGTAATTTTCTAACTGTGGCGGTCCAACAACTTGAATAAATGTAGAGGAAACACCATAGCTTTGGCTGTCTCTATGTGTGTGTATGCCAGTTCACCTTAGTATTTGTGTATGGGCCATTTATGGCACTAAATAAATTTTCCGGTAAGAGTTGTGGGTGGGGGCCCACACAAAGAGTAGCCTAGGGGCCCATGACCACTTTAATACTCCTCTGAGGGTAGTCTCATGCTGAACTTCTATTGGTTTATCTTTGGTCAAGAGGCGGGCCTTAGTGAATCCCATTACGGGAACTTGGCGTTGCCCACTGTTGGTTGAGACATAACAGATGAAACTGGTATTTGCCGTTCCCCAGCAGGTTGCACGGACAAGCTTACATGTGATGCTGACGAGTGGACAGGTAGCCAAACACTAAGCTTAGCTACTCAGGCTTGGAAATGTATTCCTTTGCTTTAGAACGTACGTTCTTTCAATTGCCGATTAAATGTGCGTATTTTTTGGTACTTTTATTTTTAGAAATATCCCTTGTGCTGATGGCTACGCCTGTGTAAATATAGTTTGACAATGCAAAACACTACGTTAAATCACTTATCCATCGATTTAATATGAAAGATATTAAATTGTTTTCTTATCCTTTTGTTGTATAGTTCGTGATGTCACGTCAAATACACGTGCAAAGACTCGATGGAGTGGACAAAAATGTATGGTAGGGTTATTCCGGGCGATTCTTGAAGGCTGCGACTTCAGCAGCAAATTTCCTTTGGCATAGTGAAGTATTATTGTTGTTGTTATTATTGCTTCTTGAGATGAAAATGATCAAAACTTATTCTGTACTTAGGTGAAAAGACGCAGAGCTATTTTCAGATAATGCCTCACAATTAGGTTGGGTTTTATACTACAGACTAAGTGGGATTCAACTGTATGGAGGATTTTTCTTTAGCTCTGCCTTTTACTGATTTGCTGCCGAATGCGCAGGATGACCTCGGTGGTCACTTTATTAGGTACACTTGTACACCTTCTCCTGAATGCAAATATTTCAGTCAATCGCGAGGCTAAAATTCATGCAATGCATGTGAACATGTTCCCACCAAGCATCAGGATGGGGAAGGAATGTGGTGTAAGTGGTTTGACTATTTACTGACTGCTGGGTATAGGACATGTGGACTCTTTTTTGAATATTATGTTTATGTAGCCTATAACAGAAAACTATGGGGGAAAAAATTTGTTGAATTGTGAACTACAAAGTTCTATTTAAAAAAAGCTTATTTGCATGGGTATTATTTATGTAAAGGAGACATATTAAAATTGCATAGTACAGCTAAGCTGTGCCCACCCAAAAATTTGGCTTGAACAGCGCCCCTGGCAAAGAGCCAGTGCAGACCCGGCTCAGATCCGGTGCTTGTTATCTGGGATATATTATATATATATATATATATATATATATATATATATAAAAAACCCCAATTCCGAAATAGTTGGGACTAAGTGTAAATTGTGAATAAAATCAAAACGCAATGACTTTCAGATCACATGAGCCAATATGTCATTTACAATAGAACATAGATAACATTTCAAATGTTGAAACTGAGACATTTTACATTTTTATCCACAAAATGAGCTCTTTTCAAATTTTCTGGCTGCAACAGGTCTCAAAAAAGTTGGGACATGGGCAAAAAAGGGCTGAAAAAGCAATTAATATGTAAGAGAATCAGCTGAAAGAACATTTAGCAAGTAATTAAGTTAACTGGCATCAGGTGTGTAACATGATTGGTTATAAAAGGGATGTCTTAGAGATGCTGGGTCTCTCAGAAGTAAAGATGGCCAGAGGCTGTCCAAACTGTGAAGGCTTGCGTAAAAAAAATGTGGAATACTTCAGAGACAATGTTCCTCAACGTCAAATTGCAAAGGCTTTGAAGGTCTCATCATCAACAATGCATAACTTCATCAAAAGATTTGGAGAAACTTGAAAAATCTCTGTGCGTCAGGGACAAGGCCGAAGACCTTTACTGGATGCCCATGATCTTTGGGCCTTCAGACAGCACTGCATCGCTCACTGGCATGATTCTGTAATTGACATTATTAAATGGGCCCAGGAATACTTCAAGAAACCACTGTCAGTAAACACAGTCTGCTGTGCCATCCACAGAAGCCACCTAAAACTCTATTATGCAAAAAAGAAGCCATTTTTGAGTGTGATCCAGAAGCGCCACCATGTTCTGCGGGCCAAGGCTCATTTAAAATGTACTGTAGCAAAGCGGCAAAGTGTCCTGCGGTCAGACGAGTCCACATTTGACATTCTTGTTGGAAATCATGAGCGTCGTGTCCTCCGGGCAAAAGAGGAGAAAGACCACCCCTCCTGTTATCAGCGTTCAGTTCAAAAGCCAGCATCTCTGATGGTATGGGGATGCATTAGTGCATATGGTGTGGGACACTTGCATGTTTTAAAAAAGCACCATGAATGCTGACAGGTATATAAAGGTTTTAGAGCAACATATGCTCCCTTCCAGGCGACATCTATTCCAGGGAAGGCCTTGTGTATTTCAGCGGGACAATGCAAAACCACATACTGCAGCTATTACAACAGCATGGCCGTGAGTAGAAGAGTCCGTGTGCTGAACTGGCCTGCCTGCAGTCCTGATCTTTCACCGATTGAGAACATTTGGCGCATAATTAAACGAAAAGTCCATCAAAGGAGACCCAAAACTCTCCAGCAGCTGGAAGCCTGTATAAAACAAGAGTGGGATCAAATTTCAAATGCTCAACTCAAGAAACTTGTCTCATCAATGCCCAGACGCCTCCACTCCGTGTTCAAAAGAAGAGGGGATGCAACACCATGGTAAACAGGCCCCTGTCCCAACTTTTTTGAGACCTGTAACAGCCATCAAATTTGAAATGAGCTCATTTTGTGGATAAAATTGCAAAATTTCACAGTTTCAACATTTGCTATGTTATCTCTGTCCTATTGTACTGGCTGGTATGATTTGAAAGTCATGCCGTTTTGATTTTATTCACAATTTACACTTTGTCCCAACTATTTCGGAATTAGGGTTGTGTGTGTATATATATATATATATATATATATATATATATATATGGGCCAGGCTCACGAAATGTGCGCCACCCCCGGGTACTGAAAAATAATGTAAGTACCCATAGAGCTTAGCTGTGAGTGGTTTTTAATCTATAGGTGTTGTGGGATCACATTCCAAAAGCCGTCTTGCAACGTTTTTTCATTTTTTTTGTGGTACCTGGTCAAAGTTGGGTCCCTCAACTCATTTTTTGGGCCGGGGTTCTGCCTTAGTTTCAAGACATGCATATCTTCTAAAGCCTCATACATGCATAGATATAGTTATATCTTCTCAAAATATGTATGTATGTATGATATGTATGGAAGGATAGTATAGCTGATGGAAAAATGGTATATAGGTAATATGCTGTTGGGATTGTCAACCATGCCATGACCCTGAAGTCGGGTACGCGTTTTGCCTCGGCTGCAAAATTGCTTGTGAAAGTGCAAACTGCTCCCTAACACAATGTGTAAAATTAATTCAGGCAACCCTATGGTCTCAGTGGTAATTGTATGTGATAAAGGTATATGTCTACTCTCTGAATACCAAATATCATGGTCATTGGCGGAATATTTGGTGAGTTATACGCATTTCCCTACACCCTTGCTCGTCTAAGTCAGAAACACGAAAACCTACTGTTTGCCTATAATCCATCCAGAGGCCTATAACTAGTGATAATAAAGTTATTTAAGCCTCCAATCAGTGTTATAATTGTATATAAGTGATGTCCAGAGGTATATCACCTGAAATTAGAAACCCTACAGTGATTTTATTCCCTGTGGATCCCGTTGATGCTGAAAAAAAGAAATTCTGGTCTGCAAATACCTGAAAAATGTCATAAAAACCTATATCAAAACTCAAAAATCTCCTAGAAACACTTCTTATGGCTTAAAAGTATGTAGCCTAGGCAATACCAAGCCAGAATAGGTGTCTATTAGCTCAAAATATTGGTATATCGGTCAGAAACCGAATCTAAGTCAGAAACCGCGACTAAGTCAGAAACTCGTCAAAGTGTACCAAACTCAACCCGACTGACTTGCTATTGCCATAATACTTAACTAATAGATAGAATAAGAGTCTCAAGTAGGTTATTGATTACTTACCAATGGAAGATGCCACTTGTAGGCTGGTGGACAGGCTGCTTGACAGTTTTTTTTTTTTTTTTTTTTTTAATTTTTGGGTCCTAGGTTCCCCTAGCCTGAGCCCCGGGAGTTTTTTTTATGATGATTGCATGTTTCTGTCTTTTAGTTATTGTTATTTTATTGTAGGTGTTGTCTGGTGTCCCCGACCACCTATGCATGTTATTTGAACAAGTTTATGACTGATTGGCCACCGATTGCGGACACAGCAGCCGCCACGCCCCGCGTCAGTTACTGCCTGAGATCCCGGTTTCTGACTGAGAGCGTGGGCCGACGCCACCGATATTTTTTGATTAAATCTTCAAAAATACAAGTCGACACGTTTAGAAAACACAATATATCATGTCCCCGACCACCCATGCATGTTATTTGACCAAGTTTATGACTGATTGGCCACCGATTGCGGCCACAGCGGCCGCCCACGCCCCGCGTCAGATCCCGGTTTCTGACTGAGAGCGTGGGCCGATCGGTCTGATGTCGGGCCTCCGACGGACGCCATCGTTATACAACCCCAATTCCAAAATAGTTGGGACGAAAGTGAATAAAATCAAAATGCAATGACTTTTAGATCACATGAGCCAATGTGATTTACAATAGAACATAGATAACATTTCAAAAGTTGAAACTGAGACATTTTACATTTTTATGCACAAAATGAGCTAATTTTGTGGATAAAATTGTAAAATTTATCAGTTTCAACATTTGCTATGTTATCTCTGTTCTATTGTGCATAAAATACTGGCTAGTGTGATTTGAAAGTCATTGCGTTTTGATTTTATTCACAATTTACATTTTGTCCCAACTATTTTGGAATTGGGGTTGTATTTTCGATCAAATCGGCTAAAATACATGTTAACATGTCAAACCAACATGGAATATCATGTCCCTGACCACCTGTGTAACGACTGGGGCCACATTCGGCCGAATACGCCCGGTTTCTGCCTGAGAAGCCCGGGTTTCTGACTTAGAAATCTAAGGCAGAAACCCTAAGTCAGAAACCAACCAAAATGCTTTGCACGCTGTAGCTATGTCGTTATTCAATAAATAATCGATCTAAACAGTGATTTCCACTTTGTTTTAGGCCAACAACAATAACTGAATTGCATTTGGCTATATCTTTTACAGTTTTTTAAAAATACATCTAAGTCAGAAACTTTTCTTAAAAAGGCCATTTTTTGGGGGACAGAAAAATCCCACTCAATTCCTGTAGGTTGGAGTTTTTTTTTGTTTTTTGCCCTAATGCACCATATATTTGCTTCATACTGAAGGATTATTAGGGCGTAGGGACCTTTTTTTATTTTTCTAGAGTGGTAAATGTAAAATCTAAGTCAGAAACCAGTATCTTCTGGACAATTTATTAAATGTCACCGCAATACACAAGACAACGATAGGGACGTATGCCGACTGTCAGACATAGCCTACACATGTCTATTATGCACAGAAAAAAATAATAAAATAGAACACACTTAAATATAAAAAAAAACAAAAAGTGAACTATTTCACTTTTTACATGGACATCAAAAAGTGCCATTTTTGGCCACTTTTCCAACTTTAAGGGCAAAAAAGACGGGAAACATTTATCGCAGACCGACAAAAATGGGGTGTTCCAAGTTGCTCTTGGTGAGCTCTATCCATTCATGGTGGTTCTGGAATGATCTAAGCAAAATATAAGATTTCGTAGCCTGTGGACACATTTAGGGGGGGTGGCACACATTTCGTGAGCCTGGCCCATATATATATATATATATATATATATATATACACACACACATATATAGACACACACACACACACACACACACACACACTTTCCAGTCCGACCCATAACCCGTCAGTGCAGATGTTGATGCCGGCGGACATGGAGCTGCTCTATTTATGCACACAGTTACACTATTCTCTCACTAGATGGCACACCCCGACCAGTTATTGAATATTCACCAGCAAGCCAACCTCGAACACAGTTTACAATATTAGCGAATTCAGTCCCAACCATGTTTTTCAAGACTTGCATAAATGAAACTCCTCAGCTAAGCCTCCGGTGCAAACTGCTCAATATATTTGCCCATACTTTCTATCCAGCAATTCCAAAAATGCTCTCTTCTGACCGAAAAATTCAAAAATTCATAAACTTCATATATACTGAGCCAGTGGTATTCCAATGAGTATTTAAGAAAAATAGGTTTTCTGAAGCAAAAATTTGACATTATATTCAAACTGTTATTCTTCTATCACTATCATTTATCTTCTATCATTTCCCTCATGCAGAGGTACTTCTGGGCCAGGACGCAAATGCGCGACCACCGCAAATCCACAGTACCCCCGGACAGTCCGTCCAGGGCTAAAATAATGTCTTTTTGTGAGAAAAAGTCACTATCTAGTTTACTTACGACAGTGAGATGATTCTAGTGTCATTTCTGCCATTTTAATGCAACCGTACACGGTACTGTGTATTTTAAATTATTAATTCTCACTGACTATTCAATTGCCGCATCACATAATCTGCAGAGTGGAGTCAATAGTTTTGAATTTAAAGGGATGATAATTTTATTTCTCAGCAATTTTCTTCCAGATAGAAAGCACCAGTCTTTAGGAAAGGAAGCCAATCCTCTAGCAGCCTATGTGCAGCTTAACTAATGCAATATTTTTTGGCAGAATTACTGTAATTTCAGTATAAATGGTTTTAGAACAAAATTTGCTGAATGATTTGTTGAATGACTTCATTTATCATGCAGATTCTTTTAAAGTCAAACCAAGATAAACACTTAAGGGCAGAGTTTATCCTGGTAATCATGGACAAAAAATATCTTTTTTTTTTTTTTTTTATATTTCCATAAAGCAAACTTCAACTCTCATCCAACTGTAATACCATGCAACATCTGACAACCTCTTTCCAAAAATAGTTAAATGCATTGTCTTTCTTGAATTTTCGCCAAAGCCAGCCATGAGGCTGCCAAGGGCTGGACCTTGGTCTTTTTTCCCCCCTCATTTGATGGCAGTTTGCATTGTGTGTGTGTGTGTGTGTGTGTGTGTGTGTGTGTGTGTGTGTTTCATTGTTCTAGCCAGGCCATTTTAGCGTACCGGGCCGGTACACTGACGAACGCAAAAGTCGCATGCTGGTACGCTGGAAAAATCCGCCGATGCGCAAAAATTGCGGCGATGCGTTACAGATGGTCACCAGTACCAGTATCGGCAACAACACGGATGGCTTCAGACTGTACTGATCGACCTAGTTTAATCGATTATCTGAAGATAGGCCCATATAGCTGCCGCTGTCGCAAGTAGCGTGTCCTCACGCTCCATGCCGCTTACGCATGCTGCCATCCATTCGATCCCCAGATCCTACCGATTACGCCAGAATGTAGCAGGCGAAGGAGGGCCCGGGCGGAACTTGAACCTCCAGACTCCGGGTAATAGTCTACAACGCTGACCACGTCGCCAAAGAGCCAGGCTCGTTAGCAAGGTAGCCAGGGCGCGCACTTATTAGGAGGCATTATCGTGACAGGATCCATCAACTGTCACATGTGTTTAGCTACCTTGCCATGACATAGCTAGCGAACTTGGAATGTAAACCGTTTTTAATAGCTTTTGCTCGTCTGAATGCATGGTCGAAGTAAGTCGTGTCTCT
Organism: Gymnothorax javanicus; assembly: GCA_029692085.1. Classification (NCBI taxonomy): domain Eukaryota; kingdom Metazoa; phylum Chordata; class Actinopteri; order Anguilliformes; family Muraenidae; genus Gymnothorax; species Gymnothorax javanicus. The sequence continues at coordinate 154,657,140 of CM056193.1, read as the reverse complement.
TACGCCTAAATACTTTGAATGTTCTCCCTCTGCAGCTGCTAGGAAGGAAATGCTTGGGGTTCACCGTGCATTTACAGAGGGCTCGGCTCCGAGCAATAGTAATTTCAAATGACAGTAAAATTGTCCAATCATATTTCCCTTATGAATGGGAGGGCTTTCTTTTTCGCTAATATTATGACAGGTTCCGTCCGCTGTCCCCAGGCGAATCACAGGCTAGAGCAATTAAAAAAAAAAAAAAAAACGGCGGTAAACAACCTGGCTATTAACCTGAGTTGATGGTTAATAGCTGTGAATATCGTTTTCGAGTTTATGAAGAACGTTTTCTAGACTAATATTCAATGAGAAGTTTGAGTTGATCAGCATGGGAAAACCTACACCAGACCTTAATTTGAAGGAAAAAAAAAACAAGGCTTTTTGCAGGCATTTCAACTCCAGCAATTATCGCGATACCCATGGATGAAGGGGGAAAATCTGTATTACTGGGATTGAGTCCTGGGCCAAAGACGGACTCTGAGCGGTGAAAAAATGCAATTAAATGATCATGAAACGGTAAGCTATTTATAGGGCTCTGTGCTAAGTGATGTTACAAAATTTATTTGGGAAAAAAAATATCACTGCACTGGTGAGATGGTGAAATAGATTAACCGGTAATACAGCACGATGCTTTTACCCAAATTAACTTTACAGGGGAAACGGAATGAAACTTTTAGCCACTGAAATAATTTTTTTGTGACCTCACGGATGCGTAAGAACACAGCGTTAATTACTCATTAATTAGATCCTCCTGACTCCTTGTATGCGATGTTTACAAACATTGACGTCATATTCAGCCATACGCATTAGCGTGGTTGGCAAGAACAAGTGTAAATCAATACAACAAAAGCGGGAAGTATGACATCCTGCAGTTGTGGAACCGATTCGAATATGTACAAAACCTTGACAGTACCGCGATGGAAAGATATTTCTTTTAGCTTAAGTACAAATCAAGAGCGAGCTGAAAGGTTGGAGGAACGACACCTCTTTGAGTCTGGGTCGGCTGGATCATCCCTTGATTTTCCTACATGGAACAGAAATTCAACATTTGTTTATCATCATTGATCAGTGAAAGTAATCCACAGTCGTGACGTTTGCTAGAACGATTTTTTTAAAAGGGCGCCAATATATTTTTTTTTTTTCGTTTTTATTCGTGATCGGGGTTTAGAATTTATGATTATAATTTAATATCTAAAATGCATATATTAGCATTCCCTAGCCACCTGGCGTGTCATCAGTAACAAGGCTGCCGCCGTTACAGCTGCAATCTCTAAATTTTCTTGACTGGATGTACGATGGGCGTTTTTTACATACTCGAATGTTTCTCTGGGTACCCAAAATTCAAGCCGAAAAAATACTGATCTTTGTTGATTCTGATGAAGGTTGAAAACGGAATGCTTTTCAATACTAATATCCGAACTGTCACTTAAATTCTCGCTATCGGAAAGTAAGGAACCTATCGAATTACCCAAAAAAAAAAAAAAAAAAAGGATCAATCCTTGCCATGACCGAAAAATAAAAAGCTAAAACTTAGCAAAATGTCATGGTAGAAATGGTGGAAAATAACTTGCGACAGACCCGACAGCACGTGAACAGTAGGAAACACACCAGTGGGTCGACGGCATCCACTTCTTGCATCGAATTGCATCAATCCAAACAGATTTTTTCGGTTCTCCATCAGGAATACGTAGGAAACGCATTCCTGAACCCTTCACGAAACGGTTTATGCAGTTAATAACGCAGCAACTGACTAGCATTACGACAAAAAGAGGAGGACAACTTTACTTCTATAAAATCAATTGTCATGTTGTGGCTTTTTGCCACCCACGGTAATCAACAAACCCACGTGACCAGGTTCGTGACATCACGAGAAGTATGGCTCCGGTACGTTCAATAAAATTTCTGGCTAGAACCCTGTGTGTGTGTGTGTGTGTGTGAGTGTGTGTGAGAGTGAGAGAGAGAGAGAGAGAGAGAGAGAGAGCACAATCTTATATTGTGAACAATAGTGTTTTCGCATTTTAAATCCTTCTGCCAATACATCGATTTAGCTAATGCTAGAGCGTAACCAGGGCAGAACAATCAACAAATCCAAGCAAATAATCAATCCTCTTTATAAAACGGGTGCTTCCCATCCTTAAATGTGATTGGCTGAGCCGCGTTCCATGCCGGGATAAACTCACTGTAACCCACTGCATTCTGAGGCAGACCGCAGCACAAAATGTTCCTGCGCACGTAGCCTAGCGACCAACTACTCTGCGCTCAACTGACTCGTTAGGTTACGTTTGTTTCAAGACCTTTAGCTCGCTATTTCAGTGTTTGCGAAGTTTAGCCTTTAAGCCCACTAACCAGTTGGCTATCTACCTAGCTAGCTATAGCATTATAGAGTTCAATATCACTTTAGCTTCCTAGCTACGCTGCTAACTAGCTCGCTATTTCAGTATTAGCGATAAATTGTTGATATTTTTTCCCTTGTGTTTATTTTATGGGCTATATGTAGGGTAAACACACCCATTGTAGTGAACGCTAGCTAGTTGACAAGCTGGCTAGCAAATTAATGCGCAATTCAACATATTTTCCTGGACACTGGCAAGTGTGGAGGACAAAAGTCAATCTTTTTCCCTACTCTCGCTGCTGGTTGTAATAATATGGCCAATTGGCGCGAGTTGAGAACAGGTTGAGAACAAGGAAACTCGAAACGGAAACGAACGTAAAATTTTAAAACGGGGCCTGCTTTCATGGTATATCTACATTAACGAGCCCAAATAGCCTGATGTGACATGATAATGGTGCTAACTTAGATGAAAAAAGCAATCTTAGCGTCTGTGTTGCTTGCCAACTATTCTGTTCACTCTATCTTGCTCAGTGGAAGAATGACTAGTTCTCAATTTTATTGTTGCATATTTATTACCAATAAATTGTTGCTTTTTTTCTTGTGTGTTTATTTAATGGGCTATATGTAGGGTAACCGTTTTATAAAAGCAATAAGCCCCTTGAAGCAGTGGGTTACAGTGATTCTACAACGGCGGAGGGGCACTAAGGCACTCCGCTGCGCGTCGTAAACGCCCCTCAGCCGTTGTAGAATCACTGTAACCCACTGCTTCTCGGGGCTTATTCCTTTAACAGTCCTTATGGTCGTATCAGTCCACCAAATGATACTTATTTCAGCCAATTAGAACTTACTTCTCAGTGATGAAGGACAGTGCATCTCTCACACTTCATAGTTGGGAGGGATTAAGAGCAACAAAAGCCTACCAGTTGAGTGTCTACAAAATAGTGTTCCCTTTTCTGAAAACCAAAATATGGTCACCCTTGGTAAATATTAGCATTACATGTTTACCCTGCTCACACATCTGTAGAACCAGTCTGTTCACCATCTGTGGGACAGTAGCACTTCTGGGGCTATATGCATTGAGGAGGGATAACTTTACCCCCAGATAACGCCTATCCTCTGGATATCTATCCAAGGGATAACTGCCGCACGCTCTCCATATGCATGAGTCAAGGATAGGGTAGGGAATAGCTATCCCAGGTTTACACGCAAGCGCTATTTTTAGAAAGGGGGACTCCCCGTGTTTTATAGCATTCTGCGCATGTCTGTACAGGATTCCTCCTGACACACTTACATAACATTTCTTTTTTTTAGTTGTACAACAAATAGCTATTTTCTACAATGCAGCAGGCGTCAGTTGTTTCACAACCGAAGCGGCGGCGGAAAAGTAACTTTTCTGACACCAAAATCTGTGTTCTTTTGGAGGAAATCTCGGCGGAACGTACATGCTGTTTACAGCTAATGCATGTGCTGTAACAAACAAAATTAAAGCTGAAATTTGGACCCGAAAAGCCACAAAGGTGAATTTGTGCGGCTGCGCAGAATGCACTATTTCAGAATTGAAAGATAAGTGGAAGTCTCTGAAAGCAGCTGTACTAAACAGACAGTGAGACCTGCGGAATCCGTGGAATAAAGCCGCTATCCCCAGTTGAAACTGGGTCTAACTTTATCCCCAGATAAGGACCGCGGATAGTGCTATCCCCTCTACATACATACCACTTTAACCTCGCTATCCGGGGGATAGAGTCACTTATCCTGGCATCATGCATACGGCCTCTGAACGTCACTTCGTATCAGGGATATTATGCATTTGCCTTGAGTGCCATTGCCATTGCCACAAGTCCTTTACGTTGACTCAATACCTTGAAAAGTTTTCATGAGAATCACACTAAAATTTTTGTATTCATTCCAGGGACACGGAGGACGAACCATATTATTTTAAGTGACCCTACAACCTGTAGCACCACCATCAGGTCAAACTTCATATTTACAAAAGCAATCACTCAAACAGTTTTGATGGGAGTCACATCGGTCCTTAATATAAAAAGTATAATGCTTAAGTAACTAAAAAAAAAAATTACAATGCAAAACAAGGACAGACTGGCAAGGATGGAATCAGAGGATGTAAGTTGTGGGCATGCGCAGTAATCGTGACACAGCTCCTTTAACCGCAGCTAGCCACCATAGAAAGGTTTGCTAAAACGATGAAAAGAAATTAGGGCTGTAGCGATCGATTAATCGCGACTATTTTAAGCGCAATAAAAGTAACTGCCGCTATGAGGCAGACAGATGTGCTTGCTTATTACCTTTTCAATGACACATACCTAATGCGGTCATTTGAAATGCTTCCAGGAAGAAAACTGTGATTTGAAGTCTGCTAATTACCAGCGAGGTTGGACAGCCTCCATCGCCTTGGCATAACTAGCTTACCTTAAATCAATTCCCGTCTACTTTGCCTAACTTGCAATCAAGCCCTTTATTCAGCCAACTGACCAATCAAAACCAAAATGTGGCCTATAATGATAAAGAAGAGATAATGAGAAGCAGACAGACCTAACCAGGCTGCCGTGTTAATAATCTGAATAAATGGCAGACCTCTGAATTCCACCTCTCATAGAATTCGTACATATCATTAAAAAGATTTCTTAAAAATAAATAATTTTAAGATGGTCCTGGTTTTTAAGCGTTTCAAAACATATGCGAAGTGGAAAACGTTTTGTGAAGCATATTGAACATGAAAGTGAGAGAAATTATTTTCGCATTGCAGGCAATAGATAAATTCAGCAAAGACTTTGCAAACACGTTCAGGCAAACGCAAATTTGTGGCATTTGACTATTGGCAAAGATTCGCCTAAACATGCACTGCCAAATCTTCGGTGCATTTGACTATTGCGTGCAATGCAAACATATTCTCTCTCGCATTCACGTTCGATATGCTTCACAAAATGTTTCCACTTCACGTAGCCTATATTTTTAAGCGCTTAAAACCAGGGCCATCTTAGAATAATTTCATTTTTTTAAGAAATATCTTTAATAATACATACAAAATTCCTCGATGAGAGGTGGAATTCAGAGGTCTGCTATTTATTCAGATTATTGACATTCCTTCAATCTTAACACGGCAGCCTGGATAGTCTGTGTGCTTCTCATTATCTCTAAATCATTACAGGCCACATTTTGGTTTTGATTGGTCAGTTGGCTGAATAAATGGCTTGACTGCAAGTTAGGCAAAGCACACGGGAATTGATTTCAGGTAAGTTAATTATGCCAAGGCGATGGAGGCTGTCCAACCTCGCTGGTAATTAGCGGACTTCAAATCAGTTTTCTTCCCGGAATCATTTCAAATGACCGCATTAGGTATGTGTCATAGAAAGGGTAATAAGCAAGCATGTCTGTCTGCCTCATAGTGGCAGTTACTTTAATTGCGCTTAAAATAATCGCGATTAATTGATCGCTACAGCCCTAAAAGAAATCATAAATAATCCTAGCAACTAAGCGAATGAATGTTTGTTTCCCAAACAGCATAGCTGGGACGGTATAGTCAAAGGTTTGAATTATGCAGCTAAAGTTGCCAGCCTAGTTCACAACTATGCTTTGGAATATGTATCCTGGTGACAGTAAATGGGAACCAAAGTGATTACAGAGTACCAAACTACAGCTCTCAGGCACTACAGCTGTGGTAAACATTAATACTAAACAGCTAGCCGTTCAGGGTTAAATCAGTGGGCTATAGGAAAAGTGCTGCAGTTATTTGATAAATCAGGATAAGTGATGTGGGCATACTTTAATTGCTAATTTCGATACAACCTTGCAACCTTATGTTAAAAGAAAAAATCTAGAGCATGGGAGCATTTTGTTTTTGTCGCAGACTACCGAAAATTTGGAATGACTCTGCAAGCAATGTTTAACTTACCTCAGTTCAACAATGAACATGACCTTCCACTTGAAAACGGTAAATCACCCTCCTGTATATTCTTTCCGCATATATACATGTTTCATGAGCTCTACTGGCAAAAATTTAAGATTGCGTTGTTATATATTGGCTATTTGTAATGCATACAAGCTTCTTATTGCCTGTTTAATTTGAAACTATGTGGGGCATCCCCATTATATCGCGGGTACTTCCGCAACTTCAGGTTTAACGCAAACTTAGAGCTGAAGCCTGCTGCCATCTCAGAAATAAGAAAATGAAAGATTACGCACTGAAGCCCGTTGGATTAGCCTGATCCATAAAAGAAATTTAGAGCCGTGTAACCATTTATAACTTCTATTTTTTTGCATGTGTCTTAGCAGAATGCAGTTACATCACATGGAACTTCAAGTCGCAGAACACTGACCATGCATACGTATGCCATTCATAGCACAGTTTAAATGTTTACTATAAGAAGGCAGTAAAAAACGGTTAGTGGCCGAGTAGGGTACTTTTTTACGATAGAGACCCATTAATGTTCACTCAGCATTGCAATTCACAAGAGGCACTTTGAAACATTAAGTGTGAATTTGATTAGTCATTTTGTTATTAATAATATCAACTTAATATTGTTCAACTCTAAGTACACTTCAACCGGTTTACTTGGTATTGCTGTTTTATTTAATGCGGAAAAATGAGGCATTTGTTTCGGTAGTCCATTGGAATGGTCCGTAACATCAGCTGTTTTGTTTGAGCACAAATGAAAAACAAGGAATTGAACCATAAACAATGAATAGCCTAAATGAAAAAAACTTTTTGATCCAACTCCATTCTTTTTTTAAAGTTATTTCCACTTCGCATCTATTTGAGAGACATCATCAGAGTCCATGAGAATTTTAGACTTATAGTGCATTCATACTTAAACTTCTTAAGCGCAATGGCAGTTTCTGCGAGGGTAGCATGAGGAGGAGGCTCTAAACAAAGTTTAAAAATTGTGACCAATAACAATCGGAAAAAACGGCCCACTGTTGGTTGACCAAGATTTGTTTTGATAGGAGACAGCCCTACTGCTGGAAAAAGGGAGGAGCCAATTAATGACACAAAAGGATTATAGTGAAATAGGCAAAATTAGAAGAAATTGGAAAACAATATCATAAAATAATTGAAAATAATTAGGCACTCCTCCTGATTGCCAACTTCCTGTTACTCCAGAACATTTATTGCTATTATTTACAATGTAAAAATCCTAAAAATCCATGACAATGCAGGAAATTTACAGGTCTAAAACTTAAATTTCCAGGGGAAAAAATACAAATGTACACAGATTTTAAAAAAACCTGCACTACTTCTGCACCTGGACCTCGGTGAAAATTCTGTCCTTCCTGCAGCCCTGCTGTTGCAGGTCACAGCTGAAATGTTGTAGTGAACAAAGGAACGAAGGAATCATACAGAACTGGTCTTTGATTTGTCTTTGGCAAGGATATGACTATGAAGACTGCCAACATGAGTGTGTTCCAAACCTTAACCAGAGAAATGAAAAATCCTGTCGATGACATGAGCAGGAATTTTTTCTTTGCCTCTACCTGGATAATATTAATGTAAAACAATAATTTCTGTGTGCACTTGTCATTATTTTTGCTAAAAACTGAATCTTCAGCATTAAATTCAGTAATATTTTACACAGATCATTTATGAACTCAATTGGTATACACCGTTCCTGCCATTTCTGTCTATGCTAAATTCATATAGGCATGCGGTTATTATCTAACAATTATCAGACATTACTAGCCACAGCTTTAAGAGGTGCAAACAAAAAGCCATCATGGGTCTAACCAAAAGCTCACCTCTTCTCTGTAGGAAGACTCTGAGCAGAGGATGGGCACAGGTCACAGCCTTGCAGAAATTATCATCATTATTTATGGGAAGCAGGTCACCATGGATATCTGCATAGCCAATCATAACTTCCAAGTTTGTGAGCTGATGCAAGGTCAGGACAAGAGCGTAGAATTCCTCGAACTTCCCGGGTTTGGATCGGTCCACTGAAAACCGTCGAAATTCTGCCCCAAACTGTTTGACAGCAAGAAAGAAAGTAATGAACAAAAATGCTTAAAACAGCTATTGGAAACAAATGACAAACTATCCATACCTGCCTACCATAGCAACTGAGACAGGAAAAAATAGATAAAAATATTTTGGGAATACCGACGTAGATGCCAATGCTGATGGGAACTGAGACAATAGCAATGTGGGGGGGGGGGGTGAGAGAGACATCAAAACCAGCATAACATATCACCTCCATAGCAATAAACCTTTAGGAAAGGTTGCATGAAGAAAGCCCTTACTGAGAACAAAAAGCAACCACCTGCAGTTAGAGAAACATCACTGGAATTCTGACTGGATTAGAGTAATGTAGTCGGGTACAGTTGCGACCATACAGACCACTGATATGTTTGGCAGCAAAAGGGGCATGCAAACAAAGCAAGAGCCTAATATGTACAGTCAAATATGATGATGGTTCATTGATGTTTTGAGCTTGTTTTGTTGCAGTAGCAATGCACACCTCAAAATTTCTAACCTCTGTAAAGTATAAAAGTGCGTATTTTGAATAGTGCTCACTGAGAGAAGAAAAATGCTTTTGGCATTTTTAAGACCCATTGAGCAGTTACGGAGTAATCAGGATTTTTCATGCATAACCTTGTTGGAATCAATTAACAGTAAAACGATAGGAACAGTGAGAATTTTTGACTCATTTAATAAGTTAAGTTACCTTATTTCATGAATGAAGTCAATTTTCTCCAATATTAATGAAGTAAAATTCACGAAAATTCACGCAGCATTAGTTTCAAATATTGGGAATAAGATGTGTACACGTAGCACTGTTTCCATCACTGACATCATCGCCAGCCAATCACTTCAGCAGAATCGCCCCCGTGATTGGGAATCACGCCATTCTATTTTTAGAACACAAAGCGTCCCTCTTCAGGAAGACAAAGCGGACTGAATCTGGAGGCGTTCCAAACTTCTAACGGCAATCTCCGCTATGTTTTAGGATATATTTTAACATACATATGAGAAGATGCAGAAAATCATTATTAACCAAACTGTGCTTGAATGATAGCAATATCTTGTCTCATTTTCGAAAAAATGGCAATCAACTTCAATACTTTTAGCGGTGGCCTCCGGAGTTGGATTTACAACTGCATTTATTTTTGTTCAAGCACCGGGGTGAAGGCTAACTTGAGCTCGGTTTAGTCAGAAAATTGCATCGAAAACGCTAATCTCATAAAGCAAATACATTCTCGGAAATGCTTTTTCTTTTTCAAGAAGCAGACGCGATATCTGTCTCATAATTAAATCGCTAACGCAGTTCGCCACTTTTCTTTTTTCATTTTCGTGACAGACTGCCCTGCCTGGCTTTGCATTTTCGATTTCGAGGTCTCACGCGCTTTTCCTAACAAAATTAAAAAGAAAATACCCTCCCTGGTTGGGTGTGGCCTGTCGGTGAGAAGGCGGGACTTCCCCCACAATTTGGTACAGATTGGATATTAACAAATACAAGCAATCTCATTGATTATCAATCAGAGAGAAACTCCTGCTGCACGAACTTATATGTCAAAGCACAAATGCTTACTTACTGTACATAGTTGGAGCCACTGACTGTGCATGGACGCCCCCCTGGACATTGCGGATTTTGATTGAGAGTATAGCTTAAAGGAGCAATATGTAAGAAATGTATGTTGATTAATCATGAAATGGCCCTGATATATCACCTGACATTAAGGAATGATGTTAATTTCAAATACTTATATCACTGACAACAGTGGTCCAGCCAGAATATTCTCATTACAAAAGCGAAGTTGCAGCCCACAATTAATGTTGATGTCATTTTGTGTTTTGGCCTGTTGCGCCACCCTCCACCTATCTCCCAATCACGAAGTCAGTAGCATTTCGGCATCCAGGTTGCCAGTTACCACTGAGCTGCAGCTACCAGCGTTTCGGAGCACAAATGCCTGACGTTACTAAACCTAAAAGGCCTCGTTATGATTCCGAAATACGTCGTGACAAAGTCAGAAACAAAACAAAGATCTGTATGGGACATGCCTTGAAAGATGGAGACGGCTGAAAGCGGAGAAGAAGTTGCTAATTTTCTCCTGGGCAGGTAAGATTCAGCTAAGTTTGGCTAACTTAATTCTATTTAATGTAGACACGGACATTTCAAATATTCTCTACTGTCGAATAACGTTATGTATGTTCATTCATGGTACGTTAGTGCGTATGCAGGTGGGTCATCAAATTGACTAGGTAACAAATTGTTTGAGAAATTCACAAAGTCGGGCCCACTTCCGGTGCAGGGTAACTCGGTGAAAACAAAACCCATGTGGCCCGTGAAACCGAATTGAAAGTGATGCGAACGAAGTAATAATTCATCAAAAAACATGCCAAGGTCGTGTGTAGCGTTTGGTTGTTCGAATCACAACATGAAACAGGGAGAGAATTTTTCATTTCACGTATTTCCAAAGGAAAGTAAGCGGCGTGAAGCATGGACACAAGCTGTCAAAAGACAGAACCCTGATACATACGCGCCAACGCTACCGCTTTTGGCGGTAGACTACCGCTTTCGGGGTGTTTCATTCTGAAAAAAAACACCCCAAAAGCAGTAGAGTAGAGTTGGCATGTATGCGGCAGCAAGAGGGAACCGTCAGCTCATGCAGTGCTGTGTGGGAAGCATTTTATCGGAGGTGAAATAGAAAATAGCTAAATATTTCGTTAGCTGGGAATTAACTGGGAATTACTTTTGCCATTTGCCCTCATGCTTTTAATTTACAACTCTAAGTACCTGCAATATTTAGTGCCTGTGACACAATGATGATCAAAATAGTCAAATGACATCTCTAGTACTTTATAATAACTCCTACACGCTGTATTTACTCGCAGAAAAGAAAAATCGCAGATACAAATACTAATAAGGTGGATTAGAAATTTACATTTGTTGATGAGATAACACGAAGACGAACGCACAAGGTTAATTGTTTTCACCGAGTGCCTAATTGGGCCAGCCGGAAGTGACAACACCGCGACTTTGAGAATAAAAACCGTGGCTCTTCATTGCTAACATTAGCTATTAGTCCGTTTCTCTGGCTTTATGCTGAGACGCTGTGAAAACCGTTCCAACATTAGCACAGCCATTATGGCAATATGAAATGTAATTGAGACAGTACATCGGTCAAATGAGTCCTCAATCATTCTTTACGCATATTACAGTATGGATTTTAGTGGGCTATCCACACAGAAGAGTGACGAGCAAGTTGACCAATATGACCATTGCTAAAGTTATTTAGTCATTAGTCTCGATCTTTTCTGAACTGAACTGAACACAACCCTGTGAGAGCAAATCATTGGTGATACTGAAAATAGCCATGGTAGCTCCGTGTAGTAGACGTTCTTGCTGGATCCGGCAACCTAGCTGGGAACCTCTCGTATGGGGGAGAGGAGGAGGGGATACTGCGCTCTGCAGTATTTTGAATGCGATTGCACAACCAGTTTTGGCCACAAACTTACATATTGCTCCTTTAAGTTTCCCCCCAAAAGATCCTGCTCTCGCACTCAATTACCCCTGTGTGCGCTTGGATTAGCGCTGCTTCCTCTGAAACTGTGTGCTTACACTCAGATCTGTCGATCTTCGGATGGGTTATCTGCGCATGATCTGTTCAGTAGTTCAGTCGGTAACAAAACAAGTTCATAGGCTCCTGCCCTCTTGGGCTTCATGTACTTCCATTGCTTTCTTCACAAATTTGGAGTGAAAGGATATTGATACACCAGTGCCTATCGGTCTCTTTACCTTAATAGCTGGCTACAAACAATGGTAGCCGTGTAACACGTCGACCTCCAGTTCTCTATATGCGAGTCTGCGATTCATCCACACAGAGGTAGACTGAGCTAAGAAAGGGACAGATTCATCCTGTTCGCTTGCATCCTGCTGCTGCGGAAGAAAGTCTTGCGAAATCCATAGATCTATAATTTCTCTTATTATACCATAAAGTCGCTTGTAATAATATATTGTCGCTGGCCATAGCCAGCTGTCGACACAGTGATATGTTTCGGCCAATCGACGTGTTTTTCATGAGCGGTCACATCGTTAGACTAAAATTGCAGTGATCCTGCTCTCGCACTCAATTAGCCCCTGCGTGCGCTTGGATTATACCTGCTTCCACTCAAACCGTGTGCTTACACTCGATCAGTCAATGGTTGGACAGATTATCGGCCCGCTATCTTTTACAAGCAGGTTAATACGGCCCTGTCCACCGGGGCTGCATAAGTAGTTACTTCCGTGGCTTTCTTCACGACTTTGGAACAAAAGGACCGCTTATATATTAATACATCAGTGTTCATACTTTTCTTCTACCTTAATTGCTGCTACATATAAGAGTTGCCCACTGGAAGCAAGTTTTATGCTATAGTTGTTCGTAATGTTCGTCATCTTGGAGGAAAGTAGTTTGCTAGCTAATTAACATCGCGTTAGTCTAACGATGTGACTGTTCATGAAAAACACATCGATTGGCCGAAACATATCACTGTGTCGACATCTGGATATGGCCAGCGACAACATATTATTACAAGCGACTTTACGGTATAATAAGAGAAATCATAGATCTATGGATTTTGCAAGCCTTTCTTCTGCAGCAGCAGGATGCAAGCGAACAGGATGAATCTGTCCCTTTTAGCTCAGTCCACCTCTGCAATTCATCCACAGACTCGCATTTAGAGAACTGGAAGTCGACGTGTTACACGGCTACCATTGTATGTAGCCAGCTATTAAGGTAAAGAGTAGGGATGCACATTTTGATTTTTTTTTCAGACCGATAACCGACGCTCGTTAACCGATCAATAACCGTTAACTGATAAGATTTAAATGCTCTATTGAGTACGACAACAACAGCGCCCCCAGTGTTGCCAACTCGTCAGCAAGGAAAGTAGCTATTGGCTGTCCTAAAAGTCGCTAAACACCCTGACCCGGGGGGAAACGGCGTGTATTTTGCTGAGCGGGGGGGGGACGCCGTTCATTTCAATCATATTTCGCGCATCTTCCAGTCTTTCAGTGCTTGCGGACAGGGGTGGGGCTCACGGCAGCACCTGCTGCTCGTTCAGGACAGTAACTGCAGAACGAAATGTGCTTTCACGTCAGTCGCCAAAACACCAGAAAACTCTCCAATAACAACAGAAAAAGTCGCAAGATTTGTCACTAGTCGCTTTTGACAGAAAAAAGTCGCCGAGATGATCTGGAAAGTCGCCAGATTTAGTGAGAAAGTCGCCAAGTTGGCAACACTGAGCGCCCCCCCCAACACCTACACCCAGTGTTCTCCACTTATTTTTTCAATGACTGGGTGGTAGGTAGAGTCCTTTTGCGAGTGGGCGCTGCACGTTTCATTTTGTTGAGTGATGGTGGGGAAAAGAAATGCGTTTTATTTCATTGCTATCGCACGTCTTCCAGTACTCTTTACATTCTATAATCTTGCAAATATCGTAATCTTGTATCTTCATCTGCTTGCGGCCATTGGTTTGCGCGCCCCCCTTCGCGTAGCACCCCTATGCACTGCATACATTGCATACCTTCTTTTTGCGCCGCTGCCTGTGAACCATTAAAAAGTACCGTAAATGCTTTTTTACCCATAGGTGATGGAATCTGGGAAAACCCGTCAGATGGCGCGCTGGCACTTTTCCAGGAAAGAATGAAAATAGGTTGAAATTCAATATTTTAGTGAAACTGGGTTTTCATAAAATTAATACTCTACAACATCATGTCTATCATCCCCAAAATATCTCCGTGTTATTCGCTCATTTAATATGTTAAACAAGTGATTTTTATCAACCACTCTGTGTCTATCTGATTGTCGTAATCTACGTTTGAAATCGCGAGTGGCGGATGTGCATGAAAATCGCCCATAACTGCTTGTCTACAAAGACTATGAAGACAGTTCACTTGTGAAAGTGAACCAAATAACATGAAGATGAAGTAATAAAAATATTACTTCATCTTAATGTTATTTGGTTTTAATTAATATCATTAAGGCGCATTTTCCCGCCAGTCCTATGTGAGCTACGCATCAAATTTCCTCTGATGATGATCAGATCTGCGACTGACGAGACAATACAGAGAGATGGCATGGAGCTTCGAGCGAGAAGGGAGAGCGAAATAGCTGCCCAGTTAAACGAATTAGGATGAATCAACCTCCTCAATTTAGGAGATACTAATGCCTTGCAGGATGTTATTTTATTTATTTATTTTTTTAAAATTTGGCATCTCCAATCCCACCCGAATCTGGAATGCCCAATTGGTGAACTATGTACAAGGCTTGCTCGTATGCGACCCCTTGCTGCCAATTCAGGAGAGTGTAGACAGTTCCGAAGCACGCGCCTGTCAGCCACCGCTTCTTATACACTCATTGGTTGAACCTTCGCAAATTCAGAACGAGGGCGGAGGATACCCGGACATGAACAGACTTAGAGCCTTCCTGACGAGCGCCCGTCTGGCCAACAGGAGGCGCTTGAGCAACGAACAAGGCAACTACTATTTTCCCTCCCCGGCAGTCCCTTCCCAATTTGCAACCCTGTAGCGCAATAACCAATTGTGCGCTACTCTGAAAAAGCCGCCGATCACTGCCGGCTGGTACGACCGGGGCACGAACCCGCGACGTGATAGTCACTCTTGCTTCGCAACTCGATGCTTTACCGAGTGAGCTATTCGACAGCTCACCTTGCAGGATGTTATGACTTTGACGCTGATGATTTTAGTGCTGAACGAGAGCAAGAGGAGTCTGATGAAAGTTGGCCAACTACGATATCCACAGCCCCCCATCCCACCTAGTTAGCCTGCGTGGCGATCTGATCATAGCCAACAAGGTGCAATCAAGTCAGTCATCTTTCATAAAACAACAAAATGTTATTTGAAATGGCCATTGCCTTCGGGTGACTCATCTCTTTCTGTATTAATCATAGACTGTAATTTACTACTGTGGATAGCACTCAAGCTAATCTACTACACCAGGGTCAAATGAATTCATCCATCACAATTTTCATGTTATATTTCAGTGTTGCACTGCTTATTTTGCAAATAACGTCATCGTCCTTTCGGTTGAAATGGTCCCACACAGAACTCCTTTTTGCCCTCTCCATTTTTGCTTCGAAGTAGGCTACGGCTGAAGGCACGTATTGCACCTGTCGACACGCCCCCACAAGTTGATTGACATGAGTAGCTAAAAAAAAAAAATTACCAATAGTATTAATCGGTCAAAGTTTTTGTTATCAGTTAACGGTTAAGAAACGTATAGGCACTGGTGTATTAATATGAACTGTCATTTCACTCCAAATTCGTGAAGAAAGCAATGGAAGTACATGAAGCCCAAGAGGGCAGGAGCGTATGAACTTGTTTTGTAACTGACTGAATTACTAAACAGATGATGCGCAGATAGCCCATCCGAAGATCGACAGATCTGAGTGTAAGCACACAGTTTCAGTGGATGCAGCGCTAATCCAAGCGCACACAGGGGTAATTGAGTGTGAGAGCAGTGTCTTTCGGGGGAAAACTTAAGCTATATTCTCAATCAAGCTATGCAAAGTCCAGGGGGGCGTCCAAGCACAGTCAGTGGCTCCAACTATGTAAGTTGGCATTTGTGCTTTGACATAAAACTTCGTGCAGCAGGAGTTCCCCTCCGATTGATAACCAATGAGATCGCTTGTATTTGTTAATATCCAATCCATACCAAATTGTGGGGGAAGTCCCGCCTTCTCACCGACAGGCCACACCCAACTAGAGAGGGTATTTTCTTTTTAATTTTGCTAGGAAAAGCGCGTGAGACCTCGAAATCGAAAATGCAAAGCCAGGCAGGGCAGTCTGTCACGAAAATGAAAAAGAAAAGCAGCGAACTGCGTTAGCGATTTAATTATAAGACAGATATCGCGTCTGCTTCTTGAAAAAGAAAAAGCATTTCCGAGAATGTATTTGCTTTATGAGATTAGCGTTTTCGATTTCGTTTTGTGAGTGATATTGCGGGGCACTTCTTGCAAATGAAAACAGTGCCTACATGGACTTGAAAATGCAAACGCAAAGTGAAGGATTACTTAAGCATTTTCGAGATGATACAAATAACGCGTGAGCTTCTCGAAAACGAAAAAGCATTTCCGAGAATGTATTTGCTTTATACGATTAGCGTTTTCGTTTTGTTAGTGATATTGCAGGACACTTTTCGAAAATGCAAATGAGGAACGTATTTTAATTTTCCATTTGTTATGAAAATTGCATACATGGGCTTGAAAATGAAAATGCAAAGTGGAGGATTACATTTGCATTTTCATTATGATACAAATAATGCCTCTTGTATCTTGAAAATGAAAATGCATTTCTGACATTGCATTTTCATTTTAATTTTGTTAACTATATGCTTCCATATAACTCAGACACGATCAACCAAAGAAAGGGTTTTACAGGCGGAATGTGTGTCCGATTTGCTTTGCAACAAATTATGGACGTTAGGTAGGACTCGCTTGCGGACTTGTTGATCATAAAGAAGTGTTCTGCTCGCCTGCATCCTAGGAACTGCTCTAACAGTGGATTATTTTGGAAACATCGCTGATGATGTGCCTGACATAGCAGACATGTATAATGATGGAATTGGATTTTCCTGCTTGGCCGAAGTCATGTACGACATTACATAATAGACCAAAAAAAGTTTCTTAGCAGGAATGTTTTTTAACGGTTTGTTTTGCAACCAACAGTGGACATTGGGTAGCCTAGCTTGCGGACTCATTGATCATGAAGAATTTGTCTGCTCGCCTGCAGCATCAAAGGAATATTTACTCTAATTTGTGAATTATCGTGGAAACATTGCAGATGACGTGGCTGGCATGGATTTTATCGGTTTACAAGATAAGGTAGGATGTGCATTTAATTGTTTATGGGCCTGATGACAGGCAGGCTAGCTGACAGGGAGGTATGTGAGTGAGACGTAGATGAGCCTGCACCAACTATCACTGACCGTAACTTCAGGGCTGTACAGTAACAAAGCTTTGATGCGCGGCTGAACAAAGCCAGAGCACCTTAACTCAACGTCAGCGTCCCAAAACAAAGGCTAAGCACCATAACTGCAGTTACGGCGTTCTGTCATGGTTTCTGATGGGATTTTCGGAGGTACTGTTTTTTTTTTTTTTTCATAAAAACAATCAAATTGACTCAAAATATTCATCCACATAATAAAGGAGCTCTTCAACACCCCCAAAATGACAATAACTCATTTTCGACCAAATGTGATGTTACGGTGTTTTGCCTTTGCACGTCAGAGCTGCTGACTGACCGACTGAACTGTCTCCATATCACAGGCGGATTTATAAATAAAAAAACTGCTTCCTGCACGCCTAACTGGCTATCAGCCCAAGCTATTGTCAACCAGCTACAGAAAATATGGATATAAAGTCCAGGAGAGGCCAGAAAAACCCACCAAACGAACAGACAGGCGACGAGTGTGATGTGTAGCTAATTGTGTGTAGGAATGTGCGTGCATGATGGCGTGTGTAAACTGCTGAATTTTCACTCGGTGAAAGTTCGATAAAAACACGACCAACTGACGCGTTTATAAATAACACCACTCGGATATGAAATGGGGATTGCACTTAGTATCAACACCAAATGCGATTGATTTCGTAAACTGTTTCCCCAAAAAACGTAGTTTATCTGCCAAAATGCTGAGCGATTTTTCCAGTCAAAACAATGAACGCCCAGTTACTTCTGCAGAGGTCAACACTCAGAGCCTCGTTTTGAAACCGGATATGCGCGAAGGCGGCTAACTTGGGATTTGTCAATCCAAATAGGTATTCCAACATCCCTGGAAACGCGGTGTGCATTGCTAGTCGCAGTGGCCCAGATTCACTAGTTAAGATCCATTAAATAATGAATTCCATCAAGTACAAAGCTATTTTAGGTATATATATCAGTGGCGGCTCGTGAACTGGCAACAAGGGAGGCTCGAACAATCCCTTAGAATAATGATTGGTCATGATCTGTTTTCAATCATTAATTTAAATTACTGTTACAGAAACTCCAAAAACTCTCAACATTATCAGGTGTGGCCAGTTTTCATTTATAACGCATACCTGTCAACTCTCACGCATTCAGTGTGAGCTTAAGTGGCATATTTACGTTCCTCTGCTGTAATCAGTAATTATTCAATCAACGCGTATGTAAGATAGCCTATTCTCGCGCGGAATTGAAGTCCTTGTGCAAAGAGGGGTTGGAAGCAATGGAATTGCATTAAGACGTGTCAAATTATCTTCTTTAAATTTGAACGATCGCGAAACGCATGCATTGCTTCCAACCGCTGAGTAAAGAAAAGTGCGTCGTAATCGGTATGTGTTATAGATGAAAACTGGCCACACCTGATGATTTTGAGAGTTTTCGGAGTTTCTGTAATGGTAATTTAAATGAATGATTGAAAACAGGTCGTGACCAATCATTAATTTTAAGGGATTGTTTTGAGCCTCCCCAGTTGCCAGTTCACAAGCCGCCACTGATATATATACACACACACACACACACACACACACACACACACACACACACACACACACACACACACAGTGGGGTGAAAAATTTTGGGCACCCCTGGTTTAAATGTCTGACACAATTAATCTCCAAGTGATTGAAAGCAAACCTGAGCACTAAATGCTACAAAGCTAAACATGACACCTTCCTGCAAATTAAAAAGCAAAGTTTCGGGGCGCCCCGGTGGCTCATCGGTCTAAGTGTGCGTACCATAAAGGCTGTGTCCTTCCCGCAGCCACCTGGGTTCAAATCCGACTTGGGTCATTTGCTGCATGTCATCCCCCATTCTTCTCCCCAACTTTCCTGTCTTTCTACGCTGTATAACTATCAAATAAAGGAAAAAATTCCCCAAAAAAAAAAAATCTTTAAAAAGCAAGGATTCTTTTTATTTTAATTTTTCTGAGTTTTTTAATGATAAGGAAGGAAAAAGGGCCCTGTGCAAACGTTTGGGAACCCTTTTGGATTATTCTTTGTTACCTTTTAAGAAGATGATTACTAAGGCCCAGACCCAGGTGATTTACTCGTTAGGGCTTCAATGAGTCAGGTGAATATAATTCCAGGGTCGAACTACATATTCTGAAGTAACTCCATGCCTTCTAAAGTATCCGACTGTGGTGGCTTTTGTGTCTGGTGTTAAAAACCTTGTGTTCCTCAAAACAGTTGTTCAAGCATGTCAAAATCAAGATGATTCACTTCCACCAACAAGGAGAGGGCTACAAAAAACTCTTGCAAAGTTTCAAACTACCCATTTCTACTGTCAGAAACATCGTAAGAAAATGGAAAATAAATGGAACAATTGAAGTGAAGGCAAGATCTGGAAGACCAAGAAAAATTTCAGATAGAATGGCCCGAGATCTGGTGAGAAGTGCAGAGAACCCACAAATCACTGCAAAAGAGCTGCAAAAAAGAGTAGCAGAAACAGGTCTAGTTGTTCACAGGACAACAATACAGCATACCTTAAACAACGAAGACTTACATGGCAGAGTTGCAAGAAAGAAGCCTTTCCTACGACCTCAACACAAAATTAAGCATCTGAAGTATGCAAAAGAAAACCTGAGAAACCTCAAGCCTATTGGAACAATGGGCCTCATGCAGCAACATTCTCTTAAATTTCTCTTACATTTTCTCTTATTTTTTTGCTAAAATATACTCCGTATGTACCAAACGCTCTTACCGTCCAAATCTGCTCTTACCCAGATGTGCAGAATGTTGAATCCCACTTGATCGTAAATCGGAAGCGCGTGCCCGGTTGTTTCAAATTAGCATAATATGACACCCACTAAACACCATATGAGGGTAGGTGACGTGCCGTGTGCAAAGAGCCGACTGCTCGTGGGTGCTCGAGGGCACTTTCACACTTGGTACGATTGTTCCGTACAGTGCCACAGTACGATTGTCTCCCCCTCCCCTCTACTCCCCGCTGGTCAGCTTTCAGACTGGTAATATCGTATCATACCTGCTCGCATAGATCTCAAAATTCCGATTCAGCGCGTTGCATTATGCACCTAGGTGGTTTTAAATAGGGAACGATTTTGAAAAGGAGGTGCCAATATATTTTGGGGGGTTTTATTATTGAGAAGGGGGTTTAGAATATTAATATTGCGAATGCATATGCTGCGTGTCTCATAATTTGAGCTGCCAGACTTTTGCACAGCGTCCTGCACTTTGAAATATCGGTGCTGCACTTCCTTTAGTTTGTCATGGCACTGATGTATTATTCTGTGATAACCAAGCGAATGTAACTACTCACAAATTATTTCATAAATCTCCAAATTTTTGCATGTAGTATCCCGTTGTGATTGTATGTTTTCGTCCGCCTACATTTCGAGCAAGCATGGAATTTCTTCGTATGAATGGATTTCGCCAGTGCATTTGTTTGAAGAGGAGAGCCGTAACACACAACAGTAATCCTCCGTGCTCAAGTACGGTTGCTTTCACATTTCGTTCGAGCAGCCATTCATCTGTCTCAGCAAACAGATCAGCGCGATCTCTAAAGACCCGCTGTCTGCGCAAGGCCTGGATGGCCAAAGCGTCCAACTGCAATAGGTAGGCCATTCAGAAGCACAATGCACACAAGTATCCAAGGGTTTTTACAGCTTCCTCCTAATTAGGATCAACTGGCCAAACTCTTCAGCCAAAGAATTAAATAATAGAATCACTATAATTTCTCAAAAACATAAAACAATCAAAATGTGATTACATGATGCATTTTTAATGTTTAGGTTTTAAAACTTGTGTTGCCGTGCACTGGACAAGCAATTTGTGGACAGAGATAACAGTTTCCTGTTTTCTCTTATCTCGGTAAGAGTGCTCTCGACCACTCGTAAAATTTTCTCCTACCTAAGAGAAGCGCAAAAATAAGAAAACATTGGTGCATCCTAGAAATCAATGGGTAAGAACAAAATAAGAAAAAATCGGGCATTCGAACAAAAAGAAGAGAAAATGTGTTCTTATATCGCTTCTTGCATGAGGCCCATTGTGCTTTGGAATGACGAAACCAAAACTGAACTTTTTGGCCATAACCAAAAAACGTATGTTTTGAGAAAAAAGGGTGAAGCATTTGTAGAGAAGAATACGTTGCCAACTGTTGAGCATGGAGGTGGATCCATTATGATTTGGGGTTGTGTAGCAGCTGGGGGCACAGGCAATATTGTGCAGGTGGAAGTAAGAATGGATTCCACCAAATATCAAGACATTCTCGAGGCTAATGTTCAAAGCTCAGTCCAGAAATTGAAGTTGAAGAGACGTTGGGTATTCCAGCAAGACAATGACTCGAAGCACACCTCAAAATCCACCATGAAGTACCTCCATGAAAGACGGTAAAGGTTTTGGAATAGCCATCACAGTCCCCAGACTTGCATATTATTGAAAATCTGTGGAGAGATCTCAAACATGCCTTGCATGCAAGAAGTCCAAAGAATATAAGGACTTAAAATAGGAAAATAGGAAAAGGATCCGTTGAGAACTGAGGGCGCTATGGTGCTGAAACGAAATCGGCACATTTTATGACCTTCGACCTATATAACCTTTAAAATTAGGTCAAATCAAAAACCCGTTTTTTTATTATATATATATATATACACACACACACACACACACACACACACACACACACACACACACACACACAGCCCCAATTCCGAAATAGTTGAGGCGAAGTGTAAATTGAGAATAAAATCTAAATGCAATGACTTTCAGATCACATGAGCCAATATGTTATTTACAACAGAACATGGATAACATTTCAAATGTAGAAACTGACACATTTTACATTTTTAAACAAAAAATGACCTTATTTCAGATTTTCTGGCTGCAACAGGTCCCAAAAAAGTTGGGACACAGGCAAAAAAGGGCTGAAAAAGCAATTAAAATATAAGAGAATCAGCTGAAAGAATATTTAGCAAGTAATTAAGTTAACTGGGATCAGGTGTGTAACATGATTGGCTATAAAAGGGATGTCTTAGAGAGGCTGAGTCTCTCAGAAGTAAAAGTGGCCAGAGGCTCTCCAACCTGCGAAGGCTTGCATAAAAATATTGTAGAATTCTTTAAAACCAATGTTCCTCAATGTCAAATTGCAAAGGCTTTGAAAGTCTCACTATCGACAGTGCATAACATCATCAAAAGATTCAGAGAAACTGGAAAAATCTCTGTGCGTAAGGGACAAGGCCGAAGACCGTTACTGGATGCCCGTGATCTTCGGGCCCTCAGATGCCACGCCATCACTCACCAGCATGATTCTGTCATTGACATTACTAAATGGGCCCAGGAATACTTCAAGAAACCACTGTCTGAAAACACAGGCCGCCATGCCATCCACAGATGCTACCTAAAACTCTATATCATGCAAAAAGGAAGCCATTGTTGAGCATGATCCAGAAGCGCCGCCGTGTTCTGATGGCCAAGGCTCATTTAAAATGGACTGTAGCAAAGTGGCAAAGTGTCCTGTGGTCAGATGAGTCCAAATTTGACATTCTTGTTGGAAATCATGGGCGTTGTGTCCTCCGGGCTAAAGAGGAGAAAGACCACCCTTCCCATCATCAGCGTTCAGTTCAAAAGCCAGCATCTCTGATGGTATGGGGATGCATTAGTGCATATGGTGTGGGACACTTGCATGTTTTAAAAAGCACCGTGAATGCTGAAAGGTATATAAAGGTTTTAGAGCAACATATGCTCCCCTCCAGATGACATCTGTTCCAGGGAAGGCCTTGTGTATTTCAGCAGGACAATGCAAAACCACATACTGCAGCTATTACAACAGCATGGCTTCATAGTAGAAGAGTCCGTGTGCTGAACTGGCCTGCCTGCAGTCCTGATCTTTCGCCGATTGAGAACATTTGGTGCATAATTAAACGAAAAGTCTGTCAAAGGAGACCCAAAACTCTCCAGCAGCTGGAAGCCTGTATTAAACAAGAGTGGAATCAAATTCCAATGGCTAAACTCAAGAAACTTGTCTCCTCAATGCCCAGATGCCTCCACTCTGTTAGAGGGATGCTACACCATGGTAAACAGGCCCCTGTTCCAACTTTCTTGAGACCTGTAGCAGCCATCAAATTTGAAATGAGCTCTTTTTGTGGATAAAATTGTAAAATTTCTCAGTTTCAACATTTGCTATGTTATCTCTGTTCTATTGTGAATAAAATACTGGCTGGTGTGATTTGAAAGTCATTGCATTTTGATTTTATTCACAATTTACACTTTTTCCCAACTATTTCATAATTGGGGTTGTATATATAAGGAAGCCTTGGCAGAACAACCCACAGTAAAAATTTGAGCAACATAGGTCAAAGAATAAGGCAGCTAGAGCCGTTTGACGTCTTTCCAGAAAAATAGGACCAAGGGTCCTGTAGCTTACCGGCAAGTAGTCTTATAATGATGATACAAGTTATGAAAATTTCATGTGAAGTTTGACATTTGAATCAATAAAAATCAATGTCAAGGCCACTAAATAAAAGTTCACATACATTTATAGGACCTCCTGTAATAAAAACACAATCTTAAGCTCTGAATCAGTTTTGGTGATACAAGTCATTGAAAATTCAATATGTCAATTGTGAACTTTAAAGGTCACAGAATGTCAAGTTGTGGTCAGCAAATGGACTTCATATATGACTTTCTAAATGTCTCTATACAAACCTTGGCTCAATCGGTGACCATTTTGGTGATACAAGTCATTGTAATTTCACTGTCAAGTTTGACCCTCAAAGGTCACTGACAGTCAGGTTGAATGTCACTAAATGAAAGTTCATATCTGACTTCCTATGTCAGTAACACAAACCTCGGCTCCATCTGTGACCTTTTAAGTGATAGAAGTCATTGAATTTTCTCTTGGTCATTTTTGACCTTCGAAGGTCAATATGAGTGTCACCAAATGAAAGTTCATATATGACTTCCTATACGTCTCCAATACAAACCTACACTCAATCTGTAACGATTTTGCTGATACAAGTCATTGAAATTTCACTGTATAGTTTGGCCGTTCAAGGTCACTGAAGGTCAAGTTCAAGGTCACCCAATGAAACTTCATACATGACTTCCAATATGGCCACAATACAAACCTAAGCTCTATCTGTTATAGTTTTGGTGATATAAGTCATTGAAATTTCACTATAAGACGTATTACCTTCGAAGGTCACCGAAGGTCAAGTTCAAGGCCACCAAATGAAAGTTCATGTATGATGTCCTATACATCTCCAATACAAACCGAAACTATCTGTAACCATTTTGCTGATATAAGTCATTGAAATTTCACTGTGAAGTTTGGGCATTCAAGATCACTGAAGGTCAAGTTCAATGTCACCCAATGAAACTTCATACATGACTTCCTATATGCCTGCAATACAAACCTAAGCTCTATCTGTAATAGTTTTGGTGATAGAAGTCATTGAAATTTCACTATGTGAAGTTTGATCTTCAAAGGTCGCTGAAGGTCAAGTTCAAGGCCACCAAATGGAAGTTCATACATGACTTCCTATAAGTGTTCAATGCACATATGTTCCCAATCTTCAATATTTTCAAGCCTAGAAACCTTTGAAAATTGTAACATTTTGCTTGACCTAAAATTTGACCTTTCAAGGTCATCTGAGGTCAACTTTAACACAGCCAAAATATAGGTCATATATTACTTCCTATATGTCAGTAATACAAACTTAATCTCTATCTGCAACCATTTAGCTTCCA
Organism: Gymnothorax javanicus; assembly: GCA_029692085.1. Lineage (NCBI taxonomy): Eukaryota > Metazoa > Chordata > Actinopteri > Anguilliformes > Muraenidae > Gymnothorax > Gymnothorax javanicus. The sequence continues at coordinate 154,632,102 of CM056193.1, read as the reverse complement.
CAGGTGATTTGGCCCATTCTCCATAAGACCCAATGTTAAAGTACAGCGCCCCCACTAGACCCACTTCCGTCGATTCAATCAAAATGGCACTTGCACTGTACATAAAGTGTATCAAGGTGAGTTGATTGCCAGATTTAGAAAAAAAAGTTACAGTTTTTGAGAAATAATTTTTTGACATCTCAAGGCATATCTTTTAACATTGTTTATATAATCCCTGACCTCGAGTTTGACCTTTCAAAGTCATCTGTGGTCGCATTTAATATTGCCAAAATATAGGTCATATATGACTTCCTGTATGTCGATAATATAAACATAATCTCTATCTGCAACCATTTGGCCTCCACAGGCCATCTTGCATATTCATAAAGTACAGCGCCCCCAATAGACCCACGTCCGTCGATTCAATCATAATGGCTCTCGCACTGTACATTGACGGTACCAAGATAAGTTGATTGCCTGATTTAGAAAAAATTTATCACACAGTTTTTGAGAAATAATTTTTTAAAATTTCTCAGTCCCATCTTTAACATTGGAGCCAAAATTTCAAGGGCCCTTAAAACAGACAAAAACGATTCAATCAAAAATCCGAGAAAAACTTCTGGAGATATGGTCTAGTAGTATGTTATTGCAGATTTACATGAAAATTCATCAGGCCAAAAAAAAGATAAAATATGTTCCGGACGAAGGACGCCACACCACGACAATAGCTTATCGGCCCTTAAGCTAAAAAGCCCCCTGGTTGCCAAACCGAGAATCGCAGCACGCCCAAAATCGAACTCGGGCTAGATCTTGGGGCCATATATATGCACATAAAATATGAAAATGATCCGTGGAAAACTGAAAGCTGTGTCGTGCTGAAACAACAATTGTTGACGCACACACGCACGCACGGACGCACGACAGACCACCACTAATGACCCTAAGCACAGCATAAGCCCAATTGGGCCTGTCGGCCAGCGGGCTAAATACAATGTTCCATGCGGTCGGAGGTTAGTTTGGTGAGGCAGAAACCTCCCCTTTGCTTGATTAGCAATCAGACGATTAACTAGTTTTGTAAGACTATTCGGCAGAATGACGGGCCAGTTTAAGTTTCCGCGGCGTTTGAACGAGATGAGGTGCAAAAAAAAAAAAAAAAAAAAAATCATATCTTGTGCAAGGCATCTTTGTTGACAATTCCGTCCCTTTGTTGCTAGATAAGTACTACAGTGTTAGTGGGAAAAACCTGGTAGTGTTTAGTGAAAAGAATACAGTTGCAATCAAAATTATTCGACCCCCACTGCAAATTGGGTTTAATAGCAAAATTTACAAACTTTCAGCTGTTTGTGATGAACAGATTAAACAAGAACATTCTAGATAGCTCAACACAACTAATATTACAAGTGGTTTCTCCAAATTTAACACAAAATGCCATTTTTAATGACTACTGCAGTCTCAAAATTATTCAACCTCCCGAATAGAATCCGTCATAAGAGCATATTTGCAAATCAGATGTTGTCTCAGGCACACCTAATGCAGCTAATCAAGAGCTTAATTAGTTGCATCAGGTTTGCTTGAGATAGAATACATCAACTACTTGCACTAGCAGTGACACTTGATTGCATATTAGAAATACGGCTGTCCAAAAAGCTAATAGAGGAGATCATTGCCTGGCACAAACAAGGAAAAGGATAGAAAAAGGTAGCACAGGCACTGAATTTTCGTAGAGATACAATTGGAAGCATAGTTCGCAAGTTCAGAGTTAAAGGAAGAGCAGCTACAGTACCAGGATATGGCAGAAAGAGGAAGCTATCAATGGCTGTCACCAGATTCCTGAGGAGAGGGGTGGTTAAAAACCCTCGAGTGACTGCAGGAGACCCGCAGAAATACTTGGAGACAGGAAGCATTAAAGTTTCAGTTTGCGCAGTAGGGTGCATACTAAATGTTGAAGATCTCCATGCCCGAACTCCAAGACATACACCACAACTGATCCAAAACCACAAGCTCCAATATGCTCAAAACCATATGAATAAGCCAAAGAAGTCTGGAGATATTGTTCTGTGGAGTGATGAAACAAAAACGGAATATTTTGGGCTTATGAATCAGTGGTATGTCTGCAGGATGAATAAAGAAGCATATGCTGAAAAATACACCCTGTCTACAGTGAAGAATTGTGGGGGCTTTTTGATGCACTGCGGCTACCTTGCTTCCTGTGGCACTGGAAATCTGCAAAGTGTGGAGGGCAAGATGGATTCAGTCAAGTACCAGGATATCCAAGGAGAAAATGTCATGCCGTCTGTATAAGCTGACGCTTGGGCATCATTGGACCTTTCAAAAGCACAATGATCCTAAACATACCTCAACATCCACCAAGGCTTGGTTTCAGAAGAAGTCAAGGAAGATTCTAGTGCGCCCATCACAGTCCCCTCACTTGAAACCCCATAAAAAATATCTGGTAGGATTTGAAGAAGGCAGTTGGAGCATGCAAACCCTAGAATATTAGTGAACTGGAGGCCATTGTCCATGAGGTTTGCGCTAGGATTCCTAGGGAATGCTGCCAGAAGCTGTTGTCTGCCTATGCATCACGTTTCCAGCAGGTCATAGCAGCAAAAGGGTGCTCTACTAAGTATTGAAGATGCTTGTCATGAAGGGGCTGAATAATTTTGAGCCTGCAGTAGTCATTAAAAGTGGCATTTTGTGTTGAATTTGGAGAAGCTACTCGTAATATTTGTTGTGTTGAGCCATTTAAATTGTTCTTTTTTGATTTGTTCATTGCAAACGGCTGAAAGTTTGTAAATTTTGTCAGTAAACCTAATTTGCAACAGGGGTTGAATAATATTGATTGCAACTGTATGTTCGAATGCAGTAAATGGACATTTCACATCTCATCTTCTAAGATTGTATTATGTCAGAATAATCGCTGCTGAAGCAGTTATTTTGTCAGTTAATGTGCACGGTACTTGGTGCAGGGGTGCATGACATCAGATGTAAATAGAGGATCTCTCATGAGTGCCAATCAAAATGGGTACCTTTGAAGGTGCGATCACAACTCTGGAAAAATCCACACTGGTATAAGAAGATGGTAATTACACTAAGTGATATATAGTTCTGTCAATAAGGTAATATTTCTAAATCTGAAACCAGTTCAGTATATTTGGATTGGAAAATTAATTTGGTGATTTGATTGCCATGTTGCCACAAAAAAGAAAACTCTTTGCACCACCGTTTGTGAAGACCTGGGACATGTGGGTTTTTTATGGTCATGTTATTGTTACCATACGTCATGTTGATCGACTGAGAGGAATCCACTCCTCTGTAGTTTTAAAGTTCTGAAATCACTACAAGCACCTTCAATGCTGAGAAATCGCATATCACGGTAAAGTTATGTAAAGAAATTAATTCTCTCTCATTTCATTAGTATTTTCATTAGCTGTGAACAGCTCTGGAATTTACAAGTGCATGAAGTTTGTTCTGTAATTCTACCATTTGTTATTCATTTTGGCCCCGACAATTAATTTTGCAGACAGGGAATCGCGTCTGAGCAAAAATATATAACTCAAATCGCCTCTCACACGCAAAAAAAAAGATCCTGAGAACCACTGGAACAGAACATTTCTTGTAATTTGGGTTTTTACTTGATTTCAGCTAATGATTCTGTCTAGAATGGATGCTATTTGTCTTGTTGTTGATTACGGCTCGTAGCTTGCAAGTGTCAGGAGGTCAATTTAGGCGCTCTCACGTTTGGAGCTCTCAGCAGGACGGAATTAAAGTTAACCAAAATTTTATTTCGCCATTTTGTAGCGGAAGTGTTGCTGTACCTGCTAAATAAAAGGACTTAATCAACAACAGTGTGGCAATTTTGATTTAGAGGGCATGAAAACTATGGAAAATCTGGTTGCGAAAAATGACATCCATAGAGATTGCATTTCAGGACGCTGTCAAAAATTTACTTTTTGCTTAATCAGCTCAAAACTGAAGAGAGTTAAGCAGTGGATATGACAGATTAGCACGATTAAATTTGTTTTAGGGATAAGCATGCGGTCGCTTGAAAAAAAAGCTTCCACATACAGACCCAGTTTTAGTCACTTTTCGTGGACCGATCTGGGCTCAACGGTTTCGGTCGTCCTACAAAATACATTTTTGCCCAATCAACCTAAAATTCATATTTCTGCAATTAGTGACCCAAAAGCATTATTTGAGCAAAATTTTGAAGTTCTCAATTTTTCTATCTTGCACGATCCCAGTTGATATTTATGCGGAGCCCCTCTTAAGCACCTGAGCCTCTGGCTTGAAAATGACAAGCCCAAAATGAAATGACCATATCTCTGCAACGATATTGGTCAATTTGAATAATCCTGGTATCATAATAAACGTAACATCTTGGGGATTTTTGTCATGGTGCAAAAATCAGTGCATATGTCACTGAGTAAGAGTAAATGAAGATGGAACACTCCATAAATGAAACATCTTTTCTGCACCAAACAAAGTTGTACTTCTATCTGTTGTAAAATTATTCAGTTGCAGTCTGAAACCCCTAAAAAAATTACAGCACAGAATCTCACCATTATCTGTGCCAAAGTTTATTCTACCCAAGTAAATCCCAGCAAAATTAGAGAGGTTTTACAACGTAGTTTGGGAATGTCTTTGTGGCCTCTCTAAGCTGACTCCGTGTGCTGTTTCATATTTCTCAGATACCGAAGTGTAAAACTCATTTAATTTCACTTATATGTCACTACAGGTATACATTCCATCCAAATACAACCTATTTTTAATTTTTAGAATTTTTAATTTTTTGTATTATAATTATTTCTGCCAGTCCTGTAGCCTATACAATTTCCCATTCAAAGATAATGCTCACAAAGAAAATGAAGTTTGACTCCCCTGGAGCAGATAAAAAAAAAAACAAAAATAAAATTATAAATACAAAGGTAATGTAAAAAAATGGTGAAAAAAAGGTAAAAAGAGCAAAAACCCCAGCAATTATTTATACAAGAAAAATGCAATTACTGCCTATGCCAAGACTGGGATTTGACCTCTGGCGGTCTACATTGCAATGCTTTACCCTAACCACAAAACTACATCAGCTGGTTGGGTCATTCCATGCCAAGTGGAAATGCTTAAGGTACCTTTTGGGCCATCATGGTCTCAGATTTTCCTCTAACTTGTATATTTGTTCATTTGGACTCAAATGATGGGTATCTCCAATTTTTTCTCCAACGGCCCACAGGAATGGATTTTATAGGCCTCTGAAAAAAATGGCCTGAAGGGGGCGCTTTTCAAAACATGCTGTAGAAAAAGTCTTATATCTATGGCTTTATGACAGATACAGATCTGGAAGGTGGCTTGATCCTTGGCATGAACCTTGCTCTAGGCTGACAATCTTAAAGGTTGCTTGTATCGATGGTGAATGCCATGGAAATTAAGGTCAAAGTTGGGGTTCACAAAAATATTTTCCACTTTTTCAATCCTAATTACTCACCAATAGTTGGAGGGATTGATCAACTGATGCCAGGAACCTTTTATTTCAGGTAAATTCTTGCCATTTCTATCAAAAAATCAAAAGAAAACTTAGTAGTTGTTCAGATCTACCCTTTCAAAGTTGGTCGCAGCTGAAAAGAGCCCAAGTTTAACGGTGCACTATGCAAGTCTGTTTACTTTCATTAGCTCCCGCCGCTCGCGGTGCGGGAGCTATGAGATGGGGCTCCGTGCGTGCGTGCGTGCGTCCTTCAACACATTTCGCTTTCTCTCATCAACGATTTCAGTTACAGGCTCCAAATTTTCACTGGACATGAATCTCATAAAGTCCTACAAATGACATGCCTAAAGGTGACCTTGGCCTATTTTTTCCAAGGTCGCTGGCCTAAAAATATCACCAAAAACTTCCACATTTTGCTGTATCTCATCAACTATTTCAGTTACAGGCTCCTAATTTTTACTGGACATGCATCTCATGAAGGCCTACAAATGACATGCCTTAAGGTGACCTTGGCCTATTTTTTCAAGGTCACTGGTCTCAAACTATCACCAAAAACTTTGACATTTTGCTGTATCTCAACTATTTCAGTTACAGGCTCCTAATTTTCACTGGACATGCATCTCATTAAGGCCGACAAATGACGTGCCTAAAGGTGACTTTGACCTATTTTTTCAAGGTCACTGGCCTCAAACTATCATCAAAAACTTCGATATTTTGCTTCATCTCATCAACTATTTCAGTTACAGGCTCCTAATTTTTACTTGACATGCATCTCATAAAGGCCTACAAATGACGTGCCTAAAGGTGACCTTGGCCTATTTCTTCAAGGTCACTGGCCTAAAAATATCACCAAAAACTTCCACATTTTGCTGTATCTCATCAACTATTTCAGTTACAGGCTCCTAATTTTTACTGGACATGCATCTCACTAAGGCCTACAAATGACGTACCTAAAGGTGACCTTGGCCTATTTTTTCAAGGTCACTGGCCTAAAAATATCACCAAAAACTTCCACATTTTGCTGTATCTCATCAACTATTTCAGTTACAGGCTCCTAATTTTTACTGGACATGCATGTCATTAAGGCCTACAAATGACATGCCTAAAGGTGACCTTGGCCTATTTTTTCAAGGTCACAGGCCTCAAACTATCACCAAAAACTTTGACATTTTGCTGTATCTCAACTATTTCAGTTACAGGCTCCTAATTTTTACTGGACATGCATCTCATTAAGGCCTACAAATGACGTGCCTAAAGGTGACCTTGGCCTAATTTTTCAAGATCACTGGCCTAAAAATATCGCCAGAAACTTTGACATTTTGCTGTATCTCATCAACTATTTCAGTTACAGGCTCCTAATTTTTACTGGACATGCATCTCATTAAGTGCCTAAAGGTGACCTTGGCCTATTATTTCAAGGTCACTGGCCTAAAAATATCACCAAAAACTTCCACATTTTGCTTTATCTCATCAACTATTTCAGTTACAGGCTCCTAATTTTTACTGGACATGCATCTCATAAAGCCCAAGAAATGACGTGCCTAAAGGTGACCTTGGCCTATTTCTTCAAGGTCACTGGCCTAAAAATATCCCCAAAAACTTCGATATTTTGCTGTATCTCATCAACTATTTCAGTTACAGGCTCCTAATTTTTTTTGGACAAGCATTTCATAAAGGCCTACAAATGACGTGCCTAAAGGTGACCTTGGCCTATTTTTTCAAGGTCACTGGCCTAAAAGTATCACCAAAAACTTCGACATTTTGCTTTATCTTATCAACATTTTCAGCTACAGGCTCCTAATTAGCTCCTGCCGCCTGAGTGGTATGGGAGCTATGGTATCGGGCTCCATCCGTGCGTGTGTCCGTCTATGCGTGCGTCTGTCAACAAAAACTTTGACATTTTGTTTATCATAACGGCGGGAGCTTCTGGGGCCGCCAGTGCCCTATATTTTCTGTTGACATTCGAATTCAAAGAAAACAGAGGTAGCCCGCCACTCCCTCCCATAGTTCCCTCCTTCCCATGCTTCCATAACTGTCAACTCTAGTTGGTGATTGGCCGGGACGGTTTGTTATGTTATGGGGCACAGCCTGTGCCCCTTGTGTTAATTTGCAGTTTGTGACGCCTGAGCGGTCTCCAGAGCCCGGTTTTTTTTTTTTTTTTTTTTTACAGTGAATTTAGGGGCAGGCAGCTAGTGGATCGTGGAACGATGTCGGCGAATTGAGACAAAAATATAATCGTGCAGAAAGTAAACAAACTTGCATAGTGCACCTTTAAGGGCCTGGTTCGCCCCTGTGGGAAAGTTGCACTGACACCACTTTGCACCTGAGCAGTGTCTAATGACCTGATTTACACTGCTATGGTCCAAAAATCCACTATATAGGCCTGTTTTCCACCAAAAGCTGGCCTAAGAAGTTGTAAAAATCATTGTTTTTCTTTGGATTGAAATGTACATGGCAAAGTACTACCATGTGCTGGCAATAAAGAAACCCTCTTGAACATCATGTGGGTTACTTTAGTTGGGCTGAAAACCTGATATTGAAATTCTTTGCGATTGTAGTAACCTCATTAGTAAACCACTTCATCCAAACTTTTCATTAATCTAGAATCTTTTAATCCACAATCTTTCCCTTTATGAACTTAACTAGCCTTAGTTTAAGGGAATTCTTTGTATTGGGTATTAACTGCACAGCCGTGTACACCTGTTAATTAAAATTTTCATTGATCATAGGTGAGTCATTTCATGCCAAGAGGAAACACACCTGGCCCATCATGCTCTTGGATTTTACTTTAACTTTGTCTATTTGTTCATTTTGCCCCAAATGATGGATATCTCGGATTTTTCTTGCAAACTGCCTGGTATTGGTTTTATGGACCTCTGAAGAAATGGTCTGTAGGGGGCGCTTTTCAAAACGTGCTGTAGAAAAACCCTTATATCTCTGGCCCTATTACTGATATAGGTCTGGGGTTTGGATGGATTTGTAATATGAGGCTTCCTCTAGCACCACCATCATTTACAATGGTTGTATCTGTTCTCGTTTCCATGGAAACTGTTTGAAGTTGGGCAAATTTGAGATTTTTCACTTTTTGAGTCCTTTTTTTGTGGTGAAAAAAGCCTATATACTGCACCGATGGCATTTTCCAGTATAATTCAGGTCACCTGACATGCAACAGGTGCAAATTCATAATGATGCAACTTTTCCCCGAGGATGGACAGACCCCTTGAACTTGTGACTTTTTCTGTTGTAAGCAACTTTGAAAGGGTTAATCTGATAAACTATTGTGTTCTATTTTAATTTTTTAATAAAAGTGTCGAAGATCTATCTGAAATATAAAGTTTCTTTAGTCGCTTCTTCAGTATCACCAGTAATTGGTGAGTAATAAGGGTCCAAAAAGTGGGAAAAAAACTCAAATTTGCCCAACTTCAAACACAATTTCCATGGAAACAAGAACAGATCCAACCATTGTAAATGATGGTGGTGCTAGAGGAAGCCTCATATTACAAATCCATCCAAACCCCAGACCTGTATCAGTAATAGGGCCAGAGATATAAGGGTTTTTCTACAGCATGTTTTGAAAAGCGCCCCCTAAAGGCCATGTCTTCAGAGGTCCAAAAAACCAATACCAGAGGGTAGTTTGCGAAAAAATCCAAGATATCCATTATTTCAGCCAAAATGAACAAATAGACAAAGTTAAAGTAAAATCCAAGACCATGATGGCCCAGGTGTTTCAACTTGGCATGGAATGACCCGGTTGTCAAATCTTTGTCAAATTGCTAATATAAACAAGCCGAGGTGCAACCTAGTATATGGCTGGGCCGCCAAGTGCTGTCTGAGAATGTGTGCCCAAGAAAAGGGTGCGCATTGACAATATTAAATATTTATCTGAAATTACAAACCTCCCCTCTCCCTCCTAAAAGGGCGTCTCCTTTTAAAATCGTTCTGGCCAGTAGAAAGCCGAAAAAAGTGGAGGTTGATACATAATTCTTTCCCTTTCTCTGAATCCCATCTCCCATTTCAGCATTTTTTACATTTAAAACAGAAACCTCTTCCTGTCGCACCCTATGAAACATCGGCGCAGAAGGACGTGACTTCGTAAGCCTAGCCATCATGTGCCGTTTTATGAGCTACTCGAGGTCTGCAATCCCAAAAATAAACAAATAATCCTCGGACAAAATCCTAAATTTGAATAAAGTGATTCATCGCATTATAAAGGACTTACTTTTTTAATTCAATGAACTATCTTTAATGAATGTAACTTGTCACTTCCGAAAACAGAAATACATCCAGGCAGCAGGATAATCCCATAAAAGGCATAAAATAATGATAGCCTGATAATCGTTCCCTTTGGGCTCATCACCAGCATTCGTAAAATGCTCCGAAACCAGCGATTTTATTTTAGGCCGATGATATTCGCACTTATAGCCTACGTGTGGCCAGTGCTGAATTTTTTTCTTGGCCACACTTCGCACTTATACCTGTGGCCAATGCAGAAATTTTCCCTTGGCCACAGCTTAAAAAATAAGTTTGGCGAAGAAAAAAATTTTGGCTTTGAACACACTTAAAATAAGTGTGGGCAATGGAGCAATGTGCATCTTCGCAACACTTTTAACTGCGTCTAAAGCGAATTTCGATAAATTTTTGTGCTTGGACGCACTTAAATAAGTGCGAATAGTCACTTCGTTTATTTTATTTTCATCTTTTTACTGCGGATACATGAAAGCCATTCTCAAGCTTTTCGGTAACGAGTGCATTCTCTCAAACATAAGCTGACGCAGTACTTGTGGCGATGACTGTGCCCTCTGAGTGGTATTCCTTCATGGCCTGGGAATTTAGCCGATCTGAATAAATTTTACAACTGTCCTAGCAGCATGTTGATTCCTAGCTGCAAACTCCGACAGCATAGCGCTGATTAGAGTTACTTAAAATCGTTCTGGCATGTAAAAAGCCGAAAAAAGTGGAGGTTTGATATGTAATTCTTTCCCTCTCTCTGAATCCCATCTTCCATTTCAGCATTTTTTACATTTAAAACAGAATCATTTTCCTGTCGCACCCTATGAAAAATCGGCACAGAAGGACGTGACTTCGTAAGCTTAGCCATCATGTGCCGTTTTATGAGCTACTCGAGGTCTGCAGTCCCAAAAATAAACAAATAATCCTCGGACAAAATCCTAAATTTGAATAAAGTGATTCATCGCATTATATATGACTTACTTTTTCTAATTCAGTTAATTATCTTTAACGAATGTAACTTGTCACTTTTGCCAACACAGACATCCAGGCAGCAGGCTAATCCCATAAAAGGCATGAAATAATGATAGCCTGATAACCGTTCCCTTTGGACTTATCATCAGTATTCTTAAAATGCTCCGAAACCGGCGATTTTATTTTATTTTCATCTTTTTACTGCAGGTACGTCAAAGCCATTCTCAGTCTTTCAGTAACGAGTGCATTCTCTCAAACATAATCTGACGCAGCACTTGTCTCGATGACTGTGCCCTCTGGGTGGTATTCCTTCATGGCCCAGGAATTCAGACGATCTGAAAAAATTTTACAACACACTGTCCGAGCAGTATGTTGATTCCTAGCTGCAAACTCCGACAGCATAGCGCTGATTAGTTACTTAAATCATAGCGAACACATGTAATGAATCAGAGTGCAGGCCTGACAACTTATGCTGACCAAGTTTTTCTTTTGCCTTTTCCCAGTTGCTCAATCCCCCCTTAACAAACAAACTGTCACAGTAGCCTGGTTGTGCAGAAAAATCAAAGAATACCATCGGTTTCCTTAACACAATGCAACCTTTGCCATTTTTCAAACAAACCTCATTGAAAGGATCTGTCAAATCACACCGTGCAGAATTTTCTTCCAGGAAATGCAATGCTTAGTTGGAAGGATCCCAAGTGCATGGCAGCGCTAAAGTGAATGATCCGCTGCTGATGCTCTTCACCGGAGCGACAAGCAAACTGGTGCTCGGTGCAAGCTATTGCAGTGACAGTATTATTGCTTAATTCTATCACCTGTAATGTTATTTTCATCACTGTCCTTGCGTCCACGAGTACCGTAAGAGTTTGTGTCAGTTACTTTAGTTTAGTCATGACGATGTTGCGATTAGGAAACATGCTCTATTTATTGTGCGTAACGACCGTTCGGGTTTAAGGGGTTAAATGTTTCAGGTCATCAAGCAAAGTTAAATATCAGACAAAGATAACCCACATGAATACAAAATGCAGTTTTAACTGATGATTTCATTTATTGAGAGAAAAAGCTATCCAAACCTACCTGGCCCTATGTGAAAAAGTAATTGCCCACTAAACCTAGTAACTGGCAGTGCCACCCTCGGCGACAACAACTGCAATCAAGCGCTTTCGATAACTGGCAATGAGACTTTCACATCGCAGTGGAGGAATTTTGGCCCACTCCTCTTTGCAGAATTCCTTTAATTCAGCCACACTGGGGGGTTTTTGAGCATGAACGGCCTGTTTAAGGTCATGCCACAGCATCTCAATGGGATTCAAGCCCGGACTTTGACTAGGCCACTCCAAAACCTTCATTTTGTTTCTTTAAGCCATTCAGAGGTGGACTTGCTGGCGTGTTTCTGATCATTGTCCTGCTGCATAACCCAAGTGCGCTTGAGCTTGAGGTCACAAACTGATGGTAGGATATTCTCCTTCAGGATTTTCTGGTAGGGAGCAGAATTCATGGTTCCATCGCTTACGGCAAATCGTCAAGGTCCTGAAGCAGAAAAGCAGCCCCAGAGCATCACACTACCACCAACGTGTTTGACTGTAGGTATGATGTTCTTTTTATGAAATGTTAGTTTTACGCTACAGGGTGGGGAAGCAAAACTTGCACTGACATTTAAAGTACAAACAATCCCACAACCACTCCCCTGAATTGTGTGCACCTGTTATTTGAAAAAGCAAAGACTATAAGCTGTAATCTGAGTCTAATCTCTTTTTTTCAATAAACATGCCAGTTGAGAATAATATACAATCTATGGATGGTGATTTATTTTGCAAATTTTGCTTCCCCACCCTGTAGATGTAACAGGACGCACACCTTCCAAAAAGTTCAACTTTTGTCTTGTCAGTCCACAGAATATTTCCCCAAAAGTCTTGGGGATCATCAAGATGTTTTTTGGCAAATGTGAGAAGAGCCTTTGTGTTCTTTTTGGTCAGCGGTGGTTTTTGTCTTGGAGCTCTCCCATGGATGCCATTTTTGCCCAGTCTCTTTCTTATTGTTGAATCATGAACGCTGACTTTAACTGAGGCAAGTGAGGCCTGCAGTTCTTAAGATGTTGTTCTGGGTTCTTTTGTGACCTCCTGGATGAGTCGTCGATGCGCTCTTGGAGTAATTTTGGTAGGCCGGCCACTCCTAGGAAGGTTCACTACTGTTCCAAGTTTTCTCCATCTGTGGATAATGGCTCTCACTGTGGTTCGTTGAAGTCGCAAAGCCTTAGAAATGGCTTTGTAACTTTTTCCAGACAGATAGATGTCAATGACTTTGTTTCTCATCTGTTCTTGAATTTCTTTAGATTGCGGCATGTGTTGCTTTTTGAGATCTTTTAGCTGACTTCAATTTGTAAGACAGGTTCTATTTAAGTGATTTCATTAATCAATAAGCCGAAAGGCCGAAAGCCAACATTGAATGCCTGTGACCGTCGGTCTTTCAGGCAGCACTGTATTAAAAACTGACTTCATTCTGTAAAGGATATTACCATGTGGGCTCAGGAACACTTCGGAAAACCATTGTCAGTTAACACAGTTCATTGCTACATCTACAAGTGCAAGTTAAAACTCTACCATGCAAACCGAAAGCCATAAATCAACAACACCCAACAACGCCGCCGGCTTCTCTAGGCCCGAGCTCATCGGAGATGGACTGAGGCAAAGTGGAAAAGTGTGCTGTGGTCTGAAGGGTCTACATTTCAAATTGCTTCTGGAAATCACGGATGTTGTGTCCTCTGGGCTCAAGACGAGAAGGACCATCCAGATTGTAATCAGCGCCAAGTTCAAAAGCCAGCATCTGTGATGGTATGGGGATGTGCTCGTGCCCACGGCATGAGTAACTTGCACATCTGTGAAGGCACCATTAATGCTGAAAGGTAAATACAGGTTTTGGAGCAACATATGCTGCCATCCAAGCCATGTCTTTTTCAGGGACGTCTCTGCTTATTTCAGCAAGACAATGCCAAGCCACATTCTGCACGTGTTACAACAGCATGGCTTCAGAGAAAAAGAGTGCGGGTAATAGACTGGCCTGCCTGCAGTCCAGGCCTGTCTCCCATTGAAAATGTGTGGCACATTATGAAGCGCAAAATACGACAACAGAGACCCCAGACTGCTGAGCAACTGAAGTCGTACATCAATCAAGAATGGGAAAGAATTCCACCTACAAAGCTTCTACAATTAATGTCCTCAGTTCCCAAATTCTTTTTGAGTGTTGTTGAAAGGAAAGGTGATGTAACACAGTGGTAAACATGCCCCTGTTCCAGCTTTGTGGAACATGTTGCAGGCATCAATTAAAAATGAGTATTTCCAAAAAAACAAGAACGTTTATCAGTTTGAACATTAAATATCTTGTCTTTGTAGTGTACTCAATTGAATGTAGGTCAAAAAGGATTAGCAAATCTTTGTATTCTGTTTTTATTCACATTTTACACCCCTTCCAACTTCATTGGAATTGAGGTTTGTAAATCGGTCACAGGCCCAGTTTTCTCATGAATATTCAATAATCGTTTTGAGTGTGGCGCCTATTGATAGAATAGTGTAACCGCGTGCATAATTATAGCAGCTCCATGTCCGCTGGCATCTAAATTTGCGCACAGGGTTAGTGACATGGGGGCAATTCCACAGTAACGGAATTACGATCAAGAGTAATTTTCATGTCATTTTTACCTGCCATCTATTACTCTAATGCAGTAGCTACTTGCCTGTGCTTTTACCAGTTCCACTGGCATGCCTACTGAGCTGTATAACACAAAGTTTGGGGTAAACTATTTTGTAGAAGGCTATACGAAGGTGAAAGTGTCGGCAACGGAATTACGGCAGAAAAAATGCCATTATTTTTGCCTTAACTTTGACAGGCATTTGTCTGAAATATGGCAATGATGGGCTGTAGGTTTAAGCTTTAGTTGGTGGCCTAGGATGTTGACCAGGCCATGGTAAGTTTATATTAACTGGTATATTCACAGATATTTTGTAGGATGCCACTTACGAGAAAGAGACACCGGCAACGGAATTACAAAATGGTAACGGAATTACATTTTCTGAGAATCTACTAAATTTATTATGCTAAAAACAACAATCATAAATCATAAATGATGTTTGTGTTGGGTCAGTCCAAGTGAAGGCATCCAGAAAATCAGAAAATTCCTGGGTCACCCCCTCAGAAATTTCTCAAAAAATTCATATAGGTACCTCTGGTGGACTTATGAAATAATACCAAGTATTAGACCAATATCCCTTATAGTTTCGAAGTGATGGCCTGTCACAATTTTAAGGTTTTTTTTTTTTTAATTTTGACGAAATTGTGTTTCGTCCAACTTTGGGCTTCCACTGCTCCTCTATTATTTGACCTACAGATCAGATTTTTGGTCTCTCTGGCCAACTTTTCCCCTAGAATCAGAATTTCTGGTCAGATTAGGTGTATCTACCTTGGATGCTCCACAATAGGGCTCCAAAGTTGGCTGAAAAGCCAAAAATCGCTGTACTTTTTAAATGCTACAGATCAGAAAGTTTAGGGAATTCAAGCTTGAAATTTTTTTGTGACCAGTCCTGATACCTCTCATAGGTAATCCACTTTAATCTTGTTTGTATCTTGGCAGAAATGAGAAGAAAAATTTTTTTTAAATTTTGCTCGTTTTTCATTTTACGGAAAAAATAGCAATTTTGAAGTCCATGGTTCATCATGTGCGCAATTGACCACATCCTTCAAATCTTTACCATAGATTGCTATAGTTGTCAACTTCATCTGACAAAAAAATTGGGATGGTGTTCAGCCTAGGTTTTTTACTGCAATTTTTTGAATGATGTTACCTATTTCGAGCAGATATTGATGAAAATTCAGCATCGTGTAGCATCAATCGCCAAATTCGGCACATTTGCCACATCTAGGCTCTTTGAAACAGCTAAAAAAATGCAAAAAATAACTTCAATACAATTTTTCAAGCAAAATCATTGTTTTATTTGAAGCTTAACAATGGATTACATGTACGACTACTACAGTGGAATAGTTCACGTGGTTTTTGTTAGAGACTATAAGAATGCTGCTTTTAATCTCATTATGTAATTTTTGCTAACATTGCTAACTATCAAATTTACATTCACTGCCAGGAACTTAGAGGACTAAAAATCATACATTATGCAAATCTGTAATGGAATCAGGATAAACTTATACAATTGCTACACCAAAACATGGAAATTACACTTACATGAAATCTGTCTGGTATGAATATTTCCTGTATCTGCACATGTACGCTGTTCACTCATGAACCAAGATAAAAACATCTTCTCATGATGAAAACAAATTTGCTCAATTTCCTCAAGCATAACTCCAGATCTCCAGGCGAGCAATTTTTGATCCTCATTGCTTAAGGTATCCACTCTGAAGAAGCCAGTTTTTCTTGCCATACGTGTATTGTGACATTCATCACCCAATGTGGTGCCTAAGTCACACTGTGGTAAATCCTTCCAACCCTCCATGGTTTGAGTGATTATGATAATCTGATCATTGGAGCTCTTTTATACTGGTCATCATTACGCAATACCAAAACGAGTTCAGACGAATTATGGATTAAGTCATCACGCTTCACTGACCTCAGATTGCAGATTTAATGATGATGTAAGATGAAACAAGTTTGTGCTTGTCTCAAGATTTCATTATTTGTTCAAGTTTTAACATGATGAACTGAACATTACTTAATATTCATACTTTCAACAAATCTACAGCATTTTATGATGTACGATGGTGCGTTTAAACGGCCAATATGGTGTGTCCAATGAAAAATTCACATAAAATAAACTAGGCTGAACACCATCCCAATTTTTTTGTCAGATGAAGTTGACAACTATAGCAATCTATGGTAAAGATTTGAAGGATGTGGTCAATTGCGCACATGGTGACCCATGGACTTCAAAATTGCTATTTTTCCCGTAAAATGAAAAACGAGCAAATCAAAAAAAAAAATTTTTCTTCTCATTCCTGCCAAGATACAAACAAGATTAAAGTGGATTACCCATGAGAGGTATCAGGAATGGTCACAAAAAAAAATTTCAAGCTTGAATTCCCTAAACTTTCTGATCTGCAGCATTTAAAAAGTACAGCAATTTTTGGCTTTTCGGCCAACTTTGGAGCCCTATTGTGGAGCAACCAAGGTAGATACACCTAATCTGACCAGAAATTCTGATTCTAGGGGAAAAGTTGGCCAGGGAAACCAAAAATCTGATCTGTAGGTTAAATAATAGAGGAGCAGTGGAAGCCCAAAGTTGGACGAAACACAATTTCGTCAAAATTAAAAAAAAAAATACTTAAAATTGTGGCAGGCCATCACTTCAAAACTATTAGGGATATTGGTCTAATACTTGGTATTATTTCATAAGTCCACCAGAGGTACCCATAAGAATTTTTTGAGAAATTTCTGTGGGGGTCATCTGGGAGGGTCTGGATGCTTAGATATGGACTGACCCCTGTGTGTTGCTGACCTCCTGTTGAACCAAAATTTTGATCAACAAGTCTGGGCAAAAGGAAGGCAATACATGATATTGATGAGAATAACTAATTTTTCTGAGGAACAGTATATATACACATACATATATATATGTATACACATACATACATATATAATATATATATATATATATATATATATATATATATATATATATATATATATGTCTCTTAAATAGCGCAAAATGCAGTATGGGATACCGCTCAATGCGCTTTACATAATTAAATTGACAGCTGAGGCAACCTAGGAAGCCTCTCGGATTAGGTGAGTCTTATGTAACAGGTGAGATGAATGTATATCAACCATCTTGAAGACTATTTTAATTTGCAAAACTAATATCAAAACTTAAAATATCAGTTTTATTCAGAAATGAAAAAGCAAGAAACTTACCTGCTAGTTGGAGGATTGCTGGCTTTCGATATTGAGCATGAACGAATATCGGACATGGGATGTGTTGTAAGGCTTTGGTCCTTACAGCCCCTCCCCTTTCTGATTCTTTCACCTCCGCCTTAAATGGGCCACAGGTGGAACCCATTAGGGTGGAGGTGTTAGCAGAGTATATAGGGTTGCTGCTACATTTTTTCTTTCTTTTCTCCTAGTTTGTTTGCTGCTCCCTGTTATTTTTAAACCTGCTGTTTTTGGATTTTGGTTTAATTAAATTCAGTTTCTTTACTCCGGTCTTGGCATTTGAGTTCTCCTTTTTTTTCTTGGCCCATGGTCTAAGTGCCTGCCGGATTGCTTTTGGCATCCGGCGGGAATAATACCAGGACATGTATTCTGAGCAAAGACTATCAACGTTTTATCACACCTAGACTCAACAAGCTTCACTGAGTAACTGACCGCAAGGGCCACAAGCCATGCTTTCCCAATCTGAAACCCCTTGTAACACTCGCACATTATGCATGTTATACAAAGAGATGCTGCCTTAGTAAAGCACAGTTCCAGGAGGAACAAGATGCGGATAAAAGTGATGGTGAAGAAGACCCCATACATTCATTCATACCCTTCCCCAGCAGATGCTACTCCTTAACCAAACTATACTATAAATTCCTGCTAATCCTTGAATGAATAGTGATGGAAACTTAACTCACAGGACGAAACACTCAACTGTAGATGTCCAAAACAATGAACCACTATGCTCCATAAAGTCCTCATCAGGGTTCTAGCCAGAAATTTTATTGAACATACCGGAGCCATACTTTTCGTGATGTCACGAACCTGGTCACGTGGGTTTGTTGACTACCGTGGGTGGCAAAAAGCCACAACATGACAATTGATTTTATAGGTGAAGTAAAGTTGTCCTCCACTTTTTGTCATAATGCTAGTCAGTTGCAGCGTTATTAACTGCATAAACCGTTTCGTGAAGGGTTCAGGAATGTGTTTCCTACGTATTCCTGATCGAGAACCGAAAAAATCTGCTTGGATTGATGCAATTCCAAGCAAGAAGTGGATGCCGTCGACCCACTGGTGTGTTTCCTACTGTTCACTTGCTGTCGGGTCAGTCGCAAGTTATTTTCCACCATTTCTACCATGACATTTTGCTAAGTTTTCGCTTTCTATTATTCGGTCATGGCAAGGGTTTGATCTTTTTATTTTTTTTTTTTTTGGATAATTCGATAGGTTCCTTACTTTCCGATAGAGAGAATTTAAGTGACAGTTCGGATATTAGTATTGAAAAGCATTCCGTTTTCAACCTTCATCAGAATCAACTAAGATCAGTATTTTTTCGGCTTGAATTTTGGGTACCCAGAGAAACATTCGATGTTGACGGGTGCAGGTGTGCATTCACATCCATTGGACACTGCTAAACTGTTCAATGTGTTTTCCTGTGTGGAGTGCAAACACCATTCCTGAAATCAATAGGTGGGGTACGCTAAAGTATGACAGCTGTTCATGAAAAAAAATTGAAATTTTAATTCAGAATAATGGACTTCCTGTTGGGTTCGCGTCATGGCACTTCATAATCTTTTTTACAAGTCTTGGCATGTTTCATGTCTCCACCAAAGTTTGTTTATGTAGGTGAACTGAACCATGAGAACTGTTTTGTTGAAATTTTCTAGAGGCACTACGATGCCATTTTGACATTCCTGCGTGCCAAACCTATACCATAGTAATTGTAATACCAGGCTCCACGAGTGCGTTGATTCTTGTCAGTCTTCAAGCATGCTGAGACCCCCAAAAGGGCAATTCTTTTGAAAAAATTATTAGGGGGCGCTACAGAGCCATTGTGCCACATTAAGTGCCAATTGGGATATCAAATTGAAGATTATAAGACACTGACAATTTGTGCAACGTTTTGCAAGTTTTGGAATATCCGATGGCCTTAAAACGCGTGTTTTAAAGAAAATTTGAGAAACGCAGGAAATGGCTCATAGCTCACTTCCTGTTTGGCCGAAAAATTTCTAAAAAATTACCATCACCCTGCATGACAAATATAATGCTCATAACAAATATTATGAACATTCATGCACTTTTATCCTAACATGGCAGTGCGCTGTGGAGCCACCTGGCCACTCCCGATCTAATATCACCATATATGTATACTTCAGAGGACACTTTTATCAAGCTTGTAAAGTTTCAGGCAAATCTCACAAAGTATGTGGGAGTAAAACCAACTTCCTGTTTCATGGCGGAACATCGAATTTCGCCGCAACGCCACGGATACATCGTTCGATGAATCCAAAAAAGCTTTGCAATTTAACATCGGCAAGGTCATTAGATGTCATACGCCAAATTTTAAGTTGATCGGATAAAATCTCTAGGAGGAGTTCGTTAAAGTACAGCGCCTGTAAATGGCGAAAAATAAAAAGTTGCAATTTCAGTAAAAATAGCGGACTTCCTGTTGTGTCTAGGTCACGGCACCAGGAGACTTTTTTTTTAGGTTTCAGCATAATCCACATGTCCCCCGAATTTCGTACATGTAGGTGAAAAGGACCCAGAGGGGTGCTTCATTAAAATTTTCTAGGGGGCGCTATAATGCTATTTTGCCACACCCTTGCTTGATCCCAATATCTTTGTGAAAGGAATGACCGGCTTAATACGTATGCAAAATTTTGCGAGTATTCAGGCATGTTTAGACAATCAAAAGAGCAATTGTTTTAAAAAAGTGATTGGGGGCGCTATAGAGCCATTGTCCCACATTAAGTTCCAATTGGTGTATCAAATTGCAGAGCATAAGATAGTTATAATTTCTGCAACATTTTCCAAGTTTTGGAGTATTCTAAGGCCCTCAAACATGTGTTCGTAAAATTTGGATATACACAGGAAATGGCTTATAGCTCACTTCCTGTTTGGCCAAAAAATTTCTAAAAAATTTCCATAACCCTGCATGACAAATTCAATGATCACACCAAATTTCATGAACATTCAACCACTTTTATCTTTACATGGCTGTGGCTAGTGGGCGCTGTGGAGCCACCTGGCCACTCCTGATCTAATATCAGCATATATTTATACTTGGGAGGACACTTTTATCAAGCTTGTAAAGTTTCAGGCAAATCTCACATAGTATGTGGGAGTAAAACCAACTTCCTGTTTCATGACGGAACATCGAAATTCGCCGCAACGCCACGGATACATCGTTAGATGAATCCAAAAAAAAGCTTCGCAATTTAACATCAGCAAGGTCTTTTGATGTCATACGCCAAATTTTAAGTTGATCAGATAAAATCTCTAGGAGGAGTTCGTTAAAGTACGACGCCTGTGAATGGCGAAAAATCAAAAGAAGTTGCAATTTCAATTAACAATGGCAGACTTCCTGTTGAGTGTAGGTCACGGCACCAAGAGAATTTTTTTTAGGTTTCGGCGAGGACGGAAGCTGGTTACGCTACGTAGTATTTTACAAAAGCTGCGATTTGGGGAAAATGGTTGAGAAAAAAAACCCAAAAGTACACATTATTGAAAATGTAAAATACATGTTTCGTTTCTGTAGAAACATAGGGTTATTGCATCCTGTGATTTCTCGTGCGTAGGCATATAAAGTTGGGTCACTGATTTCATGTCACACTTTTCCCGCAAAAATAATATAGACAGAAAGCAACTAAATCACTATAACTTCATAACTGGTTGCATTTGGCAATTAAAACTATTTATTTTATATCTAAGGAATACAACACAGAGATGTGTGATGCAATTATAAAAATTTATTAACAAAGGAGAAAATTATGGCTGTTCATATAGGACGCCTAACCCAATTGCTCATTAATATGGAAACACCCACATCCAGTCAAGAAAATTTAGAGTTAAATGTCTACTGCAGCTGTAACGGCGGCAGCCTTGTTACTGATGACACGCCAGGTGGCTAGGGAATGCGCAATATATGCATTCTAGATATTAAATATTAATCATAAATTCTAAAGCCCCTTATCACGAATAAAACCCGCAAAAATATATTGGCGCCCCTTTTTAAAATCGTTCTGGCAAACGTACGACTGTGGATTACTTTCATTGATCAATGATGATAAACAAATGTTGAATTTCTGTTCGATGTAGGAAAATCAAGGGATGATCCAGCCGACCCAGACCCAAAGAGGTGTCGTTCCTCCAACCTTTCAGCTCGCAAGGATCCGGAAGCCTACACAGACCTTCGTTGTACTTAAGCTAAAAGAAATATCTTTAATATTTAAATATCGTTAATTTGGGTAAAAGCATCGTGCTGTATTACCGGTTAATCTATTTCACCATCTCACCAGTGCCGTATAATTTTTTTCCCAAATAAATTTTTTAACATACACAAAACACTGGCAGCGACGGCAAAAATACAAAAATCACTTGGCACAGAGCCCTATAAATAGCTTACCGTTTCGTGATCATTTAATTGCATTTTTCACCCGCTCAGAGAGTCAGTCTTTGGCCCAGGACTCAATCCCAGTAATACAGATTTTCCTCCTTCATCCATGGGTATCTCGAATAATTGCTGGAGTTGAAATGCCTCACAAAAGCCTTGGTTTTTTTCCTTCAAATTAAGGTCTGGTGTGGGTTTTCCCATGCTGATCAACTCAAACTTCTCATTGAATATTAGTCTAGAAAACGTTCTTCATAAACTCGAAACGACATTCACAGCTATCACGAACCATCAACTCAGGTTAACTCGCTAGGTTGTTTACCGCCGTTTTTTTTTTTTTTTTTTTTTTTATTGCGCTAGCCTGTGATTCGCCTGGGGGACAGCGGACGGAACCTGTCATAATATTAGCGATAAGAAAGCCCTCCCATTCATAAGGGAAATATGATTGGACAATTTTACTGTCATTTGAAATTACTATTGCTTGGAGCCGAGCCCTCTGTAAATGCACGGTGGACCCCAAGCATTTCCTTCCCAGCAGCTGCAGAGGGAGAACACTCAAAGTATTTAGGCGTAAGAGACACGACTTACTTCAGCCATGCATTCAGACGAGCAAAAACTATTAGCGAACGGTATACCTACATTCCAAGTTCGCTAGCTATGTCATGGCAAGGTAGCTAAACACACATTACAAAGGTCTGCACATACTGATTCGGCAGCAAGTTTAACTGGGAAATGTTAATTGATATTGAAAAGATACCCATGGTTAAAATGACGAGCTAGCAACAATATTATACCGTTTTTTCATCTGTGTGCGACGTGTTTGTGGCTAGTCAATCCCAGTAAGGCAACTGGCAAGAATTTACGACGTAGCCATTCACAATATGAATGTCAATTCCAGTAACCAATCGAACTTTATAGTCAAAGACAATGCAGTATTTTATATCTGATAGAAAATGTTGTGCAATAACGTCTGATGCTTCTGGTGAAGATATCTTAGTCCAATTACTTGTGGCTAATTTGACGCCAGCGAAATGATCAATTTGCAGTATCAGTATCTCCGAAGTATACAGCTACCTAGTTTCCGTGATTATTTTACACTGTGCCAATTGCGCAGATTAAACGGAAGAGACTGCAAAGTGGCAGAAAAGATCGGGATCCATCGGACAGTTAATTGACATTTCCTGTTAATTCTAATTCTAGCTGGCTGTATTCACTCGCTCAAGCAAGGTCCGCCGTCGTTGATGGCTTTCGCTTGCTACTGGGCTCTACTCTGACGATTGCATCATCGTCTTCCGAACTTCCTGATGTCGAGACATTCGCGGCACTGATTTCATTTTGGGAACTAGTCCCAGGAGGTGGACGAACCAGCCAAGGGTCCATGATCGGCTGTTCGCGCGCTAACTGGTCCTGGGCCAAATGTGCTATGCCTTGACAGGTAGGCTACTTGCGGCAGCGACAGCTATACGGGCCTATCTTCAGATAATCGATAAAACTAGGTCGATCAGTACAGTCTGAAGCCATCCGTGTTGTTGCCGATACTGGTATTGGTGACCATCTGTAACGTACCGGCCGCAATTTTTTGGGTACTGGCGGATTTTTCCAGCGTACCGGCATGCGACTTTTGCTTCGTCAGCCTACCGGCCCGGTACGCTAAAATAGCCTGGCTAGAACTATGCCTCATGCCACCTTGTGCCATCTTCTGTCTTTCACTGGCTTTCAGAATAATTCTGTAATTCCGTTACTGGTGTAATTCCGTTACCATGTAATTCCGTTACCACAAATTTTCCAAGATTACAGCTAAGTATTAAAGAGGTTAATGTCTGAAATTCAGTATAGACATAAGAGGGAAGAGAATTCTTAATAACAATAAACTAAATGCAAAAATAAGATGACGAAGAGAACCATACTGCAATTTCGGTAGCGGAATTACATTGAAAAATGACAAATTTCACAATGAGCCACTGGAATTGCGTTTCAATTTCCTGCAATGACTTACAGTCTCAAACACTTTGGCTACCAATGTATGCAAATACCGTAAAAACCAGGAAATAGCTAAATATCTTTTAGGAGTTGTCAGCTTTGGAAAAATAACCTTTGATCCTTGTCCTGGAGCTAAAAAAAATTACAAAATTCAAATCTAAATTTTGAGAAGACCGTCAAAGATATTTTAAAACGGTTTTCAGTGTCAGATTTGGTAATGAGTCATCTACTTGAAAACCTATATATTTCTAATATAAAACACTTTTTAAAAATTGCTGTTTTAGCAACTCTCATGTGGAATTGCCCATGGGTCAAAATAATTATAGGGCATAATGTTTCTGTACGGACCGTTTTTAAATTTAAAATGTGTTCTTGATTTTAAACAGATTCTGGCTTTTTATTGCCTGAAAAATAAATGAACTTTATGATTCTTAATTTGGAAAACATATAGCCTTTACCTTAGCGTACAATTTTGTAAAAAAAGAAAAAAAATTTATATTATATATATATGTATATATACACACACACACACCGTCTCCCAAAAGTTCATGCACCACAGAAAAAGTCAACTCAGATGGTGAATATTCAACAGAATGCGTTTATTCAAAAGCCAGTGTATCCCCCCTGCATCTTAATTACTGCCCTCAGCCTGTGGGGCATAGAATGCACTAAGTTGTTTAGAACGGAAGGCTCAAAGTTGCCCCACTCCCGCACAGCCCTCGCATTGAGCGGCTTCATGGTGGTAGGGGGTGGGCTATGGAAGACCAGACTGTTCAGGATACCCCAGGAGTTCTCAATCGGGTTGAGGTCCGGGGAGTTGGGTGGCCATTCCTCTCTGCGCAGAAAGCTAGGAAGCTGCTTGGAACACCACTGCTGAGTTGTACGAGCAGTATGTGCGGGGGCACCATCTTGCACGAAGACCATTTCCGTACGCCTGTTGAACATCTTCCTAGCAGTGATGGGGCCCCGATTTCTTTTTTCTGGTGAGTATGGGAAGTAGCACTGGCTGGAGAATGTTCTTGACATAATACTGAGCATTGATGGTGGTGCCCTGGGGTACAACATGCAACTCCAGCAGCCCTGAAGATGACATCGCCCCCAAGACCATGCAATGGGCACTAAACTGGACTTGTTCAGAAGTTGGCACTATCTTTCGATCGTTGGTGTAGATGCGGTCGTTTTGGCTGTTGGGAGTTGGAAATAAGTAAAGTGGGCACTCATCAGAGAGAACCCAGTGTTCCCAGTGTCTTGGGGTCTTTGTGGCATACTTCTTTGTAAAAGCCAGCCACTTCTCCTTTTGCAGTTTGGTAAGGCGAGGAATCCACTGTCTTCTGTATGCTCAGACCCAGTTTCTCAGTAAGAAAATGACGGATGGTACTCTTAAACTGCTTCCCCAAGATTCTTCAGTCTTCAACTGAGTCTGCGACAGGATTGGTCTCCCTTTCCCTTGGCCTTTCGGACGAGGTCCTTGGCCCTGGAACTCAGGACTGCACCTGCACAGGGCTCGTCTTCAAGGGTGTCACAACTCTGGTGTCTCTGCCACCACTTCTTCACCCATTGTATGCTTCTGCCAAGGTCCTGAGCTACCTCCCCGCAAGTTTTCCCTGCCCTGTGCAAGGCAATGGCTTGAGCACGGACCTGAGGCTCTGAAAGAGCAGCCTTTCCAGATCTTTGTTTGGCCATCCTGGCAGCACTACCAAAAAGGTCCTCTCAGTGAGAGTTCTATCTTGGTTCCTTGGTCAACCAAGAAATTTATAGGCCTCTCACAAACAGATGAACTAATTAAACAACCTCATAACACCTGGCTGACCAGGTGTAACCTGTTTTGGAGACAGACATGTTGCCCATTGGGGTGCATTAACTTTTGGGACACAGTGTATATATATATATATATATATATATATATATATATATACTTAGCTCCATTAAAAACGCACGGGTGAGGTATGTACTGTCAACACTGTCAACGTGACAGTGCTAACAACTGCCATTTGGACAGTGGACTTATACTTGTTTATACTTGTCACTTATTTAACTGTGCATAATAAAGATAAACATAAACAGCAACATTTTGTTGCATGAATATTTAGAAAATAACAAAATGATTCTGAATATTTTGTAGTAGCAAAGAACCCCAGAGGTGTTAAACTCAAATATGTTCTGTTTATAAGGAGCGCAATATTCAGCTGTAGGTATTAACCAATTTGCTGGGGTTGGATGCACCAACTGGACTTACGCCTGGTCTTAAGCCAAATCGGGCGCAACATTAGAGGCGTAACTTCAAGACCGTTGCAACTGGTAGGAAACTGTATTTTCACTAAGACTGGGCGTAAAATCTATGCCTATCTGAGGAGGGGCGTATGGTGAATTTCTTGGCCGTTTACAAAAGAAAGAAATGTTTTTGGAAAATTTCCCCAAGATGCAACGTTACCACACGTCATACCCTTTTCATATTTATTCGAGATAAATTATTGCTGTTGCCCACTGAAATACTGCCACAAAATACACAATCTAGTTAAGAAAAACTATTTTGGTCTCATACATGATAGATATATATATTCTTAGCTCCATTAAAAACGCACGGGTGAGGTATGTACTGTATTTGCGGCAAATTGAATAATCAATTGATTTTTATTAGGTCACCTGAGACAAAGTCACGAGAAGGCACGAGAGGAAATAAAGAAAAGTGCATGGTATTGTAATCCTGACACGCACCACGTTCACGCGCCAAGCACTTCAGTAATAACAAACATTGAGCTGTTCGTGATGTGTACCGTGACACTTGACTTGTTCTTTTTGGTGTGGTCAATAGCCTACATAAAGCCAACAAGAAAAACAAAAAATGCTACTGCATCAAGAAAATGCAATGACTTGTGACACAGGGGAGAGAAAAAGAGCCTTTGGCATGTTACGGGCAGATCTCAGCCGCCGAGAGGTGGTGCGTCATTTGCACTGTCACTGTTCAACAATCAGTCAGCTGTCTATCCAAGAATGGAACACAGGCACTGTCACTGACTGACCCCGCTTAGGGCAGCCACGAGTGACGATGGCGGCTCAAGAGCGTCACATCTGGTTACAGCCTGTACGTGACAGATTCCGGACAGCAACAAAAACTGATCATGAGATGAGGGGTCCGAGATGATTGAGGGTGAGCGCAAGTACCGTTTGACGCTGTCTATGTGAGCAACACATGCGTGCACATGGGCCCTATGGAAAGCCCAGTTTTTGCCCATTTACGCATGGCTGCCCTTACCATGGTCAGTCAGCGACAGTCCCTGTTTTCCATTCTCAGACAGAAACAGGGAAATAAAGTGCCAAAAAATGACACAGAGGCAGGTGCCCACAGTCAGAAGTGAAGAGTTCCTACTCCTGTTGATGGGCAAAAAATGGGTTTTCTGTCAGGGCCGCGTGCACGCATGTTTTGCTCACATAGACGGCGTCAAACGGTACTTGTGCTCACCCTCAATCGTCTCGGACCCCTCATCTCATGATCAGTTTTGGTTGCTGTCCGAAATCTGTCACGTACAGGCTGTAGCCAGATGTGGCGCTCTTGAGCCGCCATCGTCACTCGGTCAGTGACAGTGTCTGTGTTCCATTCTCGGATAGACAGCCGACTAATTGTTGAACGGTAACAGCGCAAATGACGCACCACCTCTCGGCGGCTGAGACCTGTCCGGAACATGCCAAAGGCTCTTTTCTCTCCTGTGTCACAAGCCATTCCATTTTCTTGATGCAGTAGCATTTTTCATTTTTTTTGTTGGCTTTATGTAGGCTATTGACCACACCAAAAAGAACAAGTCAAATGTCACAGTACACATCACGAACAGCTCAATGTTTGTTATTACTGAAGTGCTTGGCGCGTGCACGTGGTGTGCGTCAGGATTACAATACCACACGCTTTTCTTTGTTTCCTCTCGTGCCTCACTGGAAAAGCAACAAGAGGCCCATGGGCCTTAACGGTCACCTGAGTTGTATGAAAACTGATGTTATTGATGTGAATGAACCAAATAAACCCATCATTTTCCTATATAAAGTACACTAAACTTCACCCCCTCCCCAAGGGCAAACATGATGCCTGGGGGCCATGAAATGAACAATTTTGATAAAGCACCTGAAGACCCTTCCATCTATGAAGAGTATTGTTTTCCAGCATATGTGGGTCTGGAGAAGGAGAGTTTGAAAATGTCAGCCAATTTGACAACTTTTAGCCCCGCCCCTCAGAGCACCTGGGGGTGGGCAGCATATAACGCACAATTTTGTTGCATATTTGACCAAGGAAGGTTCCTGCAAATTTTCATTGCAATTGGATCAGTGGTTTCTGAGAAAAAGTGAAAAATGTATTGATCACTTTTAGCCCCTCCCCTCAGAGTCCCTGGGGGTGGGCACCATATAATTCCCAAGTTGGTGCATAATTGACCAAGGAAAGTTCCTGCAAAATTTGATTGAAATCGGATAAGCGGTTTCTGAGAAGTCGTCGAAAATGTATTGAGCAGATTTAGCCCCGCCCCTCAGAGCCCCTGGGGGTGGGCACCATATAATGTACAATTTTGGTGCATAATTGACCAAGGAAGGTTCCCGCAAAATTGTATTGAAATAGGATTAGCGGTTTCTGAGAAGAAGTCGAAAATGTATTGATCACTTTTAGCCCTGCCCCTCAGAGTCCCTGGGGGTGGGCGCCATATAATTCATAATTTTGGTGCATAATTGACCAAGGAAGGTTCCCGCAAAATTGTATTGAAATTGGATCAGCGGTTGCTGAGAAGAAGTCGAAAATGTATTGACCACTTTTAGCCCCGCCCCTCAGAGTCCCTGGGGGTGGGCACCATATAATTCAGAATTTTGGTGCATAATTGACCAAGGAAGGTTCCTGCAAAATTGTATTGAAATCGGATCAGTGGTTTCTGAGTAGAAGTGGAAAATGTGTTGACCACTTTTAGCCCCACCCCTCTGAGTCCCTGGGGGTTGGCACCATATAATTTGCAATTTTGGTGCATATTTGACCAAGGAAAAGTCCTGTAAAATTTGATTGAAATTGGATAAGCAGGTTCTGAGAAGACGTCGAAAATGTATTGGCCAGTTTTAGCCCCGCCCCTCAGAGCCCCTGGGGTTGGGCATCATATAATTCACAATTTTGGTGCATATTTGACCAAGGAAGGTTCCAGCAAAATTTTATTAAAATGGGATCAGCGGTTTTTGAGAAGAAGTCGAAAATGTATTGGGCAGTTTTAGCCCCGCCCCTCAGAGCCCCTGGGTGTGGGCACCATATAATTAATAATTTTGGTGCATATTTGACCAAGGAAGGTTCCTGCAAAATTTTATTGAAATCGGAGCAGCGGTTTCTGAGAAGAGGTCGAAAATGTTTACGGACGCACGACGGACGACGCACGACGGACGACGACGGACCAAAGGCGATTAGAATAGGTCACTTTGAGACTTCGTCTCAGGTGACCTAATAAAAATCAATCGATTCTTCAATTAGCCGCAAATGCAGTACATACCTCACCCGTGCGTTTTTAATGGAGCCAAGTATATATATATATCTATCATGTGTGAGACCGAAGTAGTTTTTCTTAACTAGATTGTGTATTTTGTGGCAGTATTTCAGTGGGCAACAGCAATAATTTATCTCGAATAAATATGAAAAGGGTATGACGTGTGGTAACGTTGCATCTTGGGGAAATTTTCCAAAAACATTTCTTTCTTTTGTAAACGGCCAAGAAATTCACCATACGCCCCTCCTCAGATAGGCATAGATTTTACGCCCAGTCTTAGTGAAAATACAGTTTCCTACCAGTTGCAACGGTCTTGAAGTTACGCCTCTAATGTTGCGCCCGATTTGGCTTAAGACCAGGCGTAAGTCCAGTTGGTGCATCCAACCCCAGCAAATTGGTTAATACCTACAGCTGAATATTGCGCTCCTTATAAACAGAACATATTTGAGTTTAACACCTCTGGGGTTCTTTGCTACTACAAAATATTCAGAATCATTTTGTTATTTTCTAAATATTCATGCAACAAAATGTTGCTGTTTATGTTTATCTTTATTATGTACAGTTAAATAAATGACAAGTATTAACAAGTATAAGTCCACTGTCCAAATGGCAGTTGTTAGCACTGTCACGTTGACTTCCCTTACAGGAGTAGCAATTGCACGTAAATCTTTCAAAATGTCAACACAGTACTACTTGAAGCACTTCAACCCCTTCACCTACTTTTATGTACAATGCCACTTTAACTATTATTTTCCTTCGGCATTGTCATACCTTCTAAAGTTAGGAGATTTATTAATTTTCTTTTTTGTTTTATTTTGTTTTATGACATTCCAGTAAAACTGTAATATATTCCACTGTCATAAATTAATTGTCATTTTCGGAAGCGTTAAACTAATTTTCAGCTAAGCAACTTTAATTTAACCTTTTCAGCAACTTGAACCTCATGGTTTCAGCAGCATCCGGCTTGCCCACACAGTTTCCCCTGGAACTGCACTTTTCTAGTTTTGAAAATCACTGTCAGATGAAGCGCACTTCTGGTCATGGAGGTTATGATCCCTGAAATGAATTGTTTCTCAGCCATTTTAACAATTCTCAGTATTTTTTAATAATTTAATTGCTGAATTTTCATGAAGACAGGGGCTGCACTAGGAGATAATTTTTTTTTAGTCACCGTGGCTAACTCGGCTCAAATTTCTTAAGCCACTTCAAAAAAAATTTTAGCTACATGCATAGTAAAATTTTGGATTAAAAACGCAAACATACCAGTCAAAAGTTTGGACACACCCATATTTTTCTTACAATACATGTTAAATAAAAAATAAGCAGTCTTTATTTTGCAAAAAAAAAAAATATCTAATTCTTAAATCCATTGAACTGACCACCATTTGTTGTCATACACTGCCCGTCCAATAAAAAGTCACCATTTGGAAATAAATGAACAAATTCTATGATTGGATCACTATTGCGGTTATTAATATGTTTCAGCAGGCAATAATCATTTTAACCCTGACTGATGAAGCGCGTTGCTACTCATTTCTTTAAAAAAATCACGTCGGAAGACGTATCCCTTGATGGTGGGAAAGATTTTACAGAATTTCAGAAGGGGCAATTTATTGGCCTGTATTTAGCAAAGAAAACAATGAATGAGAAAAACAAGTATGAGGAATCATTTTCACAGACAGATTTGCCACCACAAAGTCCTGACCTTAACCACATTGAAAGTTATTGGGATGTGCTCAAGAAAGACTGAGTGGTTCAACCATTTTGTCGAGAATACAAGATCTCGAGCCAAAAATTATGTCATTTCTGATCGAAAATACATGTTATGGCATTGCATATGCCTGTCAAAACAATGACAAGATGAATTTGCACTGTAATCAAAGCTACAGGGGGTTCCAACTAAATATTTGAGTGTGCAACTTTTTTTTTTTTTGGACAGGCAGTGTATTTGCAGAGCATTCTCACATTTTTCTTTCAACAAGGGCTGTCATATGACTATAGTGAATTTGCAGCTGCACGACTGTCTAACTTCCAAAAGATGTGCTACACTTGAGGTGTGCTTTTCATCAACCTTTTTGCCCAATAAGTCTCAAAACCACTTGATTTTAATTTTGGCTGTTGGAAAATAGGAGCTTATTTGTCAGTTTACTTTGCAAAGTATGGCTTCTTTGAGAATTCCAAAATTTTTGACATTATTTAAACAAGTAAATTATTCTCTTTTCACTTCTGACTGTTAACCTTTGACAAGATTCCATTTGAGAGTATATAGAGAAGTTAAGCTGTTTAAATTACTCTCATAACAGTGCTGTGACATTAGCAAAGTGTGTCCAAACTTTTGACTGGTACTGTAAGTTAAGGAGGGACAATTTTGGTTTAGGGGAATAAACTATCAAATGTTTGGCACTGACACCGTTTAACTTGCAGTACATTGCTGCATTGCAGTTTGACTGCACCTCTGAATTTCTGCGTTTTGATATTTTCGTGGGCCATCCAATGCACTGTCCACATCTGTTCAGTGACTGCGTCCTACACGTTGTCGTGCACTTTTTTTTTTTATGGCCTGTTCAAAAAAATATTTTTTTTTTGGGGGGGGGGGGGTTTCTTGCTTTGGCCACACTTCTGAAAATGAGAATGAAGCCAACGAAATACGACCGTTTACCATTTGCAAGATTTTTAACTCAGGCGGGACATTTGCTGAAATGCATGTTCTAGTCAGGATGGTTTCCTTGTCCATTACTTCATTTTTCAGCCAGAAATAAAGAAAGGCCTTGTAAAAATGAAAGAACAGCTTAAAAAAGGCAGGGTGAATAATTCTGTCGGGGAAAGAGGAGGTCTTAATTGAAAATTAATTTGTGGTTATTTATTCAGGCTCCATCATCCAAACGCCAAATGGCAGCTATTTTATAAACAATGGTACGAGGAAATTTGTTCTAACCCATTTGCAAAATTTTATCGGTTACTACAATGACCGAATTACCCAAATAAGTGCACGCCGTTCTGAACATAATGCACTGTCAAACTCCGGCCAACTGACCAAGCCTACTTCAACAGCTCTTGCAGGCTCATAGATTATTGTCATGACATTAAATGAGCACGTTTCAATACAGAGAAAGTAACTTAATTGTGGTCGTTAACACGCTTGTACTTCGCAATATTGTCCCTTTTCAGAATGCTGGTCTTCCCCGAGGTGAATGTTCTTTTCTTGCCAGCTTCTTTACACCAAACACAGTAGTGCTTCCGTGGCCTGTCGGCATTCTTGGATTGCTCCAGCCACAGAAAATCCTGGAACCATTTGGGCTGAATAGCCCTGCTTTCGTTTCTGTCGTGTGGCTGCTCTGAAACTTTAGCCTTCTTTGATTGGGAAGGATTCCCCCCAACGAAATCATGAAGTGATCGCTGTGCCCCATCTTGATTTAGCTGAGCAGCCATTTTAGCATCGCAATGTAGGACTAATATACTGCTGCTCTTGGCCTCACTTCACTACGTTCCCTCGAAGAGTATAATTTTGGCTTCTCTCTGTCTGTGATTGGCTAAGCGCGCTGCTCATAGTAAATTTTAATGCCACATTAGTGGTCCACGGTGCAGTGCGGGGATCTCAGGGTGATTAGTTGTGTGTGATAACAGCAGGGATGTTTTACGCGTTTCGTTTCTGACAGAATTTAGAATATCGCCGTAACACAGGATTATATTGCCTCTTCTTCAAAGTTTCGGCCTTTGCCAGCGTGGCTCATTCACCGCAAAACTTCTTCGCCACAACGTCATTTTGTTTGCATTGGCGAATATGGCAAGCAGCTAGCGCGGCCCCTGGAAGTTTTTTTTGTATTTGTGGCCCTTACTCTGAACTAAAATTATCCAAAGAAACTGAAATACAATGGAATTCTAAATGCTACAAGTGTGTTGTTTCATTTAAGCCATTCCCCCCCTCTCCGTGAGGCTCAAATCTTGAATTAGAAAGCCTTAAATAGGGTAACGCATACATAGCCATATTTGACTTCTGGGTTAAGTGCAGGATTGCCGACTACGGTGTGACTATGCCGCTAAAAAGCGTGAGACTCACACCATATGCCTGTGAGTCGACAGGTTTGAAATTTTGAGTAACGCTGATTTAAATGAACCAAATTACGCCTCCAAATGAATGTTTGTCATCTTACCTAAACGGCGAGAACTAGCAATACATAGCAGTATGTTCTCTGAGTGAATCTAATGTTAATTATGAAAATGATTGAGCACAAGTCAGGGTTGATAATTGTTTTAAAGGGATGCTCCGTGCCCCACCAAATTCTCAGTTCTCACTACACCACAGTACAAGTGCCAAGAATAGTGAATACATTCTTGGTCACTATGCGGGAACGAATTTGAGTGTGGTTATCCCGTGACGCACCCGTCAGTGTGAAAATAATTCTGTCCATAGCGCGTACTCAGTGACCAGTGCTGCTGCCCACCTATATGCGGTTCCTGTCACAAAGGGGTTAGTATAAAACTCACTGTTTAAGCTCAATTTTACATTTACAAGAAATCATAAAATGGTGGCAACTAAATATCCATGTCATGTTTTTCCAATCCAGGGATGTTTTTGGCCATGCATCTTCTTTGTGGTTTATATCATTTGTGCACCAGGTTTTTGGCTTTGTGTAAATTATTTTCTATATGGAAAATATGACTGAGGTTTGCAACAACAGGACTGCATGAACTAACAACAGCTGCATATTATATACAGTGCTGTGAAAACGTTTTTGCCCCATTCTCAATGTCTTTGGTTTTTGCATATGGGCCAGGTCACGCGGTTATGGAGTTACAAAATTAGTTTTGGAGCTATAATACGAAATACACCAAGTAAGAGAGTTACAATTTAAATGGCTTTGTGTAGGTCTTCCCCAGTACTTCAAACAATAAAATAGCTAAGTTTGTTCATTTGACTTATTTTGGAGGAAAACAGCAAAAATCTGGTCAGTAACGGAGTGACAAATTTGTAACTCCGTTACCGACCAGTTTTTTTTTTTTTCAAGTTTTCACCCAAAATAAATCAAATAAACAAAATTAACAATTTTGTTGCTTGAAGTACTTGGGAAGAAATGTTTTAAATCAAACTAATTTGAATATTAATCAAAGATAACCCAGCCCTCAAAAATTGGCGCGAACGATCGTTCAGTTCGCGCAGAGGTTACGCAAATGAAAAAATGGGCGAAAATTTCCCGTTCGCGCAAAACGACGTAGCAAAAATAAAATTAAAAAAAAAAAATCTTTGATTTCTCTTGACCGGCGAGCAAAACAAAACATGTTCAGCTCGATTTTTTCCCTCCTCTTCCATAAAACCCAGGAGAGCTCAGAAAGGGAGGCAATACACCCCATTCATATGTCCCCGCTCGTTACATCGGCGAACATATATGGCTATAACATTTCAGCCAACGGGGAATTAGGGGGGCACAGGAATAAGGTTTTTTGCCACACCGTCAATTCTGAGGTAACTTTTGACTCTGGCTGTTATCTTGCTTGAAGAGGATCCTCAACATTCCCACAAATAAACCAATGTAAGTAAAAAAAAAAAAAAAAAAAGAAAAAAATAATAATAATAATAATAATAATAATAATAATAATATAACTACTATAACTACTAATAATATAACCAAACCGTCCTTGTATAAAATGGAAACTCGCTCACATCGGACAACAGCTCTAGTCCCGATTTTTCTGTAATGTTTTCCCATTAAATAAACATCGAATCAACCGATTTTATTTCACAGATTTTCGCTTACATCGGACAAAATGTCCAGTCCCGTCACAGTGCATTTCCATTGAAAAGCACCTCGCGTATACCGGACAAGCTGTTTTGCACCATGCACATACGCAGTTGATACAGAGCAACGTAATGAAGTTCGGCTTTCCTACACTGTTATAAACTGACTGAATTTAACAGTTAAATTAACGCATTGTCTCCTTGTCATTTTAACTGTAAGTGGAGTCCTGCCGCAATTTACCGTGGTTTACAATTAATATGGACGGAACTCTGTTGTAAATTTATTGTAAAATTACAGTTAAAGTAATTGGCAAAAATGTGCAAGTTTATAACGGTGTGTTTGCGGAAACTTAAACTGGCGCAGTTTCATTTACACACTAGTTTTTTGTTTTTTTTTTTTCGTCGTCATTGATCCCAGTTGGAGCAATATGCAGTAGCCTATCCTGTTATGCATTGTGCCAGGGCAAAGACGGACTAAATGAAGACAAGTAGGTATGTGCACTCAGAATGAAGTTGTTCTGATCTTTAAACACAAAGCAAACGTATAAATTCAATTCATACATGTGTACAACGGATATAATCGGTTATGCGCATATAGCGGATATAATCTGTTTTATACATACAACGGATTTTGTCCGTTTTATGCATATAGCGGATTTCGCTTATAATGGACAAAATCAGCTGGTCCAATTGAATCCATTATACGCGAGTTTTGCTGCATGTGTATATCATTATGTTTCATAAAGACGCAGGTCATCGTTTGTTGTGTTGCGGAGAGGTTAGCGGTATAATGATAAGGGAACGATTAATTAATTAATGAATTTATTTTTATGGGAGCGACATTACCTATAGGCCTCGCTAAATCTCTTCAGCTCGTTACAAAGTGACTGACAGGCTAGTTTGGAAATTACTGAAAGTAACAGCCTTCCTATCTATTGTAACGTTAAGCCTGATCATAAACAAAGTGTAATTCTGTGTTTATAGACGCGGCTCGCTCGCTAGCAGACATTCGGGAATCTGTCTAGTTAGCTTGCGGTGGCGCACTCTGACCACTTCAGTCATGAATGTCAGTGAATGAGCTGACGTTAGAATTAATACTGTCGATCTAGCTGTGACTAGGCCTACTCTTTTGTTAATAGGGTAACCCAGCAAACACACTAACGTGGCCGTCACGTGGCCGCAACGTGATTTTCCGACCAATGTTCACGTTGCCGCCACGTTAGGTTCCGACGTGGCGGCAACCGGAAAAGTGAAAGACGCCATAATGTTGCCGCGACGTTATTTTCCGACCTTACCGCAACGTATCGGCGACTTAATGGCAACCTTGCAGCAACCAAAGCGACTTTCCGGCAACCTTCCTGCAACGTAATTGCCACGTAACCGCAACATCGTAGCAACGTTGAAACCATGTGCCTGGAGGTCGCCAGAATGTTGTCAGGATGCTGCGTTCAAAAGCAGCTCTAGGCGGATCTCAGAGGTGTATAGTAACGAAGTACATGTAGTAAAAGTAGTTTTTTTGAGGATCTGTACTTAACTTCAGTTTTTTTTTTAACCGGGACTTTTACTTTTACCCAACTACATTTAAAACATAAAAAGTATACTTTTACTTCGTTACTTTGACACTGACCACTTCGATACTGGTTTCAAATTAAAATATGAATGTAATTAATCATTTAAGGATTATCTGGATTTGGCGTGTTCGAGAAGAACAACGGTTGCTCGGCAGGGTATCTTTGTGCAGATGTGTACGCCAGCGGACACGGAGCTGCAAATTTATGCAAGCAGTTACAATATTCTACTACTAGATGGCACTCTCGGATCAGTTATTGAATATTCACAAGCAAGCCAAGCGCAAACACGGTTCAATCCCTGTATTTCAGGAGTTGCTTGAATTTAACTACTAAGCTAAGCCCTGATGTGCAAACTGCTCAATATACTTGCCCATAGTATCTATCCAGCAGTTAAAAAAAAAAACTCTCTTTGCAGAAAAAAACAGTTATCCTCTATAGCTACCACATCAGCTACAGTGAGCCAATGATATCCCAATTAGAAGAAAAATCAGTCTTCTGAAGCAAAAATTCGACATGGTATTATTGATCCTATGTCATTCTATTAATTGAGCCCTTAAGAACCATACTGGGCCAACCCATGTTGGGGAACTTTTGAGAAAATGGGACTTAAAGTTGCCAGCCTCCTGTGTCACCTAGAGTAACTGGGAACTAGAAACACTGCTTATGTTAAAAACTCATGATATGTTCAATTACGTAATGCACTTCTTTTGCAGGTTTTGGATGCCCTTCTGTTTCGTTTAAAGTGAAACCTACCTCCTTCTGAAGCGGAATCATCATCTTCTGATTCATTTGGGACAAACTCTGGGTCTCCATTATCTTACACTTCACCATCATCATCAATCATAGCAAGCAGTTCCTCATCAGTGAGATACCTAGCCGC
The DNA here is from genome assembly GCA_029692085.1 of Gymnothorax javanicus. Classification (NCBI taxonomy): domain Eukaryota; kingdom Metazoa; phylum Chordata; class Actinopteri; order Anguilliformes; family Muraenidae; genus Gymnothorax; species Gymnothorax javanicus. Next base: position 154,594,482 of record CM056193.1, on the reverse strand, counting down.
CATGTCTGCAATGAATTATGGGAAGGTTCTGGGATGGCCTATTATGGATAAGGCAGTGCAGTGCATATGTACAGGGCAGAGAGGACGTTTGCTTGTATGAACAATCCATGTGGGTAGATTGGGTTGGCTCATTTAGGAAATGTAGATCTTAGTTTTCTGCACATGCTGACTACCTCAACTCTATTTCGCCAAAAATGCGGGATGGCCCGGTATGGTTCTTAGGGGCTCAATTATAGTCAATTATAGTGGTTTTTTTTTAAACGCCAGTAAACTATAAGAAGAAAAAGAGGAAGAAGTATCAGTTTGTTTTTTGAATACTTTCTTTCACCTGAAAGTTGATTAAAGAGAACAAGGAGAGAACAATGTGTGGTCGTTTTGCTTTTTCCATGCGCATTTTGAAAAATACTTTTGTACTTGTACTTTTGATACTTAAGTATATTTTTTTCACAAGATACTTTTGGTACTTAAGTACATTTAATGTGAGCTACTTTAAGACTTTTACTCCAACTTTTACCAAAGTAACTTTAAGTAATGGTACTTCTACTTTTTACTTAGTTATTTTTTTTTTTCCAGTACTTTATACACCTCTGGCGGATCTGCAGATGCAGTCCTCATTTGCCCACTCACTGGGTTTAAGAAGAACAGAGCGACATTTCACGTTTGATTACACCATTTATTTTAATTAATTTAATTTTGGAGTTGCTGCTGCTGACTAGGCTGCTGCTGCTGCTGCTGCTGCTACCTACTCCTTCTGCAGCTGCCAGGCCTGCAACCAAAGAAGACAACCTTTAGCCTAGTTTAAGGTTCAGGTAAGAGCTCTTTTTTAAATTTTATTTTAGTTTGTGCAGACTGTAGCATCGTGACAATATCATCCCTGCTGAAAATCCAGCACAGACCAGCATTAGCTGGTCAGTGCTGGTCTTAATGACCAGCATATGTTGTGTTTTGGACACACGTATGCTGGTTTATGCTGGTGTCCAGCACATGCTGGTTTATGCTGGTGACCACTACATTCTGGTTTATGCTGGTGACCAGCACATGCTGGTTTATGCTGGTGACCATTACATTCTGATTTATGCTGGTGACCAGCACATGCTGGTTTATGCTGGTTAACAGCAGGATCAGCAAATGTTGTGTTTGGTGCTGGTCCATGATGGTGGACCATCTTCACCAACAGCAGGATATAAAAATAATTTGGTCCTACTTTGTACCTGCTGACCAGATCCACCTTACAATAATACACACAAAAAAAATAACCGCACTTGTTGAAAGTTACAGTAAAAAAAAAACTAAGTCATGTGTCTCAAATACAAACATTTATTGACAGATCGTTAGAAAAAAATAAGAAAATAAACTGAAAATTGAGTACAAAACTGGGCATGTGGATTGAATGCTGAATGAAAGACCATAAAATGTATATTTTAGTAATCCAGAAGAATCACTATAGGGAACTACATAAGAACACAGGTAGTCAATAATGTATCTCCTGAGGTGCACAAATGGACCACAGCAATTTTATCCTCTAATCCTTCTGCTCCTTCCCCATCCCAATCTCTTATTGAAGAGTAACGTTTTTACCAAAGCTTCCATCTCGGATTCTGTGGCGGCCGCTTTTAAATGCATCTAAGAAAGAGAAGAGAAATTAAAATGTAAATGTAAAACATAAAACCACGATTGTCCATGTGCGAAGTATACACTTGAAGGGCACAGGGGAAAAACAATCTATGTCACATCATATGAGTTTTATCACCCCATCTGTAATTTATCCCAGCCATTTCAAATTTTCCTCATTGTTTTACAAAATCTCCAATAATTTAAGGTAACTTTTTTAAAATGCATCAAGGAGACTGGAATAATGTCATAAACCCACTGCCAGTGGATATTTCCCAGGCTTGAGACCCAGTAGATAACTGGGCTGGACAAAGCTGGATTTTCATAGTGTAAAACATGTAAATGCCCCTGTAACTACTAATATAATGTAACATAATGTAGTATACTAGTATAATCATTATCACATTTGATTAACATAATCAGTGTCATATTTGAGAAGTCATGTGATCAATACTCACAAGCAGTGGACTGGGTCCAGTCACCCCATTCTGAATAGATCTCACATTGTTCGTGAAGCAGGACTGGGGGGGAACTTATCAGACACCAAGGCAGATGCAAAAAAAAAAAAAAAAAAAGGCAACAAGAAAAATATCTTCAAAACAGTAGATAATGATGGTAAATTTACTATATCATTGCATTTTCTAACAGGATTATATATGTTGACAGAAATGAAACAAACATTCTTCCTCGTTGTCCAAAATGCTATTGATTGTCATTGATGGAACAATTCTCAAAGCTTTTGGATTGGTCCAGACAACAATATCGACAAAGCTAACTCTGTAAGTCGAACTGCAGGCTTTCAATCACACTTCTTAATGTTAAAAACCAAGTGCGCCGCTGGTCCAACAGAAACAATAATTTAGTTCCAAGAGCAGAAATAAAACTTTGATGCAGTGGGGCTTTTCATTGCAAATTATCCTCTTTTAGTGACAGAATACACTTACATGAAGGCTCTGAGCAGACCGTTATGTTCTGGCAAGAAGTGATTACTCATGAGCTAAAGTAATATACACGTTCTGTATCACCTTAACATTATCATTACTGTATTCAAATAACGTGTTAGCTAATCAGTTCCTTTCGTTAACTGCAAAAAGTGGCATTAAATGAAGATGCACATTTTTTAACAGCCGAATTAAAGTTATATGCCATGTCAAATATAATTGAGGAGTTACCGTGGCAACGCCTGCTCATCGACCTAACTAGCTAGCTATCCTGCCTGTCATGAAGCAATTTCGCGCAATGCTTAGCTTTAGCGGTTTTCAGACAGCTGTAAATATTTTCATGAGGCTTTATTATAAAAAGCGCGTAATACCCGCAATTATCTTGCCAGCCATATCAGCTTAACTCCCAAACATCAGCTAGTACACGGTACGACTTGAACATAATAGCAACCTACCGCCAGCTGACTTGACGCTGAACGTTAGCCATGTTTGAACTTCGACTTTCTGATTGACGAGCTTGCTAGCTAGCGAGCTAGCTAACGTTACGTTCGCCTGAAGTTGCGTAAGTACATCTAAACGAATGCCTCTAGCTTGTTACGTTAGAAAGCCATAAAAGGGTTTAATCCTAAATTACAAAAAGTAATGATTGACGTTTTACATGCGGGAAATAACGTAGCTTAAGACTTCAAAATCCCAAACATTACCCTTCCTTTAGATTGGCCTCACCTGAATGAGCTGCTCGCTGACACGACCAGTGATGCACGCGCTCCAGCTCCATAAATGCAAACGAACGGTCATCAACCGTCCTTCCCAGCGCTCTCTCTCGCACATAGAACGCGATCAAAAGCCGAAGGTCCTTCTTGATGTTGACACACGTTCATGGAGCATAGAAAACAGTGAGCACTCTCATCGATTTGCCAAGCATTAATGCAAATATAAATAATTCACTTAACAAAATCAAAATAATATTTATTAGGCTAAGTTTTAGAAAAATTGATGTTATGACATTTTAAATTAATATAAAATACTGAATTAAATATTTATTGATAAATATTAATATCTCAAAGCAGAGAAAGGAAATACAATTATAGCTGTAAAGGTCTTTTATGAGTCTATTATTATTCCAATGACATATTCCAGACTTCATAATATCTAATCTGTTGTGTTACTGTTTCAATGACATGGCTTATTCTTTTGCACTTGCAGTCCATCTCTTTGGATCAAATCCTCTGCCAAATAACTATAATGTAATGAAATGATATTAAAAGTTTAAGAATGCATTTTGTATCATTAACAGTACTTATTCATGCTTCAGTAATTTGGCCTGTAAGCCTAATTATTACCAATTATGTGTGCATGTGTGCACATGTCTTATTTTAAAAAGATATGACATGCAGTTGTTGGTCCACCTTCCCTATGCCCCATCCCCATCAGCCAAATTTGGTTGGCTACCTTAGTCAGGTATGTTTACTTTTCTGAATTTCAAAACATAAAAAAAGAAAAAAACAAGAGACTGTATAGTGTTCTTCCTCTAAGAAAAATAATATGAAAGTCACTACAAATCAAACACAGACTACTTGTCTTGCAGTCTTGTTGACTGTGTGCAGTTTTAGTTGTATAGAATGGGCCATTGAAGTGTGATTGGCTGTTGAATGTTGACATTTTTATGCAACATTTGCATGGAGACTGTGAATAAGAAAAGTACTCTTACCCTAGCCCTAGAACATCTATAATCTTAAAACAATGGAACTGTTTTAATTGGGGTTAGCCCACACCGAACCCCATTGTGGTTCCAAAGGGCAGAACTGCTGTAGGCTCATAGGGGTTAGCCAGTGCTGTGCCTGAGTGGGCAAGCTCAACTGAGGGCTGCCCACAGAAAGCCCACAAAGAGGCTCAAAGGGGACAAATTGCTGTAGGCCACACCTGGGCTAATCCACTGGGGTCCCGCATGGGATTAGTGAGGGTTGCCCATGCTCAAACTGCATACAGTTAATGCATTTTGGGCCCAAGCAGGCATGTTTGCTGGGCTGTTTCTTGATGGTGGACTAGCTTGACCCGCAGCTACACCAGCAACAAAACAGCAAAGACCAGCATGGAGATAATGCTGGTCTGTGCTAGTCTATGCTTGTAGACCAGCATAGATCAACACCAAACCAATGTAGCAGGGTTGAGTATGTTTCCCTGAATTTCCCCCCTCTCATGGTCAAGGTCTTTGCCATTTTTCCTCTAACTTCCTATTTGCATATTTACCTTTTCTTACTCATCATTGGGGTAAAGTAAGACTTGTGGGTGTGGTTTTCCCACGGTGGGACCCCTTAATTTTTCATGTTGCTCCCAGCTCTACCTCTTTCGCGATTATCCTGTGGCAGAGGTAGGGGGTGTCATATTAACATGCATCGTTTTTGTTTTCTTATTTGCTCATTTTATATGTGTACCTATCATAATAACTTTCTTTGTGCATGGTGCATTGTGTGCACGAGTTCATGGGTTATTTGGTGGTATTTTAAGCAATATTGCGGGTTTTCTCACGCTGCAGCCAGTTAGTGTGGCTGCACGTGGAGTTAGCTAGTTAGCTTGCTTGTTCAATCAATCACTGCGTGCTAGCAGAGTTTGTACAATACTTTGAAATGTGATTTACCTGTGTTTGGCAGGGGCTGTGATGCGTCTGGCTTGCTCGGGTTCCCGATTGTTTTACTTTTTTTTTTCCCTTATCGAAGATCAATAAATCTAAAAAACGTAAGGTCGGTTGTGGCATCTGTCATTTACACAATGCAGAGTGAACGAAAGAGAGGGAGAGATAACCTCTGTTACACCAGCATGGAGATGATGCTGGTCTGTGCTGGTCTATGCCAGTCCATGCTGGCAGACCAGCATAAACCAGCACAGACCAGCTTAGATATAATGCTGGTCTGTTCTGGTCCATGCTGGCAGACCAGCATAGACAAGCTCCAAACCAGCATCAACCAGCATAGAGATAATGCTGGTCTGCTAGCATTGACCAGCATTATCTCCATGCTGGTTGATGGTCTGGGACCAGGATAGACCAGCTTTAAGCAGCACCAAACCAGCATCGACCAGCAAAAACCAGCATGAACCAGCATGGAGATAATGTTGGTCTATGCTGATCCATGCTGGCAGACCAGCATGGACCAGTTTGGGCCAGCAACAAACCAGCATGGACCAGCAACCAGCAGGGGCTAAGATGAACCAGCATTGACCAGCATGATTTCCATGCTGGTCAATGCTAGTTTTTTCAGCGGGATGTGGTCCGATTCCACGTGGCCACAGCCTTAAAGAGCCTAGGACATGAAATTCAGCTCTGTTTTTATGTGAAACAATGCTGCAAAGTACCTATCTTGAACAATTAGCGATGGCTTTAATATCATGCTTTACGCAATGTTAAAAAAAAACCACACACATTTTATCCGGCTGAATTATCCACTTGAGGTAACCGCCCTTGCGCTGGCCCTGCTCAGCCAGGAGAAGTCATTAGTTGCACACGGAATGTGTCAACCACAGTGTACGGCTGTGGGATGGACGGAGAATATCCTAAGAATGGACCAACAAAAATCACCGAGAGTGAACAGAAAACGATGTGTAGTGTGGGGGTGCAGTACAACGCATACATATGGCCGCTTCTATGGCCAAAAGATGCAGAAGAATATGGACAAAACAAGTGCAATGTAAGGATCATTGGCAGACCACTGCTGCTGTTGCTGCTTTATCAGGCTTATAGCCAATTGTCCGTGTCTCGGATTGTCCCGAATTGTACAACGCTGACTAGCCTAGTAGAAAGAATGATTATTTGCTGTTCCCCTATCGTTTCTTTTGCATGGTGTGTTCGATAGCCAGACAACTCGCTGTTCAATGTGATCTAGCCAGCTAAGTAGTGAAATGATACTATTCACGGCTCTATTTATTTCGGTGCACTGTAGTACAGTATAATATTTCATGAGTATATTTTGCTATGACTGTTTGAATATCCAGGTGAGCGATCTTGTTATTATTGCTCTCAATTGTCAGATGTACTTCACCTTTATTGCTGCAAAATAAATCTGTTGTAAAATGAATTCCATGAAAATACCGTCTAGAAACTCAATTGCACTGGACACATGAAATCTTGTTGGAGTAACTTGGTCATTTGTGGACTTGAATTATTATTGTTTTATAATGATGAGCTGCACAATTGATCCCAGCAGCATGCAAATGACCATAGCACCACGTTACGGCAACGCGTTATTTTTCGCCACCAAACGGCAACGTTACCTAATGACCATAGCGCCACGTTACGGCAACGTTATTTTCGCCACCAAACGGCAACGTTACCTAATGACCATAGCGCCACGTTAGGGCAACGTTATTTTAAGCCACCAAACGCAACGCGTTACCTAATGACCATAGCGCCACGTTACGGCAACGTTATTTACATCACCAAACGGCAACGTTACCAAATGACCATAGCGCCACGTTACGGCAACGTTATTTACACCACCAAACGGCAACGTTACCTAATGACCTTAGCGCCACGTTATGGCAACGCTGCTCAAGTCACCAAATGGCAACCGTGAAAACAGCGTCGGCGCAAGAAAGGTTGCCATTAGGTTAGGTCACCGCAACCTACTGGCAACTTATAGGCAACGTGGCTGTTAAGTTATGTGTTAGCTGGGTAAGCTGTTCTTGAATGTAAGGTTAAAATGTATATTAGGCCTACAACATTAACGATGTTGGTATTCCACCAGCTACCTTGGTGATGAACATTTTCCAAATAAAAAGATTGCAAGTCATATCCTGATAGTAGGTTAATAAACACGAATGCGATTTTCAGATGAGTCTCTTAAACTGGTTAAAGAGAAAGGCGAATGGTGACCACAGAGGACCTAAGGTTAGTGAAGGAAATTAGGGCAGGCAATGTCAAATTGGCTTCAATAAATTGCTGTGTTAAGCCACCCCATTTTGCTAGTATCTTTTGTTACAAAGAAAAGCTTAAAATCAATACAAAAATGGTAATTTGTGACTAGTTTACATTCAAGTTCAACTATGCTCATGCTTTATAATCAGTGTCTAGTGTCAACAGATAACTTGAATCTGTTGATTGTTTGGTAAATTGTAATTTGCCCAGAAAACTCGCCAGAAGTCCCAATTTAAAGTGCAATTTTTCAAAATTTTCTTCCCCTACTGTTGCTAGGTTACCGACACATTGCACCGCTGCGACAAAAAAATTCTTGGGGAAACACTGGTGAACGTCAAAACTTTTCGAAAATGGTGGTTTAAAGATGACTTTTCTATTGATTTGAACGACGAAGGAGACATTTCGTGCCTGCAAAACCTGTTTTGGCGTAACCCGTTTGCATAACCTATGGGTTACGCAAAAAAAAAGGGGGCTTAACCGAACTATGGGTTACGCAAGGTAAATTCCACGTAACCCGTTTTCTGGTTAAGTAGATTTTTCAAATTTTGAGGGCTGTAATCCATATAAACCCAAAATGTCATTTTTAAATGATGACTTTATTTATGCACAGAGAAAAGCTAAGCAAACCTATGCGAAAAATTAAATGCCCCCTTATTTACAAAACCAACTAGTTAAACAAATTTAATTAATAATTGGGGTCAAATTTACTAGGTGTATTCATGTATGTTTACCGCCAGCCCTGTTCAATCACTTAAATACAGTAGAACCTTTCTGGCAACATGAAGAAGACAAAATGCAACACATTATGCCTTGATCTCAAGAAATTCAAGAGCAGATAAAAAACAGTTGTTTACATCCATCAGCCTTGAAAAGCATAGACAATTTCTAAGGCTCTGCGACTGCAGCGAAAAAAAAGTGAAAGCCATTAGTACAAATGGAGAAATCTTAGAATGGTGAACCTTCCCAGGAATGGCTGGCCCGCCAAAATTCCTGCAAGAGCGTATTGAAAATTCATCCTGGAGGTCACAAAAGAAGCTAGACTAACATCAAAGAACTGCAAGCCTCCTGCGAGCCTCACTTGTCACATTTAAGGTCAGTGTTCATGACTCCACAATAAAGAAGGCACTAGATAAAAATGGCATCCATGACAGAGCTGGCATGTGAAAGGCACTGCTGACCAAAAAGAACAAATGCTCATCTCATATTTGCCCAAAGAAGAACATCTTGATGAAGTCCCAAGAGTTCTGGGAATGGGATAATATTCTGCAGACTGAGGAGTCAAAAGTGAAGCTTTTTAAAAGACATCCCATTCCTTTTGGCGAAAAGCCAACAGCGGTACCAACAGCCAAACATGGTGGTGGTAGTTGTGATGGTCTGTCGCAAAAGCACAGTTCAAGCATACGAGTTAGTCCACCTCTTGAGTGGCTCGAAAGAAACAAAATGAAGTTTTTGAAGTGGCTAAGTAAAGTCCTGACTTGAATGATCTGATAGAGATGCTGCAACATGACCAAAAACTGGCAGGTCCTGCCCAAAAACACTTCCAATATGGCTGAAAAAAATGCTGCAAAGCAGTGTGGTCCAAAATTCCTCCAGAGCAATGAAAATGACTCATTGCCAGTCATCGTAAACATTTGATTGTGGCTGGCGCTACTGAGGGTGGTACAGCCAAATATTAGCTTTGGGAGGCAATTTTTTTTTCTTATTGGTGATATAAGTTTTAAGTGACTTTTTACCTTCAATAAATGAAATTATCATTGAAAAGCTGAATCTTTTTTTCACTCACGTTGTTGCCGTCTAATATTAAAATTGGTTGGATGATATGCAATATTCAAATATGACAAATAGGTAAAAATAGAAGAAATCGGGAAGGGGCAAATACTTTTTGGCAACATTAATTATGGAACAGTTCAGTTTTCAAAAGTAATTCATTGAGCAAATAACTGCAATATAAGCCTTTCAAATGCCTCAATGTTTTGTTTTTATGCTTATTTGATGTAAAATCTTCCAGCTATATTACTATTCTGTCTCTAAACACGACTGCTAGAAACAGGAATTTCCAGTCCCACTTTGATTTTCAAACAAGTGTGAACAAGACTGTCAGTGCCCTTTCCTTCTCCTCATTTGTGAAAATGCATGTCAGTGAACAATGGCAGCCATTTCGTGCGCGCTCGCGTGCATGGACATGAGTGTTTCTACAGGCAAAGCATTCAGCAAGCTGTGGCAAGTATTAACCAAGGATGGAACCATGAACTATATTAATTCTTTTCTTAAAAGCAAGTACTTTGTTGTTTCAACTGCATCTTGCCACATAGCAGCTACAAAAGACTACATTGTAAATTATCAGAGATGTTTTCCTGAATAATAGCACATTTATTCAACCAAAATTCACTTGTATCAGTCTGATGGCAATGAGCAAAGTGAGGACGCCATAAGGAACAGCCCAAGAGCCACAGCGAACCACCTCACCGATAAAACCTGAAGGTTGGGGTGTTATGGTTTGAGCATGTCCAGCTGCCAGGGGCACTGGCTCATTTGCCTGTATTAATGATTGAATGGCTGATAGCAGCCACAAAAAATAATCTTAACCACACAGATATATCTAATCAGCTCAAGTTAAAATTGATTCCTCCAAAGCAGGGTAGGAAACTGTTGTTTTTTTTCCCCCAAAAAAGGGCAATATTTGCCCCCACTGCCCAAATCGGGGGACATCTGTGGAAAATTACAAAATGAAAGTTCAGCTTTGTAGAGCGCACAGAGGTAAAAATAAGAAATATTAAAGAGCCCAGACAGCCATGAAGCAGGTAGCATTTTTCCACAACTTCACCGTGACTGCCGCATTAATTAGACAATGTTTTCCAAGACAACACCTAGCCCTCTGCACAACTGAGGTAATAATGAAACATGATTTTTTAAAAAAAGGAGATTCCAGCCCCCTGCCAATTGATTTCAGGGGTATTATGAGAATTAGGATGGCAGTCAATATGCAATAATCCCTAACAGTAATGTCTTTCAAAATTACCCACTGAATACAGAAAGGATTATGAAATTCCACTTTACATGCCAGTACAATGTTGCAGTGCACTGCATTGCATTTGACCGACATCTCAACCAATCTACAAATATTTCCTGGTACCAGGCAGGCCCCTCAGTTACGATTTGTACTTCACTGAACCACTTATGAATTCTACTGCAGTAATGTCCATAGACTAACAGATAATTTCAGCCATTTTTTAATAATATGAAAATCAGCAATTCAGTGGATTTTAGAGTAACTGCACTACACAGCAGAAACTAACAGTAAAACAAAATAAAGCATTATGATGCACACAAGCTGAGAGTACGGCTAAATGAGAGATGTCGTCAAACGGGAGAAGTGGGCGAAATTGTTGAGCAACTCGCGCCAATAATTCAACAGCACCAAATCTACTCATGCTGCGTATCTAAAAATAATTTTGATATGATAAATCCTAATGCCATAAAACGTCTAATTTACAACACCCTTAGTGTCGTACCATTTGTAACTTGACTAAGCCAAGTTCGTCCTATATCAAGAACCACCACTATTGGAATACCATAAAATTTACCACCAAAAAACTATAGTATTACTGTAGTAATTGTATGGTTTTTTTTGGAACGCACTATAGAGATTTTAGTGTTACTATTGAAATATTGTAGGGCTACCATAGCTAATAAAATAACACTACAGGAAAAACTATTGTAATACTATAGCTGGTGAAACGTACTATAGAACACTACAACCGCACTATAGAACACTATACAATTCCTATAGTATACTATTGTAACTCTTTAGTTCATTTTCGTAAGGGGCTGCAGCACAAGGATTCTTGAGTAATGCGAACGCAGAAAGCGTTTGATTGTTAAACCTCCATCTGCTTCTCCTGTTGGGCAATTCCGAGGTACTGTCAACCAAATGTCCCCCTCCGTGACAGAAACTAAAATGATCCCCAAATGGAAATGGAGGGGAAAATGGAGCTTTTTCCTCCCGAATATAGTAGTGGACTATTATACCCATTAATTGTATTTTTAAAAATACTTTTTAATATATCGACAGAATTTTGTTCGGGAGACGGTGTAGTGTCTCGTCACGGAGGGGAAATTCGGCTAAAATACCTCGGAATCGCCTTGGTGGCATCGAACCATTTCGTCTGTCTCCGGTATTTTGCTCCATCCCACAGTGATGTCTCGAAATACAAAGCAGAAAGGAGCTTCAACGACTTAATGATCCAAGGATCAAAAATAAATTCATGTTATAAACATAAAAATCAACTGCTAGCATATAAATCATCACTTGCCATTTGAAAGCAAGAGTTCCAGAACATGGGGGGTTGGTAAAAAAAAAAAAAAAAAAAAACCGACTACTTCAAGGGTCAGCGAAGTTCCACATGAACAATCAACATCTTGCATCCTGAATGCGTGAAACAACCTGGCCGTCAACAAACATTACGAAAACCATGCAATGCTTGAGGCGCGTATGAATGAACAGTCATGAGGAGCAAGCAAGGCGTACGATTCTCCGTAACATAAATAGCAAGCGAGAATAGTTCGCTTAACTCAGAAGTAGCTTCCAAGCGGAGTATCGGCGTTGAGAGCAATTTTACGACAGTTAAACATTGTTGCACTAGATATTGCCAAGTAAGGCTAGGTTTCAAGTGACGTTTGATTTCATAAGGAATTAAGCGATTCGAGATGGTATAAAGTACCGTTAAGCACTGGTTAGAACGATATCCCGTAACCCACAAATGCGCAGTAGAATGTTGGGAACAATCCCGCTTAGATAAACATTTTCCAAACTTATTCTCGTCCTCCTTACCTTTTGTGTCTAAACAATTAGCAATGTGCGCTTACCTTACTCTTAACTTCTACAGCAGTGCAACTTAGGAACCGCAAGGGCTGTGTTTTGCTAAAACTCCTATTCATTTTCGTCCCTTAGTCCAGAACGGTAGGAACTTTATTATCCGTCCCGAAAAATTCTTTGCCCTGCACGATTTGCAAATATTTCTCGGTTTCTATCCGCTTGGCCAGCTGTATTGCCTGGATGAGCGCGCAGCAGCCTACAGCACGGCACTCCACTCAACTTCGCCTAAACAGTTAAGCGCTGTGTGCGTGTTCAATATCCAGCCCCCTGGCTCTGCAGGAAGACTTTATTTTAATTTTGCAACGACATTCCACTGATCCAGTCTGTCCATAGTCCTCCGCTACACCAGAGGACGCCTTCCCAAATTATCCTTAATTTAGCAGTAGTGAATGTTGTATTTATTGCCAATTCTCAGCCAAGGTGGAGGACTGAAAACTTCCGGTGACTACGGCTAAGTTCACGAAGCTGAAGTATTACAACGTTAATTGCATTAAAACGCCGTTTGCTGCTCACTGGAAAGAAATCATGCTTAAATACTTCACATGTAGATATGGGGATGAACCAGAGAACCAAACTAGACTTTTAATTATGCCACAGCTATTGTTTTTTTTTTTTCAAGAAACTTACCCCCGAATTCATAAAGGGTGATGATCACCCGATTATTTTAGTCACGCACAACTACTGTACGGTGGCTAAAACAGAGAAGTACGCGTGTGGATAAACTCCTGTGACTAGCGCAATTCAGGTAGAACATAATCGGGTGTTCACCCATCCGTGTACAAGTCCCCGCTTAGCCGATGTGTAATGGTGTCATGCGCATGGTATTACGTAATATGTGTACCAAAAGGGCATGCCTATCTGAAGAAACCCGGAGATCGTGGCACATGTGCTCTGCTGATTTCCGCTCAATTGAGAAAGTCAGGCCCAAAATGTAGAAAAAACGCGCTGACAATTTCACCCATGACCTGAAAATGGATCTAATTGAGTGTGTAGGAGAACAGTTATAGCCTAGAGGTTAAAAAGAGTGACACCGATGCCAATCGAAAGAAAACTGAACTGCATCAGATGGTTGCAGACAAATTGACAGTTGAGACTGAAATAGCGTTTCCTGTTATAAAAACGTGCAGCATTAATGCCTCCTGGGTTAACGATTGCGAAGTGGGTGCCGTCAATAGCACCGATCACTCCTGGAAAATTATCTACGACATGAAATCCTCGAATAACTGCTCGTCTTTCATTCTCCTCCTGGGGAAATCTTATGAAGTGGTTTTTCCTGGCACATATTGCCTCAGTAACACGACGAACTACTTGATAGCAGGTAGCCTGTGATACACCACACGTGTCATCAACAACTATTTGGAATGCACCGCATTCATAAAAGCGCCGGGCAATATATATAGTTGGTGTACTGGAAGAAAGGCATGGTTTCGTCTTGTGGGATGGTCAGTGTCTACTTCGATTAGGTCTAGAATATAACGGTATGATTCTTTGGAAATTCTGTATCGCTTGACAAATTTCGTGTCGCTATACTCTTCTAAAGGATTCGTCCTGTCTTTGAAAACCCTCAATTCGGCACCTTGCCTTTGGTCAGCCATCTCTTCCTGTGCTATTTCAATTATGCGCAAGAGATCCATGGTCATACGTCCAGCCACACAAGCAAGCCAACAGAAAATTGGCAGCTTGAACACGAGATAAACAAGCCCCTTAGGACGATTAGAATTTCTATTGTTACTTAGACAGGTATGACTAACCATGTACGTTGGATAAACAGCAGCTGATCTGATCTCTCTTTATGAATTCGGGCCTAAATTTGTCCGCTCGATCATCACCTGTTGATACACTCCCACTGAGCCTTAGACGTCTATTAGACGTCTCATCTAAGTTGAGACCGAAATTCACCCGTCTATAATCGGTCTATATTTTAGCCCGAATCTAGACGATATAATTTAATCCATTAATCATTAAATATTAAATAAAAAAACAACTGTAAGTTGTATTAATGATGGCCAAATGTTGGATTAAAACATTTTTAACAGTCATTGATCAATGTACAGTGTAGTTTAGATTTAGACTCGATTTAGACGTCTAAATCAAGACCTCATACCAACGTCTATTTTTAGTCCAAATCTAGACAATTGAATTAAGTACATTAAATAATGAATATTGACCAAAAAATAACTAAGTTGCACAACTGGTGTCCAAATATTGGACTTAAATAATTTGAATGGCCATTGATCAATATACAGTAAAGTTTAGATTTAGCCTTGAATTAGACGTTTAATTAACGTCTAGATTTAGACCAGGTTTAAACTATTAAGTTATTTTTACTTTTTAGGCATAAGATTATGCCAACCATGTTTAGAAATAATTAGATATCATTATTAACCTATAGCTAAATAAAGGCAGTTTGCAATAAAGTTTATTGGCCAGTAAGGCAAATAATTCCTTTAAAATAAAAAATTATTTGTGAAGAGTAAAATAAAATGGAAGATTAATGGCGATCGGGGACAGTAGCCTAAATCTAAATAAACATGGACGAGATATGTACTGAAAGCGGATCCCTCCCTATATAACTCTATGATCCCTCCCCACTAGGAGGCAGCAACACGCTGAAAGTTGCCTTGGTTTTCGGTCGGTCCAAATGAAGTAGTCGATGGCGAGCAGAGTCGTTCGGAACACTCACTCTGAGAAATCGTTTTTTTTTTTTTTTTTTTTTTTTCGAAGCAAGCGTCGACTAGAACTCATCAAAGACACCGAGAAGGGCTGCTTTTTGGTGAGTGCTCAAGGCTACGTTATTGAAATGTTGTTTTGCCCTGCAATGTTTGTTCATTTAATCGTTATCAATCCGTTTGCAAGCTATAGCTTGCCTGCTAGCTTGCAATTAAGTTGCCATCAAATGCTACATGGCGTTAGTTGTTTTCTTTTTTTAATGATTTGGAAGAAAAGCGCCTCTGACACAAACGTTAAGGTTATTTGTGTTGCGTCGCTTTCTGTTTGCAAATCGTTAATTTTTCGTTTGAACGTGCAATGATTTTAAGGTTCTTTTACTAGTTTTTAAGTGTCTTAACGGCCTTGGGCCTTCTTATCTGTCTAAGCTGCTTCGGCCCTTGCGGACCCTGAGGTCCTCCAGTACTGGTCTTTTATCTGTTCCCACTGTTAGAACTAAAACCTTTGGCGAAGCCGCTTTTTATTATTACGGCCCACGCCTGTGGAACAGCCTGCCGGAGGGCCTCAGGGCCGCAGTCTGTTGATGCTTTTAAGGGCAGACTCAAGACTGCATTACATTACATTATATTTAAATAAAACTTACTCATAGATTTTCCTTTTGGATTTAGTATTAAAAAAGCATGACCATTGTGTTGATTAGTTAGTTAAGTTGGTGTTTCTTAACTTTTAAACTTCAAGGTCTCCCCTTTACTCTGACAGCTTACAAGTGGAACCACATGGAACCGATAGGGTCTATTTGGTTTCATTTACTATCAGAGTTACAGACTTGTAAGGGTCACTTTTGCCCTACCAATAGGAACAAACAGAGTCCCTGAATTCAACTTTGAAAAACACTTCCTTAAGTAATTCCACACTTTTGACACTGTTGATAATTTGTAATATCATACAGATTGCAAAGCTGTCTCATGTCGGGGGGAAGGATGTGAAGACGTGCACCAATAAGACCATGGACAGGTGTGATTACACATAGAAGTTTAATATCTATACTGTAGAACAGACAACATAACAGTGGATGTTTACAATGTGGTAGTGTAATACAAGTCATCTAAGTTTACTGTTGACAATTTTCTTCATTTTTTTATCTGTAGCAGACTCTTCACAAATAACGTAATGCGAAAATTCAATATGCAAGGTGGTTGGCCACATGGAAAGAGGGCCTTCAAGAGGACTCCCTTCTACTCTGTTATCACTGGTAAATAGAAAAACTGTCTGCTAGTTCTTTGGCGATTGCTTCTTCATGTTAGAAATGTGTGACTGACATGACATACATTAACAAACTACAATTTGTCTGGACTGTGCTAGGTAATCTCTGTAATACTGACAATTATGAAACTTAATTGGTGTAGTTTCATGAAAGGGAACCATACTACACTTATAGTCAGACTTTATTTATTCATTATTCTTTACAGAGTAACCCCAAAGTCTCAAATTGGTGGTGCCCAATGTCCATGGCGTCAAGTCCTTTGAAACCATGTACCATTTCTTATTGGATAATATCTCTGTGACATCACGTATAACAATAGGCAACCACACTTGCAATTTTTCTTCATTTATTCTATTGCTTTGTTTGCAGAGGCTGTTTGGAAAACGTTCAAAGAGGCTACGGATGACATGATCAGCTCAGCAATGGCCGTACATTTTAAACAGGCCCCAGCTCGAAGTGGTGGAGGGGGCTATAAGAGGCCCAGGACACCATTGGTGTAATTTTTTTTTTTTTTTTGCGTTTTAGTTTAGGTTGATGCATCCCAGGCAGGTAGAGTTTCTGGATGTTTTTTTTTTTTTTAAATTTGTAATGTTTTACATAAAAATAACTAGATTTTTATTTTATTTTTAATTTTGTATATTAGACTTTTTTGCTAGTTTTTCATCACAATGTTTAAAAAAATAACCAAAAGTTTCTTTTATTTTGGTAATATTGTATATTTGAGTTTGTGTTTTTATTTCATTGCAATGTATGTTTAAAAATGTGTTAAGAAATTAAAAATATGTATATTGTTTGCACATTCATATGTTTGTGATGGTTGGAATATGTTTGAAAAATGTGTTGATGTAGATTACAGTAGGATAGTTTGGTTAATGTTAACATCAAGAGATGTATTTATATCCAGTGGTAAAATAAGCATGACATTAGTGTTACTGAAACCTATTTTAAAGATACAAAAAAACGCATAATGTAAATAAATTGTCATAACATCCTGGAATTACATCAAGGTAAGGACCACAGGTTAAATTTGGTCCCTTTTTTGAGAGAACCTGATTTAACATTCAATTTTCACAACTTTAATTTCCTTTAATATAGGTTTGTTCTGAATAATTAAATAGATTCTAATGGCTAAATTTATTAGAATATCCTTATAATAATACGTTTAATAGACGTCTAAACGACGTCTAGATTCTGTAATGGAGTTTAAATTTGGTATAAAAGTAAACGTCTGGCAAACGTCTAAATTTAAACGTCTATAAATAGACGTTCATGAGCAGTTATTTAAACGTCTAAGATTAGACGAGGCGTATACATTTGTTATAAAAATAACTGTCTGGCAAACGTCTAACTTTAGACGTCTATAAATAGACGTATATTAGCGGTTATTTAAACGTCTAAGATTAGACAAGGCGTATAGACGTAGTCATCTTCTAGACGTCTGTTAGACGGCTAGTCTAAGCTTAGTCTAAAAATGCTCGGTGGGACCTTTTTGTGTGCTTACACAGATACTAGCTATCTTTGTTGACAAGCTAACTGTTAGAAGCAAGCTAGCCAGCGAGATGCGTGAAAAACTGGCCGCTAAATGAGAGCTACGGTTTTCCTGTAGCGTTACTAGCCAGCCAGCTAGCTTGCTACGAAGGTAAAGTTAGTGCAGTGTCCTGCAACAGGCCCAGAAACACGAAGCAAACATCGTTTGCATAATTGGTAAAATCGAGACTTCATCGAGATTCGACTGGACCGCGAATAATTTTATTAACGCAATAGCTAGTTTGGTTAGCAATGTACAGTCGCAACTCACACTCTCTCTCTCTCTCTGGCTCTGGGCCTGCCTTGCACATGAGTTAACTACCAGATCAAGTAGCCAATCGGAGAAGAGCCTTTCTAGCTAATCAGAGGCAAGAAAGGCGGTACCTTCCCCTAGCATCCTGCGTTTCGCAAATTCGCATCCGGTTTGTTTATATGATGCTCGGCGCGTCCGCTTACATCACAGGAATATTCAGCGCATTTGCTGACGCAACCATGTTCAGGAAATTCCGGTGTAGTGTCCGAAATCTCCTTTAGTCAGTCCCTATGTAGTGAATTATATCATATACACGATGTAGGGAATAGGGAGTGAGTGAATGAGTGGACGATTTCGAACATAGCTAATACCAGTAATGGATTTTGAAAATTATTTCAAAAACGGGACATATGAGGAGAGCCTCTACTAGCCAAAATAATGAACATTTCAGTGGCAATAGCAATTGATAAATACATTATGACTGGAAAATGGCTATTGCCGTGAGGTGGGAGATGGCAGTGGGAGATGAGAAACCGCTAGCTATGAGCCAACTGTTAAGTGATGGGCTATCAACATTTTAGCTAGCTAGCCATGAAGAAATCAATGTCAGGGCAAAAAATTATGGAAAATTTGCTCGAGTCCAGTCTCCCTCTCTCTGTGTAGTATTGTTGCTACTGAAACCCCGATTTACGGAAACTTCGCAGTCTGACCAGCGTCGTCCCACTTTGAAGAGGGACAGAATGAGTTCAGACATCATTTTACTCTTAGCCAATCTCTCGCAACTGCTGTATTTACGCATCTACAGGGCAGTGGCGTAGCCAGCGGGTGTGCCAAGAAACGTCCCTTTATGACAGCAATTAGTCCTGGCTAGTTCTCAATCATTTTCCTTTATTGACGCGTTTTCCAATTATCATAATTCGCAACTGAAGACACGGTTTCTCTCCATATGCGATCTAACAGCGATTAAATCATGGGCAAAATTCAGTAGGCTACAGTTGCGGAACAAGAACAGAGAATTGGGTTACACAAAATGTCCGTTTAAAACAATAATTAGTCCTGACCTGTTCTCAATCATTTTCATAACAGAAAGTTCACTCCGAGAGCACTCCACTCTTAACAGGTACTGCTTGTTCTCCCCGATTAGGTAAGGTGACAATAATTCATCTGGACGCGTATTTGCTGTATTTAAATCAAAGTTATTCAAAATTGCATACCTGGAGGCGCACGTTTTTTATAGCCTATTGAACTGCCGAGTGCCACTTTTTTTTTTTTTTTTTTATCAACCCACACAATACCTAGAGTGAAAGTCCGCATTTCATTGGAACAGGGACCTGTTCAATCAACGCGGAGCATTGGCCTATTAATAAGTAAATTATACTATTCAAAAAAAGTAGGGGATATTGGATTTACAAGTACCATGAAATGCAGATCCTGAGGTCAGGAAGGAAACAAATGACATAAAAACATTAAGGAAACATTTGTCAATTTATTCAAACCCTGTGTACAGTCAGTAAAGGACAGATTCTCCAGAATAAGGGCTCGACACAAACACAGGGTCACACAGCAAATTTACCACCATTGTGAAACAGAGTCAGTAGCGGGTAAAACCCCTCGGTTGGCTAGACAAGCTCGACCGGGCGTGGCATACCCCTAACGAGACGCCCCAGGTCATTTTGGGGAACGTTATTCCATTCCTGTTGCAATGCTGCAGCAAGTTCTTGGACATTGGCAGGAGGTTGTTGACGTTAGGCGTAGTTGCTGTCCAAGCATGTCCCAGACATGCTCGATGGGGGAAAGGTCCGGACTGAGTGCTGGCCATGGTAATGTGGTGATATTCTGCTGCTGGAGGTAATCTGTAACGATCCTGGCCCTATGACATCTGGCATTGTCATCTTGGAAAATGAAACGGCGGCCATAATGACGTGCAAACGGCACAACATGGGGTGCCAAGATGTTGTCCCGGTAGTACTGCCCTGTGACACGCCCAGCAACAACATGCAAGTCTGTTCTGCCGGCAGCAGTGATGCCTCCCCACACCATTACAGATCCACCCCATACGGATCATGTCTAATGACGTTAACGCCATGGAAACGTTCGTTACGCCGGGCGCCAAACCCTCCTCGCCTGTCAAGGAAGTCCACAGTGAACCTCGACTCATCTGAGAACATTACGTTGTTCCATCGGCGATTATCCCAGCGTTGATGATGACGACACCATTGGAGTCTGGCCCTAATGACGATCCCTCAAACAGGGAATGACACGAGGACGCCGGGCGTGTAAGTGAAATCTGTGCAGACGATTCCTGATGGTCTGGCCACTCACTACCAAGCCAGTATCCCTTTGAAGTTGAGACCTTATCTGATTTGCTGTTACCATACGATTTCTCAAGACAATAGTGCGGATGAATCTGTCCTGAGCCTGAGTTGTTGCCCTTGGTCGACCGGATCGTGGTCTATCCTGAACAGACCCAGTAGCACGATGTCTGGACCATAATCTGCTGATGACAGACTGGGAAACATTCATTGCCCTTGCCACAACGACCTGTCTTGTGCCAACCTGTAGCATGCCAAGGGCACGTAACCTCTCCTCCTGTGTTAGACGGCGATGGTCTCTGTTTAATTAACGACTTCAACCACTGATAATCTGATGCTTTCTTCTTCAAAATCTTCCTTTACAGTGGCTCTAACCTTCCAATTCAGAGTCATGCAAATTTGTGGCACAACCCCCTTAATCATCAATAGCATCCCGTGCAGATCGTGAGAGTGTCATTGATGTGTTTGGGCGATGAATTTCTTTGGAAATGCTTCCTCAGTAAGGAACTATGGTTTTGTATCCCTTTGTATTTGTGAAAATTTTGATCTCAAAATAAAATATCCCCTACTTTTTTTGAATAGTATATTTTGCTGTACTGAATTTAGCCCATGAATTCATCGTTGTTAGATCGCATATGGAGAGAAACTGTTGTCTTCAGTTGCCAATTACGATAATTGGAAAACGCGTCAATAAAGGAAAATGATTGAGAACTAGCCAGGACTAATTGCTGTCATAAAGGGACTTGGCACACCGCTGGCTACGCCACTGCTACAGGGCTCTCAAGTTTTGAACGCAAGCTAGAGTGAGATTTTCTCCGAGGAGAGTGCACGATACTCCTGTTTTCCACCGTGAGTGAATGAATAATGCAGCTTTCAGAACGTTGTTGTAGCAGGATCATGTAAATAATTTCAGGATAAAGCCACTTTTACAGCGGACGCGAAACGAATTTTTCGCACGACAGATTACATTCTAAGCAGTGACGTGCAGTCGGAGGTTAGTTTGGTGAGGCAGAAACCTCCCCTTTGCTTGATTAGCAATCAGACGATCAACTAGTTTAGTAGGACTATTCGGCAGAATGACGGTCCAGTTTAAGTTTCCGCGGCGTTATTACTCAGTACATCGAACCTGAAATGCTCACTGGACAGCAGATTTGCGCGTACTTGCTTCCAGGAAGCCGAAGCAATGTCATCAACAAATTTTAAAACAGTTCGATTTATGCAGAGTTCAATGCTTAATCAATAAACAATGTATTCTCCTTTAAATAGGCTACGCGCTTTTACACCCAAACAAAAAGCGGGCGTTTATTTTCAGTCTTCTTTCATAATCCGATTAACAAATGTTTAAACGATATACAGAATTACCGAGAGCCGAGAATTTTTCATTATTGATTATTCAGATTTCCATCCTTGCAGTCTCGAATTGAAGCGTATACGTGAATGAATCTTTTTGTCATTATCTCCTCTATCAGTATCAGGCTTCCTATAGGCTTGGTCTTAATTGTTTTGATTGTCAATCAGGAATAGTACGTGGGAACAAGTTCACAAAATCCTGTGATAAAAGTTTGGGTCACTGCCTCACCTCACCGCACGTCTGTGGCTTCCTGTAAGCAAGTACTCGCAAATCTGCAGTTTCGTGAGCATTTCAGGTTCGATGTAGCCTACTGAGTAATAACGCCACGGAAACTTAAACTGGCCCGTCATTCTGCCGAATAGTCTCACTATAGTTAATCGTCTGATTGCTAATCGAGCAAAGGGGAGGTTTCTGCCTCACCAAACTAAACCTCACCGCACGTCACTGATTCAAAGTCAATACAAAGACGCGTATGGCGAGCCGTTTCAACATTTAATCGAACCACACTCCTATCTGCAATTACATTTTAGATATCCATAATAGCATTTCTCCTAGTCAAAATGTAATTTTGACTAGTTAGAATGGTAATTAAAGATATCTGCAATAACATTCTTACTAGTAGAAATGTTATTTTAAGATACCTACAACTTTGATTGTACTAGTCAAAACTAAATTTAAGATATCTAAAAATCGTTAAAAACTGTAAGTGGCCGTTTTAACATTTAATAGCTAGACTGGATATTTATTGCAGATATCTGTTATTCAATTCTTCCTAGTCAAAAAGAACACTTCAGATATCCACAATGACATTCTTCCTATCCACAATTGTCATTTCAGATATCCACAATGA
Source organism: Gymnothorax javanicus (assembly GCA_029692085.1). NCBI lineage: Eukaryota > Metazoa > Chordata > Actinopteri > Anguilliformes > Muraenidae > Gymnothorax > Gymnothorax javanicus. The sequence goes on along the minus strand of CM056193.1, from coordinate 154,571,921 downwards.
CATTCTTCCTAGGACAAATGACGTCACTTTTGCCATTCATGTGTATTGGGCTTTCAATTTCAGATATCCACAATTACATTCTGGATATCTAGAATGAACATTTTGGATATCTGCAATTGAATTCTTACTAGGAAAAACTCCTATTTCAGATATCTTCAATCCAATTGTTTCGGTGTAAAAGCAGCCTAACTGTTTTTTTTTTCATTAAACTTACCCAGATACGACAGCGCTATTATCTGATTGGCTGTTGTGTAGCCCCTTTCCATTCTCAAGCTGCCACCGAGAACTCCAGGGGAGACGTGCTAGATTCTTGCGGTTTCCACAGTATAGCGGTGCTGCAGCGCATAGGCCTACTGTTGGAAATTGTTTTCGTTTTAATCTTTTTTTTTTTTTTTTGCGTGAGAAATACTGTGTGTGGCGCAAGTGCATGACATCCGACTGAAATGAGTGACAGTCATGCTCATTGCGTGATACTTGAAGGCCCTGCATCCACGCCCACCGCAGATAAAATGGTGCGCGGGCAGGCTTATTATGCCTTTTCTTACGTCACTCATCAGGGAAGGCGTGGCTCAGAACTAACTGAAAATGGACACATTTTATGTAAATTTCTACTAGTGGGTTTTGCGAAACATGGTAATTTATACATAGATGTTTTTAAAAGACATTTTCAAACCAGATCAAGTATAAATATAGTTTTCAATTCAACCTGCAAGTTGCTCTTTTAATGGTTTGTTTTTAGTATTTTCACTATAATTAACCGCTATATATTCACTGTTGTTTTCAAAGCCGGTTATGCTCAAGTTCGAACACAGCGCAGCTGTACAAGTGCTTAATCGACCAGTGATATATAGTCTGAGCTTGTGTCGTGGATGAGGCGGAGCATTTGGACCTGAGCAACTGGGGTTCAATATCTGGTTATACATGCGACTTTTCAGCGCAAGGAAATTTTTTTTTGTATAAATAAATTATAATTAATTGATGCATTCCCATCCCATCAATGCCATCTTCCTGGTTTACTTCGGGGATCACGTGACTTACACCACGGTTGCTGCATCCAATGCAACGCCTCCATTATGCCAAGTGAAATCAAATGGCCCACCCTTGGGCCGATGCTTGCAAAAGGGATAATCAAAGGAATGGTGTTTGGCCAACTGCTAGTACAACCCCATTTCCAAAAAAGTTGGGACACTGTGTAAAATGTAAATAAAGACAGAATGCAATGATTTGTAAATAACTTTTACCCCATATTTAATTGAAAAACAGTACATAGACAGCATATCAAAAGTTGAAACCAAAAATTTTTTTAGGTTTTTGAAAAATATCTGCTCATTTTCAGTTTGATGCTGGCAACAAATTTCAAAGATGTTGGGACAGGTTCAATGAAAAACTGGAAAAGTTGAATGCTCCATTTAAAAATACACTTGGTGGAAAACCTTAGAGCTAATTAGCTTAATTGACAACAGGTGAGTGACATGAATGGTATACAAGCCTGAAGCCAGGGAGAATCAGAGGGCTCAAACGAACCCCCCCATGGCTAAAGGTCCAGAATTTAAGTCTTTTTGTGCCCCTCTTTTACATAATGTTGGTTAATAATTCTAAGATAATTCGACAAAATTAAAAAATCTAAACCAAAAAGAAGTTTAAAACATGTTTATGAGTCTGTATGTCAAATTATTGATGCAAACAGGAATATTTACCACTATAATTATCATATGAAAGTGACTGACGAGACAAAGCCGCAAGAATGCTTAAATCGCGCTTGGGTGACTCTCCTTCCCACTTAAAAATCAGTCTGTTTCCACTCAGGTTACTGTTTTACAGCTAGCTCTTACGTTGTTTTTTATACTGTTACATCTAGCCAATGAAAATATAGGATCGCTTGTGAAAATCTGAAGACAAGGGACTAGGGTGGCAGAAATGTTTGGTGTCTGGGGGAAAAAAGTTCCCGCCGCGGGAAAGACAAATGAAGAATCTTGTAGCTATTAAAATGCAGCTGTTTTTCTGATCTCTGAAATGTGACCATGCACATAAAGATTAAATGCAAAATAAATTTTCAAATAAGCCAGTCGGTCGTAGGCTAATTTAAATTGGGAAGAAAAGAGCAGCAGGCAGGCAGAAGCCTCACTTCCTGTTAAGGGGAAAGGCTAAGCCGGGTAAGGTTGTTGTATTTACTCGCTACTATTTTACTATTATTTGAAATACTTAATGGCATGTTATTAGCATGCAAATGTTAGCTTGTTAGATAACTTGAATGTCAACAATCCCATGGGGACGGAGGGTGTTTTCACTCGTGTGCGTCTAAACACCAGCCCAGGATTGACAAGTAAATTGGCCCAATGGTCCCAGACCTGTGGAAGTGCCGATCGAGCCAGCGCACCTTGTCCTGTGCTTGCCCGATCGGGCCATCGCCATCAGTGCATGCCACGAGACGGGCGCGATCGCGCCAGCGCCCGTAAACGCCCGTCAAGTCATCCTCTCGGGTGCGATTTAACACGCCCGTCAGTCACTTCACGGGCGCGCCACTATTTAATACAAGCGTTAGCCCATTTCACCTACCACGGTAGACCATGACGATGACGACAATGCCATAATCAAAACTAGCAATCGCAACATTCTCTCAGATCTAGACAACCAGTGCCAGCTGTGATGAAGCGTACTCATATTCAGTTCGTCATAACCGACCCATCATCATAGCCCTAGCTAGCAATCGTCTTTATCATTCAGGTTTTGTTCTAGGTATGTTTAGTGTAACCCGCGTGAACATGCAATGTTACATTTCATCAAAAATCAATTTCTGTTTGCACATTTTTATTCTTTTCCTCTTATCTATGCATATGTTGTTTTGGGGAGTTTTCTTTAATTCAGTAGAATTTTTATATAAATGCTGTTTGATCTTTAACATTTTGGCGAGGTAACTTCCTTCAAATTCGCGGTCTTCTCCTCAGTATTGGGCTCCGCTGTGGTGAGGTAAGATTAAATAAGTGCTCTTCAGTGGTTTCGTAAAACGCAGTAAAATGCTAAACAAAGTCGAAGATACTTCTTTGTAGAGGTCAAAGATTTTGTTCATTATTGTTTCGATGGTCACTTTGGAGTTTATTCATTTTTATTTTATCGTGTACGGCACTTTTGTGAAGCATGCTAATTTACCTATCATAAGTCCAGGCTAATGGAGCATTAGGTGGTTTCTCGTGCAGTTCGCCGTTTCTTCTATCTCAAATTTAAAGGAGAATGTTCCTGCCAGACCTATGTAAATGTTAATATATACCTTGATGCTGTAAGACTGGTGTAACTTGAACTTTAAGTTACACCAGTGGCCAAAAGACACAACAATTACGGTGGTCTTAATGTTCTGGCTGATCTGCGCTTACTGAGAATGGGCCGCTTTTGACGGGCGAAAGCCTACACCAAGAAACGGGGCTCTGTTAAATCCGTGAATGAATTTTTCAAACAACTACACATAATTTATTAACAACGCGTGAAGATTTCACTTTTAAATCGTTGGTACCGTTATCCTCCAGTGCAACAAAAAGTTATGTTTTTATACATGCTATGTGAAGACTAATGGGACATTGCCTTAGGAGCGGTCTCGGCATGGTACACAGTGGTTATAAAACATCGTATTTGTGGTGCTTATGTGTGACCGAGAGTGGAGCTCTGCTTATTGCCCGTCTGCTTAACTCAATTCTGTAAAATACTGGCATAGCCACTGTGCCCGCTTGGCTAGACATGGCCAAAATTGAGCTTGGCCTACATTTACATTAGGGCTGGGTATCGTCAAGGAAGTCATGAAACGATACATACCTCGATACAGTGCCAGACGATTTGATACATACCTCGATGCAGTGCCGTACGATTCGATACGATAACGATATAGGCCATATATTGCAAAACTCATCATTTTTTGAAACGGTAAAAATGGTGCTGAGAATACAACTTTCTATGTACGACTTATGTAATCTAGTAATAGGTTGGTAAATCTCAATATATTGGTAACTCTGAGTCGACAAACTATTTTGATTAATTTTTTATGTTCAAATTTATTTAAGATAAAGTGCATATTTCTCATACACGATGAACATTACATTTGTTTTTTGCTGTAAAAATTAAAAGTGCATGGCATCTTCAGTAACTTAAACCATAGCAGCTCAGGGAAAAAAAAAACAACATTTTCCAAAAAACTGAACACTGAATAACATGAAATTAAGTGCATGTTAAGTATCATTCTCACATTCATATTCACTGTAAACATGAACAAGGTCATCACCAAAATTATGGCCATTAGTTGCCATTTTGGCCTACATGCCATTTTGGCGTAAAAATAGGTCAAATCAAAAACTCGTCTGACATACGATCGATGAAGCCTTCATGCATCTACAGTACAAATCTGAGTGTCGTAGCTCAAAGGACAAGAGAGTTACAAGATGTGTTTTTGTGCTTTTCATGTAGCACCCCTACTGGCCATTAGTGGTCAAATTTGGCTGGAAATCAAACTCGGCCTACATCTTGTAGGAATACATGGACAAGACAAAAATAAAAGGGATCGATCAAATACTGAAGGTGATAGAGTGCTAACAAGGTCATCACCAAAAATTACAGCCATCTGTCGCCACTTGACCTACATGCATATTGCCAAAAACTTGGTCAAATAAAAAATCTTTCTTGATGTGTGATGACCCCTTGCCATAGCTACCTTCCGTAAAAATGTGAGCATTCGAGCACAAAAGATAAGGCACTTATGGTCATTTTTTGTGTTTTTGATTAAGTGCCCCCTACTGGCCAAAGTAGGGGGCCGATTCGACTCAGATTTGAACGTGGCCAAGATCGTATGCCCATACATACACATGCAATATGAAATGGTTCCATCAAAAATGGAAGGTGCTGTAGTGCTGACAAAGTTGCAGGCAAAATCGCGGCAATTGACTGCAATTTGACCTATATACTGTTTAGAATTATGTCAAATCAAAAACCCTTCTGAAATTAGATGGCCCCTTGCCATAGCTACCTTCCTTAAATTTGAGTGCCCTAGCTCAAAGGATAAGGGACTTATGGCCATTTTTGTGTTTTTCATAAAGCGCCCCCTACTGGCCAAACTAAGTCTAAGAAGCAAATCTGGTGGATTATCGAACTCGTTCTGCGTTTCACGCCTATACAGCCATGCACCGCCAAGCGGGCTAAAAATCTGAGCAGTCTAGCTCAAACTGTAAGGGACTTATGCCCATTTCCGTGTTTTATAATGGCCAAAGTAGTGGGCTGTTCGGGCCAGAAATTGAACTCAATCGAGATCTTATGGTCATACATCCACATATAAAAAACCAGGAGGCTACGTCAAAAACTGAAAGCACTAGAGCGCTGACAAGGTCAAAGGTAAAATTGCGGTGATTTCCCGCCATTTGACCTATATATCTCTTAAAATGTGGTCAAATGAAAAACCCGTCTGATATCTTATATATTTCCTTTATTACAGGGAAGTCCCACAGAGACTGAGGTCTCTTTTTCAGGGGAGCCCTGAATACATTAAAAGAATTACAAAGTGGGTTAATACACAGAGCATAGTAAGATTCACACAATTACATACAACAACTGCAGAATAAAGGAAAGCAAACTTTAAAATACAGTTAAAATAAATAAAAAAAATAAAAATGAAAAACAAGTAAAATATTCATGTGCAAAGGACAGAGAACAAGTTCAAGGTTAAAACTAAAGGCAAGTACATCTGGCCTCCTCAAGTAACATCTCCCACAGTCGATTCTTGAAGGATTCACAGGGAATGCGACAGTCAAGCTTCAGAGAGTCTTGGCATCTATTCCAGACATAAGGTGCAAATGAGCTAAAAGCAGAACAGCCCAAATTTGTCCTAGTCGTGGGTGACTCTAACAAAATCCACCCTTGCGATCTAACATGCTGGCTTCGGATTTTGAAGGACAACAGCCTAGTAAGATATGAAGGAAGTTTGCCAAGCAATGCTTTATAAATAAATAAAATACAATGGAGCTTCCTCCTAAAATAAAGGGAAAACCACCCAACAGAACTATATAACACACAGTGATGAGTGCGGAAACAATCTCCAGTGATAAAACGCAGAGCGCTGTGATAAATAGCGTCCAGAGGTCTTAAAGTACTATCAGAGGCATGCATGTAAAGGATATCCCCATAGTCAAATAAAGGTAAGATTGTTGCCTGGACAATCCTCTTCCTACTGTCTAAAAAAAAACAAGACCTGTTTCAGTAAAGAAACCCAATTTTTGTTCTGATTTTCTTGGACAAGTCAGACACATGAGTCTTAAAGGAAAAATCATGATCCAGCCAGATACCCAAATACTTGTAAGACTGAACTTGCTCAATTTTAGCACCAGACACTGAGAAAATTGAATCATTTGGCATAATTGCATTCCGAGCAGAAAAAAACATGAACTTAGTTTTATCCGTATTTAAAACAAGTTTCAGATCTGTCAGAGCGTGTTGAATAAGATTAAAAGCCGATTGCAGGTATATAAGGGCCTGGGCACACATTGATGCAGAGGAGTACAACACAGTGTCATCTGCATAAAAATGAACCTTGCAATTTGCAATATTACAAGCAATATTATTAATATAAATTGTGAATAAAATCGGTCCAAGAATGGGTCCTTGGGGTATGCCTTTCGTCACTTTTAAAAATTGAGACTTCACATCCCCAAGTATAATAGCTTGTGTTCTATTAGAGAGATAGTCCTGGAACCACAAGCAGGTATCGCAATCAAGACCAATGGAGGACAACTTTTTTAATAAAATAAAATGGTCTACTGTATCGAAAGCTTTTGCTAAATCAATAAATAGGGCAGCACATTTTTGTTTATTATCCACAGCTAATATCAAATCATTTATAACCACTGAAGCTGCTGTGATGGTGCTATGACCAGGTCTGAAGTCAGATTGTTGTGAAGTTAAAATGTTGTTGAAAGTTAAAAAGTTGCACAGTTGTTGCTTAACGAGAGATTCTAAAATCTTAGCCAGGCAAGGCAATTTTGAGATAGGTGGGTAGCTGTTCACTGAACTGGGATCACCACCCTTAAATAATGGAAAAACATGAGCAGCTTTCCATACACTGGGAATAGTCCCCGTCAATACTGGCAAGTTAAAAATATTAGTTATTGAATGCGCAATCATTGGGGCTGCTAAACGCAAAAGACTCGGAACTAGATGATCCTCTCCAGTGGAATTATTTACATCAATTCGTTTCAATTCTTGTAGGACCTCATTCACTTGAAATTCCCTAAATGAATACAATACTCTAGGTTTTGGAGAATTTGTGAATGAACTAGAGCTGAGGTCAGACATATCCCCTGTAGAGGGCTGATCAATTAAATTTTCAAAAAGGTTTCCGGCCGCTATAAAATGTTGGTTAAAAAGATCACAGATTTTTTGTTTATCAGTTATAGGACCAGAATCAGTGTGGATAGAGTGTGGTATAGATGAAGACGGATAACAATTCAGGGACTTCACAATTTTCCAAAATTTTGCAGGATTACCCTGACTTTTGGCCAGTGACAAAATAAAATAATCAGATTTCACCTTTTTAATCAGTGAGCAGCAATTATTTCTTAATTTTCTAAAAAAAAAACAAACCGGCCAGTCAGAGAGTGCCTTGGGTTTCCCTAGCTTTACCCCTTACTTCATCCCTAACGCGTAGTTCCGTGGATAAGGCATTCGAAAACCAAGGGTTTCTCCTATTCTTAACCCTAAGTCTCTTCACCGGAGCATGCTTATCCACAGCACGATTAAACACGGTAATAAGGTGAGCCAATGCTAGGTCAGGGTCTGGAATAAAACCCACAGAGCTTAAATCACTCCAGAAAATATCATGCAGGAAGGCCTGTTCACAGAAATGTTTAAAATTTCTTTTAGTAATAAAACATGGAGGAGCCTTTATAACTTTCATGTCTCTAATACATACTACTGGGCAATGATCACTAAAATCCAAAGGAAAGACGCCACTCAGGGCATACTTGTGCGGTCTATTTGTTAAAATCAGATCAATCAAAGTTGATCGGGATAAATCTTTAAAATTAGGTCGTGTAGGCTCCGAATTAAGTTGCGTGACAGTCAGGCCGTCACAGACCTCTTTAAAATGGTTTGAGGACGGTGATAACCAATCTACATTAAGATCATCAGCAACCAATAATTCAGTGTGAGCATAAGTGGACAAGATATTAGAGAGATTGATCTTGGAGGATGAAAGAGCGCTTGGTGGGCGATACACACCTGCTAGTGTAAAACTTGCACAACCCAAACCTATTTTGATAATTAGACACTCAAACTGCTCTGGATAGAGGAGGATAATAAAACATTCACGGTGAGAGAGGATTTTACAAACATCAATACCCCTCTCCCCCTCTCTTAATCCTGTCACACCTAAAAACATTATAACCAACCACTGCTATATCATGGTCCGACACAGAATCATTCAACCAAGATTCAGTGACAAGAAATACATCAGGATTACTTTGCAGAACCAGAGCCCTAACACAATCCATTTTTGATAACAGACTCCTTACATTAAGACACAGTAGACCCAACCCACACTTACGGGATTGAAAAGCTACAGGTGTTCATACTACAGGAGGGACTGTTAAAATAATACCAGTGGTCTGAATATTGATTTGTGTAAGGTTTGGTACCGAGACACCACTTGGTCTAAATTTCTGCCTTGGCAGGCACGTGGATATAATTTTTGTGATTGGGTGCGCAATAGTGCTTGTCGCCCCAGAAAATTTTACACCCTCTCTACATCTGACCGGGATGTTTAAAAAGTCAACAGCGGGACCATGTCCATTAGAAAATGAAACGGCGGCTGGACGTTGGGGGGAGCTCTTGTGGGAGACAGCAGGCTAACAATGAACCATAACGGAAGAAGATGAAGGAAGTTCCGGCCAGCATGTGCAGGAAGTAAACAGTTAGTCCCGTGGGAAGCACAACACAGCATGGTGAATGTTGGCCGATAGCATTTGGCTGCCCCATTTGCTGGGATGTAACCCGTCCATTTTAAAAAAGGATGCACGGTTCCAAAACAGGTTAAAATTGTCAATAAAACCAAAGCTATGAGTCCTGGTAGCATACTGAAGCCAAGTGTGCAGGCTAAGCAGTCTGCTGAAATGGCCACTGCCGCGCTGGAATGTAGGGATAGGACCGGAAATAAAAACTTATTTTCCACAGCTTTTTAAAAAGTTACAAAGGAGGTTAAAATCCTTTTTTGTACGCTCCGACTCCCTCCTGTTAGTATCATAAGTCCCAACATGAACTATTATCCACTTGACAGTGGACGGGAGTGAGGAGAGTAGCCCAGGTAACTTACCCAGGATATCCCTAACTGTTGCTCCTTGGAAGCAGCGGGTCGCTACATTAAAGAAGCGAATGTTCCGGATTATGGAGTCTCCCACCAGTAAAGTAGTCAGGGAGAAGAGAGGACGAGGCGGTGGCAAGCCCAGGTCGAGTGACAAATATCAAATATCTGATGACCGTCAAATATCTGATGACCCCTTACTACCTTCAGTAAAAATCAGGAGCATTCTAGCTGAAACGGTAAAGGAGTTATGGCCATTTTTGTGTTTTTCATAAAGCGCCCCCTATTGGCCAAAGTAGTGGGCCGTTCGGGCCAGAAATAAAACTCGATCGAGATCTTATGGTCATACACCCACATATAAAAAAGCAAAAGGCTACGTCAAAAACTGAAGGCACTAGAGCGCTGACAAGGTCAAAGGCAAAATTGTGGCAAATTCCTGCCATTTGACCTACATATCGCTTAAAATTTGGTCAAATGAAAAAGGTCATATATGTATATATATATATATATATATGTAGGTCATATCGCTTAAAATTTGGTCAAATGAAAAATCCGTCTGACATGTGATGACCCCTTACCATAACTACCTTCAGTAAAAATTGGAGCATTCTAGCTAAAATGGTAAGGGAGTTATGGCTATTTTTGTGTTTTTCACAAAGCGCCCCCTATTAGCCAAACTAAGAAGCAAACCTGGCCGATTATCAAACTCGAACTGCGTCTTAGGCCTATATAGCCATGCACAAAATTACATTTGATTTCACTGAAAACTGTAGCTGCTATGGCGCTGACAAGCCAAAAGTTAACGGACATACGTACTAATGAACGGATGCACGACAGACCACCACTAAGCATGCCCGTCATGGCATTAGCCCTTTTGGCCATGCGGCCAAGCAGGCTAAAAAAATGAGCGATCGTGACAATATGAATGTTTTAATATGTTTAATTTATAAACAATAATTTATGAATGTTTGTCAAGGCAATTTGTGTAAAATCTATGGAAAAAAGTTTTTTTTTAATTATAAAACAAAAAAAGATTTCGTTGCTGCAAGTAAAAATCCACAGAAAAGGGTCATCAAAAATTCGGGCCAGTGAAAAGTTGGTTCGGGCCAGCGGAAATGACCAGTGACTGGCCCTATAGGGAAGTGAATTTTTCAAAACTTGTCGAGCTCTGTTCGTACATATCCTGTTTATTGCACAGCTACTTAGTGGACCTCTCAATAAAAGTTACGAAATGATTTAAGTAAATTTTGGGTTTGTTTCGAGCTTTAGCGAGCGTTAACTTTCATATGAGACAACCAAGAGTTAAAGATTCTGTTTATCACGACTGAAAGGCATAATTTAACAGAAAACAAACATAATTTCCCTTAGGGCCGAGCTAACTTTATCACTCTACTACTCAGGCAGTCAGTGAGTCAGATATTTGCATTTGAACTACCAACGGTTTCTTAATTTGCAGTCAACTGAGTAGTTGACGTTAGCTCGCTAGCTAACTAATGTTGCATTTTGCTAATGGAAAGGTACTGCGTGCATGGCACACTTGCTTGCTGGCTAAAAGGAACTGAACTTAGTTATACGGGAGGTACTTGCTAGCTCGCTACAGCTTTAAGCCATTCGGATTCAACCAACGTTACACTTGGTATTCAGTTTAGCTAAATATTAACAGCATAAAGTAATGCAGAGCGATTTTTTTCCCCAAGTCCTCAGCAATGAAATTTTCGCAAGTAATATGTACCTTGGCTAATAGCAAAATTATGCACTGAGCTGGAATGAAAAAAAAAAAACAACTGCATTTATGCAAGAAATTAAATTTTCACCACACAGTGTCACGATAGAGCTGCCAATGTTAAATTTACCGGTCTTCTTTTTGTGGAGCTAGTCTACTGCCTTTGCTGTAGCATCCCTACCAATAGTCTGCCAAACAATGGAGCCCTAAGCGCCTCGGTCCTGACCGCCTCACTGAAGTGCTTGTTAAAGCTCGCTATTGAGTGTAATATGGCAATTATACTACTAATACCAACAAATTTAAATATATAATCAAAATTTGTCCATGTTATGGGGTAATTAGCATAGACTGTATAAAAAGATGGACGCAGCACCCTAGTCTGAAAAATGAAGCCCTTGCGGAAGTACTGTAAAATGGCATTCTATTTAATGGCCAGCAGATGGCGATGTCAGTTGTTTCAGAAAGAAGTTCAATGCTTTAGAAGTCTATGAGAAAATGACCCTACTTTCCCACCTGATTTTTCATTTGAATAATGATTTTTCACATTATTTTATGGTGGCTATAGCAAGTTTCAAGTCTCCTTCGATATATCATGATGTTCATTTTTTGTAAATTATGGTCCCAAGTAGAGTAGAATAAAGGATAAAGCCAGAATATGCTTTAGGGGCGTGGCTATCCTCTGGTCCTCTTCCGATATGGTCAGATCCACCCCGCTCGTCCCTCCCCGGATCTTGATTCTCGCTCTCGTCCAATAGAAATCACATCTGGTTTCAAAATGACAACATGGCACAATTCAAATCAAATTGCCAAAATCGAGGCTCCCTTTATGGTATGTTGAAACCAATGGGTGACGTCACGGTAGCTTCGTCCATCTTTTTATACAGTCTATGGTAATTAGCTCTCAAAATTAAAGAGCTTAGGACATGCACTGTGCAAGTTTATGAATATAAAGGGGTACAATTAAAAGAATTCCCATCGTCAGCCAAAAAAAAAAAATGGAGAAAATGATTTTTAACAAAAATCGCGATTTTTTGTTACTTGCCCCGCCCCCCTTATTAACAAACATTCTGAGCAACACAGAAAATCGATTCTGGCACTCCCTGTGTGGTCACGTCATAAGTAGCACACGGTGGGCGACAGCGCCCAACAACGTTGGCATCCGAGTCAGGTTCGATAGTTCCTCAGAATTTTCAATTGAATCTGTCCATTTTGATGAAGAAGAGTACTTTTTATGGAAGATGAGGAAACTCAACATAAAGCTGCTTTCACACGGACGCTTGAAACGAATTTTTTTGCACGACAGATTACATTCAAAGTCAATGCAAAGACGCGAATATGTTTCGCGTGAATTTGTGTCTTTGCATTGACTTTGAATGTAATCTGTCGTGCGAAAAAATTTGTTTTGCGTCCGGTGTGAAAGCAGCTTAACACGGGATTCAGAACCATAAAACCATACAGATTCCAGCCTGAGTACTCGAGCAATGAAGACAGCTAATTGCCAGTGTCTCCGCCTGTCCCGAACTGTACAACGCTTACCAGCCAAGTAGCGGAATATTATTCCGGTTCTACAATTGTTTCTGTGCACTGCGTGTTGGATAACCAGCCTACTCACTTTTCAACCTTAAGTGAGTTCAATAGACCTGACATTTGGTTATCTTACCTATCAAGACCATAATATATTAGGCTAAGTGGTGGTTGAACTCACGCCTGATCTAGCCAGTAGTGAAATGATAATGTTCGCGGCTCTACTCATTTCTGTGCACTGTTTCATGAGCTCTCGAAACAATGCGTGTAAGCTGTAGGCTACGTTCCTCGCAGCCTGCTGTTATTAGTTAGCGAGCGAACACGCAGTGCGCAGAAATATAGAGCCGTGAATTATATCATAACATGTGTAAACCACATCTTGCAACTTGCTATTATTGCTATTATTAGGTAGTAAGCTAGCAAGCACACATTGCTCAGAAATAAATAGAGCGCCGTGTGTGTGGTCGTGAGTGTGGGGACTCGATGACGGGGCTCTGATGCATGCGTGCGCGTGCGTGTGTGTGTGTGTGTGTGTGTGTGTGTGTGTGTGTGTGTGTGTGTGTGTGTGGGGGGGGGGGTTGTGTAAGGGGTGATTGGATGATTGAGTGCACCTGGACAGTAATGAGACAAGGGCAGATGGAGCAGTGTTAAAATGGAGTCCAGAAGCTATGAGGGGAGAGTCTGGGGAGCGGCGTTCGGCTGCTGCTGTTTTTATGCCGAATTAAACACTCAACTTTTGGGGGGCGGGTGCCGTTCGCGTGCTGGTTAGGGCTGCCGGCGGCGAAGATAGCTAGTGGGGTTATAGCGGTAGTTGAAGGGGGACTCATAGGAGTGTATTATTGCTTCCCAGAAAGGGGTTCTCTGCATTCCTTATAATTGTGGAGGCCTCATTAGCGCTGGACCGGCGTCTATTGTCCTTGCTTGCCCGGGCCGACCAGCGCCAAAGCTCAGACCCCGGGGGAGGGTCTCGAACCCCGGGAAGAGTTATGTTTTAAACTTTTTGTTTGTATGGGTGCGTGAATGAATGTGGATGGTCGTACATTTTAATTGTGTAGCGGATTCATGTTTCGGGGTGGGAGGGTATGGCTTGAGGCTTTTTCAAATGTTGCTGGACTGCGTCTTTGCGGTGTTTTTTGGATTGCAGTGCTATTGTGTGTAGTGCCCTAAAGGGATGTGGTGTTAATTTATTAGCCTACTTTGTGTGATGTCATGTTCTTATGAATATAAGTGGTGGTTCGCTAACGCACGTGAAAAGCTGAACAGGCCTATATTTTTTTTTTTTTTTTTTTTAACCCGATCGGATTCGTAGCTACGTGAATTGTATTAAATAAAGATTGTATTTTTATATTTCTAAGCTCTTGGCTGTCTGGATATTTTGCTCACTTCCCTAGGTATGTAATTCTGACGTGAGTTGAGGTTTACTACACTGGTGGCAGCAGAGGGATACTAGTTCTGTAAAATTGGTAAACCTAACCGTGAAATATAAAACATGTCAGTGGAGGAGAGTGTGCCTAATAGTACGGGGAGGCCCTGGCTGAGTGGTGCTGGTCCGGTGGAGCGGGGTGTATCCACTCGACCAGTGTTCATGCCTGAGACGTTTACTGGTGTAGGCCGTGAGTGGTCTGACTGGTCAGAGCAATTTGATTTTGCTGCAGATGTGAATGGTTGGGATGAGTCCTTGAAGTTTAAATTCATGTGTCTGCTACTTTCAGGACGCGCAAGAGACGTATAGTGGTTTGCCTAGTGAGGCGAAAAGTGGTTATGAAGCGTTGAAAATTGCTGTGGCTAGATGCTTGGAGCCCTGTGACCGTAATGACTGGAGCCGGGTTAGTTTTTCAGCCCGTCGGCGTATGCATAATGAGACCGCCCGGGAATTCGGTAATGCACTCCAGCGACTTGTTTTTAAAGCCTACCCTACGGCTGATATCAACACACGTGATATGTTGGCTCGGGATCATTTTATATCCCATTTTGCAACAGGTGATTTCCGTATTACCTTACGTAGTGCAAAGCCCAACACACTAGAGCAGTGGTTCCCAAAGTCGGTCCTGGGGACCCACTGCGTATGTCGGTTTTTGCTCCAACCACAATTACGATCCCAGAGTTTTAACAAGCTGTTCATTTTTTAATTAGCAATTGCTTGTCAGATACGAGGACATTTTACCCCTTAAACCACATTATGACAGAAATGGCTACGCATTCCATGAAATTTCAAAGCCCAACATTCATATTTTTTTATTTTGATGTATTCCACGTAAGCACGACAATCAAAGGTGGCAGTGTGTTTCATGTGATCAAATGCAAGACTGCAATCAGTCAGTAATCTGGTGATTAGGGTTCTGAATGCAGGTGCTCAGGTTCTTTCCTGAAACCAATCAAGTGACATTTAACAGGTTTGACTCATCGTTTGCTTTGTCTTTGAATTCTTAATTGCCTAATAATTGTTAGCTTTAATGACCTTGGGTCCACAATTTTATCTACTAGAAGCCCATTTATAGATTCATGTCATCAGTTGCAAATTTCCATTTTTTTATGTTAGAGAAGTAATTTCCAATTTAGCACACTATGAAATGATTTTCATCATGGCCATTTTTGACATGTGGTTTAAAAGGATAAATAATCAGCGTGAACAAGAATAGTGCAATCAAGAGCAATGAGCAACTCATTAGCATTCTAAGATTGGAGCTGTGGTTGACACAAAAACCTGCGTACACAGTGGGTCCCCAGGACCGAGTTTGGGAACCACTGCACTAGAGGATGCAATTAATCTTGCCTCAGAAATGGAGCTTCTTAGAAATTTGGAACAAACTCACTTGATACCTGACGCTAAAGTTAGAGGAGTGGTGGAGCATAAAGGGGAAAAGTGATGAACAAATGGAAATGCTTTTAGGGGTGGTGGAGGAGTTAAGGCAGGAAATGAAATCTCTGCGTACTACAGTAACTAATATACAACAGTCAATGAAGAGTCATGACCTTACTAAGTTTTCCGGGGAATCTGGTCGTGATGCCCGGGGCGGTGCGGTATCACAAGGGCCGGTAAATCAAGTAAGAGGGGTGGGGGGTAGCTGTTGGGAATGTGGCTGTACCAGACACCTGAAGCGGGACTGCCCATATTTGCAGGGAAACGGCAAGGGGCAGGTACTGTAGGCCCACTGCCTGCCCCCAAGTATATGGGTACCTATGTGGCCTCTGCAAGTAACCATGGCGGTTTTGGATACAGCACAGCTAAAGTGGATATGGATAAGCCCCAGATGGTGATTGTCCATGAGGATACTGTAATTCCTCCCCGTAGCGAGGTTATCATTTCGGGTCAGGTGGATCATGTACTTGGACCCAATTGTGAGGAGGCTGCTAGTCGGGAGTGTGCAGAAGGGCCACCGCCAACATGTAGCCCACCGGCAAGTGGCGAGCCATTGGGGGGAGTCCAGCAGCAACCCCCATCCCCAGAGGGCCAGGCCACCGTGATGGTGAGGCCAGGAGCAGAAGCTGGGGTGACCCCGACCGTACCCTTAGGGGCAGCGAGCTATAGGCGAGGAAGCTTTGTTGCTGCCATGGGACCTGGTCAATTGGTGACGGGGGACCGGCCTGCTCAAACCATACAGGACCAAGGTGCTCAGGGGACTTCACACGGCGGGCTCACACACCCACCTGCAACTGGACAATCTGGGGTGGCAGAACAGAGGCCCATGAGGGGACCGCTGCCCCCAGATTCACGGCTTGGGCGTCAGAGGAAGCCGCCAGCGTGGTCTAAGGACTATGAGTTGTTTTGACTCGGGGACGAGACTGCGTTATGGATGGGGGGAGTGTAGTGAAATATTGTGTGTGGGCGTGAGTGTGGGGACGCGATGACGGGGCTCTGATGTGCGTGCGTGCGTGCGCGTGTGTTGGGGGTGGTTTGTGTAAGGGGTGATTGGATGATTGAGTGCACCTGGACAGTAATGAGACAAGGGCAGATGGAGCAGTGTTAAAATGGAGTCCAGAAGCCATGAGGGGAGAGTCTGGGGAGCGGCGTTCGGCTGCTGCTGTTTATGCCGAATTAAACACTCAACTTTTGGGGGGCGCATGCCGTTCGCATGCTGGTTAGGGCTGCCGGCGGCGAAGATAGCTAGTGGGGTTATAGCGGTAATTGAAGGGGGACTCAGGAGTGTATTATCGCTTCCCAGTAAGGGGTTCTCTGCATTCCTTATAATTGTGGAGGCCTCATTAGCGCTGGACCGGCGTCTATTGTCCTTGCTTCCCCGGGCCGACCAGCGCCAAAGCTCAGACCCCGGGGGAGGGTCTGGAACCCCGGGAGAGTTATGTTTTAAACTTTTTGTTTGTATGGGTGCGTGAATGAATGTGGATGGTCGTACATTTTAATTGTGTAGCGGATTCATGTTTCAGGGTGGGAGGGTATGGCTTGAGGCTTTTTCAAATGTTGCTGGACTGCGTCTTTGCGGTGTTTTTTGGATTGCAGTGCTATTGTGTGTAGTGCCCTAAAGGGATGTGGTGTTGATTTATTAGCCTACTTTGTGTGATGACATGTTCTTATGAATATAAGTGGTGGTTCGCTAACGCACGTGAAAAGCTGAACAGGCCTATACTTTTTTTTTTTTTTTTTTTTTTTTAAAACCGATCGGATTCGTAGCTACGTGAATTGTATTAAATAAAGATTGTATTTTTATATTTCTAAGCTCTTGGCTGTCTGGATATTTTGCTCACTTCCCTAGGTATGTAATTCTGACGTGAGTTGAGGTTTACTGCAGAATCATTTCACTGCTTAGCTGGCTAGATCACACTGAACAGCGAGATGGCTGGCTATTGAACAGGCAGTGCAGAGAAACGATTTGGGTTCCACAAATAATAATGATATGTAAAAACATGAATACTTGAAATGTTGGCCACATATCGTAGGTTTCAGTGACCCGGGCTTGCCTGGGCCAGCAAAGTCGGCACTAGTAGGCTGCATTGCACTTGTTTTGTCCATATTCTCTATCACTGCATCTTTCGGCCACAGAAACATTCCATGACCATATGCATGCATTGCATCCCCACACTACACATCGTTTTCCGTTCACTCTCGGTGATTTTTGTTGGTCCATTCTTTAAAATGTTCTCCGTCCAGACGAGAGTCATACACTATGGCTAACCACCTAGACACAATCCGTGTACAACTTATGACGTCACGTGGCTGAGCTGGCCCAGCGCAAATGTTCTCGATTGAGGCAAAGGGGGCGTTCACTGAAGTGGATAATTTAGCAGATAAAATGCGGTTTTTTAAACATTGCGTGAAGTACGCAATATTAAAACCATCACTAATTGTTCAAGATAGGTACTTTGTAGCATTTTTATCATATAAAAAACAGAGCTGAATTTCATGTCCTAAGCTCTTTAAAACATTTTTGTGAGTGTGCTCCCCGTTTCCATGGTAATACAAAGGGTCTGACTAATAATTGGGGAAACAATCAGTCAGTGGACCTTTGTGTCTAATGAAACCTACCTTACTACTCCAGTAAGTAGTCCATCCCTTAGTAACTACCTAGCAAAGAGGATTTCTAGTCCCAGATGAATGAACTTTAATATTTTGTAGAGGTTGTGGAATTTCCCAAACTGACTAAATACTGCAGAAACAAACACAAAATGCTTACCTATATCAACCGTGTTATTGATATCTTCTGATAAAAAAATATGTTTCACTGACAGATGTCGCTTCTGCAGCCGGAATCTTTGAATGAAAACATTTTGATGACTCTGGACCGTTGAAAAGCCCATAAGTCACAATAAAATGAAAAAAGAGATGTAATCACTTCCACAATTCACAACACAATTTTCTTGAATGAAATATTGTTTCAGCCCAAATCTCCCAGTTTTTGTCCCCTCACTATGCAAGTCCATCTGGTGCTGTGTGTGTGATGTGTGTTCCTCTGTCGCCACTCCACTCACCTGTGTGTGGGCGTGTGCATGTGTGAAAAATTTTGTTCATGATACAAGTTTGCCTAGTTAAGACAGCAGTTGACAAGCTAATCCTACTCAAATTGGTACATTAAAAGTCACCGGGGGGGTGGGGGGGAACTGCAAAAAGTCCACTTTTTGGAAAAAAGAAACCCCCCTTCCACTAGGCTGGCTACAGCCTTGGTGTAACAAGTCTTTCACAAGTAAAGATGGCAAGGGCTTCATCAGGCTGTAAAAGACTGCATGGGGAAATATTTTTCAACAATTTAACAATAATATCTCTCGAAGTAAAAGTGCAAAGTATTTGGGGATTTCATTCTCTACGGTACATAATATCATTAAAAGATTCAAAGAATCTGAAATAATCTCTGTGTGTAAGGTACAAGGCCAAAAACCAATATTGCAATGGTCATCAGGCCCTCAGGCAGCACCACATTGAAAGCAGACAGGATTCAGTGGTGGAAATCACTGCATGGACTCAGGATCACTTCTGTGAACCACTGTCAGTGAACACAGTTTGTTGTTAGATCCACAAATGCAAATTAAAACTCTGTTACGTAAAGATCAAACCATTTTTTAACAAGATACGGAAATGCTGCCGCCTTCTCTGGGCCCAAGCACATTTAAAACGGACTGAAGAAAAGTTGAAAACTTTCTCATAGTCTGACAAGTCAAAACAAGTTCTTTTAAGAAATCCCAGACAGTGGGTCCTCAATGCTAACAAGGAGAGGGACCATACGGCTTGTTATCATCACACAATTCAAAAGCCAGCAACCATGGTAGTATGGGGGTGCATTAGTGCACACGGTATGGGTTAACTCACACATCTGTGAAGACAATATTAATGCTGAATGATATATACAGTTTTTGGGGCAAAATATTTGTCCATCCAGAAGTCTTTTTCAGGGAAGGCCTTACTTATTTTAGCAAGACAATGCCAAACACCACATCCTGCATGCAATACAATGATATGGCTCTGTAGTTAGACTCTGAGTGTTAAACTGGCCTACCTGCAGTCCAGACTAGTCAACCATTTAAAATATCTGCTGCAGTATAAACAAAAAATTTGACAAAGGAGGCCACGAGGTGTTAAGCAGCTGAGATCCAACATCAACCAAGAATGGGAGAACATTTTGCGGTCAAAACTGCAACAGTCAGTCTCCTCAGTTCCCAAACACTCAGATATTGTTGTTGAATGAGGAGGAGATGCAACACAGTGGTAAACATGCCCCTGTTCCAACTTTTTTGAAACAGGTTGCAAGGATCAATTTCAAAATCATCATATTCTTTTCAAAAAACAATAAAATTTCTCAGTTTCAAAATCTGATAGATTATCTTCGTGCTATTTTCAAATAAATATAGAGCTTGAATGATGTGTAAATCATTGCAATCTGTTTTTATTTACATTTTACATAATGTCCCAACTTTTTTGGAAATGGGGTTGTATATAACATGTGCTTATAAAGCCTAGATGTTGTCGGCTTGATAGAATCCCTAACTGCCAGCAGCGCACATATCGCTGGGCTAGAACTTTGTCAAGCATTATTGGAACAAATGATCAGTATTGTGTTGAGGTTTGATGAGACCAAAATTGAACCTTTTGGCCATGCCCACCAAGTTTGACAAAACAGAAGGAAACCTGCAAAATGAAAAGAACCAGCTGCCCATAGTACTCATGGTACTACATCCTTGAGGGTTTGGAGCCGTTTTGCTTCTAGTTGTCCAGGGTGCCAAGATGATATTGATAATAATGAATTCCACAAAGTGCCAAGATATAGTATTCAAAGACCAGTTCAAAAGGTAGCTGAGACTTAGCCACAGATGGACCTCTCCATAAAACAATGACTGCAAATATTGAAATCATATTTTTGAAAACTCAGTTTTGCAGTTCCCATCTCAGGCTCATTCCAAACACATACTTTTTTTTAAAAGGATATTTTTTCTATGCATTTTACAAAAAAAAAGTCTGTCCACACGACTCAGTTTTAGAAAATATCCCCGTCCACAAGAGAACACAAAAATGGCTACAAACGCTCAGATCAAGTATTTTGAGCCAGTAGGTGGCCATAACATCTACCTTTAAATGGTTTAAGAGCCAATTTTTGAGAGATCCAGACAAAATCAGACACGTTGGATTGTTGACCCCCCTGCATTTGACTGATATTTTATTTCTGAGATGGGTATGGTACCCAAACTTCAAATCCAGAACCGTTCCTCCATTGACCCCTTCTGGCCCGAGCAACAGCGACCCCTCTTTTGGGCCCTTGTTGGCCAACTTAACAAAATTGCAAGTTTCCACCTCTTTACTTCAAAGAAGTCCCAGGTCAAAGTATATTGAGAGTGAGTTTATAGGGAGAGTAGAGTTCCATAATGTAGTTATTCACTTGGGCCATCCTTAAAGTTTGCCAAGAGGGGGCACTCAAAATGCTCTGTGCCATTTTTTCCCCAAAATTTATCATGGATAGTCCTGAAACTTAAATGATCTCCCAGGATATTTTTTGCTGGGATCTTTAAGTTGAAAGGCACTTTATTTAAATTCATTGTTATTTTGTTGGGACAACCTTGAAGTCTGGAGAAAAACAGGCCCATAGAGGGTCACGGACCAAAAAAGGGGTCATTTTGGGACCCTTTTTCTCAAAACTTCAAAAGGGTAGTCAAAAACTCTTAAGCGGAAATGAGAGCCATAGACCTAGATATTAAAATGAAACAACAAAACAGCTATGAGCAACAAATGCAAAATTTACTCAACGAGGGTCATAACTTACTCATGACACGACCAAGAGTATAAGATTCTGTTGATGACATAACTGAATTGCATAATTTAATGGAAAGCAAATGCAATTTCCGTCAGCGCCCATTGTATGTTAGCACTGCGCTAACTACATCACTTTGCTTAGTCAGTCTCTGAGTCACAGACATTCACAGCTGAACGAGCAATTGTTTGTACAACCCCAATTCCAAAATAGTTAGGATTAAGTGTAAATTGTGAATAAAATCAAAATGCAGTGACTTTAAGATCACATGAGCCAATACGTTATTTACAATAGAACATAGATAACATTCCAAATATTGAAACTGAGACATTTTACATTTTTATCCACAAAATGAGCTTATTTCAAATTTTCTGGCTGCAACAGGTCTCAAAAAAGTTGGGACACAGGCAAAAAAGGGCTGAAAAAGCAATTAATATATCAAAGAATCAGCTGAAAGAACATTTAGCAAGTAATTACATTAACTGGCATCAGGTGTGTGACATGATTTACTATAAAAGGGATGTCTTAGAGAGGCTGAGTCTCTCAGAATATTGTAACTTCATGTATACCTCTTTATTCTGAAATATGGTGTTTCTGGAATCAAAAACTTTATATATGACCCCTTTTTTTTGGCGTCTGATGTATGTTATTGTCATTTTGTTTACATTGTTTTATTCTGTATTTGATGTTTTATATATACATATATATATATGTGTGTGTGTGTGTGTGTGTGTGTGTGTATCTTATATGAACCTGGTGTTCGAAATAAAATATATCTTATCTCAGAAGTAAAGATGGCCAGAAGGTCTCCAACCTGTGAAGGCTTGCGTAAAAAAAATTGTGGAATACTTTAAAAACAATGTTCCTCAACGTCAAATTGCAAAGGCTTTGAAGGTCTCATCATCGACAGGACATAACATCATCAAAAGATTCAGAGAAACTGGAAAAATCTCTGTGCATAAGGGACAAGGCCGAAGACCTTTACTGGATGCTCATGATCTTTGGGCCCCCAGACGCCACTGCATCACTCACCGGAATGATTCTGTCATTGGCATCACTAAATGGGCCCAGGAATGCTTAAAGAAACCACTGTCAGTAAACACAGTCTGCCGTGCCATCCACAGATGCCTCCTAAAACTCTATCATGCGAAAAGGAAGCCATTGTTGAGCATGATCCCGAAGCGCCACCGTGTTCTGTGAGCCAAGGCTCATTTAAAATGGACTGTAGCAAAGTGGCAAAGTGTCCTGTGGTCAGACGAGTCCAAATTTGACATTCTTGCTGGAAATCATGGGTGTTGTGTCCTCCAGGCTAAAGAGGAGAAAGACCATCCCTCCTATTATCAGCGTTCAGTTCAAAAGTCAGCATCTCTGATGGTATGGGGATGCATTAGTGCATATGGTGTGGGACTCTTGCATGTTTTAAAAAGCACTATGAATGCTGAAAGGTATATAAAGGTTTTAGAATAACATATGCTCCCCTCCAGATGACATCTATTCCAAGGAAGACCTTGTGTATTTCAGCAGGACAATGCAAAATCACATACTGTAGCTATTACAACAGCATGGCTTCGTAGAAGAAGAGTCCGTGTGCTGAACTGATCTGCCTGCAGTCCTGATCTTTCACCGATTGAGAACATTTGGCGCATAATTAAACGAAAGGTCCGTCAAAGGAGACCCAAAACTCTCCAGCAGCTGGGAGCCTGTATTAAACAAGAGTGGGATCAAATTCCAATGGCTAAACTCAAGAAACTTGTCTCCTCAATGCTCAGATGCCTCCACTTTGTGTTGAAGAAGAGGGGATGCTAAACCATGATAAATAGGCCCCGTCCCAACTTTCTTGAGACCTGTAGCAGCCATCAAATTTGAAATGAGCTCATTTTGTGGATAAAATTGTAAAATTTCTCAGTTTCTGTGACGGTGCGTTCAGGAACCACAAGCGAGAGAGGGAAATCCAAAAAACGTATGCCTTTATTGAGTGCTGGGTCAAGACCAATAGACACAAGAATTGCCAAGCCACAAAACGAAATCCAAAACAAAGTCGACTAGACAGGCCGGGGTCAGAACCAGAAAAACAGAGGTGCGACGGTACATAGACAGTAGGCAAAAAGTCGTAGTCGAATTCCAAAGCAGTGGGTCATACACAGGGCAACCAAACACAGAAGACGTGGTCATACAAAAATGGGTCAAAAATCCAGAAAGGCAAAACAAGACAAAAAGGGCTATGGCTAGATTCTTGGTCGGCCGAAACAGTCGAAGAGAAGCAATAATCAATGGCATACACGAGACTCTGCACAAAGAAATATTGATCAATGTTTCTGACTCTAAATAGACAGAAGGGAAGTCACATGCTATGCAGGGAACAGGTGAATGGGATGAGAGTTAATTACAAAGGAAGGTACACATAGGGAAAACCTAAACCACAACAACTGGCGAAAGCCAAGACACGGACGGGATTCACGCAGACATCCTATGACAATTAAACAGCTCCGGTCAGGGAGTTCTAAGTGCACAGACAATGAGTGCAGGAAAGCAATTAAGCACGTGCAAGAGATCTCGCAGAAACGTAGAGAGAGACAGGGAAAGCCAAGCAAGAGGCGGAGGCTAGAACAGGGCGATTGCTGAGACTGAATTAGTACTAATTAGTAGCGGTGCAACCTTACAGAATAACTAAAGTGCTCGTTAGTAAGTTAGTAATATATACATGGATTAGTTGGGTTAGTAGACTATGATATAAAATATAAATGTTAATCTTGTTAGTAATCTAGAACAGCAAGGTGAAGGAAGTAAACGAGAATTGAAGTAATAATATGAAACACCAGAAACCACTGAAATCACCTGAAGCAGGCAGGCACACAGACTGGGGAGATGGACTGAACCAACTAGATCACAAGACAGGGGAGACGAGTGCAATGAAACTGAAAATGGCATAAACTGAAAACCTGAGAATACAATAACCAAAAAGAATAAAGAAAAGACATAATCATGAACATAAAACATGAACACAAAAACCAGAACCATGACAGTTTCAACATTTGCTATGTTATCTCTTTTTTATTGTGAATAAAATACTGGCTGGTGTGATTTGAAAGTCATTGCGTTTTTGATTTTATTCACAATTTACACTTTGTCCCAACTATTTCAGAATTGGGGTTGTATATTCAGTCAACTGAGTAGCTAGCTAACGTTAGCATGCTAGCTAACAAACTAATGTTACATAATGGTTTTGAAAAAGTAGTGAGTGCCTGCTACCTAGCTAAGTAACGTGAACGGAGTTATGTGAGTGTCACTTAACTAGTGTGCTACAGAGCTGAGCCATACTGATTTAACCAATGTTATTCACTTTGGCTAAGGATAAACAACGAGATGTAACGCACAGAAATTTTTTTTCCCCCAAGCCCTCAGCCAATCAGATTTGTGCAAAAGTGGTATTACCCTAGGGTAATATGAAAAATATGTCATGAGCTGGGCTATGGGAAAAGTACTGCAGTTTTGTGATAAACCTTAAATTTCTTATGAGCGATGTTCATTCAGCAAGATTTCTATTGCGCTGCCCTGGACGGAGGTTTGCACTCTCAGAGTGCCTCCAGTTTAGAGTAATAATGAAAGTGTTTGGCTTTCTCACGTGTAAATCATTGTACAATCATTTATTCCAAACAATCATTCATTAATGATGCCAAACATCGCAGAGAAAGTGTTTCTTGCATCATTAGAAGATGGAGTGATTGATTTCCACCACACCATGGTTCGAAGTTTGCAAAAAAAAAAAAAAAGCTCAGCTCTGCCTTTGAGTCATCTGACCACAAAATATCATACTGTGGGTACTGTGAGAAAGTATTTGTTCCCTTCTGGATTTTCTCTGTTTTTGCATATTTGTCAAACTAAAATTTTTCATCATAAAAATAATTTTAGTATAAGATAAAGATAACCGGAGGAAACAAATTAGCTTTTGACCCAAAGTGAAAAACAAATTTCCCCCTTAGTCACTAAATCAACTGATTTAACAAATTTTATTGACAATTGGGTTAAAATTCACTTGATATACCCAGGCATGATTACTGCCAGCACTTAAAGGTGCAGTAGGTAACTTTAATAAGAGAAACAGGCCCCTGTCCCAACTTTTTTAAGACCTTTAGCAGCCATCAAATTTGAAATGAGCTCATTTTGCAGATTAAATTGTTAAATTTCTCAGTTTCAACATTTGCTATGTTATCTCTGTTCTATTGTGAATAAAATACTAGCTGGTGTGATTTGAAAGTCATTGCGTTTTGATTTTATTCACAATTTACACTCTGTCCCCACTATTTCAGAATTGGGGTTGTATTTCTAAGGCTCTGGGACTCCAGCGAACCATGGTGAGAGCCATTGTCAACTAATAAAGAAAACTTGGAGCTGTAGTTATCCTTCCTAGGATTAGCCAGCCTACCGAAAAGAACACAAAGGCTCTTCTCATATTTGCCAAAAAAACCTTGAAAACCCCCTTGACTTTTGGGATTATATTCTGTAGAGTAAAGACTCGACAGTGGAACTTTTTGGAAGACATGGGTCCAATTACATCTGACATAAAGCTAACACAGCATTCCAAAAGAACATCATACCAAAGGTCAAATGTGGTGGTGGTGGTAGTGTGACAGTTTGAGGCTGCTTCACTGCTTCAGTTCCTGGGCAACTTCACAAAATTGATGGAACCATGAATTCTGCTCCCTACCAGAAAATCTTGATAGAGAATGACCGGCCATCAGTTAGTGACCTAAAGCTCAAGCGCAGTTAGGATATGCAGCAGGACAAAGATCCAAAGCACACAGGCAATGCCACCTCTGAATGGCTCAAAAGAAACAAAATGAAGATTTTGGAGGGGCATAGTCAAAGTCCTGGCTTGAATCAAATTGAAATACTGTAGCTTGACCTTAAACAGTCAGTTCATGCTTGAAAACCCTTCACTGAGGCTGCATTCAAACAATTCTGCAGAGAAGAATGGGCAAAAATTCCTCCAGAGCAATGTAAAAGACTAAGTGCAAGTTATTGCAAACGCTTGATTGCACTTTTCGCTGCCACAAGGGTTGCACAACTAATTAGGTTCAGGGGGGCAAATTTTTTTTTTTTACATGGTTAATACAGGCTTTGAATAACTCTTTGGGCTCTAATTTCTTGGCGCAGCGCAGGGTGGCGCAGCGTGGCGTAGCGTGGCGCAGCCCACGCAGTGGTAATTTCGTCCGGTGCAGCCTGCGCAGTGGTAATTTCGTGCGGTGCAACACCGTGCGCAGCCACTTTGGCAATTTGGTAGACGGACGTGCGCCGAGATGGGTGTGGCGGCGTAGTAGGGGGAGGTGTCATATATTCATCAAGACGCAGTGACAATTTCAAAGAAAAAGTCTTCGCTGAAGTTGCGCAGAAAGCTGGCCAGCTCCAACATGGTTTACTTTCTGTGCAGTGGTAATTTGGCTGACCGGGCGCACAGTCTTGCCGTCACCGAAACCTCACAGGCAGGTTTCCAGAATGTCAGGCATATTTCAATGCAATAAATAATTACAGCAACCTCTATTTAATGTAACTATCTGGATCAGGACATAAATTATAGTATCTATATCGATTGTCCTGATGTCAGATTAAAGGCGGTTGGCACGCGTAATGGAAACTCCACCTGGCTTAATCAACGCAGCTGAATCTGTAATACAAACTAACGACTTCACATCTTTCTCAGCCAACCACAAACTGCCTATATATAATGCTTGTGTTCTATGCTCAGTAAAGCCGCTTGCACACTGGACGCGAAACGAATTTTTCCCACGACTGATTACAGTCAAAGTCAATGCAAAGACGCGAAAGTCGGACAGGGTTTTAATATATCTCCGTGTCCGAAAGTCACAAAAGTTCTAATTTTTAGAGTATTCCAGGAATTATTAGACGTGCAAACTTGGCCATATTTGTGTTCGATCTTCACAAAATGCAAATTGATAGCTATCGACTTTTCTTGGTCTTTTAAATCGTGTGTTGTCTTCCGTTGAAGATATACAACAGTCTTTATTCGGTCTCTCTTTTGAAAATTAGTCAGATGGATCGAACAGATTCACGCTTTATTTCCACACCAGAGATAAAATAGTGCTTGTAGTCGGTGAGCAAATCAATTCCATGACCGTTGACAGTGTGAATAAATTATCGCATGCACGATCAAGACTGTCCGAGGCGAAATGCAAAATACTCCATGTATGGCAGCCAGCAAAAAGTAAAAGTATTAGTATGAGAACAGATTTATAACGAAATAAAGAATAATAATATATCACCAACAAACAGAGCATCCAAAAAAGATGGCCCGCAAATAAATAAATCGCAGCGTTCATTGGATGTTCTGTTTGTTGTTAAAATGTTTCTTTTCATTCTTTATTTCGTTATCAATCTGTACTAATCCTCCTCTTTTTTTTTGGGTGTCAGACACGGGTATTTTGCATTTAATGTCCGACAGGCATTGTACATTGTCCCGCGCCAATGTCGACTCACTTTATTGAGCAGAGCTTAAACAGAAACATTGATTGAAATTCTCGGTACTCATCTTGAGGAACTGAGCCCTCTTATCAAAACATTCACCTTTAATATCTAAAACATTCAGTAGATTTGAAGAAATTAAAAACAATAATCGACGGTCGGACACGGAGATATATTAAAACCCTGTCAGACTTTCGGACACGTAGACACTGCGTTCAACGCAATCTGTCGTCTTGAAAAAAATTCGTTTCGCGTCCAGTGTGCAAGCGGCTTAATACTAGGCTACTATTATTGTCACTTAGGTTTTATCGTTTTTAGTGGGGGAAAGGAATACAGCCTGATTGCTATCATCTCGTACTGAGTTAAGATCACATATTGAAAATAAATGTGTAACGTATCTTGCATTGTTGTCCATGCATTTTAATCCCAAAATTTTAAGCAGAAACAGGGTGTAATAATAGGAACACGCTATCCATCGTTTCTCTTCCCAATGATGCAGGCAGAAGAAATAAATGAACAACCATCGTATTTCATTCCAACTTCAAAAGTTTGAATGATCTGACGTAGTTTCGTTTTGAAATTAAACTCAAGTTCGCTAATGGTAATAATTCGAGAATGCCCTAGCTAGCCAGCTAACTCATATTCGTAATGCTTAATATAGACGTAAGCGGTGCAGAAAACATGCCTGAGTCAGCAAAGTAAAATGCAACATTAACGCATCATGCAGACAAAGGACAGAGGCTTCTATATTCTAACACATTAAAGGTGAGGAGAGGAGCTCATTTGATTGGTGAAGATTTGACTCGGCTGTGTTATACCTAAACACGCCTTCTTTGCCACTTGCGCCAGCAGGAGGGACCGAGGCGGGACAGAGGCGTACTTGCGCCAGGGTAGGCCGGGCACGAAATTGCAACATACGCCTGGACACACCCCGTTGGCGCGGCGCACCCCCCGTTCGCCGCGCCTGCGCCTGCGCCTGCGCCTGGTCTACGAATTTAGAGCCCAATGACTTCAATAAATGAAATGATCATTTTACAGCTGCATTTTTAGCTTACCAGCCCTATGGGCTGATACGCTATTGTTGTGGTGTGGCGTCCATCGTCCAGAACATTTTTAATATTTTTTTTTGCCTGATGAATTTTTGTGTAAATTTGCCATAACACACTACTAGACCATATCTCCAGACGTTTTTTTTTTTTTTTTTTTTTTTGGATTTTTGATTGAATCATTTTTGTCCATTTCTTGGGCCCTTGAAATTTTGGCCCCAATGTTAAAGACAGGACTGAGAAATTTAAAAAAATTATTTTTCAAAAACTGCGCGATAAATTTTTTCTGAATCAGGCAATCAACTTTCCTTGGTACTGTCAATGTACAGTGCAAGCACCATTTTGATTGAATTGACGGAAATGGGTCTAGTGGGGGCGCTGTACTTTATGAATATGCAAGATGGCCTGTGGAGGCCAAATGGTTGCAGATGGAGATTAAGTCTGTATTATTGACATATAGGAAGTCATATATGACCTATATTTTGGCTATGTTAAAGTTGACCTCAGATGACTTTGAAAGGTCAAACTCGAGGTCAAGGAAAATATTAACAATGCTAAAAGACAGGACTTGAAATTTCAAAAAATTATTTCTCAATAATTCTCGACAACTGTTTCTAAATCTGGCAATCAACTGACCTTGATACACTTTATGTACAGTGTGAGTGCCAGTTTGATTGAATCGATGGAAGTGGGTCTTATGGGGGCACTGTACTTTAACATTGGGTCTTATGGAGAGTGGGCAAAATGGCCTGTGGAAGCTAAATGGTTGTAGATAGAGATTAAGTTTGTATTTTCAACATGTAGGAAGTCTCATATGACCTATACTTTGGATGTGTTAAAGTTGACCTCAGATGACCTTGAAATGTCAAACTTGAGTTGGATGAGATTCATTATGTCTCTAATTTTAGAATTAAAATTTGACTTCTTTTATATCAGACAAGAAAGCGTAGTTCTGCATTCATACCTTGACATGTTTCGACGGGAACTCCCATCTTCCTCAGAAGTGTCACATGGTGGTATTGTGACGTGTCTTATCAGCTGTTTTTACTGAGGCGTGACCATCCTGCCAGGTTTGACAGGACGGTCACGCCTCCTGCTGTCAGTTCGCCTCTTCAGAACTGCACTCCACGTGTGAGACAGCATGTACGCCCCCTCGTCCGTGTTCATCGCCCTTTGGGCTCGCTTCCAGATTTCTATCGCCTCCATAATCCAGCGTTGGTGTCGGTTTTCCTCAGTGCGGATAACTTTGGCCTTTTCCCAGTCCATAATATGGTTTTCCCTCTTTCAATGGTCCGTAATGGCTGATTTTAGGTTTTCTTGCAGTTCCTTGTCTTTTATTGATCTCATTTGTCTCATCTCCGTTTCTTTTTCGCATTCTGTTTTGTGTTCTTTTTGCCGTGTGCTGAAGCATCTCCCTGTATCTCCAATATAAGTTTTATCGCAAGAGTGGCATGGTATTTCATATATGACCGGTCCGGTCCGACCACACACCACGTTGAGACAGCTATTAGTGCACCCAAAAGACAAAATTCAACAGGACAATAAATGTAATGTCATATATGAAATACCATGCCACTCTTGCGACAAAACTTATATTGGAGAAACAGGGAGATTCTTCAGCACACGGAAAAAAGAACACAAAACAGAATGCGAAAAAGAAATGGAGATGAGACAGACGAGATCAATAAAAGACAAGGCACTGCAAGAAAACCTAAAATCAGCCATTACGGACCATTGAAAGAGGGAAAACCATATTATGGACTGGGAAAAGGCCAAAGTTATCCGCACTGAGGAAAACCGACACCAACGCTGGATTATGGAGGCGATAGAAATCCGGAAGCGAGCCCAAAGGGCGATGAACAGGGACGAGGGGGCGTACATGCTGTCTCACACGTGGAGTGCAGTTCTGAAGAGGCGAACTGACAGCAGGAGGCGTGACCGTCCTGTCAAACCTGGCAGGATGGTCACGCCTCAGTAAAAACAGCTGATACGACACGTCACAATACCATCATGTGACACTTCTGAGAAAGATGGGAGTTCCCGTCGAAACATGTCAAGGTATGAATGCAGGACTACGCTTTCTTGTCTGATATAAAAGAAGTCAAATTTTAATGTCAAACTTGAGGTCAAGCTAAATGTTACAATTTTCAAAGGCTTCTAGGCTTGAAAATATTGAAGATTGGGAACATGTGTATTGAATACTTATAGGAAGTCATATAATAACTTTCGTGTGGTGGCCTTGAACTTGACCTTTGGTGACCTTCGAAGGTCAAACTTAACAGTGAAATTTCAATGACTTCTATCACCAAAACTATTACAGATAGAGCTTAGATTTGTATTGTGGGCATTAAGGAAGTCAAGTATGAAGTTTCCTTTGGTGTCCTTGAGCTTGACCTTCAGTAACTTTCAACAGCCAAACTTTACATTTAAATTTCAATAACTAATATTAGCAAAATTGTTACAGATAGAGCGCAAGTTTGTATTGGAGACGTATAGGAAGTCATATATGAACTTTCAGTGGGTGACCTTCATATTGACCTTTGACCAAGTGAAAATTCAATTACTTCCATCATTATAAAAATCACAGATGGAGCCTAAGTTTGTATCACAGACTTCAAGAAAGTCATATATGAAGTCCATTTGCTGACCTCCACTTGACCTTCTGTGACCTTTAAAGTTCACAATTGACATATTGAATTTTCATTGACTTGAATCACCAAAACTGCTTCAGAGCTTAAGATGGTACATTGTATTACAGGAGGTCTTATAAATGTATGTGAACTTTTATTTAGTGACCTTGACATTGACCTTCAATGATTCAAAGGTCAAACTTCACATGAAATTTTCCTAATGTATATCATCACTATAAGATTGCTTGCTGGTAAGCTACAGGACACTTGGTCCTATTTTTGTTTACTCATGTTGTCTTTGTCTTCCGTAAGAATTAGTTGGATGATCTGAAACATTTAAATATGAAGGATAAGCAAAAATATAAGAAATTGGGAAGGGGCAAGACCTTTTTCACAGCGTTGTATCTTCTGCCACATAGCTGGATCACACTTATGCTCTTAGGCAATTTTCTTTCGTACTTTGAGATGGTTCTTTGAATTATGCCGTTTTTATGCAATCTCATATTGGCTGCTTTTATGCATTCAAACTGGAGACCGTAGGCTTACCAAGATTTTTTTGGGATAGGATTCTACAGGCAGTGGGATGGTAGAGCTTTCACCTCATTTGGCATGGTACATTTTATGGTTGGTTACTTTAATTTGTTTGATGGTCTTTGGTGATTCTACATTGATTAAGGATGGCAAGCCAAAGGTTTTTTTGACACCTGGCCATCTGTCCAACCATGTGATGCTGAGGCCCTAGCCAGCCCTGCATGACATCGGTGTAGAATGTGGGCAGTAGTGCCCCCTTGTGAACTATATTTTTCTCTCTTTTTCCTTTCTACTACAACTACTACTACTACTACTCTGGTAATTTCCATCATACTTAAAAATTATTTTTACAAAATAGTTTTCAGATGACTACCTCAGCCATGGTAGAACTCCAGCAAGTCCGCATGGAAGTTTCCCTTGGCCAGCGACAGACGACCTAGTTGTTGGCAGAGCTGGTGGCCCACCTGGATGATTCCCTGCTGTTAAAGCCAGAGGAAGCACCCAGCCCACTGTTCCCTCACGAGCTTCCTTATGAGGCTGCAGCTCCAGCACAGTTCAACAGTTCAAAGAGTTTGCCACCATAGCAAGCCCTCCTGAAGAGTAACCCTTCTCAAATATAGCAAGCCGTTATTAGCTTTCCACAGGACCCATAACTTATCTATGGTCCTGTTCGAAGAGTAGTATTCGTATGGTGCTCCTCATTAAGAGCTCAGCAAGTGCATACACTTCAGTGTTAATGGTAACTACACAGAGAGGCAAGTTATCCACGCTATCGGCACTAAGACGGTCCCATGATGGATGCTCTCTCTTTAGTATTACATTGGTTAAAAAGCGGAATTGTCCTTTACTTCTTTTGCCTTGAGGACATATTTTCCATCATTAACATAAACAATTTCAAAGTTTGACTCCAAAGACCAAAGCAAGCCTGTCTGGTTATATCCATCACTATGGAAGCCCATAGTGGACAATATTCAAATGAAAATGTAATCCCACTATTGCATTATAATTTTCCTCTAATGAATAGTTATTTGAGACAATATTAAATTGAAAATGCATTAATCCAATTATCACTTTCATTTTTACATACACATATGGGAAATCTATAACTATATTCAAATGATAATGAAAAGCTGTTTGACATTTCATTTTCAAAGTCATGCTCTGCAATACAGTGGACAATATTCAAATGCAATAAGCAAAACAGCACCCCCAGCCTATTGTATTTACATTTACATGTCAACACGCTCTTTTAGGGTCAACATGAAAATGTAAATGCTATTTTCTGACTATTTGAAAATGATATTGAAAAACGGCATTCAACATTTAATTTGCAAAGACTTAACTTGCTCTACTGAGGACAATATTCAAATGCAATAAGATAAACAGATCTCCCAGTCTATTGCATTTACAGATACTTGTCATCACGCTCTTTTAGGGTCAACATGATAATGAAAATGCTGTTTTCTAATCACTTGGAAATAATAATGATATAATAATGATGACGACATTTGACATTTCATTTTCAAAGATTTATCCTGCAGTACATGGGACAATATTCAAATGCAATAAGGGAAACAGTGCCTCCCAGTCCATTGCATTTTCAAATACATGTCACCACGCTCTTTTTGGGACACAATGGGTCAGTTTCACAAACACAGATTAAGCTTAATCCTGGACTAAATTCAAATTATAATGGAGATTCTCAATGTAAAACTCAATTTAGTCCAGGACTAAGCTTAATCCATTGCTGTGAAACTGGCCCAATGAAAATTAAAATACAATCTGTTAGCATCTCATCAAGGCGGGCCTTCCGCTAGGACGTCACTCATTTGGGGCGCGAACGAAAAGCATGCTCCTCATTTGCATACCAACCAATCAGCTTCTGGGTAGCGCTTGTATGCTCGGAGGCTTACTGATAATGTCATGATGGCTAGGCTCTATGTATTGTGTGCCATCGCGCATTAGGCTACGTTGCCCTTTGGATGTAGCCATCTTGGCAGCTAGTATGCTAGCTAACGTTAACTAAGGAAAATCTTTGTAAATGATCATCACGTTAAAGCGAAATTCCTCCATTCGCTGTATTGTTTTGACTCTGCGCACTTTTATTTGAAGACCCATCCAGTCTCCGATCCCACAAGAGTTCACTTGATTTTTTTTCTTTCTTTTATAAATCTAATATGAACCATTAAATTTCATACTATCTTTTATATTTACTGGTAATCTCTGATCATTTTACCCTAATTTTTTACCTTCAAATAGCCAGTGGCGAATGGTCATTAGGGGCAGGTAGGGCACAGCCCCACCTGGTGTCACCAGAAAGGACCGCAGGCAAATTACATTATTAATTCTCAAACATTTTCTTAATATCTGCTAAAATGTATTGTCTATAAATTTAGCATTTACTTAAATTGCATAGAATTTGTGTTTGGATTTAAGTTCATGTTTATTGGTCCCTGTTTTGCTGCTTCAGACCGCTCCTGATCCATGTCCGCATGAATGGGGCTAGCCCCCCTTACGCAATGCAATGTTTACCATACGTGTGAAAATATAAGTACGCATGGTCAGTGTTGGCTATATTGGTAGAGGTGGCACGAATTTGTTGACATGTGGGCTGACAGCCCCAAGCCTCACTCAGTGAGTGTATATAGAACTGGAGAGACTGCTGCCGCTTCCTTCTACGAGCGCAGTTGAAGAAACAAATATGGCGTGAAGTGCACCGCCCTTCTCAATTTCCCATACTATAATGGAGAAATTCCTGCTATTTTCCACCGAACTAAGGGGTCTTCCGAAAAGATTTCAACATATTTGTGATCGAAAATCATATAAGAATAAAAATTAATGCGCAATTTTACACGACATTGTTCGAGACGTTTAAAATATAAAAACATGTCTTAATGGAAAACACAACACTAGCCACTTATCTAACTGGCGTGTTTGGTAATCGAGTCGCTGTAGACGGCTGTGATGGCAAACTTTATCTGTAAATTTAGCTAGCTAGATAAACTTAGTTTAGCACAATAAATTCACGTTGCTTACAAAGGGTGATGGCCAGCAAGCTCTCATGCCCAAGTAATGTTAGCCAAGTTACATATCTAAATATAGCATTAGCCATAGCGAATGACCTGGCAGAAACGTTTGTGTAATGTTAGTGGTGTTCATTCCGGATGAATTGTACAAGTAAAGGCATCCTTATCAGGCATCTGCCTTTCTAGGGACAATTTAGCGAGCAAGCAGTGAGTTTGTTTTTTTGTTTTTTTATTACGATAACGCAATCCTAGGTGAGGCAGTCGACCAAACTGGCTAGATTTCAAAGATTGCCAGTGAAGATAGCGTTTCTGCTTACTGCTCGGTTGTCTGTTCCGTTCTACATGTTCTTGTAGGCTATTCACCAATACTATGCGAGTGACCAATCACAGTCAGATGTGAGTCATACTGACCTACCAATGGATTAACCGTTGACTAAAACAACCCCTTATAACTTTGTTCTCGTAAAGCATCAAGCAAAATTGCGCCTCGATTCATTTTTTATTATGTAACCAGTCCTACGCAGGAAGGATTTATGATTGTATACCTTTTAGACAACAAAATAATAGCAGGAGTTTTTCCATTATAGTCAATGGGAAATTCAGAAATTCATTTATCCAGACCTGAAATACATTCTTGCCCCACCAAGTTTTTACACTTAAAAACGCCACTGCAAGTACCAATTGGAATTTTCCAATACTTGGAACAGAAAACTCTGTATCAATTAAATTTGGCACACAGTCTCTAACTCTAAGTGTTTAACTGTACTTTGGCAAATTTTGAACACTTTGTGTTATTATTCTTGTTTCTCAGTATTACTTTTCCTTCATTTTCTTTTCAGAGATATGCTTCCAGCACACCAATCTCACACAGTCTAATTCATAAAAGAAAACTGCTTAGATTTTTATATATTTTTACATATTTTACAAATGTTTAACAAATTCAAATGGTGTTATTACTCCATGCTCATAGAGGATATTACTGGTGGTTTTCTCTGCAATGCATTACTATCGCCAAATATTGGGGCATTTAAATATTGGGCTTTGTCCTGCATCAAATGGTGCATTTTTGTTTTATTCCCAATCTTATATTTTGATCTCACTTATGTCCATTCTGTGTTGTTTTGTATGTGAAGCTCTCAATACATGTAATAACTTTAGTTTAAAGGACTAGGCAGTGTATTTCTTCACTTTTTACTCAAAGCAATTCAATCAGCCACAACATTAGAAACACTTTTCCACTTTGGTGCAATTGCTGTTCACTTCTGCAACTTTGTCCTTTTACAACTCCACAGCCATTAAAATGGCTAAACTCTTGCAAATTTGCGCTACTATTGTACCCATTTTTCTTAGAAATTTCACTTTTTACCAATCCTGCAATTACTGTAAGAATTCCATAAAATACTGTAAATATAGGCTAAAAAACGGGCGCCTTAAATTATTCTTGAACGAATTATTTGTATCTTGACGAATGCTAATTTTATTGTAGGCATCTATATAAGGCCCTTTATGGAATGAAATGACAACTGCATTCAATCTAACAAAGAGAGAACTAACAAATATGCCAGCACTCAGAGTTAGGTTCATTCACATTGATTTCCACACACACAATCTGATCTCAGGATACATAGACACACATGCTCTCACACACACACACACACACACACACTCACCTCAGTGCACTTTCCTTTCTAACATTCATTCACATTGGAAAAGATCCAAGGTTCTAATTTTCTTATGACCTGCTTCGATAACATACGCAGACAATGCTCTATTTCAATAGCATTCAATCGGTAGGTTGTTACAAATAGTTCAAACCACGCACGAAACGCCTGGTATCCCTGTTGTGGATGGAGACATCCTTCCATAGCTGCGTGCATATCTCTGGCCGTCCACGCATGATACACCCACTGTATTTCACCGCCACCCAGGGACACCTCTATTTGTGGGGCCAACAGTCTCATATATTCATCTTCATCCTCATTACCACTACCACTGGACGTATGAATGCGCCGCAGATGCCCCGCATTATGAACCATTATGCCGACGTTCTAAACACTCCCCAGTCATAGTCAAAGTCACGTTATCTGTCCCACAACAGTACTTGCAACAGTTACAACAACATCCCCGTTTACTGTTAGTCTGTCCCATATTTTAGTCTTACTTTCTGTCTCACATCAGTAAAACCGAATTCGGGAAAATTCCGTCACTCACCCACTCCTCCTCTCCCAAGTATGGCTGGAGAACCTCCCTCCTGGCCTCACTACACACTCAAAGAGCCTCACAATTGTTCCGAGCTGAGGACTTTCCCTTAGTCTCCCAGACGACCGAGCACGGTTTTCAGTCGGCGCCGATTCTCCAGGGAGGTGCAGGTGAGATATTAGAATTCCAGTGACGAGCCCCCAGTGTTGGGAATTTTTTTTAATTATTCCTGTAAGAAAACACTCAAAGACAGAGATAGTAAATATAGGGCACTGGCGGCCCCAGAATGTCCCGCCGTTAAGGTAGATTACTGCCATAAAAAATACCATTACCATTTCCACATTTTTCACGCGCCATTTCTCAAAAACCGCTAGTCCGATTTTAATGAAGTTTGGAAAATAAATAGTTTACAGCATGATAGTTGTCCTGAACCTAAAAAATATGGCCCTTTTGGTACTCTTTTAATTTCAGGGGGTGCTGAATATATAATGAGGTAGAGAATTTTCAAGTCAAGAGCAAAATTTCAAAAAACCTTTGCATTTTGTTGAAGTATCCAACTTCAAGAGGTTTAGTCCATAGATGCTGGATCAGGAAACCTGTGTGCAAAATAAGAAGTTGATATGTCTATTAGTTACTGAGGTATGGTGTTTTGAAATTGTCATGATATGCTCCTTTGCTGCGGCCATCTTGCACACCTAATTTGCATAATTTATGCCAATCACCTCCACCCTGCTAACTTGAATGTTTGCTTCTCATATCAATAAAGCAATTTGATGTAAGTGATGAAATAAAGATTTTCATGCTTAATAGCAGTATTCTACCTTAAGATAAACAAAATTTCGAAGTTTTTGTTGACAGATGCATGCATGGACGGAGGCACGCATGGATGGAGCCCGATACCATAGCTCCCGTGCCACTTGGGCGGCTGGAGCTAATTAGGAGCCTGTAACTGAAAATGTTGATGAGATAAAGCAAAATGTCAAAATTTTTGGTAATATGTTTGGGCCAGTGACCTTAAAAAAATAGGCCAAGGTCACCTTTAGGCATGTCATTTGTAGGACTTTATGAGATGCATGTCCAGTAAAAATTAGGAGCCTTTAACTGAAATAGTGGATGAGATAAAGCAAAATGTCAAAGTTTTTGGTGATATTTTTAGGCCAGTGACCTTGAAAAAACAGGCCAAGGTCACCTTTAGGCACGTCATTTGTAGGCCTTCGAGATGCATGTCCAGTAAAAATTAGGAGCCTGTAACTGAAATCGTTGATGAGATAAAGCAAAATGCGTTGACGGACGCACGCACGCATGGCCAGAGCCCGATACCATAGCTCCCGCACCGAGAGCGGCGGGAGCTAAATAGGATCCAGTCTTTACTATATGCATATAGGGTCCAGGTTACATGCAGGAACAAGGCAAAGAAATTCCTCCTTTGCTTGGATATATGTAAGAGCACAATATCATAATCTCCTCCCCTTGGGGCTGATTTATGCATGTACTTCAATGTTGGTTTCAGCATTCCACAGCTGAATGCATGTATCCCATGTATGCCTGGCCTTGGCAGCAATATCAGTCCGCAGCAGAGAGGAGACTTCCTCCCCTAGTCATCTTACTCAGGATTTATCTCTCAGTCCAGCAGTCTCCACAGGAACTCTCTCCTGAGAATACACACAGAATACACTTGGTCCCGTAGGACCTCAAGGTTTCAGATAGAATGAATACATAAAAAACATATATCATGGCGCTTCTACTTACGCACAAGCTAGATTACAAAGGTTAGCAATCACGCATGACCTAGATCATTCAAGGATAAGCAATTTATAACTAAATTTATCTCACAGTCAC
Organism: Gymnothorax javanicus; assembly: GCA_029692085.1. Taxonomy (NCBI): domain Eukaryota; kingdom Metazoa; phylum Chordata; class Actinopteri; order Anguilliformes; family Muraenidae; genus Gymnothorax; species Gymnothorax javanicus. The sequence goes on along the minus strand of CM056193.1, from coordinate 154,532,923 downwards.
CAACTCTAGAATTCCCAGAAGTGGCTACTCCAACCATATTGAACCGCATCTGATGTGGGTAAAGACTACAAAGAACAAATCAACAGTGGGAATCTCCCAACCCAATACTACAACAAGAGCAACGCAAGGCATGGCATACCCAATACTACAAAAAACTGGACATATCAGAGGGGCTAAAAAACCAGTGAAGTGTTACTGTTGTAGGAATTTGGTCCTTTGTGAAGTAAACTGGTAGTCCCAAAGTTCAGGTCAACAACAATTTATTTACAGAGCAAAATAGTTTTCTTTACAGTAAGTAACATACCGGGTAAAAGCAAGGCAAGGCAATTACAAATTACTGTCTGTCAGGAAGCAGCTTTATACCGCTCCTGAAGCCAGAGTACCAATGAGGTGGCAGGTAACCAAATGGTCATTGTTACATCAGCATCATGTCTGCTAACCCTTCCTGATGAACCGTCGGACCCCCCTGTGTGCTTCCTTGTTTCCCATGGGACTAAAGACATCAACAGTCATGCATACTGAGGCCCATTGTTTAACAGTAAACTGGTGGTTATTGTCACCTCTAAGTGTGTTTGTCTGCATCCCATTTGGTTACAGTCAGACATTAATCACCACCCCCCTTGATAAGTTTCCATCCCCAGGAAGCCAATCCTGGTTCAAGTCAACACCTTGGCACATTGGAGAAGCTTTGATCTACTAAATAGGCATGGGCAACGCTCTGCATAAACTCTAATGGAATGCGTAACAGCTGAACTGGGGCGGTAAACAAGCCTCAGAAAACTTATAAAAAAAATGATGTAAATACCATTTTCATACAAAAAGAACACCATGGTTTGATTAAAAGCAACCTTTTCAATAGGATACCCGCATTTCATACATGAACTCTGCATTATTCACGGCCAATAACGCGATTTGAACAGAGCTATTATTAGCCCGTTGGATGAATCGTGACCTCAATTTGGCGCCGTGTTTACAAACTATCAAGTGCACGCGTGGCAAAAATATCCATTTTGGAGGTAGATTTCAAATAGCCCGCGATGACATGATATCCCAGCTACGGCCCTGATTGAATTACAGCCATCTAATTTGAGAAATTACGAGTCTGTTCGTCCAGTCTAGACCTCCAGGGGATGTGAAATTAGTTCGACAGAAGTTGTTGAAGTTAAATCGCGAGTTTGCCGTGACTTCTTCTCAACAATAGCAAGAAAGGTGAGTGTATTTTTACTGTGAACCTACATAGTTAGTTGACAGAATATCCTGTGACCCTATTTGTGAAGTTTCAGTAAAATATACCAAGGAATAAACCAGCGCCAGGCGTTCAAAACCTACCAGTGTTCTGACAAATTTTGCTACCTATGCCACCTCGCGAACACCGGTCACAAGATTCATTCACTTATACGCTTCAATTCGAGACTGCGAGGATGGAAATCTGAATAATCAATTAGGAAAAATTCTCGGCTCTCGGTAATTCTGTATATCGTTTAAACATTTTGTTAATCGGATTATGAAAGAAGACTGAAAATAAGCGCCTGCTTTTTGTTTGGGTGTAAAAGCGCGTATTTAAAGGAGAATAACATTGTATATTGATTAAGCATTGAACTCTGCATAAGTCGAACTGTTTTAATATTTGTTGATGACATTGCTTCGGCTTCCTGGAAGCAAGTACGCACAAATCTGCTGTCCTGTGAGCATTTCAGGTTAGATATACTGAGTAATAACGCCGCAGAAACCTAAACTGTCCCGTCATTCTGCCGAATAGTCTTACTAAACTAGTTAATCGTCTGATTGTTAATCAAGCAAAGGGGAGGTTTCTGCCTCGCCAAACTAACCTCCGACTATACGTCACTGTGTTTTACTATGAATTATTCACAGTAGCTCATTGAAACTATCATGGGAGGAGGGTATATGGACATTATAAAAACAGTGTAAAGTTTTTTTTTTTTTAATCACCACGGGTTATTGAAGGGGGTTTACGTAGCAGTGGGAGGGCAAACAACTGCCGGCATCAGCGACTTCACTGCATTTTATACAGTAATGGGCGAGTAGCGTTAATGTTTGCCCTCCCACCGATAATTTTGACATTTTTGCAGGCCATTGATCCAAAAAAAAAAAACAGGCAACCCATTCATACCATTTTTTAATATCAATGCAAAACCTAATGTTTGTTGAACATAATTGGGTGAAATTCAAAGCATTTTCCATTATAAAGGGCCTAGGGGGCGCTGCTGTACTTCAGAAAAGGGGTTGATGACTTTAGCATCAATTATTTCTGTTAGGGTACCCTAATGGATAATTTGGCCAGGTTTATTTCTGAGTAGACTGCATTTTCGAAAATGCCCTCAGGCTTCACCCCCCAATTTTCACAATGGGTTTTGTTGATAAATGCCGAAATCAGCCATTTTTGGGACCCTGTGGCTCTGAGACCCTTTCCTGTAAAGGCGTTGGACTTGTGGCAAACTCTTTGTCTGTGCCTTCTGTACTTACCTGCAAAAAATCATTAGAAAATAATAATTTTCTCAGCAACTCAAGAAATGTTGTCATTTTATTCATTTGTATTGCCCATGCCTATACTAAAATGCCTTACATAATCCCCCCTTAAACCTTGACCCAAATGCGAAACTAAAGAGAGAAAAGTTTAATTCAGGAACAACATATTTTCATTAAATTGGCCATGGGCTCACATCATAGTGAACTGAGGGAATGTGTTTGCCACCACTTGACACCACGTACAACCACAATGGAGCTGTACCAAGGAAGGGAGGCCTAGTAGCACTAGATGACTCCACACATAGATTGCTCTCATCTGGCTTCCAGTAGAGCTTTTCTTTTCTGGTACTCAGCATCCCTTTTGTGTTGTTTTATTAAAACCCGAAGGTAGCAAGTCAGAGCTGCCACAACCAGTAATGCCAGTACTGATGCTGCTGTTGTGCCCTTGAAAATCAGGTCCCAGTATGTGTCTTTGTAGTTCCCCCTTACTCCTGAAAGCCCATTAAGATAGCCTTTAATTCACTGAATTAAACCCCTCTCACCTGCATTTACCTTAATAATCTGAGATTTTAGTTGTTGTTCTTCATCATCCAACTCAAGAATATCATTAATCCCAAGCAAGGGTGCTGGCAGTAGAAATTCTGCATATGGATCCTCCAAATTTAGTTCAATTTTGTTTTTTATAAAGTATAGTTTCCTGCCCCCAATGTCCATTGGATAGTTGACTTGAACGCAGAATGAAATGCCTGGTGGTATGCAAATGAGAGGCTTTGAAGTTAAGCTGTAGTAATTTGCATTAATACAGTATGTGTTGTTTCCCTTGAGTCTGATGTCCGTATAATCTGGTCTCTCAACTCTTGTTGAGATAAAACAGTCCGAATCGGACTTCCGGCTGAGCGAATCATGGCTGAAGTCGCATGACGGAGAGCTCCTGCAGAGTCTATTTTTCCACACGCTTTTAAGGCACTCTTTTTCATTTTTTAAAGTCCAGCTTCTTGCTATAACTTTTCTGAAACGAAGTCGCTTCTGATTTTAACTCGCATAATTTCGCCAAAAGTTAACAAGATTTATTGGACGGCTGGTGTAAGTTCAAAGGTGGCCGGGTCGGGACTGGAGCAGCGCGACAAGAGCGGTAGAATTGAAAATTATTTTTATTCTTTGGCGGATTGCATAAACTGTACTCTGAATGTAGCAACATGCCTAACACTTCAGATGGTAGTGATGAGAGTGAGATGGAGTGGATGATGGCTCGGTCTGCGAGACTGAAAAGGGCTTATAGAGATAGGCAAGAAAGAGCGAGAAGCTGGTCAGACGGGAGCGACACTGTGACAAGAAGCAACAAGAAATCGAGGGGCAGTCCGAGTAAGCAAAGACAAACAGAGCAACCGCAGGGGAATGAATGGAAAGTAATGATTGAGTTTAATTGGGATGGTGGTCATTATCACCCCATTAAACTGACAAAGGCCATAGAGGAGGAAATCGGGAGTATTAAGTTAGCAAAGTTTTTGAACAATAAGAGAGTGCTAATACATGCGGTGAACAGACAGCAACAAGAAAAAATCCACAAAATGACAATGCTTGCAGGGGAAGGGATGAAGGCATACATCCCTGGAACGCTAGCAAAGTTGAGAGGAGTAATCTCAGGGGTACCACTAAATATGACAATGGAGGATGTTAAAAAGGAAATTAAAGGAGGCAAAGTAGTTGAAGCTAACAGAATTAAGAGCAAAAGAGAAGGTACGGTGCAAGAAACAATGGCAGTGATATTACAATTTGAGAAAGCTATGCCCAAATCAGTGCAGATAGGCTACATGAGCTATTCTGTGAGAGAATATATTCCCAAACCACTTCGGTGTTATGCTTGCCAAAGAATGGGGCACACAGCACAGCAGTGCAAAGGAAAATTGAGGTGTGCTAGATGTGGAGGGCCGCATGAGTATGGAAAGTGTGAAAAAGATGCTAAAGTGAAATGTTGCAACTGCGGGGGAGAGCATAGTGCTGCTTATGGAGGTTGTGTAGTTCAGAGGGAAGCCAGAGAAGCCCAGAGAATTAAAATAATGGAAAAGGTATCCTATGCAGAAGCATTAAAGAAAGTAAGGATGGAGGGTGTGAACAGCTTGCAGGACAGTGGAAAGACCCAAAGAAACACAGCAAAACTATAAACATGCGGAGAACCAGGTCCTACCCCATGGAGGCCCTGCACTTGTGCACAGTGTTTGTACACACAAATGTAAAGTGAACGAAAACACTATGGTGGTGGAAAAAGCAAGCTTTGTGGCCTTTATATGTCATATAATAAATGTAGCAGCACAGTTGAAAAAGAAAAGTGACAGAATCAAGGTAATAGTGAAGGCAGCAGAAAAGTTTCTAGACATGAAAGGTATAAAAGCAGATCAGATACATGCAGTGTTGGCAACAACGGAAACAACAGAAAACGGACAAGCTGAGGCTTGAAGCCATTATCATGGTCCTGCTCATTCTGCAATGGAATGCTAGGAGCCTTGTAAGCTAACGGTCAGGAGCTTAAAAAGTATATATACAAACTAGAGGCTGTTCCAGATGTGATCTGTGTGCAGGAAACATGGTTGAGACCTCAGCTGGATTTTGTAATCCCAGGGTTCAGTGTAGTAAGACGTGACAGAGCTAATGATAACTGTGGAGGAGGTTGCGCTACATTTATTAAAAATGGGTTGGCGTATAGGGAAATTCCCTGTGAAGAAGAAATAGAATGTGTAATAGTGGAGCTGTATAGTCCAAGGAAGGATGGCAACTTTAAGTTATTTAATGTCTACAATCCGTGTAGAAGGTTAACCGGAGACATGTTCAGGGAAACAGCAGAGGATGTGTGTAAGAAGAAAATATGGTGTGGCGACTTCAATGCACACAACAGCTTATGGGGCAGCAATCATACAGATAGCAATGGAGATATAGTTGAAGAAATGATGGAAGAAAGATCACTGGTTTGCCTGAATGATGGCCAGGGCACAAGAATAAATGTGAATAGAGGTACAGTGTCATGTTTGGATCTGACATTAGTGTCTGATAGATTAGTGAATGCGTGTGAATGGTTTGTCAGAGGTGACTCTACCCTAGGTAGTGATCACTTCCCAGTGGTCACAACAATAACAAATGCAAATATACATATATATACAAGAGGAATGCCCAAGAGACAGATGGTGCTTTGATAAAGCAGAATGGCAGAAATTCAGAATTTGTTGTGAGCAAACAGCCCACCTAATTAAAATGGAGGGAAACATAGAGGAATGTACAAGGGAAATCACTCGGCATATCTTGAATGCTGCAAGTTTGAGTATCCCCAGGAAAACAATAAAGGTTGGAAGAAAGGTAGTCCCTTGGTGGAACAGGGAGTGTAGTAGAGCTATTAAAGAGCGAAATAAAGCATTGAGAACTCTAAAGAAAAATATGTCACAAGAAAATCTGATAAATTATAAAAGAAAGAGGGGGGTTGCTCGAAGAATAATTAAAGATACCAAAAAGAAAGCTTGGAGAGAATTTTGTTCCACCATCGGAAAAGAAACACAAGAAACAAAAGAAATACAAGACATTTGGTCTATGCTTAAGAAAATGAGTGGGAAAAGAAAGTATAACAAAATACCAACACTAATTAATGGTCAGGAATTAGCTATATCAGATAAAGAAAAGGTGGAGGTGTTAGGCAAGGCCTTTGCTGCAGTTCATAGTGGAGAACATCTTGGAGACAAACATAGACAGCAGAAGGAAAAGGCGCTCAGGGAAAACAAAAATGTGAGGGAGAGGAGAGAAGATATATCATCAAGTATAGATATGGAAATAACAATGGCAGAGCTTACATCAGCGTTAAAGGGAACAGGATACACGGCCCGGGAGAGGATAAACTTTGCTATGCCATGTTTAGGCAGCTCCCAAATGCAACGTTGGAAAAAGTGTTAAAACTTTTCAATAGAATTTGGAGTGGACGGGTTATGCCGAACTGGTGGAAAACAGCAGTTATACTACCGTTTAACAAACCAGGGAAGGACCCATCTAACCCTAGTAACTATAGACCTATAGCCCTCACATCCCACATGTGCAAGTGGATGGAAAAGATACTAGTTAATAGATTGACACGTGTTGGAACAGAGAAGAATTTACAGAAACTACCAGTGTGGATTTCGGAAAGGTCAATCCACAGCTGATGCTTTAATTAGAGTGAGCAATGACATGGAAAAGACCCTAAAAATGAAAGAAATAATGGTGATCGTATTCTTCGATATAGAAAAGCATATGATTCAATGTGGGGGGAAGGATTACTTATACAGCTGAGCCAAATAGGAATTGGTGGGAGGATGTTTAACTGGATAATGAATTTTTTGACGGACAGGAAAATAAGAATTCAAGTTTGGTCAGACATCTCCACTGATTTCAGGGTGGAAAATGGCACACCGCAGGGGAGTGCAATCAGCCCTGTGTTATTTAATATTATGATAAACAATATTTTCGCAAACCTAGAGGGGTGTATTAAATCAGCACTGTATGCAGATGATGGGGCCATTTGGATGAGAGGAAGAAATATATCTCATGTGATAGGAAATATGAAGAGAGCAATAAATCAGGTAGAGAAGTGGTCATATGATTGGGGGTTCAAGATGTCAACGAGCAAATCCTGCTACATGGTGGTCACTAATAAACGAAAAATTGATATTGAGAATCTTTCACTATATGGTCAGACATTAGAAAGAGTAACAGAGTTTAAGTATCTAGGATTATGGCTAGACTGCAAATATCTATGGAAAACCCACGTGGAACACTTGGAAACAAAATGCAAAAAAGTAATACAGTTACTACGAGCAGTAGCCGGATCTGACTGGGGGGCGGATAAACAGTCGTTAATGGACATATACAGGGCATTAATGAGGCCAACATTAGACTATGGAAGTTGTGTGTATGGAGCAGCAGCTAAGACTGTCCTACAAAAACTGGATAGGTTACAGTATAGAGCCCTTCGTGTGTGCACCGGTGCTATTAAAACAACCCCCATTAACGCTTTACTCATTGAAGCAAAAGAGACTCCACTGGAAATAAGGAGAGAAAAGCTGGCATTGGTTTATTGGGCTAAGTTGAAAGGAAGTGGGGAAGAAAATCCTGCAGCAAGGACCATACAAAACTGCTGGGAATACTCTAAGTTCCAGAGGAAAGGGTTTGGATGGAGTATGAATGAATGTGCCAAAGCATTTGGAATTGACAATATTGAGTTTGCCCAGCCCACTCCAGTCAGTAACATTCCCCCTTGGCTCTATCCTGAGGCTAAAGTAGACATGAGTTTACTCGAAATGAAGAGAGAATGGAGTATGAATGAGGTTGGAGTTAAAACAAGTGTGTACCTGAGGAGCAATTATTTTAGTTACCTGAAAATCTATACAGATGGGTCTGAAAACACGAGTGGGCATGTGGGAACTGGTGTATATATACCAGAATTTGGAATCAATATGTCCAAAAGGTTGTCTGATCAGTGTACACAGCAGAAATGGTGGCTGTAATTATCAGCCTTCAGTGGGTGGAGGAGGTCAGGCCAGACAGGGTGGTGGTGTGCACTGATTCGGTGGCTGTTCTAGAAAGTATTCAAACATCAAACACTACAAGGAAAGATCTATTCATTGATATACAGCATAGCTTGCTTCGATTACACAGGGGTGGTGTGGAAGTGCAGTTTTGTTGGGTACCAGCACACCAGGGGGTGAAAGGAAACGAGGCGGCTGATAAACTAGCAAAAGGGGCTCTGGAGAAGAACATAACAGTACAAATACCTCTTGGGATAGGGGAAGGGAAAGCAGTAATTAAAAAGAAAGGAACTGAAATATGGCAGAAAAGGTGGGAAGAAGACCAGAAAGGAAGGAGCTTATACAAAATACAAAAAACAGTAATAACAAAGACCTATGAGGAAAAGAAGAGAAGGGAGGAAGTTGTTATAATGAGACTCAGGGTGGGACATACAGGGTTAAATAACACTTTGTATATATTAGGGAAAAGGAACAATGATTGGTGTGAGGGGTGTGGAGTGAGTGAGAATGTTGAGCATGTGATATTGAATTGTAGTAGGTATGCGGCTGAGCGAGAGCAGCTCCAGGAGAGAGTCAGAGCAGCAGGGCATGAGTGGAGTCTGGCAGGACTGCTGGGAACAGAGGGGGAGGCAGAAGGTGTAAGAGCAGTCAGGAGGGCGCTCTTTACTTTCCTATCAGACACAAGACTGATAGGAAGAATTTAGGAAGTTAAGGGCATGTTGTTACACACTCGTGTACAGTAGGTGGCGGTATGCACCTAAAAGTTGTTTTCGATCCGCCATTAACCTCAAAGAAGAAGAAGAAGAAAGTTAACAAAGGAGGAAACACTATTCAGACTCACCTGCGGCCTATTACCCGCGATGCCGCAACGCCCTGTAGTGAGTCCACTTCACTGCCGGAGGCTAGCGATACACAGCCCACGCTGACGGACGTCGCCTCACTTAAAACTGAGCTCCTTTCCACTCTCCGTGAGGATGTCACTGCTATATTTAGAACAGAGCTACAGGCAGCCCTGGGCGAAAATCTTTTTTCAATCAAGACTGAGCTTCTCGCGATGAAAAGTGAATTATCCTCCAGCATATCGGCTGTGCAGCAAAATTTCGTTGGGCTTAAGAGCACTGTGGCGGAGATGGAGCAGTCTCTGTCCACTTGCACCGACGATATTTTGTCCCTTCAAACTAAAGTGGAATATTTGACGAAGGAAATGGTGAAGTTAGAGGACAAGTGTGAGGATCTGGAGTCCAGATCGCGCCGTCAGAATATTCGGATCATCAGTGTCCCGGAGGACGACTCTGCTGCTGCGTCTGCCGCAGGTGTGTAGAGGCTGCTGATGGAAGCCTTCGCGCTCGGGAAGGAGCCGCTAGTGGAGAGAGCCCATCGGGCTCTGATGCCCAAGCCCAAACCAGGTGATCGTCCCCGCGCCATAGTGGCCAAGCTCCACTATTACACTGACTGTGCCGATATTCTCAGGAAGGCGAGAGAGCTACAGCGGATTAAGGTACGAAATATGACCATCTCCGTCTTCCCCGACCACACTCGGAGGACGGCACGGGCTCGTGCTGCTTTCAGTGAGGTTCGCCGGCTGCTGCGCGATATTGAAGGAGTCAGGTTTGGTCTCCTCTACCCGGCGCGGCTGCGCATCACTTATGAGGGTGTCCAGCACGACTTCACATCACCGGAGGAGGCCAAGACATTCATTAAGACATTATCCAGATAAAGGCGCAAGCCTGTGCGGTTAATTACTGTAGGGCTCTTTCGTCATGCATATCCTTCAAGTGTGATTTAAAAGTGTTGGTGAGTTGAGAAACATAACATACTCCTCCCTCATTATTACCATCTAATCTTTTTGTTTATTCCATTGAAAGACTTTGATTTTTATTTTATATTTTAAGGACCACACATGGACAACAGTATTTTTGTATGTTTATCAGGCTGTTTTGTTTTTATCTGGTTTTGTTTTTACCAAGGTGAATTTCACATTTGCGCTTTATTTTCCTATTAATCTAGGTGGGAGTGGATGGTAGGTTGTAAAGCCTGAGTCTCTATATCTGATAAGTTTTTCTTAAAGGTATGCATTACTATTATTGGGATCATCTGCCTTTCCTCCCCCTTTTCCTTTTCTGATTTATTATTCTTAGCTAAGGCAGCATCTACCTGTGGTTATGTGTGGTAAATAATTATTATTTCCTCCATCCTTTTGACTTTATCTCATTGTCAATAGTTATTGTGCCAGTGTATTTACGTATTTGGAGTGCCTTGTAGTTGATGTTTGAAATCTAGTGCTCTGCGGGGCTCCACCAGTTAGTTGTAGCTACATAGTTGTAAGCATCACTCTGAGGATGGCTCCTGTCGGAGCTTGCACTGCTGTTCCCATCGTTTGGGGATGGGAACACTTGATGTGCGTGATGGGTTTGGGTGGGTTGTGGGAATTTTGGGGGTTATGTCTCTGTGTTCTCTTATCCTTTTTTCCAGCCTCATCATTACCCTCTTTTTTTTTTTGTTTTGTTTTTTGTTTTTTTTTTTTTTTTTTTTTTTTCCCTTCTTCCGTGGGGGATTTTTCTCATGTACCTCTCCTTTTCTATCTCCAAACAAACCTCGATGATAAAAGATGACTGATACTAATCGCTCTAACTCAGACATTAGATCTTCAATCAGATTTTTGAGCTGGAATGTTAAGGGTATGAATAACCCAGTCAAACGATCAAAGATACTTTCCCACTGCAAGCGCTTAGATGCTGATATAGTATTTTTACAGGAAACGCATCTGCGTGATAAAGACCAAGTCAGACTTAAAGGTTCATGGGTTGGTAATGTGTTTCACTCAACCTTTAACTCAAAAGCCAGAGGAGTAGCTATTTTGTTTAATAAAAAGGTAAATTTTTTTGCCTCGAAGATTGTAACTGATAAGAATGGCAGATATCTGATTGTAGCAGGCAATATATACCATAATCCTGTCTTATTAGTAAATATCTATGCCCCAAATTTTGACAACCCAGATTTTATGAATAGATTATTTAGCACCCTCCCTTGCCTAGATACACATCATTTGATTCTGGCTGGTGATTTGAATCGTGTTATGAACCCAACCTTGGACCGTTCTCAACCTTGTAGTCTTACCCAGTCCGCTATGTCTAAGTCAATTTTGGATTTTACGTTACAGAATGGGTTCGTAGATCCCTGGAGATTTTATAATCCACAAGGTAGAGAATGTTCTTTTTTCTCTCAGGTGCACCAATCCTATTCCCGCATTGATTATTTTTTTTATTGATGCTTCTCTAATTCCCAAAGTGACCTCCTCTGAGTATCATTCAATTGTCATATCTGATCATGCGCCTCTTGGTCTCAATATAAAATTTTTGGAACGACCCCCTTTCCATTCAGCCTGGAGGTTTAATCCTCTACTTTTGTCTGATGATGCATTCAATGCCTTTATTATGTCCTCAATTGATGATTTTATAACCATGAACAAAAATGATACCATCTCTTATTCATTGTTATGGGAATCGCTCAAAGCGTATCTTCGTGGCCAAATTATTTCCTATTAGGCACACCGTAACAGAAGCCATAAGGCAAGATTAAATGAACTTCTAACTAATATTATGGATATTGACAGGCAAAATGCTATCAACCCATGTCAGAGTTTAGCTAAACAGCGGCACAACCTGCAGATGGAGTTTGACCTTCTTACAACAACGGATGCCGAACGACTTCTATTACGCTCCCGAGCTACTTATTACGAACATGGTGATAAGCCAAGTAGGCTCTTGGCCCATCAGCTGAAACGCCAAACAACGTCTCAATTTATTACGCAAATTAAAGATCCCTCTGGCAAGCCTGTCTCTGATCCCACATCCATCAATGACATATTCAAGAATTTTTACTCCTCTCTCTATGAGTCAGAATCATCAAACACAGCAGAAATGACTTCTTTTTTTCAAAATCTCGACATCCCCACAGTTGATCCCATTACAGTAAATGTGCTTAATGCTCCTTTAAGTTTGGAAGAAATTATGCTCTCTATCAAAGTCATGCAAAATAATAAAGCACCGGGCCCAGATGGATTCACTGTTGAATTTTTTAAGAAGTTTATCAATAAACTAGCCCCCCTCCTTTGCTCTGTTTATAATGAATCTTTAGATCATGGTTTGTTGCCCCCAACTCTAACCCAGGCATCCATATCCCTTCTGTTAAAGAAGGGTAAGGGCCCTACATCTTGTTCCTCTTACAGGCCTCTGTCACTTCTCAATGTCGACATTAAGATTTTGGCTAAAGTGTTAGCAATCCGTCTTGAAAAGGTTCTTCCTTTAATCATATCAGAGGAACAGAACGGCTTCATTCAAGGGCGTCAGCTGTTTTTTAATGTTCGAACCCTTTTAAATGTAGTTTTCTCTGATCACTCCACTTCAGTCCCTGAAGTAGTAATCTCGATCGACGCAGAGAAGGCGTTTGATCCGGTTGAATGGCATTATCTTTTCGAAGTACTGCACAAATTTGGCCTAGGGGACAGGTTTATATCCTGGATTAGACTTTTATATGCCTCTCCCTAGGCCAGTGTCGAAACTAATAATACCCGATCTAGTTATTTCAAACTCTCCCGCGGCACCAGGCAGGGCTGCCCCCTTTCCCCTCTACTTTTCGCATTGGCCATAGAGCCCCTGTCAATTGCTTTAAGATCTCTTCCTCAGTTTCGTGGTATCTCTCGATCTGGCTCAGAATTAAAATTGTCTCTTTATGCAGATGACCTCCTTTTATATGTATCAGATCCAACAACTAGCATTCCACCAATTTTATCTATTCTGGAGAGATTTGGTTCCTTCTCAGGTTATAAAATTAATGTCTTGAAGAGTGAATGTTATCCTGTAAATTCTCTAGCCCTAGCACTTCCACAGTCTGATATTCCTTTCAAGCTCAGCCCCTCGGGGTTTAAATACTTGGGGATCAATGTGACCCGTACCTTACCTTCCCTCTATTCTTCTAATTTTTCTCCCCTGGTCGCCCAAGTTAAGATAGATTTCCAAAGGTGGAGCTCTCTCCCTCTATCCTTGATTGGTAGAATTAATGTAGTGAAGATGAATGTCCTACCTAGATGTCTTTTTTTGTTTCAGTGCATTCCCTTGTTTTTGCCCAAACACTTTTTTAAATCTTTAGATCAAGCTGTAATTTCCTTCTTGTGGAATGGTAAGGCCCCCAGAGTAAGGAAATCATTATTGCAAAAATTTACATCTCATGGTGGCCTTGCCTTACCCAACTTTCTTTTATACTATTGGTCAGCACATATACATAAATTGACTTACTGGCTTCAGTCTCCAGAACTGTTATGGAGTAGACTTGAAATTCAGTCATTTGTCTCATCTTCACCTGCAGCCTTACTTACCTCTTCGCTGCCTATCAATCCTTCTAGCTTTACAAAGAATCCTATAGTGCTTTCCACCTTAAAGATTTGGTTTCAGTTCAGGCGTCATTTTAAATTTTTGGCAGCATCCACTATGATGCCCATTTTGAACAATCATTTATTCCCCTCGTCTCTCATCAGTAACTCTTATATGCTGTGGCAGAGCCGAGGCATAAAAGTTTTCAGAGTCCTCTATAAAGACGGCACTTTTGCTACTTTTTCAGACCTATCCACAGATTTTAATTTACCTACAACCCATCTTTTTATTTTCAAATTAGACATTGTGCATCTTCTCTTTTCTCATGTTACCCTTCCCTTCCCGCTAAGCAATCCTGGGATGACTTTTTGACCCTTAAGCCTACTCAGAAATCATTCATATCCAGTATTTATGACAAATTAATGGCTTTTGATAATCATTCAATCGTAAAAATCAAGAATGCTTGGGAGCATGAGCTTGGGACAAGTTTGACAGACCAGTGGTGGGATAAAGTTGTGCAAGCATACGCTCAATTACTCCGTGTGCCAGGCTACAGCTTATACAATTTAAGGTATTGCACAGAGTCCATTTTAGCAAATCTCGATTATCTGAAATATATCCAAACATTGCAGACCGATGAGACAGATGCCATGCCTCTTCTTGTAATTTGAGTCATGTTTTTCTTTTGCCCCAGACTACATAAATTCTGGACTGAGTTTTTTACTATTTTAACAAAGATTCTAGGAACTCAGATACAGATGGACCCTTTTATTGCTATATTTGGATTATCGCTTGAACAACTTAAAATTAACGCTTCACAATCAGAAATACTTGCCTTTTCATCCCTTTTGGCGAAACGTCGCATTTTACTTCTGTGGAAATCTCCAAAACCCCCATCTGTTTCTTTATGGCTTAAAGATGTTATGTCTTTTCTTAAATTGGAGAAGATAAATTTTACGGTGAGAGGCAGTTCTAACAGGTTTATTCAGAAATGGAACCCTTTCATAAACTGCTTTAAATCCTTACCAACCCTGTCCTTGGAGTAAGCCCCCCCCCCTTCATATCTCTTCTTTTGTTTAATTATTTACTTACTTATTTTTATCCATTTATTTCTTTTTCCCTTCTTTTCCTTGCTTTCTTCAGATCTGATTTTCATTATTTATTTACTTTCTCTTCTTTTTCTCCAATTTAGTTTGTTTAATTTGATAATGTTTGATAATATTTTGGTGATTTATTTTTATAATTCCGAATGCAGAGACACTGTTCAGTGTTCTATGTAAAGAAGAAAAAAAATGGGATTAACTTGATTCTGTACTGCTGTTATTTGCCGATCCCTAATAAAAAGATTTCTAAAAAAAAAAAAAAACAGTCTGAATCACTGGAATTCACCCAGCCACATCCTAAATTTGTTTAAAGCCTATCACCTGGACACGTGATTACACCCGTCCAAACATCACAGCCTTCTAAGCATTCAGCTGCCATCATCTTAGTGCCATTGTGAACAGCTAGTCTGTATAAACAGGTATTTCCATAACGCATGAAGAAAACTTCCTAATTTTGTCTTTATATCACTGCTATACTGTCTGAGTAACCCCAGCTGATGTCCAATATAGAAAAGAGTTTCCTGTCCCAAATATACCTCCCAGATCCCCAAATACACTTCGCTGCTTTCGCTTCTCGGCTGCCCCCCCTGGGTCCCACCTCGTCCCACTCCCTTTGTCACAAGTCATCAAAAGGCCTAGCCACAGAGTAGTCATCTTTACAAATATCTATGAGTTGTGTGTTTAAGTCTCCCAGGTTCATAACAATTGCTAAAAATTCCCATTGTACATTATTCACACGTGTGTGGGTTTGGAACAGAGACGATCCCATTAGCTGGCGGAGGCCACATCCGAGAGCATTCATTCTCGCATATTTGACCACTGTTCACTGTCCATCCAGGAATGCAGTCGCACCGGTAACTTCCCAGTGTGTTGATGCAAACCTGCTTAAAGCCACATGGTTGTCCTTTTCTGTATTCATTGTTGTCCACACAAGAAGATAGTCCATCACCAGTGAATCCTTTATAACATTTACATTCCTCTCCATTCCTGTCAGTCCATTTTTGACATGTGGCTGAGGCATAGCAGTTTGCATTGTAGGTTCTGTTGTGGCTGAGGTATGAGGTCCCATTGCTGTACATCATGCATGCCTGGTTGTGGTTTGGCAGGTAAAATTTAGGAGTATTGGAAAAATAAAATATGCAATAAAAAGTAAAAATAAAAACAAAATATAAAATATGCAATAAAAAGTAAAAATAAAAACAAAATATCCTTCCGTCCCCCCTTGATGCTTTTAAGTCCACGTCCTGTCTTGGTACCTGAAAAACATCAAGTGCAGTATTTATTCTTATGGCAGTTTAACATTTGGACCCAATTTACATTGGTCTGCATGATACCATTCATACCCTACTCCTTTCCTCCCCTTCATTGCAACCTTAAGATTTCCCTCCCCGCAGGTGTCCACAATTTCATGTGGCCCTGTCAATTTGCATCCCAAGGTCCTCTCTGAAGGTAATGTTTTACCATGAATTGATCACCTACTTCAAATTTATGTGTACTGGGTTTGACCCCATCATCCCATCTATGTTTGTTGGTTTGGTGCACTAAGCCCATATTGTGAACAACAAAGTGGAATTTGTCCTCCAAGTGGCTCTGCACATTTTTCAGAATTTGAGCTGCAATTTGTTTGAACTCATGCAGCATTTTATTCATGTGCTTATATGTTAAAGGTGGAGCAGATGGCGAGGTTTCTGACTGTGATATAGTTTTTCCTCTGCTTTTCTGCTGTGGACTCTGTCCTGCTGCACCTCCACCCCGCAACCAGCAGTCTCTTCTAAAATGTCTAGTCTTACCACAGTTGTGACAAGCATCTCTAGATGTCCTACGGCCCTCATTAGTAGCTACAGCCGAAACCTTCTTTTTATTAATGGGCACACTGTGTGTAATTTCATACCAGCCAGATAGAAGACTACAGACTTCTAAATAGGTCAAATTGTTTGCTTTCTGTTTTTGATTCAATGCAAGCTTTGTTGCATCATTTATAATGTCATCATATTTTTGTATGATTAATGCAAGGAATACCGGATCATTCCTGCCTGGATTTTGCATGCCAGAATTCCTGGTGTAGCTAGTAAACAAGCGGTTAATGAAAGCTATTGGATTTTCACCTCTATCAGGTGTGGTGTTCTGTATTTGTTTCCAGTTGGGCTGTGGATTGCCAATCATAGTCATCAAAGCTGACTCTCTCTGCTGAGCATTTGCCCAAACACCATCTACAGTACCTTTAATATGATCTGGCAGTGTCTGAACTACATCAGCTGGAATAGTTAACTGCATGATCTGACAACAATCCTGGTCATATAAGGTATGTGCTGTAGCCTGGCGTTGCAATTCCGCCAAATAGTTTTGAGGATCAGAGAAACCATCCCATTGACCAATGTTTTTACACAAATTACTTAGCTCCACAGTGGACAAGGGAATACGTTCCCGGACTGACTCGTATTCATAATTTGTAGCAGCATTGCCCTCAGTTGCTAGTGCTGCTCTCTTTTGGATTTTGCGCTCTCTTATGCGGAAGGGAGCCGCTTTTACTGAACCTGGAGCTATTTGACAATCAGGTGGGTTTGAATTGGCCTCCTCTGAAGGATTACAACTGCTCTCTGAGTCAGAGTACTCTGGTAAGTTAATACCCAAAGCAGCCACATGGCACTGAAATTGCTTGAGCTTATCAGCATTATTGCCCTTAACACCTGATCTACGTGCAACCTCTTGATTTTTCACACTTCTAGCCCATAGCATCTCGTAAGCATTTTTGAATTTTTCTAGCTGCTTGTTCAACATGGCGTTAACATTTTTTGAATCCGCCAAGTTTGCTCTCAGTGACGCCAACTGTTTCTGCAGTTCAATACTGTTATGTGCAGCTAAACAGCGCTCTGCCTGTCCTGCAGCAGCCTCACTTCTAAGGGCCGCCACAGTCTCCCTAAGTGTTTCTATTGTTTGCTGCTGTTCAGAACACTGTTTCTCTGCCGCAGACAAACGATGTTTCATTTCCATTTGGCCTTGTAACAAAGCAGCTAGAACATTTGCATGCTTGCACTTTTTATTCTTACAGTTACGATTGCGCTCTGCACATGCTTCCTCAAGCCAAGCGAGAGGATCTGATTTATCTAACAGAGATCCATAGGATCCCTCTTTGCTATGTTTTGCAACATAGTCAATGGCCCACTCCATCATTGTAGGTTCTGAGTACTTTGTGCACAATCTACCTACAGTGGCGGTTTATCTCAAGGACACAGGATAAATGTGGGAGACCCTGCTGGTACGTTCACTAAAAAGCCCAGTTCCTCTACAAACACACCTCCCGCTTAACCCTGTTAAGCTAACTTAACTGTTAAACAGGTATAATTTCATCATTAAAACAACAGGAGAACTCTCATGCCTAAGTCTTGAATTTGCTCCTAGTCCTGTGCTATTTTGTTCACTTTTGCCACAGCTGGCAAATCCCAACCATAATCTCAAATTATTATCCACAGCAGGATAATGCAGAAAAACCAGTTAGACTTACAAAGTCCCCTTGGTTCGTCGAAAGGAGGTTTGGGATGGAGGGCCCGTCTGTCTTTCTTTGCAGCAGTAAGCTTGTCTCCTCTCCGTGCGGCAAGAGATGAAATGGCTTGGTGTTGCTGTAGAAAATTCCTTGATTTTTCGTTGATGTTAAAATGGAAATGTCCTCTAATCGTCCCCCCTTTTTGTCCGATGCTGGCTCGCCAATTTATGTAGGAATTTGGTCCTTTGTGAAGTAAACCGGTAGTCCCAAAGTTCAGGTCAACAACAATTTATTTACAGAGCAAAATAGTTTTCTTTACAGTAACATACCGGGTAAAAGCAAAGCAAGGCAATTACAAATTACTGTCTGTCAGGAAGCAGCTTTATGCCTGTGGAATCATTTTTATATTGATTCACTTAATTATTATTAATTGTTTATCCTTGCTTACTCTTACTTTTACTCTTGCTTAGTTTCTCTCAGGCCTCAGTGTGCACCCTTGCATGTCTCTGATTAGCCTGGGCCTGCATAACTGTAAGTTTCCATAAATCTGACCAGTGCGTCATGGCATATAGCTTATCTGGAGCCATGCGGACCTGATGGGCCCATAACAAGGGCAAGATGTTCTTTCTCTCTCTCTTAGTTTATGTGTTTACAGAAGAAGGAGTGCAAGGAGAGCCGGAATGCGAACAAGACGACCTGCAGTTATGATAGCGAGGAATCACCTGTCTTCTCTGCGAGATGTACGCATACCTCAGGGGCGGCTTGACGTGGGTTGCGTGCGACTGCAAGAGTCTTCCAGATTACATCATGATGTGTAAATCAGCACGGGGGGGAGAAGAACGTCACAACGTTTTCCTACAAAAGCCACAGAATCAGAAACTGTCCTTATCCTTGTTTGACTGGACTTGTTGTGTGCGGGGATCCTTTTTCTGCAGAAAAAGTAAACCGACCTTTGGCTTAAAAATATTAATTCCTTTGTCTGAGTTCTTTTTGAGAAGGTGATACCAGGAATATAAAATCAAAATTCCTACAACAATACCTCTCCTGAAGCCAGAGTACCAATGAGGTGGCAGGTAACCAAATGGTCATTGTTACATCAGCATCATGTCTGCTAACCCTTCCTGATGAACCGTCGGACCCCCCTGTGTGCTTCCTTGTTTCCAATGGGACTAAAGACATCAACAGTCATGCATACTGAGGCCTATTGTTTAACAGTAAACTGGTGGTTATTGTCACCTCTAAGTGTATTTGTCTGCATCCCATTTGGTTACAGTCAGACATTAATCACCACCCCCCTTGATAAGTTTCCATCCCCAGGAAGCCAATCCCAGTTCAAGTCAACACCTTGGCACATTGGGGAAGCTTTGATCTACTAAAATGCCTTACACTGTGATCAATTGGAACAGAATTAATTTAATGACAGCTCCATTTTGTGTTCAATCACGTTGTCTTTGTCTTGTACTGTATCAAAAATTGTTGGATGATCTGAAAGATGTATCAGACTCCATTTTGAATATTTACGCATTCCTTTCCACCAATGGTCACTCATATCAGAGACTGTCTGCCAGTAGTTTTGCTCTGTCTGGAGTGTTTTCCATCTGTGTAGACACATAAATGCCTCTGGCTTGTATAACCTATTATAATACTAATATATACATTTGTGATGGCACTAGGTTCATCGGCGATAAAATACGTGGTACAGACATCCCAAGTTTTATGTGCGTGACAGGACCTTTAAAACCATAGGTCTGAATTGCTTGAAAGTCTTAGGAGTCAGAGATGTAAAATGTGAATGAATGTAAAGGCTATGCACCACACAATAGACCACACTGATGGGTAAACCAGAACCAGTCACCTTTTTACATTTACAGACCTGCCAACATAACCAAATTTTTTGAGTGGCTACATTCAGCCCATAGGCATGCACAAGGGGGTGGGTACAAGGGCCACCCCCCTCAAATTGAAATTAAAGGCAAAGAAAACATTTGTTCCAGCTTTTACCCAATAGAAGAAAATGTTCTTTTCGTTCCAGAAATACTAGTTGTGATTTTTATGTACCAAGTAATCAAATGTCAAACCTCTGAAATGCAACTCATTCCCACAAGTTCATGAATGCCGCCATACCGTATATTTTAGCGAATCAAAAAATACTTTGAGTGACAATGTCCTGGATGTTATGATGCAATTGTACATCAGGAAATCAGCTGATCTACATAAAGTGTATTCAAATTAGTCTTGATTATCCCTCGTGCTGCAGCTTAATTTTACGCCGAATGATCAAGGTTTGATATTACCAATCATTATTAGAACCTGAGCGACAAAATCAGTCATAAGGCAGCTGTGTGCTACAGTTGGTTGCTCCAACAAAATGGGAAACTCAGACCTACCTGTGGGCATAAGCTTGCACAGATTTGCCTTAGCGAAGCCCTGACAGTGGTTGCACATCGTACAATGGAACTTTGTCCTATAGAGTCACCAGTTATGTTCTGTGCACATTTTACCCAGTTGTATCAAGGAGCGCGTTTACACAAAATATGGAACTGAATTGCCCCGTGAATATCGGAAGATTTTGAAAGATGATGCCGTGCCAACAGAACTCAGTCACCGCCAGGCCCCCAAACCCAAGCGCCTGTTAACTTCAGCTAGGCTGGAAAAACGACAGCATCAGTTACAGAAAGAACAGGTAGGCTTTCCAAATCTTAGGTCAGCTTATGTTTATGACTTTCCACAGGCTGTAAGAGTCCTCTTGTTCTGGAAAAGTCTGTTTGCCATTTTGAATGTCAGCTAGCACAGCAATGCGTGTGCTCTATGCCCTTTGTTATTTAACCTCTTCCACCCTGGACTTGCCATCTGAGGGATTACAGCCCTGCTCTGACCTCGCCTTCAAGCGCATTATTTCTCCAATCAAGATCCCATTTATGTTTCCTAATTAGCAACGAAGTGTTAATTCTTTCAGTTTCCAGGATCAATCAGTGGAATTACTTTCCATTTGTCCTTACCTTCCATTATTGTTCACTGCAATAGTTATCAAGCATTTTCCTACCCACATTAATTGTGACAGAAAACATTAATGTCTTTCAAAGCTTCTGAATTCCTGTAGCTGACAAAATGGTATTTTTTATTAAGAAGTCTTAATTCAAAGGTCCACCAAGTCATTTTTTGACAAAAAATAGAAAAAATAACAAAAATAATCAATCTTCGATGAAATATGTTTAAAATTATGAATATTTCCATGAACAATCCAATTGCTTTATAAGATGAAAATGAGCTATTTTATTAACCCTTGCCATATAGTGGATAGGGATATAGGAATAAGTGCCTGCCCGCCCTCTATTCCAGGCCAAAACGCCAAACTGTTCAGTATTTCTCAACAAAATTTGACATGCAGATACGTCTTATTGTGTATCCCATTTCATATTTCTGCCCATCCTCATGTGTCCATCCCTTCACCACATTTTTATTTCCAGGCCAGATATCAGCAGTCCAGTTATTTTCCCGAGCCAGAACTCCTGAACCATTCAATATTTTTCTGCTAAATTCTATATATGGCTACATCTTATTGTGTAGGTGTGCCTTTTGATACTTGAGTCAATCCATTTGTCCATCAGTCTGTTTGCCGCTCCACTGCATTTTGTTTCCAGGCTAGATATCAGCCATCCCCTTCTTTTCTGGGCCAGATCTCCTAAATCGTTCAGTATTTCTCGAAATACTTTTCGATATGTATAGCTTTTCGCATGTAGATGTGCCTTTTCATACTTCCATACATCTTCCTGTCCATGCCTCCGCTGTCCATCCCTCCACAGTCACTGACCGACCCCGCTTAGGGCAGCTACGAGTGACCATGCTAGCTCAAGAGTGCCACATCTGGTGGCCCTTCAAAAACCCAGTTTTTGCCCATTTATGCATGGCTGCCCTTAGTGGAGTCGGTCAGCGACAGTCCCTGTTTTCCACTCTAAGACAGAAACAGGGAAATAAAGTGCCAAACTAGAGGCACTCATAGAGGGCAATCCTCCGCCAAGGCAGCACAATCCAAATCTTCGTGAGTGGGAGCAAAGTTCAGTGACCGCGTGTCATACGATTTCAAGATGGCTGCCGTGGCGGCCATATTGTTTCACTGATCGCGGTGAAAATCAATAGGGTCCATCCTTGATGTAATAGCAAAGCACCCACAAAATTCCAGACAAATCCATGCAATGCTTTTTGAGTTATGTTGTTCAAAAACAGACAGACAGACAGACAAACAAACACGGGCGAAACATAGCCTCCGCCCCAACGTTGTTGGCGGAGGTAAAAATGACACAGAGGCAGGTGCCCCCAGTCAGAAGTTAGAGTTCCTACTCCTGTTGATGGGCAAAAAATGGGTTTTCTGTTGGGGCCGTGTGCATGTATGTTTTGCTCACGTAGACGGCGTCAAACGATACTTGCACTCACCCTCAGATGTCTCGGACCCCTCGTTTCATGATCAGTTTGGGTTGTTGTCCGGAATCTGTCACGTACAGGCTGTAACCAGATGTGGTGCTCTTGAGCTGTCATAGTTATTCATGGCTGCCCTAAGCGGGGTCAGTCAGTGACTGTGCATGTGTTCCATTCTCGGATAGACAGCCGACTGATTGTTGAACGGTGAAAGTGCAAATGACGCACCACCTCTCGGCGGCTGAGACCTGCCCGTAACATGCCAATGGCTCTTTTTCTCTCTCTTGTGTAAAAAGCCGTTCCATTTTCTTGATGCAGTAGCATTTTTCGTTTTTTTTGTTGTTTTTGTATATGATCAAAATTGCAAACCTTTCTCCTTTGCACATTTCTTCTGTTCTTTTCTTTCTCTTTCTGAACTGTACCCCAGATGGCTTTTGCTGCTTCATTCTCCCACTTGCTATGCCTTCCACACACAGGCGAGCCCATATATGCTCATCTCTAGCATGTTCTGACCCCGACTTGCTACACCTAAAGGGATTAATAGTCAAATTTTTGTCATTTCTTTGACTGAACGTTTAATTTATTTTTCATGTATCAGTATTGTGACAAAAAGAAGGATGCCAAAAATTGTACAAAAAAAAGTTTGACATCATTTTTATTGTTATCTATTTTATTTATTTATTTATTTTTCGGTGGCCACATATTTGGTGTCCCCCTATGTCGCCTGTAAGAAGGACTGCCACTGCCTGGAACTCGCATGTGCAAATACACCTCCCACCGCAACATCTCCAGCTGAAAACAAACACCTTCCCACAGCCCCATATCCAAATGCTAGAAAAACACAAGCTATTTAAAATACTGTGAGTGTTGCAGCCACCTTGCTGTGTTGCGCCAGAGGGGCATATTAGTGAAACTGTGTCCTACAACTTCACCTCATCTGGAGGCTGCGCACCACTGAGAGCTGCCAAGATATTGGTCACCATCACCTCCACCATTGTCTGACATGTTTCCATAGTGTGAGTGCCCATGTGAGGCAGAACAATGACATTTGGAAGGGCAAGCAGAGGGTGTTCCCTGTACAGAAAAAGCAAATGCACACAACAAAGAAATAAGCAAGTAAAAAGCCATTTTCAATTGTGTATAATAATATTGACTGAATGAAATCATCCCATCATTACATTAGTGCTCCAAGCATCTTGAAGTTCATGAAGCTTTATTCTTTAATCACAGCACAGGACCAATTTTGAAAAACAGTGAAGTGACTGATGGAGCACTGGAGGACTATCAATGAGATCAGCAGATTTCTCCACGACAGACCTTGGCAGCGGTTCAGGATACGTCACATCCAAGGCTGCAGCTCGGATCATCCTCCTTTGGAGGGAGTCGACGAGAGCATCTTGGTCTACGACATGACCTTTAATGGGAACAGCAGTGTGTCATTTTCCCTAAAATATTACCTCAGTATTTAAACAGAAGTAAAACAATCGCCAACAAGCTATTGTTTGAGCTTGAAAAGCATTTTAAATATTTTACTTCCAGAGAGATATGATTCTACTGTGGCATGTAACTACTTTAAATCAGGTATATAACATACAATAGTAATGTATGCATTTGCATGAGACAAACAACTAGAAAACTTTAAATGAAATTTTGAGTGTGCGCGATACTCTGTTAGTAATAACCCATACTCTAGGGGGCCTTGAGCAAGATACAGAACCTCCCAAACTGTTCCCTAGGCACTGCAGATGGCTACTCACTGCTCTGGGTGTGTGTTCATTGCTCACAGCTCCTAGTGTGTGTGTGTTTGAGAATGGTGGTGTGTCACTCTGTCTGTTAAAGATGCCATGGTTACCATTTTGATAGATAACAGCTGAGTCACATACGTCATTTTAAAGTGCTTTTGCCCTCAAACCACCCACACGAAAATACAAACTTTTTGGAACACTGTCAGTAGTATCATTAAAATAACATCACAGAAGGCATACTGAGGCTTTGCTGAACATTTCATAATGAATTTTGTGTCATTAAAGTTGAAAAAATTTAGCTCGCAAGCCATTTGAAAAAACTGACCCTGGCTGGTTTCTTGTGAAAGTCGGGTTGTCAGTTAATACGGGGTTAGATAAGAAATCTGTCCGGATTTCTTGTCGGTTTGGGGCTCAGATGGCTAAAAGTGTAGGTCTATTTGAGACCATTAATACATGAGAGGAACCATCATGAGTTATATTTTGATGTAAATATTATGTTTGTTGACTAACATTTGTGGGATACAGACCAAGGCAAAGACAAAAGTTTTAGATGATCATCAAGCTCCCCTCCACTGTAGTGATAATGTCATGCACTGAAGCTGTTGAACATAGACACCCATTGTGAACACCAACACGGGCCAAAAATGACCCAAACCGTAGACTGTGATTGTATAAAAACTGTAATTGCAATTAATATGCCGCCCTGAATAAGTAAAATCTGAAGTCTCACGACCCGTTAAAACTTTCAATCCTTTTTTAATATTGCGATATTTAGTAGATGTGTGCTGTTGCCTTTCTCGGTCAGGTCTCCCTTGTGAAAGAGATCAATGATCTCAAAGGGCTAATTACTTGGTTAAATAAAGGCAATTGAAGATAATTAAAAAATAATAAGATGAAGGAACCCCTTGCACTTCAGCCCCTCTATTAGCGGAGGCCAGCGCCCTCAGAAAGGACAGTACATACAAATAAAAGACGAGACTGGAGACGCACTGCGTCGAAATGTTAGTCTTGGCACCTAAATAAATTGATGCAAGTGATTTGAGTGCTCCAGTCTCGTCTTTTATTAACTTAAAAAATACTTGAATTCCACCACTTTTAGAGGTCATGAAGTCTTTGACTCACATAATCATAAGTTCATCAACAAAATTTGCTATGGCACTCCTACAATCTCATGTTTTTCATACCATTTTAGTACGGTACCTCTGCTGATGTTGATGAGTGTGCCAGTGGGCTTCATCATGGCCAGCTCCTTAGCACCAATCAGCTTGCGTGTTTGAGGCGTCAGGTTCACCACCACCATAACAAAGTCTGACTGCTGCAGCAGCTCTTC
Organism: Gymnothorax javanicus; assembly: GCA_029692085.1. Classification (NCBI taxonomy): domain Eukaryota; kingdom Metazoa; phylum Chordata; class Actinopteri; order Anguilliformes; family Muraenidae; genus Gymnothorax; species Gymnothorax javanicus. The sequence continues at coordinate 154,507,458 of CM056193.1, read as the reverse complement.
GATCTTTTCACAAAAATGTGCTCCTACTGCTCTTTCGTCTTCCTCCTTCCTTTGCACATGAAGTGAGACAGATGTTTGCTACAATCCAGATCTACAAAATGTGTTATGATTTTAAAAATGATGCAAACATAAGTTACAAGCCTCACCAAGGTTACCCTGCCCCAATACTAATGGAATAGCTGGAATAGGACCACTCAAAGATGATAGCGAGTAATGTTGCATGTCTAAGTCTGGAACTGAAACACGGTAAGCTTACGTGTTCGATGCAGGAGATACGGACAGGCACAAAGACCTGAGAAACTTTGACAAAGGCTGTATCGTTATAGCCAAATAAACACGTCAGAGCATCTCCGAAACTACAAGACTTGTGGAGATGTTCCCTGTAAGAAGTGGTGAGTACTAAGCAACAGTGGTCCAAAGAGGGACAAACCACAAACCAGCAACAGGGTGTTGGGCAACCAAGACTAAGTGATGTGCAAGCCAAGGGCAACAAAGGCTATCCTGTTTGGTCCGAGCCAATGTACGGGCTGCGATGGCGCAAGTCACAAAAAAATGGTAATGATGGTTCCGGTAGGAATGAGCCACAAGACAGAGTGCATCACCACCTGCAGCATATGGGGCTGCATAGCTGTAGACCAGTCAGAGTGCCCATGCTAGCCCCCGTCCACCACTGAAAGTGCCTACAATGGGCAGGAAAGCATCTAAACTGGACTGGAGCAATGGAAGAGGGTCCTGGACCATTTGAGTCCAGTTTTCTTTTACATAATGTATATAGGCTGAGTATTGTGCAGTGTTCACCGGGGGAAGAGGAGGCACCAATATGCACTGTGGGAAGAGGAAGAGCTGATGGAGGGAGTGCAATAATCTGGCTAATGTTCTCCTGGGACACCCTGAGTTTGGAGGCCCTGGGGATTGATGTGGACGCTAATTTTACACATGACACCTGATTAAACAATGTTGCATACCAGGTACAACAATTCATGACAACTGTATTCTCGGATGGCAGTGGCCTCTTTCAACATGATAATGCACCCTGCCACACTGAAAATTGTTTGGGAATGGTTCGAGGAACGTGATCAAGAAATAATTTTGCACTGGCCTCCAAATTCTCTAAATCTCAATCCTATATCAAGCAGCTGTGAGACGTGTTGAAATAAGAATTCCGATCTGCAGTGGCACCATCTTGTCTTAAAGAGCATTGTCTTAAAAGTACTGCATTTGTTTCTGATCATTAAAGCATAAAGCTGTACTCCTACCATCTGAATAATAAGTGAATCTGCTCAGGTAAATGGGTTATAATTGTATGTGTTTAATTTGTGTTTAATAAATATTCTGTTTAGTATTCTTGACATCCTTGTGCCACCCCTAGTTATTTGGTGAGTGTCCATATTTTCCTTTATGTCCATAGTGGGATGCCAGTGGTAGTGGCTAGCGACCTAGAATTAAGTTAGTCTAATTTACAGTCCATATAGGATTGTAGCCCTCCACTAAAATTTTTGGTCCTTCGAGCCGGAGAGGCTAGCACTGTCACCATGGCTAGTATTGGACACTCTCTAGGAGATAGGAACCCTCCCACACCAGAACACCCAAGAAGTCCCCGGCAGCTTCCCAGACGTTTAGACGATTATGAAGTTGACTTACCCTTTAGCTGCGGCATAGAGCAACCGCACAGAAGCAGCACTAGCAGCCTCATTCAGACTAGGAATAGCCGCATGTTTGGTCTACCTACTAGCCGTAGTGTAGATGACATAGCTAAGCTCGGTGCCACCCGCTCACTTCCCTATAGTAAGCTACACAGGTCTAACTCACCTGACATGTCTGATGTTGACGACACTGACGAGACATTGAGAAAGGGCAAGAGAGTCATTACGCCAACCTGCCCAGGTAGCCCCAGCTCAGTGCGCTCCTCAACGTCAGCGCAGAGTGACAACATAGAGCTGATAGAGCAAATTAAACAGCAGATAGCAGCCACAGACGAAGCTGTGCGTCGCCATAAAACAGCCGCGCTGCAGAGAGAGCGCATACAAGCTGGGCTGCAGGTAGAAAGAAAGCATCTGCAAGCAGAATGAGAGCACCTACAAGCTGAGAGAGAAAGAGCACAAACCCAGGCCTTGGTAGAGCTGGCTAGACAGAATGACGAAACAGCAAGACAGTCCATCCAGTTAGTGACTGAAGCCCTCAAGAATCAGACCCCACGGTCCTCTGCCCAATCCTCCAGAAGGCCGTCGTGCAGAGGGTCAAGACAACACTCCCCGGACCAACAGAGTAGAATGGAGCACGTGAAGGAGGAGGAACCAGCAGAAGTGGCTACTCAGTTAGCCAGCAGACTGCATGAACTGAAGGACGAAAGGCAAGACCAGACAACACCCCCGCCCCTCGATGTCTCCACCTACTCAGCAGGGGACAAACCTGAATTTGAGTACAGTGTGCCTCCTCGTGCAAGCCAATTACCTCTTCAACTGGGTGATCATAGTGTTGGGCCCCCTCTTTCAGCAGTCTGCCCGCCACCAAAACTCGTTCGGGCTAGCCGTGGACCTGCTCGTCCAGGTTGGCTGTCCCCGCCACGGAGTGGCCAGGGTCCAGCGCCCCCTGCTAAGTTCTCCCGCCAGTTAGTAACCCCAAATGTAGAAGAGCCCACCTTTCCAGATTTCACTAAATCGGACAGATCACAGTACACAGAGCTGCGCATGTGCTTGGGGACCCTCCTCACTGCATCCCATGACGAGCGGAACAAATATGCCCTCCTGTTGAATCATGTTAAGGTCCCACACACTCACAACATAGTACTAGCATATGCTCACTCCACTACCCCCTACTCAGACGCCCTAGCTACCCTTGATGACCGCTATGGGCGACCTTGGGATTTTGTCCTCCAAGAGCTCAGGGAGATAGAGAAACTTCCACCAGTCAAAGACGACCGAGCCCTAGATGATCTGTTCATTAGAGTGCAGTCTCTAGTCGGGATGCTTCAGTCCCAGCGAAAGAAGGGGTTTTGTGAGCTCCACGCCAGCTCCAGCGTGGAGCGCATCCTAGACAAACGCCCCAAGTTCAGATAGGAGAGGTTCAGGCGTCAGCGAAACTACCTCTACGCCTACCAACAAGAGCTGTCCCTGATCGACCTCTCAACCTTCCCCAGGATGGAGGTTCAGAGCCTGAGAATAGACACCCCCTTACGGGGCGGCATAGCACCACGAGATGGAGGAAAAATGAGCAGGAGTCAAGGGAGGCCAACAATAGTGATGCTCCAGACAGAAGACTCTGAACAGAACCAGACCCAATCAGACAAGAAGAAAGAGACTTCAACTCCAAAGAAGGGTAAGGGGAAGCCTCACTGCCCCTACTGCGACGGAGATCATTGTGCTGGAGATGTGCCCGCTAACACAAAGCATCCGAGTGCACCCTGAAGAAGTGCAACAAGTGCTAAGCTACTCACCTGAACACCCTGCATGACGTCAATCAAAGGGACGCAAGCAAGTCCGAGCCCAAGCATGAGTCAAGGGCGGTGGTGCACTACATAGACCCGGCGGAGAGTGAAAGCTCCAAAGTTATGCTGAAGATCGTCAGGGTACACCTACGTCATCGGGACAGAGTGCTTGACACCTATGCGGTGCTGGACAACGGGTCGGAGAGAACCCTGCTCCTCGTCTCAGCCGCCGACGAACTGGGCCTCCAGGGACGAGAGGAGAAACTGACTCCCCGCACAATCCGTCGAGACCTCAAGACCATCGAGGGTCGGTGAGTCACCTTCACCATGTCGCCATCCAACCATCCTAACAGGCAGTATAAGGTTAAGGACGTCTTCACGAGCCAGCACATCAGTCTGTCTGAGTACGATTACCCCATCCAAAGGTTACAAGAGAGGTTCGAGCATCCTTGACACCTGCCAATAACTCCGATCTGCAAAGTCGCCCCAACCCTCCTAATCGGATCTGACCATGCCAATCTCATCATCCCAGTCAGCACTGTATACCTGGGTCCCAGGGGCTGCCCGGTCGCCATCGAGACAAGACTGGGCTGGACTCTCCAGGGTCCCATTCCCTCTCCCACCAGTGGACTGGCTCCAACCCACTGTCTATACAGCAAACTAACTTCTGCCGATGCCACCCTCCTGAACCACATCAAACGACTATGGCAGATAGACGTTCTCCCCTTCAGGAATGAAAAACAGATGCTTTGATCTAAGGAGGATAAATATGCGGTAGCACTGCTGGAGCGGAAAACCACCAGGATTGAGATTGAAGGAGTACAGAGAAATGCCACCTCACTCCTAAGTAGAGAGAACATGCCAACCCTGCATGTACCGAAGGGAGTGGTCAGCAACTACCTGCAGAACACCGAGAGACAGTTGGTCAAGAACCCACAGCAGGCCGCAGTCTACAGAGCAGAGATCAATAAGCTGGTGGTGGCTGGTCATGTCAGGAAGATAGAAAAACTCGAGGCTGAACAATCAAAGGAGTCTTGGTATCTGCTACCCCACAAAGTCAGCCACAACGAAAAACATCGAGTCGTTTTTAGCTTTCAGGTTCGAAGACAGTGTCTGAATCATTACCTCCTTCACGGTCCCACTCTTTGGCCATCCCTCCTTGGGGTCCTCCTGCGCTTTCGGCAAGACAAGGTGGCCATCAGTGGAGATGTTAAAAGGGATGTTCCACTAAATTCACCAATTGGAAGAGAACAAGCCCTTGCTGAGGTTCCTGTGGAGGGACAACCCAAGTGATGAATACCCCTCAATCTACCAGTGGGAGGTGCTGCCCTTCGGAAAAATGGGCAGTCCGTGCTGTGCGACCTTTGCGCAACAGCGGCACGTCACCAAAGACCAAGAAGCAGGAGAGGATGTTTGCTACAGTGTCGAAATGTCGATAACTGTTTGCAAAGTGTCGCAACCGAGGAGGAGGCCAGAAACATCCTGATGAAGTTGAGGGCTGTGTTAGCATGGGGTGGATTTGACCTCAGACAGTGGGCTACCAGCAAACCCAGTGTCCTCAGTCAGCTCCCCCCAGAAGCTAAAGCTGAGAGCAGTGAGACCTGGATGATGCAGAGTCCTGCAGAGGCTCATGAGATGACCCTGGGCCTCATCTGGCACTTCAAGACAGACACTCTCCACTACCGATACACCCCACCTGAGATGAAGCAGATCACCCAGAGGACCATCTACAGCACTCATGCCAACCAGTACGATCCACTTGGTTACATCCTCCCACATACAACCAGGGCCAAGGTGCTGGTGAGAGAACTATGGGCTAAGGAACAGGGCTGGGATGACCCCCTCCCCGATCACCTCGCCAAGAAGTGGAGAGAATGGGAGGAAGAGCTCCCTCTACTTCGTGAGATCAGCCTGCCCCGGCGTTATTTTCCTCTGACTGTCAACCTGGAAACCAGCAAGATAGACCTGCACATTTTCAGTGACGCCTCTGTGACCGCGTATGGTTCTGTGGTTTACCTCCGAGCGATGGACAGAGCTGGTGATGTCCATGTGGCCTTTGTCCTGGCGTGCTCCAGAGTGGCCCCCCGGAAACGGCAGTCAATCCCTCGTCTGGAGCTCTGTGCAGCACTCGTCGGCGCGGAACTCGCCAAGATGGTGAAGGAAGAGCTAACCCTGCTGCTGCACGAGATGTTCCTGTGGTCAGACTCCATGACTGTGATCACCTGGCTCCAGTCCCAATCCTGCCGCTATAAAGTCTTCGTAGGAACCCGGATCTCAGAGATACAGGACCTAGTAGGCGTGGAGTGTTGGAGGTACGTCGACACTGGACATAACCCAGCAGAGATTATTACAAGAGTGGACACCCTTGCTTTAGCCTGACTCCGCCAGCCTTCGTACTTCCGCTTAACTTCATTTCACTTCAGTACTCAGTCTGGTCACTCGGAGCTCTGCCTCGTTTACCTCGGCAGAAAGTACGCCGGACCAACCAACGAACAGAAGGCGTGGCCGAGAGCCATGACGTAGCAGCTGCGCCAAGTTTGAAATTGTAGTCTCCAAAATCAACAATGGCCACGGACATAGATACACGGGAGGCCATTCGCTCTGTCGTGGAGAAAATCCCGGGTAGCTATCAGCGACTTATAGGCACAACAAGATGAATGTTTGGTTAGTTTTTTTTTTTTAATGGAAATGATGTTGTAGTGCTACTCCCTAAAGATTGTCATATCTACTTAATAGCCATCATGAAACATATGAAATAGGCACCCTGTTCATCTCTGTGACAGACAGCCAAACAACCTCAGCTAGCTTGTAGCTTCTAGTGTTACATTGCCCGCGAATTTCACACTATTTAATTTGGCAGCGAACTTTTTAAAAGCCGTGTTTTTGTTCATGTCACAAGACCTATTCACTGTCTCAGTGTTATGTTGTCATTATCCATGAATGAAATGGCTGTCTGAGACAGCCAAATGCTTAGAGCCAAACTATGTTACTATAAGGTTAGATTGCGAGCTCGGTATGATGTTAGCGCAAGTATGGTTAACGGTTCAGTTTTCGTGTCAACGCAGATTTCGTCCTGATGTAAATAATGCGCTATTCTCGCCGATTCTGCTGTTGGTTTCGGGTCTCTTACGTTTTTTTTTTTTAACAGCAGCAGTATCTGCAGGAAAAACGATAGCTCAACAGTTTGTTTCTTGTAAGGAGAACAGAAAGAGCACCTTTGGTTCTTTTAAGTGAATGAGTGAAGACTAAAATTTGGTAGATGGGAATATGTATGGGTACAGTATTAACTTTAATGTACTGATCAGTTTGTTTTCGCTGCATTCCTGGTATGAAGGACTGTGTTTACAGCAGAAGTACTAGGCGGCTGAGCCGGCGCATAACATACGTTGTCGCCAAACGTTAGTGATTAGTTTACGGGTACACCAATGATTTTAAATTTCAGACAAGCACCCACTCACCAGGAAATAAACACTTGTCAATGACGACTGCCCAGACTCTGTGTACGAAGCAAAGCGAAGTGGCAGAGTCTGGTTTTACCAGGCTACCCTTGCTTCCCTGTCCCAAACAAACCCCTACAGTCATGGACCACATTTCCTCCGGCTGCCTGAAGAGGAATGGCTGAAGCAGCCATCCGTGGTGGAGAGCTAAAACGAATCCAAGCTGAAGAAATCGCTCTTTTGTGGACTGAGTCAAGCCCCCATATCTAAGGGCCCTAACATGGATGACTGCTCTACACTTGAGTGCTTACAGAAGAAGACGTTCTTTTAGCACTACTCAGAGCTCCCAGCTACGACCTACCTCAGTGCAGCAGACTATGATGAAGCTGAGCTACAAGTCCTGAAGAGACCCCAGAGGGACTCCTTCTCAGAGGATCTAGAGTGCCTTCAGAGAGGGAGGCCCATCCCATCAGATAGCAGACTTCTCGAACTAGCCCCAGAACTTGACTCTCAAGGCCTGATCCGAGCAGGGAGCAAGCTGCGATGGGCCACGAATCTGGCTGAGGATGTGAAACATCCCATTGTACTAGGAACCAGACACAGAGTCACCGAGCTGATCATCCAGAAGTATGACCAAGCTGTGTGCCACGCAGGAGCAGAGAGGGTTTTCGCAGAGATACGGCGATGATTCTGGATCCTTCAAGGAAGAGAAGCCGTACGCCGGTTTCAGCGAACCTGCAGTGAGTGCCAAAAATGGAGAGCTCAGCCTATCATACCTCAGATGGCTGACCTGCCGCCCTGTCGTCTCAAGGTAGGAGAGAAGGGGTTCCATTCGATTGGTGTGGACTGTTTCGGCCCCTTCTTAGTCAAGAGAGGAAGAGGGACTGAGAGGCGGTGGGGGATAGTATATAAGTGCATGACCACCAGGGCAGTGCATAATGAACTGCTACAGTCAATGAGCGCTGACTCCTTCCTAATGTCCTTCAGGAGATTCCAGGCCAGGAGGGGGACCCCTGCAGCACTACTGTCTGTTAGGGGGACTAACTTCAAGGGAGGAGAGTCAGAGCTGCGGGAAAGCTTTGAAGCTATGACAGAAGAACTGAAGACCCGCCTAGTTCCAGCCCAAGTTCACTTCCAATTTAATCCCCCAAATGCCCCACACTTCGGTGGCACTTGGGAGAGAGAAGTGAGGTCTATTAAGACAGCTCTGTATATCATCTTGGGGGCACAAACCGTCAGAGACGAGGTCCTAGCCACTGTACTTACTGAGATAGAAGGAGTTCTGAACTCCAAGCCGCTCGGATATGTTTCCACTGATGTGGCGGATGTCGACCCCGTGACCCCAAACTATCTCCTTATGGGGCGGCTGGACCCTGCGCTTCCCCAGAGCGTGTACAACCACGATGAGATGAGAAGAAGAAGGATAAGGAGACACAGCCAGGTTCTAGCAGATCAGTTCTGGTCCCACTTTCTTATGTTCTACCTGCCCTCCCTCCAAGCCCGATAGAAGTGGGTTAAGGATAATCTAATAGAAGGCACAGTAGTGATGATTGTGGACCAGTCTTTGCCCAGGGCTGTGTGGCCAGTGGGCAGAGTGAGTAGAGTCATTGCTTGATCTGATGGAAAGGTCAGGGCGGCAGATGTTCTGGTCCAAGGGCAGACTTATACCAGACCAGTAGCGAAACTGATAGAGCTTCCTGCGTTCCCTGACTCCAATGCAGGTGAATCATCCTCTGATTCTACGTCTGTGCCTCCATCCTCATAAGTAGTCAACCCCACCCTCCATTACATAACCACCAGACTTGACTTTAATTCTGAGTCTTCAAGTTTATAGATAACTAATTACGCATAGCGAATTAGGGGGCAGCTGTACTGAAGCCTCAGAAATCCCATTACACATTTCAGATCAGAGCAGCTCACTTTGGGTATATTTCAGAATCATAGATTTAGTGCCCATTCCCCCATGCCCAGAACTAGATTTACATTTCCTCCCAATTTTGGCTTAGTTTATTATTTTTCATGTTTGATAAGGGCTGTTGTCATTTGAATAGGTTAGCCCGATATCTTACGTTGCATCTTGTAATGTGCGTTTGCACGCCCTAGACATGCCCTCGTAACCTAGCAATGGTCAGCATTTACCTAGACTAGTGCTAGATTCTATGCTCTGTTCTCGCTTACTGTCTGTCTGCCTGAATTACTGGAAAAAGAAAGTAGTTTAAAGGGGACCTATTTTGCTATATTTACAAGGTCATATTTTGAACTTGGACTCCCCTAGAGTACTCCTGTTCGTTCTAGGTCCAAAACAGGGTCCTTATTTAGCTCATACTGCCATCCTCAAAAAACCCCATTTGTAGTCCATTGTAGTCTCTGCCTGAAACGCCTCATTGGGGTGGCTCTTCCGCTATGGCCCCCAGTCCCCGTCTGCCCACTTTCTTCTGACTGGCCAGCTCTGTGGAGGGCGGAGTTGGGCAGGACGAGGCTGCAGAACGCAGTTTTCCGGGTCAGTCTCCCCAGAGTGAAACGTGAGACACGGTTGCCATCTGATAAAGAATGGGCGGGGAAATTCCGAAATCTAAGGCTGTACTTGAATATAGATCTATTGAAATGAACTTGTTCTAATAAACAGCGGCGAAAGTGGAGGACGCAGTGCGAAAGTCTGGCAGCTCAAGTTCGAACTTGCTATCGGCTGCAGTTTGCTACGGCAACAGTGGCGAGTACAGCGGTTTTTCTACTCTATAGCTAGGATGCAGGGAAAGCTAGAATCCACTCCATATGGACACATTTGTAGAACGGGTCGACATACCCAGGTGTAGACCGCAGACTGTAGAAATCCGGTGGGTCTGAGTTTAGAGGGAAACATGGACAGTGAGGAGCAGCTAAAAGTGGACCAACAGCTTATGGACTGCTTCGGTGTGTATTAGGACCTGCTGGTTCGTGTGCATAACTGTGGTGTGTCATTAGCATGGAGTAACGAACAGCTTCTGCGCTGGTATATGATGGAGGGGCGAAAGCTCCAGGCTAAACGGCCTTTTCAGAAATTGCCTGTGGTAATGGTTTACTCATTGCGTCGGAATGACCAGCGTTTCCTCGCAGAGAATGGGCGCGAGAGCTGAGCTCCGGTTATGTCATGAACATAATACAGGTTTTACAGACCGCAAGTTCCGTTTGCATGAACCGTTGCTAATGTGGAGCTAGCGAATCGATAACTTTTACAGGAATGAATTTAATATTCAATTGCCGATTTAATATTCAATCGACGGCAATGCAGAGAAACTGTTTGGTATACCGGACCCATTATAGCCTGTGCGCTTCCCTATTGCTTTCACCGGTAGCATCTGAGAGCTTGCCCAGGTATTGGAGAAGTATCAGGCTGACCCCGGTTGTGGATAAGTAAAGCGATCATTTCACAAGCACCCAAAAAACGCATCCCCAAGCTTTGCAAAACCTACGTCTGGTCTAACTGCACCTCTCCGGTTAGCTTCAACTGTAGTGGCTACAATCAGGCAACGTTATAATGAAACTGTCACATTGATGCTTACCGAAGTAACACAAGCATATTGATCAGAATTACAGCATATAAGTTAACGAGGAGCATTTTTAATTAGCATAGCACGCGAACTAACATGCAGTAGCTGATGAGCGGTCATGACTTTGAATGTAATCTGTCGCGCGAAAAATTCGTCTTGCGTCCGGTGTGAAAGCTGCTTAATGCGCCCATAACCCGTGTATTCGTGTCTTTGCATTGACTTTGAATGTAGGCTAATCTGTCCCCCGAAAAATTTATGAAAGCAGCTTTATGGATAGTACGCGACAGCTAGAGCGAGCTCCGTTATGTTATGAACATAATACAGGTTTTGCAGACCCAAAGTTCTGTTAGCGCGGACAAGTTGCTTATGTGGAACTAGTGAATGGATCGCTTTAATAGGAAAGAATTTCCTAATTAATCTCCGCCTTTTTTAGCTTTTTAAGAGCCACAACAATTTCTAAAGTGGGATGAAATTATGTCAAGGTAGTGCAGAGAAATCATTTGTTATACCAGACACGGTAGAGCTTCTGCATTTCGCATTGCTTTCACGGTAGCACCAGAGAGCTAGACCAGACATTTGTGAAGTATCCGGCTGATCTCGGTCATGGATAAGTGAAGCGATCACTAACTGTAGTGGCTACAATCGGGCAACGTTATGATGAAACTGTCACATTGATGCTTACTGAAGTAACACAAGCATACCGATCAGAATTACTGTATATAAGTTAACCAGGAGCATTTTTAATTAGCAGAGCATGCAAACTAACATGCAGTGGCTGGTAACTGAGCATTCATAATAAGCAGAGACAAACCCTTGCAATACAGGTTTTACAGATAGCAAGTTCCGTTACCGTGGACAGTTGTACCAAGCATCAAAATTACAAACAAGTACTAAAAGTTAGCTTCAAATGAGGTTTATGTTCACACACCTTCTGTAGAATTTCCCCTGATATTACTTTTGCATATTTAGGACACAAACATTAGCAACAGTAACTGGCTCCGTTAGCCGCAGTGCTACAGCCACAATCAACTAGCTATCACGCCAGGTTGGCTTATGCAGTAAAAGCAACTTGCAGCTTCTGTGTCTGTGAGTCACGGACAGTCGCGACCAATACAGGCTTTATCTTCAGATATTTTACAAAGCCTGCGTTTGAGGCCAGTTGTTAGTGCTAACTATTGCTAGCGGTCCTGCTAGCCACCCGTAACGCGTTAGCTTCACTTACATTATTTGCCGTTATATCGTTACTTACATCTTGTGGCTCCGAGTGCTTGATCGATGCAACTGCTTCAGGTTTGAGAAGCAGCTGAAACGCTTATCCTGTGTCGAATTATCCTTTATTCACAAAGCTATCTTTGGTGAAATGCTGAGCACAAACAGCTAACGTTCCCTTTGGCAGTGGCTGTTTGCTACCAGCAAACAAAAAAAGCTACCCACTGATTTCTGATGGCATCCTCCTCTGGAAGAGAAATAAGTGTTTTTCTTGGTGTCCAAAAGTAAACGGACAAGCAGCTTTGGGAGAGATACTGACAACACTGCACCTCAAATGATCTGCGGTTCTTCTTTTGTATTTCCAAAAGTGTAGACGCTACTAAGGCATAGTATGATCTGCCGTTGTTAGTGCCTGCTAGAATAGTTTCCGGTGTGGGCAGGTCCAGCGCCGTGATTGGCTCTGGCTAAGTCTGTACTAATTGGAGGGCACAACCTGACATCAGGTTTTGCCCAGATCTCGCGAAGATCTCGGGAGGAGCTGTTCATAGAGGAAATCACGTTCACAAAATCACATTCTTGGATTACAGCAAAACCTCTGTATCTTATGTTTAGAAACTTTTCAGAGGTTGAGTATGGACAACCAACATTATAACATTACTAATATGTATTAAAAGAAGCATCAGCATAATAGGTCCCCTTTAAGAGAAGCGTCTGCTGGCATGTGAATTTCTGTTATTAGTTGTAACGTGAATTTAGTATCTTAGCCGAAGTCATAGTTCTGATACTGTCGAGTAAACTCCGCTATACTTAGGTGCTTAGTGCGTACAATGAAGTGAAATTACAATGATTTCGGGACTGTTTACCAGCTAAAGAGTGCTAGCTAGTTACCGTCAGTTGTAAGCTAGTTAATATTAGTTTCACCGCGTTTCCTGGACCTGGAGACACTCGAAAGGAGGAACATTGTGGAGTAAACGATGGACCTTTACTGCCTACATTCCTTATGCCTAACACAACAACAGTCTGCTCCATTCATTCTACCACTCCGTCTACCGCCCTTCTCACAAGCTGCGGACTTTTCAAGCTTACCCCGTTTGCATTGGGACTCCTCCACTTCAGTAATTCATCAGCTGGACGACGTCTACGAGCTCCGCCCCCGGGCAACTGGTACCATTAGTATATGGTTTAGCATTAATGTTAACGCGAGTTTATGTGAAATCCTACATGCCAAATGTGATGTTAGTTTACAGGGCCTGGTCAAGGGGAAGTGAACATTTGTCCGTCCGTTACCAAGTTTATTTTGCACATTATGTATATTGTACACTATAGCAGATTAGGGAAATTATTAAGCAAGGCCAACTTACTGAATTGAAACAAAAAGATTCATCATCCTGCATACCATAAATGAAGTACATTGTTAAGTAACAGTATCTGTCCGTTACTTCCCCTTGACCAGCCCCTCTGTTCTCTCAGTCAATGAGAAAATGTGTTGAAGTCATTGAATTTGGTCTAAAGAGCAGATGCATCAGATATACACTTACTGTGCCTAGAAAATTCTAATCTACGGAGAATATTTGGCACATCAGCATTAGAGCATTGTATTACAAGTACTGCATTTGTTTCTGATCATTAAAGCATAAAGCTGTACTCCTACCATCTGAATAATACGTGAATTCTGTTTAGTATTCTTTACATCCTTGTGCCTTCCCTAGTTATTTAGTGAGTGTCCATAGTTTCCTTTATGTCCATAGTGGGACGCCAGTAGTAGTGGCTAGTGACCTAGAATTAACTTAGTCTAATTTACAGTCCATACAGGATTGTAGCCCTCCTCTACAATCACCACAAGCAACAGCAGAAAACATTTTTGCCAAGTTGAGGAAGTTTTCTCAAATTTTAAGGTTCCCATCAACCTTTGTCGTTGCAATACTTCAAGAAAATACATTTACGGTAGAATTGCATAGCTGGAAAGAAGGATTTCCAGCATGAGTGGGCTGTCTAGTTTTTTCTTTTCACTGGCTTGTAGGCAAGACACTGAGTTACATTTGAGTCAAACATTAAATTTTTTTGCCTACTGGAGATCATTGGGAGTTCCACGAATGTAAATATGGCATATGCTTCTGCGGAGAAGATGGAATTCTAGCTTGGAGAGTCGGTGAATGATTGTTGTCCAAGGACTGCGGCTACCCTTTGAGTTATTCCTATTGTTATGTATAGCATTTAGTTAGCTGAGTTTTATAAGGCCTAGCTATTCCAATGATATTGCTGGGTTAGTGATGGCTTTTGGGTGGAAACTGCAATTTCCATGGTGCTAGAGGTGGTATGCCATGCATTGCCATGTTGTCTGTATTAAGATGTGCCTCAGCTAGAAGTTTCTGCACCTGGATTCCAAATGTTGGTATATAATTTGGTGGGATCTCAAAGATTGTGGTGTATTAGGGTTAGGCCCACAGCCTTTTAAAAATTTTTACCTTTCCCAGTGAAGAGTGTACAGTATTCCACTAATCAAACTGATAGACCAAATTCACACTACCGACTTGTTCTATTCTCATGGCAGGCTCTTAGGCCAGTCAGTTTGTATGACAGGTATGAACGTAGCTCTGATGTGTAACCTGAAAACCATTCAAAAACCACTACCGAGAACCATAAATATGTAAACCATGACCCTATTCAGACAAAATGCCCTTTTGTAAGAATATCCACAGATTAAAAATGAAAACTGAATAATAATCATAATATCCTACCTGCGGTTTCTATTATGGTACAAGATCTTCATTTCAAAGGCCTGGGCCCTTTTGGCAATCTTATACCCGATCCGGCCCATCCCAATGATGCCCAGCGTTGAGCCACTGACATCATTGCCCAAGGAACTCTCCGGTAAATACACATCCTCATGAAAGAGGGAAAAATTGTGACCTACAAGAAATGGGGAGGAAAAACATCCAGACTTCTATCTTGTCGGTGATACAGTGAATGGCTTCGTCTGGTTCCTGCGATGAGGAGAATGGCTAACTAAGGTCAAATTTGGGCTAGACTCAGCACTAAACAGCTCGACTACAAATAAAAATTTCGGATACAGTAATGTATGAATGCAGTAAGATTATCTAATGCTGTTAGCTTCCACCACTTTTTGATCATGTTTTCAATGATGGATGAATTTTGCATTGTTATTTTGCAATCAATCATGCATTACAGCTCCCTCATGCACAACTGATCAGAAAACATACCCAACTTGATCGCCGGCCATTTCTTCCTATAGAAGATTTCCATTCTATACTTTTCATGCAAAAAAATTGTTCCATAATCTGCAAATTCCATAAAGATACAGCCACAATCCAAAAGCCTTGGATGATTCCATGATGTCTACTTGCTTTTAATTCTTCAAATAAATTTAAAATACACATTTATATTAAAAATAAAAATAATAATTTACAAAAGTTATTTAGATTTTTACTTCTGTAAATGATTGCATACTTTATAATAATTGGTTGAAACTACATTGAGGCCACTACGAAATCAAATTTAGTAAACTTTCAATTTATCGGAGTTCATTTTTTATTTACTCAACAGATTGCAGCATCTTGTTTCACTTTGCAAAAGCGAAAGTGCTAATTTAGAGATCTATCTAACCGTAGAAGAGTTTCCGTGCTGATGCCAGCATTAGTGCCATTCCAATATCTGCAGTAGCGTTGTCCACAATGTGCGGTGTGTTGCACACTTTCACACCGAAGCTGTTGATCAGGGGTATATCCATGTGGTCCACTCCCACCCCGCTGTTGACAACCACCTTCAGATTAGGCAACATCTGAAGCAAACCACGGTCTACCTTTGGCAAGAAGTTCCATAAAAACACGGCAAGGATTTTGTCTGCAAAGTGCTCCCTGTTCTGTGCCAATTCCTCAGTAGAAATAACGGTGAAGTTGTTCTCAACGATAGGGGCAAGGCACTGATATAGTCCACCTTGTACCCCAAATTTCGCTGCTAATATGCAAGGCTTCTCCGTCTTCTGAAAAGAAATAAAAGAACTCATGAGAAATTTATTCACATAAATTGAAAACACTGGTGATCTGTATTACAATTTGCATGCATGCTCGCCAATAATTAATGCAGGGCTTGTGCACGGAGCAGTGATGGGAACCTTTAACTCATTTGCGCAGTTTAGACGTCCACTTCCTATATCTAAAATGTTCCTTTTGATGTTGGAACCTAATGGACACTTGTTTCATATGATGAACTTATTCCAACTGAATTGGTCATTGTGTCACAGTCAGGGGTGTGAATACATGTGACTCACGTGACTGGAAAATGTGACACGCGTGACGCAGTAGAAATAACTTTTATACTTTAAAGTAAAAACTTAATATGGTTGAATTCCACACCCAAAACATCAACCTATAACTGAGATTTCTATTCAATGGTCATTTATTGACAGCAATTTGCTTACTTAAAACACAAACTAGTGAAACTTTTACACTAGTGAGGAAGAAAATCACAAAAAGAATGACTTTGTTGAAACAAGGGCATGCAGGGAGGTACACGTCGTGCCAGTAGCAGCCTGCACACATCTAATGCCTTTCCAGAACGCTGCTTAAAATGGAATGGCTACATGTACAAGTCTTTTGTGTCTCAATCCTTTCACTATAACGGTCTTGAAATATATTTGGCATTATTTGAATAAGTACCAAATCACAACTAACAAGAATTACATCGAAAAACTGAGACTGAAAAATGCATATTTCTCTCCAGAAAGCCCTGATTCATCTTCACAAGTTCGGAAAGAAGTTTCCCATTCCACAGGTGGGCCAACTGATTTTTACTGATTATTCCTCACCAACTATCTACAACAGACCAACTTTCTTCCCATCAAATATTGGAGGACTTATCACAAAATAAATATCAATGTTCATCAACTCATGCTGCCATCTCATAAAACTTCGCAAGCAGCTTTATCAGAAAATCTAGTAAAAAAAAATCTCACGCGAGTCACATTGGAATGGCTGTGCAAGGCCTTCACCATGTTCAAAGCCAAAGGGAACCAGGTTATAAAATGTAACTGACTAGAAGTGAATAACAAGGCTGGTATGTCCAATTCACAAAGAAGACTTTCCCTGTGACCACAGCCGGTCAATCATGACCACCGCTGTTCTATCCTGATCTTATGGTTATTACTCAACCATTTAATGCTAATCTTGTTAGCGTCCCACTGCCAAGACAATTGTGCATATTGAGGTTTTTCACCTTTACTGCTGCCATTCCTGATGTGACTGACTTGTTCACCTCCGCCAAGGAGGTGTATGTTTTTGCCGGCGTTGGTTGGTTTGTTGGTTGTCGAAATCGACAACCATGTCACTTCATTCCGTTAGTCGTCTGTCTGTCCGTTTGTCTGTCTATTTGTTAGCAGGATATCTCAAAAACGGCTGTATAGATTTCAACCAAACTTTACAGGATGTTACAGTAGCACAAGAGGAACAAGTGATTAAATTTAGGCATATCTAGGCCAAAGTACAGCTGAGATATAGGCCAAAGTATGAATCCAGCTATGCTGGTGGAGATAAAGTACAGCCGAGATACAGGCCAAAGTACAAATCCAGCTATACTGGCGGAGATTTGAAGTCTCGAGTCAGACACCAGACGATTTCGACAATGGTCCCGCTAGGCAGGAGTCATTTGTTTGTTTGTCTGTCTGTCTGTTAGCAACATATCTCAAAAACGGTTGCATAGATTTTAACCAAACTTTGCGGGATGTTTAAGTAGCACAAGAGGAACAAGTTAATTACATTTAGGCATATCTAGGCCAAAGTACAGCTGAGATATAGGCCAAAGTTCAAATCCAGCCATGCTGGCGGAGGTATGGGCTCTCGTAAGTCCAGCTCAGAGAAGGTCAGAAATGACACAAGGACCAATTAATTAGATTTTGGGAGTGATCTGGGTTAGGGTAAGGGTTAGGATTAGGGTTAGGGCCCTGGGCGGAGGTGCTCCGCTCTCTGAGGGCTCTTGTACATCATGCAACCTGGTCCCCGGCAAGGAGGTAGGGACACTTTTTTGGTTCACCCTGGCCTGTTTACTGTCCCACCAAGGCAAAAGGAAGTAAATCCATCAGCAGTCACTGTGAGAAAAATGCAAATGTTTGTTTTTGCCTCTGCTCTACACAAAGAATATCCACTTGCACGTGCCGAATCTCAGTAACTAGGGCGAATTTCGTCATGATCATGTTTCTACTAAATCGAGTGCCACTAGTGTGTTATGGTCTCGGATCGAATTCGACAAAAAATGGATTTACTTCCTTTTGCCTCGGTGGGGCAGTATAGGCCTCTGTCTGCAAGGCACTTCATCAATTCACGGGAAAGTGGGACAAGACAAATTTAGCCATTTAGATGAAGATCATTTTGATTTCACATGAAAACAAACAATGAAATAAAGAAATAATGCCTTGTGCTCCATCAAAAGGACTCATGAAATAGTCTGACTGGCCTGATATGGGTAAATAGTGCGACTCATGTGACATTTAAGAGGTAGTTTTTCCCAGCCAGGCTAATGACTTGCATGAGATCCTCAGTACTTTTGAGCTTTTATACTGTGAGGTTACCAACATACTACAACCTGCTTTTTCTGAAAGTTGGTAATAAAGTGTAGACATAAACATTGATACTTACTTTTGTGACTCGCGTGACACTCGCCACGGTACTTTTCAACTGTTGAAATCTAAAATTTCAAAAGAGATGAGAGGCACATTCTGTTTGATCCTTCACGCTTGAGATCTCACCAAGGGTGTGACACCAAAGCAAACGCTGCTTCACGCTTGAGGTATGAGCTATTTTATGACTTTGCATTGAGAATGGAGGATGCAATAACTGCAGTGGCATTTTCCATTGTCTCAAAGTGCCCTCTTTTATCTTTCGGGGCAACCAAAAATCATGATTTGTTCAATGTGTGCCCTGGGATAACTAGTGAAGGTAACTTTGCGATATTTGAGCTTAATGTCGTTCAGATACCCCTCTTCCCAAAAACTAAAATAAAGGGCACAGTTACAAACTTTATTTGTTTCTTATGATGTATCCATTTACATGGAATGGCTGTTCTGGGACACTTTTTTGGCCAACCTGTAGAATGGAAAACTTCTTCCGAACTTGTGAAGATGAATCAAGGCTTTCTGGAGAAAGACATGCATTTTTTATTCTCAAGTTTTCGATGTAATTCTTGTTAGTTGTGATTCAGTACTTAATAAAATAATGCCAAATATATTTCAAGACCGTTATAGTGAAGGGATTGAGATGCAAAGGACTTATACAGTGCGTATCAAAAAAAAGGTAATCCAGCTTTAAGGGGTTAATATGCCAAGTTTATATAATTTCACCATTTCTATGCAATTTGCCAAGGAAGAGGACGTCCTTAGCTCTTCATGGATTCCCTTGACTGCAACATTATGGTTGCGCACACCTGATTAAATGACCTTTGAAAATGGTAGATTAGAATTTCATTTTTCCAAGTTTTGGTAATGCATGAAAGACATTTAGAAATCGACACACGATTTTTTTCCTTCGGGGACATTTGAAAAACAAAGTGTTTGTGACTCCTCCAAGAGATCTTGACAAGCTGCAAGAGCGCATTTGAAATGAAGTTAGGCTTTGCGAAATGATCCAGCTATGGTGAGACGTGCAGTTGACGACATGCTCCGCTGCTGTCAGCTTTGTGTCGAAAGGGCAGGTGGACATGTTGAAGGTGTCGGTGCATAGGCAGAGGGCAGTGTGTGACTTTCACAGACTTTCATGGACTCTTTTTTTCTGACTTCCATCGATAAACAAAACTTGAAAAAATGAAATTCGAATCTGCCATATTTGTAGGTCATTTAATCAGGCATGCGCAAAAGTAATGTTGCAGTCAGTGGTATCCTTGAAGAGCTAAGGACATCTGTTCCAACTGATAATGTAACAATGGACCAATAATGTAATAACTGCCTGATAATGTAATAACTTAAACCGATAATGTAATAGCTGCCCGATAATGTAATAACTTCAACCGATAATGTAATAGCTGCCTGCCCGATAATGTAATAACATTTTGACCAATTACGTAATAAAAAATGTCTGCCCGATAATGCAATAACACTCAACCGATAACGTAATAACTTCAGGCCAAAAGGAAGGGGACTTGGAGTGAAAGACTATAGGGGCACAACGCAGGGGCTGGGATGTCAGGCAGAGGCGGCACCAGAGACAAGAAGTGTGGGATAGGCACCGAGGGATGGGGTGAGGTGATGGCGACTGATCCTATGAGCAGGACCTGAGGGGGAGAAAATGGGCGGCCATGAAGGGAGGAGTGTTGCCAGATGCAACCAGCCATTTTCATGTGGGCGTGAGTAGGTGGCAATGTTGCCAGATGCATAAAGCCAAATTCACGTGGGCGTGAGTGGGTGGCAGTGTTGCCAGATGCAGAGCCAAATTCATGTGGGCATGAGTGGGCGGCAGTGCTGCCAGATGCATTGAGCCAAATTCATGTGGGCATGAGTGGGAGGCAGTGTTGCCAGATGCACTGAGCTGAATTCATGTGGGCGTGAGTGGGTGGCAGTGTTGCCTGATTATCAAGCTAAATTCATGGTGCTATTGTAATCGTCATTAGAGACTGATGTAAGAGGTGTCGACAAAATAGTTGAATTTTTTGCCTGTGCTATGCACTCGTTGAATTTAAAACTCACAAATATTGTAATTGTAAAAGTACATTTGAAATCATATTGCAGATTGCATTATTTTTTGATTACACTTCGCTTATTATTGACAACTGAATGTTTTC
Source organism: Gymnothorax javanicus (assembly GCA_029692085.1). Classification (NCBI taxonomy): domain Eukaryota; kingdom Metazoa; phylum Chordata; class Actinopteri; order Anguilliformes; family Muraenidae; genus Gymnothorax; species Gymnothorax javanicus. The sequence continues at coordinate 154,487,080 of CM056193.1, read as the reverse complement.
TTTCAAACTGGCCTCAAACTTCAAATAGGCGCGCTGATCCCCCGATTCAGACAAGACTTTGGCTTTTTTTTTTCCCCTTTCCCGCAACCACCCCCCCCTTCATGGGAGGTCAGCTTTATTTATTATACAGAAAAAAAAAGATTAACCCAATCAAGGGGGGGTCAAACAAAAACAAACAACAACAGAAAAAAAATAAAAATATGAACACGTGCATAAACAGAGGACAGACTATCAGACAGACAGGGGGACATGCAAGTATAAGTACTATGAGAGAAAGAGGAAAAGAGAACAATACAGCAGAAAAGAGAAAGAAAAAAACCAATCAATAGAAGTGAGACAGGTATCAAATGGGAAGCAATATGGTGAAAGATGCCAGTAAAAACACTCATAATAATAATAATAGTAACAATATACTGTGCAGTACCACACAAAAAATTTGAAAACATAACAGAAAGCAAAGAATGACAATGTACAGGTATTTATACAGGATAAAAATGAATTTGAATATTTCAGGGGATGGTGTATATGCACATTAATATGAGGAAATGGGATTAGTTCACAGACAGGTTTAAAGATTTTATAAAAGGTGCCCACATTTTTTTCAAGGGATGAAGACTGCTGCTCATGAGATGTCATTTCCAAGGAAATGTGCTCTTTGAGAAGATTTAACCATTGTGTTATGTTTATTTTTTTCCTTCTTTTCCAGTTTAGAAGAAGAGTCTTCTTGGCGATAGCTAGAGCAATGAGTACGGGTTTAGTATTTTGAACTGGTGGGTGGATTTCTGACAGGTATCCGAGCAGACAAACCGATGGGGAGAGTGGGATACTACAGCCCATAATAAGTGATATTCTCTCAGTGACTTGCTTCCAGAAGTTATAGGTTAGTGGGCAGTGCCAAGTGGAGTGGATATAATCATCTGGGGTGTTCATTGTGAGCATGTGTCTGACTCTACAAATCCCATTTTAAACATCTTGTGCTGAGTGATGTGTGTTCTGTGAACTACTGTATACTGTATTAATTGTAAGTTAGTATTTTTGGTCATTGTGAAAGTGTTCTTACATATCTGGGCCCAGAAGTTTAAGTCGGGGGAGAGAGAGATGTCTTTTTCCCAGGCTTGGATGGGAAGGGATATTGATGAATTTGAGTTAAATATCAGTTTGTATAATTTAGATAGCCTTTTTTGGGGGTTAGTCTTTTTTTTATTTCTTCTTTTATTAGAGGAGGTAGTAATTCATTATCTTTCAGTTTAATTTTTGATTTAAGGATAAATTTTAGCTGGAAATATTGAAGATACTGATTGTTCCCGATGTTACACTTTTGGATCAGATCCTGAAATGTAATGAATGAGTCACTTTGGAAGATGTGTTGCAGATGAGTTTTACCACTGTCTTTCCAGAGACTAAAGGAGAGGGGTGTTTTGCTGAGACTGAAATCAGGGTTGTGCCATTAATATGGCAGAGTGTATTTGCATGGTGTCATAGTGAAATTGAAGATTTTATTGTTTCCACCAAGCTGTCAAGGTTGCAGAGATTACTTTGTTTTTAAAACAGCTGTGATATTTTATAGAGGTTGAGAGAAATGGTAGGTCGGATATTGAAATTTCTTTGCACACTAACTGTACTATTTCTGTCCATGAGTCGTTTAATTGGTTGGGGTGAATCCAGTTTGATGTACTGTAGTTGGTTAGCCAAATAATAATAATGAAAGTTGGGTGCTTCTAGTCCACCTTGAGTTTCACATTTCTGTAATGTTGAAAGTTTAATCCGTGGGGTTTTGTTTTTCCAGTAAAATTTATTGATGATGGAATTTAGAGAGTTAAACCATTTAGAAGGAGGGCATGTTGGGATCATTTTGAAAAAAAAAATTGATTTTAGGTAGTATGGTCATTTTTACTGTTGCCATTCTGCCAATTAGGGAAAGTGGTAAGTTTGTCCAGCGGTTTAAGTCATCTTTGATTGTTTTTGTTAAGGGAGTGAAGTTCAGGTGGAACAACTCCGACAGCTTGGTGGAGATATTTATGCCCAGATATCCAGTGCTTTAAGTGGGGCGGTACGCACCGGTACGGAGTACCGGCACTTCCACATTTTAGTCCCTGGCGTACCGGGACTTTTTACAGCGTACCGGGACTTCTCACGAGCTCGTAGTACCCTGTCCTGTTCTATTTTTCTCTTGAAGATTCATGATCCGATGACTGTACTACATTTCTCACTGTGCACTAGTACGCGCCGCACGTTCACTCGCAAGGAGATCTCGCGAAATCGATTCAGCCTATGGAAAAGGACGTGAAGAAGAAGAAGTCTCGCGGAAGTTGAACGTCTATATAGGCTAGAGGCGGTGCGTCGGCTACTGCGAAGGAACCCACAATCCTCACCCTTCAGTGCTGAATGAATCAAAACTGTCGCAGTTTACTTTTCTTGATTAGAAAGTTTGTCAGACTAATTGATAGAACGACAATCAAGTTTATTTTTGATAGCGTTGTTATACATTGCTTCACAAAATTATGAGGCGTTTCTTTCGCACATAAATAAATGACGACGTGAAAAATATCAGCATGTCTTCATAAATTCTGCAGTCGAGTGGCTCGCGAAAGGCGCAAAACAGCCCGCGAGGCTCAGTAAGCAACAAGCTATGAAACGTGCCAAACACAGTGTAGCCAGATTGGGCTGGGCTTGTTTCGATAGAATTGTGCGGGCAAAAATCACCTTGGGCGGTTGGACACATTTTGGGCCGGTTTGGGATGAACTCGGCGGTTTTATTTAACATCCATAATTTGCGTTTGTTAAGTGCACACATAGTGTTAAAGACGAACCAGTACGTCAGTGTATTTATTAAAACATTTATTGGCTTTTAAAACATTGATTGACGTACATTTTGGCCACTCTCATTGAGAGGGGGCAGCTAAGGCCATGTGGTCACGCCAAGAGCCATGGTCACGGTGAGCTACGCCCCCTCCCTCTCCTCTGGACCCCATAACATTAGTGCAAAATGTTACCCCAGAAGACAAGCGCACCTGTGCAGTCGCTGGCCCCCGCCTTTGGCCAGCTAAGCATCTTACCCCTGCTGAGATAATGGCCATTACCGTATTATTGTAATCATATAAGTGTGGGGAAAAGAGTTAAATGTATTGGAAAGAGTTGTTGGTTTATAGCAACTGATGCTGTCTGTCAAAGCGAAGCCCACTGCAAAATTTGGAGCACCAAGCTAGCCAATTTAGCTAAGCCCCTTTCCAACTGTAAAAGGGTCATTCCTGGCTATTGGTGACTTTTCCGTCCCCAAGAAAAAACTCTTAATATTTTAATTAAAATAAACAACATGTTTAATACAAAAGGGTTTTATTTTACATTGAGGTCTCCTTTATATAATTAACACAAAATTATGTTTGTAAATATTTATTTTTTTACCTTTATTGCCTTTTGTTTTGACACATACACTTCTTTTCATGATGTCCCCAAAGCAAATTCTCAGTTTCAGTGACATAAATTGTAAAATATTTATAAATTAATGGAAATTTGTTTTTATTATTGTATAGATCATGTTAAAATATCTCTAAATATTAATCTCTTGCAATGGAAATGGTCATTATTATTATTTTAAAAAATAATTTACTATATGTCCCCAAAATCACGTTCCACCCTGTTAGATTGTGGGTTTTCGCTGTTTGAACAAAAAAACAACTACTATTCCCATTCCCACACTTTGGCTCTGAAATCACACCCTTAGAGGAAAATTTAAAAGGAGCAAAGTGAGGTGAGTGACAACTTTCTGTTTGCCTTTTTTTGCATGTTTTATGATGTTAACCTGTATGTCCTACCCTTAAATTTCCATCCTGTTAGCCTAATTTATGAAGAAAGTAAACCAGATTTTTAAAAATTAAAAAACATATTTGATATTTATACTAAAGTACTGTTTATTTGTGGAGAACTAGCTAACAAAAGTTTTCTGTCACTGAGCAATGGCTAATTTGGTTTGAAATTTTCCACCCTGTTAGGTTCCACCCTGTTAGGTATGTAAACCTTACAGGGTGGAACATGCACCTAACAGGGTGGAAAATCAATCACAAAATGTAGGGAAATGCTTATAAATACTCCTATATAAATATTTAGTTGTTACTTATACAGTTCATCTAATTTATCAATATGTGTAAAAGGTAAAACTTAATTATTATATTAAGGTACAAGGCATTTACTTGGTTTTACCGCTGTCCTGCCACATAACAGCTATGATCCAATATCAACAGATCACACCCTCTTAAGTATATTTAAACAGTAATTGATCATTATTATAAAATGTTTTTGATACAATTTGCATGATAATGTAATGGTTAAATTGTATATATTTGTTAGGAAATGGCTCCCCCCCCTTACTGCAGCTGAAATGCAGCACCGCAGCCGAGCGAAGCGAGATGCAGATCCAAAGGGAAGAGCACACACACATACCCACAAACACCTTCTCAGGCATGCACGCACACACACACACACATACACACACACACATCCACAACACACATGCACACAAAGAGATGAAATAAAATAAAATAAAGTTAAAAATAAGATTAAATGAAATCAAATTAAATTTTGGCCCATAAAGAAAGTTTGGTGAGGGCCACTTTTGTTTGTCGGTAGAGGCACTTATGTTTAGTACTGTAATGTAATTTTTTTATGTTTTTATGTTAAAAAAAGTGTTGAACGTTTTGTATTTTCAATTAAAGTTAAATGTTCTGCAAGTTAATAATAAAATTATTGTTGAAACTCACTGAGTTATTGCTGGTCATTCCACCCTGTTAAGGTCCTTTCCACCCTGGTAGTCACATTTTTTACCCAAATAACATAACAAGTATGTTAAATGTTATGCATATGTTAATGTTAAACTGCAGAGTTGAAAGGGATCAGCAGCAGACATATGTAATTTTGAGCAAATTTCTGTTATTATTTGTCATTTAAACTGGGTGCAAAAAAATGTGACCGTTTTAAAGAATAAACACATGTTCTACTCAAAAATTCTTTTTTCAACATTATTCAAAGAAAAAACTTATACAATGGAATGAGGGGCACATAAGGTGCAAGAGAAGCTAAGTATTGTTGAATATTTACATTATTTACACTTTGTAATACCTGTGTATATGTCCCTAACAGGGTGGAACTCTCTCGTGATCCATGTCTGAATAATCCATCCATAATTATTATTATTTAGGTGCACAAGCTCTATCAATAAAAGTTCCTGAAGGTTAAACATACCATTTACCACATATGGTGTTAAAAACATGAAAAATGTATTCTTTATTTTTCAAAAGTTAGCACACTGAAAAGTCACCAATAGTGAAGAATGACCCAAAAACGTTACTGTGCCAGTGAGTGGATCAGGGACATCACCGAAGACCATCTGAAACTTCGTGAACTCCGAAAAGCCTCGTCACTTATGTTGCATTTCCTGAGTCAATAAATGCTGCAATTATTTATCGGACATGTCTGGCTATGAAACAGCAGCGCTAAAGATACAGGCTACAGTACCAAGTGCAGGATATTAAAGAAATCTGCTTCGGCGCCGTATTTCAGGAGAGCGCATAGAGAGGATATTGGTGAGTCCCCATATTTCTAAACCGCACATTCTCTTGGGCATAACTTGGTGGTAATATAGCTACGTTGCTCATTTCACACAGGAGCGTGGTTGCGCTGCGCAGACAGCCCACAAGCTAGAGGAGTTCTGGCTTTCAGATACTTTGGTTAGTGGTAAATGCGGCAACATTTGAGATAAAATTCATACGGCACAAGAGCACTCCGTGGATTTATGCTAGGTATGCACGTACAGAAAACAAGTTATCTGTAGCCTATGTCGGAGATGACCAGACAGGAGACTCCGTTTTCCCTCTCGAAAATGTCAAAGTTTTCTTGAAACGGCTGCAGGAATTATAAATACAAGCTTGCTTCTCCGTCCAACCATTGAACATTAATACCAGCAGAAAGACCAGAATGTGCCGATTATCATGACGTATACTCGTCAGTATTAGTTCGTCCAAACCTCGGAAAAAAAGGACTGAGGGGAGGAAGAGCGATTAGCCTTATGGAGGACATTAAGTTAATTTCAGTGACATCCTCAAACGATAAATATGTCGAAAAAGAAGTGGACTAGGTCGTGGGTCTTATCGTGGGATGATTGACATTTTTACCCTATAAGATGCGCAGCTACTGTATTCAGACCTGTGGAACTTCAGGGCTATTTTTACATTTTAGCTGTTTGAGATCCCAAGGTTTCTAACGATTCCAATGTTTTTTTTGTACAATTACAGGGAAATATGAATTAAATGATAAGCTAGATATTCCATTTGATGTAATGCCGTGGCCGTAAAATCATAGCGTCCTAGGTACGAATATTTCCCTCAATCTTAGTGTGATGCGGCCTCACTGAAGCGCTGCCATCTGCGGATACAGAATATGTATGTGGCATTTTCCTGTATGAAAATAATTATTTTTCTGACTTTGAACCCATTTATGGGAACTTGGGAAGTAAGAGTAAAGAAAAGCGCCAGTCAGGAAACGCAAAAACTTTCCCAATGGTTGTCTTGATTTTTAACGTTTAAATACATACATGAAGTATCGCCCAAAAACACAGAAGCAAAAGAAGGGGCGAGTCGGCTTGTTCGCTTCTGACTGCTGTTTTCTTCCTTGAGGGTTTGTCATCATCACTGATTTCGGTATATTGGACCATTTGACTGTATAGCTACAGAAGATTTCCTGAATAGCTGTAATTACTGTATATCGCTTTTGACAAGCGTATGTTAGTTGCGATTGTGTTCTCAGTCTCCTTCTCTGTAGGCCTATGTGTTTGCGCTTCTGTGGATACGTGTAGCGAGGGAATTTTGTTTTCTCGTGGGCTTCAGGGGTACTGTTTACTCTCATAAAGATACATAAGAAATTGCATGCATTTGCGGATATGTGCCAACCCAAGGCTAACTGATGAAGGTGCATATGATGTGCTTAGATAATAAATTCATTGATAAATGGCATGTTTTCATTCGTGTTACTTTGGGCGGTTTTTTGTGCAAATAGGCGGTTTTTTTAATCAGTTTAGGGCTGGAAACCACGCAACCTATCACACTGGCCAAACATTGTCTTTTACATTCAGCAATTAAGAATGTAGAAAAGAATGGATTCTCTTGACTTAGAGCTAAATGAGCCTCGCAGACCAATCCACACGGCGCCCCACGAGCCAGTAACCTGACACGCCAGACGGACAGTTCCATATATCCGCCACGGAAATATTTCACAAGTCCATCTGAGAAAGAGCCGTTCAAAAAAGTTCTCAGAGGAGGAACCTTCAAAAAAATCTGCGGCTGCTGATTGGACGATGGTTCTTCTCGTCACACTCATCACCGACCAATCCACATGGGGTTTTGAGACCTTCCCATCTTTTTCACGACCAGAGGAGCCAGCTGGCAGATCAAACTCTTACCGAAACCGGTCGGGAGAAGAGCAAAAACATCGTTTCCCCGTCAGAAAAGCTTTTAGTGACGTTCTTTGCTCCTCTTTTAATGAAGAAATTGAGTCTATTTCTGGTAAAACTGCTGGTATTGACCCATCCACAGGAACCGCTCCGCACGCCGCCATTGTATTCAAACCTAAAGCCGCATCCTGGTGATGTCACATCTGCAGCTCCCGCCTCTCTTTCCCCTGATTGGGCCATAAAAAATTTAGCCGTGAAATTGTTGGACGACGGTAGTTGGCAAGACGGACCTGCAGGATTTCAGACAATAAATCAGGCAGGGCCGTCTGCTCTGCAAGGCTAACGAGCCAGTTGAGCGCAGAATTTTCCAACCCATGAGTAAAAAAAAAACCGCGAGAAATCCGAATGCGTGAGAGTTGACAGCTATGCGTGATTAATGAAAACTGGCCACACCTGATAATGCTGAGAGTTTTCGGAGTTTGTGCGATGGTAATTTAAATGACTAATTGAAAACAGGGCAAGAATGATTAGTGCTCATTCTAACTTAGTGCGGCTCAAGGGAGGTGTTCCCTGCACTCAACCTTCACTCAAAAAGGGACACTAATTTCAGTATGATTGAGGTCTCTGAAAGCAAATGAGAGTTAGGACAAGCTCTGACTCATTTAGTATAACCTGACACTACGTTTTAGAACTCACTCATTCTCAATTAGTGTGAGTGTCGTTTCTGAATACGAGCCTATGTTTGCGTCAGATGCCTAAAATTCCGGGTTGATTGCAGTGCTCGCTGAAAATCGTGGTCTTTTTCAGCGTGTTTTGGTGTCCTGGATTCACGGTTGAAATTGTGCACTTATAATAACTTAGTTCACATTCCCCGCATTTTCCTCATCTTAGAATTTTATCAAACGGATTCATAAGTGTCGCAATTTTCAGTCACATTCTCGGTGTCGGTTACCTGTCAAAACATCTTTGATTTGCTGAAAGGTAAGTAAAGACTCTTTACAAACCCATATAGACTATTAGTATACGTTCTTTCCTACATTTGTGGTAGTTTTCAAGAGGATCATGCACTCAGCCACGGAGTTCTAGCTCCAGCAGGATCTGGTGCCCATGTGGCTAAATAGCAATTTCATCAACAAATCTTGGACATTCCACCAAAAAAATGAAGATACTCAGTTATGCACACATTTCTGAATATGTCTGGATTGTCAATTGATTAGTAATCAAGTAATTAATCTGTTAAATTAAGATTAAAGCAGTGGAAGAAAACTACCCTAAATTGGCCTACTTTAGAATGCCATAGCACCCTTAATATTTGTCCTATGTTAAAACTTCAAAGACCATTTCAAAGGTCTTCAAGTTCTTTCAAATGGTATCAAATGCACTGCAATCCCCTGGATCTAGTTTTTTTTTTTTCTCACGTACCTATTACAGGACGATTTTTCTTAAAATCAGCATCATGTTCTAGTATTTGAATGTATCACTTAATGATCTGCTGGTACCGACCGCCCACCGCCTAATTTACCTGCCAACAGTTGAAAAGGGGGAGTACCGGCACTTCTTTTTTTCCACTTAAAGCACTGCAGATATCTAATGGTGCCAGTTGAGATGAGAGGAGAATTATGAGCTGCAGAGTCCCAGTCATCCCCGTTTAAAAAGATTTTTGATTTTGTCCAGTTTCTGGCATATTCAGATATTTCAGAAAATGAGTTGATGAGCTTTATAGCCTCTGAGAGGGATTTTGATGGGTTTTTTAGATAAAGCAATATATCATCTGCATAAAGGCTGATTTTGTGGTGAATGGAGGGGGTTTGAATTCCTGTTATGTTGTTATTCTGATGTATTGCAGCAGCTAGGGGCTTGATAAACAGGGCAAACAGTGACGGTGAGAGGGCATCCTTGCCTTGTCCCTCTGTGCAATGATAAACTCTGTGACGTTAGTCCGTTAGTGAAGACTGAGGCCATTGGTGAATTATATAATATTTTTATCCAGTGAATAAACGATTCCCCGAAGCCAAATCTGCGGAGTACTTCAATCAAGAATGTCCAATTTACCCTGTCAAAAGCCTTCTCTGCATCTAATGAAGCGATTATTGATTGGGTTCGGTTTAGTTCTGATATTGAAATTAAATAGTCTGCGCATGTTGCTGGATGAGTCTCTTCCTTTAATGAAACCAGTTTGATCAGTGTGGATTAAGGATGGGGTTACTTTTTCAATTCAAATGGCGAGTGTTTTACTGATAATTTTGAGATCTGTGTTAATTAGTGATATTGGACGGTTGCTAGAGCATAGGATCTTTGTCAGGCTTCAGTATTACTGATAGGAGAGCGGTGTTCATGTGTGGAGGGATTTTTGAATTTTGCTTGATGTCTGTTATCAATCTAAGAGTGGTGAGATTGTATTCCAGAAGTGTTTATAGAACTCAGCAGGGAAGCCATCAGGTCCTGGAGCTTTATTATTTGGCATTAGCTCTTGTGCGTTATAGAGTTCACCCAGTGTCATGGATGCATCTAGTTTGAGACTTCTTGGTTGAGGGATGTCTGTATGGTCAAGAAAAGAGTGAATATGGGATTGCTGCGGTTCACAGTTTGAGGTGTATAGTTTTGAGTAAAATTCCTGGAATGTGCCTTTTATTTCTTTAGGCGTCTGCATTGTCTCCCCTGCTGAGTTCTTAATGGCTGCAATAATTGCTTTGTCTTTGTTTCGTTTGAGTTGGTTAGCCAGATATTTACAAGATTTGTTATTGTGCTTGAAGTTGTCATGTTGGAGTCTATGTATGAGAAACTGAGTTTTTTGTTTGTGATGTCGTTGAGAATTGATTGCTGCCATTTCATTTAGAATTTGTTCTGTGGGGGTGTTAGAATACTGGTCATTAAGGTTTTTTAATTTTTGTTCAAGATTCCTTTCTAATTCAAGTTCTTTTTTCTTATGCGATGAATATGATATCATTTTCCCTCTAAGTACAGCCTTGGCAGTTTTCCAAAGTAGTGACAGTGAGGTCTCCGGGGAATCGTTTATTTCCATGAAGGATACCCACTCTTTCGTGAAGAAAGTGTTGAAATCAGCATCTTAAAGCAGAGATAGATTGAATCGCCATCTTGTCATAGGTTGTTTAATTAGTATAAGACAGAGGGGCAATTCCACGGTAACGGAATTACGATCGAGAGTAATTTTCATGTCATTTTTACCTGCCATCTATTACTCTAATGCAGTAGTACTTGCCTGTGCTTTTATCAGTTCCACTGGCATGCCTACTGAGCTGTATAACACAAAGTTTGGGGTAATCTATTTTGAAGAAGGCTAAACGACAGTGAAAGTGTCGGTAACGGAATTACGGCAGAAAAAATGCCATTATTTTTGCCTTAACTTTGACAGGCATTTCTCTGAAATCTGGCAATGATGGGTAGTAGGTTTAAGCTTAAGTTGGTGGCCTAGGATGTTGACCAGGTCATGGTAAGTTTATATTGACTGGTATATTCACAGATATTTTGTAGGATGCCATTTATGAGAAAGAGACACCAGTAACGGAATTACAAAATGGTAACGGAATTACATTTTCTGAGAATCTACTAAATTTATTATACTCAAAACAACAAAGCAATTAAAAATTGGTATCATAAATGATGTTTGTGTTGCCGACCTCCTGTTGAACCAAAATTTTGATCAACAAGTCTGGGCAAAAGGAAGGCAATACATGATATTGATGAGAATAATTTTTCTACAAGAACAGTATAAATATAATGTTTCTTAAATAGCGCAAAATGCAGTATGGGATACCGCTCAATGCGCTTTACATAATTAAATTGACAGCTGAGGCAACCTAGGAAGCCTCCCGGATTAGGTGAGTCTTATGTAACAGGTGAGATGAATGTATATCAACCATCTTGAAGACTATTTTAATTTGCTAAACTAGTACCAAAATTTAAAATATCAGTTCTATTCAGAAATGAAAAAGCAAGAAACTTACCTGCTAGTTGGAGGATTGCTGGCTTTCGATATTGAGTATGAACAAATGTCGGACATGGGATGTGTTGTAAAGGTTTGGTCCCTACAGCCCCTCCCCTTTCTAATTCTTTCACCTCCACCTAAATGGGCCACAGGTGGAAGCCATTAGGGTGGAGGTGTTAGCAGAGTATGTTGCTGCTACATTTTTTCTTTCTTTTCTCCTAGTTTGTTTGCTGCTCCCTGTTATTTTTAAACCTGCTGTGTTTGGATTTTATTTTAATTAAATTCAGTTTCTTTACTCCGGTCTTGGCATTTGAGTTTCTCCTTTTTTTCTTGGCCCATGGTCTAAGTGCCCGCCGGATTGCTTTTGGCATCCGGCGGGAATAATACCATGACATGTGTATTCTGAGCATACGCTATCAACGTTTTATCACACCTAGACTCAACAAGCTTCACTGAGTAACTGACCGCAAGGGCCACAAGCCATGCTTTCCCAATCTGAAACCCCTTATAACATTCACACATTGTACATGTTATACAAAGAGATGCTGTCTTAGTAAAGCACAGTTCCAGGAGGAACAGGATGCTGGTAAAAGTGATGGTGAAGAAGACCCCATACTACAGAACAAACATTCATTCATACCCTTCCCCAGCAGATACTACTCCTTAACCAAACTATACTATAAATTCCTGCTAATCCTTGAATGAATAGTTATGGAAACTTAACTCACAGGAAGAAACACTTAACTATAGATGTCCAAAACAATGAACCACTATGCTCCATAAAGTCCTCATGCCACCTTGTGCCATCTTCTGTTTTTCACTGGCTTTCAGAATAATTCTGTAATTCCGTTACTGGTGTAATTCCGTTACCATGTAATTACGTTTCCACAAATTTTCCAGGATTACAGCTAAGTATTAGAGAGGTTAATGTCTGAAATTAAGTATAGACATAAGAAGGAAGAGAATTCTTTTTTTTTTTTTTTTTTAAATTTGGCATCTCCAATCCCACCCGAATCTGGAATGCCCAATTGGTGAACTATGTACAAAGCTTGCTCGTTTGCGAGCCCTTGCTGCCAACTCAGGAGAGCGAAGACAGTTCACGGCTCTCCTCCGAAGCACGTGCCTGTCAGCCACTGCTTCTTATACACTCACTGGTTGAATCTTCGCAAGGTCAGAACGAGGGCGGAGGATACCCGGACATGAACAGACTTAGAATCTTCGTAACGAGCGCCCGTCTGGCCAACAGGAGGCGCTTGAGCAACGAACAAAGCTATCTATTTATTTCCCGGCAGTCCCTTCCCAATTTGAAACCCTGTAGCGCGATGGCCAATTGTGCACTACTCTGAAAAAGCTGCCGACCACTGCCGGTTGGTACGACCGGGGCTCGAACCCGCGACGTGATAGTCACTTCTGCATTGCAACGCAGTGCCTTAACCGAGTGAGCTATCCGGCAGCTGAAAGAAGAGAATTCTTAATAACAATAAAATAAATGCAGAAATAAGATGATGAAGAGAACTATACTACAATTTCGGTAATGGAATTACGTTGAAAAATGACAAATTTCATAATGAGCCACTGGAATTGTGTGTTTCAATTTCCTGCAATGACTTAACAGTCTCAAATACTTTGGCTACCAATGTATGGAAATACAGTAAAATCCAGGAAATAGCTAAATATCTTTTAGGAGTTGTCAGCTTTGGAAAAAGTAACTTTTGATCCTTTCCTGGAGCTGAAAAAAAATTACAAAATTCAAATCTAAAATTTTGAGAAGACCGTCAAAGACATTTTAAAACGGTTTTCAGTATCAGATTTGGTAATTATTCATCTACATGAAAACCTATATATTTCTAATATAAAACACGTTTTAAAAATTGCCGTTTTAGCAACTCTCATGTGGAATTGCCCAGAAGGACACAGGTGCATGGTCATCAATTCTGATTGGGTGGATTTTGCAGTCAGAAATGTTGGACATGATTGAGTTACTGATGAGAGTCAATGCGAGAAAATGATTTATGTACTGGAGAAAAAAAAAGTATATTCCCTGTTTAATTGGTTCTTTCATCGCCAGCTATCGCCAAGACCAAAATCGTTCATATACTGCTTTAGTATTTTGGCGGAGTGCCAATTTCTAGAGTTGGTTGCAGTTCTTGACCTATCCAGGATGGGATTGATAAAAGTGTTAAAGTCACCTCCTATTATAATTGCTGAGTTTGGGGTGTTATTTAGTGAAGAGAAAAAAGTGTGGAAGAAATTAGGATCATCTGCATTGGGGCCATAGACACTTGCAATGGTGATATTAAAGCAGTTAACTGAAGCACTGATAATGATATATCGCCCTTCAGGATCAATGATGGTATTATTATGGATAAATGGTATTTTCCGGTTAATAAGCATTGATACACCTCTTTTGTTTGATTTGAAAGTTGATGAAAATACTTGACTAAATTGTGGATTTATTAATTTCTGACTATCCAACTCTGTGCGATGGGTTTCTTGCAACAAACATATGTCTGCCTGTTATTTACTGATATGATTTAAAATTTTTATTCTCTTTGCCTGTGAACTAATCCCTCGGATATTCCAGGTGATAAATTTCAGTTGCATACCATTCCAAAAAATAAAAATAAACAGATTGAACGACATTGATGGAATTAACACAGTAAAAATAGACTTAAGTATAATAGTTTTAGCTGTACAACAATGCATCTTACTGTATGAGGAATCAATTAAGATTCGCCAAGTTTTAGCAGGGTTTTTTTTATTTACACGAAAAGCAGATGAACATTGAGACGCACAAAAATAAACATTGGACAGCACGGACAAAACATGCATTTTGAGAGAGATCCGCACAGAATAAGAAAGAGGTCCACACAGAATGGGGGGGAGAGAGAAAGAGAGAGATCTACACAGAATGTGAGAGAGGGAGAGAGAAAGAGAGAGAGAGAGAGAAATGACTACAGAGCATGCGAGAGAGAGAGATATCAACACAGTATGTAAGAGAGAGAGAGAGAGATGCAAAAAGTACTAACTGAGGGAGCGAGTTGGAGCTGTTACTGGAGGCTAATTATTAATTTCATGCCAGCCGAATATAATTCTAATAAAGCCAGGGTGTGATTTTGCTACCCCTAAACAGGCCGCCGTCAATATACAATTCGTCCACGACCAAGGAAACGCAGGGCTGCCAACTCTCACGCATTCGCCGTGAGTCTCACGCCTCTTAGAGGCATTCACGTTCCCATGCCGCAGTCAGCAATTATTTAATTGAGGCATATTTAAGAGATTCTCACGCGGAATTGAGTCCTTGAGCATGGAAGTTCACCAGTTTCACGTACATTACGGTGGATTTCACCACTAGAGACGTGGAAATCAATTATGACTCTGGAATTCTCGCGTTTGTCTTTACACAGCCCCTGCTGAAAATTCCAGCTTTGACCAGCCTAGGCTGGTCAGGCTGAACTAAAGCTGTGTTTTTGGACAGTTTTACTTGGTTGACCGGCCCTTCACCAGCTGACTCCAGCTGACAATACCAACAACCAGCTTTGACCACCTTCATCAAGCTATAGAGACCAGCTTTAAACATCTAGACCAGCTAATAACACAGCTCAGACCATCTTAAACCAGAGAATTCTAGCAGTTAGAATTCTAGCTGGTCATAGCTGGTCTAGATGTTTAAAGCTGGTCTCTATAGCTTGATGAAGGTGGTCATAGCTGGTTAAGCTGGTATTGTCAGCTGGAGTCAGCTGGTGAAGGGCTGGTCGACCAACTAAAACTGTCCAAAACACAGCTTAATCCAGCCTGACCAGCCTAGGCTGGTCAAAGCTGGAGTTTTCAGCAGGGAGGGGTTGGAAGCAATGGAATTGCACAAAGACGTTTCAAATGGTCTTATTTCGTTTAAACAATTTAAACGATCATGAAACGCACACATTGCTTCCAACCCCTGAGTGAGGAAAAGCGCACAATGTTTGGAGTCACAATCGCTTCCATGTTATTCGTGGTGAAATCCACCGTAACGCAAGTGAAACTGAAACTTCCACTCACAAGGACTTTAATTACACGTAAGAATCTCATTAATATTCGTTGGTTGAATAATTGCTGACTACGGTGAATACGCCTTCAAAATGCATTAAACTTACACCGTATGCGTGAGATAGCGTAGAAAGCTGGCAGCCCTGGAAATGCGTTTGCCGTGTTCTCTCTCTTTTTTTTTTTTTTTTTAAAGACTGGCCACAAAACTTTGCATTGTTCATTAATTTCTCGGGGGAACTGGTCGTTCAGCCCAAACTTGGAGCCTCGCAGTTCCTTCCCTTTGCTTTAGATCAGCTCCTTTTGCTTTCAGTGCTCAAATTTTGCGATGATGGGTCGTTTATTTTGGTTTTTTCGTGTCCCGAGGCGGTGGACGCGGTGAAAGGTGATGCGGTTTACGGCTTCCGGTTCGAGTTTGAGTTCTCGTTGCATAAACTGTTTTATGAGCGCTTCTGGATTATCTGGTGCAGTTTCTGAAATACCAGAAAATATAAGGTTGTCGCGCATACTCCTTGTTTGTATGTCCAGCATAGTTTCTTTCAACATTTTGTTCTCCTTCATGACGTGATCCATTTGGGAGTTATAGAGTATCCACTGTGGTTTGCAGCACGGAGTTTTGAGATTTTAGCGTGTCGATTTGGTGATGCGTGAATTCAAGGCTTGTACGTAGATCTTTTATTTCTTGATGTAAATGCTGAAGTAAATCCAGTTTTTTATTAATCGAAGCGAGTACACTGGCCTCTACATCGGTGGTTATGAGATCCTCTGTGCTGGTGGATGAATCTGCCTTCTTCCTCTTCGCAGGTTTGCTGGTGTCTGACGGTGAGTTGGAAGCTTGATCCATTTCAGAGTGAACGAAGTAGCTGTCGATGAATTTCTCCAAGTCCTCCACTGTGAGTGTTTTATTGTAATCCACTGGGAAAGTGCGCGTTTACTCCGGGTGACAATTATACGAAAATCGCTGTTCTCTGATCTTGTGCTTATGGTAGCGGTCTGCGTGGCTAGCAGATACGGGTGGCAGTCATGTTGAATTACTCTTCTCGGGTCTCGTTCTCAGAAGTCATGCATGCTCCACCATGAGATGGACTTTGGCATTTTGATGAAGAGCTCGGCCATGAACTACAGGCTGCGAGGAACCACACTCGGAACGGAAGTTTGCATGAATCCGCCCAATGCCTACCACATTATATTACCTAATTACCCGCCAAGAGGTGCGCCCGAAATTTAAAATCAGTCAGCCCGACTTTCCTAAACCGAAACGACCGTTAAAGACTGGCCGGAACCCAAACCAGCTGCTCCAAGTGATTCCAACTTCGTTTGAATCCAGATCGTCACCCGCGTTTTCCGATACTGTCTCTGTCCACTCCATCCAGTCTGACGTCTGACTCTGATGCAACCGCCAAATCCGCCCAGATTCTTAACCCCTTTTTGCAGATGTAGACCAATGCCAGCGGACATGGAGATGCTCTATTTATGCACACAGTTACCCTATTCTATCACTAGATGGTGCACCCAGATTAGTTATTGAATATTCACCAGCAAGCCGAGCTCAAACACAGTTTAGAATATGGACGAGTTC
The DNA here is from genome assembly GCA_029692085.1 of Gymnothorax javanicus. NCBI lineage: Eukaryota > Metazoa > Chordata > Actinopteri > Anguilliformes > Muraenidae > Gymnothorax > Gymnothorax javanicus. The sequence goes on along the minus strand of CM056193.1, from coordinate 154,470,094 downwards.
AGTCCCATCCCCGTTTTTCTGGAGCTGCATGAATTAAATACCTCAGCTAAGCCTGATGTGCAAACTGCTTAATATACTTGCCCATTGTGAAAAAATTTTTGTTGTTACTGTTATGGTTTTAAAAATTCCTTATTATAGTGTTTGGTGCACTTTGATTTTATTACATTATAGTTTTACTGCATAAAAAAATATATACTTATTAGTGTGCTTGCAAGGCAAGCACACTATTGTTCTTCTTAAGTTTTCTTATTCCTCTTATTCCCTTTTCACTCATTTCTGTGGCCCCCTACTCCTCCTAGGGCATTCGAGATAGAGACACCGTTCCAACTCTGAGACGTCCGGGCCGATCTGAACATCATGCCTTGTTCAAATAGTTATGATATCCCTTATCGTTCGTTCGGTATTCGCATTTTTCCGGCGAAATTCGGTGCCATTGAAATGAATGGGTAGAACTTTGGAGTGATGATGTCATAATGCACTCCTCCACTCTAGACGTTAGAGTGGGAGCAGCAGAGAAAAGACGCGGGAAAAAAAATTTTGAAAGCACTCCCCCGGCCACAATTTCCAACGAACACACACAAATTATACATCAAAACGTAGGAAAATTCGTGCAGGCCTGAAAAATGTCACTTTGGATGAAAACAGACAAAGGGTTGAGACTCCAGGCACCCCCAAGCGACAGGAGCGCAGACCAACTCCCCCATAGGCAGCCATTATAACAGGAGCAGACAGTTGAGACACCTTTTTGAAATCGCCACCCTGACCACATACTTGACAATACAAGAAAAAAAATACATGGGGACGCTCAGCAGAGTGTCCTGTCACTCACGGTATTTTTGTTTTCACCATAGGACCTACGGTCTGCCAGAAAATGGCAGTAGTTCGGACAGTGTGAATGAAGAATTCTTTGAATTCTTCTCTGTCTCACAGCGCTTGTAAGGCAGCAAGCAGACAGGGGTGCTGCTGTCTTCATAGAGACAGGCACACACATATAGGAGCTGCTGTGTCAGACTCGCGCGCGCACGCACACACACACATCTGCCTGTGTTTCTCACTGGTAAAAATACTGAGTCAGTGATTGCGCAGGCCGGCATATACAAATTTCAGAGCACAAAGCGCTCTGAAATTTGTCCTTTAAACAATGTCAGATGATGAGAGAGAGAGAGAGAGAGAGAAGCAGAGAGTGTGGCAGTTAAAGCTGAGTTTTGAATTAAGTTTAAAAACATGTAAAAGGGTAGAAAGGAGAAATCTCCCTTCTAAATCATGTTAAAGACACTTCCATGTCTAAACCATGACCGTGTCTGACAGATGCAGAGAGAGACACACACACACCTGTCTGTGTTTCTAACTGGTAAAAATACAGTGCCAGGCCGCCAGCTATTAAACAGGCCGGTATAGACAAATTTCAGGTGATACCTGTGTGTGTGTTTGTGTGTGTGTGAGAGAGAGGGGGAGAGAGAGAGAGAGAGAAAGAGAGACACAGACAGACTAACTGCCTACTCTCTGCCAGACTGCCACTCTAGTGTGTGTGTGTGTGTGTGTGTGTGTGTGTGTGTGTGTGTGTGAGAGAGAGAGACAGACAGACAGACATCCATTCACTGTTGCTGGCAACATTTGAGCAAGCACACTTTGCATTTTCTCTGCGGAAATGCAGTCTTGTTTAAAATGTAACTGCTTATTTTGTTCTCAGCATTAGGCTCTAAGAAAACTGTCTGTGGGAAAGTACTGATAGGAGGGGTGTGTGCACCTGGGTATGAGTTGTCGACTCATGTCTGGGAAATGTACCAACTTAGCAAGATAACAGAGTTGTTTCTGTCTGTACCAGGTGCCCAAATTGGGCCCGAAGCACAAAGTGCAACTCGTCTAAGCGCATCCCAAGAGCAGCAATCTTTAAAGAATAAAATGTTTGTGTAATGTTGTGATTGGTTGCTAGAAAGGAACGCCCAGGGCATGAAAGGGCACAAGAATTGTCTGTGAAAGTTGCTCAGCAGAGACCAACCTTTGACTGCTGTACACACAGAGTCCCTGTTCGCTCTCTCATTCTGCAGAATTATACACCAAGAAACTGTTGATCATGTTTCTTTTAACCTGCTCTAAAACTCTCTTATTACGACTCGGAAAGATAAAATCCTCCACACCCATAGTATTTATCCAGCAGTTCAAAAAAAATGATCTCTTGCCACAGAAAAAAATCATTGTCCTTTGTAGCAACCACTTCAGCTATACTGAGCCAATAGTATCCCAATCAGTAGTTCAGGAAGATCAGTTTTCTGAAGCAAAAATTCCACATGGTATTGATACTATGTCATTCTTCTATCAATTATAGTCATCACATATCAAAAATGCGTAGTTCCCTACCATGGACTTACACGTAGAATGCTCCATCAACGAATTCATCGCTTCCTTATATCCTCCTAAGTACTCTCGTTGATAAGCCAGTCACTCAATTATATACTTAGGCTCATTTACATAACGCAATTATAGTTCACATCCACGTAAAACTTCCCTGGTAATGATGTATTGATTGACACGTTTCTCATTCAAATCCAAAGAGTATAAACTTTCCACAGTAACTGAAAGACAATGATAGGACCATCAGACAGGTATTGAACACTTGCATAGTATCAGTTAGGTTGTATTCTCTCAACTTTGCGCAGCCGAGAATGACGCGATTGCACATAAAAAAAAAAAAGAGTTCCAGAACCGACCCCGGAGTGTTGAGCTTATATTTGCAGGATGGAAATGTGATTCTGAGATGGAAAATGGCAGTTATTCTGAATGGAACAGACCGGAGGGCAGACAGGATTGATTATTTGGAGGAGAAATTCAATGATGGAAACTTTTTCCTCTTGAAGTGTGAGTCGAACTGTCTTTGTATGGTGCAGCACTATTTTACTTCTAGCCAGCTAGCTAACTAGTAGGGATGGGCATCGATTTTCGAATAGTCGAACAGTCGTTCTACAGTAGAATATCGAATACCTAATTTGACTATCGTTTTTATCCGACAAAAATTAATAAACACGGAACAGAAATAAACGTCCTCTCTGATGATGCAACACGTTAGACAGCCTACAGGTGTTGCTAACAGTAAAACCTCCTCGAGCGCAGTACAGCAATCGCCACCTGTGTTGAACAGAAGAAGAATCTCATGCTACCGATCTATTGACGTGAATGTTAATGATGCAGAAACAGCTAAGTAAAAGTTTCGTTTGGAACCCTTTTAAAATAATCTCTTTTGCTACAGGCTTTGCCTAAATCATTATGGCAGGCCTATGTTGTGCACATAGCCTAAGACTACTTTCTGTCAAACAGTTTAATGAAAATGTATTAGCATGTTTTTCAAAAATGAAAATGGAATTTACTGCTGAATCTTTCCGGTAATACGGTGGTCATTTTCATTTGTTCAGTTTTTTCTTGGATAGGTCTACACATTGAGAGATGGGCATATGTCAATGTCTTTTAATCTTTTTTTCCTTTTGCCTTAGGTATTTCCTGTGTTTTTTTTTTTGCACTTAAGCACTTTCTTGTGAAGCACTTTGGTGCGGCTCAGCTGTCTGTAAATGTGCTATAGAAATAAAATTGATTGATCGATATGAACGATTTTAGATGAGCAATGAACAGACCCAATAGACCTAATTTATGAAGTCACGATCAGTTTCTTGAGTGAACTCACGACAGAAAAGACGTGTTAGCCTATGCTGGTTTTTTTTGCACCGATGTAGGCACTGTCATTTAGCCTACCCGGTTTAGAATGACGAGAACTTGTTAAATTAAATAAACCGCGTGATATCCTGTTTTAAACGACGAGAACTTGTTCAATATAAACTGCGTGATTCCCAGTTTTAAACGACGAGAATATGTTACTTGTTCAATTAAATAAACCGTGTCATATGCTGCAGATGATAAAAGATGAAAAAGCTGTTTCCGTCTTCGCCTGAGTGTGCAAGTGCGTGCATATTGGGGGCGATTTTCAAATAATCTTCGAATACTTAGCAGTGATTATAGAATACTGCTTTTTCCAGAAATGCACATCCCTACTAACTAGCCAGCAATTTCTTATTTTCGATCTACCATCATGATCACAGAGCTAGTTTATTACATTGGCTAACAAGAGCAGTCGATACTGCAATGTGCTGGCATTTTGCTTAATGAGGCGATCTGTTCAAGAATTTATACCGCATTCAACAAAATGGAATGCCTTGGATTTTTGCTCGTTTAAAATGCGAACTATGGAATTACATTTGTGCCACAATCCTGAGCGAGCAATTGGAAATTTTGAGCACAGAAAAATATTTCGCAAGTGCACAAATATTGTTTTGAGGAAAAATTATTAGTGAGCAAACAAAACCTTCTGATTGAGCGAACAAAACTCTATTCTGTGCTCAACAAATGTCTTAGCATGTTTGCTATGATCAATATGAACGTGCAATATTAATCCCTCTCACTCAGTTTCACTGTATTCCCTCTCGCAAACTCATGTTCTGCACGGTGGCAGACCGCAGCATGCTCGCTCAAAGCATGTTTCTCCCTCTCTCTCAGTCTGCCCTCTCTGTGCACGCACAACTTCACCTGCGTGCTCACTCAAGCTGTGCAGAGTGTTACAAATGTGCCACAATTCTGATTGGCTGCTTCGGTCTCCAATTAGATGCATTATGCCTAACCACCAAAGAAAACGAGAAAAGGTAATGACGAAATTTGTCTGCGACTGGATAATAGTGCTGCCCTAGTTTTGGGACGGGTTAAGGTTAATGTTAACCCTTTCGCAGGCACAGCGACATTTTTGTCGTTTTAACCAACGTGTTTTATAAAGTCTTCTTTAAATTCCCCGATTGCGGGAATTCCCTTGTTAGTTACACTCATTACCATTGGCTGTCTCTCAGGTCACCCAGCACTGTATTTTTAGCCGTGAACGAGGCATGGGATTTCCTAAAACGCTAAATACGAGACTACTTCCCGGTCAAATTGTGGGACATGTGAACATGGCATCGACGAGTACAAATAGCCGGCATTCTAGCCGTGTTTCTAAACGTAAATACAACGTGGATGAAGTTTTTGCTTTATTGAATGACTCTGACGATGAGTTTGAATATCCAGAAAGCGGGAGTGACTTGGATCCAAACGATTTTAGCGATTCTGGAGAGGATTAAAACATAAAAACATCAGTTATGGGAAACTTATTATGAGATTTGGTGTTATTTTATTGTTATTTTGAATAACAATCATATTTTGGTAAAAACCCAAAATTAATCCGTCCGTGGGGGTATGCATCTGGGCCAAAATTTGCCTGCGAAAGGGTTAAATCGCTATGTATCTTGAGACATCGACTGTTGTGTGACTCTTGACTCATATCCCTCTTTAGCAACACTGGCTGCTGCTAACTATAGCATTGGACGATGTCTTCTGAACATCAAAACCAAAATGTCACACCACAGCCACGAGCACCATGTTTTATGGACCTTAATGAAATTTTGTTGGTTAGTCTGTACACCTTTGGCTTGCGAACCAAGTTAGCTACCTAGTTAGGTTGCCAGCGTCAGGTCAGCTAACTAATGTCGGGGAGAAAAGCAGAAGATTACAGACATTAAACGTTACTTCCAAGATAGCTGGCGAACTTGACAGTCTTAAAAAAAGATAGTTTTGGCACCTTTCTCCGGCTGATTTATTTCAACACCCCTGAAGAAGGAACTTTGCCGATATGTCTGTTGCCATATAACCTGCATATCAAGTCTGATCACCTAACGTTACACATCCACAACTGAAGTACACGATCATCCGTGATTAATTTTGTAAAAGCAAAGAAACGTGTTTTATGCAGTGATTGACATCTCATTCTAATGCTTAAACACTATTAGGAATCAATTTTACTTGAAAGAGCAGGGCAAGTGCAGGTGTGATGAACGATATTAATTAGGGGTAATATTCCATTTTGGTGTAGCTAACAAAACCAGGGTGCTGCTGCCGTTCCCGGTGTGGGTGTTGCTGTGCTGGCTTACTGGAGCATGAATGTATAAACAGAGCGAAAGATATTGTGGTGTCAAATTACAGCAGTTGCGATTGTTTAGTGATATTTGGGGGACTGCTTTAGACAAATAACCTGAAAGCATAACCTATACCTACCTGGAATACATTTGGAAAAACCTGGAAGTTCATTCACAAATGAACCAACCGGAAAAATGACCTCTAATGCGGCGAGTGCTTCGAACTGCGGGAACGCTGGTGCCAGCGTCGGCTCAGCTCACCAGTATCATCTGGCGCTAATGTTCATGAAATATGCAGAAACAGATCACAGTAACAACACACGATGCGCGGCTGAAGAGGCCAATCAGTCTGGAGCCAGGGAGCGGGCGCCCAGCGGTGCAATGCCGGCCTTCATAGCTGCCAGCGGGGACACGCGCATCAAAGCCTGGCGTTGCGCCAGCGAACGCCCGCTCTCATGAACATTAGCGCCAGGTGATACTGGTGAGCTGAGCCGACGCTGGCACCAGCGGTCCGTAGTTCAAAGCACTCACCACGGTAGAGGTCATTATTCCGGTTGGTCCATTTGTGAATGAACTTCCAGGTGAACTTTTATGGCGACAGACATATTGGCAAAGTGCCTTCTTCAGGCGTTATATGTTGAAATAAATCAGCCGGAGAAAGGTGCCAAAACTATTCTTTTTTAAGACTGTCAAGTTTGCCAGCTATCATGGAGGTAACGTTTAATGTCTGTAATCTTCTGCTTTTCTCCCCGACATTAGTTAGCTGACCTGATGCTAGCAACCTAACTAGATGGCTAACTTGGTTCGCAAGCCGAAGGTGTACAGACTAAACAAAATTTCATAAAGGTCCATAAAACGTGGTGCTCATGGCTGCGGTGTGACATTTTGGTTTTGATGTTCAGAAGACATCGTCCAATGCTATAGTTAGCAGCAGCCAGTGTTGCTAAAGAGGGATATGAGTCGAGTCACACAACAGTCGATGACTCAAGATACATAGAGATTTAACATTAACCATAACCCGTCCCAAACAAGGGCAGCACCACAGAGATATAAAAACACTAGAGTGGAAACGTCACTGGCTGGACTGAAGCGCTCACGGCAGAATAGCTCCGCCAACTTGTGTATGTATAAATGTCCAATGAGGCACATGTAAACAGTAGGCTAAACATGGGTGTTGAAAAATTTCTTTTTTTTTTTCCTGGGGAGAGACTTGTTTTCCGCGTTCTTTTTTATCTTTTCATTTTTTAAAAGGACACGAATAAGTAATTGTAATTGAACAACAATATTTATGCTCCATTTTTTTGGCAAAGCTAAAGAATAAGCTCTACGATTGCCTTACCCTTTCTATTATCGCTCAGTTAACTAAGTTTTTGTTTCGTTCAAAGAAAAAGCGTTCGCATTCAGCTGTGCCTGTGAGTCCGACCCAGGTCTATACCTGGAAGAAACTAGTCGTTATAAGCATATATGAATTTATATGTATGCTTTGTGTATTACGATCGGAACAACTTCATTCTGAAGTGTTCATACCTACTTGTTGTCTTCATTTAATCTGTCTTCGCCGTGACACAATGGATAACAGGATGATATTGCGTGTTCCCCCAACTGGGATCAATGTAGAAGTCTCAAAACTAAAGTTTGTAAATGAAACCGCGCCAGTTTCAGTTTCCGCGAATATACTGTTAATAATAAACGAATAAACTGAAGCCTTTTTTGTCAAGTAATTTAACTGGCACCTTTTTGCCAGTTATTTTAACTGTAATTTTATTGTAAGTTTACCACAGAGTTCAGTGCATGTTCAGTGTAAACCACGGTTAAATGCGCACAGGACTCCTCTTACAGTTGAAATGACAAGGAGACAATGCGTTAATTTAACGGTAAAATTCTGTCAGTTTATAACAGTGTAGGAAAACCAAACTTCATTTTGTTGCTCTGTTGCGGCTGCGTATGTGCATGGTGCAAACCAGCTTGCCCGGTAGGCTTTACACGAGTGCTTTTGAATGGAAATGCATTGTGACGGGACTGGACATTTTGTCCAATGTAAGCGAAAATCTGTTAGAATAAATCTGGTATATTCGATGTTTATTTCATGGAAAAACATTACAGAAAAAAAATCGGGGCATCAGCTGTTGTCCGGTATGAGCGATACGAGGACGATTTAGGCGAGTTCTACTGTATTTTCCTATGAACGTCTGCCCCGATATACATACACAAGATGGCGGAGAGTGCTGCCACAGAAACGAAGACTTTGTCCAGTCTAGTTTTTTTACATCTCTGTGGGCAGCACTATTATCCAGTCGCAGACGAATTTCGTCAGTACCTTTCCCCATTTTCTTTGGTGGTTGGGCATAATGCATCTAATTGGAGACTGAAGCAGCCAATCAGAATCGTGGCACATTTGTAACACTCTGCACAGCTCGAGCGAGCGCGCAGGTGAAGTTGAGCGCGGACAGAGAGGGCAGACTGAGAGAGAGGGAGAGACATGCTTTGAGCGAGCATGCTGTGGTCTGCCACCGTGCAGAACATGAGTTTGCGAGAGGGCATAGAGTGAAACTGAGGGAAGGGGGTTAATATTGCACGTTCATATTGATCATAGCAAACATGCAAAGACATTTGTTGAGCACAGAATAGAGTTTGGTTAGGTCAATCGGAAGGTTTTGTTTGCTCACTAATAATTTTTCCTCAAAACAAGATTTGTGCACTTGGGAAATATATTTTTCTGCGCTCAAAATTTCCAATTGCTCGCTCAGAATTGTGGCACAAATATAATTCCATAGCAAACAGCTATTACTGTGTTGTGAGTTATTCTTGCTCCTTATAGGGTGTGACAAACATTGTTACAAGCTTTCATTTTGCCTGGATGATTGGAATTGTACATAGCAAGCTTTCCGTCTGAGTGAGCAAAGACAAATGACAGTGATAGAAGAATAACAGTATGAATATCATGTCAAATTTTTGCTTCTTTTGCTTCAGAAAACCGATTTTTCTTAACTACTAATTTGAATACCACTGGCTCAGTATAGATGAAGTGGTTGCTACAGAGGACAACAAATTTTTCATTCACAAGAGAGCATTTTTGGAATTGCTGGATAGATAATATGGGCAAGTATATTGAGCGGTTTGCACAGGAGGCTTAGCGGAGGAGTTTTATTTATACAAGTCTTGAAAAATAGGGTTGAAAGTTGGGACTGAACTCGCCAATATTGTAAACTGTGTTTGAGGTCAGCTTGCTGGTGAATATTCAATAACTGGTCTGGATGTGCCATCTAGTGAGAGAATAGTGTAACTGTGTGCATAAATAGAGCAACTCCATGTCCGCTGGCATCAACATCTGCACTGGCGTGTTATGGGTCAGACCGGAACGTGTGTATATACACTACCGCTCAAAAGTTTGGGATCACTTGGAAATTTTCTTGCTTTCCATGGAAACACACATGAAATTAGTCTGAATAGGAAATATAGCAAATGAACAGAACATGCTGACATTGTCTGAGTTAGAAATAATGATTTTAATGGAAAATGATGAATATGTACTTCAAACTATGCCTTCATCAAAAAAAAAACCACCTTCACTGTTGATACTGAAACTGGTGTTTGACGGGAACTGTTTAGTGCAGCTGCTAGTTGACAACCTGTGAGGCGTCTATGTCTTAAACTACACACTCTCAGATATTTGTCTTCTTGCACAGTTGTGCATCGGGGCCTCCCACTCCTTTTTTCTGTCCCTGTTAGTGCCAGTTTGTGCTGCTCTCTGAAGGGAGTAGTTGACAGAATGGTAAGAGATTTTAAGTTTTCAATTTCTCGCATTGAATAGCCTTCTTTTCTAAGCACAACAATAGACTGACGGGTCTCTAAAGGAAGTTCTTTCTTTCTGGCCATTTTGAGCCTGTAAACAAACAAACAACTGCTGATGCTTCAGGTACTAAACCAACCTCAAGAATGCCATGCTCCCTTATTAGTTCAACGGTTTTCAGCTGTGCAACACATTTGCAGAAGAGTTTTCTAATAATCAATTAGCCTTATAAAATGCTTAACTTGGATTAGCAGCCATACCAGGAGATTGATGCAGAGGACTGACAGTTGCTGATAATAGGCCTCTATGCAAAAATGTAGATCATTCTTTGAAAATCATCGGATTAATTTTAATCGTTTGTGAAATGGATAAAAATATTTGTGAAATGGAAAAAAATGTTTGTGAAATGCATGAAAATGTATTTTTCTTTGGAAAACAAAGAAATTTGCAAGTGATCCCAAACTTTTGAGCGGTGGTGTATATGTATCACACACACATACTCGCACTCGCATGTATGAACTGAAGACATAAAAACCACCGTTGAAACTAGGGGTGTAACGATCCTGAATCGATGTCTTTTTAAAGCGTAGTAACACCACCTGCTACCATGGGGCAAACATCCGAGCTTTCCCTTTTCCTTTATTAACCCCCGTGCTGTCCTGAACGAAAGTGCCGAACATCAAAGGGCATGGGAAATGCTTCCGGAAAAAAACTTGACTGACATCGGTATTTTTCGGCTACGTGCTGAGAGGAGCCAAGCAAATGAAAACAACATCGTCTCCTATTAACCAATTAGGCAACTCTAAGAAAAGTATACCTGTTCCCGTTTACTTTGCTTGATTAGCTATCAAATTGTGGATCTGTTTACTCTTTAAGTTGAATGAGTAGAGCTGTTTATTAAGACATGTTTGATAGCTGCATTTTGAAATTTAAATGGCATAGAACAGCAGATTTGCATGAACATGATTGCCATTGCCACGCCATTTCGTGCAACTGTGATAATTTATATCTCACAGTACGTTTCATCCGCTTTTCAGAATGTTTTCCACCTTGTGTATTTTTTAGACGCTTAAACTCCAGGGCGATCTAATAACAAATCTGTTTTAAATTAATCTTGAATAATATCCTAAAATGCTACAATGAGAGATGTAATTCAGAGGAAGACTATTTCTAATTATTCAAATTGGCATTCCTACAATCTAACGCCGTAGCCCAGTTAGGTTTGTCTGCTTTTCACCATCACATCTTAATCGTTATAGGCTACTGAAATTGCTTGATTGTCATTTAGGCCAAGTACACGGGAGCAGATTCAGGGAAGGGTGGAGCACCTGCAATTAGCGAAATCTGAACTCAGGCTTCTTCCTGATGGCATTTTAAATAAAAAACCTCGTTCAACATCGCCACATCCCGACTCAGCATTTCATCTCTCATTGTAGTATTTTTAGGATATCTATAATGATAAAATAAAAATAAAGAGATTTATTTTCAGATCGCCCTGGATTTCAAGCGTCTAAAAAATACACAAGGTTGAAAACATTAAAGCGGATGAAACGTGAATGCGAGCTATAAATTATCAAAATCACACAAAATGGCCAAATACGCGTTCTTGCAAATCTATGCCCATTTAACTTTCAGAATGCGGCAATCAAACACGCTGTCTTAATAAACCGCTCTACTCATTCAGAAAAGCAAAAAAGCGAATGCCCTGTTTAATTGCTAATTGAGAAAAGTAAACAGGGACAAGATTAGAGTAACCTAATTGCTTAAAGGAGACGATTCTGTAGTCCTTTACCTGGCCCCGTGCAGCATGTCGCCGAAAAATACTACTGTCAGTCAGATTTTTTTCCGGAAGCATTTCTCATGCCCTCTGATGTTTGGCACTTTCATTCAAGACTGCGTCGGGTTTAATAACGGAAAAGGGAAAGCACGGATGTTCCCCCCATGGCGGTCCTGTGCCTTAAAAAAAACATCGATTCAGTATCGATTCAGAATCGTTACACCCCTAGTTGAAACCAGTGACCACAAAAATGGTCAAATGTTATTTCAAACAGTACAAATGTTATTTCCATTGTATTTCATTGTGATTCCACATTAGTTCTTTGTAAATTTTCTTGATGCAAATGAAATGACTTAGGTTCATTTGTTCATGCACTCATTATTCTTCGTAAATTATGTACGGCACGACAGGCTGAGCCATGAAGTTATGTACGCAAATATTCCTCGGAGGTTTAGCTTATCTTAACAGTTACACGGGCAGACAGATGCTGATGACCTAGCGAGCCTGTATTGTAATTAGTGAAGACATAACGTTTGCTATTGAACCTTGCATTAGGCAAACACTAGCTTTGCTAAGCTGTAATTCCATTTAAGGTAGACTGCAAACAGTGGCATATCGCATTCATGAACATATGTTTCTCTTTTTAACGTTACATTTCTATTGAATGCTTCTTTGTGTTTGATTGTTTGACAAAGAGAGCAACGTTTTAAAATAGTGCCGTATTAGCTTAGACCTGGCAGTGAAAATAAACAGCCTGGAAAATGAGGTACGTTACCTTTTTAAGATTGGGAATTCGTAGTATCAGGCGAATTTCAATAAGTGCAAAATCGCTGACTAGTTTAACTTCGTTCTGATGATGACACACAGAATGCACACTTGTCCACTCGCTCACTCACCGTCTTTAGATCGTTTTAAAATGTAGAACATTCACAACATAATGCCGTACATAGTGGGTGAGTGTACATTTCGAACGTGCCCCATTCTAACCAAATCATCTCCATGGAAACTCAGCTGAGCTGTTAGATATCAAATCAGCCAACCGCAGAGGGCCATGGCAGGAATGGCTCACCATGCACAGAGAATCGCTGAGTCACCTAGTGAAAGAAATCCTTGCTCGTGCACACCTTAACGCCTCTGAAAACCCAATTTCACAAAAACCTTTGAACTACGTTATTTGGGGTTCTAGGTGCATAATAGTAAACATAGTAAAATATTAGAAATTATGTCCAGTTCAAATCCGAGATTTTGTCATTTAATTTTTAACACCTATCCTCTTACTGCGGTTCAACTGGGCGTGGTTTTCTAAGTGGGTTATTATGTAATAAGCCAAACCAATGAAAAAAAAACCTCCGTCATTTGTCCCACCCCTAACTGAAATTATAAAAGCTCTCTGCTCCGCCCAGGTTAGCTCTTTTTAAGCCCAAGAAGCATCGTCCTGAAGTAGCCATTTGGTTCTATTTATCTATCTGTCCATCCATCTGTCCGCATATTTGTCAGTCCCCCGCTATTTCCCCTATCACGTATGTTTGTATTAGCTCCATTCAAAACGCACCAGTAAATGATTTTCTGAACGGGGCATGTGCTCGCATGCGTTCTCACTTAGCGTGGAATGGTACTTCCGCTCTGGCTCGAATGCCTTATGCTGCGTTCAGGTTCAAACTAGCTTGTAAAAATGGTGTTTCTCAGAACACAAGCGGTGACTTGCGTTCAAATCACCTTGCAACCTGTGATCACAAGCAGTGAACTGGTGATTAATTCAGGGGATCAATCTTCACCGCTCGTGAGCAAAATGAGGCCAGACCAACACATTGTGAGCTAAACAGAAAAGTATGTTTATTTTCATGTTTGTTTTATCAAATATTAAAAGGAGCAACTTATTATTAACCTTTATGTCTCAGAGTTTGTTGTATTTCCATATCACAGTGTTTCTGTCGTTTTGTCATTGGGAAGTTAACTTAATATTTTGACACCTTTATTATCACCCATGATGTCGCCCGTGACAGACTGGCAGCAAATGAAAACTCTCCATGCGTGTCTTTTTCGCACCCAGTAAGTGGTAATTTCACCATATTCAACATAGCGGTATGAACGCAGCATAAGACCTTTGTCTCACAACAAGTTTGGGTCGCTCAGGATCTGTCCCGTGCATGCTGTGACCGGATATCGCACCCTTGAGGTACAGTTGTCATTTGCGGCTGCTGCAAGCGGGGTCGCTGAGCAACAGGGCCTGTTTTCCATTATCGGACAGACAGCCAATTGTTGACCAGTGACAGTGCAAATGATGTTTTTTTTTTTTTTTTTTGTGTCGTTAGCCACGCCATTTTGCTGATGCCGTAGCATTTTTTTATTTCTTGTTTGGCTTTATGTCGGCTATTGAACACACTCAAAAGAACAAATCCAGCATCATTGTACACGTCAGAAAAAAGCAAATGTTCGTCATGACTGAAGTGCACGTTCACGGTTTCTATAATCCCACTCGTATCTCACTGGACAAAGCAATTAAAATTAAAACAGAATATATTGTCTGCCATTGATGGCATCATCTGGCATTCTCCCCAGGAACACCTGCAAGCACAATGTAGTTCTATTGGTCAGTGAGCGTTGATTTCACAACATGCATACTTGAGTGTAAAACATTACTGAATGGAAATTATTTTCACTGAGAGGAACCGGTTGACTGGCGAGCTAATTACAATGCAATAATATTTTACAGTACTAGCTACCGTTACAGGAACGTTACTAACGTTACAGTAGCCTACCATCAGGCCGCCGTTGGGTGCATCCCCGCTAACGTTGAATTTTAGCGGAGATGTGCCAACTCGGCAATTATAAAAACCGCAAAGGATTTTACAAAATACCATTCCGTAACTGTCTGGACGGTGTTTCCAGACGGCTGAGGAGCTGCTTCGTCTGATTCTGAAGCTGCTTGCACACTGGACGCGAAACAAATTTTTCGCAGGACAGATTACGTTCAAAGTCAATGCGAAGACGCGAATACACGCGTGTATTCAAGCCTTCACATTGACTTTGAATGTAATCTGTCGTGCGAAAAATTCGTTTCGCGTCAGTGTGCAAGCGGCTTGAGTCAGACGGCTCAAACATATTAGGCTGGACTGACCCTTGCGCCATTGCTGTGACTAACGCTCATGGAGCCTGTGAGATGTCACTCAAATCGAGGGAGTGGCCAGTCACACTGCGATGCGCCATGCCCACACTGTCTTGAGAAATGGACTGAATAGCAAAAAGAGCCATTTTTGAACTAGGTTTTCTAATTGTTATGAATGTTAATCTTCACTCAGTTTTTTGTAGATGCTTTATGAGACACCCAACTTTGATATTATACGTGAATTTTCACTGTCAAGACAAGTTTCCAGAGGCTTTAAACTCCTTCTCACGCAAAAAACGTTCATCCTGCCGCAAATGTAACCACATCATTCAAGACACGAGACTTTGCTGAGTGTGCAGATGTCTTTTCTATTTCTCTGAGTGATATATTGTTGGAATTACAGCGATCTAAAAACTCTGTATGTTTGCTGTTCTCCCAAAAATTTTTGGGTGATTTTTGAATGGGAAAGATAGAGAAATTAGACTTGCCTCATGTCCTTTGACTGCTCCCTGAGGCAAAACTATGTACTTCTGTGCTACAAAAACTATAGTACTGTGACAACAACAAATTTTCCTACGTTTTTGGGAAATTTCATGTAGAGGGATTCAAATTTGTTATGTTTATTGTTAAGTTATAGTGATATGAAAATTATTTTTTGCAGACTCTGTGCTCCCAGCTCCCACTCTAGGTGTGACATCATGCACTCTAGCAATGAGAACCCAACTCCCATTCTTTCCAATGGGAAAATTTTAGTTTGTTTATTGGGAATATTTCGGACACCGCATGACGAAACTCAACCAAAATCGATAGGCTTCATCCTCTAACCACTATCAACGTGCATGTGAAATATCAAAAGGATCGGAGAAGAATTGCAGCCTGTAGAGCGTTCACAAGAAAATATCTACAGACGCGGACGAGGGGATGACCGCAAATCCATAGTACCCCCGGACACTCCGTCCGGGGCAACAAATATGATTATTTTATGATTTGACAGTGTGCCATTTTGAGGGCTTTTAGTGTTTGGGGAGCCACCTGGACAGCTGTCTTATTTGGCTTCCTCTTTCGAAGCGAAATAAGATTTCATGCTCAGATGAGGAATACTTGTGGTCAAGCAGTTTATGATCCCAGAAATGTATTGTTTTAACCCCCAGCCATTTTTCAGTCCTCAGTATTACTTTTTTATCATTTCAATGTTGAACTTTCCTGAGGACTTATGTTTGCATCCCCTTCTCCCTACCAAAATCATGAAAATAAACTGAAATACAATGGAATACTAAATGCTGCAAGTGTATTGTCTCAGTTGAGCTATATTCCCCCTCTCTATGAAGCTTAAATCTTGAATTATAAAGCATTAGATAGTGTCACACATTAATATCCATATTCGGCTTCTGCACAAAGGGGTTAATACTGCCCTACAAAGCCTAAGTGCAGTAACTACGCATTGGGTAAAATTCATTTTGAGCAGTTTTGGGCCTGAAAGTATTTGGAGGTTAGGATTGATTTAGATAGAAATTATACCACAGCAAGTCAGTAAACCATAATCTGTTATAAATGTGCTAACTATTCGTTTGTTGGAACAGCAAAAAAAACTCTGAAGCCATTTTTACTATTTAAATTATTTTGTAGTTACGGCACTTAGCCTTTGTAGGGCAGAATAGGGCATGCGAGGGTACCACGTGACCGAAGTCCAAAGTAATTGTGACCTCAACAGTTCATCAGCCGTTGCCCAAGCAATGACGGGTGAACTGTTGATGTCACAGTCACTAGGAGTTAGGTCACGTGCACAAACATAGAATAATAGTGTGGTACCCTCACCAGCGACCCTGGTCGCTGCCCTCACGCACCCTATTGCACCATTACTCTTATTGCTGGCCATATTCTATTGCTAGATGACTATGCATGGATGGATTTTCAAAAGACGCATCTGGCAGCACTCTGCCCACTTAGCCCTGGATAACTGATCCGACACGTCTTGCAACACTGCCGCACCCTCATAGCTCATACACAAATGAATTTGGCTCGATTATCTGGCAACACCATCACCCACTCACACCCACATGAATTTGGCTCGATGATCTGGCAACACTGTCACCCACTCTCGCCCAGATAAACTGAATGAACTGAGTTATTACATTATCGGGCAGACACTTTTTATTACATTATCGGTCAAAATGTTATTACATTATCGGGCAGGCAGTTATTACATTATCAGCTAATTTAATTACATTATTGGGCAGTTATTACATTTTTGGTCCATTGTTACATTATCAGTTGTAACAATATCCTCTTCCTTGGCAAATTGCATAGAAATGGTGAAACGAGATAAACATGGTATATTAACCCGCGGAAGCTGGATTACCTTTTTTTGATACGTAGTGTACATGCAAAGGACTTACACATGATGTATCCATTTACGTGGAATGGCTGAAATGTATTGTTTCCATAACTACAAACAGGCTTCTTTTTTATAATTATCATCAATTATAGAATTTAAGTGTTTATCCAATACATTACCATGATGTCAAAACTCAAAGGAAAGTTTTTTTTTTTTTTTTTTTTAAACCTGACAGTCTGTAATGCCATACAACAAAAGCATGACGAGGCATAAATACAAATGGACACACTGATCTTGACTGATGTCAAGACAAATTAGAATACATTTAGAATTTTCTTTATTTTTCTCAAGGCAGCCTGTAATGGCCGAAAGAGTAGGGAGGCCAAACGCAGCAGTGGGAGAGAAGGAGACAGCAAGGACTTAAAATACCCACAGAGAGAAATATAAACGAGGCAACAGAAACAGCTCTCGCGTTTCCAAAAAGGACGCCCAACAATCCGAACCAGGAAGCAAAGCGAGAGAGGAAAAACAAACAGGGAGAGCGAAAGGGAAATATCTCAAGGACTGAGAAAGACAAAGCACCAAAATTGGTGTGACACCAAAGAAAGAGAGGGAAGGAATCAAAAAGGAAATTTCCCTACAGAAATATAAATAGCAAATATACCGCGAAGGCTTTCGCCACAAATCCCATACTTGAGATATCTTCTGGCTGCAGTGAAAACTGAAATCAGACACTCCAGCAAAGGAGGCGTGGCAGACATCCGGCTTATATAGACTTAGGGGAATGCGCTGCCCACGCCTGATGAACCAGCTGGGAAAAGAATCCGATAGAAAAGGAATTCCATATCGTCCCGGGGCGAGAGCCACAAAGAAAGGTCCTTCACACACGCACACCACCTAAACCATGACACAGCCAATCCTTCACTCCCCGCCTTGATGGTTCACCCATCATAAAATAGGGATTCGTATGTCATTACTCCGAGGAAAAACTATGCCCGAGAAAATACCCCGAGAGCAGGCGCGGAGCCAGTGTTACATTGCAGAGGGGGCGGGGACTTGTAGTGGGCCCTTATAGCCTATTGGCTATTTCACTTGTTAACAATTCACATTACGGATCTGGGCCCGTATTCACAGAGCATCTTATCTTACCGCTAGGTGTACTCCTAAGTCGCGCTAAAACATTTTATGTAGGAGTAAAATCTTAAAAGTTATTCACAAAGCCGCTGAGAGCAACTTTTAGTTAAGAAAACTGGTAACTCCTAGAATAGGAGTAGCTCTGAGATTGGTGGGAGTAAATCTCCGTTGCTATGGGTGATGTCAAATCTCATGCACGAGTCTTGGGACAATGAGCACAGTGATTGGTTGTTTGGTGACAGGGCAGCCCATTGAAAAAAATATCCCACATACAATCCATGGAGGAAAAAATGAGGAAATAGTCCAAGCGGCTGGTTTGTCCCATAAAATAATAACATGTTGAGCGCTGCTAAAAAAGCACTATGCGCAGTCCCCGCATATCACGCTCTAGGCAAATAAACATACATAGGAAAGAGATCGTTGTAAAAATGCCAATAGCATAAAACGAGTTAATAATAAAACGCGTCATTTTCCCCATAATTGGCAACTTAATACCCAATAACTGTCGCTGTCTGACTGAACAGCCTCATGGAAATTATATTTTACAATTCTTCATATTATAAACTAATGAAATTCGTTAAGGCAAGTAGTTTGGTGCTTTCATAGTCATGGTTTTCAGCTCCAATTCCATAATCTGCTCGCATTCAGACGCTGCGGGTGGCCGGCACGGTGTGTGCCGCGGTGTCAGACTGTCGGCTAAATAATGTCAGCAATCACTCAAAGTTAAAAGGCAAAGTTAAAAAGCGCATCCACTCACTGGGTGCGAGGTTTCAGATAGATTCTTCAGGAGATTTTTCTTTATTCAATGAGAGCCCCATTCCACCAAAGCCAGCTGCATCTCTGTCTGAAGTGTTTTGCATGAAGTATGAATCCAGTGTTCTTGTAGTGTTGAGCTTTCACCTGGAGTTTTGTCTGAGATTTTAAATTTTGCAGTGAGCCGACTGTTGAACCTCAGTCTCGCGCATTTGATCCCTCCCTCAGACAGAGCAGCGCGTCCTCATTATTTAATATTTTGAAGTAGGCTGTTATGAAGTATTTCCACTCACAGCTGATGTCAAAAATCGTGTTGTGTTAGTCTAATTCAGATTATAGAGCCACAAGTTACTTAACTAACTGCGTTAGCGGTCAGAAGTGTTTGAATTCAGGGCGTTTTGTGATTGTTAATCAATTAATTAAGGCCGATGTTATTCGCACTTATACGTCGCGACCAATGCTTAATCTTTTTTTTCTGGCCACACTTACTCGCTGCGCCAGTTGATGACCATTCCAGTTTTTAGAACGTACCGCTTAAAATAAGTTTGGCCAAGAAAAAATTTTTACTTTTGGACACACTTAAAATAAGTGTGGGCATTGGAGCAATGTACATTTTGGCCACACTTAGAAGTGCGTCTAACGCGAATTTCGATCAATTTTTGTGCTTGGACGAACTTAAATAAGTGCGTATAGTCAGTTCGATTAATTCTCTTTCCCTGCATGCATACACACACAGCTGTTCTGCCTGCTTTTACAATAATACAGCTGTTGAATAGCCTATGTTTTATGAAAGTAAAATAGGCTTACATATTTTCTAAATATATTCCATTATCTTATAAATATTTTTTAAATGTTTTTTTCCCAGTTTTCAGTTTTTCTGTTTCCCGGGAAACGGGAAATGGTTTGGAGGTCAAATCCCGGGAATCCCGTTTCCCGGGATTAAACCCTAATGGCAACTATGATGTCACATTACCTCTTAATCTTATTTTAGAAACGCTCTGATCTGGACTGTTTTTTCCCCGTTTTTTACACTTATAACCTTACAAATACAGCAGTAAGAGACCGACTTTCTGACTTTACGTTTTTGTTTTTGTTTTTTTTGCCATCAGTCTAGCGGTGGGCCCCCTCGTAACCGTGGGCCCGGGGCAGCCGCACCCTCTGCCCCCCCGCCAGCTCCGCTACTGCCCGAGAGTTAAAGGCCTACCGGAAACCCTGTACATATTTGGAGATTTTATCACACATTTACAGATCTGATTATGCACACACAAATTCTGACTACACATTTCCAGATTACTGTACACAATCACAAATCTTGGTAAGCATTCACAGATTTTCACACAGTTACAATCTGATTACACTCTCGAGGATTGAGACATGCGTAGTTACACAACTACCAACACACATTTACAAATAGTTTTGCTACAATAATGGCCCCATGGTTGAAAGGCAGAGAGATATCGACAACATGCAAGTCTGTGGCTCCGCAGAAAAAGGTTTGCTATCCCTGGTTTAAAGGGAATTTTTGTGCATGCTCCATCTTAGCTCAACAGCCACTACTAGAAGCCAATCATAGTTTGAGCAGTTACTCGCCGAAATTTGGCCTTTGTGATATTAATTAACTGAACTGCAAAAGATCAGACAGTGAGAGCATTGTGCCATTATCTGAACTCTCCGATTAAGAATCCATTATTTTGAGAACTGACTTCTTCGGATTGAGAGCAGATGCAGCTTGTCAGTTCGAAGACTGAATAGGTGTATATTTTGAGTAAAAAACTAATTTTGCCCTCGTAGACCTGGGGGGTATACTACGAAGAAAGATAAGTGGGTTAGCCAGGTATGTCAAGCCTAAAGCCAGGCTTTTCAATGTCATGAAGGTGGCTCTCTTTTAACATGGCTAGATCACCATGGTAACTTACGCTGCAAACTTAACCTGGTCGGGAGCAGGTTATGTGCCGAGTTTCGGCTCAAATCGGCTAGTAATGTGCGGCCTAGTCTCTAAGCATCTCCTTTGAAGATGGAATCACCTTTCTCAGATGATCTTGTGGACCTTGGTGCCCGAATCATACACAGTTCTCTTCGGAGGGAGGGAGTCTTTAGAGGCCGATACACTGTTATAACATGGATGTATAATAAGAACTGGATACTGAACCAGGGCTGAGACGCACGCCGACAAGGGCTTAGCGGTCAAGCTGATATTGCAAGTCGCGTGATGCCATGGGGGGCAAAAAGAAATTTTTCCTTCGGAACAATTGAAAAAGACACTGCAAAAGCAATGCAAAAGCTTCTATTTATGTATTAGCTTGACAGAATAAGTATTAAGAATAATTTTAGCCTGAGTGTCAGGCATGTGGACCAAAATAATGATTTCTGTAGACTAAAATCTAAAATGGCTGCCATCAGCCATTCTGAATTATGCTTATAATTCTTCAAAGCTCATTATTGTTCAGAATTTGGCTTCCAAATATAACTGTTTAGCGCCATTTATTTTGATAATGCTCAAGGAACCATTAAAATGCAAAAATGTATGTTTTAGGAATTCCAGCTTGCTACAATCCAAGATGGCCGCCATTTGTCTCAGTCATTTAAGGGTCATTTTTATGCCTTGTAGGTGTTACATTGGATTCACTGAAAGCTTGAGAGCCTGTCTACATCTGGGTTTGGTTTCTGCATGTGACCAACTTATTAAAACCTAAACAAAAGCAGTTGGACCATAAAATGTAAGGTTTTTCATTCTAATGCATGTTTTATGTATTCAAAAGATTCCAAAATACACATAAGAGTTGACATATGCTTAGGCTTCCACCTTTATACACCTGCCAAAATCAACGTGTAGCTAACATACAATGATCAGAGATGATAAACACCTTTATTTGAAAGCAATTCACTTGTATTTGACTATCTGCTGTCTTTCTCGATAGACATTCTCCAAAGAATTCTGGAGGAATTCTTTTGTCATGAATCTTACCCGTGCCCACCTGCATTGTCATGTGATGGAGCCCTCAATTCTTGCACCAAGTCAGATTTGTTGGTCAACATCATGGAAGCAACTTCTGTTGATGAGGAGTTAGTTGCACCAGATGCTTATGATTTCATAGTTATTGATGGTGGAACACTGATTCACTCACTGCCTGGTACAGCTGTACAGGGGAAAAACCTTTGATGTCAATTTCGAAAAGGTTTTCAGTCCAAGAGTTCATCATGACTTGAAGCGATCAGCAAGAGTAGGTATTGTCTGGGACCAATATCATCCACTGACAATTAAAGAAACTACTAGGGAAAAACAAGAAACTGGCACTCGTCAACGAGTCACTGGTTCTGCAAAACTCCCAGGAAACTGGCCAAAATTTCTGGGAAACACAAAAAATAAGAAAGACTTGTTCTCATATTTGTCCACAAAGATCACAGAAGAACAGGCCTCGCCTGGGTAGGATGTCTACATCACTGCTGGTAGTCAAGTTAGTCATGTTGGAAGTGGTTGACCAAGGCAACAATGTAACCATGAGGAAGTTGACACTCGTGTTATGGTACATCTAATGCATGCCCTTTAAACATCAGCAGTAGGAATGGTGCATACAGGAGACACAGATGTAGTAGTAATCCTTTTGAGCAATTTTCACCACATCCAGGCCCAGAATCCATCCACAGTAATTTGGATCGCTTTCAAAGCAGGAAAGACTACTAAAATGGTCTCCATCAATGCCATAGCCATGAACCTTAGTCCAACAAGGTGTAAAGCTATGGCTTTCTTGCATGCTCTCACTGGATCAGACAGCACGTCTTCTTTCAAGTATAAGGGAAAGCGATATTGCTTCAAGTTGATGCAGGAATTACCTTCCATCATGGAAGAGTTTGCTGCAATTCATGACACTCCATTTCAATCATCACTACGACTGAAAGACGCAGCAGCAAACTTTGTCTGCAGACTTTACTCCAGTGAGTTACAAGAGGACAGTGATGCTGACATTCTTCAAATGAAGTTGTTTTCTCAGAAAACTGGGGACGTGGAGAGAATTCCACCAACTCGTGATGCTCTGGATCTACATGTTATGCGAAGTGTCTATAAAACCAGTATCTGGACAACAGCTCATAGGTCCATGATACCTGTCAACAACCCTACTGATCATGGATGGAAAGAAGGAGGTGGTATGCTGTTTCCAGTTTGGACCCTTTTGAGCCCTGCCAAGGATGTATTTCATCTGGATGTCAAGTGCTCTTGCACAAACCAATGCTCTCTGTGCAAGTGCATGAAAGCAAAGTTTAAGTGCACACATCTTTGCAAGTGCAAATGCAAAAAATAGACTGTATTTGGACACAAAACATGTCATTGAGCAATTATTGCTGTTTTTGTTTAAAACTTTTTAAGGTCCATGTATAATGAATTAAAATGAAAGAAATGTCAACATTTTTCCATTATTGTCACCTGGGCTGGTAAAGCATGTTTCCATAGCAACATGATTGTTTGTAGCTATATCTGATGGCCTTTGCTATAATGTTTTGTCAGGTGTTAGCATTGTTGGCAGAATCCTCCTTTGACAGCTCTTTATTTTATATCTGCATTGCTTTGAAAAGTAGCATAATATGTTCTCTGAAACTGGCAACTTTTTGCCTGAATTACGGTATACTTTTAATTTCTCATCCTACTCTTGAATACAGTTAATTTTCAAATAAACTGATTTTTTATGGGTCATTCTCTCACACTGTCTGGAACAATGTAGCTGTCAAGTTTCCAACATTTTATGAATTTATTAAATTTGTGTTAAATAGCCAAGTATTCCGGCCCCAATTTGCCAGTGAGCTACTGGACCCAAGGTCAAATTTTGTACAAATGTGCTCATGTCTGTCAGCCTATCATTCTGATAGGCAAAGTACACAAACTACAGATTGTTCCTTGTGGTTCTGAGTCCATTGATGACTCATATGTTCAAATCCAACCATTCAATCAAAAGTTAGTGATTTTCATGTGTTACATCAGCCGCTATGGGGGGTCATTTTGGGCCCGGTCACTCAGATGGCCCATTTGGTGTGTGTGCGCTTGACACTCGAACTAAAATTGTCCCAAAGAGTCTAAACTTCAAATTGGCACTGAAACAGAAACTTTTGCATCAACTTGAAATGAATGTGAAAAATTACATATACATGGTACTCCACTAATGGCTTTATGTAGCGACTCGACTGCTTCATCCATCTTTTATGTAACGTTACGGAATATACAGTCAGGTAGTGAAGGCTGTTGTTGGTTAACTAAGGTTGGATAACGGGCATGTATTCGGTAACTATTGAACGTGACATCCTATTATCGTGCATGTAGCTAACACTTGCTTTGCCTTTTCGTATTAAAATGTTCAAGATGCACCTAAACTGAGTTGTACATTTCCATTACTTTGAATATCTTACACCGATTAACGGTACTGCGTTTTGCTGCTTCATGTATTATATACTGGCTACGTAGCTAGCAAAGTAGCATTAACTACGTCCATTATGTGCACTTTCAGAATGGTATACATTCAGCCCAAAAAACTGCACAGCCAATCATTTATTTACCATTGCATGCACATTCTTAATTATTAAAACAATAGCAGATGTGCATACTTGATGTCGTAACTTTTCAGCATCTTTTTAAGACAAGATACAAAATATGAAGCATCTATTATTTTATGCATGCGCCAAACTTGCATGACAGCATCGCACAAACAGAGACGGAATTTGTGCTTCAGAAAGAAACAGATGAGAACGATGCTAAGATTGACTTTATATATATTTTATAACTGGGCTGCTGATTTTGTGAGGACTTACGAATTTATCAATCCTGTCTTTTCCTGAAGGAAAAGAATTCCTTCTTCAAACTCCACAAACATCGAATAAAATCAGCACTTCTTCGGCTTACCTTGATGTTGGAGGACCCAGAGAAACATTTGGGTGTGTAAAAATGTCAAGCGAGCATTTAGTCAATAAAATTTAGACTTTAATTTCTAGTGCTGATAAACATGGTAATAGCATATAACGGCAGCAGCTATGTTACTGATGACGCACCGGGTTGCGAGGGCATGCGCAGCATATGCACTCGCGATATTAAATATTAAAAATAAATACTAATGAATGGTGTGTGCACCCTGCGATGGATTGGCGAGCTGTCCAGGGTGGGTCCCTGCCTTTCGCTCGGAGTCAGCAGGGATGGGCTCCAGTTCCAGGTATAGAAAATAGATGAATTTAATGAGCCTTGAGCATATGTACGCTAAAAGTAATTTTGCTTGTCTGAATTGGCTAAATACTTTAATTAACGTCATCTACTTTAAAACTTATCAGTTCATAAAGCAGGGGCAGTACTCTGTGTGGTTGGGTTATCGTCTTGAATCCAGTAAGAATAGAGGTGGTTGCAAGCTAACAAGCTTGAAATGTTTCACTTTCTACGAATACATTTAGCTTTGAACTGTGTGGAAAACGAGACGAGACTGAACTGTCATCTTATAGAGCAAGTCAACTGTTTTGCTTACATTCTTTGCGAATAGTGAATTATTTTATTTCCCTGCTAAATAAAAATAGTTTATCAACATTTTATATCCCTATTAGGTATATAAACTGTTTTTCCAAACTATTTTTAAGCCGAGTGCTATGTTTGCCCGTTCAGTGCAGAGGTATTGCATGGGTTTTGCTGTGGTTTCGCTGTGGACATACAGTTGCAATAATAATTATTCAACCCCTATTGCAAATTGGGTTTAATAGCAAAATTTACAAACTTTCAGCTGTTTGTGATAAACAGATTAAACAAGAACATTTTAAATAGCTCAACACAACTAAAATTACAAGTGGTTTCTCCAAATTTAACACAAAATGCCATTTTTAATGACTGCTGCAGTCTCAAAATTATTCAACCCCCCAAATAGAATCCCTCATAAGAGCATATTTGCAGATCAGGTGTTGTCTCAAGCACACCTAATGCAGCTAATCAAGAGCTTAATAAGATGCATCAGGTTTGCTTGAGATAGAACACATCAAATACTTGCAATCGCTAGGGGTTTGTTGACAGTGACGTTTGATTACATATTAGAAATATGGCTGTCAATAGAATTGTCCAAAAAGCTAATAGAGGCGATCACTGCCTGGCACAAAAAAGGAAAAGGATACATAAAGGTAGCACAGGCACAGAATTTTCAAAGAGATACAACTGGAAGCATAGTTCGCAAGTTCAGAGTTAAAGGATGAGTGGCTACAGTACCAAGATGTGGCAGAAAGAGGAAGCTATCAATGGCTGTTATCAGATTCCTAAGGAGACGGGTGGTCAAAAACCATTGAGTGACTGCACAAGACCCGCAGCAAGACTTGGAGGCAGGAAGCACTGAGGTTTCAGTTTGCACAGTAGGGCGCATACTAAACGTTGAAGGTCTCCAAGACGTACACCACAACTGATCCAAAAGCACAAGCTCCAATATGCACAAAACCATATAAATAAGCCACAGAAGTTTGGGGATATTGTTCTGTTGAGTGATGAAACAAAACTGGAAATATTTTTGACTTATGAATCAGTGGTATGTCTGTAAGAGGAATAAATAGGCATATGCTGAAAAGTACACCCTGCCTTCAATGAAGAATTGTGGGGGCTTTTTGATACTCTGCAGCTGCCTTGCTTCCTCTGGCACTGGAAATCTGCAAAGTGTGGAGGGCATGATGGATTCAGTCAAGTACCAGGATATCCAAGGAGAAAATGTCATGCCATCTGTAGGGAAGCTAACGCTTGGGCATCATTGGACCTTCCAAAAGAACAATGATCCAAAGCGTACCTCAACATCCACCAAAGCTTGGTTTCAGAAGAAGTGTGGGAGGATTCTTGAGTGCCCATCACAGTCGCCTCACTGAACCCCATAAAAAATCTGGTAGGATTTAAAGAACAGTTGCAGCACGCAATCCCTAGAATATTAGTGAAATGGTGGCCATTATCCATGAGGACTGGGCTAAGATTCCTGGGGAATGCTGCCAAAAGCTGACATCTGCCTATGCATCACATTTCCAGTAGGTCATAGCGGCAAAATGGTTTTCTACTAAGTATTAAAGATGCTTGTCATGAAGGGGTTGAATAATTTTGAGCATTCAGTAGTCATTAAAAGTGGCATTTTGTTGAATTTCGAGAAGCCACTTGTAATATTTGTTGTGTTGAGCCATTTAAATTGTTCTTGTTTGATTTGTTCGTTGCAAACAGCTGAAAGTTTGTAAATTTTGCCAGTAAACCTAATTTGCAATGGGGGTTGAATAATTTTTGTTGCAACTGTAATTAGCTACATTTCTGGAGAACATTGATCATGCGTCCTGTGTGGGAGCGCTTCAGGCGCGGACCGTTGTCTTAGACTACGTTCAGACAGCAGGCAAATGTGGCCCAAATCCGATTTTTTTGCCCATATGTTGCCTGTATCCGATCTGTTAAAGACCGTTTGAACAGCACAAATCCGATCCAGGATAAATCCAGGAGGAGGAGCGGCGGGAAAAACAATAACAACAGCAGCCATGGTAGAGGACGGAGTGGAAAGTGGACAGTAGAGGGAGAGCGAGGTCCTAGAATTAATAAATATTCGGGGTGACAATTCAATGCAGGCAAAACTCGAGGGATCATATAGAAATCGTGCCGTATTTGAATGTATTTCCACAGAAATGCGTGAGCCACACACGCGCCGAGACGAAATGCCTCCATATTTACTTCCGTAAACAAACAGTGCGTGCCTGCGTGGTCACGTATTACCTCAGGACCTCTTTTGCGCATGCGGTCACTTCAGGGTCGCATTCAGTTCATACTGAAGTCGCGTATAATGTGTAATATGAACGAGCACACACAAAAAAATCCTAAAAATCCGAATTGTGCATTAAGACCTGCTGTCTGAACGTAGCTATGGATACCTCATACCATCAAAATGATGCGCTCATAGTCTTTTTTTTTCCCCTCTGCAGGCTGTCAGGAGGAATCGGGTGCTGGTTTTGCTACTGTTTATTATTTATTGATTTGCATTAATCGTTGTTCATCGTATTTTTCTGTTGTCCTTGCTGAAGATCTGTAGGCTAAATAAAGTTTCTTAACCTGAATTCTGGGTCTTCATTACAAACACACACGAAATTGGGTTTTTTTAAAAGTCAGTATTGTTTTTTCACTTGGATAGTAAAATGTACTGAAGCGACCTGTGTTGATGTGTTCGTGCTGTTCTGTGGGGTGATGTTTAATAGGATTTCCGACGCGCCTGGGGCAAGTCTGCAGCACTGAGCCGAGTACCTGGGAGTGAATGAAGCAGAATAAGAGGTTGAGAGACGTGCGTGTGTTGCCGCTGCTGGTGTTCCGGCCACAGTCCTGTTGTGCATTGTGCTATGCCAAAGTTGTGGACAGTGAAGCCATCCTGTAAGAAGCTAAACGGTCCGGTGAATTAGTCAAACAGCAGACGTTACAGTACAATCGAAAAGGTCCGACATAAATAAATAAAGGTCACATAATGAAGAGGCTAGCTACCCTGGCGCTCCAGCTTTAATCGTTCGGACGTCGTGTGGCGATAATTTTAGATTAAATGCCGACGTCTCGGCGACATATTGGCAATTAGCAAACGCTCTCCCTACAACATCGTGGCGGTGGAACTTTATATGTCGGGCCGACATCGGTGCGACGTTTGTGTGCTGGGTGGTTATTTTAACTGTAAGTGGAGTCCTGCGCGCATTTCACTGTAGTTTAGACTTCACATACACGGAACTCTAGTAAACTTTTTGTAAAATTACAGTTTAAATAACAGTCAAAAAGGTGCCAGTTAAATTAAAAATGTTCAAGTTAATAACAGTGTATGATCCGTACAGATTCTCAGCTGAGGGAATTGCTTATGCGATCTACCGGAGCCATATATCATGAAGAATTTCAAAAAAGTAGGCCTAATGGAAAAAATACTTTCACCCAAAAAACAAACAAATAAGTAAAATCGAGTAGACCATCGGCATTTGTCACAGTCAGATAATATTCATTCTAGAAATTAATTTCATTTTGATTTGGTCCAGAAACTAAAGTATTTTCCACTAATCCGTCAGTATTGGACTGACACATTTACACGGCCAGCAATTTTTTCGCCGAAATTCCTCTCTGGGCTTATTAGCAGCAACAGCGTTGCTTTTTGTTGTTATTTTTTGTTGTTATTATATTTTCATATTCTTCATAACTCCTTAATTGTGACCTGCTCCTCCTGGGAGAATATTATGTAGCTTGCGATCAGTCCATTTTTGGGAGGAAGAAGAGTCAAGTGACGCGTGGAACGCCCTTTTCATGGGAGCGCGCGCGCATAGCGGAAAGCACAAAGCCTAGATTAACAAAGAAAGATTATAACCACCGCCGTGGTACCAGTTATCTCTGATAGTGAGTTCAGGTTTGTTGAGCCAGCTTACTCATACAATGCCTGTCTATGTTGAACTTGCTTCGTAGTATACCCCTTAGGTAACAGAACACAAACTAAACAAATGTCTCGTAGCCTACAGACTCTGATAAACCAGAGGACTACAGACACAGCACATATCCTCATGTTGGCTGCGCCACACGTCACGCTCTATTTGTCAAGTTTGAAATAAGGACTGTAACTTGGATAAATCACTCCCAATAAACCTTAGCAGTGTTCTTACCATTTTTGAACGTGATGAACGTCAATGTCCGTCTTAACCAAAATGACACTCCCTTGAGCCAGAGCTGTGAAGAAAGTCAACAGTTCGCAAGACGATTTCTTCCAGAACGATTTCAATGTAGAACCTAGCGCATGGGGTAAGAAGTGGGGCAGGACGCGTCATTTAAGAACCCACCTGTTCTCGCGAAGACACGCCCCTCCGGAGCATTCAAGCGCTATGATTGGCCAGTCATCCAGGCCCCAGGATTAGCCAGCCATTCAGCTCTAGGATTTGAATCCTAACCTTGAACAGCTGGCCAACCATAGCGCTTGAATGCACCGAAGGGGCGCGTCTTTGCGGGTACCATAACAACAAAGATACTGGAGCCATGATAACAAGATAGAGCAAAAGAGCATTCTTCGTGGTCGGAGAATAAACGACCTCCAGTGGCGACAAAAAAACATTAAGGACTGCAGGCAGCTGTTTCAATCTATTGAGGTCAATGGTAGACTGAGTAGCAAAATATTTCATATCTTTCCCCCTTATCATATGGCACCCAATCAATATAATTTTCAATTAGCCAAAGGTCTTCTGATTATTTTTATGTCATACTTGAAGTGACCGTTATTAACATTTTTTTTTTTTGTTAAAATAACCTTTATTGAGGTTTCTGCAGGTTGTCCTTCCTGCGTTGCCAGGTAACAATGGGTAAACAATCACGACAGCTCTCCACCTGTCCCAAGTGAACCATCATTAGCATGCTGGCTAGCTCAGGGAGAAAACTAAGGATACTATAGAAAAAAAAATAAAATGATTGTTTACTAATTTAACAATTATGAGTTTTTGTTCAAATTTTGTTTGCAGAATGGATTGTATTCCTTTCTGCTTCCCAATAAACAATTTGCGGCTATTTAGTTAAAAGGATAAACTAGCCCCATCGCTACTTTTATAAAAAGAGTGGCAACTGAGAGATTTTAGTGAGCAAGCGACGTGATTGATGGTGAATTAAAAAATTGTTGCGCTTACAAACGGAATGGCCGTGCCTAAATGCATAGCAGAGTAATTGAGTTATCTCAATGCTAGCACATAATGGAAGTTGCCATTAAGGCGCCAACGGAAATTAGCAATGTTAACACATAGTTGGAATTACCATTAAGGCGCTAACGAAACTTGGCATCGTGATAATATTAACAGGCAACCCATGTACCAGCTAGGTTTTGACCAAGCTAGACTTGTTTAGCCAGAGGTAATGAAGGAAACATGTTGATAGAAGAAAATCAGGACACCCGCAGTTTAGCGGACACACAGTCGCCATTTCGTCATTAGTTAAGTAAGGTTCCTAAACTGATAAGGTGAATTCAGTTTGAGAGAATAGTGCCACTCATCTGGTCTCCCCTGTAAAAATTTGGTCCCCCCATATGACTTCCGTCGCATAATGCACGTCAAATGACGTGTCTTGCAAGATTTTTTGTATCGCTCGCTGTTGAAATAGGGTAGAATTAATTGAATTGCAGCTGCGTGCGTGTGATATACTGCTGTGAGCTTGAAATCTTTTCCTGCGAACCATTTGATCAAGACTGAAGTGCTCGCCATAAAATTAATGAGTTATTTAGTCCATTGGCTGGCTAAGTAGATAGATTGATTCCACATAACATACAAACTACTTGCGCAACATTAATCCAAAGAAATGTAACATAAATGCATTCCTTAAGTTAGTATAAGATTGTTTCTGGGGCAATTTTACAGAATACACAGGTATAAGGGGTATATTTTTAGGTTGTCGGCCGTAGGCCAGTAACCTATTGTCGTCACTTTGCGTCTGGCGGCGTCGTCGGCGTCAGCGTCGTCCGTTTAAAGCCGTATCTCAAAAATGGTCCAATGAATTTTTTTTTTAATTTGGGGATGTGATCAAATCGGTCATCGAGTTAATGCCCGAGCAAAAATTTTTTTGATTGAATCGTTTGTTTAGACTTGGCGGCCATTTTTATGTCGAAAATGGCCATTTTTGGCACTTAGGTGCAATTTTCTCAAAAACTGTCTCATGAATTTTTTTTTTTAATCGCAGCAATGGAATCAGTGTCATGACCTGCTTCAACGGTGTAAACGGTGTTTTGATTGAATCGCTCCTTCATAGCGCCACCTAGGCAACGTGTCTGGACTTCATCATTTTTCTGGGTGTTTTGTGCTATAGCTCTCTTAATATGGCATTTAGAGCTTAAGTTTGTATGAAGCACCTATAGGGAATCAGGTATGCCGAACATTGTGAGTCAGTCACATTTCACCTTGGGCCTCCAGGTCAAGGTCAAATGGCAAAAATGTGCTATAACTCTCTTAATATAGCATTTAGAGCTTAGGTATGTATGAGGCACCTCTAGGGAATCAGGTATGCCGAACATTGTGAGTCAGTCACATTTCACCTTGGGCCTCTAGGTCAAGGTCAAATGGCAAAAATGTGCTATAACTCTCATAATATAGCATTTAGAGCTTAGGTATGTATGAGGCACCTCTAGGGAATCAGGTATGCCGAACATTGTGAGTCAGTCACATTTCACCTTGGGCCTAAAGGTTAAGGCCAAATGGCAAAAATGTGCTATAACTTGCTTAATATGACATTTAGAGCTTAGATATGTATGAGGCACCTAAAGGGAATCATGTATGCCAAACATTCTCGGTCGTTCAAATTTCACCTTGAGCCTCAAGGTGAAGGTCAAATGGCAAAAATGTGTTAAAACAGCTTAATGTAGCACCTATAGGGAATCATGTAAGCCAAACATTCTCTGCAAGTTGAATATGACATTGGGCGTCAAGATCAGATGGCAAAATGTGCTATAACTCGCTGAATATGGCTATTAGAGCTCAGGTATGTTTGGGGCACCTATAGGAAACCATGTATGCTGAACATTCTTAGGCAGTCAGTCAAATTTGATGTTGGGCCTAAAAGTCCTTTAATGTTGGCTTTAGGTCTTCGGTATGTATTGGAAACTAATGACAAATCATGTATGCTGATCAAACACACCATATTGGATTTGACTTTGGTCTTCAAGGTCATGTGACAAAATCAATCTATTTATTTTCTCGTTTAATAATGTCTTTAGAAATTAGTATGTATTAGGCACTAACCTATATATAATTCAAATTTTTACGGGCATTGTAACCGCATGGTCGACCTCTTTTCATGATCAATTGCAGCAATAAAAACTGGTCAAAACCCATTTTTGGGTGTTTGTTCCTATTAGCATCATGGAATAGAAAGAATAATACTAATTAGACCCACTCGGTGGCAGTGTTGTGTAAAAAAATCATTGTCTGAAAGCAGAGCAAGAACCAGAGGTGAATTGAGAAGAGGGCGCATTTCACAAATTGACAGCAGACGACAGTGAAAGTTCAGGTTAGAAAAAAATCTAATCGGATTTCATGATCTAGACTTCTTAAAGATTATATTTTTGCTAAATGGCAGAAATGTTGCTGTCTGTCACTCATGAAAAAGTGTGACTGCTCAGTTGAGTTGCCCGATAATGGTAACTAAAACCCCTTTCTCACTGAGCTGCGTTGGCCCGTGGAAGTGTGCGGATGAAACAGTTCTCTTCTTTCGCAGAGAAGAATTGATTCGAAGAACCGTGAATTGATTCGCAGTGGTACGGGACCATTCGCCATCACCGCCGAAATTCACGAAAAAATTAAACAGGTTTAATTTTTTTGCGGATGTCCGAGCTGGAGCTTTTTAACGCCAATATCGTGTAGACAATGTGTTGCTTTCGCAATAATTCGTATTGGCTTGCTGTTGAATCTGCGGACTGATGCTAGTTACTTTTCTCCTGTTGGAGCTGTAACTGCCGGCAACCTTCAGGGCCCTTGGCACACTAGTTTAGAAAGTAGTTAGTTGGGTAAATCAAATGTATAATTATACCCCCGCTACGACGTAGTCGGGGGGGTATATAGCGCTCCGCCCGTCCGTCCGTCCGTGCGTTTGTGCGTGCGTCCGTCCGTCCGGAATCATTTCCGGAGCATAACTCAAAAACTATAGCACCTATAAACTTCAAATTTGGTATGGATATCACCCTTAGGGTGCCATTGTGCCTTTTGGGGGTTTCAGTTCTGAAGTGCCCAAAATTTTTGAAATTTTCACCAAAAACGGCCCAAATTTTGGACTTAGATTCGTTTCCGGAGCATAACTCAAAAACTATAGCACATACAAACTTCAAATTTGGTATGGATATTACCCTTAGGGTGCCATTGTGCCTTTTGGGGGTTTCAGTTCTGAAGTGCCCAAAATTTTTGAAATTTTCACCAAAAACGGCCCAAATTTTGGACTTAGATTCGTTTCGGAGCATAACTCAAAAACTATAGCACATACAAACTTCAAATTTGGTATGGATATTACCCTTAGGGTGCCATTGTGCCTTTTGGGAGTTTCAGTTCTGAAGTGCCCAAAATTTTTGAAATTTTCACCAAAAACGGCCCAAATTTTGGACTTAGTTTTGTTTCCGGAGCATATGTCAAAAACTATAGCACATACAAACTTCAAATTTGGTATGGATATTACCCTTAGGGTGCCATTGTGCCTTTAGGGGGGTTTCAGTTCTGAAGTGCCCAAAATTTTTGCAATTTTCACCACAAAACGGCTCAAATTTGGAACTTTGTCTCACTGTATCACTTACAAACTTTAGAATTGGTATACATCTTACCCTCATGCTGGTATTTTTCTTTTGTGGGTTCCAATTACTAGTGCCCAAAATTTCTGTGATTTACACCAAAAACAACCACATTTTCAGACTCATTTTCCCCAGAATAACTACAAAATTATAACACTTGCAACCTTTAAATTTAGTATGCAACAATCACTTATATTGGCATTTCTGAAAATTGGCCAAAACATGCCTAAATTTGCAACTTTATTTTCATTTCCTATTCTACTGCGAAGAAAGACTTGTTATAACTTCAACCTTTTCAAGTTTTTAACATTTTCCTTGTGACTTATACAAACGTTTGCTGTGAGACTCGGACTTCAACATTCTACATGATAGGTAAGATTTTTCTGCTATTTTGTTTTGTTTCAAAGGTGGCAACATTTTTCAGAAAGATGTTTTTCATTTGCACTGGCTAGCTACTTCACATTCTAGTTCATGATATCACACAACCCAAAATTTATTTTAAATTAAAATTATTATTTATTGATACATTCTTCTTCTTTCTGGAATGTGTTTCAAAACAAGGAAAAGCAAAGTAATGACAGCTGAAAATGTGTACCTAAACTTTTGTTCATTTTTTAAGATATGCTTAAACTGATAGTGCTATTATCTACGTTTTAAGTAGTGATTGCAAATTTTTGTCAATTCAAATGTACAATGTTTCACTGGCCACTTTTGGGTGTATATTTTCAAATATATATATCATTTTTTTCTACAGTAATCATTGTTGCAATTACCATGGACACATGATTGCCCATGTGATGCTCATAGAATACATATCTCTCAAACTTAGCTTGGTAGCTTCATCACACTTCATACACACATCAACTAAACTCCCCAAGTTGGCATTTTTGGTAATAGACCTGTATATACGACTGCATATTGTATTTCCATTGATTTGTCTTTTGCTACTGAAGTTTATTGAGCGAAAAGTGGGGAGCGGGGGTATGTGAGCTTTGCTCGCTTCTACACTTGTTTTAAAATAAATTCCACTGACTTTATTGGTGATAAAAATATTTGTTGTAATAAGTCCAAATTAATTTCCGTTTAATATGTTCAAGGTGATTATTCCAATACTGTTTGAAACGAGAAGTTACAGGGTTTGTTACATTTATTATCTTATATGTTAATGCCATTTAACAACACATCTGTTTTAAGTATTGACAGTTCATTAGGTACTATGCCACCCCGCAATACATTGTGTAAAATGTAAATAAAAACAAATATATCATTCAAGGGGCCTGTACCATAAAGCTGGATTAACATACCCAGGGTTTTTCTTAGTTCTCTGGCTCATGGATGTATTATAAAAACTGGATACTGAACCGAAAATGGCCGCCCATTCATTTCAATGGAGATTGCTCAGTGGCGCAGCAGGCCGACATGGGGCCCTATTTCAGGAGTCACGCAGACATGCGCTGTGTGACTTTTCGTTCACACATGCCTAGTGTGGGGCTCATGAACACGCTGACGCCTGAGGTATCTATGACAACAGTCTGCCCCCGAAGCATTCCCGCACAGGACGCGTGTTCACGACCGGTGTTCTCCGGAAATGTAGCTTACTATGTCCACTGCGAAACCCATGCAACAGCTGTGTACCGAATGGGCAGACATAGCACTCGGCTTAAAAATAGTTTGGAAAAACAATTTACATACTTAATAGGGATATAACATGTTGATGAACTATTTTTATTTAACAGGGAAATGAAATTATTCACTATTGCAAAAAATGTCAGCAAAACAGTTGACTTGCTACTGTATAAGATGACAGTTCAATCTCATTTTCCACACAGTTCAAAACGCAATGTATTCGTAGAAAGTGAAACGTTTCGAGCTTGTCAGCTTGCAGCCTCCTCTATTCTTACTGGATTCAAGCCGATAATCCAACCGCACAGAGCCTTGCCCGCGCTTCATGAACTGATAAGTTTTATAGTAGATGACGTTGATCAAAGTATTTAGCCAATTCTGACAAGCGAAATTACTTTCAGTGTACGAATGCTCAAAGCTCATTAAATCCATCCATTCTCTCTACCCGGAACTGGTGCCCAGCCCAGCTGACTCCCAGGGTGCACACACCATTCATTAAAATTTAATTTTTATATTTAATATCGCAAATGCACATGCTGTGCATACTCTTGCAACCCGGTGCGTCATCCGTAACATAGCTACTGCCATTATATGCTATTACCACATTAATCAGCACTAGAAATTAAACTCTAAATTTTCTTGACTAAATTTATGCTTGACATTTTTACAACTCAAATGTTTCTCTGGGTACTCAAACATCAAGGTAAGCCGAAAAAGTGCTGATTTTATTCGATATTAGTGGAGTTTGAATACGGAATTATTTTCCTTCCCCTTATGCAGGATTAGCAAATTCCTAAGTCCTCACATGATCAGCAGTCCAGTTATAAAATATACATAAAGTCGATCTTCGTTTCATTCTCATCTGTTTCTTTCCTCTGGGACCCTCGTATTTTCTCTGCGCAGATGGAGTTCAGCTGCATCAGTGAATCTCCGCAGCATCACTCCCGTACACTGATGCTGCTCACTTAGTGTGTCTTTCACATCACAGTCTGAACAAAAAATACTGTCTGTTTGTGCAGTGCTGTCATGCAAGTTCGTTACATGCATAAAATAACAGAAACTTCATATTTTGTATCTTATCTTAAAAGTTGCTGAAAAGTCACGACATCAAGTGTCCACATCTGCTATTGTTTTAATAATTAAGAATGAGCATCCAATGGTAAATAAATGATTAGCTGTGCAGTTTTTTTGGGCTGAATTTATACCATGCTGAAAGAGCACATAACATAGACGTAGTCAGTGCTACTTAGCCAGCATATAATACATGAAGCAGCAAAACACAGTACCGTGAATCGGTGTAAGATATTCAAAGTAATGGAAATAAACAACTCAGCTTAGGTGCATCTTGAACATTTTAATAAGAAAAAGCAAAGCAAGTGTTGGCTACATGCACGATTATAGGATGTCACCTTCAATAGTTACCGAATACAAGCCCGTTATCCAACCTAAGTTAACCAACAGCAGCCTTTGCTACCTCACTGTTTATTCTGTAATGTTACATAAAAGATAGGTGAAGCAGTCAAGTCCCTACATAACAAAGCCATTCATGAAATACAATAAATGAAAACATTGGTGTCGTTACACCTGGGGGGTATTCCATCAAGCAGGCTAAAGGAAAATCCTGACTTAAATGGCCAAGTCTGGCTTATGATAGCGAGAGTTCTGTTCCATCAAAGTGGCTGAGATTAGCCCCACATTGGTAACCATGGAAACTATGGTTCTGGCTAAGCCTGATACATCCAGCTAAGCTTAGATTTCTGTTCCATCAACCTGGGCCACATCTCCGTTCGATCAAAGTGGTTAATGTGAATCCCAGCCTAGTAACCATGGTGATTTAAGCTGCAGGACAATCCTGCCCTGTAGCTGGTTTAAGGAGAGGGTTAGCTTCATCTATGTTCAAAGAATGTCCTAGACTGGAACAGACTCCCATAAGACAATTCTGCCAGTACATTTTCACACTCACAACTGTCATGTAATGATAATAATATGTGAAACATAAATATAATTAATTAAAAAACATTAACTATTCAAATAGAAATAAGATCATTCCAATAAAGACAAAATCAAACTTAAAAAAAAAAAATTCCAATTGGCTTGCAAATTATCTAAAACTTTCGCAGCAATCAGTTGATAAATGTGGTATCACTTTCGAAAGTAAATGTATAAATTTGGTGAATTTCAGTAAGCCTATCTCCATTCAATTTGTCCCCTTCATGCGGGATATTTTTATTATATAATACAACCTATTGAATGAGCTTTGTGTCAGTTATGCATTTAGCCTGTCAGCGATGTTCTGCCAGGCCACCTCCCTCGCCCTGTTGATAGCAGCAGTGTTCCCTTTCCTTGTGATAATTTCCCGTTAATGCTCATAAACCCCCTTAAAGAGGGGCTGCTCCGCGGAGGAGAGCGCAGAGACCGGGTGCGCGGGTATAGAGTGGAAGGCGCGCATTTCCAAAGTATAGAGTTTTGTTTGATTATTAGATACTGTAGTTGTCTTTTGCTTGAAATTTTGAATTTCGAACAAGTGGAGAGTGATGAGGTGGAAGGGGGTAAAAAGAAAAGGAGTAGGATAAAGAAAGTGGCAATGAAACTGACGATGGGCCGTTTGTTGTAGGGATAAAGGTGGTAGGAAATAGATGGGAAAACAATCGTGTAGCTATTCAGTGATAATAATTTTGTCGGGAAGTTTGACAAAAATAGAACTGGGGACGTAAAGGATGGCAGGGTATGTAGATGAGGAATTGTGATAATTGAATGTAGGACGACAAAACAAGGGAAAAGCATTTAAAATATAGTAATTTGATCTTTCTCAAATTACATGTCTTAAAATGTATCAGCGGCCAACTAAAAAGGGTGTTATTGGAGGTGTCCCTTTTTCTGTTAAAGTTGATTCATTTTTGGAACTAGAGGGAGTTTGTGCAGCTCGGCGCATATCGAGACGGGACGGAGCAAGACAGCATGGTGGTATTGCTTCAATTCTAAAAAGTTGCCGGAAAAAATATTTTTGAAACGTGAGTTATATAAGGCTTATAAGAGGGTGCCACTACGTTGTTTCTGGTGCCAAGAATGTTGCCGCAGTTTGTCGGGCGAACACATTTAGGTACATTTTTGGCTTTCATTGCAATGGTCATTAATTGCGCAAAAGAAATTGAATCGAAGACCGAAAGGATTAGGATGGTGGTCCGTGCAGGGAGGGAATTTCTTGGAATTATGGAAGTGAAGGGAGAAATCCAAGAAATTTTAGAAAAAAGGTTTTGGTGAGAGCTCAATGCAAATTAATTAGTTGTGTAGGCCAGCGTTTCCCAACCCTGTTCCTGGAGTACCCCTGCCCTGCATGTTTCAGATGTTTCCTTGATTTAACACACCCAGATCAGGTCATTAAGCGCTCCACTAATGAGCTGATCAGCTGAATCAGGTGTGTTAAATTAGGGAGACATCTGAAATATGCAGGGCAGGGGTACTCCAGGAACAGGGTTGGGAAACGCTGGTGAAGGCTACAGTCATGTTTTGAGGAAGTTAGGCGCTAGGGAAATATATTTAAAAAAATGTTGAAAAAGAACTGTGGATTAGTTTTTTTTTTTTTTTTGTATATTGAAGATAGTCACTCTAGACCAGTGGTTCCCAAACTCGGTCCTGGGGACCCACTGTGTACGCAGGTTTTTGTGTCAACCACAGCTCCAATCTTAGAATGCTAATGAGTTGCTCATTGCTCTTGATTGCACTATTCTTGTTCACGCTGATTATTTATCCTTTTAAACCACATGTCAAAAATGGCCATGATGAAAATCATTTCATAGTGTGCTAAATTGGAAATTACTTCTCAAACATAAAAAAATGGAAATTTGCAACTGATGACATGAATCTATAAATGGGCTTCTAGTAGATAAAATTGTGGACCCAAGGTCATTAAAGCTAACAATTATTAGGCAATTAAGAATTCAAAGACAAAGCAAACGATGAGTCAAACCTGTTAAATGTCACTTGATTGGTTTCAGGAAAGAACCTGAGCACCTGCATTCAGAACCCTAATCACCAGATTACTGACTGATTGCAGTCTTGCATTTGATCACATGAAACATACTGCCACCTTTGATTGTCGTGCTTACGTGGAATACATCAAAATAAAAAATATGAATGTTGGGCTTTGAAATTTCATGGAATGCGTAGCCATTTCTGTCATAATGTGGTTTAAGGGGGTAAAATGTCCCTCGTATCTGACAAGCAACAGCTAATTAAAAATGAACAGCTTGTTAAAACTCT
Organism: Gymnothorax javanicus; assembly: GCA_029692085.1. NCBI lineage: Eukaryota > Metazoa > Chordata > Actinopteri > Anguilliformes > Muraenidae > Gymnothorax > Gymnothorax javanicus. The sequence goes on along the minus strand of CM056193.1, from coordinate 154,430,087 downwards.
GGGATCGTAATTGTGGTTGGAGCAAAAACCGACATACGCAGTGGGTCCCCAGGACCGACTTTGGGAACCACTGCTCTAGACCTTACGTCACCATAGTGCGTGGCGGTAATGCACCTTAACGTTGGTCCACACACCTGAAAAAACCAAAAAGAAGAAGAGGAGCATGCCTCCGCTCGTTCCTTCCCCTTGCTTTGAGTCTCTTTGCGACATTTTCGGCACTCGGCTTGTGTGGGTTTTTTATTTTCTCTGGGCACGTGCACGAAGTGCAGTTTATCAGATGAGGCTCGAATTAGCGTCAGTTGGAACTAGTTTATTTCACATGATGGAACGGGTCGAGGCTAGATAGGGAGTTGGTGCTAATTCAAGCCTCAAGATTACGCCTTAGTCTGGATGTTCTTAGCTACGTTGATGGCATACCCCCCCTACTCACTTTACCGACTAGGTAATTGGGGTGTGTTCGAGCGCGTCTGCAAGTAAGACGGCTGCGCGAGATTCCCGAAAAATTACGCGAGAATCTCCCCGAAGTTGCACGATATCGCAGGGTTTGGAGGGCTTATCGTGCAACCCGGCAAGATTCTCGCGTAATTTTCGGGAATCTCGCGCAGCCGGCTTACTTTTTTTTTTTTTTTTTTTTTTTTTTTTATTAGAACACAAAACATAATAAAAACAATGACATACTCAATTACAAGTACAGTAAAGTTGAAAGAAAACGTACATCACCTCCATCAGTAATATAAACAGCAGAAAATCACATCGATAGTTTTAAAATTATAATAAATCAAGCAAACATCAGTTATGTCAGAAAAAAAAATAAAAAAACAATAATAATAATAGTAATAATAAATAAAAATAAAATATATATAATATACACACATATAAATAACATAAATACAAGGGGTTAAGATAGGTTCAATGTTGCCAAAAAAGCGTATAGTTTAATTGCATGGGCATTATTTATTTTTTTCAGACATTTTTGTAACAAAGCAAGGTCGTTTTTAAAGGGGGACCATGAAGGAGGGGACTTAGCATAACGACTCTTGTGTATATAATACTTTGTAATTATTATCAAATTATTAACTAAAAATTCAGATTTTTTATCTTTAAGGAATACCCCCATTTGAATATTTTTAAAGGACCAGAAATTCATATCAATGGAACTGGACGACATGAAGTCATGAAGAGATTTCCACAGATTTTGAATGTTCTCACATTTAAACAGCAGGTGCTCTGTCATTTCCAAATTTGTTTTACAGATATAACAGTTATCAACCACTAATTTAAATCTTTTTCTTATGAATTCATTTGAGGGATAAATATTGTTTATAGTCTTAAAATGTACTTCTTTATATTTAAGAGGAATTGGGAATTTTAAGTATTTTGTTCGAACAGATGATAATTCAAATTTGTCGTGATCTTTAAAAGTAAGTGTGCTTTTTGCTATTCCTGGATATAAAGTGTTAACCAAGTACTGCATTATTGTTACATTTTTCATTTACAAGTTCCATATTATCTATTTTGACTTTATGCAAATTTGGAGTTGGCATGTTCAAAATATTATTCTTTATAGATTGAATAAGGACTTTAGGAACATTCTTTATTACTTTATTGTATATCTCAAAGGAGAATTCTGTATTATATTTAGCATTAAATTCATCTAATTCAAGAATGTTACCATTTTCATCCAATAAATGTATAACAGACCAAATTTGTTTTGCCATCCAGTCATGCTCAAACATGGATCTTCTTCTACTCAATATTACTCTATTGTTCCAAATTATGTTTAAATATCATTTTCCATTGTAACAGAACCTGCTGGTGAAATTTTGAAAGTTTAATGGGTAATTTGGATATTTCAAAATCACATACTAAAAGGAACTCAATACCTCCAACTTTACTAAAAACAAGTGCGGGTAATGAGAACCAAATTTCATCACCATTTTTTAAAAAGGATCGAAGCCAATTAATCTTTAATATTCCATTCATAATTTCGAAGTCAATTGCTTTTATACCACCATCATCATAATCCTTTATCAAGTCACAATTTCTAATGTAATGATGTTTATTTTTCCATATGAAATTAAAATTTACTCTTTTAATTTCTTAAATAATCCTTCGTGGAATTTCTAGAGAGTATGCTGGATAAATTACCCTAGATAATGATTCAACTTTGGTTAACATTGTTCTACCAAACAACGTTAGATCTATTTGCAACCAATTATTTAAGCATTTTTTACATTTATCAATATTATTTTGGATATTCTTTTTTTCACTGGCGACTGAACATTTGGTTATCCAGATTCCTAGATATTTTATCTCATTTTTGACCGGCATATCATACAGTGAAGATTCAGAACTGCCATGGATACTCATGATCTCACATTTGTTCAGATTCAGATGCAGACCTGAGGCTTGGGAAAACAGCTTAATTGATTCTAAGGCCAATGGAATTTGTTCTTTATTTTTTAGATAGATTGTTGTGTCATCAGCAAACTGACTTATAATTAATTTATGGTTGTTTATGTCTAACCCTTTAATGCTCGAATTTATAATAGTTATCGCAAATAATTCTGAGGCTACAATGAATAAAAGAGGTGAAATGCTGCATCCCTGTCTAATGCCTCTTTCTACCCTGAATCTGGAACATGTACCTTCGGAGAGGGAAACACAACTGTTAATATCAATATATAACATAACAATCATGTCAAGAAATGTGTTACCAAAACCAAAGTGTTTAAATGCGTTAATAATAAAAGCATGTTCAATTGAATCAAATGCTTTATGAAAGTCCAGAAACAGAATGTAGCCATCATCTTTAATTAAATAATTGTAGTCAATGAGATCCAGAACCAGGCGGATATTATTATGAATGGACCCTCCTTTAAGAAAACCTGATTGTGTTGGGCAGATTATTTTAGAGATGCCCGTTTTTAATCTTGTAGCCAAAACTTTTGTAAAGATCTTGTAGTCCGTGTTTAAAAGTGTTACTGGTCTTAGGTTACTCAGGATTTTCTTATCTTTCCCAGGTTTTAGTATCAATTTTATCACACCTTGTTTCATCGTTTCCATCAGCTCCTTTCTATTAATACATTCAATTAAAGCTTGAAACAACAGAAGTTTTATATCTTCCCAGAAATGTTTATAGAAATTTGTAGTAATTCCATCTGGCCCTGGTGAGCGATTAGATGCCATGTTTTTAATTGCACAATCGAATTCTGCAATTGTTAGCTCCTTGTCACAAGTTTCTTTAAAGTTATCATTAATTACCGGAATCAAATTATTAATTTTGTCAAAAAAGGATGTGACATTTTGTTCTGAGTATGAAGATTTATACAAGTCACTGTAAAAATTTAAAACTTCTTTTGTTATTCATTTGGGATCTGTGCATTCCTCTCCATTAATTATAAGACTACAGATGGAGTTATATTCTTGTCTGCGTTTTTCCAAATTGCAAAAATAGGCAGAATTTTTTTCCCCATCTTCTATCCACCTGGCCCAGGACCTCACATATGCACCCTTAGCTTTATTCAAATACATCACATCTAGTTTGGATTGCAAGTTATTAATTCTTTCTTTTTCTTCATCAGTCCAATTCAACTTACTAAATAGATTCATGAGATCTTTAACCATCTCAGTTTCTTCTGTTCTTCTTTCTTTGTTCAACTTTTTTCCAAATGCGATTGAGAATTTTCTGATACTAAATTTGAGATATTCCCATTTTAATATTGGTGTGTTGATTGCGTTATCATTTTTAATATCCAAAATTAGTTTTTTAATAGAATTACAGTATTCCTCATTCTTTAGCAGCTGGGAATTAAATTTCCAATAATCTTTAAAATTGTTATTTCTGTCCCTATTTTTTAGCCTCAGATTAACAGTGCAATGATCACTTAAAGGACAGTTAGAAATTGTTGTTTCTGTAACATGTTCTGATATTGAATTTGACACCAACCAATAATCGTTACGTGATCTACTTTGACCATTAGGTTTGTACCAGGTAAATTGTTTAACATCTTTGTTCAAGGTTCTCCAGATATCTATTAATCTGTTGCTGCTGATGAAATTTTCCATTAATGGATTTCTATATTCTCTTAAAAGTCTGGAAGGCCATCTATCCAACCACTCATCAGGAGTTAAATTGAAGTCACCACCAACCAACAACTGATCAGTAAGGAATTTTGCACTTAGTTCCTTTATAACCATCGAAATTTGATGCAGCAAATTCTTATTTTTTTGATCATTATTGTACCCATAAATGTTAGACAGTGGCTATTCTTACGTGACTGTAATCCATTGCCGGCAGGCTATTCTTACGTGACTTTCGGTCAGACATGCGCAGACTGAAATTGCCGGACTTCGATCATTTTTCTTACCTTGTTCTCCCGTAAGAATAGCAAGACACGTTGATGGTTTGTGTGACTGATGCTCACGTAATGTGGATATGTTTAACTATTTTTACCGGAGTTCTCCTATCTGATTAACGGCCTAGTTCCAGATGCTACCACGAGATTGCCCAACCTTAGTGAAGCAAGTATACTGAGCAACAAAAGAAACGCGAGTTAAAGACAGACCGGAAAATAAGTTTGCGAGTAATTATTATAGAAAATCAAATTTATTCCTAACTCGTGCACATTTACACTCGTTTCATCAAACATTTCTTTGTTTTGCGGTCACTTTACTGAGTAATCATAAGAGTACATTAACTAACTAGCTAATTTGCGTTTCTTTTGTTGCTCAGTATAGAAGCCCCGGGGACGAGATTTAAATTTACCGGTGCCATGGTTACAGGCTTAACCCTTCAGCCCCGTGTACAAGCTCGGCTGCCAAATTGACCTGATTGACAAAAATTGCGCAAAGAAGTCATACAATTTCAATCTGCGCATGCCTAACCGAAAGTCACGTAAGAATAGCCTGCCTGCAATGGGTTACAGTCACGTTAGAATAGCCACTGTCTAAATGTTAATCAAAATAATAAAGCTGTTGTCAACATTCAAAACACAAGCAAGCCAATGACCATCTTTATCTTCCTTGTTTCACACAATCTTACCAGGACATCTATTGAAACAGATGGCAACTCCAGCCGAGCAATTTGTACCATGACTAAAAAGGATTTGGTCTCCCCATTTTTGTGACCAAAACTTAACATCAGACCCATCAGAGTGGGTTTCCTGGAGAAAAAAACAATGTGCTTGTTGCCCCTTGCAGAACAAAAAAAACAGCTTTGCGCTTAACTGAGTCTTTCAGTCCCCTGGTGTTAAAGGAAATAAATGAAATGTCCGTTTTCAATTGGAACACAGAACACATAAAGTATCTGAAAAAGATTAAGGAGGTGGAAAAAAATACCTTGAGTGAGAAGTCCCATTTTGCATACTGTCTCACTTTGTATTCGTGTCAAAATCAAAAAACAGCCTGTAATCAGCCAGTCTCTTCCTCAATGCGCTTGCCTTCAATAAAAGCAAATGGGCCTCTAAAGCCCGCAACCTTGCCTTCCTTCCTAACCTGGTCGATTCTTGGCCACAATGCTTGTCTGGACCTCCAGTCCTCTTGGATCAGATCTTCAGCAAAGCGGATCCCTTCCTCTTTACACACCGGAGAGTCCCTCGTTTGCCTCCAGATGTCATCCGTGCGTCTCGCAAACAAGATAATGATTTGCCGATGTCTGTTTTCCATCCTTCGCCCCACTCTATGAACGATATCGACTGCCTCGTCCATCTTTGCCTTTAATTCTGGTGCAATTCTTCCCAGGAGCTCCACCACCTCTGCCCTGATGTTTTCTTTAACTTTCTCCTTTTTGCCTTTGATGCGAAGGAGCCATCTTCGTTTGTATCTTTCTTGGTTCAGCAAACGATTTTTAATGTCCTCATTCTCTTTTGTGAGTGCTACAATCTGTTTTTCCAGGTTTTGTAATTCCATTTTGCAGTCTTTGAGCTCTTCTGAGTTAAGCTGCACCGATTTAGCAATAGAAGACAGCATGGCGCTCTGTTGCTGCATCTGCTTGCTAACTTCCTCCATGCGGTCGTCAACACGTTTACCGAGAGAGTCAATAGCTTTCAATATGGTGTCAAATGATGTATTTGAATCATCTTGCTGAGACGTACCTTTCGCCCTCTTCTCCTTGTGTACTTTATCCAGAGTATTTGTCGGGGTTGGTCCTCCTCTTACCCGTTTGTTGCCGCAAGCATTGGCCGTTTCCATCGGGATTGAATAGTCGTGCTCGTTGGTATCAGCACGAGTTGTAAACGGAAGATTCTTGGCTGCCGAAGGTTTCATGCTGTTACTTTTATTCATGTTTAAGCAGATTTTTCCTGACTAATCATGAAAGTGGATTACGTGTCATCAAAACGGTAACTTCGGGACTTCATTAAGGAGCTCAGACAAACGCGACTGCACAGCTCGCCATCTTGCCAGGCTCCCTCCGCAGCCGGCTTACTTGCAGACGCGCTCGAACGCACCCAGAGTACTAAAGTGATGACGTCACGGTGGTGTCGGGAGTAAAATTTCCCATTCATTTTACCCATAGATGTTTTTTTAGTTCACTTTTGAAGCACTTCCGTTGTTTTCCAGCCTCCATCATTTCGAGATTTTACGTCATATTTCTGAGTAACAAAAAATGTCGTTTTTCTTGACCAGAGTCAGCTACAATTTAAATCATTTTAATTTTTCGCCACCATGCTAATCCTATTTGTTGTCCAAAAACTACACGTCCCATGATCCTCCTGATTCCCAGGCAGAACGAATTAAAATGCGTTTCAAATTACCAGCACGTTGCCAGTTGCCATAGCCATTTGTTTGCTTAGCTTGGTGAGACTGTGAATTCGTCAACCACTCTACGCTCTACTTAGTTATATTTACTTGCTAGATATCAAGTTTTACAACTAGCGCCAATTTACTTTAATTGCCAAGCATCTTTGGCCATCGTTTGTATGGTCAAAAACTCTCTAGCTAGCTAGCGAACAAGCTAATTTGCTTTGTCAATCGAGGTACGTAGCTAATTAAGGTCTGCTTGCTCATCTAACGGTAGTTAAGTGCCGAAATAATCGCAATTCATTGTTTTTTGCGATTAATATTCACCATGTGAGGCAAGCCGAGCAAGCAAACTGACTTTTAGCTGGCTAACTTAGCCAGCGAGCTAGTTTACCGACTTCAGTGGCTGACTAACGTCATATTAGGTGGCAGTCATAGACTGTATAAAAAGATGGACGCAGCACCCGGGTCTGAAAAGCGAGGCCGATGCGGAAATCTCAAAAATTAACATTATATTTAATGGCCAGCAAATGGCGACGTCGGTGGTTGCAGAAAGAAGTTCAATGCTATTGAAGTATATGAGAAAATGACCCGACTTTGCCACTTGATTTATTATTTCAATAATGATTTTCCACATCATTTTATGGTATCTATCACAAATTTCAAGTCTCCTTCGACATATCGTGATGTTCATTTTTGTCAATCATGGTCCCAAGTATACTAGAATAAAGGATTAAGATAGAATATGCTTTAGGGGCGTGGCTATCCCTGGTCCTTGTCCGATATGGTCAGATCCAGAGCCACGTTGTCATGGTTCTGGATGTTTGTGCGTGTGTTTTGGGCTTTTCTTTGTGGCTCTCGTCCCAGGACGATATCGTTTCCTGGGCTATCGAATTCTTTACCCAGCTGGCTGATTGAGCTGGGGCGGTGCTTCCCCAGAATCCATATAAGCAGGAGGTCCGGCACGCCTCATTAGCTAGAGTGTCTGTGTTTAGCTAAGCACTATAGCTAAAGAAATCTTTTGTCAGGGTTTTGAAGGCTTTCTATTCTCAAATTTTTGGAGTTTCTTCTCCCTTTTTCTTTCTCGCGTTGCCTCCGGTGTTCGGACTATTAGACGTCCTTTGGAGGCGCGAGTTCTTGCGTTTGGTCTGTGTTCTCTGCGTTTGTGCTGTTTACTCGCTGCTTACGTTCTCTCTTTTCGCTGCTCCTGGCTTCCTACACTACCGGCCATTACAGAACACTCTAGCCAGACATGGAGTCGCCAGCAGCGGATACGCTAGAGAGCATTGTCGCTGACCAGCAGTCTGTCCTTACTGCGTATGGCCAGGGTCTTTCAAGTTTAGACAGTCGGCAGGCGGAGCTGATCGGGAGAATTCGCCGTCAGGAGCAGGCTATGCAGGTGCAGGAGAGTCTTCTAACAAATCTCTCCGAGTGTATTAGAGCAATGTCTGCTCAGGCTACACTAAATGTTTCACAAGCACAATAAGTACACCTTCCACAAGAGCCTACTCTAAAGTTACCCCCAAGATATGGAGGCGAGGCAGGAAAATGTAAAGATTTCATTGCTCAATGTGAAATATTTCTTAAAGCGCAACCCTCACGGTTCTCTAATGAAGAATCACGGGTTTGTTTTATTTTAATCACTGTTGACCGGCACAGCCCTCACTTGGGTGGGGCCACTCATTCGAGCTAAATCGCCAGTAGTAAATTCAGTGGAAACACTCCTGAGAGAAGTGATTAAGTTTTCGATCACGATGTATATGGTCAGGACGCAGCCACGCGTCCAATGAATTTGAAGCAGGGTTCTAATAGCGTTGCTGATTTCTCCATCTCGTTTCGCTCCTTAGCCACAGAGACTGGGTGGCCAGAAGCACCTCTTATGACAGTGTTTGTTCACGCTTTGGCTGAGGAGGTGAAGGACGCTCTGGCTACATTAGAGCCTTGTGTTTCTTTGGATTCGTTGGTTCGTATTGCGGTGCGAGCTGATAATCGCATCCGGGAACAAAACAAGGAGATACGTACTGTATTGGCTCTGAATGGAAACGAGGTTAATGTTCCGTGGAACAGGCAATCAGGCACAACTCCGCCCATTGAAATTTCCAATTCTAGTGAGGCCATGCAGGTTGATGGCTCATATGAGACCCGGGCTCGTAAGCCTGTCCACGGACAAATAATTTGTCATCATTGTAGCGAACCGGGACATATCCGTCCAAGTTGCCCCGAGCTTAAAGGGAGAGGGGAAGCCCCTCTGGCGAAAGGGGGGGGGCTAGAGGAACAGCCGCAATCTCCCGTTCGTACTCTTATTTCAGTAAAGTTGACTGTGGGGAAAAAGAAAATATGGGTTAAAGCCTTTTTGGATTCGGGGGCTGGTGATTGTTTTATGGATGCGGAATGGGCTAGAAAACATTCCATTCCCATCCGCTCTCTCTCACATTCGCACTCGATCAAGGCTTTGGATGGTCGACCGTTGGAAGATGGGCTTATAACTGAGGTCTCTGATTGTTTTACTATGTTTATCCCTTTTGGTGGTCATTCAGAGAAAGTTCGTTTTTTCTTAATCGATTCCCCAGTTTGTCCTTTGGTTTAGGGTCATTCCTGGTTGCTCAAGCATAGGCCACAGATCTTTTGGGGCAGTCAAAGTGACCCAATCATCCAGTGGGGCTCTGACTGTAGGTCTCACTGTAGTGAGATTCTGGCAAGTCGCCCCGAATTTCAACCCATGGGGGAGGCGTCGGGTTCTGAACAACATTGGTGTGTAGGAGCTGCGCTGAACCTTGGTTTACCTCCCAACGTGTCAGATGATTATGTTGATCTCACGGAGGATTTTGGCAAACAACAGACTTTGTCTTTGCCTCCGCATCATGTTTACGATTGTGAGATCAAACTATTCCCTAACAAGGTGGCAGCGGTTAGGAATTGGCCTGCCCCCAGGCGCGGAGCCAGTGTCACATTGCAGAGGGGGCGGGGACTTGTTGTGGGCCGTTATAGCCTATTGGCTATTTCACTTGTTAACAATTCACATTACGGATCTGGGCCCGTATTCACAGAGCATCTTATCTTACCGCTAGGAGTACTCCTAAGTCGCGCTAAAACATTTTCCGAAGGAGTAAAATCTTAAAAGTTATTCACAAAGCCGCTGAGAGCAACTTTTAGTTAAGAAAACTGGTAACTCTTAGAATAGGAGTAGCTCTGAGATTGGTGGGAGTAAATCTCCGTTGCTATGGGTGACGTCAATTCTCATGCACGAGTCTTGGGACAATGAGCACGGTGATTGGTTGTTTGGTGACAGAGCGGCCCATTGAAAAAAATATCCCACATACAACCCATGGAAGAAAAAATGAGGAAATAGTCCAAGCGGCTGGTTTGTCCCATACATTACAGCATTTAGAATTACATCGTATTTCAGTTTATTTTCATGATTTTGGTTGAGAAAATGGACTGCAAACATAAAAAATCTTCATCAGAATTCACCATTAAAATTGCAAAAAAAAAATAATACTGAGAATTGAAAAACTGCTGGGGCTTAAATCTATACATTTCTCGGATCATAAACTCCTTGACCACAAGTAGAATTCATCTTCAACATTACATTCTAGATTACCTACATGCTGTTAGCCAAATTACACAGCTATCCAAGTGTCTCCCCAAAGTCTGAGATCCCTAAACATGGTGCACTGTCAAATCATCAAATAATCATGTATTCAACACAAATAAAGTTTTGAGGCATGATATTTAATATGAACTAATGATTTTCTGGTTGAGTTTAGCATGAATTTATCAATAAAAGTGCAGCTGAACCTCAGTGGTCACCAGTAACCTCTCCAAACACAAAAAATGCCTTTTCTCCATAATAAAGTTTAGAGTTTTGTCCATTTTTCTTCTAAGTCCCCCAAGCCAGCACACACAGTCATTAAATAAACTGCTGATTAAACGGTCAGGACATTCACTCTGCAATGAAACCAGCAGTTCCGACTTCCGAGCTCACAAACTAATTTCAACACTTATAAGGAACAAGTACAACTCACAAACTCAGTAATATCTGAATTCTGAAATATACCTTATTTGAACAGAATAGACATTCTACTTTCAGGGAAGATCATGGTTTATCCCCAACCGATTACAGATGGTACATGAAGGATGGTATTCTCCAGCCAGAGTGGTTCAAGGGCAAACCAATGCCAGACAACTTGTTCGGGAAAAGGGCAACCCCAGAGGTTACAGACAGTGAGGATGAAAAGACAATAGTTGGTGATGACATGGACCTTCAGTGTGCAGATGACCTCAGTGATTTCGCTGACGAATTCAGTGATTCAGATGATGAACCGTGGAGCGGAGATTCTGATTCAGACCTAGAGGAAGACGATTAAACATGGCCACTGGAAAGTAACCAGTGGCAAGCAGTGGATTTTTGCCATTCCTAATGACAACTATGTACATGTACACTGTAAACAAAATCTTGTCATGAACATGCCTAAATTGAGAAGATTAATTTGTCAGAAGGATCTTGTCACTTGTACGAGCACAGCTTGTCAGTAGGACAAAATATGTTTTTCATGCTGACAAATTGCACCTAATGTACAACTGACAAGATGTAGACAAGTTCCTCTTGACAAATTAATCTTGTCAATTTAGGCATGTTCATGACAAGATTTTGTTTTGAGTGCATTATATGGAATTCATATTGGTGCCAGTTGGATAGGACCTCTGTTCATGTCAAGCTCAGATTGAAATTGGAGACATTTTTTCTTTCATACCGTAGGATGACACTCAATTCGGTGGTAGGCCAATAGACCCAAGTTATTTCTGTGGTTGTTGGCTGCACCAAGCACTGTTGTCCTAGTTTGTTGCATACTGATGTAACCGGTAACTGTTCTGGTTTGTTCTGTGTGTGGGTTATCACTCCTACCATTGGTATCTACCAGGGCCTATAGCAGTTATTAGGCCAGGAAATTTTTTTCTATTGTGTCTTAATTGGATTAAGCATGTGTAATGTGGGGAAAAAAAAGCCACTAGATGGCAGTATTGACATTTTTTTTTGTTAAGCCTAATCTAAAGCTAGGTTTGGGCATGTCCTGGGCATGCCTCAGAGGGGGCTGGAAAAGAATATATAAGGAGAAAAATTGAGAGAGTAGGGGTAGTAGAAGAAATTGCAAGGAGAAATTGTGGAAGGATACATTTGACCAGACCTGTCACTCTTTTCAAGACCTGTGAAGCTTTTTGTGGATTTTTGCCTGTGTTGGAGCATTTTCCTGTCCCAGGACATCGCAACATAGCAGCCCATCTCAATTACCAAGGACTGTAACTACTTTTTTTTTTTTTTCAATCTTGGTCAGTAGGGTAGAGTGTAAATTAGTTCTAAGTGTTTGTTTAATTAAATCTGTTGAAGTTGAAGAATTTTGTCTGTCATCCCTTGCTGTCCGTGACGCCATAACAAATTGACGCCATAACAAATTGGGGCCATAACAAACTGGGGGCTCGGGTCCGGGATAGACCATTGTGCGAGTCATTTATTGAAAATCTAAAATTTCAAATAGTGAAATTGTTGGTGTAGAAAGAGAAAAAGGAGAAAAAAAATATCTCTCACTGACCAAGGCACTCCAAACTTAAAAATGTCTTTATTTAATAGACATGTCCACAGAGGACTTGTTTTAAAAATTGCCCACGCGTAGCGGCAGGGCCTTCTTCAGGGCATAAAACAAGTAAAAACAAAGTGGTCTTATGAAGGCAAAGTGCACAGGTGTTGATTGCTTAATCAAACCAATTTCTAAGACCCTCCCCTTACACAGATCCCAGCACTAGAAAGCAATCTCATACCAATCCCACAATCACAGTGCATTAAAAAAAAAAAAAAAAAAAAACTAGTGAAAAATACATATCAATTAAACACAGTGGCTCAAAAAAACAGCACAATTTTAAAACACATTTACAGAAAAGGCCTATAATCTATTTCCTCATTCAAGCCTGAATATTCCATTGCTTTAAGATTTCATATCCAAAAAGTCTCATGCTGCAACAACATTTTCAATCTATCCCCCCCACGTATAGATTTCTTTATAATCTCAATACCCTGGACCCTTAAAGATGAGGGGTCACTATGATGCATTTCTTTATAGTGTTTGGCCATGGGGTAGTCTTCATTGTTAACTCGAATTGCATATTTGTGTTCAGAAAAACGTTCTTTTAATTTCCTTTTTGTTCTACCTACATAGAAGCACTCACATGGGCACTGTAGGCAATATACCACAAACTCAGAATTACAATTGATAAAGCCATTGGTTTTGTACTCTTTTTGTGTTTTCAGATCGCAAAAAGTTTTGCTCTGTATGACACCTTCACAATGTTTACATGACCCACACTTGTAAGTCCCCCAGAGTTCTTTGTGCAACCAAGTTTTTTCATTAGGGCCCGGCAGGTAACTCCTAACAAGCTTGTCTTTTAACAATGGTGCCTTTCTAAACACAGTCATAGGTGGATTAGGGAAAATTTCCCTTAGAGATGGATCACTATTGATTATTTTCCAATTCGACCTAATTATTTGTTTCATCCTAGAAGCACAGCAGCTGTATTGAGTAACAAAACATGGTCTAGGATTAATTTTAGCCACATCTTTTTTCTTTTTCTTTAGGAGATCAGATCGGGTTTGAGAGTGTGCTTTTCTTATTGCTTTGTCAATTAGTTGTGGGGAGTAGCCCCATTCACAAAATCTCATTTTCATATCTTTGGCCTGTTTCTCAAAATCAGACTCCTTGCTGCAAATGCGTCTCAAACGCTGAAATTGTCCAAAGGGGATGTTATTTTTAAGGCCTTTGGCATGAAAACTGTCAGATCTCAACAAAGTGTTTCTGTCAGTTTTTCTTTTCTATATATTGAAGTGTGTAGGAGCCACTCTCATCAACAAAAATAGACAAATCTAAAAAATTTATTGATGTTTTAGAATAATCGATTGACAACTTGATATTAGAATTAGTTGAATTAATATAATCATGAAATTGTAAAAGTTCCCTCTCACTTCCCGACCAAATCATAAGAATGTCATCAATGAAACGACCCCAAAACGTGATCTTATCATAGAATAAATTACTGGACTGGTTGGAAATATATTTTTCTTCCCAATGCCCCAAAAAAAGGTTTGCATAATTTGGCGCAAAACATGCAGCCATACCTGTACCTTTAAGCTGTCTATAAAAGCAATCCTGAAAAATAAACACATTATTATGCAAAGTCCATTCTGTCAAAGAGAGTAAAAATTGATTGGGTGGAAAGGTTTCAGACCTAAATGTCAAGTAATATTGTAAAGCTAGCAAGCCTTCTTGATGATCAATGTTAGTGTACAAGGAGGCCACATCCAAAGTCACCATATAGCAATCTCTAACATTATTTATGTTCATAAGTTTACACAACACATCAGTGGTATCTTCAATGAAAGACCGGAGATCCCGCACTAAAGGTTTTATAAAAAAGTCCACAAACTGAGAACAGGGTTCTGTCAAAGACTCATTGCCTGAGATGATAGGCCTACCCTCAGGGTGCCCCAGATTCTTATGGATCTTAGGCAGCATGTAAAAACATGGAATTTGCGGATTTTCATTCTAAAGAAAAAGAAAAAAGATGTGGCTAAAATCAATCCTAGACCATGTTTTGTTACTCAATACAGCCGCTGTGCTTCTAGGATGAAACAAATAATTAGGTCGAATTGGAAAATAATCAATAGTGATCCATCTCTAAGGGAAATTTTCCCTAATCCACCTATGACTGTGTTTAGAAAGGCACCATTGTTAAAAGACAAGCTTGTTAGGAGTTACCTGCGGGCCCTAATGAAAAAAAACTTGGTTGCACAAAGAACTCTGGGGGACTTACAAGTGTGGGTCATGTAAACATTGTGAAGGTGTCATACAGAGCAAAACTTTTTATGATCTGAAAACACAAAAAGAGTACAAAACCAATGGCTTTATCAATTATAATTCTGAGTTTGTGGTATATAAGCCTACAGTGCCCATGTGAGTGCTTCTATGTAGGTAGAACAAAAAGGAAATTAAAAGAACGTTTTTTCTGAACACAAATATGCAATTCGAGTTAACAATGAAGACTACCCCATGGCCAAACACTATCAAGAAATGCATCATAGTGACCCCTCATCTTTAAGGGTCCAGGGTATTGAGATTATAAAGAAATCTATACGTGGGGGGGATAGATTGAAAATGTTGTTGCAGCGTGAGACTTTTTGGATATGGAATCTTAAAGCAATGGAATATTCAGGCTTGAATGAGGAAATAGATTATAGGCCTTTTCTGTAAAAGTGTTTTAAAATTGTGCTGTTTTTTGAGCCACTGTGTTTAATTGATATGTATTTTTCACTAGTTTTTTTTTTTTTTTTTTTTTTAATGAACTGTGATTGTGGGATTGGTATGAGATTGCTTTCTAGTGCTGGGATCTGTGTAAGGGGAGGGTCTTAGAAATTGGTTTGATTAAGCAATCAACACCTGTGCACTTTGCCTTCATAAGACCACTTTGTTTTTACTTGTTTTATGCCCTGAAGAAGGCCCTGCCGCTACGCGTGGGCAATTTTTAAAACAAGTCCTCTGTGGACATGTCTATTAAATAAAGACATTTTTAAGTTTGGAGTGCCTTGGTCAGTGAGAGATATTTTTTTTTCTCCTTTTTCTCTTTCTACACCAAAGATTGTTGACCTTGGACCAAAGAGCACCCAAGTACATTAATTAACTAAACTTTAAGGACTGAGCACGCCATAAACTCTAAATTCATGTAGTGAAATTGTTTTTTTGAATTTTCCTAGATATATATTGGCAGGTCAACAGCAATGGATGATTTCTTGGCATCACCAACCATAGAGTTTTTGAAGTCTTTTAAAAAGACAGAACTGCTAGAAATATGCAGACAGTTAGAGCTGACAGATGTAAAACCAGCCATGCGAAAAGCAAGACTGGCTAGAGAGATTGTTGAATATTACATTGATGAAAATGTGTTTGCACCAGGAGATCTGGAACAGTTTCCGGAGGAAAATCCAAATGTAGAATTGGAACTTAAATTAAAAATGCTAGAGATTGAAAGGGAAGAAAAAAAAAAAAAAAAAGAGAATTTGAGAGAGAGAAAGAGGAAAGAGCAGAAAGAGAGAGACAGAGAGATTTCGATTTAGAAAAATTAGATAGAGAAGAAAGGCTCCAAATGGAGCTACTAAAAATCAAAATTCAAGCTGAAAACAAATTTCGGGCTAGCCAGGAGGTAAAGCTGGTGCCTCCATTCTCAGAGAAGGAGGTTGATAAGTATTTCCAGTGCTTCGAGAAGGTAGCTGAGTCGTCAGTGGCCAAAGGAACACTGGCCTCTGATGTTGCAAACTGTCCTCAAGGGTAAAGCTCAACAAGCCTATTCGGCTTTGTCTGCAGATGATTCCTCTGATTATGAGGTTGTCAAAAAGGTTATTTTGACAGCTTATGAGTTGGTTCCAGAGGCTTACCGACAGAAATTCAGAGGTCTGAAGAAATCTGACAATCAGACTTATGTGGAATTTGCTAACGAGAAGAAGGTTTTGCTTTGAGCGCTGGTGTACTTCTATGGAGGTCAAGGATGATTTCAACTCACTAAAAGAGATGGTGTTAGTTGAAGAATTCAAGAACTGTGTCAAGGATGATATTAAAACCTACCTTAATGAAAAGCAAGCACTGAATTTGCAATCAGCTGCCAAGTTTGCAGACGAATATGTTCTCACACATAAGTCCAAATTTCAGTCTAGCAGTAACAATAGATGGTCCCAATTTCGGAAGAAAGGTAACGGTGATACCCAAGATTCCTCACCCAAAGACAAAGACAAATCTGGTGATGGTGCTCAGAAATCCAGTCAAAGGTCTGATCAAAGTGTGAAAGCTGACAGTGACAAAAGTGGTCTAGTTTGCAATTATTGCAAGAAATCTGGTCATGTTACAACTAACTGTTGGTTCCTTAAAGCTAAGAAAGAAAAAAAAGGATACCAAACCCAATGCCTTTGTGAAGACAAGGTTAGAAACCCCTGTAGTAGATGACCGATCTGCTGAATTGCCTGCTCCTTGTGAGGCTAAGAAGCCTGATACTGCTGACTTTGTGAGGGAGGAATTTCTTCCATTTGTGTCAGAGGGATTTGTGGCTCTGAATGAGCATTCTCCTCCTGTCCCCATATATATCCTAAGGGATACCGGAGCTTCTCAGTCACTTTTGTTGATGGACTCCTTGGAGTTACGTGATGAGACCGCTTCTGGGGATTTCATACTTGTACAAGGTATTGAAGGGAGGACTGTATCTGTACCCCTGCGCTCTGTATTCTTGAAGTCAGATTTAGTTACAGGACAGGTAAAGGTGGGACTTATGTCAAGTCTACCTATCAAGGGTGTTTCTCTGTTGCTAGGCAATGACCTGGCTGGGGGCAATGTAGTTCCCCCTGTTCATCTTACTTCACAGCCGAGCACTGAAGATGGCGATGAAGACCCATCTCTGTATCCTTCCTGTGCAGTGACTCGTACTATGGCCAAGAAGGCTCAAGAAGAAGATGATGTGGTGCCGTCCAGCACCTTGAATAGTCATGTCTCAGGTGGTTCGCCTCATGACTCTGTTCAGCCTACTATGGTTTCTCCGTTTGAGGACTTATCAGACACTTTTATCAGTTCTCTATTCAGCCAGCCAAATGGGTCTGGTGATTCTGATGTGTCTGGAGACTTGTCTCTCTCCAGAAAGTGGTTGATTCAGGAGCAAACCAATGATCCTGAAATTTGTGTATTAAAGAAGAGAGCCCTTCCTAATGAAGAAATAGACACAGTTCCAGTTGGGTATTATCTCAAGGATGGAGTGTTGATCTTGAGTGGCGCCCTCCTGATATCCCTGCCAATGCAGATTGGGCAGTGGTCAAGCAAATTGTTGTTCCAAAGGTCTACAGGAATGAGATCTTAACAATGGCTCATAGTTTGCCTTTAGGAGGTCATCTTGGTGTTAACAAGACTGTTGACAAGATCATGAAACACTTCTTCTGACCTGGACTTTGGAAAGATGTTTCCAACTTTTGTAAAACCTGTCACACTTGTCAGGTAGTTGGAAAACACCAGTTAGACCCACCTGTAGCTCCATTGCAGCCTATCCCAGCATTTGGGGAGCCCTTCTCCAAGGTCATCGTTGATTGTGTTGGTCCATTACCCAAGACTAGATCTGAAAATCAGTGCTTGTTGACAATCATGTGTGCATCTACCAGATTCCCTGAAGCCATACCTCTACGCAACATCAAGGCAACTGCAGTCTCGAAGGCTTTGATAAAGTTCTTCACGTTGTTTGGCCTTCCCAGGGAAATTCAGTCAGATCAAGGTAGCAATTTCACTTCCGGATTGTTTCAGCAGGTTGTGTATGAACTAGGTGCGAAGCAGATTCTTTCCAGTGCCTATCATCCAGAGAGTCAGGGTGCCTTAGAGCGGTTTCATTCCACTCTCAAGACAATGATGAGGACTTATTGTTATGACCATGAGAAAGACTGGGATGAAGGTGTTCATTTGCTGTTGTTTGCAGCTAGAGAAGCAGTGCAGGAGTCTACTGGATTCAGTCCGTTTGAGCTAGTGTTTGGCCATGAAGTGAGAGGACCTTTGCTATTGTTGAGTGAACAATGGCAAGAGAAAGAGCCGCATATCAGTCCGTTAGACTATGTTAGCAAGTTCAGGGAAATTCTGCGTGCAGCTTGTGACCTAGCCAAAGACAACTTGAAATCAAGTCAGGGAAAAATGAAAACTTGGTATGATCATAAGGCTAGAAGCCGTGAGCTTAAACCAGGAGACAAGGTCCTTATGTTGTTTCCCTTGCAGTCCAATCCATTGCAGGCTAGATTTCATGGTCCTTATGAAATTCTGACAAAACTCAATGATCTCAATTACATTGTGAGGACTCCAGATAGGAGAAAGCCAAAACAGTTGTGTCACATTAACATGCTGAAGCCTTATCAGATGATGAAGATGATGAACCTAGAATTAAAGCTGAAGTTCTGTCATGTAAATTGTCAAATTCTGAAGTGTTGCAAAATCTTGATGTAAAACTCCAGCACTTAGAACCCTCACAGAAAGATCAGTTTGAGAGGTTGATCAAGAAATATAAAGATCTATTTCCTGATGTTCCAAAGAGAGTTTCTATAGCCTCTCATGATGTAGATGTTGGTGATGCCAAACCAATAAAACAGCATCCGTGCGGATGAATCCTGAAAAGAGAAAGATTGCTGAGAAAGAGGTTGAGTACATGTTAGAACATGATATTATCAGACCCTCTAACTCAGATTGGAGTTCACCCTGTGTTCTAGTTCCAAAACCTGATGGAAGTACTAGATGCTGTACAGATTATCGCAAAGTCAATGCTGTAACTAGAACTGATGTGTTTCCAATACCTAGGATTGATGATTGTATCGATAGAGTAGGGCAAGCAAAGTTTCTGACCAAGATTGATTTGTTGAAGGGTTATTGGTGCGTGCCTTTAACTGAGAGGGCCAAGAGCATCTCTGCTTTTGCCACACCATCTGGGTTATACCAGTATGAAGTCCTACCCTTTGGCACGAAAAATGCCCCAGCCACGTTCCAAAGGATGATACAGTCTACAATCGCCGGATTGCCACACACGGGTGCGTACATCGACGACCTGATCACATGGAGTGACTCCTGGGAAGAACATCTGAAAGATGTAGAGATGTTGTTCCAGCGCTTGACCCAGGCTAACCTGACTGTTAACCTGAACAAGAGTGACTTTGGTTGTGCTACTGTCACGTATCTTGGCTACGTCATAGGCCAGGGTAAGGTGGCACCCATAAATGCTAAAGTCCAAGCCATCATGGACTTTCCAGTTCCTGACAACAAAAAAGCTTTGCGCTGCTTCCTTGGAATGATTGGGTACTACTGCAAGTTCTGCAAGAACTTTGCTGAGATTGCTCTCAGTCTCACCAACCAACTGAAGAAAGGCGTAAAGTTCACTTGGGATGAAGCATGCCAAAGAGCCTTCGATCGCCTGAAGTCTCTGCTGTGTCACTTCCCCGTGCTCAAATCTCCTGACTTCAACAAACCGTTCTCCATGGCGGTCGATGCTAGCGACCAAGCTTGTGGATCTGTGCTCCTACAGAGAAGTGACTCTGATGACATTGAGCATCCCGTGGCATACTTCTCCAGGAAGTTCAATCGCCACCAAAAGAACTATTCCACAATTGAGAAGGAGCTGTTGGCTCTGGTTCTATCCTTACAACACTTTGAGGTTTATGTTTGTACAGGGCAAAAGCCAACGATTGAATATACTGACCACAATCCGTTAATGTTTTTGAGAAAGATGAAAAACAAGAATCGGAGATTGTTGAATTGGAGTTTGATTTTACAGGAGTTTGACTTGGAAATTAAGCATGTAAAGGGTAGTGACAATGTAATTGCTGATTGTTTATCCCGTGTTTGAGTATGTGTATATATATCACGTGTTTATTAGCATATTTTATTATATGTATATATACACAAGTGTCTACTTAACCATTTTTTTATTGAAAAGAAAAATTTTGCCTTTATGAGTCAAAATGTTTCCTTTTTGGAATGGAGGTGTAATGTGGAAAAAAAAGCCACTAGATGGCAGTATTGACTTTTTTTTTGTTAAGCCTAATCTAAAGCTAGGTTTGGGCATGTCCTGGGCATGCCTCAGAGGGGGCTGGAAAAGAGTATATAAGGAGAAAAATTGAGAGAGTAGGGGTAGTAGAAGAAATTACAAGGAGAAATTGTCCTGTCACTCTTTTCAAGACCTGTGAAGCTTTTTGTGGATTTTTGCCTGTGTTGGAGCATTTTCCTGTCCCAGAACATCGCAACATAGCAGCCCATCTCAATTACCAAGGGACTGTAACTATCTTTTTTTTTCAATCTTGGTCAGTAGGGTAGAGTGTAAATTAGTTCTAAGTGTTTGTTTAATTAAATCTGTTGAAGTTGAAGAATTTTGTCTGTCATCCCTTGCTGTCCGTGACGCCATAACAAATTGACGCCATAACAAATTGGGGCCATAACACATGGAAAACTGGTAAACGCAGAGAGCAGGGCTTAAGAAATTAATTGATTTATCCTGGTCAGTGATCAGTTGGTAAGTTGTATTCTGAACTGAAATCAACCATATTTTTGCAAGCAAAAATGATTTATTTTTCCCATGGGGTAACTTTTGCTTGGAAAATAATTTTATTCATTTATGATCTCAGTGCTGCATTGAACTTACATGCAATTGTCACTAAGGTCATCTCTCTGCATCATTGCTTTGTACAGTGCTTTCATCTGAGTGTTGCCCAGCAAAAGTCGGTTATTCATATTGGCATGAATATATGGTACTAAAGTACTAAACACATATTTTGTAATTGAGCTAGGCTAGCTAAGGTTTGGGGATGTGGCAGATTATGTCTAGCAGGGCTACCATACCGGGAAAATGTCTGGCTGTGGTAAATTCCTATAGAGGACAGCATGCTGAACATGTGTTAGACTAGCCCAGATTTGAGGGTGTGGCATTTGGGCATGTCTGGCAGGGGCACCCCACCAGAAAAAATGTCTGGCAGTGGTCATTTGTTGTAGAGGGAAGTGTGCTGAACATTATTCAATTAGTTTTATTCGGTATGATCATGAGCTAGGCTAGCCCAGGTTTGAGGGTGTGGCAGTTGAGCGTGTCTGGCAGGGCCACCGCACCAGAAAAAATGTCTGGCAGTGGTCATTTCTTGTAGAGGGATGTATGATGAACATTTTGTAATTGGTTTCATTCGGTATGATCACGAGCTAGGCTAGCCCAACAATTGGGTGCCCATTATCCTGTCTGGCTGACCACACCAACCACAAAAAATGTCTGGCAGTTGTACCTTAAGTACCTTGGGACAAGAGGCTACAAATCTAGAGTGGTTTCGATCGGTATGATTCAGGTGTGTGCCAGCTCAAATTTTTTCATCAATATATTTGGCCCTCCTGACCACATCCACCAGCCAGACCCCGCCAGACGCCCATTTCCTTTACTGTTGGGGTATACACAGTATTGATATATACATGAAAATTGGTATGATTTCCAGTTAGGCTGACCCCTCCGGGCTCCTGCTCTAATAGGAAAGAGATCGTTGTAAAAACGCCAATAGCATAAAACGAGTTAATAATAAAACGCGTCATTTTCCCCAATAATTGGCAACTTAATAGCCAATGATTGTCGACTGAACAGCCTCATGGAAATTATATTTTACAATTCTTCATATTATAAACTAACGAAATTCGCTAAGGCAAGTAGGGGAGAGCTGGTACGAAAGTAACATTTTTCACATGGACGTCATTTTAAAAGATAACGTTACAGACCAATAAAAATTTTCGGAGCGATTAACTACTTTCGTGTGTGCTCTGTCAATATCAGGTGCTAAATCATCCCAATATATATTGACTTCGGCATAGTTTGACGTCGAACAGAAGTTGCGCATTGCTGCTTTCGACCCCTCCAGTCGGGACAAAAGTGGCACACAGGCCGGACAAAAGTAACGTGATGAAATTAACTGGAATCTTTTAAATTACTGTCGTTAAAACAGAAACAAAAACAATCAGACATTTGTTTTGAACATTTTAATTTGCTTCAAATGTTTCAAAAGTAAACGTGAACATGTTTAACATGGGGTGCAATTGGGCTATTTATAAAAATTATGAAATTACTTTACTCATTATCACAGTTGTGACAGATATAATGAGCTGCACCCTCAGTGCATGCTTCATGTGACCACAGCAGACAAAAGATGCACCCGCACCCACACTTCTCCAGGCAAAGATGAGGCACATGTCTCCCCACAAACAAGACATTCCTCATCATTGCCCTGAGAAACTCTGGTTGCAGTGTGTCCACTAAACAACGTTTTCTTTGGGCGTTTTGACTGTTTTTTCTGGTCCCTCTGCCGACTCTCCTCCTCCAAAGCAGCTTTTACTGGGGTGTCGGTCAGTATTGCTGTTGACCTGCTACATTCAATGAGATGATAGTCAGAATCAGCTTGTTTTTCTACAAGCAAGAAAATCAAGACAAGTTAAAAACGACACTCTGCTCACCTCTTTCTGCCTCTTCTTTTATTTTCTTTCCTCGAGCCAGCCTTTGGATATGGGCGAACCTTTTCTGGGCTGAACCTCTGTATTGGCATGCCACTAGATGTTCCTGGAACCACAAGCATACCTGGATAGATAATATTTCCAAAAAATGCTTGGCAAGGCTCAACATGCACATTTAAAGACACACACAGACACAAACTCTCACCATCTACAGGAATGGCAGACTCAAGGGGATGCAGCTCAAATGGGCTCTGGCTAGGTTGGTGGTGTCTTAAGGGAGTGGGCGCTGGTGATGGAGCGGACATTGGTAATGAAGAGGGCGCTGGTGATGAAGCGGACATTGGTGATGAAGAGGGCGCTGGTGATGGAGCTGGCGCTGGTGATGAAGAGGCCGCTGGTGATGGAGCAGGCGCTGGTGATGGAGCTGGCGCTGGTGATGAAGAGGGCGCTGGTGATGGAGCTGGCACTGGGGATGGAGCTGGTGCTGGTGCAGGACGGTCAGTCACAAAAGCTGGAGCAAAGTCTGTCTCGCTGAAAATATCTGGATTCAAGGGCCAGATACCGGTACACTCGAACCCAGATGAAATGCTGCTTGCTGTCGCAGCTTGAGGCAGAGCTTAAGCCACAAGACTCGGGATGTTGTAGATGGTCAAAGTTCTTCCAGGGTTCATTCGCATCCAATTGTCTGCTGCACTGTTAATGTAGTGCTTCAGAGGACCAAAAACGCTTCGGTCTAGCCGCTGAAGACGGTGGGAGCAGTGGGGTGGAAAAGACAGGAGTACAATGCCATGTGACTTGCAAAAGTCAATAGCTACCACAGAGAGGTGTGGTGGATGATTGTCTAAGAGTAGCAGCAACTTTGACTTTGGGGTCACGCAGGTGTGTCTTGCAAAATGCTGTAAAAATGCCAAGAAATCTATCTCCTGCATCCACCCCGATCCATTGGCAGAACCAGTGCAGCCAAGGGGGCCATCCCGGATGAAGTGGTCCTTGAACTTCTTCCTTGGGAAGATAAAGTAAGGGGGAACAAAGTTACCTTGTGCGTTGGCAGCAAAGGCAACAGTCACCAATGTTCCTCTTTCCCCAGAGGTCACAGCACCGACCTGGCGCTGCCCCTTGGTGGCAGTGATTTTGTCTGGCACTTGAACCGTTGTGGTACCTGAAATAATAAATGAAATGAATTATTGCTGTTGCAAATCACTGTTGCTTTTTAATTTATCTAAATATAAATTTTTACCTGTTTCATCCATGTTCCAGATGTCCTTTGCTTCAAAATTATAGCGGGTGAGGACAGTCTTTAGGTTTTTAAGAAACACTGTCACGTTGGTCTTGTTGAAGCTGGTGGAACGGGACATGCTGGTGGCTTGAGGTCGACGTGACGAATGGACAGGGTTTTGTTGCGCACTAGGAAGGAGGTGAGCCAATCCTTCCCTGCCATCTGGTTTTTCTCCCATGAACATGGAGTTTTGAGGCCAATATTTTCGGCCAGCTCATATGCAAATTTTCGCACCTAAAACAGCATGAAAAAAGAGGTTAATTCCCAGATAGCAAGCACCTCTGCTCCGGATCTGCCCCGGCTCTGTGCCGACTCCAGCTGATCCGGCTCAGAGCCGGGGCAGATCCAGAGCGGAGGTGCTTGCTATCTTAGGCAAATGGCGGTAGTGGTGTAGCTCTGTCTGCAGTGTTACTCCAACCTCTTCAGGACTCAGGCCAAAATATATATCAGCTGCTCTCTTTATATATGCCTGCAGTCTCTTCTCCTGTTCTTCTGTGAAGACTTTGTTGTGAGCCCTGTGCCCTGGGGCTCTGGTCTGCTGCCCTCCTGCCTCTGCCCTCCTCTTGCAGTACCTGAACAGGGTGACATGACAAACGCCATGCACCTCTGCTGCCCTCCTTATACTCTCGCCTCTTCGGACATCAAGAAAGGCCCTTTCGTAAACCTGCTGGTCAACCTTTCATCTCTGGGTAGTTCTGACCCTAACTCTTGGCATTTTCTGTCGGTAAAATATAACACACACATTTTAGTGAGCTTTAAAACACAAAATGCGGCCGCATTAGCAGAGAGGGACGAACGTAACCTTTGCTACTACCGCCCCGACAGTGACTCCTTACATTTGAACCAGGATTGCTTCTAAAGTGGAAAAAGTCTGACATTTCAAACTTCAGGATATGTTCCAAAACTAAATGACCTATCATTTCATCATAAGTATGACACATGGAGCGATAAAGACAATCTTCAAATCAAAAAAGTTTACCATTTGTCTGAATTTACTCACCCCTGTGGAAAACGGTCTTCCCGGTCTCGTTTCAAGCGGGAAGCGAAAACCTCAAGATTTTTCCCGGTCTGGAGAGTGTCGTGAGCTGGGCGTGCTGACCTAATTTGACGCATCGAAGTGCGGATGGCTGTGAGTAAATTGCTGTATTACTTTCGTCCCACGTTACTTTCGCACCGGCTCTCCCCTAGTTTGGTGCTTTCATAGTCATGGTTTTCAGCTTAGATAGATTCCATAATCTGCTCGCATTCAGACGCTGTGGGTGGCCGGCATGGTGTGTGCCGCGGTGTCAGACTGTCGGCTAAATAATGTCAGCAATCACTCAAAGTTAAAAGGCAAAGTTATAAAGCGCATCCACTCACTGGGTGTGAGGTTTCAGATAGATTCTTCAAGAGATTTTTCTTTATTCAATGAGAGCCCCATTCCACCAAAGCCAGCTGCATCTCTGTCTGAAGTGTTTGGCATGAAGTATGAATCCAGTGTTCTTGTAGTGTTGAGCTTTCACCTGGAGTTTTGTCTGAGATTTTAAATGTTGCAGTGAGCCAACTGTTGAACCTCAGTCTTGCGCATTTGATCCCTCCCTCAGACAGAGCAGCGCGTCCTCATTATTGTCCCCCGCCGCAGCGCGGAACGGGGGACTATGAATTCAGCGGCGTCCGTCCGTCCGTACGTACATACGTCCGTACGTCCCGTTTCTTGTTAACGCGAAATCTCATGAACCAGTCTACCCAAGGTCTTCAAATTAGGTGACAACCCATATTAGGGGATTGCGCAGACACCAGTCGATTTTGGTGACCTTGACCTTATTTTCAAGGACACCATGACACTTTGACCAGTTTTCAAACTCTTGTTAACGCGATATCTCATGAACCAGTCTTCCCAGGGTCTTCAAATTTGGTGACAACCCATATTAGGGGATTGCGCAGACACCAGTCGATTTTGGTGACCTTGACCTTATTTTCAAGGTCACCACGACACTTTGACCAGTTTTCAAACTCTTGTTAACGCGATATCTCATGAACCAATCTACCCAGGGTCTTCAAATTTGGTGACAATCCACTTTAGGGGATTGCGCAGACACCAGTTGCGTTTGGTGATCTTGACCTTATTTTCAAGGTCACCATGCAACTTCATATTAATGCAATACCTAATGAACTGTTGTACCTAATGTATTCCTGACAGAAATGCCTTTTTATGTTTAGAACTTACTGAATAAAATACTTAATTTGTTTTGTGTGTTAATGTTTTTTTGGGGGTTTGTTAAAATGTTTCTTTTCAGCATATTTATTTGGTGGTAACATTTTCCAGGCATACAGATGTGGAGCTAAGCACATGTAAGTTATCTTGCCTCTCTGCTTATAATAAAGTTATGTCTACATGTCTGGAATGTGTTACTAGTAACAGACAAAAGACTACTTAAAAAATGTCCTACATTAAGTATAGATGATTGATGAAAAGTGAATGTTTATTTTGTAGTTCTTTGTCTTTTGGTGGTAGTAATAACGATAAGTAACAATAGTAGGTATCTTATCATTGTATTTTCGTTTCTAAGTTGATTGTAGTTTTTCTTGGCTAAATCTACCACATCATTGACTGATACTTTTTTTCCAGATGTTTTGTAACCAATGTCTGATCATCCAGAAGGTGATTGTTTTTTGTGTAGATGTGGATGCTTGCTATAAACACTTCCCTACCTCACTCTAAGGCCACCCTTATTTATAATTTATTGCATTTCGGACCCGCCGATTCTAAATAAAAGCTCTTTTATTTGATTTTTAAACTGATAGTTCAATATTAGGGTCTCTAATGAGGGGAGACAACTCCTGAGACATTAGCCCTTTACCTCTATTGCCATGGTCAAAGGGAGATAACTCAGGGGTACCTTTCTGATGATTTCATAAGGGGCTTTATTTTATGACTTAAGGGGCCAAGTATAAGTTCAAGGTTACTTTTGGTCCTGTCCAGCAAAACACCCTCTCATCTCACCTGGTAATAATTCATATAAATTGTATTTTCTTTATGTTCACTTTATAAGTCTGGTGTATTTCATAATTTAATGAATCATTACTATGTTCATGTATGATACACAATAGTGTGATTAATGTCTTGGAGAAATTTACAGTTTTGCAGTAATTGACTATTGTTAACATTTTCCTACCCTGGATTTCCTCATGTGAACAACGGGGGATCTGAAAAGAAATTTTTGCTTGATTTTTTTTTTTTTTTTTCCTCCTCCAACTCTGGACTTTGGCTGAAAAAAATCTGTCATCCAATAAATAAGGGTGGCCTAATATAATCCTTTTCACTTCACTTCACAGATAGTGGTCCTATGCATTTGTCTAATGTTGCTTGATATACTCGCTTCTCATATTCTCGCGGTATTTACAGAAAGAGTAGAAAAAAGCAAACACTTCATATTAGACACATTAAAGCAGAAATTATTAGATATTATGAAGCAACAAAAATGATCGCTTTTTCTAATTGTAAACATGCAAAATTTTTAGCTTCTGGTCTTCCTTCTGAAGCGCAATAGGGTATTACTAGTTTATTCTATAACGTGTAATTCATGACGTAATTTTGCAGAGAACGGTTGAATCGAATGTACAGCATACTTCCGGTAGGGTGCTAGGTTAGATTATTACGTTAGGACACAAATATACATCTTTAAATTAGTTGTAGGATAGTGGGAATGTAGTTTTATGTCGTTACCTTTTGTTATAGGAGTCTTTATAGGCCCAGGAGTAGGTAAAATAGTCGGTTAGTGTTAGGATGATTAGGTTTTTCGTAGGGGCCGCCATTTTGGTTGGGGAAGACCCTCGCATGGTCACGTGATCATAGCAGCACGCTCATCTTGATTGTGACGTCACTAAATTAGGGTATAAATAGCTTCAAAGGGTGGGGGGTGGATACTCCGGACGGACCCTAGGGAGCAGCTAGGACACTGGGAGTGAACACTTGGGAGTGAACTTGGATTTAGGGAGGTGAGGATGTCTCTGAATTCTCCGAGAATCTAACTGGTGGAATATTTTGGGGGAAATAGTTTTAAGTTAATTAATTTGCATTTTTCATATAAGTTTTAGATAGTGATTTGTAGATTTACTTAGGGATGTTGCAATCAAGATGGGCATTTAATTTTCGGTTGTTTTATCCTCTTGTAAATAGTGTAAATATATAGTGTTGGCATGTAAAAATAAATTTTTCGTGTTCTCCATATAATTCTCACGTTTTCTCTTACAAGTTTTATTGTTGTTGTTTGAATTTTTACAGAGTTACGGTAAATTCTTAGAATTGCAGGCTTCAGTTCCAATGCAAAGTGTGGCGATTATGCTAATCGGCTGCTTCATTAAATATGCAAGGATTGATAGGTCGAGGAAGTCAAGCAGGGTCACATGGGAAATTGGACCAATCAGGAGCGAGGGATAGTTGTAAATAAATATGGCTGTGTGGTCAATGAGTTAGCACTTTGTATTGGTACCGAAGTATCGAACGAGTGGTGACTGATAGTGACAGTGCATTGAAGAATATCATAATCGTGGACATAAATAGTGACAGCGCTATATTCTTGAAGTGTTTTCAGAAGTTCCTTAGAGACAATCCTTACTCAAGATTACATCACACTACAGGTAAGCCTCTTTCTCATAAAAAAAAAAACTAAAAGTGGTTCATATGAATCATTTCATCCTTTTTTAGCGGCGGGGGACATTGCCATGTTAGTGGCAAACACTTGTTTAATATTTTGAAGTAGGCTGTTATGAAGTATTTCCACTCACAGCTGATGTCAAAAATCGTGTTGTGTTAGTCTAATTCAGATTATAGAGCCACAAGTTACTTAACTAACTGCGTTAGCGGTCAGAAGTGTTTGAATTCAGGGCGTTTTGTGACTGTTAATTAATTAATTAAGGCCGATGTTATTCGCACTTATACGTGCGGCCAATGCTTAATCTTTTTTCTTGGCCACACTTACTCGCTGCGCCAGTTGATGACCATTCCAGTTTTTGAACGTACCGCTTAAAATAAGTTTGGCCAAGAAAAATTTTTTACTTTTGGACACACTTAAAATAAGTGTGGGCATTGGAGCAATGTGCATTTTGGCCACACTTAGAAGTGCGTCTAACGCGAATTTCGATCAATTTTTTTGCTTGGACGAACTTAAATAAGTGCGTATAGTCAGTTCGATTAATTCTCTTTCCCTGCACGCATACACACACAGCTGTTCCGTCTGCGCACACACACACAGCTGTTGAATAGCCTATGTTTTAAGAAAGTAAAATAGGCTTACATATTTTCTAAATATATCCCATTATCTTATAAATATTTTTTAAATGTTTTTTTCCCGGTTTCCCGTTTTTCTATTTCCCGGGAAACGGGAAATGGTTTGGAGGTCAAATCCAGGGAATCCCGTTTCCCGGGATTAAACCCTAATGGCAACTATGATGTCACATTACCTCTTAATCTTATTTCAGAAACGCTCTGATCTGGACAGTTTTTTTCCCCGTTTTTCACACTTATATCCTTACAAATACAGCAGTAAGAGACCGACTTTCTGACTTTACGTTTCTGTTTTTGTTTTTTTGCCATCAGTCTGGCGGTGGGCCCCCTCGTAACCGTGGGCCCGGGGCAGCCGCACCCTCTGCCCCCCCGCCAGCTCCGCTACTCCCTGCCCGTCAGAATGTTAAGGAGGTTAAACGATTTTTGGACTTTGCAAATTTTTATAGGAGGTTTATTCACAATTTTAGCGCTGTGGCTGCTCCCATCATTGCGCTTTCTTAGAGGAATTCCTCCTGGTCATTTGCTTGGTCTCCAGCAGCGGAGGCTGCTTTTCAGGAGTTGAAGAAATGACTTAGTTCTGGACTTATTGTCGTTTAGCCCGACCCCTCCCTCACATTGGTGGTGGAGGTTGACGCTTCGGAGGTCGGGGTGGGTGCCATTTTGTCCCAGCGCCCCCTTCGGGACAATAAGTTGTACCCATGCGCCTACTTCTCCCGGTCGTTGTCACCAGTTGAACGGAATTACAGTATTGGTGACCGGGAGTTGTTAGCTGTTAAATTGGCGTTAGAAGAGTGGCGCCATTGGTTGGAGGGGGTTGAACATCCGTTTGTGGTTTGGATGAATTACAGGAATCCCCAGTGTGTCCAGCAGACTAGGCAACGTGATTCCTGGCAAGGCGGTGGGCATTGTTTTTCAATCGCTTTGACTTTGCATTGGCTTATCGCCCTGGCTCCAAGAGCATCAAGGCTGGCGCCTTGTCACGGATTTATGACCGCTCGGGCCGTGATCCCGTTTCTGGGCCGGTTGTTCTGGCAGCTCAGATTGTGTCTCCCATACAGGGGGATGCTGAGTCTGTTGTGCGGGAGGCCTTGCAGCCCGACCCTGGCTCTGGTGGGGAGCCCTCTGGCTGTTTGTTTGTCTCCATTGCAGTGCATAAACGGATGGCTGCCGCTGATAGGAGCCACCATTTTGCATCGGCTTATCAGGGTGGCCAGAGGGTTTTGGTGTCCTGAGGAGCGGTGCTGGGTCCCTGCTCGAGGTTTTTTGGGAGCGTCTGGGGCCGTCCCTTGGGGGGGGGTCCTGTCATGGTTCTGGATGTTTGTGCGTGTGTTTTGGGCTTTTCTTTGTGGCTCTCGTCCCGGGACGAAATCGTTTCCTGGGCTATCGAATTCTTTACCCAGCTGGCTGATTGAGCTGGGGCGGCGCTTCCCCAGAATCTATGTAAGCAGGAGGTCCGGCACGCCTCCTTCGCTAGAGTGTCTGTGTTTAGCTACGCACTGTAGCTGAAGAAATCTTTAGTCAAGTTTTGAAAGACTTTCTATTCTCTAATTTTTGGAGTTTCTTCTCCCTTTTTCTTTCTCGGGTTGCCTTCGGTGTTCGGACTATTAGACGTCCTTTGGAGGCGCGAGTTCTTGCGTTTAGTCTGTGTTGTTCTCTGTGTTTGTACTGTTTACTCGCTGCTTACGTTCTCTCTTTTCGCTGCTCCTGGCCTGCTACGCTACTGGCCATTACACACGATCCTCCTCGGATCTTCAATTCACGCTCTCGTCCAATAGGAATCACATCCGGTTTCAAAATGACAAAATGGTGCTGTTCCAATTGCCAAAATCGAGACTTCCTAAATGGTATGC
Organism: Gymnothorax javanicus; assembly: GCA_029692085.1. Classification (NCBI taxonomy): domain Eukaryota; kingdom Metazoa; phylum Chordata; class Actinopteri; order Anguilliformes; family Muraenidae; genus Gymnothorax; species Gymnothorax javanicus. The sequence continues at coordinate 154,398,896 of CM056193.1, read as the reverse complement.
TGAAACCAATGGGTGACGTCACAGTTGCTTTGTCCATCTTTTCATACAGTCTATAGTGGCAATATGTAAATGCCAACTCGCGAAATGTTCCCGGCTTGACGCTAGCTAAGTAGCCAAATAATGGCTATTCACCATTTTTATTGACTTATCTAGCTCACTAGCTAGGCTAGTGAACTAGCGATTTTGCTAGATTAGCCATTTATAGTTGGTGTATTTTAATGCTAGCTAGTTTGCTAAATGACAGTAAGTGACATTAAACTAATCATTTACTGTTTCTACTGATTTAGCAATGTGCACAAGATGTAATGAGCTCACTAGCTGGCTAGCTAGGTGTTCGCATGCGTAGCTAAATGCTAGCTAGCTAAATGGCGAAATAACTCATCGTGATCCATTCATTTCTAGGCATGTAGCTAGCTAATGGTGGCCCCCTATGTGGTAACAGATGGAAAATTTGTGAAACGCAGGATGGTAGGGGAAGGTACCGCCTTTCTTGCCTCTGATTGGCTAGAAAGGCTCTTCTCCAATTGGACACTTGATCTGGCAGTTAACTCATGTGCAGGGCAGGCTGTCAGTTGCCACCATTGAATGTATATAGAATGGAAAAATTGTAGTCATTATTTTGTTATTTAAAGAGTATACAATCAAATTTCCTTCTTATGTAGTACTGGAATACATATTAAAAAAGTGAATTGAGGCGCAATTTTGCTTGAAACTTTTCGAGAACGAAGTTATAAGGAGTTGTTTTAATCAACGATTAAGCCACTGGTTGGTCAATATATGCCTCACATCTGACTCTGAATGGGCAAACGTGGTACTGGTGAATAGCCTACAGGGAACATGGCCGTAAAGCGGTTTTGTGTCCATGGTCATTGTACTAATCCTATCTTCGTAAGCTTATCCTGCCCAAGCTAGACTAATGGGTACCTTACTACCGTTAATAGGGAAAGCCTTTGTACGTTTTTCTAATCGGTTGGAATGAGGATCACAACACGAACGCGTTACTGTGGTCATGTCACACTTCAAATTGGTTGTGAATTTAACTTTAACGTTAACGAGATATGTATTCCCTTGTAATGAAGCGCACCAAACTGAATTCTAACCTTTAGTCTAGCTCTCTGGAGCTTGCCAGTCCCCTGCTGAAAAGCTGGCTGTCATTCCATCCCACTAGTTTCTCAATCAGTTCATTTCATTCCCACAGGCTGTTGTCACTGTCAGGTTTACATTTTTTCTGGACATTTGGTTTGAAATATAATGTGTCGTTCTCATATCAGGGAGGTACATTGCTATCAACCAGCACTATGATCTTGGAGTTCAGCAAATGTGAACATTGCCTTGTATTTTCCATTTGGTAGTTGGGCATTTTCCTCAGCTAACATTAATACGTGAAAGCACTATTGCTACCTTGCGTTGCTGGAACCATTCACAGTCTGTAAATAAAAACTATGTAAGTTACTGACATGGTTAGCAGCGAGGCTTGCAGAAACGTGTCCCAAGCTAGATAGCTAGTTAAAGGTCATTGTGCAGTCCTGATTCCCAGTTTAAAGCTGTAGCTAATGTACAATGCTAGCTTAGACTTCCTTCGTGCCTTAGAATTCACAATGTTTGCTGGTGGATTTCGATCTCTGCCCCTTGCCCCGTTTCCTTTCCTATGAGAATTTCCGTTTCAAATACTATAGGATTGGTTCTTTCAAGTTTGGAGGAATTATCACTTATGCCGCATTATTTCACATGCTGCTCATGATACAGGTGCATTATTCACATCTCTGGCTGCTGTCATTGCTAAATTCGAGGTGAAAGATACTGCCGCCTTTTCATTTGTGCATCCAACCAAATCGTACGCCCAGATGGTGTATCTGAACACGGGCTTATGCCAATTTATTAAAATTAGCATTCATATTAAATATTAAAATTGACAAATTATTGCACTAAGGAATTTTCACACATATTATGCTGCCAATAATAAAGGCTTAAGCTCATCGGTGTAGGCAACACTATCGCCCCATTTCCTGCGAGGTTGGACCACCATGTCAAAATCAGTACAATGAAATAAAGAGAAAATTTTGCTTATTTTCTCGAAAGCACATTCATTATCTGAATCTTCCTGCCGCCTTCAACAAAAGACAATGGATTGAAAACGTTGGAGACGGTGATAATGTTCGCTAAGCAACACGGCTACACTGCGTTCACGCATTTGGCCAGCTCATGTTAGCTAACTGAGGCTCCATTGGTGCTTCAAGCAGAAATCAGATCAAGCTACATAGCTCAAAGCGAAGCGAAGATAAACGTTATCTGGCTGGCTACGCAGCCATTCTCGTTCAGCATCTAACCTTAAAGGTGACAAATTATACTCTTTTTCAACGAGTTTAAATAAATCGTAAAGGCCCCCAGGACATGTCTGTGAAGTTTCTTGCTAAAACTCCACTCAGACCCTGCATTTCAGCCTGCCTCTAAAACCCTCTATTTCAGTCTTACTCAGAGCTGGCTGTTTCAGTGTCTGTAGCTTTAAATGCAAACGAGTTATGTGTGACAATGCCCCTCCATGTCTCCCGACCAATCGGTTGGCCGCTTGTTCCGCCTACCTTTTCCGCAAGGTGTGCTGATGGCTTTTTTTCCCCCCTGTGCCGTTCCCATCCTTCGCAAAGAAATATTGCGTAACGCCAATGCGAGTATTCACAGTTTGCGTTTTGGTCAGCTCTCCATCTATATATTATTACTGAGTTGGCGATTTGCATAATTTCACACATCTCCTCCGAAACCACCGTGAATAATGAGTCTGTTTTCCGCATACCCTGGTTTTACAGTGTGACAAAGACGATGCGCCAGGTTTCGAACTTTAGTTATGAAGTGAAAACTGCATTTTGAAGCCGTTTTTGCAAGTAAAAACAAAAAATTCAATCAGCTGTTACCTTGCCTGCGCATATAGCCCGTGCGTAGCACAGGTATCGGCTAATAGTAACTTAACATACATCTGGGACCTTGCGTTGCATTCCCATACACAAAACTGAAAACTGACGCCATTTAAAAAATAAACATTAAGGGCTTTTCGGAAAACATTACAGGCAAAAGTACAACGTGCCGACCGCTGATCAATAGCTAGCTAGCTAGCATTCGTAATTTTAATAATTATTCCATTTTAACCCACTTCTCACTGATAAAACCACCAAAAACACATTCATCGTTACGGCGAATGAAAAGCCAAAGAAAGTGAACGTTGGATATGAAACCCTTTCCAAATGCTACTGGAACGGTTTGCATAGCTTCAATTGTGGCATAGTTTTATGTTAACGTTACTCCTACAAAGAGCAGCATGGGTTGTAAGCTTTACTTTAAGGTTGTCCTTAAGTTTTTGCCCGATGGAAAAAATGATGATTTTCTGTCAAATCCTTAAATCTGGATTCCACCGGACGCGTATTTGCAGCGTGACGTGAGCGACGCTATTTTGCTGCGTCTTGTACGCGACTTCATGTTCCACTGAACGCGGAACGTCAGCGCTGCGTCCTGCCAACTGATACAATCGACTTGCTCAGATTTCGCATATTTCATCATTTTTACTGGCATATTTGTGCCAGTAAAAATGCTTAAATGTTTTGTTATTTTTTCTGCTTTAATTGCATTTAATGTCATTTCCGTCTTTGTTGTGCTGTAGAACCTACTACAGTCCAGCCGTGAACACCATAGATTAAAAAAAAAACTGTGCCCGTGTTTTAGTTAAAACGAAATCTCAACTTTGAAAAGTAAGTTATAAACGAATTTTATATCAAAGATTTGTGGCTGGTTTCTTTTAGTTAAAAGCGTATTCCCCTTGATAGTTATGCTGCATTCGGTAACACACGTAAACATGAGTCATGTCGTGAATTAAGTCAAAGGTACGAGGAAGGATCATTCGGACAGTGAGGTCGTGAGGTCAAAAGAACGGAATTCACCAGTCGTGTCTCGAAAACACGGCTTGTGGGACGCGTCACCGAATGCAGCATTACTTCCTGCCTGGCACGATCTGGTGTGCGATTCCCATTAGCACAAATACTAACATAGTTGGATCCAATAAATGTATATGGTCGAACTATGGGAAATATATCCCTGCTATATTCAGATCAGCGCGACTGCGGCTCGCCAGCGGCAGAAATAGACTCGGCGCGTATTTTCGGCGGAGCAGCCCGAAGAGCCGCTTCTGGGACGCTGCCGAGACATGCCGTGGCGTGGCTGGTGGAATCACAACCAATGTCTAGAATGGCTGCAGATCACCTCCGGCAACCGCGTCGCGGCAGTAACGCGGCCAAGACGCTCCCCGTGGAATCAAGCCTTTAAAGGCTTAAAAAGGTTTTCAACAACCCTGCACTATGTTGGCTAAACCCACCGTTTATCCATTTTTAAAGTAGTTTGAGATTCTGTGTACATTTTAATTTTTTTACTTTTCTCCTATGTTTTAGGCGATGTAGCCACTGGAGAGTGAGTGACACGCCATTTCTTCAGCCTTGTGATGCACAAGTTGCAGAATGGATTTGTTATGGATTTTGGCGAGTCTTTTGCACATGAATCAAGTTTGTCAAGTTATCTTGCTAGCTGTGATGCCCTTTATCACAACATGTCTCAGAGGAATAGAGAGAATTAACTTTACTAGAAGGTATTAAAGAAGGATCCCCATTCTGAATGGGTGAGCATACAATATGTGCCAGGTTGTAGAGTGACAGGATCAACAAAAAGACAGCAAGACAAGACAAAAAAAAAATGTCCATAATTAAACTAGATTCATAAGTGTTGTCCCATGCTTTTATTATCTCTCCATGCAGGAAATAGAACAGGCACTATGCTTTTTGAGGGTCAAGCTGACCATCTCATTCCTTCCACCGCCCAAGTGCTTGTGCAGAGTGACTTGTTCAAGATGGCGGGAAGAATTGTAGGCCACTCCTTCCTCCACAGTGGTCCAGCACTAACCGCTGTCAGCTGAGCTGTCCTGCATGTGTTGCTAGGTGGTTCCCCTGATGCAGCGATAATCATGCTGGAAGATGTGGCGGATATAGACATTAGGGAGACAATACAGCTGGTAGGTTTGCAGTGCAATGGAATGTTTCCATGCTGCATGAAAACATGGAAAAGCATGTCACCCAATTTATATGCCAACTTTGTCAATTAAGCTTACAGTAGCTGATCACTTCAAGAAAAAAAGAGCTGACAAAGGAACAAATTCAAACTGTTAACCAGTTGGCGTTATCCTGGGATCTGCCAATACTAACAGCAACTAACCATGCCTGGCTCTTACAAAGTCTTCTTCAGCATGCGGTAAACTCAAATGACAAATATTTCTTGCATAAAAAACTAAGGGGTTGTCCAATAGTGGTAAGATCTTATTGATCATATCTCAAATATTTTCTTTATGGACTATACAATATCTTACAACAACATTATGCATTTCAAGCCATCCTCGGTGCAAATGCACTTGACGATTTTGTAATTCCCTTTATATAGCTTCGTATATTTGAAATTCAAAATGTTTGATTCCAAGTAACCCCCAAAAAATTAAAAATAGACATGCATATCCACAAGCTGCTGACCAATATAATAATGAAATCAAGAAAAATACAGGTCACTATACTTCAGCACTCCTTCTCTGCTGTTTATTTGGACAACTACTGGAGTAATGTATCAAGCTACATGCTCTTAATCAGTGTTTTCCAAATAACACCAATCCATACTCCTTGAAATAATTAAACAACTGTCTTAAATGTTGGTGCTTGGAAGAACATCAAGGCAAATTAAACAACTGCGCGAGGGACTGAAGGATTCCCAGCTATGGGCATTGTTGGAGGCGAGGTCAGATGTTGTACCAGTAGTCTTTCCACGCCAATCAATGGCTGAATGCAGAGCTCAGGTATTCCATGTTATTAACAATAACTTAGTCTTTTACTCTTTTCAATTCATTCACATTCAACCCATCTTTTGTTGTAATTGGATCTTATTAAATGTTGCACTTGGATGGTTCTCAACAACATCATCTGGCCTGGAGGAGAAGAGGAAGATGAAGATGTGTGCCCTGTTGCCGTTAGGTGCAAAATTGCCGGCTACTTACGGCAGTTTGTGGAGACAGGTAGAATAGAATAAATCTTTGTTGTCCACCTGGGGTGTAAATATGCAGTTGGCTTTCCAGATATAAATGACCACATAAAATAATAAATAGAAACAAATATAAAACATTCAAACTGTTCGCAAGACAGACTAGCAAAGCAGCTATATGTACACATTAAAACAGCTCATGTGATGGTTCAGATCTCATCAGTCATTTTGTGAGGTTAAGAATGATTATTGCACTTGTGCTCAATTATTTCTTTAATATATTTGTAGTTACCAGAAGGTCTCCATACCCCCCCAGAAGAGACTGAATGATCTGCTAGGATATTTCCTGCTTTCTTCCTTGTCCTGTCACGAGAGTTTTCAGTGGTTTCCAATATTTTAGGAACAAGCCCTGTGTTGATAATGAGATCAATTAGCTTTTTCAGGAGAACATGGCTCTTTATTGAATTAAAGGCCAACAGCAATTTTATATCCCCAATGCAGAAAGTATACTGTTTTTTTCACTAATGAAACATTTGGTTATCACATGATTAGAAGACATTTTGAGCTCAACACGATTTACTCTCAATTAAGCCTACTTATTTTTTCTTCTGGCATCACTTGTCTTGCTTACATTATATTATTCCCGTATTCCCAATATCTGCACTCAAATGCTGCACAATGTCTGTTACTACAAGATATACATAAAGTAATGTACTCTGCAGATGTACTATTACTATTTAGTATTGCAAACTGTCTCAACATCACAAATGTATCAATGTAACATTTCCATTGCCATAATTTGCTTTCCTTTCAGTGCCTGGAAAAAAAAAAAAAAAAAGGCGCTAGATAAAGTCTGGGTTGGCTGGGAGCTGCCCATGGATGAAATGAAAGTGGAGGTTGTGCTTGCAGAAAATCCATCATCATCGCCTTGCTTCCAGATCCTGCGCCTGCCTGGTCACTACACCAGTTATGAACAGTTTCGTGATCATCTTGAATGTTGCATTGCAGCTAATGACTGTGGGTTTGGGCTTATATAATGACTGAAACATCGTGCTGTTGTTTGGCCACACTACAGAACTTAGCCCATTCATGTTAAGGAAATGTCTAAACTTATACTAGTTCCCAGTATCTTCTTTCATAGAGGCTTAATTATTTTTCATTAGCCATAGCTGTTTCTTTTTGTTCCCCAAACCATTTTTAAAGGAGTTTAAGGGGTTGATCTTTGTTTTATTTTCAGCATGCAATTCTGTCAGTCTGGAGTAACATGTTTGTTTTTTGTCATTGGATGTTTTAAAGGCTCCCTCATGACATGTATTAAAGAAATTCTTATAATGGAGAGACAAGAAGTCTGTTATTCACCAGAAAGCACATTCTTATTTGCTTTGGCAGTTTTTTTCTAATGTCAAACTGAAATGAATATTGGCCCAAAATAATTTATGTCACAAACAGTGCTTGTAGGCCCAAACCTGAAGACACATTTTACTACATTCAGGCAAACGTAACACTTTCAGTATACATATGGAAAAGTACAATACAAAATAATCATCACAATAACTAGAGCAATGGGTGAAATAAGCGTAATCAAAGAATGATGTTCAATTGAATATGGGGACTTAACATTATTCATTTTTCCATTCTCACCTCTATTGTTCATAGCACATCAAAGTAATGAAAACTGTTTCAGTCATTTTATTTAATTCTTAAAAATTTCATTGTGGCTGCTATAATGTAACCTTGCAACAAAACAATACAGCACTGAGACTATTATACAAACTATCAAGGAAAGGGTGGGGGGGTGAATGCAGTGTCCAAACCCAAAGGGTAAGGGGTTACTTTACATAAAGCCAATGCTGTTCATGTACTGAAGTGCAGCTACATAAACATCAGCACCAAGACTTGTTGATCTCATTGGATCCACAGCAGCTTTTAGTACTGCAAATTCCACTGGGTTTAGTGGGCCCTCAGTTTCAGGAACTTGGATACTAGAGTTGGGGTCACTTTGGACAAGACCACTGCTTTCCCAGTCTATATGTGAAATGTCTAGATCCTGTAAAATAAAATTAATCACAACAAAAAAAGGACTGAATTAGAGGTCATAAGTCAAACTACTGTGAGCATCAAAGACACAAGTGCCAGTTGTGTAAAAAATGGGACAATTGATCAAAAACTAGAAGACAGTGCCCGCTCCGTACATGTCTCACATGCAGTAGAAGCAATAAATTACAAAAGCTTTTGAAATGCCTCACATGCAAGCTTTCAGATGAAAATATTTTTTTTAGATAATTGGATAGCATGGGCTGCAGTGCCCTTTTAAAATTGTACTGAAACTTATTGCACTATCTCTGATGCAGGACAGAAGAGTAGAGGAGGTGGAGAGAGTAGGAGAAGAGAGGACGGGGAGATTCCTTGCTTATATAGAAAAATGCCAACCTTGTCACACTCCTGGGAATGACACTCCTGCCCCAAGTGCCACAGCTGATTGGGGGAGAGCTTCCCCTCTGTTGAAAGGGGATGGTCATCCCAGCCATCTCTGAATGTGTTGAGGTGGAGCTGAATGAGTGGAATGAAGGCATAGTGGCGGCAAAAGATGTTTCAGGCTATTGGACAAATCAAGCTGGTGTAGGACATCATAGAAGCGGCTGGTGACTGCAGTGAACATGTCCCGCCATAACCTCAATTCTGTTTCAAACAAATGTGATGTGTAAGTTAATGAAGCATAAATTATACAGAACTATCAACAATCTTATTTTAAGAGCAGTTCATGAAAGGAAAAATATATTTGGGATCAAAGAAAAGAAATATATACACACAAATATAAATAGTATATACCAATGCATACGCAACTTGTGCACCATAAATGCATGGATGAAGCTTTACTTGAAAACATGCAAACACACAGGGGCAAATAATCTTAGTCAGTCTTTGTTGGATTAAGTTTGGACAATGTATCTTCAATCAGTCAATCAAGCAATCAAACCTTGCTACCAGACAAGGCACAAATCAATAGCAACAGAACTCATGCATACAATATAGTACCGATAACGGTAAACTCGCTGTACCAGTAGTATATTTTTGTCAAAGCAGAAATGGCTTTGTTGGACTAAAATAAAAGGGTAACTATTTTAACTGTCAGTGTAGCTGTGTAGAGCCAGCACTGCCGAGATTCATACTTTTTCATGTTCATGTGTGCAGAGGGGCTAACTCTTGTTTGAGGTGAGAGCAACATGTTGTCTTGGTGACATGAATACATTTGTCTTAATCACATATCAGTAACAATTTAGAGTTATCGATGAAAAACTTGTCTGAAGAAACTTCTTAACAGATTACAAAGAATATATTGGTCTATTTAACCCTTAAATGCCCCCTGTGACAAATTTGTCACATGATTTTGGGGGTTGTCAAAACCACCGACCCCACATAAATCTTGCAACCTAATGCCCATTGTGACATATTTAGACCATCAGTGCTGCCATCTGATGCATAAAAGTGGAACTGACACCACACTGGCTGCACCAGCTAACCATTCCAATATGGCCGCCCCCATGGTGGAATCCACATGATAGATCAGCACCTATTCATCACTGGATGAAGTAGACAAACAGGTAAGCTAATGAAAAATAAGCTATGCCTAATACTTCAGCTATATGTCAACTGTTTTATCATTCAAGTCATTTTAGCAATAAGGTCCCCGAAATGCCCATTGTGACATATGTGTCACGAAACTGAAATGAGGTCAAAGGTCTCCAAAAATTAAAAATTGCTATTTGGTTGTTATTAGCCCCTCCCCAGGACATATTAACAGAATACATAGATTTTTCTTTTACTATAGTTGGGCATTTAAGGGTTAATTATTGGCATTGAGACAAGTGAACAACAGGTAACCAAACACACATTTGAAATTTGATGTGCCTTTTTATGTGCATATTTATCATCACCTCTGATTGTGAACGCTTTTGCCTGCAATGAAGCTACTCTTGCCTGTTCCCTGGACAGAGAACATAAAACAAGCCGCATCAACATTCTCCACTCCATGACCACCCCAAACCCTGAGAAACCACAAACAAAGCAGTCAATGAATGGTACACAGTGCTTATACGATACCTATTTTGTTATAAATACAAATTATGCTATATCTCATTTGAACAGATCAAGGCTCTATGTTGGATATTTAAGTGATGTTACAAATGACAGAGAGAAAGCACAAAAGAATTGCTTTATTTTTTTACCTCAGTGGCAAACCAAAATTCTGCACTGCTTCACTGAAGAAGGCCAGGGTTGTTGATGCCAGATTGTTGTTTGTGACATGTAGATACATGATCTAGATGTAAGAACACAAATCAGAGAAGGTAGTCTATTTGCATGATCTCAAGATTTTATGGTTAATCCTATCTCATTCTACATATTACCAATTGTATGCACGAGGTCCCACGTTTTTAACTTACTCAAAATGCTTAGCTTTCTTAAATGTTGTTGGTGTCTAATAATCATATTATAATGTTGTTATAGGACTATCATGTAGCCATGAGATCATTCCATATATCATGACAATATGGCAAATGACAAATGAAAATGCACACATCCTAATCATTTTTCAATTATTTTCCACTCAAGGGTAGCAACATTTCATTCAAGCAATTTTTTCGTTCATTTTAAATACTTAAAGGTGCATTATGTAATTCCCTAGCATTTAAATTGGGTACTGCATTTCAAATTAAAAACATAAGATCAGAACAAAGCAGAGCATCCAGGACCTGAATCTTAAGTGAGGAGGAGGACATACTGGCTGCTGCATTGTTGTCAGAGAAGCCAGCACTTCAACATAGCATGTTTCCTCAATGTCTGTGTGACGGTGCGATCAGGAACCACTCGCGAGAACAGGAATTCCAAAAATTGTAAGCCTTTATTGTAAACAGGGTCGGGACCAGAAGACACAAGAATTGCCAAGCCAAAAACAATATCCAAAAAGCGAAGTCGAAAAGACAGGCAGGGGTCAAAACCAGTAAGGCAGATGTGCAACGGTACATAGACAGTAAGCCAAAAATCGTAGTCGAAATCCAGAAAGGTAGGTCATACACAGGGCATCCAAAACAGAAATCGTGGTCGTACAAAAACAGGTCAAAATCCAAAAAGACAAAACAGGAATAGTAGGGCAAGGCAATCTCGAGGTCGGACAAAACAGTCGTGAAGAAGCAATAAACAAAAGGCATACGAGGAGCTCTGCACAAATGAGTATTGATCATCTTTCTGACAGAGAATGAACTGCAGTGAAGACTTTAAATAGACAAGAGGGAAGTCACATGCTATGCAGGGAACAGGTGAATTGGATAAGAACTAATTACAGAGGTAAGCACACATGGGGAAGTCCTAAACCACAACAATTGGCAAAAGCCAAGACATGGACAGGGTCAACGCAGACAACCTATGACAGATAAACAGCTCCGGTCAAGGAGTTCTAAGTGCACTGACAAAGAGTGCAGGATAGCAATAAGCACGTGCGAGAGATCTTGCGGAAATGCAGGGAGAGACAGAGAAAGCAAAGCAAGAGGCAGAGACTAGAACAGGGCGATAGCTGAGATTGAATTAGTGGTAATTAGTAACAGTGCAGCTTTACAAATTAACCCAAGTGTTCGTTAGTAAGTTAGTAATATATACATGGATTAGTTAGGTTAGTAAACTATGATACAAAATATAAATGTTAGTATTATTAGTAATCTAGGAAAGCAAGGTTAAGGAAGTAAACAAGAATTGAAGTAATAATGTGAAACACCAGAAACCATTGAAATCACCCGAAGCATGTAGGCACACAGACTGGGAAGACGGACTGAACCAAACTGACCACAAGACAGGGGTGACAAGTGCAATGAAACCTGAAATGGCATAAACAGAAAACCGGAATGTATAATAAGAAAAAAGAATAAAGAAAAGACATGACAATGAACACATGGCATAACATCAAAACACAGAACCATAACAGTCTGACCATATAGTAAGGTCACTTTATCATTTCATTCAGGAGATTTATTAGATACTGCCCCTTTCACTAACGTAGCAGACTGATAATTTTTTACAGTATCTTATGCTCCATACCTTTCTTGAAAAGCCATCTATACCTCCAAATATCACGATGTTGTGCCTTGGTTGATAAAAATGAGAAAAAGTAGTTTTTACTTTTACACACAAACACCATGTGCATTGTGTACTGTTTTTCTTCTTTTTACTTACCCTATCAATTTGTGATTTGTATCGATGTGCATCAGTGACTTGGGGCTTGGGACAGAGTATGTTCTTCTCACCACACAACGTAGCTGTGACATCCTGGAGACTATGCTGGCAGAGTCTACTCGGTGCATGGAGGACCGTACCCTCTCCCACTGCACTCTGCGTCCCTGCGCTCTAAGTAGACCCATCATCATTCTATACCCTGCATTTGGGTTGCTGGTATGGATCACTGACACTAAGGAGTCCAGTTCTGCATCAGTCAAGCTGCTGTACATTTCCCTGACTTAATTCCCATTCTGACATGCGCCGATGTATTGTGAACCTAGATACTCCAAACAGCTGGGCAATAAATGTCACAGGTAATCCTAAAGTGAGAAGGTAGGATGTATAGCTTTCTGAAATCATCGTTCTTGGACGACCAATCTTCCCCTTCTCAAGGGCAACAATGATTGTTGTTTCCTTTTTATTTTGGTTGCAGGCCATCTGGTGGACCAGAGCGAGTGCATTAAATAGATCTTGAAGAATCTCAATCTGGCTTGAGACAGCACCGAGAGTGACCAACTCTTGAGAACATACAAATTCTAAAAAATCAAGATCAAGAGGAACTCGATTAAGCCAGCTTGACAGTCATGTATTGAGTCTTTCTAACAAGTGGTTGTGCAGCGATAGCTGGGGAAAAAAATCATGAACAAGTTATAAATATTTACTCTGGATGCCATTACACAGATTTTTCACATACCACATTAACTTTATAAACAACATAAACATACATAATGACATCTGCAAGTCAGCAGGTGTCATGAAATGACATGACAACAATTTGAGACCAAGTATAATATATATATAGTACAATATTATAAGCATAATATTAAGGCCAATTTTTCAAGACATAGAGTTACGAGTTGACATACCGAAACAAAAAGTTAATGGAAGTGTGGAATAAAACTTACACCGGACTGTCGTGCCATGGTGGACTGAAAAAGAGGGCGTTAACATCCAACTCCAATTGCAGCAACAACCTCAGCAGCTTGTAAGCTTCAAATTGTCTCTAACCAGCCTCAAATAGCTTGATAGTTGAATGAAGTCAGACATAACAGAACATCATTGAATACCATGCTGCCTCACATAAAATAGAGGAAGAAATTAATTCTAGAAGTGATTTAACGAAACTAAACAACGTTAAGTGCTTTGTAAGCAGCAAGTTATGTCAGGAGAATACTGAAAGAGCACAAACCGTTGAAGCAGGGTGCATACCTGGCTAATAAAAAAAAAATTTGACTGTTGCACCCCTTGTAAAATAATTGACGTTCCCCTTTACAAATGTAAAAGATAACTTTACACATGGCTTTGCCACGTTAAGTTAGTATTGGTCAATAAATGACATTAGCTACTAATGCTATATCCAATACCCTGTGTGTTGATATTTATCCTTCATTGTTACGTTCGAAAACACTTTACTTTCCATAATGTTTTCATGTAAGGGCGATTCGTCCCCAACAGACTCTGAGCCATTTCATTTGAAGTAGAGGCTGACATTTTTTCGGGAGTCCCGTGGGTCCCAGGAACTGAATTCACTACTTATCCCAGGATTGTGACAGGGCAGAAAAAATTAAACGGGAACTGCATTCATGATAACGTTAATATGCACTAACGCATAAATGAATAAAGGCTGTTATTTTATCAGCTTTGGTGTCTGTTTGCTGGTTAAACGTGCTCGCCACATTACCACATGTAAACCGCTATTAGTGCTGATTCACTGAACAAATAGTGCACGAGAAGTAAAAAAACACTCACTACAGCTTAATGTTGATCATAGTAACATCGTTAATGCTAACAATGTAAAGCTAGCTTTGCATAGTTGGCGTCAGTTGAGCGGTTATTGGCTTACATTTTACATGTAATAAAGAATGTGAGATTGGATGCGTGCTTTTATTTACTCCTTCATTAAAGTAGTAAAACAAACCAAAAAACAATGATTTTTATTAATAGCTAGGCCACTTACCCAGGCTTGGTGCGACATCACGAACTCTGAAACCTGCAGACGGAAACTTCGTGCTTCGTCTCCAATTCCTCCCTTCTGATTGGTCAACCCCCCACACATACACACACACAGGGGGGTTCTACAAGTTCAGATTTGTTTTGCTACAGATATCTCGCGAAATGTGTTGCAAAACTCAAGCAGCGCAGATTCGCGTGAGAAAAGTAGTTAGTGCAGTTGTAGCGGCAGATTCGAGAAGCTGTAACTGCAGAGTTGTGGTTGTAAAGGATAATAGGCATTAGTAATAAAAAAAAAACATCTGAGTAAATGTTGGATTACAATTTTGCTGCTTTCATTTTATTTGCGTAAATATCAGTCTACACATTTGTGAATATTTTTTCTGTGACTTCACATTCAGATCACGAATGTGTGAGTGAATTTTTTTTTGTGACTTCACATTCAGATCACGCGTGCGTGACTATTTTCTTTGGGTTCAAATTTTAATTCTACAGGTTCACATTTTTTTCCCCTCCATTTGTGACATCAAATTAATTTCACACGTGTGTGGATTTTTTATACAAGTAAACATTTTGACATACAAGCTCACTTTTTTTCCCCTTCAAGTTCTCACCTGACATTGTACAAGCTCACATCACATTCTACAAGTTCTCACATGACATTCTACAAGTTCACATCACATTCTACAAGCTCTCCAATTTTGCAACATATCTACCTTCATACGGATCAGTCTATGAACGATAGCTCATGCGAGTCGTGTTTAGCAGGGCAGCAGTGAGTGCTGCCGTGCGCGCTGGCCCGGATTATTTTCAATGATGGTTGTTGGTGTAATGGGTGATAAGAACTGTGCTGTTCAGCATCTAAACACTGACTTGAGTTCATGCGATATACGATAAAGATGCAATCAATTACGCTATATACTGTACATCTTTTACTTACAAAGAAACAGATTGCGAGGTGGCAGAATGACGGCGACATGGAAAAAAAACTTACATAAAAAATTCTTGACAGTATGGTAAGTTTGGAAACACGGTTGGAATCTCATAACTCACGCACATGTAGCGTGACTCTTTCCTTGCACCGTTCTTGGCGCAAACTACACAAGATTCGCACAGTCTCAACTTTTTCGCAGTCGGCGGGTGCGATCTAGCCAGCTGATCACTGTGATCAACACCGCTCATACCGTAGTTGTTATCAACAATACAACGTGGTTTCACTATTCGCTCACCCTGATGATTCCTCTTCACTGTTTCGCAATGTGGCCCGTGGGTTGACAGCATCCTCACAAGCTTTTTGCCCTGCCACAGCAAGACCAGCATCAGTTCGTTTTGCTGTCACCATATGATCACGGTGAAAATGAACAAAACAAAATTTACACACTGAAAGTAATGGAATGTATGCACGTTACTTCTTATATCACCCAAGACCAATCATAACGTCACATGAACTCAAACCATTGTCTGTGTTTAGATGCAAAGCAAAAAGCATTCATGATAACAGTTCTGCATGTTTACGTAGATGCAAAGCGAGTAACGTGATAAGACGCGGCTCCGGGACTCGAGCCGGTTGGCAGTAATACCAGTACACACATTTCCGGGCAAGTTCGATAAGCCAACTGATTAGAGATCGGGCAGGCGTGAGTTGCGGTAATGTAAATATATGGGAAACAAGTGGTTAATATTGCATTGACAGCATAGGTTTGCATTGTTGGGTAATAGGAAATCATATATGAGCTTTCTGCTGGTCAAGTCAAAAGTTACCTATGGCGACCTTGAAAGGTTGGTTGCAAGGTCACGAGGCATCAAATAGTCAATATCTTGTTTAATATTGCATTTACAACTTAGGTTTGCATTTTTGGCTGATAAGAAATCATACATGGGCTTTCTGCTTAACAGGTCAAAAGAGACCTACAGTGACCTTGAAAGGTCACAATGCATCAAATGATCAATATCATAATAAATACTGCAACAGTTTTGTTTCTGCCCAACAATTTAAGTTTACATTTCAAACAGTATCCTGGATAAAGTATATAGTAAATACCCGCTGAGCTAGAGGGTCAATGGCTCTATTTTTATTTTGCATTTATTAATTAGACAACCAAGGCGTCTATGAGACAGAGAATGCCTGATGTCAACATCATCCATTAATTTTGGCAAGCCTCTCTGGAAATCAAAAAATATTAAGATATTTAGGCTTGAATCCTAATCAGATGTTTGACTTAAAACACAGACAACTTTATAAAAATGCAATAAATTAGCACAACAGGAACTAACTGTCACTCACAGATAAACTTCTCAGTGGATTTTTTTCTCTTCACCATCCATGCTTGGTTTGATTACATTTTTGGGGAGCTGTACAACCACCAATACAGTTGCGCTCAAAAGTTTGCATACCCCAACTGAATTTGTAAAATAGGTTACATTAAAAAAAAAAAAAAAAACATGAATGGCCAGGCAAAACACATTTCTATTATTTCTTATTGGATTCATACCCAACTGTAGGTCATATAGAATAGCACAATCATCAAATAAAACATGCCAATAAGGGGGAAAAAATGAAATGAACCTTGTTCAAAAGTGTGCATACCCTTAGTTCTTAAAGGGAAAGTTCGCCCAAAAATGAAAATTCACTCCTCATCTACACACCCCAAGGCTAATCAAAGGGTCTGTCAATTCGTCAAAGGGTCAAAGGGTCCTCAAAACACTTTTGGAGTTACAAAGAAAAACGGCATTGACGACAAATCCAAATCAACTGAAGTCAATGGAAGCTACTCTTTCAAACGTGAAGAACAACATTTAAAAACCACAAAATGCCTCCATACTGCTCGTGCAGCATAATCCAAGTGTCTGTAAGCCCCGACACTAAAATTTGACTCATAAAGACGTCTTCTCACCATGTTTTTAGCCTAAATGTCCAATTTAGCCACTTAGCTAGGAGCCCTGTTTATCTCCACGGAAGAAGTTCAAGATTCAAGATCTTCAACTACGGTGGCCAATGAGGGCAAATAATGCTGCAACGGCCCTAAACATCTCCAATTGGAGAAACGCGCTGCGGCTTTGAATGTTAGTATTCACTGACTGAACAGCTCATTTTTACGGAGGGCCAACGTAGCAAGGTCAACTTCTGCGAAAATAAACAGGGCTCCTAGTTAAGTGGCTGCACTGGACATTTGGGCTAAAAACGTGGAGAAAAGACGTCTTTACAAGTCAAATTTTAATGTAGGGGCTTACGGGCACTTGGATTACGCTGCAGGAGCAGTATGGAGGCATTTTGTGTTTTTTAAATGTTGTTTTTTACGCTTGAAAGAGTGTCCTCCATTGACTTCAGTTGATTTAGATTTGTCTTCACAGCTGTTATTCTTTGTAACTCCAAAAGTGTTTCGAGGAAGAAAGAAATTCACAAACGCTTCAATTAGCATTGGGGTGAGTAGCTGATGAGTGAATTTTTATTTTTAGGTGAACTTTCTGTTTAATACTGTGTATTGCCCCCTTTAGCATCACTAACAGCGTGCAGTCCTTCGTGATAGTTGTCAGTGAGGCCATTAATTCTCTCAGGTGGTATCGCTACCCATTCTTCCTTGCAAAATGCCTCCAGCTCCTGCAAATTCTTTGGTCATTTTGCATGAACTGCACGTTTGAGATCCCACCAAAGCGGCTCGATGATATTGAGGTCAGGAGACTGTGATGGTCACTCCAGAACCTTCACCTTTCTCTTCTGTAACCACTGGAGAGCGAACTTGGCCTTGTGCTTTGGATCATTGTCGTGCTAGAAAGTCCAAGTGCATCCCATGTGCAGCTTTTGTACTGAAGAATGCAAATTGCCAGTATTTTCTGATTGCATGCTGCATTCATCTTGCCAGCAATTTTCACAAGATTCCCTGTGCCTTTAGAGCTCACACCCCCACAAAACATCAGAGAGCCACTACTATGCTTTAAAGTGGGAATGGTATATTTTTCACCATGGGCCTTAATGATTGCTCTTCAAACATAGCGCTTATGGTTGTGACTATAAAGTTCCATTTTGGTCTATTTTGGTGGTGAAGTGTGTCAAGGTGTTGTCTGGCATATTTTAGGCGGGCTTTTATGTGGGAGTGGGGCAATAATGGCTTCCTTCTAGCAACTCGACCATTCATTGTTGTTGATGTACCTCCTTATTGTGCTCATTGAAAGGACCACACCATCTTCTTCCAGGGCATCCTGTATTTCTCTTTATGTTGCTTGTGGATTTTTCTTTGTGTCTCGAACAAGTCTCCTGGCAATTTGGGCTGAAATCTTTCTTGACCCACCTGACCTTGGCTTGGTATCAACATATCCCCGAATATTCCACCTCTCAGTCAAGGACTGAACAGTACTGACTGGAATTTTCACGTCTTTGGGCATCGTTTGATATCCTTTCCCAGCTTTAAAAAGTTGAACTACCTTGTTATGAAGGTCCTTAGACAGTTCTTTGTCACTCCCTATGGCTCAGTGTCTGGCCAAATCAGTGCATCCACTCGGGAGCTAACAAACTCAATGACTATACACAGACACTAATTACACTTTAAAAATCCACTTGTGTGGAACCCTTAAAGGGGACCTATTAT
The DNA here is from genome assembly GCA_029692085.1 of Gymnothorax javanicus. Classification (NCBI taxonomy): domain Eukaryota; kingdom Metazoa; phylum Chordata; class Actinopteri; order Anguilliformes; family Muraenidae; genus Gymnothorax; species Gymnothorax javanicus. The sequence continues at coordinate 154,380,051 of CM056193.1, read as the reverse complement.
GCTACATTTCCAAATTTATATTTTGATCTTGGACTCCCAAGTACTCCTGATCGTTCAAAGTCCAAAAAGGGTCCTTATTTAGCTCATACTGCCATCCTCAAAAAACCCCAGTTGTAGTCCATTGTAGTCTCTGCCTGAAACGCCTCATTGGGGCGGCTCTTCCGCTAGGGCCCCCACTCCCCCATGCCCATTTTCTTCTTACTGGCCAGCTCTGTGGAGGGCGGATCTGGGCGGGACGAGTCAGCAGAACGCAGTTTTCTGGGTCTGCCTCCCAAGAGTGAAACTGAGACGCGTCTGCCATCTGATAAGGAATCAATGGGAAAATTCCACAATCAAACGCAGTCCATGTGTATAGATCTAATGAAATGAACTTGTTCTAATAAACGCAACGGGGAAAGTGGAGGACGCAGTGCAAAAGTCTGGCAGCTCAAGCTTGAATTTGCTATCTACCTACGGCTACTATGGTGAGTACACCGGTGTTTCTACTGTATAGCTAGGATTGAGGGAAAGCTAGAATCCACCCCATACAGACACATTTGTAGAACGGGTCGACATACCCAAGTGTAGACCGGAGACCTTAGAAATCCGGTGGGTCTGAGTTTAGAGGGAAATATGGACAGTGAGGAGCAGCAAAAAGTGGACCAACAACTTATGGACTGCTTCGGTGTGTATTATAAGGACCTGCTGGTTTGTGTGCATAACTGTGGTGTGTCGTTAGCGTGGAGTAAAGAACAGCTTCTGCGCTACGGAGGGGCGAAAGCTCCAGGCTAAACGGCCTTTTCGGAAATTGCCCGTGGTAATGGTTTACTTATTGCATCGGAATGACCAGCGTTTGCTCGCGGAAAATGGGCACGATAAGCCGCTTTCACACCGGACGCGAAACAAATTTTTCACGCGACAGATTACATTCAAAGTCAATGCCTTGTCTTTGCATTGACTTTGAATGTAATCTGTCGCTCAAAAAATTCGTTTTGTGTCCGGTGTGAAAGCGGCTGAAAGCGCCCATAACGCTTGTATTCGCATCTTTGCAGTGACTTTGAATGTAATCTGTCACGCAAAAAATTAGTTTCGCGTCTGATGTGAAAGCAGCTTTATGGATAGTGCAACAGCTAGAGAGAGCATATTATATATATTATGAACATAATACAGAAGTTCTACAGACCGTAAGTTCCGTTAGCATGGACAGTTGCTTATGTGGAGCTAGCAAATCGAAAAAATTCTACAGGAAAGAATTTCCTATTCAATCTCCGCCTTTTTCAGCTTTGTATTTGCCAGAACAATTTCTAAAGGGGGATGAAATTACGCCATGGCAATGCAGAGAAATCGTTTGTTATACCAGACACGTTTGAGCTTGTGCATTTTGCATTGCTTTCACCGCGGTGGTATCAGAGAGCTAGCCCAGATATTGGTGAAGTATCTAGCTGATCCTGGTCATGGATAAGTGAAGCGATCACAAGCAGCCGTAAACAAACCCAAACACGTATCCCAAGCTCTGCAAAACCTACCTCTGGTCTAACTGCAGCCTTTTCAGCCCAACTTTGCCGACACATACAGCACCTCTCCGGTTAGCTTCAACTGTAGAGGCTACAATCGGGCAACATTATGATGAAATTGCCACATTGATGCTTACCCAAGTAACACAAGCATACCGATCAGAATTACTGCATATGAGTTAACCAGGAGCATTTTTAATTAGCACGGCAGCACGCAAACTAACATGCAGTAGCTGGTAACCGAGCGGTCATAACAACAGACACAAATGTTACCCTGCGATACTGGTTTTACAGACAGCAAGTTCTGTTACCGTGGACGGTTGTACTAAGCATCCAAATTACAAACAAGTATAAAAAGTCAGCTTCAAATGAGGTTTATGTTCACAAATCTTCTGATGAATTTCCCCTGATATTTGTCTTGCATATTTAGGACACAAACATTAGCAACATTAACTTGGCTTCATTAGCCACAGTGCTACAGCCACAATCAACAGGCCATCACATTAGGTAGGCTTATGCAGTTAAGCAACTTACAGCTTCTGCGTCTGTGAGTCACAGACAGTCGTGACCAATCCAGTCTTTATCTTCAGATATTTTACAAAGCCTGTGTTTGAGGCCAGTTGTTAGTGCTAACTATCGTTAGCGGTCCTGCTAGCTATCCGTAGCACGTTAGCTTCACTGACATTTTTTGCTGTTATATCATTGCTTACAGCTTGTGGCTCTGAGCGCTTGATTGATGCAACTGCTTCAGGTTTGAGAAGCAGCTGAAATGCTTATCCAGCATCCAATTATCCTTTATTGACAAAGCTGTCTTTGGTGAAATGCTGAGCACAAACAGCTAATGTTCCCTTTGGCCATGGCTGTTTGCTGCCAGCAAACAAAAAAAGCTACCCACTGATTTCTGGAGGCATTGTCTTTTGGAAGAGAAATAGGTGCTTTTCTTCGCATCCAAAAGTGAACGGACAAGCAGCTTTGGGAGAGATACTGACAAAACTGCACCTCAAATGATCTGCGGTTCTTCTTTTGTATTTCCAAAAGTGTAGACACTACTAAAGCATAGTATGATCCGTGGTTGTTTGTGCCTGCTAGAATAGTTTCCGGTGTGGGCAGGTCCAGTGCCGTGATTGGCTCTGGCTACAGGGCTGTACAGTGCGAGCATTTCACTCGCATATGCGCCTAAAAATAGAATGTGCGAGTAGAAAAAATGAAAAGGGAGCACGCGTGCGAGTCCGGATTTCGACCCTTTCAATTGCATTTTGCTCCTAAAATAAATCCATACAAAGTGGATCAAACTAGAAGTTAGGGCTGCACGATAAATGTATCGCGGTAATTTTAAGCGCAATAAAAGTTACTTCCTCTATGGGGCAGACAGACGAGCTTGATTATTACCTTTTCTATGTGACACACCTTTAATTTAGAGGTGAACTGACATCAGAGGCCATTTGAAATGCTTCCGGAAAGAAAAGTGCGATTTGAAGATTGCTAATTACCAGCGAGGTTGGACAGCTGCCTTCACCTTGGCATAATTAGCTAACCTTAAATCAATTCCCGTGTACTTTGCCTAACTTGCAGTCAAGCCATTTATTCAGCCAACTGACCAATCAAAACCAAAATCCTGCCAATAATGATAAAGAAGAGATAATGAGAAGCAGACAAACCGAACCAGGCTACTGTGTTAGATTGAGAGAATGTTAGTAATCTGAATAAATGGCAGACCTCTGAATTCCACCTCTCATCATTGCATTTTGACGTATTATTAAAAAGATTTCTGAAAAATAAAATCTTTTTAAGATGGCCCTGGTTTTTAAGCGTTTAAAAATATAGGCGAAGTGGAAAACATTTTGTGAAGCATATCAAACATGAATGTGAGAAATTATTTTCAAATTGCAAGCAACAGACAAATGCACCCAATTAATAATTGAACTGGACTAATTTGAAATAAAGTCATTCATAGCTCTTGATTTTGGTTACTTTTGAGCATCTAAATAGCCTACAGTGAAGGAGGAAAACATTTATTAAGCGTATCGAACGTGGCATGTAAATTGTTCACGCATTCGCGCACAGAGGCCAAATGTGAAATTAGAACTGATGTAGCAAACGCATTCAGGAAGCTCTGTCATGTTTCATGGCCATTTAAATTTCAAAATGTGACAAACAAAAATGATATCTAAATAAATTAGACTATCAACCAATTTAAAATTGTTCATTGAGAGAATCAACTGTTTGATTGCAAATTTAGCAAAGTAAATGGGAAGGGGGTGAAAGCAATTGTCGAGTAGAGGAGGAAGATTGAAGACCTTAACTTTGCTTAGTTCAGCACGCAACTTGCCTGAATGTGTTTGCTGGATTATTACATTTGGCCATTGCGTGCGAATCTTGTTCAATTATTTAGTAAAAAAAATGCTAAAAATTTGCGGCACAGATTTATCTGAACGTGCTTGCCCAGTCTTCGGTGCATCTATTGCTTGCAATGCGAAAATAATTTCTCTCTCACATTCACATTTGATGCGCTTCACAGTTTTCTACTTCGCGTATATTTTTAGACGCTTAAAAACCAGGGCCATCTTAATATGATTTTATTTTTAAGAAATCCTTTTTAATAATACATTAAAGAGAGGTGGAATTCAGATGTCTGCTATTTATTCAGATTACTGACATTATTTCAATCTAACACGGTAGCCTGGTTCGGTTTGTCTGCTTCTCATTATCTCTTCTAAATCATTATTGGCTAGATTTTGGTTTTGATTGGTCAGTTGGCTGAATAAATGGCTTGATTGCAAGTTAGGTAAAGTAGGCTCCACGGGAATTGATCCAAGTCCTGCTGTGGATCGCTGGATGAACTCAGCCAAGCGTGCCAGACCACTTGACTACAAAAAGCTGTGGGACAGGGATGTTCTCTGTGTTTAAATAGCCGAGCAGTAGGCCCAATGATGCATTACAATGCACGTATGTGTACGTTGTTTGAATGTAAATAATAAAATTGTGTTATTTAAGAAAATTCATAGTGCTCCTAAATTTTTTCTGTGCTCCTAAATTTTTTCATTTAGGAGCACCTGTGCTCCTAGTGAAAAAGCTAAGCGTACAGCCCTGCTGTATTAATTGGACGGCACAACCTGACGTCAGGTTTTGCCCAGATCGTGTGAAGATCTCGGGAAAAGCTGTTCAGAGAGGAAATCACGTTCACGAAACCACGTTCTTGGATTAAGGCAAAACCCCTGTATCTTATGTTTAGAAACTTTTCAGAGGTTGAGTATGGACATCCAACATTATAACATTACTTATATGAATTAAAAGAAGGATCAGCATAATAGGTCCCCTTTAATAGCCATTTAAACCTGAGTGTGTCACCTTATGTCTATATCACAAGGTCAAACATTCAAGGGTATTTAACTCATCATCAGGGCAATTTGGGTGATTTCAGTTATAATTATGATTTAAAAAATCGATTCTGTGTAATGTGTTATTTTGTGTATTATTTTGAGGGCTGTGCAAGTTACCATCTATGTTATTATTCTTCTTTATATTACACTATTTTATGCCGAGTGTATGGATTTTTAACATGATATATTGTTTGTACCTTTTATTGTCATGTTAATGTGAACTGCAGGATGGGACGTCCAGAACGAATTTCCCTAGGGGGACATTAAAGTTAATCTAAACTAATCTAATCTAAATCTAAAAAAAGGAGCCAAACACCCATTTGATGATAAATGACTTCACATGATCACTATCCTTAACTCCTTCAACCCCACAGCCCTCTACAGAGGGCTGACCAACATATTCCCTTCAACCCCAAATTCCTGTAGGGAAAATTCAAACAATCTGACTAATTGATTGGAACATATCAGGTTACATTTAATGGGATTCCAGAGATAACAGTAAGATACAATGTCCAGATAATGACCAGCCCTCTACAGAGGGCTGTGGGGTTGAAGGGTATAGTGATGCTAGAATATCTGGGGTTGAAAGAGTTAAATAAAGGACAAGTTTTTTCAAGTCTTTTGCATGATGAGTCATATTTTCAAAATAAATGGCAACATTTCACAAATTCAGCTAGGGTATGCATACTTTTGAGCACAACTATGTCTTCAAGATCGCTATGAACTGTGAGATTGCCCCATAGGAAAGTCAGCACATATGCAGACTCACAAAAGAGTGCATAACTGGGTAAGACAGTTCATATCAGAGCCCTTACGAACTTGCCGACTTTGCATTGGGACTGCCCTAAGCCCTCATGGACTTAAAGGGAAACTGCCTCACAGTCTGTGAGTCTGTAAGGATGGAGATTGGGATTCAGCCCATTAGGGTTCATCAAGCATGGATTAAGTGCTCCAGAGTTTGAGCATTTTCAGAAATGAGACCTTCTTTCATACTTACTTAGAAGCGCATGAATGCACACTGAAGACCGCAAGGGTGCAAGTGTAATCATTCGGACGAGGCTGGATTTTCATTGCACCATCGTTGTCTTTTCCTAGGTCGTTATCGATTATCCTTCACATCTTTCCTAAACCTCTTGATGTTTTCCATTAAGGTTCAGGAAAAGTTATTAGGAATTAAATGATAGGACGTAATTTTGTGACTGTGCAAATGCAGCCAAAGCTTTCATCTCAATTCCCACACTTGCAGTCTTGCAGTCTTGAGTGCACGTTCATGGGCCACCGAGTGCTTGTGGAAGGTGGTCCCTTTTATGAAAATGCCCTAGCTCTGGTGCACGTAATCCTTACTTTTTGAGTCTTTATCCTTTTATCCCATAATGCAGCAGGATTTTGTAAGCAGAAAGGAAAGAGGTAGTTATTAAGATGACGGACAAGATGTTACAATGTAAATGAAGTTACATCAGATTACTGAAGCTTCTATTATTGAGCACTATTCTTAATTTAAACAAGATAGTTGGTCCCCTGCAGGTTGAGGTGTATCCCGGACCCCCTAAAGCAATCACTCCTAAAATCAGTAGGCATTGTGACCTTACCACAAACAAGGCACACTCCAGTTATGAAACAAAGTGGCTGCGTCTCAAGTCTCTTAAATTGCATCTTCCTTTCCCTCACTTGCGTTGCATCCTTGCATCTTAGTCCCTCCCACCAAGGATGCATGGAGGAAATAGGAGAGAGAAGGATGCATGGAGGTAACAGGAGAAAGGATAGATGAAACGAGGACATATGTTTTAAGTGACATGAGACATCCTTTCCTCAGTTGCGTTACATGAAGCGACACTCGTTGCTGATGACGGCCCTCGGCCAGATCTCTCGGAATATGATCTGCAGGAATTGGCATGCATGTAAACTGTGACTTAATCGCAAAATTTAATAATCAAAGCGTGAAATACATTTTAGATGTCGCATGCAATATGACACCAGAAACGCCACTGGGTAGCCTAAATTTGAACTGTGGCAGTTTTTAAAATTGTGATTAAAATGTTTTCATAAAATATTGAAGCTCTCCAATGATTAACTCCTCCTAATATTATGCTGTGTTGCGCGAGATCCTATTGTTAAATATAGTTTAGATAAATTAATATTTTCAACTCGGGCAGTCAGGCTATCTGTACCGTCATCAGAAAAAAGTAACCTCCCCCCATGTAAAATCCATTTATTTTTATATGTATCCACGAATCTCTTTTTTCTTATCCATTGTAAGCTGTTATGAATAACTTGACATAGTTTTTCTGATCACAGTGGAAACAAAATAAAACCTACACTGGGTGCCTAAAGAGCAAGTAAGCAGTATGTGGAAAATACACAGTCAATATGCTGAATGTCTGTTGAGGGATACGTATAATCACTTATTCAAAATTTCAAAGGAAGAGTTATGTTAACGTGCGATTTTAGCCCATAGGGGTTACATTCCGGTTTGGTAAAATGAATTATTTAGGCATGAATCCCTGAATTCCCGTCCCTACAAGCCACCCAAACTGTCAAACACTTCCATAAGTTTCGCGCAAATTTTTGGCATAATTTGCAAGGTCACGGCGACACATTGAATATTTCACAAGGTGACTTTAACCTTTTTTTGACATTTTACCCTTGTCAGCAAGATATCTCAAGAAAGGTCTGGATTTTCTTCATATTTGACACCAAGCTTCATCTGAATTCTGTTGAATGTTTATTGATAAGCAATTACTTTATTACTATTTTTACTATTCATACACTGTGACATTCATGTCAAGGTCACAGTAAGTCTTGCAAATATTTTTGCGTTTCAACAACCATAGCGCAAAATATCAATGCATGTTGACTGGATCACGTTTCTGTTGACATTTAGCTTCATCTTAACCAATCACCATCACTTCATACCTCTTTAATTTTGAATTGATAATTTGTGGCGGGGGATGATGTCACCTTAGTGACAACACTTGTTTCAATAATGATTTTCCACATTATTTTATGGTATCTATCGCAAGTTTCAAGTCCTCTTCCATATATCATGACGCTCATTTTTGTAAATTATGGTCCCAAATAGACTAAAATAAAGGATAAAGCCAGATATGCTTTTTGGGGCATGGCTATCCTCTGGTGCTTGTCAGATACGGTCAAATCCACCCATAGATCCACCCCTTGCTCCTCCCTGGATCTTCAATTCACGCTCTCGTCCAATAAGAATCACATCCGGTTTCAAAATGACAAAATGGCGCTGTTCAAATTGCCAAAATCGAGGCTTCCTAAATGGTATGCTGAAACCAATGGATGACGTCACGGTTGCTTTGTCCATCTTTTTATACAGTCTATGTGTGAGACCAACGAGTATATCGCGCAGGCGCGACACGTGTCAGCTTCATAGACATGCCTATTTGTGGTAATTAGCCCTGTACTCGCCTGGAAAAAAAAAAAAATGACACATCTAGGAGTTATCTGCACTTTCTGGAGCGGCTGAATTGGCTATGTGCACAAGATGGCACTGACTACATTCTGAAATACGCTGGGTTGCTTAACAATTTCCGGTGTGCTTCTGCTACTTCAGTGTTGCCAACTCTCCCGTATTTTCCGGGAGTTTTAGTGGCATATTCATGTTCCTGTGCCATAGTAAGCAATTACCAACCAATGCGTATTTAAAAGATTCTCACGTGGAATTGAAGTCCTTGCGCATGGAAGTTTATCAGCTTCATGTGTGTTACGGTGGATTTCGCCACTAATAATATGGAAGCTGATTATGACTCCAGGCTTCTCGCGGTTTTCTTTTTCTCAGGGGTTAGAAGCAAAGCATGGGTTTAATGATTGTTTAAATGATACAAGACCATGTGAAATATCTTTAATTGCTTCCATCCCCTGAGTAAAGAAAAGAGTGAGAAGTCGGGAGTCATAATCGATTTCCATAATACTATTGGTGAAATCTACCTTAACACACGTGAATCTGATAAACCTCCTAGCACAAGGACGTCAATTCTGTGGGCGGACCTCTTTAATAAGCGTTAATTGAATAATTGCTGAGTAAGCCACAGGAACGTGAATAAGCCACTAAAACCCCCGGAAAATTCGGGAGAGTTGGCAGCACTGCCTGGTGACTGTCATGAACTGGCTTTAAGCGACAAACAACCAGCGTTGCACGACCCGAATTTCCTTTTTAGATTACTATCTGGAGCTAGCTTTCGTTTTTTCATTGAGCAGTAGCAAAGTTAAGTAGTTCGCAAGGCTTGCTTGAGAGCTAGTAATTAAGTTGGCTTGCTATTAGCTGGCGCTTACAACCAGGGCCAGATTTTCTGTTTCGTTTTTATATTGAATTTACGTTTACATTTTCTGATGCAGCTAGCTAGCTGGTACTGCTACATCATGATCATTTTTTTAGATGTGCTCAGCTAACCACGGCTCCAGAAGTGATGGTCGTGGGAGTGCAACTGACTTTGAGTGGGAAGGGAAGCGAAGTAGCGATAATATTAAAATATGCATAGATCGAATGTTAGATTTATGAAATGGCATTTTCTCATTTGTGTTGTTTAAAGCCAGTTCATCACACTCATCAGTGAGAATGGCTGGACATGTGATGCTAGTTAGACACCCTCTCGTTTCTTACTGGAGCAGCTAATGTCTCATTAAGAGTGCTCATGAGCAAAGATCAGTAACAGGTAATCGAGACAAATCTGGCGAACATCATTCGCGGTAAACTACGCCAAATCTTGGGAATATCGGCTATAGCTAAAATCACATTTTCATGATGATATACCCGTCATCTGCTCAGCATCTGATGTAGCAGAACCAAACCGGAAATTATTAAGCAACTCGACGTATTTCAGAATGTAGTCAGCACCATCTTGTGCAACTAGCAAATAGACCGATCCGTGACTGACAGTCTCTGTTGCACTTGCTGCAGATGAAGGGTGTTGCCTGCAGTGGATGTTTCTGCTGTTGCCTTTCCTTTCTTCTCGCTCTCTTGGAATCGTGGTCTTCATTTCTTGACTTGTTCTGCCCTCTGTACGCCCATCTTGATTTCAAGGCACCAGGCTGTGCGGTCATCTGCGCATTGTTCCCAGGTGGTGATGCAAATACTGCACATCTTCATGTCTCTCTTGCAGACATCTTTGTAGTGTAATGAGCAATCCAGGATTAGTAGACCGGTGAGCTGGATGGCAGGAGGCGTGTCCTTACTGTCCTTCGTAATTAAAATAACAACTTTATGATTCATAACAGTTGGACAACAATATTGATTTACAAGCCATGATAAAATAAGTGAATAAGCATATACAATTGGATTAAATGGGTTGTCACTTATACTTTCACACTTAGTAATCTCACAGCGTAGCAGTTTTTGAAAATGTATACAGATCAATAATGCAGACGAAAGACGTATATGTAATATATTGATGGTCAGGTTTTTTTCCCATACATGATATACCTTTGTACAAATACCAATATGAATATTTTTCAGACCGTATTTTATCACACTTTTAATGGGATTCCAGATGTATAAATAACAGTTAAGACAAGGTAGGTAAGATTCTAAAGCTAGTAAAATTTGAAAGTAGCATCTCTTCTGTGCTCCGCCTAAGCCCGCCCCCAGCCCTCTGGGCTCCTTCCAAAGCTACACCCCAAACATAATCGTGCACGAGCATTGCAGTGTACACAGGTCGTGTAATCAATCTGTGTCTCAACGGTGTGGAGGTTGAGTGATGCTTCTCATTACTACATAATAATAATAATAATAATAATAATAATAAAAACAGACCCCGTATCAGCACATTTGTGAAAAGCTAATATGTAAATAGCACTTGTTCTGATATTGACAGCTAATATGTAAATAACACGCTCTGATATTGACAACCATATAATTGAAATGTTTCGTCCGAAGGACGGGAAGTGGAGGACTGCACCCAGGTGCAGGATGTATAAATGATGGTTTATTATATACTGCATGGCAGTCATACACAAACGGGGCAGCAATAAAAAGAAAAGGAACAGAGATTCCAAACAATACCTACAAGTCTAACATTAGACTATTACACAGTAGGGTAAAGTAAAAAGGAATCGAGGTTCCTTTAAATAAATGTGCAGGCTGAGCACGAATAAAAGTAGATAAGAAATAAATGCGAAATGCACAGTAGAAAGCCTAAAACAGACTAAAAGTCTATCAGGCATGAGATTACCAGACTTCATAAGGCTGCTCTAATCAGCCAGTGAGTGGAAACGGAGGGGAGATGGTAATTGAAATATAGGGCACTGGTGGCCCCAGAAGCTTCCGCCATTACAATAAACAAAATGTTGAGGTTTTTGTTGACGGACGCACACATGGATGGAGCCCGATACCATAGCTCCCATGCCACTCGGGCGGCGGGAACTAATTAGGAGCCTGTAACTGAAACAGTTGATGAGATAAAGGAAAATGTCCAAGTTTTTGGTGATAATTTTTAGGCCATTGACCTTGAAAAAATAGGCCAAGGTCACCTTTATTCGTGTCATTTGTAGGCCTTTACGGGATACATGTCGAGTGAAAATTAGGAGCCTGTAACTGAAACAGTTAATGAGATAAAGCAAAATGTGTTGACGAATGCACGCACGTACGCACACACACACACACACGCGCGCACGCACGGACGGAGCCCAATACCATAGCTCCCGCACCCGCTTGGTGGCGGGAGCTAATTAGGAGCCTGTAACTGAAATAGTTGATGAAATAAAGCAAAATATCGAAGTTTTTGGTGATTTTTAGGCCAATGACCTTGAAAAAATAGGCCAAGGTGACTTTTAGGCGCGTCATTTGTAGGCCTTTATGAGATGCATGTCCAGTAAAAATTAGGAGCCTGTAACTGAAATAGTTAATGAGATAAAGCAAAATGTTGAAGTATTGGTGATATTTTTAGGCCACTGACCTTGTAAAAATAGGCCAAGGTCACCTTTAGGTACATCATTTGTAGGCCTTTATGAGATGCATGTCCAGTAAAAATTAGGAGCCTGTAACTGAAATAGTTGATGGGATAAAGCAAAATGTCAAAGTTTTTGGTGATATTTTTGGGCCAGTGACCTTGAAAAAATAGGCCAAGGTCACCTTTAGGTACATCATTTGTAGGCCTTTATGAGATGCATGTCCAGTAAAAATTAGGAGCCTGTAACTGAAATAGTTGATGGGATAAAGCAAAATGTCAAAGTTTTTGGTGATATTTTTAGGCCAGTGACCTTGAAAAAATAGGCCAAGGTCACCTTTAGGATCGTCATTTGTAGGCCTTGATGAGATGCATGTCCAGTAAAAATTAGGAGCCTGTAACTGAAATAGTTGATGAGATAAAGCAAAATGTCGAAGTTTTTGGTGATATTTTTAGGCCAGTGACCTTGAAAAAACAGGCCAAAATTGGGTCTTCCGGGGGGGTTAGCCTCTGCCAATGGTCTAGCTATCGCTGGCCTGAGGAGGGAAACATGGAAAGAGTTATGGATCTCGTAATGAGACGGCAGTTGAATAGTGTATGTGGAGTCATTGACCTTCCGGGGGACCCGGAATGGACCTATAAACCGCAGACCCCGCTTCTTTGAGGGCAGGCGGAGGCACAGGTCCCTCGTAGACAGTCAGACCCTGTCCCCCGGCTGGTATGAGGGGGCGTCCCGCCGCTTTTTATCCGCCTGAATCTTCTGGTGGCGGTGAGCACATCTGATCTGGAAGTTTGTTGACTCCCAGACCTTCTCCGCCTCCTGCTACCAGGCGTCCACTGCCAGGACTTAGGTCTGGCCTTAGTCCCACGGACACAAGGGAGGTTGCTGTCCAAGAATGCACTGGAATGGTGTTAATCCAGTGAAGGTGCTCTTTAATGAATTCTGGGCATATTTTGCCCAGAACAGGTATTGTGACCAGTCTTCTTGGCGTTGGTGGAAATACGCCCGGAGGAACTTCCCCAGGCCCTGTATGGCTCGTTCACTCGGGACGTGAATTGGGATCCATGGTCGGAGATGATGTCCTCCGGAAGGTCGAAGTTCCTGAATACCTGCTTGAACAGCATGTCTGCAACTTGGAGTGCGGTGGGAACTGTGGCGAAAGGTATGAATTCACAGAATTTTGAAAACCGATCTACCACCACCAAGACATAGGTGTTACCTTCAGAGGGTGGTAGATCAGTTACAAAATGCACTGCCAGGTGTGACCATGGATGTTGTGGCGCAGGTAGTGGAAGGAGTTTACCTGCAGGAAGCTGTCGAGGTGTCTTCGTCATGGTGCACACGGAGGAGGAGCGCACTGCTGCTTCCACATTTTGAGCCAGGTGGGGCCACCAGTATTTTCGGTTGATTAGATGGGTCGTTCTCTTCATGCCAGGATGCCCCGCTGACAGGGAAGTATGTGCCCACAGGATTACTTTGTCACAAAGAGTAGCGGGTATGAACTTCTTACCCTCAGGAACGGATACAGTGGGCGGTGCCTTCTATGTCTCCCTCGCAATCTCACAATCCAGCTGCCATCTGATCGGAGCGAGGATACAGGAAGGAGGTAGAATCGGCTCTTCAGCCTCTGAATCCTTTTCGACCTCATATCTTTGGGACAGGGCATCTGCTTTGGTATTCTTAGAACCTGGACAATAGGTTATGGTAAAGTTAAATCTTGTGAAAAAGAATGTCCACCTGGCTTGTTGTGGGTTCATATGTTGTGCTTTGTGTAGGTACTCCAAATTGCAGTGGTCTGTTAATACGGTGAATGCCTCCATTCTTCGAGAGGGAGTTTCACTGCCAGAAGCTCCCTATTCCCCACATCGTAGTTGGCCTCCGCAGTTCTCAGCTTGTGAGAATAGTAGGCGCAGGGGTAAAGCCTCTCAGGAATCCCATGTCTTTGGGATAGGACCACCCCTATGCCAGCACTTGAAGAGTCAACTTCAACTACAAATGGTTTGTCAGGGTCTGGAAGCTTCAGTATCGGTGCAGTAATGAAAAGGTTTTTCAATGTTTTGAAAGCCTGTTGCGCATCCAGATTCCATGCCAGGGTTTTGGGTTTGCCCTTAAGCAGTTGTGTTATTGGATGAGCCCAAGAACCCAGGAAGGAGACTGTGGGTTAATGGAAGACGCATTTTTCAAGTTTAACGAAGAGCTTGTGTCCGAGCAGGCCTTTGAGAACTCTCCTCACATACTGTATGTGTTCTTCAGTATTACTGGAGTAGATTAGGATGTCATCAAGGTAGGCTATGACAAACCTCCCCAGCATCTCTCGTAGTGCGTCATTGATGAAGGACTGGAAGACTGAGGGGCGTTAACGAGCCCATACGGCATTACGCAGTACTCGAAGTACCCAGAGGTGGTGCTAAATGGCGTCTTCCATTCATCACCTTCCCGAATCCAGGCTAAGTTGTTGGCGCTGCAGAGGTCGAGCTTAGTGAAGATCTTCACGCCCCAAAGCTCTTCCACTGCGCTGGGGACCAGAGGGAGTGGGTACCGGTACCTCACCTTGACGTCATCCAGGCCCCTGCAATCGATGCAGGGGCAAAGACCTCTGTCCTTCTTTTTTACAAAGAAGAAACTTGCAGACGCTGGTGATGTTGAGGGGTGAATAAAGCATTGCTGTAGGGCCTCCTGGACATACTGCTCCATTGCCTCTGTTTCTGCCACCGATAGGGGCTAGTCATGGCTTCTGGGAGGCGTGGCACCAGACAGTAGCTCTCTGGCGCAATCCCACAGATGAAGCGGCGGCTTATGGGTGGCATGCGCTTTACTGAATACTTGGTGCAAATCCCTATATGCTTCTGGAATGGTTGGCTTCTGGTCACACTTGGGACTCTCGATGGTAGTAGTGGCTAAGTTGAAAGGGCCCAGATGTTGTTGGCAGACAGGTCACCGGAACTGCAATCTTTCCCAGAAAGGGCCGGTGCGGGTGCAGGCTTTCATTGCAACTAAGCATCTACACATCTGATGCTACTAATCAAGCTATTTGCTTGGTTACAATGAAAGTCTGCACCCACACTGGCCCTTTCTGGGAAACATTGGGGACCCCTGATGTAGTGCATAGTGTCCGATTTCGGACACAGCTTCAGTCAGCTGATGTCGATACCGATTGACGTCACGGCTTTCCGCTGAAAGTGTTCCAGAAGGCTGCTCCCTTGTATCTTTGCTCATCGGCTCGGCAGAGCTCCATCCTCCCTCCTCTCTTTGTCCTAGTGCGAATAAGCACATTGAGACATCCAACGAGGAGGGAGACGCGGAACAACTTCTGGTTCAATGGTGGAAAGAGGACATGGCAAATAAGCGAATTGAGGTGCACCGTTTGCGTCTGTTTACACGCTTTGGCCTGATCTCGAAAAAACGTGACTCAAGTGGCCACTTTACTCAGTACAAAGACCGCAAGTGGGGTGAAGCCTACAACTCCTTTATGACTTGGAAGTGGGAGCTTCCCAGGAGCACTTTTTCATGGTTTATTGAGATTCACTAGCAATGCAATAAGTAAGCAAGAAACAACAAATTACATCGCGGAGATCCACCTGGTTGGAATTACATAAAAACTATAGAAAAATTTGCGGGAAAGACCCTCCCCTCTCCCCCCCAGTCTACGAGGTGTATACATACTTATTAATTTGTCTGCTTCTTAACCCTAACCTGAACGTCGATAACTTTTCGGGGGGACGGGCGGAAATCTTGTTAAACATGCGAATGGATATAGTTATGACAGAGCGTTGCCAATAAAATTGAGAATTGTGAACACTTTAAGGCCGCAATCGACCCGCAGTAAACTTAAGTGACTCGTTGGTTGTCACTCGGCTTCCAGAAGTAGCTGTGCTTCAAAGTTGCCGCTGAGTATTGTCTCGAGTGTGATTGGTCCGGTCAGTGGGAGAAAGAAGCCTGCTGAGTGTAGCGGCGCTGGAGAGTTCAATCATCTCCTGCCAGCTCCAGCCGAAGCGTGACTTTAACCATTAATTTATTTTGTTAGTAAGATTGCTGGCAACCCTGGAATTGATCGAACAAGATGTAAAGTTAACTTCTCAACGTTCATAGAAAAGCCTTCGCTGTACTCCACCGTTTGATGCATCCTGGAGTGCACTTACGAATGGAGATATTATATAGTGGCTACAACTATAATGTGAAGCGAATGTGATTTTATGTTTTTATGGCAATTTTCTTAATCTCTCATCGTATCTCAGAGTTTGGATTTCAATGCACATCGTGGAACTACTTTGTGGAGGAAGGACGCAAGTGGGAATAAAGCATTACACTTCGCTAGCTAGCGATAGCTAGCTGCCGGGGATTTAAATTATCTGACGTGTCCGTGGAAAATAGGAAAAGGAAAATCCTTAAAACATTAATGTGGGGATTCTCTTTTTGGAAAATATAATTGGGACTGCAGAATGAGCAAGGAAAGGCCCAAGAGGAATATTATCCAAAAGAAATACGTGAGTTACTTTGATCAATCTTCGTTTTCTGACCTTAGCAAGCGCAAGCTAGCAAGTTTGTGCATCTGATTTAACACGCTCTTCTTTGAAAGAAAACAAAGTGTTCTCCCATGGATGTCAAAATGTGTTGTCTTTATAACGATACCGCGTATCACATGTGAAAAGTTGGCCAGGCAAATCGCTACAGCTGGATCATTATTTGTTTAAAAGGACTCGTGTCTTTGAAACCACAATGGAACATGTGAACTGTTGTGGTAAATTATTCATTTCCCCGGAGAATAAACAATCACATTTTCCTGTTTACATTTTAATATAATGTCTACATCCCTTATGCGGAGTTCATCAATCAAACTAATGTGTGCATTGAATATTTCCAGTACGCTGAATATTTATCTTGGAAATGGCTTTGTTTGGCATTCAAGGGTCTATTTCTCAGACGTGCATACAGACATCGCTTTTGGTTTTTCCGGGTTACTTTTACATATGAAACGCGATTTCTGTGATTAAAGCAACCACACTACATTTGGCAATATTCAGACAACTGGCGTTGTTGCAACGATGGGCGAATACTATGCTGATATTTCATTCGGAACGTTGGTGTTTTCAGAAATCGACATGGAAGGCTGAGTCCAGCGAACGAGTAGTGTTATCAGTTCTCTCGCTGTAGGGAAAGATAATGAGAGGGGCCTGCTCTTAAAATCTTATGGCCTGCAGTTGCAGTCGAGTTTGGCAATATGTACAGAGTCTAGGAGATGCTGGAAATCAGTTCCTATCGTCGTCGTAGTCAGTGGGGGGGTTTTTTGCACGTTGTCGTGTGATCTCCAATCATAAGTAGCTGAATAGATTGCCTCTAAAGTCATGAGTTTTGTTGCACGTTTTGACAGGTTTTGCTGCCAGAGACTTCGAATGTGTGAGAAAGCTTTGTTATACACTTCCCTGCTGGATATTCATTTTATGCCTGATGAAGGAAGCTTCGATTAAGCGCAAGGACACCAGTGAACGTTTTTAGAAGGCATTCTCTCCAGTCGCATTGCAGAGGTTCGGTTCTCGTGTGGATTATTGGGAATTACTTTCTTTGGTATACAGATGATCGAATGGGGATCCTGCTCATATTGATATCGATGTCAATTATATTTAGTTGCTCACGTTCTATCGTTTTTCCCGAACAGTTGTTCGATGTATAATTTTAATAAATTGTTTCCCAAAAGAGTCAGTGATATCGCGACACATTTCTGTATGGCTGCTAGAGTTTACAACAGGCCAATGCCTCCTCTGCATCCTTACATTTTGTAGGTTCATGAAGTTTCCTCGGAGACGGGCGTTAATTCAAGAATCTGTCTGGAAATTAATAAGATTCGCTGGGGCAAAGGTCGGTCAGCAAAAATAATGAGTTAAATCATTACTTCTTTTGCTGAAGCAGTCTTATGATTCAACTGAACTTCTGGTATCCAGTTTTGATTATGAGCTGGCATCTTCCTCCGTGTGGAAACTTGGTAGGTAATTTTTGGATTCCCTTGATAAAAATTAAGTTACCAGGATTATTACTCGCGAATTTTGCGCAAGTCTGTCGATCGCGTGTCTGTCTATGCTCACTCTTGCATCAACAATTTTTGAAGTATGGACTGAAAAGTAAAACCACAGGTAGCCATACGTCCAAGGAAGAGGGGGTTCAATTTTGGAAGGTCGAAGTCGTCAAGAAGGTTAAAAACACATTTTGGCCCATATCTCGTGTCAGAAAAATAGGGCATCGGACAAACGCCAAAATGTTCCTTTGTGCATGAGTAACTGGTACTTGGGGAGTTGGGGCTGGGGTTGGGGTGGTTGTTTAATCGTTTCTGTATCGATTTCCTTTTAAATGTTGTAGGTGGTAAATATCATGATCCAAAGAGAGCCTGCCAAATTAGGTGAAAATTGGACAAGCTATTTTGACACTATGGCCATTTCAGTGGAGACAAAAATCCATCTCTCTTATAATGGGGCATATATCTCCCATTTTCATTTTTTAATATTTCAAAAAACCTCTGGAGCAATGAACTTTCCTCAACACCACTTCTTTCAGCATGGATTTGTCTTCTGACTTCTGCATTTTTGTTTAATTAGGTCAAAAGTCAAGGTCGTTCAGAAGGTGAAAATTTCATTTTGGTTAATATCCTGTGGACGATACTGGGCCAACACCTAAACGCTCTGGCGGGTTGCCTTTTTCTTGCGGTAGTGGGTCATTTTCACCTACAATGACAACTTACTGTAGAAAATTAACGTAATAATTTCAAATTTCAAGGTCAAATTTTGACTTCATATAATTGGAATGACAATTTTTTTTTTCACGTCAATTTACATTTTTCCTGAATTTAACATGGCATAACTTTTTTTTTTATTACACCTATAGCTTTGAAACTTTGCATCTAAGCTAATGTTATACTGCTAAATTAGAAAATGTAGTCCATTTTAGGGTCCATGACGTGACACTCATTTTTTTGACTATCAGGTGTGGTCAAATGTAAAGGGTTTAAAATTTGAAAATAAATGCACAAATGACTTGTATACTAGGGCTGTCGCGATCGATTAATCGCGATTATTTTAAGTGCAATAAAAGTAACTGCCACTATGAGGCAGACAGACCTGCTTGCTTATTACCTTTTGTATGACACATAGCTAATGCGGTCATTTGAAATGCTTCCAGGAAGAAAACTGATTTGAAGTCCACTAATTACCAGCGAGGTTGGACAGCCTCTTTCACCTTGGCATAATTAGCCTACCTTAAATCAATTCCCGTCTACTTTGCCTAACTTGCAGTCAAGCCATTTATTCAGTCAACTGACCAATCAAAACCAAAATGTGGCCTATAATGATAAAGAAGAGATAATGAGAAGCAGACAGACCTAACCAGGCTACCGTGTTAATCTGAAAAATAGCAGACCACTGAATTCCACCTCTCGTAGAAAGATGCGAGAGAGAATATGTTTGCATTGCACGCAATAGTCAAATGCACCGGAGATTTGGCAATGCACGTTCAGGCAAATCTTTGCTGCAAATTTGTGGCATTTTTTATTTGATAATTGAACAAGAGTAACTTAAAATAAAGTAACTCATAGCACTTGATTTTATTTACTTTTGAGTGTTTAAATAACCGACAGTGAAGGTGGAAAACATTTTGTTTAAGCATAGGCCTATAGAACACAAGTAAATTGTTAACACATTTGCACACAACGCGGCGGAATGCAAAATTAGAAATAATCTAGCAAACACATTGAGGCAAATCTGTTGTGTTTCATGGTTATTTAAATTTCAAAATGTGACAAACAAAAATGATATCTAAATAAATCAGACTGTCTACCAATTTCAATCATTAGCCTAATTGAGTGAATCAACTGTTTGATTACAAATTTAGCAAAGTAATTGGGAAGGAGGTGAGAGCAATTGTCAGGTAGAGGATGATGACTTTGCAGACCTTAACTTTGCATTGTTCAGTTTATAATTTGCCTGAATATGTTTGCTAGATTAGCCTATTTCTAGTTTTACATTTGGCCGCGCTGAGTGCGAACAATTAACATGTCCTGTTCGATAGGCTACGCAAACACAATGTTTTCCACCTTCACTGTGGGCTATTTTAGGGGATGGCCAAGAACTTGTTAACATCAGGGGTAAAATTTTAAAATGGCCCAATTTATCCCGAACTTATATTTTTAGATAGCCTTATATTTCTAGTTTTATGTTCAAATGGATTTTTAAGAAAAGAGATTGTTGAGATAAAGTTATGGGGGTTTAAGTAAGGAGCTCTTTTTGGAGAGCGCCAATTTTTTGTCTCTGGTTTTTGTTGCCATATAATAATGCTCTGAACTGGGTTATAAATTAAAACAATTTTCTTTACAAATATTTTTTTACCAAGTTAAAACATTGTTTTAAACATATGACATTTGAAATTAGGTTTAAAATAAATATTTTTGTGCTTTTGAGTGACTTGAATATAGACAATTTAAGAAAAACTGCGGTCCATCCAAGACGCTGGAAAACTTGTTTTTTTAAGATTTGAAATACTTAAAATCCAGATAAAATCTTCAAACTTCCTCAAAGCAAGCATAAATAAACATATTTTTTGGCAGTTTAACAAGTTTTGTGTTTTGTACCCATTATCATGAAAATACATTAGAGTGAAATGTGTGCATCCGAGACGCTGAGTAGCAGTCATCTGGAAGTACAATTAAAATTAAGTGTTTTCAATAGCCTATGAAAGTTAAATCTGTGTTTAAATTTGACATACATTCTTATACAATTGCAATTTTATTAACTGTACTTGCAGGATTCATATTTCATGTTCTATTTTACTAAATATCAAACAATTAAATTTGATTATCAATCAAACAATCTGATGATAATAATTGCACTTTTGTCCCTGGAACCCCTTGATGTTTTTACACCTGGGTAAATGGGTGTGAATAAGAACAAGGTGTTACCTACAAAATGCAACAATCCCCTCAATCAAAGGTAAATGTAGGTAACACCCATCCTGATCTGCGAAACTGACTAACAGGTGACGAGCATACTTTAACGACTGATTTCTCACCTAGATGAGTGATTAGCTCAACATCAGAGGGCCTATCTCTAGCACCCCAGGTGTTAGCATTTTCACAGTCAGTATTAGTTGAGTATAAAAGACATCTCTTTGTCACTCAAATCATTATAAGTCAAGTGACACTTCATATAACAACATAATCTTTTTCCAATGCCTTTATCTTCATCTGAGAGAAACTGTCTCTACAGAGAGAGGTTGAAGGCCAAGATTGGAAATGATGCCTACAAGGAGAGAGATGCTAAGAGGAAGCGTGATGCCAGGAAGAAGAATCCTGATGCAGTCAGAGCTTCAGAAAGGCAGACTAAATGGAAATACAAAGCCAAACAAACTGCCTTCTACTCCAGAGTGTCTTGAATCATACTGTGCTCCTTCAAGTTTCAGCCGTGCTAAACGTCGAGTAGAGAGAAATCTTCCAGAATCACCTAGAAAGCGTACCAAAATCATCCTGTCCTTGGCTGCTGAGGTCAATGTCAGCGTACAGAACAACAAGACAACATATACACATCCCACCAAGATTCCTGATGATACCAAACAGAGAGTCCGTGACTTTTACCAACGCCAGGATATCTGCTGGACGGCGCCAGGCCACAGAGACTCCATCCTTGTCACCCATGATGATGGCACCAAGGTGAAGGAGCATAAGAGATTCCTCATCACTACCCTGAAGGAGACCTATGCCATGTATGCCAAGGAGTGCCCAGAGGACAAGATCCATCTGTCATCCTTCAAAGCCTTGAGACCTCCATTTGTTCTGTGTACGGACAAAATGCCACATGATGTCTGTGTATGTGTGTACCATGAAAACGTGAATCTTCTGCTAACCAGCCTCAAGGACTATCCAGGGGTACCCATCAACCACAAGGAACTTCTCCAGCTTTTGACCTGTGACACATCAGTTGAGGAGTACATGTTTGGGGACTGTCCAGTCTGCAGTGACATCATCACCACTGACCACCTGTCCAGCTACTTGGATGAGCAGCAACTTTCAGATCCTGTTACCTGGTATCAGTGGGTCAAGACTGAGGATGGCACAGACAAGGTACAGAGATCTGGGACTGTCTTAGATGTCATCACCCTCCTGATTGAGAAACTGCCTGCCTTCAGACTTCACAGCTTTATAAAGAACCAGCAAGCTCAGTACTTCCAGATAACTCATCTCCCAGAACAAACCATGTGGTTCTCCAGATGGACTTTTCAGAGAACGCCACTCTGTTTCACCAGGACGAGACACAGAGTGGTCACTGGTCCCACACCCAAGCTGCACTATTCACTGCTGTTGCCTGGACCAAGGATGGCACCCGCTCCTTTGTTATCATCTTGGATTACTTGAGCCATGATAAATATGCAGCCGCCATATTTATAGAGACTGTGATTGACACTTTACAGCTAAAGCTTCCCTTTCTTATAAGGGAGCTAGACATCTTTTCTGATGGTGCTGCAATGCATTTCAAACAGAAATACATGTTTGCCTTCATGACCAGCTGCTTGAATCAGTGAACATTCGTGTGAACTGGCACTTTTTTTGGCACATCTCATGGCAGAGGTGCTGTAGATGGCGTTGGCGGCACAGTGAAGAGGACAGTCTACTGTGCCATCAAGTCTCGTACAGCCCATATTGAAAATGTCAAGGCCTATGCTGAGTGTGCTGCCAAGGTTAACTCAACCATCAGATATGTATCCGCTGAGGAGGTAAACCAGAAGTCACCTGCCCTCCACAACCTGTGGGATTCAGCTGCTCCAGTACCCGCCACCCAGAAGGTTCACTGTGTCAGAACTGTTGCTCCCGGCAGAATCTCCACATCTCCCTACTCCCAGAAGGATGGTGTTGAGTTTGATGTCCTCCCCCAGGCTTCTGCATCCACTTCCACCATTTCAGCTTCTAAATGGTATGCCTGCTGCAGACCAAACAGCTCCAAGTGGTCTATTGGACAAGCTCAAGAACCAGCTGATGCCGATGCCTGGAGGTTCAACTTCTTGAGGCAAGCCAGACGTTCTAACCGCTTCCATGTGGCAGATGACCAGGATACCATCTCTGCAAACTGCATCCTTTGTGAGATTGAGCCACCAGCACCAACCTCTTCTACCAGAACATCCATCCTTAAGCTTGATGCTAAGGACTGGAAAGTGATTCCAGGCCTTTTCAGAGAGCGCCGCTGAATATCTGACTTTATCTGAGCAATTCAGACTTAAAACCATGTGCAAATATGGTACAAAATGCAATAAACCTTACTTTGTACATATCCAAGATGTATATATGTAAAATATTATGTAATATAATCGTATTATATAGAAATAAATCTTAGAAAACTAAATCAATCTTGTCTTGTGCATCCGAGACTATTTTAGCTCAGTCCATCTGAGACTGACATTTTCTAAAACTCTTGCAATCAAGGCATCAAAAATCCTGTTTTTGCATAAACCTTATATTGGACATTTAAATAAACATCCTAATGATAGTAATGCCCTAGTTTTATTTTATAATTATTTTGGGAACAGCGCTTTCAAGAACTTTGAAAAGCATGAAATTTAGTCGTTAATTTTCTGTCCATCTGGGACAGTGCACTGCAAAGGTTGTATCTTAAAAACTGTCAAATCCTTTATGTTCAAATTTTAATATGTTAAAGTGGGTAATTAGACCTTTCTTTTGACATATTACATAAGTTTATAGACCCACTGGTTGAAAAAATACACCCTCTTAAACAGTAAGTGGTCCATCCAAGACGCATTTGGCCATCCCCTTTAGTAGCTCAAAAGTAACCAAAATCAAGAGCTATGAATTACTTTTTCAAATTAATCTTAATCAATGATCAAATAAAAAATGCCACAAATTTGCGTTTGCCAGGACGTGTTTGCAAAGTCTTCGCTGGATTTATCTATTGTGTGCAATGCGAAAATAATTTCTCTCACTTTCATGTTCGATATGCTTCACAAAATGTTTTCCACTTAACGTATGTTTTGAAACGCTTAAAAACAAGGACCATCTTAAAATGATCTTATTTTCAAGAAATATTTATAATGATGTACGAATTCTACGAGAGGTGGAATTTAGAGGTCTGCTATTCAGATTATTAACACGGCAGCCTGGTTAGGTCTGTCTACTTCTCGTTATCTCTTCTTTATCATTATAGGCCACATTTTAGTTTTGATTGGTCAGTTGGCTGAATAAATGGCTTGATTGCAAGTTGGGCAAAGCAGACGGGAATTGATTTAAGGTAAGCTAATTATGCCAAGGCGATGGAGGCTGTCCAACCTCGCGGGTAATTAGGGGACTTCAAATCAGTTTTCTTCCCGGAAGCATTTCAAATGACCTCATTAGGTATGTGTCATAGAAAAGGTAATAAGCAAGCAGCTCTGTCTGCCTCATAGTGGCAGTTACTTTTATTGCGCTTAAAATAATCACGATTAATCGATCGCGACAGCCGTATTGGGCAATTCCACGGTAACGGAATTACGATAAAGAGTAATTTTCATGTCATTTTTAGCTGCCATCTATTACTCTAATGGAGTAGCTACTTGCCAGTGCTTTTATCAGTTCCACTGGCATGCCTACTGAGCTGTATAACACAAAGTTTGGGGTAATCTATTTTGTAGAAGGCTATACGAATTTGAAAGTGTCGGTAACGGAATTACGGCAGAAAAAATGCCATTATTTTTGCCATAACTTTGACAGGCATTTGCCTGAAATCTGGCAATGATGGACAGTAGGTTTAAGCTTAAGTTGGTGGCTTAGGATGTTGACCAGGCCATGGTAAGTTTATATTGACTGGTATATTCACAGATATTTTGTAGGATGCCATTTATGAGAAAGAGACATGGGTAACGGAATTACAAAATGGTAACGGAATTACATTTTCTGAGAATCTACTAAATTTATTATACTCAAAACAACAAAGCAATTGAAAATTGGTATCATAAATGATGTTTGTGTTGCTGACCTCCTGTTGAACCAAAATTTTGATTTACAAGTCTGGGCAAAAGGAAGGCAATACATGATATTGATGAGAATAACTAATTTTTCTGAGGAACAGTATATATACACATACATATATATATATGTATACACATACATACATATATAATATATATATATATATATATATATATATATATATATATATATATATATATATGCTTAAATAAAAAAATGCAGTATGGGATACCGCTCAATGCGCTTTACATAATTAAATTGACAGCTGAGGCAACCTAGGAAGCATCTCGGATTAGGTGAGTCTTATGTAACAGGTGAGATGAATGTATATCAACCATCTTGAAGACTATTTTAATTTGCAAAACTAATATCAAAACTTAAAATATCAGTTTTATTCAGAAATGAAAAAGCAAGAAACTTACCTGCTGTTGGAGGATTGCTGGCTTTCGATATTGAGCATGAACGAATGTCAGACATGGGATGTGTTGTAAAGGTTTGGTCCTTACAGCCCCTCCCCTTTCTAATTCTTTCACCTCCACCGTCATGGGCCACAGGTGGAACCCATTAGGCTGGAGGTGTTAGCAGAGTATATATGTTTCTGCTACATTTTTTCTTTCTTTTCTCCTAGTTTGTTTGCTCCTCCCTGTTATTTTTAAACCTGCTGTTTTTGGATTTTGTTTTAATTAAATTTAGTTTCTTTACCCCGGTCTTGGCATTTGAGTTTCTCCTTTTTTTCTTGGCCCATGGTCTAAGTGCCGCCGGATTGCTTTTGGCATCCGGCGGGAATTATACCATGACATGTATTCTGAGCAAAGACTATCAACGTTTTTTCACACCTAGACTCAACAAGCTTCACTGAGTAACTGACCGCAAGGGCCACAAGCCATGCTTTCCCAATCTGAAACCCCTTATAACATTCACACATTATGCTTGTTATACAAAGAGATGCTGTCTTAGTAAAGCACAGTTCCAGGAGGAACAGGATGCGGGTAAAAGTGATGGTGAAGAAGACCCCATACATTCATTCATACCCTTCCCCAGCAGATGCTACTCCTTAACCAAACTATACTATAAATTCCTGCTAATCCTTGAATGAATAGTTATGGAAACTTAACTCACAGGACGAAACACTCAACTATAGATGTCCAAAACAATTAACCACTATGCTCCATAAAGTCCTCATGCCACCTTGTGCCATCTTCGGTTTTTCACTGGCTTTCAGAATAATTCTGTAATTCCGTAACTGGTTTAATTCCGTTACCATGTAATTCCGTTACCACAAATTTTCCAGGATTACAGCTAAGTATTAAAGAGGTTAATGTCTGAAATTCAGTATAGACATAAGAAGGAAGAGAATTCTTAGTAACAATAAAATTAATGCAGAAGATGATGAAGAGAACTATACTGCAATTTCAGTAACGGAATTATGTTGAAAAATGACAAATTTCACAATGAGCCACTGGAATTGTGTGTTTCAATTTCCTGCAATGACTTACAGTCTCAAACAATTTGGCTACCAATGCATGGAAATGCAGTAAAACCAGGAAATGGTTAAATATCTCTTAGAATTTGTCAGCTTTGGAAAAAATAACATTTGATCCTTGTCCTGGAGCTAAAAACTTTACAAAATTCAAATCTAAATTTTGAGAAGACCGTCAAAGATATTTTAAAATGGTTTTCAGTGTCAGTTTTGGTAATGAGTCATCTACATGAAAACCTATATATTTCTAATATAAAACACTTTTTAAAAATTGCTGTTTTAGCAACTCTCATGTGGAATTGCCCTATTGTATACATTCCTTTAAGGACTTGGTCTGAAATTTTGGGTTTTAATGAATTTTGAGAGAATATCTGGGATATGAAGGCAAAAATGTCAATGTGGTTTAACCGTAAAAACTTAGTACCAAGTACTTTAACTTGCTTAAAAATGTTACATTTTTAATCAAACACCTTATCAACTACTTTGGCATAATCTTACATTTGAACCATTTAATAGTTAATAAAAGTAATGGAGCACCATTGTTCTCAATATTATTACTAATTTGGGGAAGTCAGGTCACCAAGTCAACTTCCTGAAGTGTCAACATGGTGTCATCGCCATTCAAGGAGCCATGTTGTTAATAATTCTGTGCAACATATCATGTGACAGGAAATGAAAGTACAAAGAAGGACTCCCTGATGAGCCTAACTGCTGCGGGCCAATGTTAGCAACTCTCTTTAAAAAATGAGATAATTTGACATTTTTAGGACCTGGTCAGGTGTGCCTAGGTTTACATGTCAAATGGTATGACCTCAGAAAAACATTGATCATTCATGATAACTACAAAAATGAGTATTTACTTTAAAAATTACGTTTGAAATGTTCCCAACAAGGGCATGTGCTTATACAGGTGTCCATGATAATGCCTGTCAAATTTGCTTTTAAAATGAAATGTCAAATGGCGTAACCGGATAAACCATTTGACGTCTATTGCAAGCCTTTCTGTTAGAGGCCAATTTTGTCAAATATCGGCAGTTTATTCTGCTAATTAAAGATGCAATATGACCTAACTAAATATTTTCATGTGTCTAGTGTTATATTTTTTGAAAAAGTAATGATTTATCCGCTCTATTTATCAAGTTTATTATCAATGGCCTGTAAGATTAGGTTTTTTGAAATTTTTTGTTTTAAATTCCATATTTGTGCTCTATTCACTTACAATGTTAAGCACTATATAATGTAATATATGTATGTAATTTCATATCGTATCAGAATTGAGGGTGTGAAAGTTGACCGCAACTGTTGAAAGTACCTTCAGAGACCAAGAACTCCAGTAATTCACAGGAGCAATGTTACAAAGATTAAAATTTACAACTGTTAAATACAATTCATTATATTCCTGCAATTACATAATTAATACAATATGAAAGAGCCTTTTTTCAATTATTAGATGCCACTTTCAAGCAAAGAAAAGGTGGCTTGTCACAGGGCACGAGTGAATGCAGATCCTGATGCAAGGGCCAATTACCATGCAAAAAGAATGGTAGTTTTCACACAAGCACCTGCATGCAAGCACAAGCACGCATGCACACACACACATATGCACACACACGCACGCATGCAACTTTTTTTTCCTGTAAAATACTGAAAGAATGTCAGGTTAAAGTCAGAGTAATGTAGTGATTTAGTAACAATAATTTATAAAAATAATAATTAATAACTTAATTTCTTCTCCTCCTATCTCCTCCAATTTTTGTTTTGTTATGTCTACTATAATACAGGAATTAGTACAGTTTAGTATGTGATTGGCTAATGATTGAAAACACGTTTTTGTCGAAGATATTCATTTGAAAAGTCACAAATTTTGCATTGATCAATTGGATAATATCGAGAAAAAAACAATTCATTATGTAATTTCAAGAGTGCATATGTTACGCTTTGACATTTGGATGGATGGAAAGTTTTCAAGCGATGACAAGCAACCTGTCACAAATGTTCCATCATAGTAGCAAGCCAATAGTGATGGATAAACTTCAGTTTATACAGTATGCACAGCTTCTCGCACGTGGCATGGCATATGCCGACTATTTTATCGAGTGGAGTTAAATTTGGACGGGTGAACATCTCGTAGCCAATCTTTTTGTCGTATATAGTAGCCTAATTTATTCAAATAACTCATCGAACCGGTATCAGAATCCACGTTGGATGTTTATAGATATTAAAATTTATAGACATTTAGACTAACTTGAACTCTAACTGTATCAAGTTGATTCATTCTGTGATTGTCTTCAAACATTCCAGTGTTAATAACATAAGAGTGAATTCAATTTGACAGAATTATTTCAAGTGTTCAGTGGTGTGGTGTAGTGTGGTGATGGTGCTTTTAGCAGGTTTACAAAATAACATTTGTAGCATTACCAGGTAGATAATATTTCAGTACTAGCAAGTAACCATTGAAACATAACATGCATCAGTAAAACTACTATAAAATTGTATTTATCGACACTAAAATAAAAAATCTGAGGCAATTATTCAAGAAAATATATTTTAATCTTCATAAAAATCTGACAATAATGCAAGTGAGTCATGTGAATTGTACTTTTGGACTAGGGCTGTTTGAATAAATTTCAGGGGTCGAGTATTATTCGAATATGAAAAACCAATTAATATTCAAAAGCTAAATTAAGTATGTGAGTGTGTGTGTGTGGTTTTTGGGCAGGGCCGAGCAGCGGCCAAGTCCCTGTAAATGCGATTGTCGGTGAGTGAGTGAGTGACTGACTGACTGATCAAGTTCAACGATTGGCTGGCCGGCGGGGAATAAGTTCAGCGATTGATTGGCCGGATGGGAAGCACTTCAGCGATTGGCTGGCTGGCTGTTCAGCGATTGGTTGGCCGGTGGGGATGAACTTCAACGAATGGTTGGCCGACGATTGGCTGGCTGGCTGGCCGGGCGTCGACTTCACTCATATTTACTGGTCTGTGTATTTGCATTATAAATACATTGGTCTTGGAATTTTGGCTTTGAGACATTGCAACAGAAACTGAATACTTTGCTGTTGTTGGATCTTGGATTTGAGAGTTTGCTGCAGAAACGGAAATTGAAAAGTGGAATTGAACGCGCCACACTCATTTATGCGTGTAATGGACTATTTACGTACACGGTGGAAGTGGCGCCGGCACTATTATGTTTCAGTATTTTCAAGAATACCAGAAGAATTCATGAGTTAGTTCGCTTGGACAGAAGCAGTTGTGGAGGCCGCTTTGATTGTATCTATGAAAGCGACTGTAACCGACACCAATGAAAACAATACATTTAAGAAAATATTAAGTTTAAAAGATCAGGCAAAACTGGATTGGACACCCCGTCATTGAAGTAGCTACTTCTCCACTACGTTGTTGCACCCACTACGCCAACGTAACACGACCAGTACTTGAATCCAGTCTAGCAAAAGACTGCAATAATCAGGCAAATGTACGGTTAAATTAAAACACATTTTGTATATATGAAATGTTCACAATGTGCAATTTTTGACGCCAATGAATGTTTCTTGGTGATATTGGTCGCCATTTTACGAAAATTAATGCGTGTTGTAGCCATTTTCTACACATATAATTTAAGATAATTTAAATCAATATTCTGTCTGAGATGTTTGGGTTTGAAGTATTTTCTGTTCCGTGATGTAATGTGGAATGAAGGTTTGGCCAGTGACTAATGACGCGATAGAATGGTGTTTTCTCATTGGCTGCTGTGTGTATAGTATTAATACATCGTGAGCCCGCGAAACGGCAGAAGCCACTGGATCTTGATGCAACACGGTCTTTTGACCAGCGCACTAATTTTGGTTAGTTTACTCAGAAAAGTCGAAAGTCTATTATTTTTCTATTTTGTATGATTTCAGTTTTGTAATAAAGATACTAAAGAAGAATTTAGCTTCAAGACTTTTGCTTTCCAATGCCAGTGTGTTGCGTGCAAAAACTTTGAGGTCCGGAGCTAGTGAGGCAGCCAGCTGCTGCACCCACATCAAAGTCAAAAGAGCAGCCATTTCTCTCGGGAGCTAACCTGCTGTTCAGATGGCGGACCTGCGAGTTTGGTGGGAAAGAGAGTTTGGAGTTCGAGTTGAAGCCCCGAGAATACCCGAGAAAAACTTGCGGAATGGAGATTTCCCTGGATCAGGTCTGATATTGTTTATTGACTCTTTTAGCCTTTTGGCGACGTTGGCGCAGACCATTGTCTGAAAGTGAAAGTGAAAGTAAATATTCACTGGATGTTCTGCTATGAAAGCCATTGGGTTTTAATGGAATAAATTCGGCACATGTAGAAACTCTTTTCACAACGGATTAGACGCATTAGAAGTGGCCAGAACAACCTGAACAGTGTACTTACCTGACAGAAAATGATGTTGAGGTGAAGACGTCCGCTGCGGTGTCATGCACAACTCCAGACGAGGGCACTGATCCATTTAACCAGCTTGTGCAGTATTACTCGAGTTAGCATAAGCAGAAAAAGGCAACAGCTTGGATTCTGCACCTAAAAGAAATGCTGCGACACCTTAGTAAGAAAAGAAAAGAGTTTGAACGGACCATAAAGCAATCTGAAAAAGATCCAGAAAAACACAGATCCATGATTGAACAGCAGATGGGGATGTGTAAGAATAACCTGAAAAAGAGAATACTTACCTTTGAAGACCTATCCAGAGCAGAAATGGAACTGATCAAATACAGCCAGAGACAGACCTATACTGAAGAGATGAAAGCTCTGCAGACAGGAAACACTGGCGTAAAAAGGACCAGTTCAGTTTTTAATCTGGATCCATTCTTGCAGGAGGGTGTGTTAAGGGTTGGGGGGCGTTTGAACAGATCAGAGATGCCTGAGGAGACCAAGCATCCTGCTATTCTGCATAAACATCACAGAATAGCCCGCCTCATCCTCCACGACATCCTCCAAGAGACTGGACATGGAGGACGGAATCATGTCTTAGCCAGACTACGACAACGGTATTGGATACCAAGAGCCAATGCAGCAGTAAGAAGAGTGATATCAGAGTGCAACCTCTGTAGAAGACTGCATGCAAAGGCAGGAGAGCAGAAAATGGCAGATTTTTCCTGCAAGGCCGTCTACTCCCCGACAAACCACCCTTTACTAACACGGGTGTAGATTACTTCGGTCCATTTGAGGTCAGAAGAGGACGGGCCAGAGTCAGGCGTTATGGAGTTCTATTCACATGCTTAACTGTCAGAGCAGTGCATATTGAAGTAGCCCATTCCCTTGACACGGATTCATGCATTAATGCCCTACAGCATTTTCAAGCAAGAAGAGGACAAGTGTCAATCATTCGCTCCGACAACGGTACAAATTTTGTTGGCGCTGAACGAGAGCTGCAAGAGGCATGAGCAGAGCCGGACCAGTCTCGTATCAATGAAGCAATGATGAGAAAGGGGGTGCAATGGATTTTCAACCCGCCTGCCGTATCCCACCATGGCGGAATTTGGGAGCGTCAAATCCGCACGGTAAGAAAAGTGCTGAGCTCTGTTGTGAGGCAACAGCAATTGGAAGATGAAGGGCTACAGACTCTCCTTTGCGAAGTTGAGAGCATCATCAATGGAAGACCCTTAACCATGAACACAGACCACCCGAGTGACCTCGAGCCACTAACGCCGAAATCACTTACTCCTACTGAAAGCACAGCCCTGCTTTCCGCCAGGCGTGTTTACCAAAGATGACGTCTATGCCCGCCATCGCTGGAGGCAAATCCAATATCTGGCGGATCTGTTCTGGCGAAGGTGGACTCTTGAATACCTACCTCTGTTGCAAGACCGTCAAAAATGGCTCAGTCTGAAGAGAAGTTTCAGGGTTGGAGATGTCGTCCTCATTGCTGACTCGTCCCTCCCACGAAACGTCTGGACGTTGGGCAGAATCACCAAAGTGATGCCAGACTCTAAAGGGGTCGTTTGAAGCGCTGAGGTCCAGACGAAGATCAGCGTCATCCAGAGACCCATAACAAAACTGTGTTTATTGCAAGGAGAAGAATGAAGAGTGAACAGAAAGACTTATAAATTATAATTACCTGTCGAATAGACTGTAAATACTTACCTGTGAAGAGAGAAGCAGACTCTAGTTAAAGAAAAAAGATTTGAGAAATGTTAGAAAAGACGTAAATGGCTCCAAGTTAAGTAAAGTTGGTAATTGATATGCTAAGGCTTAGGGGTTGGGATATGTTGTAGCCATTTTCTACACATATAATTTAAGATAATTTGAATCAATATTCTGTTTGAGATGTTTGGGTTTGAAGTATTTTCTGTTCCGTGTTGTAATGTGGAATGAAGGTTTGGCCAGTGACTAATAACGCAGTAGAATGGTGTTTTCTCGTTGGCTGCTGTGTGTATAGTATAAATACACCGTAAGCCCGCGAAACGGCAGAAGACACTGGACCTTGATGCGGCACGGTCTTTTGACCAGCGCACTAATTTCGGTTAGTTTACTAAGAAAAGTCGAAAGTCTATTATTTTTCTATTTTATATGATTTCAGTTTTGTAATAAAGATACTAAAAGAAGAATTTAGCTTCAAGACCTTTGCTTTCCGATGCCAGTGTGTTGCGTGCAAAAACTTTGAGGTCCGAAGCTGGTGAGGCAGCCAGCTGCTGCACCCACAAATGCGTATTTTCTTCTAATGGACAGCAAAAGGTGGATTAAATATTCATAT
Organism: Gymnothorax javanicus; assembly: GCA_029692085.1. Lineage (NCBI taxonomy): Eukaryota > Metazoa > Chordata > Actinopteri > Anguilliformes > Muraenidae > Gymnothorax > Gymnothorax javanicus. The sequence continues at coordinate 154,347,109 of CM056193.1, read as the reverse complement.
AGCGGATGCATATGATGTGCTTGCCCTAGCTAGCATCCCGGTCTTTTAAAAAGTTCCATTCAATTTTGTTGCATTACGAGCTCAATCTGACCATTATTAGGCTAATCTTCTTTCACGCTAGATTGGTTTGGTTTGTTTCAGTCCTCCATGCTTGTTTTCTCTGGTACCGGTTGCGAGATACCACAGAGATAGAGGAATGTCACACATCGTACCAATCTAGCGTTGAAGAATCTTAACAATGGTCGGAATGTGTTTTTAATTTCCCTATTCAATCTCGCAACCGATACGACTGTTAATAAGCATGAAGGACAGTATCGGTTGCGAGGTTGAACAGGGGAATTAAAATGCATTCCGACCATTGTTAAGATTCTTTCACGATAGATTGGTACGATGTGTTACATTCCTCCGTATCCCTTTTGAATTTCGTTGCCGGTAGGTACCAGGATTATTACTTTAATCTTCCTATTGAATCTCGCAACCGATACGAGAGAAGACGGGTACAATTGATACAGTCGGCAACAAAGGGAACGCCCACAGAAGTAGAGCCGAGGGGGGAAACAAACCGGTCCCTGCCATAATGCCGAAGAGTTGCTGTGTGCCCTTTTGCACCGCAAATTAAAAAAAAAAAAATCACCAATAAAAGTTTTGCATTTTACCAAATAATAAAATGGAACCACAAAGGAGGACAAAATGGCTTTAAGCTGCCAGAAGAGATGACGAGTTTGGTAGATTATGGCGGGACCCCACAACAGAACGTGTATGTCTGCAGGCCGCTGAGTCGGATCATTCACCCAGTCTTTTAAAACGTATGGACAACAATCCAACCCCAGTATATTTAATTTTTTAATATATCGATCCTTGTCAGCAGGCAATAGCGACTCAAAGTACGTCATGATAACTTCTTAGCGTTAGCAAGACAAGTTTAAATTCCGCGTTTTTACAGTAGGCTACAGCGGACGGGGGAAGGATTGCTTTCCCCCTCGGCTCTAACCAGATGTGACGTTTGTGGGCGTTCCCGTTGTTGCTGACTGTATCTATGAAGGGACTTGGGATACACTATCATCAGAGGTGTATAGTAAAGAAGTACATGCACTTCGTTACAGTGCTTAAATAGTTTGAGGATTTATACTTTGAGTTTTTTTTTTTTTTTTTTTTTTAAACCTGGACTTCTACTGTACTACATTTAAAAGATAAAAAGTATACTTTCACTTCGTTACTTTGACACTGGCCACTTTTTTACTCGTTACAAATTAAAATTCATCATTTAAGGATTATCTGGATTTGGCGTGTTTGAGAAGAACAACGATGCTCGGCGGGGTATCTTTGTGCAGATGTGTCCGCCAGCGGACATGGAGCTGCAAATTTATGTGCGCAGTTACAATATTCTACCACTAGATGGCACTCTCGGATCAGTTTTTGAATATTCACAAACAAGCTGAGTTCGAACCACTGATCTGTATAGAATAACACGGTTAGTCGATCGACGAACACGTACAAATAGGTAGGATCATAGACAGTAAAAGAAGTGGACGGTGGGATGACGCTGTTCTCAACGGGAGAGCGACGAAGCTCAATAGGAGTGATCTGATATATACAATACGGCACATGGCAAGGCGGATATGCTTGCCGATAATGACGGCTCAACGGTCAAAATGTTGACGAGTGAACCTCCGCTCATATCCCAGCGCGGTTGAACACTAGCTAATATATTGGCGATTTATAGCGTTTAGTTCCAGGACATTAACTCCGGCTTTGACTCGAAGGTAGCGTTTATTTGAATTTTGCAGTATTTTCATATTCATATCTGTGTATCCACGATGGTATTCGACTGCGAAGCTGCGCAGTGCTCATCGCAATTCGTCATGCATGCATTGACTTGGCGAAGCTGGTCTTATTATCGGAAGTGCGGATGTCGACAAAAAATCCCCTTCCTTCATCTCATCTCCCGATTTACGACAGTTTTGCGCTATATCAGATCGCTCCTATTGAACGAGTTTTCAGTTGAGCACCACGCCTACTGCGCAGGCTCGAAGTCAGCTCGCTGACGTAAACCAACGTCCTGAGAAGCGGTAACTCGTCTGGTAGATGTACCCTACGCATAATTCCCAGCGAGCAAGCGATTGCGTCTGAATGTATAGTCTGATTCCGTTCGATCTTATTATCCTATGTTTTGCGAATTATTACTTCATAGGTAGCCTACTTCACTTCGTTAGCGATGTGGCTCAATCGTCTACTGTCTATGATTCGTCTATGGGCTTCTGGTCGAAACAGTACAGTTATTTACCTCCTGTGCGACAGAAAGTCGCCGGCATTTCACGTCACTTTTAGCCTAGCCTGGTGCCATCGGCTAAAAATGCTTATTATTAGACCATAACGCTACATACGAAGTAAAGACGTCTGCTACAAAATGTAGTTTCTCTGTAGAAAATATTGTCGCTGACATGAAGGCTCATAATGTTTTTAGTGTAAAGTTATTTGATGTCAAAAGTCAGACAAAATGAATGGGGGTGAATGGAGAAGCTACAGCTAGGTGATCATCTGCTATCTTCCAGAGCGTTCAATTTAGCTTCAACTTCCGGGTGTAGTCCTACCCCCTTGGGTAGGATAGGGGAACAGATTGGAAAATTAATTCCGTGGATCGTTCGTGCTTGTCAATTGACTTATCGTGACGTTCAAGATGGCGGCGACGGGAAACTACCTCAAGGTACTGTTTGCATAAACAATCTATTTTAATAAACTACCTGTGCATTTTCAAAGTTCTGAGTGCCTCATTTTAAATGTCAGGGCCCTCGGAATTCTCCCAATGAAGTGTGGAGCTACTTGGAGCCTTGTTAATGATGTAAAAATAGTGTTTTCTTTGCATGGCAACGCCATGCCCCATTCACTACCATTGTAAGCCTGTTGGGAGCTTTGGCTAAAAAGCCCTGTATTTTGAAATGTTGGGTGCGTACGGAGGTGGGGTATTCGACAAAAGTTAGTACTCGTTATCAAGTTTAAATACACCCCAAATCAATTTCACACCGGAGTTCCCCTTTAAATGGTTTTTCTGATAAATATGTAGTATATAGTAAAAATGGCTTGAACACACCACCGTTAACTGATCTTATCACAATTACAGGTGATCCTGAAAGTGTTATTGTATCCTAACAAATTAACATATACAATATATTAACAATCTATATTTGTCTAATCTTAAAGGGACAAATGTGTTTCAGGTGTATTGTAGTTAGGATCCAGAATGATCCGGAAGGCCAATGTCTCGTCAATCATGTACATATACTCTAAGACTCTTAATTTGGATAAGAATCTATAAGAAGCATTCCATGTTTATTATTTAGTGACCTATTTTGACACCCAAAGGAGATGGTAATAATTTCTAAATACAGGGATGGTTCCAATTTTCGCAATCTGGATCCATGTTACCGGTCTCACAATTTAATGACACTCGCACATTATTTAGCCAACTATAGAGGCAACTTCTGTGAAAATATCTTAGTTGTGTTTTCATGGGAACCTGGTTGTTTTTCAAGATTAACTTTACCTTTTGCATCCGTTTTGGTCAAGACAGATGCATTTTTCAATGGAAAATTGTCTGAAACTTCTTCAGTTTTTCACACATATACTTATGTTTGGTATCAAAATGTCCGTCATGTTGTTGTGTCGCCATTAAAAATAAGGTTTTTCAGAACAATCATTTATGGGTTTAAATATGGACTTTTCGAGGCCTTGCCCCACAAAAATCTTGAAATCACTAAATAGGTCACAGTTCACTTACTGTATGCAAATTTCACATTTAAAATCTATTTTCTGGACAGTCCCACAAGTAGGTACATATAACCAGAAGATGGTTCAAGATTGGGCTGTGGGCAAATTTGCCTATACCCTGCAAAACCTCCTTTGATGACTTTGCATCTTAATTTTTATCTGATTTGTTTTTTTTTTTTATATTAAGAGTCAAAAAAGTAATTAATCATGGATCGTGGAATACAGAAAAAGCTCACAATTTAGTTTTATACTTGATAATGAGAAATTGGGAAGCTACTGCTACTGAATATTTGGGAGCTGGTCATAATGTTTGCTTTTTCCCAACTAAAGCAGTTTTATTTGTTGCTCTTGCTTTTTTGTTCTTTCCAGCTCTGTGGCGTCCAGAATGCTGTTGACGAGAACCCATCTTTTCAGTACCATTTTACACTTCTTATGATAGGATGTTTGTTGGTGCAAGGTTGCATGAAATTGCCTTATTATGTTTTTTTTTGGGGACAGTGCATCACATTGAATCACAGACAGCAAAATTTCCCCTTAAAGATTCTGAGCTATTGCTGTCCATGTTATCGTCCAAGTAGGGAAAGTGGCGTCTTTACTGTCTGTATTGTATTTCTGGAAGTAGACCAGGGAACAATCTATTGCTGGCTCCTGTGCCAGTCTCAGGATGGAGCTGTAATTATGTGCTGTGAGTGATTTGCTTGTGTAGAATGCACTTTGAGCAGTTGGGCATGGAGGCCAACATTTCCACCGCTGCCTCCAGATTTGAATGGATAACAGGAAAGGCTTGCTTTGAGCTGTCAGTCTCTGCTTCAGAGCCGTGCCACAGGTACTTGGCCAGTCCTATCATCAGAACTGGATAGCAGTAATTGGCATGTGCTTGTTGATGTCATTAATTAATTCCACTGTTACACTTTATAAGCTTTAGTTTGATACTCAAACAAAGCAGTTTTATTGAACTTAACTTGTTTTTTTTTTTTTTTTTTTTGCCAGAAAAAGCATTGTGAAACAAATTAATTAAAATGTATATACAGTAAACTAATAGGACATCTTTTCAGTCTTTACAGAGTATAAATTCCCTGGAGAGCTTGCCGATACTGAACTTATTGATATCAAATAGCCTGTCAAAAGCCTGATCGATTCTAAAAGCTCCAAGCTAGTCTGTAACTACTCCAATGAAGCACACAGCGTCTGTTAATGCTTGTGCTAATTGTCAGTAAAATGAAGGAAATGTTGATTGGACATTTGCTGGGGGAGTTAATGGGGCAGTTGTTTTCCCCTGTCAGAAGCAGTTACATGAAATTAGCAGATACCCAATTTTCTACCCATAAAGGTGAAAGGACTTTGTAGCCCAGGAATCTACCGAAAAGCACAATAAAGGTATAAAAAACACTTTTCTTGCAAAAAGATGTCATAGTGGCATTTAGATTCATTTCATAACTTTTCCCACCTTGTCCTCTCAACTTCCTCCCACTCAGTCTGGTTTTTCTGTCTGATTTTCCTCCTGAAAATGTTTGAATGTGCTGGTATACAAATCTGTTGTTGAACACTTCATTGATCTTTATCTACAACCCCAATTCCGAAATAGTTGGGACAAAGTGTAAATTGTGAATAAAATCAAAACGCAATGACTTTCAAATCGCACTAGCCAGTATTTTACTCACAATAGAACAGAGATAACATAGCAAATGTTGAAACTGAGAAATTTTACAATTTTATCCACAAAATGAGCTAATTTCAAATTTGATGGCTGCTACAGGTCTCAAAAAAGTTGGGACAGGAGCCTTTTTACTGTGGTGTAGCATCCCCTCTCCATTTTAACGTCTGGGCATTGAGGAGACAAGTTTCTTGAGTTTAGCCATTGGAATTTGATCCCAATCTTGTTTAATACAGGCTTCCAGCTGCTGGAGAGTTTTAGGTCTCCTTTGACGGACTTTTTGTTTAATTATATGCCAAATGTTCTCAATCGGTGAAAGATCAGGACTGCAGGCAGTCCAGTTCAGCACACGGACTCTTCTACTTTGAAGCCATGCTGTTGTAATAGCTGCAGTATGTGGTTTTGCATTGTCCTGCTGAAACACACAAGGCCTTCCCTGGAATAGATGTCGTCTGGAGGGGAACACATGTTGCTCTAATACCTTTATATACCTTTCAGCATTCATGGTACTTTTTAAAACATGCAAGTGTCCCACATCACATGCACTAATGCATCCCCATACCATTAGAGATGCTGGCTTTTGAACTGAACGCTGATAACAGGAGGGGTGGTCTTTCTCCTCTTTAGTAAACTTAATTACTTGCTAAATGTTCTTTCACCTGATTCTCTTATATATTAATTGCTTTTTCAGCCCTTTTTTTGCCTGTGTCTCAACTTTTTTGAGACCTGTTGCAGCCAGAAAATTTAAAAATATGCTCATTTTGTGGAAAAAATGTAAAATGTCTCAGTTTCAACATTTTAAATGTTATCTGTGTTCTATTGTAAATAACATATTGGCTCATGTGATCTGAAAGTCATTGCATTTTGATTTTATTCACAATTTACACTTCGTCCCAACTATTTCAGAATTGGGGTTGTAAATTGCTAAAGCATTTGAGCAATTTTTTTTTTTTAACTTTGCATAGAACTACAGCATTTCTTGAGAGCCAAGAGTGGCCCAATCAAAAAACTTGATTCTTTTTCTGCAAACCTATGATCTGATCCAGAGCAAAATGCTCCCCTGTGTAAGATACTCGACAGACACCTGACGTGTTTGGAAGTGAACACTTTTACTTCAGATTGCGCACACAACACACAGAGTACAGGATGTGCCTACGGGAGCTCATGCAGAACAAAATTGATTCGTGTTTGCATTGATCACAATACATTACATCTCCCCTTTTTAGCTGAATAGACAGTCCAACCAAAGTGCATTGCCTTTAACCCACACAAAAATACAACTTCAACTTAATAACATTCAGTGCAACTTAAATCACAACTGTGGCTTAACTTGGAAGGAGAGGTCACCAGTACTTCACTTCCTGCAGGTGTCTTTACCACACCTGTCCCTACCTACAGATTCAGTCTGTTAGGGGGGTGTACTTTTCTGCCCCTTCTTGTAATGTACTGTTCAGCTGTCTGAGCAGCAGGAGGATTGGCAGGTTCTTCCAATGATAAGCGAGGTGGGTCTTGAGCAGCAGGAGAAGGTGACTCCTTTTCAGCTGGAGGACTTGTTGATTCATCCCAAGGCTCCTGACGGACCCAGAGTCGTGACCGGTTTGCCTCTGGAGTGCTTGTGCGCAGGTGTTGACTGTTCTTGGCGATATTTTTTGTCACCACAGTCTACTATGTATGAACGTGGCGCATGATGTGGTTCCACCACAACTCCAGGGGACCACCGGTGGTTGCCTGGATGCGGCTGCACTCGGACCTCGTCTCCTGGTTTCAGGGCAACACGAGGGTTACCTGCTCTCTTTTTCTCATGATAGAACTTTTGCATGTCCTTACTTTTGTCTAGCAGGCGTTTGACCTTAAGGGGGTCGTGGGCAGTTGGTGTAAGCAACACACGGGCTGTAGGCAGCTTGTTGCGAGGCCTTCTGCCCATAAGCAGCTGAGCTGGTGACAGACCTACTGACTCAAGCGGCGTTGTTCTGTAATCCAGCAGCGCAAGGTGTTTGTCGGAAAATTTGCGCCAAAGCCGCTTCACAGTTTGCACTGCACGCTCTGCTTCACCGTTAGAGTGCGGTGTGTGAGGTGAGGACGTCTTGTGTGCTATTCCATAGCTCTCACAGAAGACCTTGAATTCCTCAGACGAGTACTGTGGGCCATTGTCTGTCCTGAGGGAGACTGGAATACCGTGCCTGCTGATCTGTGCTTTCAGCATTTGTATTGTGGTGCCACTGCTCTGGTCTTTGAGTTCATCTACTTCGATAAACTTTGAATAGTAGTCAACTAATATGACATAGTGTTTACCTTCAAACTCGAACAGGGTCATTCCATGCCAAATCACCTAATTTTCAGGAAAGTCCCCAGGTGACCCTCTTAGATTTTGCTGAAACTCCATGAAAATGTTCATATATGCAAATAACGAACACACAGAAAATTTCAGGGCAAAAGTCCAAGCCGTTTTGAAATTATGGCTGTCCGAAGACCCCCCCTCTTTCGCCGTCGCGCGCTGCATCGCGGATTTTTTTCATTTTCAAATGATCATATTTTTGGATTTGAAAAAGCTACAAAGCTGAAAATTGCTACCTGGGGTAATTTGCACACAAGCTTTCAGAATCTGCAATCAAAAACAGTGTATCTTGCTTCCTTTTTGAAGATATGGGCACCTGAAAATGAAAGTTTTTCTAGCGGAAATTATTTTTTGCGATTTTTAGGCTTACCTGGTGCCCGAACCATTGATCTGAGGATACCCAAATTGCTGATACATAATCTCTACATACAGCTAAATAACTCCCTGCAAGCATAGACTTATAAAACAATCAGTAAAGGTATGGCTAGGGTCCAAAGTCGACTTTCACAAAAAATCTCAAAAATCACCCCTTTTCGGGGGTCGGTTGACCTTGTGAACAGTTACTCAGGGTAATGAAATTTTCACCACAGAATTATATGTATCTGTCCTTTATATGTACCAAATTTCATTGATGTGACTTAACTCCTTCATAGTTAGGCAGTGTTTCAAAGAAACCCACTAATTTGATCAAATTATGCTACTTTGACGGTATAGAACAACATCCTCGAGCTCTGGTAAATTGACAATTACAATAATTTGTAAAAGCAAATTGAAGCAAACCTATGTGAAATACGTTTCTTGTGCATTTTGAATGGATCACTGCAATATTTCTGAGTATATTCATATCGAGAGATGTACATCTTCTCATGGTGAAAACACACTGTGCTGTCATCACGTAGCAGTACCCCACTTCTCCATTCCAATAGCTTCTTATCATCCTGTGACAAGTCAGAGGCTGCAAGTGTGCCAACATTTCTGCCATGTATTTTCTTATGGCATTCCTCCTCCAGTGCAATTCCAATACTGCATCCCGATCTTGATGCTTCAAATTCCATGTTTTAAATCTTGATTTTTACAGAGCTCACAAAATGTACACTTCATCTGCTGAACATTGCAGTTGAAATGAATTGTGAGGAGTGGATGTGAGCTGAAAAGTGAACACACTGTTCAATTATTCTGTAAACAATACGGCCACAACAGTGAGGTAATTGATCCAGCTATTTTAAATAAACAGTTGTGGTTTGGAGTTAAGTAGACTAGGATGAACCTAGATAAACAATGTTTTAACACCTAATTAGACGAGGTCACCTGGACTAGGATGAATCTTAATAAACAGTTTCCAACAGCTATGACCTCATGCAAATAATGTAAGTAGAGCCCACTGAAAATCAGTAAGTTGAATCCACTTAAATAAAAGCAGTTTTGTATTAGTAACATCAATGAACAATATGTACAATGTATGGTACTATGGAAAACTTTTGTTTTAAAACAAGCCATATGATACTATTCCTGATGTACAAAGTCATGAATTTTACAACTTTCTAAGAATTATTATATATAAAAAGGTTATCAAAGATTACTTATTCTCATTTTTTGCCCTTTGACATCTACCGAAGACATTGTAATGTACAGCAAAATGGTGTAATTTGATCAAATTAGTGGGTTTCTTTGAAACACTGCCTAACTATGAAGGACTTAAGTCACATCAATGAAATTTGGTACATATGAAGGACAGATACATATAATTCTGTGGTGCAAATTTCATTACCCTGAGTAACTGTTCTCAAGGTCAACCGACCCCCGAAAGGGGTGATTTTTGAGATTTTTTGTGAAAGTCGACTTTGGACCCTAGCCATACCTTTACTGATTGTTTTATAAGTCTATGCTTGCAGGGAGTTATTTAGCTGTATGTAGAGATTATGTATCAGCAATTTGGGTATCCTCAGATCAATGGTTCGGGCACCAGGTAAGCCTAAAAATCGCAAAAATAATTTCCGCTAGAAAAAACTTTCATTTTCAGGTGCCCATATCTTCAAAAGGAAGCAAGATACACTGTTTTTGATTGCAGATTCTGAAAGCTTGTGTGCAAATTACCCCAGGTAGTAATTTTCAGCTTTGTAGCTTTTTTCAAATCCAAAAATATGATCATTTGAAAATGAAAAAAAATCCATGACATGATGCCTTGCGACGGCAAAAAGAGGGGGGTCTTGACGGCCGTAATTTCAAAACGGCTTGGACTTTTGGCCTGAAATTTTCTGTGTGTTCGTTATTTGCATATATGAACATTTTCATGGAGTTTCAGCAAAATCTAAGAGGGTCACCTGGGGACCATTAGGTGATTTGGCATGGAATGACCCAACAGGTCTGATGCTACTTCTTCGAATGGTAGCTCTGGTGTCTCGGTTGGTTTGAGTGGCAGTCTAGGTAGCTTGTTCTGGAAGTCAGCACACCTGCTGCAGTTCCTAACTACCTCTTCTATTTCAGCACTCATGCCGGGCCAGTAGAGCACTTCACGGGCTCTCTGCTTGCTCTTCACTATCCCGAGGTGAGACTGGTGGATCAGTCTTAACATGTGTTGTCGCATAGTGGGCGGTACTATTATGCGGAGTCCCTTGTAGATGACACCATCCGACACTACTAGTTGACTTCTTGAGTCCCAGTATGGCTGAACTGGAGAGGAAACTTCTCGTCTGTGGTCTGGCCATCCACTCTGAATCGTCTGTTGGAGACAGCTCAGTTCCTCTTTGGTGCGTTCTTTTAGTTCGGCATACCTCTCGTCACTGACCGAAACAAAGCTGAGCATGGACACACTTTCTAGGCTATCCATCTCTGGCGTGCTCTCTGTGAGTTGTGCTCTGGACAACGTGTCTGGCAGCTCCATGTCCTTCCCTCTCCTGTACTTCACTGTCAGGTCATACCACTGAAGACGGAGACGCATTCTTTGGATGCGCATTGGTGTGGACAGCATCGGCTTCTTGAAGATGTCTTCCAGCGGCTTATGATCATTGTATACAGTGACATGTGTTCCGAATATGTAGTTGTGGAACTTTATGCAGGCATGGACGATGGAGAGCATCTCTTTTTCAATTTGCGCATAGCGCGTTTCTGTTTCAGTTAGTGACCTGGAGGAGAATGCGACAGGCTGACCATCTTGCAGCAGGACAGCGCCTAGTCCGTTGCTGCTGGCGTCGCTGAATATCTCAACCGGTTTGGATGGATCGAAGTATTTTAATACTGGAGGATGTGTGCATAGTTCTTTGAGCTTTTCAAAGGCTTGTTGCTGTGCTGGTTGCCATACAAACTCCACATCACCCTTCAACAGCTGACGCATCGGAGCGTCCACTTCGCTAAGGTTCGGAATGAACTTCGACAGGTAGGTAACAAACCCTAAAAACCTTCGGACACCGTCTTTATCTGCTGGCGGCGGCATGCGCTGGACTGCTTCGATCTTCGCCGGGTCTGGCTTCAGTCCGTCCGCTGTGATCAGATGCCCTACATACTGCACTGACGCCTGGCGTATGTGGCATTTGTGAAAGTTCAGCTTCAGGTTGTAGCTTTTTGCCCTTTCCACTACTCTGCGGAGGATTTCGTCATGCTCCTTCATGGTGGGTGCTGCAACCAGAATGTCATCCATCACGCTTATTGCCCCTTTTATCCCCTCCAACATGTTGTCCATTATGCGCTGGAAAATTTCAGGTGAGCATTTCAGGCCAAACGGAAGTCTCAGCCACCTGAACCTTCCAATTGGGGTGTTAAAGGTTGTAAGAAATGATGATGCTTTGTCTAATTTTATCTGTAGAAATCCTGCCTTGGCATCCAAGACGGAAAAAACTTTGGCGTTAGGCATTGTGGAAACCACTTCCTCTATAGTGCGCATGGGGCGGTGTTCCCTCTTAATGACTTTGTTTAAGTCACCTGGATCTATGCAGATTCGTACTTTGCCATTACGCACTGTTGCCACCATAGAACTAACCCATTCAGTAGGTTGCTCAACTTTGGCGATCTGCCCTTCGTTCTCCATTTCATGGAGTTTGTCTATAATTCTATCCCTGAGTGCTGCTGGCTGGCGGCGTACCGGGTGAACTACGCCCTTTGCATCTGGGTCAATTTTAATTACGTAGGTGCCAGGGAGGGTTCCAGTGACGTGCGACAGCTCTGGAAACTCATCCAATCCATTTGGAATGGCTTTAGTCAGTGTGCTTTCAATAGTACCCGATCTTGCTTTTTCTGCTCCACTTTGCAGTGAGTCAAGACGGACAATCAGACCTAAAGCTTCAGCTGTAGTGCCACTGAGCACATTTTCCTGAGCAATGTCCACCATTTCAAACTCTGCCTTTAGTTTGCTGCTTTTGTGCTTTATTTGCAGGTCAACTGCAGCCACAGGTTTCAGTTTGTGGTTAGAGTATGAGCACAGTACTCTGTTAGAGCATTTAAGCTCACCTTTGTGCCTGAGTAACTGGTAGCTGTCTAGGGTTAGTGTATTACACTTAGCCCCAGTGTCAATTCTGAATTGCACTTGCTGTGAAAGTACTCTAATTTTTACAGACCATTTGTCATTTTCAGGACAATCTGTCTGTGTCAGATTGATATTCAAGACTTCCTTGGTTGAGTCTTGATCAGACTCCACATTTACTGAGCTTACTGCACGCTTACGGCATACTGCTATCCAATGGTTTGGCTTATGGCAATAAGAACAAATAGAACCTATAGCTGGGCACTTGCCTGAATTCCATTTGTGCAGAGAATCCTTTCCACATTTTGTGCAGCTTTTCGTCTGGTTAGCTGGTGCATCCTTCTGATCGTAGGATTTTTGTTGACCCTTGTTAAACATTTTTTTATATGCAGCACGCTTTGCTTTGGCGGAGACTGACAGCACGTTTGCGTCTTCTTTTCTGACTATTTTTATCTGCTTTTGCGACATTTCAAACTGCTGCGCTATTTCAATGGCTTTAGCCAGCGTTAGTTCTTCCCCTTTATCCAGTAGCCTTTCCTGCACCTGCGTTTCTCTCACTCCCGCGATGATAGCATCAATAAGCATGTCATCCGGATCTGTATATTCACAGTCCATTAATATAAGCCGCAAATCCTTGAGAAAGCGATCAAAACTTTCACCAAGTCCCTGTTTTCTCTGTTTAAAACGATGTCGGGCTATGCGCTTATTTTTTCGCGGTCTGATGTAGCCTGCGAATTTATCCAAAACTTTTTTCGGGTCGTCTTTCTCACCGTCTGCCCAAATAAGCGTCTTGTAGATTTCCCTACCTTGCTCCCCGATCCATGTTCCAAGCCAGCCTGCTTGCTGCTTAGCTTCAAGCTCGGAGAGAGGACCGCTGAAGACAAACGTGACGTGACTTTTAAATCTGTCGAATTCTTGATATAAATCCGACGCATCCCAGTCGATCTTGGGGTGCTCGAAGTGCGGATATGCCATTTTCGGTCTTTATTTTCTTTATTCAGACTTCTGACACCATGTAAGATACTCGACAGACACCTGACGTGTTTGGAAGTGAACACTTTTACTTCAGATTGCGCACACAACACAGAGTACAGGATGTGCCTACGGGAGCTCATGCAGAACAAAATTGATTCGTGTTCGCATTGATCACAATACATTACACCCTGGTGCCCTGACCACTAGATGGAGATCTTGTGGATCTGCAGGATTTGCTAAATTTATTCATGCTTTCGTTAGATATACAGGGTGTATCAAAAAAAAAATAGATTTACAGTTTGGAAAAAATCTCCCAAATGAAAATTTTCCCAATATTCAGATGATTTTTGTATTGTTTTATGATGAGTGAGGGTCTATTGAACTGGATGGCACCATGAGTGTTCTTGAGAGCCAGTTTTTCTAAGAATCATGCAGTTATCCATTAGGGGGTGATATATGATGGTCTCAGATTTACCTAAAATTTTTGTTGGTGAAAGATGGTTGTTTCAATAGAAAAACTGCAAATTTTTAGGTGCCAGTACCCTTTTTCGGGGATACCTGAAGGGCCAAAGATTCAGAGATGAGAAATGAGTGCTGAAAAAAAAAAAAGTTTTGAAATGCAATTATATCATTGCACCAACAACAGCCCTCATTCATTTTCACAAACGTCAGTCGGCTGTGTGTCAGGCTCGCAGTAATCTGATAATTTTTGTGGGCTTTCGTGGGCGCGTCCTATTGGGGGCGCTAGGGTTGGGCAATCGTCTCTATTTTCATATCGTCCAATCGTGGTCACTGAAGATCGCCGATAGGCGATCCAATCGCCAGAGGTGGTGGGCGGAGTTACATCACAGCACGCACATCTGTATCGTTACTAGCCAGCATGGCCGACTACTGTACATACTTGGCTGCATGAATAGGGATTACTTTCGCTTTCAGGTAAGGTGATCCCGCCGGTGAAAACCCGATTGAAGCCGCGCGATCTCATTTTGATATAAAGACTGTCAAGTAGACCCATGAGATGTGAGTTTACTGGTGTAAATGATGGGTTACAGATTGGGGTTTCGAAATATAGTGTTCAAAAATTTATTTATAACATCATAGTGAAATTAATGAATTTATTGACACTAGGTTTATATTTTTTAGGGAGAAATGCCGACAGTTCGTTTCTGCAACAAGACTCGTTTCAATTGGCTTTTAGTTTACCTTCGGCGGATAAACACCCGATAATTTGGTTGTTACGGTTTAGGAACGTCTTTTCTACCATTGAAAATGAATGTAGACCGAAATATCAACGCGCACCATCGTAAAGAAGGTAGCGCTGAAATGGTTAGTGATTTTTAGTATTCGAGTAACCTTTTGCTATATTCGAATAGTATTCGGTAAACCGGCGAAATTTCCGAGTCACTGATTTGAAGTTTGCATTGCGCTTTCTTACCGTCATCGACCAGATTGAACTGTTTCCACACTTCGGATCGCCGCTCGTCCATTGAGAAGACTGACTGAAAATTAGCGCCGAGCAGACGACAAGCTATTGCACGCTGTAGCGTACCAGTCAGCTACACATTTCATGATGAAAAATAAAAATCCTTCCCTCATTGTGTTTTGATTATTTTGTTTCGGTAAAACACTAGATGATGATAATAATAATAATAATAATATTGAAACGGGGCATGTTTTTTTTCTCTCTCTCTAATGAGCTGACGCGAATCTATAAGGAGATGACAGGTCGGGGAAAGATGGGCTGCTCTGTGTTCCGGGAAGTGCGAAGTGCGGGGTGTGAGTGAGGAGAGCAATGGGTTGCGTGGCGCGAGTATTCAAAAAAGCAGACGGTAACTGGCGAGTTAAAAAAAAAAAACAAGTACACATGGTCAACAACATCCACCGCCAAAATGTCTTCTTTAAAGATAACATGAACAGAGGCTCCCAAAAATGCCACAAGGGCAATAACTGTGTGAAAAATAATCGTGCGCTTCTTATTTTCGAACTCCATCAGGGTCTTTATGGTCTTAAGCTACACACCAAATTTGGTTATCCTATCTGTAACAGTTTCTGAGAAAAGCTGTCCCCTTTAGAGATACCGTGGACAGAGTGCAAAAATATGGATCAAGGGCAATAACTCCGGAAAAAATAATCGCGCGCATCTCATTTTCGAACTCCATCAAGGCCTTTATGGTGTCAAGCTACACACCAAATTTGGTTGTCCTATCTCTAATAGTTTCTGAGAAAAGCTGTCCCCTTTATCTCGGACGCACGGACGGACGGACGGAGCTCAAACCTATATCCCCCTCGCACTTCGTGGCGGGGGATAATAATAATACTACTAGGTAGTGCAGGAGAAGAACATTTAAAAAATCCTTTGATGATCCATTGAATCAGCCTGGGAAGGATTTTTTTTTTTTTTTTTTTAAACACTTAAGACTCCGTTATTTGGTCCCTGAAGAAGAAATCCTTCTTCCTTGGGGAAACAGCACCGGTACATCCTTCACGGTTTGGAGAGTATACTTTTCAGCGGACTGAGTGAATGAGGACTGCGATAAGGTCTGTAGAAGCCCAAGATTTCATTTTAAAACAAACTTTTCGCACTTGCTTTGCCTGCCCCAAAAATTCCCGAACTACCTGCATCAAAATTGAAATCCAAAACGAAATATTATTAACTGCCTTACCCCGCCTTAATTTGTTATATTTCATTTCGTTGCTTTATTCCCTCTTTTTGCATTCTGGAATACGGATGTATAAGCATCGGGGTTGATTTGTTTTTGTTAATCTTCAGTTGCATAAGTGTCTTGCCGACATTGTCGCGTCTTATTTTCTGTTTGAATTGAGTGACCGAAAGTTATTAAGGTAACTTGAATTGCTACTTGAGTAAAGATTTGGGTTTTTTTTTTTCCGAGCTTCGTGCTCATTGTTATCCGTTCTTTCATATCACTGTTTAGGAAAAAAGACTCGCAGTTTAAATGCTTACTGTTTTTTTTTCTGTTTCTCCATTCTTATTTTAGAAAGCATTATAAGATCTTGTTGTTTCCGAATTTATGCTTGATCCTTCAAATATATATTGCGTTTATGCAAATGAAAAAAAAAATCTACGTGATTGCTTGTTTTGCTTGTTTCTGGTTATTCCCGCTGTGGCGTGGATAAAGAAATTCTTCAGTTGGCAGTTGAAGGCTGCCTGGCGCCCGAACAAACTTTTTCTTGAATTTCCCCGTTTTATCTGCGCTACAGCGCGCTACTCATCACGTGCTTAAAATAGGTTAGGGGCCGTACGAATATTCCAATAGTAATTTATTATCCGAATACCCAGAATCAAATGAACAGATACAGTTAACCGGTTAACCGTTTCAGCACTAAAAGAAGGTAAAGCTAGACATGAAACTGTGTGGTGAGTTGGGGGGTGTCTGCGTGTCAGGTTAAAAATATCGCTTTCTGAAAAAAACCAGTCGCGATCATCCCTTCGATCGCCGATATGCGATCTGATCGAAAATCGCCCCAATCCTAGGGGGCGCTGCAAGATGCTACTTTTGACCATTTGTGCAGTAATATCAGGGGCATTTCCAGACTGTGCCCTCAACAGCCCAAGATGGTTATTCATCACATGATACCATGGGAAGTTCTACACATAACCAACACAAATTAAGTGTGGGATGTTGAGGGCGCAAGAGTATAGGTGGCGCTTCAGTCAGGGAAGAAGTGAAATTTGTCATTTTGGGAGGTCAAGGTTCTCCATGCGCCCTCATCCGATTTTGATGAAACCTTTTCTGTTGGGTCGCCCTATATGTCTACTAACTGTGATATGAAGAATGTTCTGGGTTTCTGCTGCATTAACCCTTTACAGTCCATCTGTGTAAGAAAGGTTTACAAAATCGTTCACTGAATTGCTGGGTTTTATTCAGGGCTCGAATTTAACTTTTTTCTTTAGTGTCCCGCAATGGTCCCAAATCCTATTCTGTATTGTCCCAGACGTAACCAACAGTGTCCCAAAGTACTTTTCCCCAAATATCCACATATTAACATGAAAATGCAACGACAAGTCCATGTCAACTTTTTTTTAGTGTACATTTATTATTTTATTGTAAGCTATAACAATCAGTAAGTCCAAAATTCTTATGGACTCTGATAGTGTCTCTCAAATAGACACAAAGTGGAAATAACATTAAATAAAGAATTGGCTGCAATCAGAGAGTTATTTTCGTTTTTATTGCTGCTATTAATTGATTTAATTTGTTGGTTTTTAATTCTTGCTTATAGAAAACAGCTGACGTGACAGTCCATTCCAGCAGACTACTGGATGCTTTGTTTTTCCTTTGAAACCGCAATACATAATAAACCAGGAGAAGTTCACTCAATTAGAATAGCGCTGGGCGATATGGACAAAATCTAATGTCTCAATATTTGTGACCGAATACCTCGATATCGATATTTTGCCGATATTATCCGGACAAATGTTGGTGCTGTCACAAAATATTTACACAATGATATTTTGGATAACCATTTATTAGTAATGTTGCTATAATAACCAAGCAGGTGCAGGCAACAGCTACAACAGTCTTGTAAGAGCAGAAAAATGCAACCCTTTACTGAAATGCAGCTTTTAAAACCAGAAAAGCCAACACTTATCTCATATCACGATATTACGATATCCAAAAACTGTGACGATATTTTACTTTGCATCACGATATCGATATAATATCGATATATTGCCCAGCCCTAGATTCAAACAATGTTAAGTATATAGCCTATTATAAATAACAAAATAACTAATTGAAGAAATTGCTGAAGATGTGAATAGGATAAAGCGAGTTCACATATGATGTGTCAAATCGCAACTTACAAATTGCAAAGCTGCGTGAACATAAACGGCATTCACCCAACTCGGCCATTCAGCTTTCGGATTTAATGCGCCAGCACTTAAAGAATTAAATTGTGCTAAAAATGCCATACATGCCCAGTGAATGTACCACGATGTGAAGTTTGATATGGTGTAATCCCATTCCGCTAATCAACGAGATGAGAAAAAATGACTAATTTTATTGGCTTTGTTAGCTCTATTCTTTCTTATGGATTAGGCTAGTCAGACTGGCTTCGGTGACAAGAGCATCAGTTATAGTTCTCGCTTTTTGGGAGATGCCGGCGGTCAAAGTTTGCGTGAAACCTGCAAGCTGCAGTAGGACTGCTCGCGATGTAATGGAAATGCATCTTTTTTTTTTTTTTAATGGAAATGCACCTTTTAAAGGCTGTATCAGCGATAAGATGTCACTATTGTTGACAGTTTAAACATTCTCAAAACACACTAGAGCCGCTCGCCCCTACCCTTCAGGAGCTTGGAACATGAACGCGCTTTTCTTAAAGTGAAACTTCTGAGTAAAGCTGCTTTCACACCGGACATGAAACGAATTTTTCGCGCGACAGATTACTTTCAAAGTCAAAACAAAGACGCGAATACACGCGTGGCTCACTCAGCTGGGTAAATGGCCGTGTACAGCTCGTTGTGATAAATGCCCGGTAGCAACAATGACGACCATTGCCAGACGATAAATTTACACCGTTAGTGCTAGCTACAACAAGGTATCTGACAAGTATCTTAGCTCGGCATTACAAAATGAGTATTAACAACGTCACATAGATCACCACTTTTAGCTAAACTTATCACGCGGATATACATTCATCAACGAATTTCAACTCTGAGTACTGACCAGAGAAAAAATGCTATCACATGAACACAAACTCTGGTTTGATCAGACAGAATTGGCAAACTCACTAGCTTGCCAACCGAGAGTTAGCAAAGGTTGCTAACTTGCTCCAAAGAGGAAATATCGATCTCTCTTCTGTTTGATTCATTCTGACCAGCATGATCTATGCAAGATAGCCTTACAAAGACAATACACGAGCTTCCCTCAATTTTGCTTGGGATGACAATTTACAATTCACATCCAACCGAGTTAGCACCAGCTCTACTCACCTCAAGTAGAAACGAGGCGACCTGGGCGTCAGAATTAAAACCATTCAACTCCCGGAATTCTCTCCAACGTTGGTTTGCTTTCCCTATGTTTATTTGGGACTTCGCAGAGCTGCGATCGCATTCCTTTTTCCTCGACATGCACTCGTTCGAGCGTCTCTTTTTCAGTTTAGCTTCCACCATGCTTCACTCTGCCAGTTCCTTTCGTTGTTCAGTCCCACCCACTTGTCGTGCATGAGCACGGAACTGGCGCAGAAGACCCACCCCTGCCCTCCGATTTGTTAGAACACTTTTGTTGATGTTTGGGGGAGCGGGTAGGTCCCCATGAGTTTGTGTATCTTTCTCAGTGTCTACCTGGCTGAAGGTTGCCCACAGAGACCGGAGTTTTTCACCGCCCACTCATGAGAGGAGCTGCTAACAGTTCGTGAGGAAAAATCTCCTGTACGTGACAAATTATATTTTGGCTCAGAATTGCTGATACAACCTTTAATACAGTTTCAAATGATCAAATTAACCATCTTAAATAACTGAGTTCGCATTACCAACAAAGCACATTAAACACGTTCATGCGCGGAGAATATGAAGTAGGCAGGTAAGACTGGTCCTCACAGCGTCTTAAATAAAATGTAGCCCAGCTCCAGATTTTTTTTTTTTTCTAACATAATGTTTCATGGCCATATCGAAGTGAGCAACTAAAGCCAGCCTACTTCACCGATCTTAACTGTAGCTAGAGCAGATCTTGATTATGTCACGTCTAAATGTAATGATTTGGAAAAAGCATGAATTTCAAAACGTTATTGAAATTCTTTGCTCTGAAGAGGTGACACTTCAAATAGCTGACTAGATGCGTTATCCTTCGGCATCGATGAATGATGTAGATACGTTGAGGCAAGGCGACAGTGGAGAGGGAGAGGGTGGGCCCAAAAAGGGGGTTCCCTGTGTGTGGGCACGCATGCGAGTGAAGCCTGATCAGGCGCAACAAACGTCACATTATTTTGCGATTCCTAAGTTTTTATTGAAATTATTCAAACGACAAAAGTGACACTTAGATACCCATTCTAACATTGATTTCAAAACTGCTCTGACATTTTTTTTTTTTTACTGTCCCGGAATTGTCCCGGTCATATAATCTTTATGTCCCAGCAGCAATTTTTATAGGCCCGGGACATCGGGACACTGTTAGTTTCGAGCCCTGGTTTTATTACCTCAGTACTTATTGCAGTATATGACACACGTATGTAAGTGCACATGTGACACTAGCAGCCAGTATTTTATGATTTTAAACTTAAAATAAGGTGTGTAATGTGAAATATAAGCTACTATCAAAGGGCATTCAGGCTACTTTGCACAAGAGCACTGAAACTACATCCCATCCAGTGTTCAGAGTATTTTAAATATCTTCATTATGACCACATAATGACCCAAAACACTTACATTCAGTGCATTGTATCAGTTGAACTACATGTAGGTCACAGAGTTCATATCGAGGGCTGACTGCAATAAACAGTTATGTCCAGATGTTATATATTGGACATAACTGTTTATTGCAGTCAGCCCGCGATATGTGCTGATTTTAACTGTGCCTTCTCTCAGGTTTTCTCTTGTCTCTCAGATACTGGTGGTAAAATAACCCACGAACATGGACTGGTAGTCAATTCTGCATTCTGTCTTATCTGAGTTTTCCTGAATAGAAAAGTGATGGTTGAGATAATTGGAGATATTTATTGTGTAATTTGCATCACAATGAACTATACAATGGCTGACATGCCAAAGGACCGCTGCTGCCACCAACCTCAGGTTTCTGTTGGGTGACATCTATCAGTAAAGTGAATCACTGAAGAGGAGTAAAACTAATAAACATCAAAGACAATTTTGTGGAAGACAAACTACATTTTCCGAAGTGCAGTTAATGTGAATTAGTCGTTGCAGTCTTTTCCGTTTTTGCAAACAGTGCTTTAAAACTGATGGTGGGAAAGTATTAATGCAGCAGAAACCCAGAGTAATCTTCACATCGCGGTTAGTAGACATATAGGGCTACCCAACAGAGAAGGTTTCATCAAAATCGGATGAAGGCACATGGAGAATTTTGACCTCCCAAAATGCCAAATTCAACTTTTTCCCTGATTTGAAGCGCCACCTATACTCTTGCGCCTCAACATCCCACACTTAATTTGTGTTGATTATGTAAAGGACTTCCCATGGTATCATATTAGGAATAAACTGTTTTGGGCTGTTGAGGGCATAGTCTGGAAATGCCCCTGATATTTTCGGCTCAAATGGCCAAAAGTAGCATTTTGCAGTACCCCCTATAGGACGCGCCCTTGACAGCCCACAAAAATGGTCAGATTACTGCGAGCCTACACACAGTCGACTGACATTAGTGAAAATGAATGTGGGCTATTGTTTGCGCAATGACATAATTTCATTTTACAATTTACTTTTTTTTTTTTTTCATTGCTCATTTCTCATCTCAGAATCTTTGGCCCTTCTGGTACCCCTAAAAAAGAAACCGAAGGGTATTGGTACCTAAAAATTTGCAGTGTTTCTAATCAACCAACTATCTTTCACCAACAAAAATTTTAGGCAAATCTGAGACCATGATGTATCACCCTCTGCCTGATTCTTTGAAAAACTGGTTCTTAAACATCTTACACTTGAGTAAGCACTGGCTATTTTATAAAGAGCATCAAAATTTGCTTCTGCAGAGAAACACTGTTTTACACTGGATCAAGAAAGAAGTAGAAATTCAAATAAGTTCTCTACAATGATCATTTTATGACTTTTTCTTGATCTTTTTACAAAAATCATTGGTACACGGAGAGCTATTTCAAACGGTTTACTTTTTTTTGATTAGCTCTGTACAACTTTCTCCTGGATCTTTGCTCACATATCTATTTTCTTGTACCTGTACTGACTGTTGAAGTGCACCAGTGTAGAACTATTGCAGAAACTGAACATTTTTCACTGCTTCTAGCTTCTCTGAATGATTTTGAAGTGAAATACCTTGAAGTATTTAAGTGAATTCTGATAGGAAAGTCATTTCCCTCCTCCATTTTCAGGACTGTTTAATGAAGTGAATTGCTTCTGAATGAAAGCATGCCTTCTCGTAAACATCATGGACTTAGCGGTGTAATTTTGCCTGTAGATCACATTGTGGGTGACACGGCGCTACAGTGGATAACATGCAAGCTTGATTAATTGCCCCTAGATATTAGTGTGTTAGTGAATGTTGCGTGAGCCCTGCCGTAGTTTGGTGGGCTGTCTAGGGTGCGTGTGCCGGCATTTCGGTCATAATTGGCATGGAAAGCTCCCCTGCGACCCTGATACAGAGTAAATGGTTTAGGAAATGGATGGATGAATGGATCACCGTTGTAATAGTGGGGTATGGAGTCGGAGGAATTGAGTTGGCAATGGTGCAATAAAGGCTCCACAAAGCAGCATATTTGTTCTGGACATTTGTCTGCAAGTTTGAGGTCTCAGAAAGGAATTATTTGGGCTGATAGTTCAATAAAGTGCCAATTCTGTTTGACTAAAGGTTTATCCTTGAGCTTAATGGACACTAATGTAAAATATTATCTAGAACACTGTTGTATCTGGGTCAATGACAAATAAGCCTTTTTAAAATGTTTTTTTAAATAAGTCTTTAAAAATGTACAGAATACATATTGAAGTTGGAAGAGTGTGTTTAAACAAGTCTTAATGGTTGCACAACATTTACAGGGTTTTGGTACAGTTTTAGACTGTATTTGCAATTTCACCAGCCAAAAAATGTCAGGTGGCGCAACCAAAAGTTTCTCCAAAAAAAAAAAACACACTTCCCTCTGTTTTTTTTCTGTGATTTTAGTAAGTATACCTGAGAGTGTTTACTCTGCCTGAAACATTACTATTTTGTAATTGAGCTTGGTATTAAAAGTAACTTACGGATTCTTTATTGTAGGGGGTGGGT
The DNA here is from genome assembly GCA_029692085.1 of Gymnothorax javanicus. Lineage (NCBI taxonomy): Eukaryota > Metazoa > Chordata > Actinopteri > Anguilliformes > Muraenidae > Gymnothorax > Gymnothorax javanicus. The sequence goes on along the minus strand of CM056193.1, from coordinate 154,324,031 downwards.
GTTTTGGTTTTCCAAACAATTTAAGAACAAGTAATCTATTAAACTTTGTTAATTTGAAAGGTTTTCTATATAAAAATATGCCCCCATATTAATATTATATTAATTCATATTTTAAATTACATATTTAATACATTTCACATGGTGTTAACTTCGGATGGTTGCGCCACCTGACATTTTGAGGGTTTGAGATGGCAAAACATAAAATATATATCATTTTTATGATAAACTGGAAATATGTTCAAATTAAACAGGTTTTATAGAATAAAATGATGCTTATTATGAATCATTTAAAATTATTTTAAACAAAAGTAGTGCACTCAGACAATGTCACGTCATTGACCCATGTACACCTTTCAGTTTTAGGACAGGTGTGAGCATGTGGTTTGTTGGAAGCTGAAATGAGTGATTATAGTAATAGTTCATGGGAAATTTTCACTTTGGAATTTTTGCTGCCATGAATGTTCTTTTGTATTCACCTTCTGTTTTTGTTAAATTAAAATGAATCAATACTTACGAACAAATATCAAAGGCTATTGAATCAGGATATGGACAAATCTTTCATTTAACACTGTAGTGTAGTACAGGCTGCCTTCAGCAAATGCAGATCAATTTTTACCCCGCCCCACCCGAAGGGTGAGGGTAAGGGGTATTGTTTTTGGTTCGGTTTGTTTGTGTGTTTGTTTGTTTGTTTGTTTGTTAACACTCTAGCGGCAAAACTAACGGGCACATTCACCCCAAATTCGGTTTAGGGATTGCCACTGACCCAGAATAGATCCCTATTGAATTTTGTATAAGTAGGTGAAAGTATGTGCGAGGGGCAGGGTTTGTTGTGCCTGGCACCACTTGTTTTTTCTTAATGTAGCATCTGGAATGCCCAATAATAGTGAATTATGTTCGCAAGCATGCTTGTAGGCGACCCACGTTGCCATCTCGGGAGAGTGAAGACAGTTCGCAGCTCTCCTTCGAAGCACGCACCGGTCAGCCACTCAAACCTTTTCCCGAGATGGCAAAATTGGTCACACAAGAGCATGCTTGTTAACACAGCTGGCTAATTGGGGATTCGAGATTCTGATGGGATTTGAGATACCAAATTTTAAAAAATCACGACCACTGAGAAGTCTGAGATTGCTATATCCTCGCCGAGGCCAGCTACTGATCTGACCAATGATAAGCTGACTATTCGATTAAGGTAATAACTCGTGATTCATCTATCAAAGCAACCCACTGGCTTGGCCATTGGCTTAGTGGTACCTAGTATGCTGAGGCTAGCAATCCACAGGAATGGCTACTGGCATCGCTGGTTACTAGCATGCCGAGGTCAGTAACCCATTGGATCGGTTACTGGCTTGGCTGGTACCTAGTATGCTGAGGCTAGCAATCCACAGGAATGGCTACTGGCATCACTGGTTACTAGCATGCCAAGATCAGTAACCCACTGGATCAGTTACTGGCTTGGCTGGTAACTAGCTCGCTGAGGCTAGCAACCCACTGGGTCGGCCACTGGCATGGCTGATGACTATCAAACAAAGGCTAGGAACACTACAGGCCACTGGCTTGGCTCGTCATTAGACTCAGCTGCTCACAAAGTGTTGCTACCGGATCCGCCTGCGAGGAGGAAGCAACTTAGTTAGCTTGCTACTTCCATCATCAGCTCTGGAAAAAAAACACTGCATTTAACAAGTTCCAACATCTTCTGGATGCAGTGTGATGAATAGGGCCCTATGAAATTCGTTTTATTTTTTTTCCAAATTCCGTTTTTTCCGTTTAAATTTTTTAGAATTCTGTTTTTTACCAATTACACCAATTTTACCATCAGAGAGTGTGCTATTTATGTTGATGAATAAAATGTCCACTAATTAAATAGAAATAACCTTAAATTAGTTAATGCAACGCTCAATTTTCCTTAGTACTTAAAGTCAGAACAAGTACTGCATAATAACACAATATAACATTGCACTGTGATGAAAGAAAAAAGGTTTTCTTTTCTTCTTTTCTTTTTTTTAACCTAAAATAATACTACAAAATAAAATTCTCTTAAAAGGAAGCTACAGTCAAAAAGGCAGACAACGGCTGTACTGGCATGTATAATTCTGACTGTCTCTTTTTAATCATTTATTATCTTATTGTGTATGTATGAATGTATAAGAGCAGCAGTAATGACACTCAGTTGCCCCCACGGATCAACAGTTGTCTGATTCCGATGCATCAGCTATATTTAATTTATTTTTAAGAAACTTTTGTTCAGTTATCCCAATACTATGTATTACACACTACGATAAAATGTTCTACAGTAATGATTAAACATGAACGAACTGACACAAAGATGCATCAGCTATTATTTCACCACTGGGGGACGAGGTTATGTCATTATTTGCATGCACACAATTCACTAAGTAGACTGTGAAAAGAAATAATGTAGGCTATTTAACGGTTATATAAGTTGTTAAATGAACATAAGATAACCAATGACTATGTTCAGGACCCTGCAGTTCCTAGTATCAGTGGTCTCGTCTCCAAAAACGAAAAACTTCTTCCCACAGATCTTCTGTAGCACCGAAGAGATGTGTTGTTCAAACACTCGGCACAGGTGAATGGAGGCGTTGCACTGGATGCAGAAACCGTAGTGTAAGTCACGTGATCCCCGAAGTAACTCAGGAAGATGGCTTTGATTGAATGGGAATGCAGCGATTAATTATTTATTTATACGAAAAAATGCATTTCCTTGCTCTGAAATGTCGCATGTATAACTGGATATTGAACCTCAGGTCCAAATGCTCCGCCTTATCCATGACACCAGCTCAACAGACTATATATTCACTGGTCGATTTAGCACTTGTTTAGCTGTGCTGTGTTTGAACTTGAGCATATTGGCGCAAGGTTTCTCAGTCATATACCGGCTTTGAAAACAACAGTTGAATATTTAGCGGTTAATTATAGTGTAAATACAAAAAACAAACCATTTAAGTGATTATACTGCTGAGGTCTTCCAGTGCATAGCATAATAGCGAGAGGACTCTCAGACTGGCTAAAACAATAGCAAGCGCAGATTTACCCACAGGCAGCTTTTATGACAAAATATCAAAGGTAAGAAAATTTTTGCTCATCTCTGTAGCATTTAAAGTGTATGCCTGCTGTTCTTTGAGTGTGGTGTCAATTTAAAATGACAAGGCTTATATCGTTGGAATCTGTGGACTGTCATTTTTCATTTGAGGTATCGTTTGTATGCATATCACAAATTCAGTAGAAATGCTTGGTATAGAGCACTGATTATTTAATCTTATTTTATTTAATGTTTTGCTAGATGCTTATTTACTTCCTTGGTACTTGAATTGTGTTCGGTTTAGGTAAAAACGGTCATCACGAACTTTTCGCCGAGTTTCTTCACTTTAAGAGGATATGCCGCATGAGGAGGTTACTATTAGGAAACATGTTGTATTTATTTTGCAAATTCATTGCCCCCGTTACAGGGGCGTTCAGGCTTAAGGTTAATATTTGTATTAATAATATATTTTCCACTAATTTCTTTACATCTTCACTTTAAAACCAGTTTTCATAGCAACAAAACCGTTGACTTACTTGTGAACTTCTGGTACGTGAAACAGCTTTTCTCGAAGTGCTTTGAGCGAAGAACTGAATGTTTTGTTGGTTTGTAAGGCTTTCCACTGTCAATTCTTCTTAATTTAACAAGCCAATCTTTCAAAGGGGCTTCATTATTTTGTGGAAATTTATGGAAACTTATTTTGCCCTATTTTCCAGACGACTGAATGGCGTTATTATTGGCGCAAGCAACAGCAGCACAAGATTTCCCCATTTTCACTATGCTGCGATCAACCTCTGTGTACATTTTGCTTCGGGGATCATGTGACCACCTATGTAACTTGCAACGACCTCATTTGACGAAGGCTTCTCACATTTTCGCGCGCTTTCGCGTCTTCGCATTTCCTTTGAATGTAATCTGGTTGCGCAAATATTTTGTTTAGCGTTCGGTGGAAGCGTGGCTTTACGAACAGCATTTCAGTCAAATTATGTCGATTTCCGCGAAAATCCGCGTTACGTTACATTACATTACATTACAGGCTCTTAGCAGACGCCCTTATCCTGAGCGACGTACAAAAGTGCAAGAGATCGGTACAAAAGTGCAGAGCTCCTAGGAGACAAATACAATGCTAACAGTAAAAGTGACAGAGAACACATTCAGCTGTTGCAGGTCTAGACCTGCAATCTGTAAACACCAAATATACTGATAAAAAAAAAGATCAAGTAAAGGGCAACAAAATCAAGTAAAGGGCAATAAAATCAAGAAAAAGGGCAACAAAAACGAGTGCAACAAAGTGGAGCGCAACTAAATCAAGTGAAGGCCAACAAAATCTAGTGCAACAAAGTCAAGTAAAGGGGCAACAAGATCAAGTGCAACAAAGTCAAGTGCAACAAAATCAAGTGAAAGGGCAGCAAAATCAAGCGCAACAAAATCAAGGAAAAGGGTAACAAAATCAAGTGCAACAAAATTAAGTACAACAAAGTCAAGCGCAACAAAATCAAACGCAAACAATTGAGGAAAAGGGCAACAAAATCAAGTGCAACAGAATCGAGGAAAATGGCAACAAAATGGAGTAAAAGGGCAACAAAGCAATGTGGGATGTAATGACAGAGGATTCAGGGCAGTGGCGTAGGGAAAAGGTGGAGCCTGAAGAGGTGAGTTTTCAGGCTGCGCTTGAAGGAGCTCAAGGATTCTGACGTTCGGACCTCGGTAGGTAGATCATTCCACCAACAAGGACAGACAAACAGCCTTGAGCGGGAAGTTAGGGACCTTAAGCAACGGGCTGACTTTTCACAACGGTACAGGCGACGTCACAACCTTCTGACAGCTGTGGTTACATGTAAGAACAGCAGAGTGGCTGACTGTCTACAGCGGACCAGAACGCCTTTGGAGAGATGAATGACGTGCAAGATTTTTTTTTTTTTTTTAACGGACAGCAGCGCACAGCAATGGCTCAAAACGTCTTCTGATGAAACGTCGTCAGATGAAAGTGACATTTCCGCGGCATTTTAGATTTTCCGTCAGTATACGCACATCGATCCGTGGGAAATCAGTTGCAGTCAGCTGATTTAAGCACACATCTAATCAGTGTGAAGGAATGGTAAAGTGCATGGGCGTGTGCATATATATATATATATATATATATATATATATTAGCATATGTGTGCTATATGCACGGGATTATAAAGACGCTAATGTACATTGGAGTAAATATAGATATGTATAGGGTATACAGAGAAATTGTATACCGTATGCAATGCAATGATGAGGGTAGAATATAGCCCACAGCAGAAGATAGTTCACTATGGTTTCATACAGTGAAATATACACAGTATAGGTACGTGACAATAGGCGCCAGGCTGGCCGTCTGTTTACGTCAATACCTAAAATTCCAGGTTATTTGCAGTGCAGTGCTCGCTGAAAATCGCGGTCTTTTTCAGCGTGTTTTGGTGTCCTGGATGCGCGGTTGAAATTGTGCATTTATACTGATGTTATAGTTCACATTCCCCGCATTAGCCTCGTCTTTGAATTTTCTCAATCAGCTTCATAGAAGTACCATAATTTTCAGGAATGGTTCGCTGAAACATGTAATGTATCGTGTGTCACTATCAATTGTAGAACACATTTCATCTCAGAAATCCAATGGAAACCTTTTAATGCAATCACCTGAACCACGCGTTGTCGCGACTACGTGAGATTGGCTCTTCCCTCCGTAGTAGATCAGCCTGCTACGGCAAGGCAACACCGGCACATCGGCTTAAGTCTCGATCAGCGGAGCGCAGACGTATTTCCGGGTGCCATAGCCGTCTCAAAATCCGCCGTTGCTTAAAGTCCCTATCATGGCCGCCACAGCAGCCATGTTGAAATCCTATCACACGCGATAACTCAAAAAGTGATGCACGGATTTGTCTGAAATTTTGTGGGCGGATTGCTATTACATCAAGGATGGACCCTATTGATTTTGACCGCGATCAGTGAAACAATATGGCCGCCATGGCAGCCATCTTGAAATCCTATCACACGCGATAACTCAACTTTGCTCCCACTCATGCACATTTGGATTGTGCTGCCTTGGCGGAGGTTTGCACTCTACGAATGCCTGTAGTTCTATATTTTATACATTGAAAAAGGAAAGTTTTGGCTTTTGCTTGATTTAAATTGGACCATTTCTTTACAGCGTTATTGGCAAAAATGATTTTGACCTTTTCAGTGTCCTTTGACACTTGACCCAATTCATTGCATACTGTAATGGGATCTATTCTGGGTCATCAGCCTGCCCATTTGCTGCTGGCAGTCGGCTATGTTTCCGCCTATTTCAGCCGTGCTGCTGCTTATTCTGGGCCTAATTTTTATAGCATATCATGTTATTTTTTTAGACAATCTTTCTACCTTCAAATGAATCTGGATCTTGCAGAAAAAAATGTGTTTTTTTGCTTGAAACAAGCCAGAATCCATCTTTTAGAATATGACAACAACTCATTCAAGGCTGCACTGCTAGTCTCGTAGCGCATGTACATTTAAATGCAACAAATTGTATAGTCGTAATTTAATTTACAGATGGGCTTTGTTGAGTTCCCGGTCAGCTAATAGGGTAACATTTCGATTGCTTGCCGCTGCTCCCTTGTCATGTGACATATGTTGAGCACCTGTCAACACAAGAAACACATACTTCTGAATATAATCAGATGCAAACATGACTCAAAATTACTGGGATACTAGTACCCAAATGTTCCAGCATTGACTCAAAAAGACAAAAGTGGACAAATCTGGGTTTTTTCCTGAAAAACAATGTAAGTGAATACGAATTGTTGTACGATGGGATGTAGCATTTTATGCTTACTCTCGTGTGATCTAATTCAGCTGTTTGCATAGTTTAGATAAGTGATAAAATCAATCCGTAGTTTTAAAAAATAAGACTTCCGCGCACAGCCTTTCTTTGAAGCATGTGCTTTCTTCTTCTTCTTCTTCTTATTTAGAGTCCTGTGTTCTTCTTCTTTAGAGTCGTGTGTATAACAGGCAGTTCATAGTCCAGCGATGGGGTGTCGCCTGATTAAAAATGCCGTGTGGTCATGAGCGTTCTAATGTCGTCAGACACGGACAGTGGTTGCTGTGGTCCGGAAAAAGTTTTAACTCACCAGTGACACGCCAACGACTTGGTGCAGTGTGCAATAGAGGAATGAATATATCTAAATTTGTCTCCTTTGTCGTAAACATCCATCATAGAATACAGTTGACAAACTTTAAAAAACATCCAAGGCATGCTTTAAGTATGCCGGTAGTATTCTACACTGCATACTTATTAAAAAGGAGAAGAACTTAGATCTGTTTTGCATTGTGTTCTCCCTCTCCAGAAAGCACATTTTTCATTTGCCTCACTGAGGACCCACGCAGTGCTCCTACATCTACTTTATATCTACTTTTTTAGAAAAGGAATAAATCAATTTACTGAATATTAATTTTGCTCACTGCTTTACTTTTCACAAGGAGGAAGCAGGCAACAACAATGTATGTTTGGGATGTGCATGGGGGACTTGTTTAGGGAATAGGCTGCACTTCTCTTGGAAAATTGAGGTTTAAAGATGTTGGGTAGCATAAGATATTAGTTGATACATGAGAATGCCGCCAAGAATTTTGGATAAATTTTCAGACGTTGCGACTAGTTTGTCATGCAGAACAACTCATAGTCTCCTGTGGCAAGACTGACCAACCCTAATTGCAAATGTGTACTTTCATCAAGGAGGTTACAACTTAGCAATTATGATAAATGGTAAATTGACTGCATTTATATAGCACTTTTTTTCAATAGCTTGAACAGTTTAATGGGAATTGCGCAAAAATGTTTCTTTTCATTCCTAGCACGCAGAAGATGATCCCTATTGTTTTGTGTGACCCTAGGACCTTTCCTATTGCGCCTCCACATCAAATTTTACATTTACAAATGCAGTAGGTCAAAAGGTTTTGATGGGAATCATGGCACACCTCTTGTCATCATTTCCGGTGCAAAGACAAGACTTATTATTGATGTTGGTCACCCTATGATCTTTGCTGTAGTACCAGCACAAGGTCGAACTTTTATTTTTAAAAAATTGCAATAACTTCACAGTTTTTATGGGAATTACATGAAACTTGTGTTCCTGGTGCACAGAGGACGAACCCTATTTTGTTTTGTGTGATCCTGTGACCTTTCCTGAGGCAGCACCATCAGGTCAAACTTTTAAATTTCCAAATGCAGTAACTAACAGTTTTGTTGGAAATCATGTCACACTTTTTGTGATCATTTCTGGCACATAGAGAAGGTCTGTTATTAATGTTTGTCACCCGAGGACATTTGCTGTAGTGGTACCACCTGGTCAAATTTTAAATGAAAAAAAAAAAAAAAAAAATTGCATTAACTCGACACTGTTTATGGGAATAGCATGAAATTTGTGTCCCGGTATGGTGCATGGAGGATGAAGCCTATTTTTTTTTTGACCTAACAACCTTTCCAATAGTAATACCTCCATGTCAGACTTCACCTTTCCAAATGCAATGACTCTGTTCACTGTTCTTGTGATTGTCCCTTTTGCATAGAGAGGGGCTTTTAATGAAGTTGGTCACCTGCTGACCTTAGCTACAGCAACACCACCAGGCCAAGTGTATATTTTAAAATTGCAATAACTTGAACAGTTTTAATGGGGATCATGTCTCATCTGCTTTAAACATTCCTGGCTGGAAGAGGAGGAAGTTATTGATTTCAATGGTTCTGTTATGTTTCACTTCCTGCCACCACATGGCTAAATTGGACATTTCCTATTGCAGTAACTCAGTTTTGATGGGAATTATGTCAAACCTTGGGTCATTGTTCCTGGTGTACAGAGGTGATGTTGGTTGCCAGTCAGGCATCTTCTCACAATGCTGCCGTGCCACCTTGATAAATAACCCCCTGGTTGAACACGCATGTGAACCTCTTCCACCTAACTTTTGTCAACACAGACATTTGCCTGAAACAAGTTCTCTCTGTTCCTTGAGAACTGAGGTTCACTTGCTACATTTGTGTGTTGTGTCTGTTACAGAGAGGCGGCCTTATCTGGTTTCTGCTATGATTCTGGAAGTGCCACTCCACCCAGAAACAGGGAGTCTGATCAAACCTGGCCTCAGCTGGTTTATGACAGATCCTGCAAGATGTGTATGTGAGTGCAGGTCATTAGACTACACTTGAGGATACTGCCGTGAGGCATAGGAAACTAATATACCGGTGGGCTGAAACAATTGAAGTGAATAATGAATGAATTGAAGTGAGCTCACTGTTGAAGTGAATAATGCTAAGTATCTCATGAGAGGGCACACCATGGTCTGGGATTTATTTGATGTCAAGCGAACAGTCCATTCTTGTAGACGATGTGTTGAATGTAGGGAAAGAGCAAAGCAAAGAGATTATTAATAATGCTTACTGGAGAAACGAGTCACAACACACAACGCTTCCCCCAAGACAATTTTGTAATTCAGTTGCATTGCTGAAACATGAGTAGTCCAAATGCATTTGATTAAATGTATATTGCTTTCCTTGATGTTTCGCTGAACTGAAAGTGAGTGCTGAAAAAGTTTTCATAATTTTAAGGGAATCCATCAAAGTTTTTGAAATTCAGGACCAAAACACAGCATTCAGTTTTAAAACCTCACACACTAATACCAGTTGTGAAAAACTGATTTAGATTTGGTAAATTCAGATTCTGTTTTTTTTTTTTTTTTTTGTTAGCACAGGATTTATACCATGCAATGAGAACAGCTGTTTTAACAATATGTTAGATGTGCTGCACATAATTTCTATAGGATTGTTTCACTATCAAGTATTATTTTCAGAAAGGTAAGCAGCACTTGAGAGTCTGGAAGGTTGTAGTCATTCTGTTGCCGGAGGCGGCTGGCAGGCCACCAGGGTGATTATACTGCTGAACACTGTGCGGAAGGCTGAGTGTGAGACTAGGTGGGTGTTGCTGAGCAGGCAGGCACAGACGCAGCGTGGGAGATGGTCCATCTGGTTCTGCCAGGCTGGCTGTGTCCACTGACCTACTTTGGAGTCATGCCTCTTTATGGTCTAGCTCTTGCGTTTTGGAAGTTGACCTTTATGCTACTTCTTTGTTACAGTAACGAACAGAAGTGGGTTCATGTCTACGGGTCAAACGACAAAGACCGATGTCATTGTTAATATTTATTATTAGTTTTTAATTGACCGGATTCAACATCAACATTATTTATGTATGGCTGTACTGCATTAATCCTTCTGAAGACAATGTTACAGAATTTCTTTTGTTGATGAGGTAGTATATTCAAAGGGAGCTGGGTCACAAATGTGAGCCAAACTCCTATATGGATATCATCACACCTCGAATGAGGTGCACAGGCACTGAAATGCTTTTAGTTTGCGCCCATCAGCACAGTGGTGTCTATAACGTCTTTTCAGGTCTGAAAGAGAAATGAAGAGCTTGGCAACAAGAATGGGAAGCACTGTATTAAGTTAAGAACTGCAGTCCCCGCCATAACACTGGTTAATCGGCTGTATATGAATCCTGGTATCCCTCTCCAAACTTTGCCTCCATGAATGCATCAATAATCCATGCCCTGCTGTTGTTTTTAGAAAACTGATTTCTGTGGATGGTTTGGCAAGTTTGAATGTTTTGCATTCTGTGTGATTGTTAGACAGCATAATAAAAAATGCCATTAAATGAACATACTATTATGCTTTATTTGCTTAATATTGGGTCATTCCATGTCAAATGTCCGAATGGCTCCCACTCGACCATCTCAGATTTGGCTGAAAAAATTCCAGCGGGTGCATTCACCTCCTAATGGGAGAAATCCAAAATTTTAGCTCTCAACACCTCATAGTTTCATCATAAAGAAATATTTTCGCAACTAAGTTCCGGCCCTTTTTGAACTGCTATTTCTGAGGTCCCACTTTCACATGGCTATATCTAGAAAAGTATTTCAAACGAGTCCTTCAAATTTTTGGGGGTGAAAATAGGCTCCTATAACTTGAGGAATATGGACTTATAAAGGTGTCCCTTTAGCTCGTCATTTATTTCTGGGTGCTTAAATTTGCTCGAAAATTTTACTGTGCGCTCTGCAGCAGCATATTTGAAGGTCTGTAAAAAGCCTAATTTCAAAGACAGGGATTTGGTACTGCACATACAGCTTCCCATATGTGTTGTGTATTTTGTATTCTAATTCTGCCCCTCTCTTATGAATAATCTAGAAAATATTAAGGCTTGAAAATGGAACAAAATAAAATTTGTGCAATTTTTAAAGGGGACCTATTATGCTGATCCTTCTTCTAATACATATTAGTAATGTTATAATGTTGGTTGTCCATACTCAACCTCTGAAAAGTTTCTAAACATAAGATACAGAGGTTTTGCCATAATCCAAGAACGTGATTTCGTGAACGTGATTTCCTCTCTGAACAGCTCCTCCCGAGATCTTCACAAGATCTGGGCAAAACCTGACGTCAGGTTGTGCCGTCCAATTAGTACAGACCTAGCCAGAGCCAATCACGGCGCTGGACCTGCCCACACCGGAAACTATTCTAGCAGGCACTAACAACGGCAGATCATACTATGCCTTAGTAGCGTCTACACTTTTGGAAATAAAAAAGAAGAACCGCAGATCATTTGAGGTGCAGTTTTGTCAGTATCTCTCCCAAAGCTGCTTGTCCGTTTACTTTTGGACGCGAAGAAAAACACCTATTTCTCTTCCAAAAAAGGATGCCACCAGAAATCAGTGGGTAGCTTTTTTTGTTTGCTGGCAGCAAACAGCCACGGCCAAAGGGAACGTTAGCTGTTTGTGCTCAGCATTTCACCAAAGACAATAAAGGATAATTCGACACAGGATAAGCGTTTCAGCTGCTTCTCAAACCTGAAGCAGTTGCATCAATTAAGCGCTCGGAGCCACAAGCTGTAAGTAACGATATAACGGCAAATAATGTAAGTGAAGCTAACGTGTTACGGGTGACTAGCAGGACCGCTAGCGATAGTTAGCACTAACAACTGGCCTCAAACGCAGGCTTTGTAAAATATCTGAAGATAAAGCCTGTATTGGTCACGACTGTCCGTGACTCACAGAAACAGAAGCTGTAAGTTGCTTTTACTGCATAAGCCAACCTGACGGGATAGCCAGTTGATTGTGGCTGTAGCGGCTAACAGCGGCTAACGTAGCTAAGATACTGTTGCTAATGTTTGTGTCCTAAATATGCAAGAGTAATATCAGGGGAAATTCTACAGAAGGTGTTTGAACATAAACCTCATTTGAAGCTAACTTTTAATACTTGTTTGTAATTTGGATGCTTGGTACAACTGTCCACGGTAACGGAACTTGCTGTCTGTAAAACCTGTATTGCAAGGGTTTGTCTCTGTGGTTATGGCCGCTCGGTTACCAGCTACTGCATGTTAGTTTGCGTGCCGCTGTGCTAATTAAAAATGCTCCCGGTTAACTTATATGCAGTAATTCTGATCGGCATGCTTGTTACTTCGGCAAGCATCAATGTGGCAGTTTCAACATAACATTGCTGCAGCACCTGTTAACTGTGGAGTGCTCTCGGAGTGAACCTTCTGTTAATTATGAAAATGACTGAGAACAGGTCAGGACTAATAATTGTTTTAAAAGGAAGTTTTGTGCACCCAATTCTCAGTTCTTGTTCCGCAGCTGTATACTGAATTTAGCCCATGATTTAATCGCTGTTAGATCGCATATGGAGAGAAACCGTGTCTGTTGCCAATAACGATAATTGGAAAATGCGTCAATAAAGGAAAATGATTGAGAACTACTAATTGCAGTCAAAAAGGGACGTGTTTTCGCACCCCCGCTGGCTATGCCACTGCTACCGTGACATAATTTCATCCCCCTTTAGAAATTGTTGTGGCTAATAAAAAGCCGAAGAAGGCGGAGATTAAATAGGAAATTCTTTCCTGTAGAAGTGATCAATTCACTAGCTCCACATAAGCAACTTGTCCACGCTAATGGAACTTACGGTATGTAAAACCTGTATTATGTTCATAACATAACCGAGCTCTCTCTAGCTGTCGCGTAGCCTACTATCCATAAAGCTGCTTTCACATTGGATGCGAAACGAATTTTTAGCGCGACAGATTACATTCTAAGTCGATGCAAGGATGCAAGTACACGTTATGGGCACGTCAAGCCGCTTTCACACCGGACGCGAAACGAATTTTTCGCGCGATAGATTACATTCAAAGTAAATGCAAAGACAATGCATTGACTTTGAATGTAATCTGTCGCGCGAAAAATTTGTTTCGCATCCGATGTGAAAGCGGCTCATCGCGCCCATTTTCTGCGAGCAAACGCTGGTCATTCCGATGCAATAAGTAAACCATAACCACAGGCAATTTCCGAAAAGGCCGTTTAGCCTGGAGCTTTCGCCCCTTCGTCATACACCAGCGCAGAAGCTGTTCGTTACTCCACGCTAACGACACACCACAGCTATGCACACGAACCAGCAGGTCCTTATATACACACCGAAGCAGTCCATAAACTGTTGGTCCACTTTTTGCTGCTCCTCACTGTCTATGTTTCCCTCTAAACTCAGACCCACCGGATTTCTACGGTCTCCGGTCTACACCTGGGTACGTTGACCCGTTCTATGTGTCTATATGGGGTGGATTTTAGCTTTCCCTCAATCCTAGCCATACAGTAGAAACACCGGTGTACTCACCATAGTAGCCGTAGGTAGACAGCAAATTCAAGCTTGAGCTGCCAGACATTCGCACTGCGTCCTCCACTTTCACCATTGCATTTATGAGAACAAGTTAATTTCATTAGATCTATACACATGTACTGCGTTTGATTGCGGAATATGCCCATCCATTCCTTCTCAGATGGGAGACGCGTCTCAATTTCACTCTGGGTATGCGGACCCGTAAAACTGCGTTCTGCTGCCTCGTCCCGCCTAGATCCGACCTCCACAGAGCTGGCCATTTAGAAGAAAGTGGGCACACGGGGAGTGGGGGCCATAGCGGAAGAGCCACCCCAACGAGGCATTTCAGGCAGAGACTACAAAGGACTACAAATGGGGTTTTTTGAGGATGGCAGTATGAGCAAAATAAGGACCCTGTTTTGGACTTTGAACGATCAGGAGTACTCTAGGGGAGTCCAAGATCAAAATATAACCTTGGAAATATAGCAAAATAGGTCCCCTTTAACATTTTATATAACATTTTTATAACCTTTTCTTATGGTGTCATATAAAAAATGACATCATCCACCAACATCAAATTGACTGTTTTCGAAAGATTAGATGCCCGTTATTAACATATCTAAAATTTGTGATGGTCTTTTGCTGTATTTTCTCTAAATAAATTTTGAAAATATGGTATTTTTGTGGACGCACAGCATTTAATGGCATTGAAGGCATATTCAAACATTATTTCATAAAATGCTCATAGTTAACGATAGAAAACTCAAATTCAACGAAATGCTTTATTTCATAAATGTTAACTTACACTTGAATTATAACCCATGTACAAAAAAAAAAAACTAAATTCAGTATTGCCAGCCAAATTTTGTCAGAATCCTGCTTGTTACATATTCAAATTTAAAATGACAAAATTCATTAATTTTGGGCTTCAAACACTACCTGCAGGGCTGACATTAAGCAAAAATAACTGCGTAGCAAAAATGTGACATAGTCTCTAGAAGTCTGTAGCATTTTACAGCATTTTTCAGAACTGTGTAGCAAAAATAGAACTTAACAAAAACGTCTGTAGATGCATTTTAACTTTTTTTTTTTTCAACTCTTTGAACACTTAGCTAACAGTACTAACACTAATCAACATAGCCAAATGAAGACCAAGGCAGTTGAGTTCCAGTAGCATTGCAGTATTAAAACCTACTTGGATTTACCAACTGGGTCCTACTTACAGCTAACATGTAACGCAGTAACTGAATAGGAATTAGTAAGTTTTAGTTGGTTCTACCCAAGCCACTCACCTGGCTCTGGCTGTGAATGAGTGAATATTCAGGACTGATTTTTATCATACATAATATTTTTACTGTGAAAGAAATTAACACTGGTAATTATTATGAACCAAGATGAACATTTAATTATTAAAATAAAAATTGTCATAATCTAGAATAAAGAGCACTTCTGGAATTCATGGTACAAATGAAAATGTACATGTTAAAAATATGAAAACAGCATTCCTTAGACATAAATACATAACACTTTTATATATGTTTACCGTTAATTTAAATTTAATTGTTTGAATTTTAACTAACTATTTAGAATTGGCAGTTGCTACGGGTACGACAGTTTTCCAATGCATTTCAATGTAGAGAGGTATGGCAGTCCCCATTTCAAACCCTGCCCTAACCTAAACCTGACCATAACCCTAACCCTAACCCTGACCCCTAACCTAACCCTTCTCCAAACCATAATCCCTAATCCTTATCCTAATCCCTTCAAATCGATTGCCGTACCAATAAAAACTGCCGTATCTGTAGACACTGCGTTTAGAGTTTCCTGAGAACAAACACCCATAAACATAATAATTTATTTAATAATGATCGTGCTTGTAGGCTGATGTGTGACACTAGTCCAGTGTTTCATTTCATTTATCTAGTCGCATATACACACGAACAGTGTTTGATTGCGCAATTCCCCCGCCGATTCCATAAACATGATGGCAAACGCCTATCATGTTTTGCGGTTGGTTCAGCCAATGACACAGTCCACTCGAGTGTTTTCTTTAGCTCTGTGGGCGGAACGCGAAATTTTTTTTCCCACTTGAGTTCCGGACACCAACAGAAACTCATTTGCGTACAGCCAATAAGCAACCTTGTGCCGGACCTCTGAAGGAGTGTCTCGAGACAGTTACATGTTTTCTGTCTTCACTGGCCTTGCACTAATAAAATAAAAATAACCGAGATTGCGTCATCATATTCTAGAAAATATGAATGCTCTGAACTGATGATTTTTATCAATCCTAGCTGGAAACATTAAAAATGATTGGCAGGTTTGGAAATGGCCACCGCATTTTCAAGGACACGAAGATTGATTTAAAACCTCTTTCAAAGTATAAAGAGTGCGTTCGAGCGCGTCTGCAAGTAAGCCGGCTTCGCGAGATTACCGAAAAATTAGGCGAGAAGGCGCAGGGTTTGGAGGGCTTATCGCGCAACTTCGGCAAGATTCTCGCCTAATTTTTCGGGAATCTCGCGCAGCCGGCTTACTTGCAGACGCGCTCGAACGCACCCAAAATCTGCCAGGTCTCTCAAGCGCCAGCCAATCAGCGCGCGTGTCACAATTTCATGGCTGTGCCGTGAGCGACTCTGGGCAGGAAGTTGATTTCAGGGGTGAAGTTTTGCCTTTTCCAGACTTATTTTTCGGAACGAGAGGGAGTTAAGATGAATGGTTGGTGCCGAACGAATATTTAATATGTCGTTGTTACGCCGATACCAGACACAAGGTAAAACAAAAGAAAGTTTTGACGCCAGCAGCGGTAGAAGACAAGTGGTGTCTGGCGATTTCCATTTTTGTAGGCTTTGTCAATGGCACGGCATGTGACTCCGCTGGGCCAGTAAATGTCAGAATGTTAAAACAAGCCCTCGGAGGCACGAATGGGGCTAGGTATTGCTAGACTACATTGATTGTAACCAGCTCATTTTACCAGCTTCAGATATTTGAACAAATACATTCATAACAATTCATTTATCTTAATGGCAGGCTAGACGAATGATTTGGCCAACAGTTTTGCTGAGAGCTAGGCAGGCATCTATGATGTAATAGCAGTATTCTGGGTATGGACTGTGCAGTCAGCGGTTCCGTGACCATGCCTCGGTGCAAGGCTCGTGAAGATAGAAAAAATTCACTGTCTTGCGACACTCCGTCAGTGGTCTGGAACAAGATAGCTGATTGGCTGTACACAAATAAGTTTCTGTTGGTGTCCGGAACTCAAGTGGGGAAAAAAAATTTTGCGGGCGGGACTGGCGTGGAGGTAGGAAAATAATGGGATCATTCCACTCGCTTCCATGGTTTCAGACTCGCGCCGTTAGGTTATCCAGAGTGCGGTGGTGAAGGCCGATCAGGACGATATTAAGAGACTGTAAGAGCCCGTTTTTGTTCAAAACTGGACGAAAACTATTAAAAAAAAAAAAAAAAAAAAACTGATCGCATTTTGCGATGCGATACCTCTTATCGCCAGCCCTGACCTGGTCTCTGCATCATGTTTTCAGGTGCATTCTTGACAACTGTGTTGATTTTATATCTTGAAACCATGGTCAAATATATTTTGATAGCTAAAATTCTCCATCTGTTTCAGATTTTGCAGGATTCTGTGTTAAAGTTGGGTTGTGATTTGGGTTGTTAATATGCCATTTCAGTGGATGGGAAATGTCTTGGAGAACTATGTTTTTGCATTTGAGGGGATTTCCCCACCCTGTAGGACTACTGAAATTACACACAAACACAAATGTTCAACTTGATGCATAAGGTACTTCAAAGTCGGAACAGTTTGGATTTCTCTAGCATGCCAGCACAGCTCTTAATAGATGCATATCATTAAAAAAAAAAAAACAGTATCACGGTCGTTGTCCAGTGTCTAGAACAGTTTCTTATAGACTTATGTTTAAAGCTAAATCTATGCAGAGTTCTACTTGACAACTTACAGACCTCTTAGGGAATGGCAGGTTAAGGTGGGTAATATTTGGTATTCATTTTCAGGGCAACCCCTGGTCTCACCAGAGAACTCTCCATTTTCTTGCACTATTTTTCCCGCTTGCATCAGTGTTTGGTTTACACTGTAAACTGTGTTAGGCCTACAGTGCAGTGCATGATGAACTGAGCTTTATTGTCAATATAATTTACCCTTTTACCCTTTATTTTGGAGACCTTGTACATATTTTACTCCCTTAGGAATTTAAAAATAAAAACATTGGTCTAAAAATGTCGCTTCTCGCCTGATGAACTCAAACCTCTTGGCTGGAGTGTAAGGTCTTGTCATTCTCTTTTTGGCAAAATATGTTCTGGGCTTTTCACTCTTCTTCTGCCACAAATGTTTAGAACTCAAGAAGTGTTCAAACTGTGCGACTGGAGACAAATTTTAGCTGTGGACATGCTGTGCATGCTTTCATGCATGTTTCTTGTATGTGTGGGTTGGATGGCTGACCTTAACTGATTTTGCAATAAGTATGAGCCCTAAACAAACGCATTTCATTTTCAAGCAATCTGCTCCATAATGGTATTATACCATATTGCCTGTATAAAAAAAAAAAAAAAAAAGTCTTTTGACACATGCGCACATTTTTTTGCAGAAGCAATCCTACCTCTCGCTCCTATGGCTCTATTTATAGCTGGCCTGTGTGAGTGCCTTTATTCCATTAAACTGGAGCCTTCATTCTCACTCCCACAACTGATTTTTTTTTTTTTTTTCACCTTGAGTGGATGTATTACAATAAAATACCCGTGGTAATGATGCATGTGAAATCCCCCATTCAACTTGTTGTTTGTTTCCTTTTCCTCAGACCATCTGCGATGTTGAAGAATCTATTATTAATATGCTTGTAAAGCATGTCAGCGTTGTTGCATTACAACTGTAATTATAGTGCTTATCGATGACTTGTGTTTTGCAATAAAGATCTTTTTGGTTTGACTGCTAGCTTGATTTGAAGGGACACCAAGCCTGCCCTGTCAGCACTGCATAATGAAGATATGAATATTCATTGGCTGGGCAACTACAGACTTTTTCAGTAAGAGTGGTGAGGCATCCTTAAAAGCCAGTGTAATGCTTGATTGCTAGGGAGCCCAGTGTCAGAATGAAGGGGCTGAGTAGTGCGAGGAGGAGGGTGAAGGGAAGTGGTCAAGCCTCGTCTGTGTAGCGCATGGAAACATAATGTTAGACAAACAAGTCTGTGTATTGACTTTGAAAGGGCGAAGTTTCTGCAGCTTCGTTGTTTGAAATTTCGTTGTCTGTTGGTGAAGTTTTCAGAATTTCTGTGCAGCCCCCTCAATTTGATGTGTCATTCTGTGAACAGGGGTCTGAGTAAACCACTCTATAATGGACTGTTCTCTTCTGCTGGTCTGGAGCCAAGTCGTATTGAAATTTGATAGTGGCGTATTCTTCATTGCTGCCCCTGTCGGAACAAACCATGCACAGCATCTTGATAGCAAACTGGCAGTGTGTTCTCTCCCTTTCCCCTACTCTCATTTTTTTGCTTCTATTCTATTAACTCTCTTTTAGGTTTCACGCAATGCTCTTTAGTGGCCTTTTCTTTCCCATGAAGTAAAGGTGTTGTCCACAGCCCTTTGCTTCATCAGAATCTGTACCTCTCTCTTTTTTTTTCATTTCTGATTCCCCTCTTTCACTGACTGGAGGGCAAGTCATTGTATCGGCCAAGTCTGTGTTTTTTACTCGACTTCTAAACTCTGACTTCCTGAGGCTTGCATTACAAGCTTTCACATCAGTACTCACTCTTCAGAGCAGTTCAGCTTTTGTCTCACTTAGCCAAGCATTATTATCCCCCGCCACGAAGTGGGACTGGGGGATATTGGATTGGGGTCCGTCCGTCTGTCCGTGCATCTGTGCGTGTGTCCATTCGGGCCATAATGGGAACAAGATTTCTCTGAAACTATCATACCTAGATGCGTGAAATTTTGTATGCTTAATAAGCTACTCGTGATCTACGTTGAGTTTGAAAATGGATGTCGAAGCATTTTTTTTTTTTTTTTTTTGAGTTATGGCCCTGTGGCGGGGGACAGTGATGAAACCGTCGTCTGATTTTATCTTAGAACATGAACCATTGAATGGGGCTTGGGGGGAAAAAAATGCAGTGCTTGTGTCATTCGTTTTGACCCCGCTGCCAATTTGTTCGTATTGTCTGCTCTTCATTTCGCTAAAACTTTGGCTGAATGCACTTTGTATGTTATTCATCACTGTTGTCATTACCTAGTTAGTACAGTTTAGTCACATGGGGAAAATGAATGCACTGCATATGGATATTTCTATTTGAATCGGTCAGAGAAAGGGGGAAACTCAAATTTTTCCCAGTCAAAGGAGGTGCTGATGCTCTTTAAACATCATACTTTGAAAAAGCCACTGTAATCACAGGTTGAGTAGCAACATTTTTTGTGTGCTAGGTTAATGAATGATAGCCCTGCAGGTAGCGATATCTGTTAATGCATAACAAAGAAATCATTACTTTTTCTTTTTTTTCCCCTGTTTAGTCAGCAGAAGATTGGTTGCATTACCCTTTCTATAGCTGTCTCAGCTAAATGATTGTTCTGTTACTAGACATTCATTTGAGCCCAGTGTCTGAAAATACTGTCAATGAAGATATAGCCTGTTGCTGGTGCTCTGACTTTGGGAGTTAAAAATTTCCTTTGTCTTCTCAGTGGCTTCGCTTTTCCCAGTCACATTCAAATAGAGATGGATTCCTGCCTCAGCATCTTACCAGAAATCGGTCACATTAATTAGCGTCGTTTCTCGTTCATTAGCATTGTTCTGAGCCTCGGGAGAGGAAATGCATATGTAATGCTGGCTAATTGTGTCCTTGTACAAAAGTATTTAGGGATTCTATGGACCAGTGGTTGTTGCACAGCCGTGTCCACTGGAGAAATTTCTTTAAGTGTTCCAAACTGTTTTTTCCTTGCAATTAAAAATTTGGAATGGGCCTTGCTTTTGGTGAGAGTTGGAAATGCAATTTTGGGGAAAAAAATGCATTATTAAAACTAATATTAATTATTGCTTTTTAATTATTGCTTTTTTTAAGGCTGAGTGCGGGAGTGGGAAGTGATCTTGTCAAACTAGTTGCAAATATCCCATTCATGAAAAGAAATCAGGCTTTGTTTTTGACAGAATTGAATACGTTTTTACATTTTCCTCAGCAGAAAGAGT
This sequence comes from Gymnothorax javanicus, assembly GCA_029692085.1. Lineage (NCBI taxonomy): Eukaryota > Metazoa > Chordata > Actinopteri > Anguilliformes > Muraenidae > Gymnothorax > Gymnothorax javanicus. The sequence continues at coordinate 154,303,121 of CM056193.1, read as the reverse complement.
ACTGGACTAATAAGAAAGTTCCCCAGCCTGGGCCTGTAATGCTAAAGCGCGGTGCTGGCACTGCCACTGTATGTGGGGGCAAAATAAAGTTGTCATTGATAAGGGCTGATATTGTACAGTTGGTCCAATACCCATATGGTTTGGTTATGGTTTTCATGATAATTGTTTACCCCGGTGGCACCCAATCGTGTGCCATGGAAGGCCGAGAGTATGCTGGTTTTCATTCCAACCAGGCACTACTCCTGCTGATTTCAATGATTAGTTCCCTCCTCTCTGCCTGAAAGTGTGCTAATCATATAAATCAGCTGGTGTAATTATCGGTTGGATTGTGAACTTGCATAGTGGGCACGACTGGTTTACACGCGTGCCATGAAGTTAAGTTCTCAGACTTACCTCGGACATGCCTGCGATTTTGGGCAACCAACTTCCCTAGTTATAACCATAGACTGTATAAAAAGATGGACAAAGCAACCGTGACATCACCCATTGGTTTCAGCATACCATTTAGGAAGCCTCAACTTTGGCAATTTGAACAGCGCCATTTTGTCATTTTGAAACGGGGTGTGATTTCTATTGGACGAGAGCGTGAATTGAAGATCCATGGAGGAGTTGAGGGGTGGATCTACATGTGGATCTGACCGTATCTGATGAGGACCAGAGGATAGCCACGCCCCATAAAGCATATCTGGCTTTATCTTTTATTCTAGTCTATTTGGGACCATAATTTACAAAAATGAACATCATGATATATCGAAGGAGACTTTAAAGTTGCAATTGGTTCCATAAAATAATGTGGAAAATCACTATTGAAATAATAAATCAAGTAGGAAAGTGGGGTCATTTTCTCATAGACTTCTATAGCATTGAACTTCTTTCTGCAACCACCGATGTTGCCATCTGCTGGCGATTAAATAGAGCGCAATTTTCTGAGATTTCCGCATAGGCCTCACTTTTCAGACCGGTGCTGCGTCCATCTTTTTAGAGTCTATGGTTATAACACAATACTTTGTAAAATTGGTCCCGCGAGCCCGAGCACAGTACGCTTGTGTTCACACTTACCAAATGAACTGGACTTTGGGGTCAAGTGTACTCTGATCTATGCTTGAGTCCCTAGTGTGAAAGCACCGTTACAGTTCACCAGAGTTCTGTTTTTCTTCAAAAGACCCCTGACTGCAGAATGTTAATGGTACTATTAAGAAAAATCTGCCGATATCCTGCACACTTGCTGTCCAAACAGTTGGCATGTCCAGACCTATATTTTGAAGTACAACTCCAATTCCGAAATAGTTGGGACCAAGTGTAAATATTGAATAAAATCAAAACGCAATGACTTTAAAATCACACCAGCCAGTATTTTATTCACAGTAGAACAGAGATAACATAACAAATGTTGAAACTGAGAAATTTTACAATTTTATCCACAAAATGAGCTCATTTAAAATTTGATGGCTGCTACAGGTCTCAAAAAAGTTGGGACAGGGGCCTGTTTACCATGGTGTAGCATCCCCTCTTCTTTTTTACACAGAGTGGAGGCATCTGGGCATTGAGGAGACAGGTTTCTTGAGTTTAGCCATTGGAATTTGATCCCACTCTTGTTTAATACAGGCTTCCAGCTGCTGGAGAGTTTTGGGTCTTCTTTGACAGACTTTTTGTTTAATTATGCGCCAAATGTTTTCAATCGGTGAAAGATCAGGACTGCAGGCAGGCCAGTTCAGCACACGGACTCTTCTACTACGAAGCGATGCTGTTGTAATAGCTGCAGTATGTGGTTTTGCATTGTCCTGCTGAAATACACAAGGCCTTCCCTGGGATAGATGTCGTCTGGAGGGGAGCATATGTTGCTCTAAAACCTTTCATATATCTTTCAGCATTCATGGTGCTTTTTAAAACATGCAAGTGACCCACACCATATGCACTAATGTATCCCCATACCATAAGAGATGCTGGCTTTTGAACTGAACGCTGATAACAGGAGGGGTGGTCTTTCTCCTCTTTAGCCTGGAGGACACGACGCCCATGATTTCCAACAAGAATGTCAAACTTGGACTCATCTGACCACAGGACGCTTTTTTTTTTTTTTTTTTTAAACCCGCCACCACCCCCCCTCTCTGGAGGACAACTTTGTTAATTCAGTCAGTTATATAATTGTGTACAAGTCTTCCTACCATCACCCATCTATTCCCCATATATTTAGCATCTTCTTAGTTGCTAAAAACTTAAGATATTTTCAATATAAGTTAATATATATCTTTGGATCAAGTGATGTATTGTAAAGGATTTTAAAAACTTCGTTCCAAGGGACTGGTGCATCTAACATATTTTCCCAACTGTCTAGAATCCTGTATGGTATAGCGACTAAAATCTTTATTCTTAAATAAAATGTGTATATACAAAACCCAAAACCAGTGAAGTTGGCACGTTATGTAAATCGTAGATAAAAACAGAATACAATGATTTGCAAATCCTTTTCAACTTATATTCAATTGAATACACTGCAAAGACAAGATGTTTAATGTTCAAACTGAGAAACTTTATTTTTTTTTTTTATCATTAACTTAGAATTTAAAGGCAGCAACACATTGCAAAAAAGTTGGCACAGGGGCCTTTTTACCACTGTGTTACATCACCTTTCCTTTTAACGACACTCAGTAAACGTTTGGGAACTGAGGACACCAATTTTTGAAGCTTTTCAGGTGGAACTCTTTCCCATTCTTGCTTGATGTACAGCTTAAGTTGTTCAACAGTCCGGGGTCTCCGTTGTCGTATTTTACGCTTTCATAATCGCCACACATTTTCAATGGGAGACAGGTCTGGACTACAGGCAGGCCAGTCTAGTACCCGCACTCTTTTATTACGGAGCCATGCTGTTGTAACACGTGCAGAATGTGGCTTGGCATTGTCTTGCTGAAATAAGCAGGGGCGTCCATGAAAAAGACGTTGCTTGGATGGCAACATATGTTGCTCCAAAACCTGTATGTACCTTTCAGCATTAATGGTGCCTTCACATATGTGTAAGTTGCCCATGCCTTGGGCACTAATACACCCCCATGCCATCACAGATGCTGGCTTTTGAACTTTGCGCCTATAACAGTCCGGATGGTTCTTTTTCCTCTTTGGTCCGGAGGGACCACACGTCCACAGTTTCCAAAAACAATTTGAAATGTGGACTCGTCAGACCACAGAACACTTTTCCACTTTGCATCAGTCCATCTTAGATGAGGTTGGGCCCAGCGAAGCCGGCGGCGTTTCTGGGTGCTGTTGATAAATGGCTTTTAAACTTTGCATTGTAGAGTTTTAACTTGCACTTGCAGATGTAGCGACGAACTGTAGTTACTGACAGTGGTTTTCTGAAGTGTTCCTGAGCCCATGTGGTGATGTCCTTTACACACTGATGTCGGTTTTGATGCAGTACCGCCTGAGGGATCGAAGGTCACGGGCATTCAATGTTGGTTTTCGCCTTGTCGCTACGTGCAGTGATTTCTCCAGATTCTCTGAACCTTTTGACGATATTACGGACCGTAGATGATGAAATCCCTAAATTTCTTGCAATAGTTCGTTGAGAAATGTTGTTTTTAAACTGTTCGACAATCAGCTCGCATTTGTTCATCCCATGACCCTCGCCCCATCCTTGTTTGTGAATGACTGAGCATTTCAGGAAGCTGCTTTTATACCCAATCATGGCACCCACCTGTTCCCAATTAGCCCGCTTCACCTGTGGGATGTTCCAAATAAGTGTTTGATGAGCATTCCTCAACTCTCTCAGTCTTTTTTTTTGCACTTGTGCCAGCTTTTTTGAAACATGTTGCAGGCATCAAATTCCAAATGAGCTAATATTTGCAAAAAATTACAAAGTTTACCTGTTCGAACATTAAGTAACTTGTCTTTGCAGTGTATTCAATTGAATATAGGTTGAAAAGGATTTGCAAATCATTGTATTCTGTTTTTATTTACGATTTACACAACGTGCCAACTTCACTGGTTTTGGGTTTTGTATGTTTGTTGATCTTTATTCTCTTCAACCAATTTATGAGGCCTACAGACTAAATATCCTCCTGTTCCTTTTATAATTTTTGATTTCCAAGCACTTGGTAAAGCTCCAATAAGTTGATTATATTGTTGCAGTGTACAGACTGTTCCATAAAATCTAGTTAATTGTTTGTGAGACATGAGTTTATTATCCTCATTCACTATATCCCTTATAAAAATAATACCTTTATCCAACATAGGTTTTCAAAAAAAATCATCATTCTATCAACAAGTATATTAGAATTTAGCCATATTATTTGTTGTAGAACTTGTTCTGCATTTTCTGGTGGGTGAAATTGAAATTGTAACCAACTTTATAGGGCTTCTTCCAGAAAAGTGGAGACCCCAGAAAACTTGTCATTAATTAATGCGAAATGCATAGGTTTAATTTGCATAAATGGAAAGAAGCCTTTATCAAATATAGGATGGACACTTTCAAGTAATTTGCTAGAAACCAGTGTGGATTGAAGTAGAGTTTTGGAATAAGGGAAGCCTTCAGTGAAAGATTTAAAGCTTTTAAGTTTAAGAGTTTTAGCCCACCTGATACATTATCATTGTAGAGATATTTACGCTTAATTTTATCAGGTTTATCATTCCATATAAATTTGAATATCTTCTGTTCATATATTTTGAAGAATGATTCTTTAGGGGTTAGTAAAGCCATAAATAACTATGTAAACTGGGATACAACTAATGAGTTAAAGTTATTTTGCCATAAATGGTCAGATGCTTCCCTTTCCAGGGCAGCAGAATTTTTTCGATTTTACTTAATTTATTATTAAAATTAATAGTTGAAATTTCACTCATATTTTCTGGGATGTGTATACCAAGTACACTAACCAATCCATCTGTCCAATGAATTGGTAAATTGCCTGGATGAGTGAAATTTCTATTTTTCAGGGAACCATGCCTCAATATTTGGCATTTCTCATAATTTGGCTTCAGTCCAGATAGGTTTGAAAAGTCATCCAGATCTTTTGTTAGGCTCTGTAGCGATGTATAATGAGGGCTCAGTAGAAAAATTGCATCATCAGCGTACATTGAAATTTTTGTATTAAGACCTTGCAATTCCAAGCCTTTGATATTATTATTTGTTCGTATTTTTATAGCGAGTATTTCAATTGCCATAATAAAGAAATACGGTGATAACAGGAAACCCTGTTTTACCCCCCGTGAAAGTGCAATGGGTTTTGAAATATAACCCTTATTTTTAATTTTCAAGACTGAGGTATTGTGCATAACTTTAACCCATTGTATTAGAGACTCACCAAAATTAAAAAATTCTAAACATTGATCAATAAAATCCCATCATATTTTATCAAAGGCCTTCTCAAAGTCTGCTATAAAAACCAAACCCGGTTTCTTTATTTTATCATAATGTTCTGCAATTTTAAGTAATTGTCTTAAATTACTTGCAATATTTCATCCTTGTAGAAAGCCAGACTGGTCATGGTGTATAATATCAGGCAGGACATTTTTTTATGCAATGTTATGCATTTAGCTAATATTTTAGCATCGTAGCACTGAAGAGTAAGTGGTCTGCAGTTTTTTAATGAACCGGATCTTTATAGTGGCCGCTAGCTTCTTGTTTTAAGAGCAGAGAGATTACACTTTCCTGCTGAGTCCCTGTGAGGATACCTTTGTCATATGAAAAATTAAAACTTGTAAGTGGGGGGTTTTTAATCTGTTCGTAGAAAGTTTGGTACACTTCTACTGGAATACCATCCAATCCTGGTGCTGTCCCCCGTTGAAAGGACATAATTGAATTGTGGAGTTCAGTTTCTGTAATTAGACCCTAGCAAGTTTCTTTCTGTTCCTCTGGTAATTTAACTTGATTACGAGGGAAAAACTGATTACAATCAATGTTATTTAATGGAACAGGTGGTGACTGGAAAGAGAAGATGTCTGTAAAATATCTCTTCTCCAGTCAGAATATCTATAGGTGAAGTAAGAATTGTCCCATCATTCCTTTTTAATCTCTGTATTTTTTTCTTTGCTATATTTCTATGTTGGAGACTTAAAAATAATTTATTGCATCTACCACCCTTCTCCATCCATTTTGCTTTATTCCTACAATGCATTATTGTTGACCTATCATAAATTAGTTGTTCAAATTCTTTTTGTTTTTGGTGCAGTTTATCAGCCACATCCAGAGTTACTTCTGAGCTGTCAAGTAGTGATGTAAGCTTCTCAATTTCTTTTTTGATTTTTTGTTCATTTAATCTTAATTGTTTTTTTCTCTGTGAGGCAAATTGAATCGTGTGGCCTCTAAAGACGCATTTAAAAGTATCCCATACAATAAGAGGGCCTGCTGATCCTATATATGGTGCAAAAAAATCTGTAATAAATTCTTCTGTACTTTCTACAAATGTCTGATCCTCTAGTAACTTTTGATTAAATATACAGTATCCCTGTCCTCATGGATATTCAGTTAGTTCTAAATGAAGTGAATTAAGTTGATGATCAGATTTTAGTTTGTCTTCAATAACTGCCTTTTTTGTTTTGGAAAACAAAGAAAAAGAAATAATCTATGCGGCTTGCCTGATTCTGTCTTCTCCACGTATATTTATATAATTCTGGATTTCTTAATCTCCAAACATCTACCAGATCCATTGTATTCATTATTGATTTCTGTAGAAGCATGTGGGTAGTGATTAGTTGAATTATTTCCCTTACGATCTATTAAATTATTCTGTACTGTATTAAAGTCTCCAACCATTATGAGATATTTACTTGTGAATTTTGAGGTTTTTATAATTTTATAAATGGATTCAAAAAAGTGTGGATCATCATTATTTGGACCATATAAATTAACCAAACATCTTTGTTTATCCTCAATAATCATATTTAAAATGATCCACCTTCCTTGAGGGTCAGTTTCTAAAGCTTGGAGAGTATAATTATAGTTGTTTTTAAACATGATCATAACTCCCCTCAAATTTTTTAAACCATGTGAAAATAATATTTGCCCACCCCATTCCTCCAACCATATAGTTTCATCTGTCATTACTGAGTGAGTTTCTTGTAGACAAAAAATTGCATAATCTTTCTCTTTTAACCAAGTAAATATTTGGTGTCTTTTCCTTCTATCTGCGAGGCCATTGCAGTTATAACTGGTGATACAGACTACATCTATTCCCATTTTTATTGACTAGGCTTTAAGATTAAAGCAATTCTTACCTTTCTGGCATTTTTACACTTTTCTTTTATAATCTTAAAATGCTCCTAATAAGCGTATGGAAAACTAAAATGTAAAAGAAATCCACCAGGTGTTGAAACTCTTCAATATTATATTCCCATATATTTCTGATAAAAGTCTGACCAATCATTTTCTTCGGTCTGAATAAAATGATTTGCCGAGCTTCCTGTCTGTCATCCGTCGCAGCGCCCCTTCCAGTTGCCTGTCACCGCTTGCGAGTCACGCGCCTCTCTGGCGCATTTGACTGTAAACAAATGGGTGCTGAAATGCTATAATTACGATAATAACGTTAATGTAGTTCATCAGACTACAAAGGTAACTAAATGTTACAAGGGAATTTTATTTTTATTTTATAGAATTGAATATTAATCATTACTGTTGGTTACTTTTCACTTTCTGAATCTGACTCCATTGACCGGAAGTGAGTGAAACGGGTTAATGGAGTCAGATTCAGAGGCACCGGTAAGTGAAAACTAACCAACAGTAATTACATAATATTCAATTCTATATGTGGTATGAAATAAAATGCCCTTGTAACGTTTAGTTGCCTTTGTAGTCTGACGAACCACCATATATTAGTTTTATTTTTTTTCATCGGCAAAGTCTGGCAATCAGGGACAAGGGTGGGACTTTGGAGGGAGGCGGAGTTGTTCATGTTCAAATTTTCACTAAGTGCTGTGCGACATGCCAGAAAGGTAAGTATTGCTTTCATAGAGTATAGGTTTTGATGGTCAGATATACCATAGAATGTTTTCTAGGGATAACAGAAGAGCTAACCATAATCCATGCAGATATAAAAAGTAAAGCAAATTCAAGGTAGGTTCCATGCCTGCCAATACTCGTGTGGCAGTTGAAAAGCATAAACAAAAAAATTAACATGATTAGGTAAGAAAAAACCACAAACAAAAACAAAACGACCTGCTGACAAAGACAAACAGATAACATATCAACACATGAAGCATTTTTTGTCCCAAATTCCATTTCTTTGGGTAACTCACTATTGTGTCCCATAGGATTATAATTAATAGTCATAACAAATGAAGGAAGAAAAAGAAAAAAAAGAAAAAGTAACACTGATATCCATTACTATTATTATGGACGAAGGCCATTGTTGCAACTGAAATGGAAATCACCAAAATAATAATCACAAAAATAAAAACAACAACAACAACAAGAAGTATTGTTATCATCATTATTATCATCACCATCACTGTACCATGATTATCATTAGCTATAATAATAACAACAAAAGCACAGACAACAAATAGAAAATAAGATCGGGTCTCAGAATTTTAGCTAATACAGCCAAGGTGTAATTGTTGCGTCCCTATATAACTGATTATTTATATACAGCTTGTCAACTGATAGCCCTACTTTACGTTTTTTTGTCCCGGTTTTCTTTCATAATGGGAAAAAGCTTCCTTCTCCTTTCCATTATCTCCGGAGGGAATTGGTCATTCATTGAGAAGCGCTTGCCCTTCAGTTCTTTTCCTCTATCCAACACGGCCATTTTACTTTTAAAATAAGTAAATTTGGCCACAACTGGACGAGTTCTGCCGGTAATCATTTTCCCAAAGCGATGGACTCTTTCAAAGCGAACCTCTGCGACTTGCCCATTCGTCATTCCGAGTTCCTCCTTCATAAATCGTCTGACTTTGTTTTCAGTTACGGCATAACCTTCTTTTTCATCTTCCTTTATACCCGTGAGTACCAGATTATTCCTCATACTCCTGCATTTTAGATCAAGGAGCTCATTTTATATTTGTCTGGTCGCTTTTTAAATTTTTCCGTTGTATTTATCAGCACGTCTACTGTAGCTCTAAGTGCTTTATTTTCCTTCTGTAGCTCTTGAATTAGCTCATTATTCAAGCCAACAGCATTTTTCAAATGAATAATGTCTTTACTCACCAAAGCTAGGTCACTGACCAATTTCTCCAACAAATCTGGCTTTGACAGTTTAGCATTTATTTCTTCCATAGTAGTACTCACGGTACCCCCGCTGAATTCAGCTGTTTCCGAATCGCTTGATCCAAGCTGAGATTGAGTTCTCTTGGGCTTTAGCTGGTTTGGCATATTGTAGTAATATTTATCCAAAATTTTTTCCAAACGAACAATTTTATCCAGTTTGGAATCCTCGAGGTTTGTGGTAACATAACATAACATAACATAACATGAGTGGCGAGAACAGGCCGTTCAGCCGAACTAGGCTCGCCAGTTTCTTTGAACTATTGTGGATATATCACTTCAGATACTCAATGTATCAATGGTATCTAGCTTTAAGTCAAGCCTGCTCTTGAAAATTGCCAAGGTTTCTGCCTCAACAATATGGTCAGGCAAGCTGTTCCACATCAAAATTACTCTTTGGGTGAAAAAATATTTCCTAATATCAGTGCTAAATTTACCCTTGGTCAACTTCCATTTATGACCCAGAGTTCTACAAACAGAACTTGGCCGAAGGAATCCTACATAATTCACTTTGTTAATCCCTTTAACATATTTAAAGACCTCAATCAGATCATCCCTGAGTCTCCTTTTCCTAAGACTAAAGAGATGAAGGATCTTCAGCCCGTTCTCCTAGCTTTCATCTTTTATACCCGGAATCAGCTTAGTTGCTCTTCTCTGAACTTTTTCTAGAGCCTCAGTATCTTTCTTAAAGTATGATCCCCAGAACTGAACACAATACTCCAGATGTAGTCTGACAAATGTGTTGTAAAAGATAAGTATCACCTCCTTGGATTTGTACGCAATACTTTTGGCAATGTATCCCAGCATCCGATTGGCTTTTTTAACTGCTACGGCACAATGACTAGAACCTGTGAGGGTTTGGTCAACAATCACTCCTTGATCTTTTTCATGTGGAGCACATTCCAGTTTTAAACCTCCCATGAAGTAATCCTGTCTAATGTTTTCACTACCTACATGTACAACTTTACATTTTGCTAAATTAAATTTCATTTGCCACATTTCTGCCCAACTCTGGATTCTATCCAAATCCTCCTGAATCACTTTAGTAGAGTCTAAACTATTTGCCAAACCTCCCAATTTAGTATCATCTGCAAATTTAACTAATTTGCTCTCAATACTTCTATCAAGGTCATTAATGTAGATGAGGAACAGCAGGGGTCCCGACACTGATCCCTGAGGGACGCCACTCCCCACCATGCCTAGCTGAGATGAGATTCCACTGACCACCACTCTTTGTGTTCTGTTTTTGGTTACACCTTAAGTAGATTAATTTGGGACATTGTGAGCAAACAGTCTCTCACAGCTTCCTCAAGACGGCAGCCATCTCACATCCGGGCTGACCACAGGACACTTTGCCACTTTGCTACAGTCCATTTTAAATGAGCCTCGTCCCACAGAACACAGCGGCGCTTCTGGATCATGCTCAACAATGGCTTCCTTTTTGCATGATCGAGATTTAGGTGGCATCTGTGGATGGCACGACGAACTTTGTTTACAGACAGTGGTTTCTTGAAGTATTCCTGGGCCCATTTAGTAATGTTAATAAGAGAATCATGCCGGTGAATGAAGCAGTGGCGTCTGAGGGCCCGAAGATCACGGGCATCCAGTAAAGGTCTTTGGCCTTGTCCCTTATGCACAGAGATTTTTCCAGTTTCTCTGAATCTTTTGATGATGTTATGCACTGTCAATGATGAGACCTTCAAAGCCTTTGCAATTTGACGTTGAGGAACATTGTTTTAAAACTATTCCACAATTTTTTTACCCAAGCCTTCACAGGTTGGAGAGCCTCTGGCCATCTTTACTTCTGACAGACTCAGCCTCTCTTAGACATCCCTTTCACAGCCAGTCGTGTTACACACCTGATGCCAGTTAACTTAATTACTTGCTAAATGTTCTTTCAGCTGGTTCTCTTATATGAGTCAATGACAAATAAGCCTTTTAAAATGTTTTTTTAATAAATCTTTAAAAATGTTCAGAATACATTTATTATCCCCTGCCACACGAAGTGGCCGGGGGATATTGATTTGACCTCCGTCCGTCCGTCCGTGTGTGTGTCCGTCCGTCCGTCCGTCCGTCCGGGATAAAGGGGAACAACTTTTCACAAGAAATATTCGCGATAGGATAACCAAATTTGGTGTGTAGCTTACGACCATAAAGACCTTGATCGAGTTCGAAAATGAGACACGCGTGATTATTTTTTCCGGAGTTATTGCCCTTGATTCACTTTTTTTAACTCTGTTCACGGTATATGTAAAGGGGAACAACTTTTCACGGGAAATATTCCAGATAGGATAACCAAATTTGGTGTGTAGCTTAAGACCATAAAGACCTTGATCGAGTTCGAAAATGAGACACGCGTGATTATTTTTCCCGGAGTTATTGCCCTTGATTCACTTTTTTCAACTCTGTTCACAGTATATGTAAAGGGGAACAACTTTTCATGGGAATTATTCCAGATAGGATAACCAAATTTGGTGTGTAGCTTAAGACCATAAAGACCCTGATGGAGTTCGAAAATAAGAAGCACACTATTATTTTTCCCACAGTTATTGCCCTTGTGGCACTTCTGGGAGCCTCTGTTCATAGTATCTTTAAAGAAGACATTTTGGCGGGGGATGTTGTTGACCATGTCTACTTGTTTGAAGTTGGAAGAGTGTGTTTAAACAAGTCTTAATAGTTGCACAACATTTACAGGGTTTTAGTACGGTTTTAGATTGGATTTGCAATTTCACCAGCCAAAAAACGTTAGGTGGTGCAACCAAAAGTTTCTTGAAAAAAAAACACTTCCCTCTTTTTCTTCCTAAGTTTTTTTTTTTCAGTAAGTATACCTGAGAGTATCTACTCTGCCTAAAACATTACTATTTTGTAATTGAGCTGGGTTTTAAAAGTAACTTATTCTTTATTGTAGGGGGCTGGTATTTTGGTTTTCCAAACAATTTAAGAACAATTAAATGATTAAACTTTGTTTATTTGAAAGGTTTTCAATATAGAATTATGCCCCCATATTAATATTACATTAATTCATATTTTAAATTACATATTTAATACATTTCACATAGTGTTAACTTACTTGGACGGTTGCGCCACCTGACATTTTGAGGGTTTGAGATGGCAAAACATAAAATATATATCATTTTTATGATAAACTGGAAATATGTTCAAATTAAACAGGTTTTATAGAATAAAATGATGCTTATTATGAATCATTTAAAATCATTTTAAACCAAAGTAGTGCACTCGGACAATGTCACGTCATTGACCCATATATTAATAATAACATATTGGCTTATGTGATCTGAAAGTTATTGCATCTTGATTTTATTGTAAGATGAATAATATAAACTTCAAATGAGATGAATGGATCTCTGTGTTCTTCATATGGAGCTTCACGCTGACATCAGTTAGTTTTGATAATCACTTTAGTGTCTAATAAAACCAATGAGTGAAAAATATGAAATGATCCTGCAGTTCTCTTTAAAAAAAGAACCTAATCACCATTTTAAATGGGAAATGGAAGCTTATTAATCGTTTGGGGAGATCATTTAATGTCTGACTGAGTTTGAGTTGTGGGATTTAGTTGTTTTTATTGGTTGAGTTTTGGATCCAGAACAGTCCTTCTGCTATGTCAGAGGAGTGGGTTGAAATCACGTCTGTGTTTCTCATATTGGTGCCTTATGGAACCCTCCATCTCTCATTTATTCCCCCTCTTTCTTCTTTCTGCTCTTTTACTCGATCTCCTGCCCCTTTCTCATTTTGTAGGCATTGTGGTCATTATTGATAAATGCTGGTTTGCCACAGCGGTGACTGCACAACTCTGACCGTTTTGTTTTTTTTTGTATCCTGGCCATGCTCAATATAGGGTTATTCTATGTCGAATCAACAGAGGCATCCTGACTCCTGACTGACCATCTAGGGTTTGCTTCATACTTAGGTACAATGAAATTATTTACATTAACAACTAGTTTGAAAATATTTTGGCTGTCATCTTAAGTTTCTTTGATATGGATAATTTATACAACCCCAATTCCGAAATAGTTGGGACGAAGTATGAATTGTGAATAAAATCAAAATGCGATGACTTTCAGATCACATGAGCCAATATGTTATTTACACTAGAACATAGATAACATTTCAAATGTTGAAACTGACACATTTTACATTTTTATCCACAAAAAGAGCTTATTTCAAAATTTCTGGCTGCAACAGGTCTCAAGAAAGTTAGGACACAGGCAAAAAAAGGGCTGAAAAAGCAATTAATATATAAGACAGGGGTAGGGAACCTTCTCCGGAAAGAGCCACTGTGGGTGCAGGCTTTCATACCAACCAAGCTGCTATACGCCTGATTCTGCTAATCAACCTCTGGAATGTTGTTCAGGGCCTTGATTAGTAGAATCAGGTGTGTAGCAGCTTGGTTGGTATGAAAGCCTGCACCCACAGTGGCTCTTTCTGGAGAAGGTTCCCTACCCCTAATATAAGAGAATCAGCTGAAAGAACATTTAGCAAGTAATTAAGTTAACTGGCATCAAGTGTGTAACATGACTGGCTATAAAAGGGATGTCTTAGAGAGGCTGAGTCTCTCAGAAGTAAAGATGGCCAGAGGCTCTCCAACCTGTGAAGGTTTGCGTAAAAAAAATTGTGGAATACTTTAAAAACAGGGCCATTCCATCTCAAATGGACCAGTAGCATGGGCATTTGTAACCACCATCTCTCAGATTGTCCTGATTTTTCCACCAGCAGTTGTTATATGTACATGGACAAAAATCCCAAAATTTTGGCCGCCAACTCCAACTGGTTACAAAATGGTAGCCATTTTAAAAATGGCCTTTTACACGTGTCGCAACGTGCCCTCCCGCTTTTTTCAAACCCTTTTCTCCGCAATAAATCAAACACTGTAGCACCTATTGGCACCAAAATTAGCACTCTCATGTATTTTTCATGCTGATTCTGAATCTGCAGTCAAATAAATGATAGCTCCTGTGGTTCAGAAACTATTGGATGAAAACCCTTTTTGGGGTACCGAACTTTGGCCCCCGTTATCTCAATGCTGCCACCCGATATCAAAATGGAACTTATTTTATGCTCATCATCATCACTTCAACTCTATAATATCAAAAAATTAGAGAGGTGTTCTGCTTTGTTTTGATGTAATCCTCCAAAATGTAAAATAGATATTTTGTGAAAACAATATCGCCATGAATACACACATGTACAGAGTATATAGTAGTATCTATAGGGATATTGCAAAGCTATGGCAAAAGGTCAGCAGTTTGTAGCCTAGTAATCTAGCATGGATTTGATCTGCACAATTTGTAACTGTCTGAACAAAAGGCACTTTTGGTGTCCTCATAGCTTCACAACCAAGAACAATAAAGTAAAATGGACTACATTTCCTGATTAAGCAGTATAACATTAGCTTAGATACAAAGTTTCAAAGCTATAGGTGTAATAATAAAAAAGTTATGCCATGTTAAGTACAAGAAAAATGTCAATTGACAAAAAAACTGACTGACAGTACCCTTAGAAAATAATTCACCAAAAATTCATTTTTGGTCAGAATGAGCTGAAATTTCAGATTTGTCAGTGATATATATTTATACAGCTGCATACAAAAAATTGGCAAAATTGAGAAGGTGGTGGGGAGACCCATATGATGATCTGACATGGAATGACCCATCTATTCCAGGGAAGGCCTTGTGTATTTCAGCAGGACAATACAAAACCACATACTGCAGCTATTACAACAGCATGGCTTTGTAGTAGAAGAGTCCGTGTGCTGAACTGGCCTGCCTGGAGTCCTGATCTTTCACCAATTGAGAACATTTGATGCATAAT
This sequence comes from Gymnothorax javanicus, assembly GCA_029692085.1. Lineage (NCBI taxonomy): Eukaryota > Metazoa > Chordata > Actinopteri > Anguilliformes > Muraenidae > Gymnothorax > Gymnothorax javanicus. The sequence continues at coordinate 154,288,099 of CM056193.1, read as the reverse complement.
AAAATGAAAAGTCCGTCAAAGGAGACCCAAAACTCTCCAGCAGCTGGAAGCCTGAATTAAACAAGAGTGGGATCGAATTCCAATGGCTAAACTCAAGAAACTTGTCTCCTCAATGCCCAGATGCCTCCACTCTGTGTTAAAAAGAAGAGGGGATGCTACACCATGGTAAACAGGCCCCTGTCCCAACTTTTTTGAGACCTGTCACAGGCATAAAATTTGAAATGAGCTCATTTTGTGGATAAAATTGTGAAATTTCTCAGTTTCAACATTTGCTATGTTATCTCTGTTCTATTGGGAATAAAATACTGGCTGGTGTGATTTGAAAGTCATTGTGTTTTGATTTTATTCATAATTTACACTTTGTCCCAACTATTTCGGAATTGGGGTAGTAAAAAAGATGGTGGCCCTAATAATTGTGTTGTTACTAAATGGCATGTATCCATAAGTCATTACTTTTGAACTATTCTATCCTGGACAAAGAAAGTTAGGGATCACTCTGATTTTTAATATTGAAATATGATATGGAACATAATTTGAACTATCAAATATTTCAATTCCGAAAATTGGGGTGATCCCTAATTTTCTTTGTCCAGTATACATTCTTGTTGAACAATTTTCAGGGATTGGTCTACATGATTAGCTGTTTTTAACCTCTAAAATGGTTGGCCTGGAGTTGTATATAGGCCAAGTCATGGCTTGCTGAAACTTTTGTGGAAAATTTTTTTTTTTTTTGGTGCCCACTAGATTTTCACACTGAAACAAGTTAGACCGTTTAAAATTTTGTATACACCACTTGTTTTTATACTTTCTTAGCAAATTGGGTGCATATCTGAAATTAATCAACATAATTGATTTATGGGGCTATAAAAGTGGGGAAAAAAGAAAATCTCAAACCTACTATAGAGGCTTATCAATAAGTTGCTACTGGGTGTTGTTAATTCGGCTTACTTCATTGACGCGTTGCTGGTGTCAGATTATGAGTTGGTTTAAACACATGCACTAGAAACGATGTCCTTTGTGTAGCAATACTTATTTATTTTACTTAGCTTATTTGCTTTAACCCATTTAAACCAGGACAGCATGTGCGCATTTTAAGAACGTGTCGTTGCCGACACAGATATGCGCGTAATTTTTAAAGTACCGTAATTACTGTAAGTTCTGCGCAATAGAAAAAAATTCCAACTGTTCCTGAAAGCTGAGAAGCTGTGCTTCAGCCCAAATACAGGTTACTATGGTAACCATGGCAGCATGATTCTCTGCTGGGATTTTTGCATTAGGCCTGAAAGGGTTAAAGAAAAACATCCTACCACATTCAGTATAGCCTTGAGCACCAACTGCTACACCCTGTGGATGCCATGGCCGCGGTCAAAAAACTGTATGCCTCCCTAACAACAACACAGTGACTTCCTACACTTGCTGTATAAATTACCCTCCAATCACAAGCTACTGCCACCCATTGGTCAGAATGTGTAATACCAAAACCAAAATGTGCAAAAGAAAACAGAAAAAAACAAAGGAAAACAAATGAATGATTGGCTCTTACACCTATATTGCATGTGCATATTGCTCATGTATGACAAAGTCTAATATAAAAACAATCATTCCACAGGAAAGGAAATGCATTAATAAGTTAATGCACCAAATATAAAGTTGGTATCTTGATCCCAACCATATTACGTTAACAAATACACCGTGTTTTACCACGGATGGACATTTTGGGGAAAAAATAACTTTGCTACAGTTTAACTACAGCAATGGTAGGAAATTACAAGCGGTAAAGAAATGGTATCTACTTCAAGAGTTTGAACAATACAATGATGTCCCCTTTCCAAATCCTGTGGAAGAGTATACTGCCTGCTAGTTGGTGTAAGTGGGGCATCAATCATTTTCATAATATGCTCAAGAGGGTCCAAACAAATATCCTATCTCCTGCCTGGGCCGCCTGTAAGTCTTAGAAGGACTATGGAGACGTGAGATGTCACTTGTGCATACCTCTTTTTTCTCCTCTGATGTTGCTGGAATCTTGCCTACCACCTCTTTTGCTCATGCATGTATATAGCATCTTCAGGGCAGACTCTTGTGGTCCTCCACTCAAATCCTTTCTTTTTTTTTTTGTGCATTCGCTGATTAAACATGCTCTGTCCAGTCATATGATCATTTTGTCATACTTGGGCAATATGCACTTGCAATATAGGTGTGAAATATTCCATTTATTTATTTATTTCATTTAAGTGCCTCTCATATCAAAGCTTTTAGAAAGTACTATTACATGAGTAATGTATTTAAAAAATTTTAAAGATTTTTTGTGGTTCAGTATGAAGATATAGTGGGCTCAAAGCACCAAAAATTTTTTATTAGTGTTCAGCAAGCCATAACTTGGCAAATATGCAACTGTAGGACAACCATTTTAGAAATTAAAGACATCTAAATGTGTAGACCAGTCCCTGACTATTTCAGGCATGAAGAAGAACAGTTCAAAAAGTAATGACTTATTGAACTTTGTAATTTTTTAGCAACACTTGTTGATTAGGGCCACAACTCATTTTTGAAGGCCTCCACATCTCGGAAACTAAGAAGATACTGGCCAAAAATTTTGCACACAAGTTGCGGGGTAAAATGATGTTATTTTATATAAATATGAAACAAATACAAGATTGCCAGTTGGGGAAATGTTGTAAAATCTGTTGATTTGACGTAGAATTACCCTATTTCCTATTCTGCTTTGTTTGGTAATTCACTTTGTGTGGGTCTTTAGGTCCTTCTGAGCTGACTGTGCTTCTTGTGTTCTCGGCTGCAGGATGACAGTGATGGAATTCCTTGGTCAGAGGAGCGAGTAGTTCGCAAGGTGCTGTATCTGTCCCTGAAGGAGTTTAAGAGCGCACAGAAGAGACAGCTGGGTGAAGACCTCGACTCTGTAATCAAAAGCTCAAATGGTGAGTGCTTGTTCCCTACAGCCAAGGGCAGTGGAGTCCAGCCATATTAATCTTCCTCTCAGCTACCCATTCTTTCGGTGGAGTTTGGAAAATGACTTGTTACTGAACACATGAGGTTGGTTTTTAGGCAAAGAACTTTTCATTACACATGAGGTTGGTTTCAGATTATGCCTGTTTTCAAAAAACCTAAAGATGGACTCATTATTTGCTGAAGGCTAGAGTTGCCAACTGATGACCAATCAAGTACTGCTTGTCAAGTAAGACTGCAGTCCGTTCAACCAATTAAGGCCTAAAGTGCCCTCTAAAAAAGCATGCGAAAACAGAAGGTATTGTCTAAAAACAGTCCTAAAACTTGAGGGTTTTCTGAAAACTTCACAGAAACATCAATGTTCAGCAAAACCTTTAATTTGCTTTAATTTAATTTTTTTTTTACCTTTTTTGAGATGTTAGTGGTGCACTTTGAAAATATATGAAGAGCAATAGCATTGAGCACAAACTGCACTTTTAGAACCTCACAAACAGTATTTATTTTATTTAAAATACGACATCATCGTCGCCAACATGACGCTGGACAACTTTTGCACAACCAGTCAACCATCATACACGTAATCTCCATACAAAAAGATCGTTTGAGATGAAATTGCGCAAAAACTATCACCAAAAACAGTCGTACCGGCGATCAAAAAAAGACAAAATACTGAGAAGGGTTTCCCATCACAGCATACGACACTTATTACCAGTTTTCCATGATATATTTGGCGTGACGTGACGATTGACCACCGTTTCTCAATGTCCAAATCACATCACGGCACCGAATTAGCACACTGTCAAAACAACTTTTGAATCATGCGAAGAATCGGCATGCATTCCAACGGCCGCCATGCTAAAAAGATGGGCTGGAAATGGAAGATATATAATCCAGAATACTCCTTGAATATTCCACGAAATAACTGAGTAACTGAGCGAACCGAACTTTAATTGTACGTGACGATGGTCATGTGTGTGATTTTGTTGACGGATGACCTACCTCCGTGTATGACAGCGTGAAGACGCCATTGCTGTAAACAACAAAATTGGTGATGCCTTCATTTCGGGGGTATCATCCAATGCTAATGAATTTGTTCTATTTCTGGCGGGCGTTTTGAACAGAGGAGCATCCAAAAATGCCGGTCACGTAATGTGGTGATTGACAGAATTCCGGGCGGCAGAAATAAGACGTATTTTTCTTTGTAACTACGCAAGAGACAAACATCCACTTATGTTGCGAGGAGATGAATAGTTTTGAAGCTCAAAACAGAAAAATTACTTTCAAAGTGTTTATTTTATGATATTTGTTAAGAGAGTATATGGGGTAGCTGATGGACAGAAGAGCATCACATACGGAACCCCCCAAAAAAACAACATCAATTTTTTTCTTCTTACACCTAAATTTGAATCTCTGTGTGGAATAAAATCTTGAAACACTTATTTTCAATAAGAAAATAAAGTTAATATGAAAGGAATGCCCTTAAGGTGCTAATAAGGCTTCTCTTTCGACGTACTCAAGAATGTCACAAAAATAAACTGAAAAATTGCCCCTAAATAGACATATTAAATGAGATAACTTTTCAGTGGTTTATGTGAGGGGCATAAAGATATCTCTGTTATCTCTCTGGGAAGTGTACTAAATACCTATCAGCATAAATTATGCATCTGACCCACCCATTCAGAAAAAATGAGGGTGGAAGTTGGGGGTATGCAAACCTACCCTTTTGCTTGGACAGACCCATATATGGGCGATAGGCACTTTCAATATTGGTGTGAAATCTTTTTTTTTTTTTTTTTTTTCATTTTTTATGCCTCTTAAATCAAAAATTTTGACATGCACCTTTGACCAGCATTTTTACATGAACCTAGTTGCTAAAAAAACTTGTGGTTCTCGTGTGGTTCAATGTGAATGTACAATGGGCCCCAAAGCACAAAATAATTTTTAATAACATTTTCAGCAAGCCATAACTTGGTAAATATGCCAGTGTGAGTCAACCATATTAGAAGTTGAAGACTTCTAATAGTGTAGAACAATCCCTGAAAAATTCAAGCATGTAGCATGAATAGTACAGAAGTATAATGTCTTATGGATTTTTTTTTTTTTTAGCAGGATCAAGACACTGATTCATCATTTTGGATCAGTGATCTATCGGTCAGTCTTGGTTTCTAAACTGCAGCACAAACCTATTTTCTTCAAGGGTATTTTTGATAAAATACAGGCATATTTCAAATAGTTTGAGCTTGTCTTGTTCATTCATTACTTTAAAGATTCAAATGATCTTTAAAAATGGCTCTTTTCAGGTCCCTTTTTTGTAACAGTCATTGACAACCCCAAAAGGGACGCTTGCCATGCTTCACTGTTTATACTCATTGGACTGAATTTTTAGCTTACTGGCCCTATGGGGCGATAAGCTATTGTAGTGGAGTGGCGTCCGGCGTCCGTCGTCCGGAACATTATTTATCTTTTTTTTTGGCCAATGAATTTTCGTGTAACTTTGCAGTACCATACTACTAGACCATATCTCCAGAGGTTTTTCTCGGATTTTTGATTGAATCATTTTTGTCTGTTTTATGGGCCCTTGAAATTTTGGCTCCAGTGTTAAAGATAGGACTGAGAAATTTTTAAAAATTATTTCTCAAAAACTGTGTAATAAATTTTTTCTTAATCAGGCAATCAACTAACCTTGGTACCGTCAATGTACAGTGCGAGCACCATTTTGATTGAATCGACGGAAGTGGGTCTATTGGGGGTGCTGTACTTTATGAATATGCAAGATGGCCTGTGGAGGCCAAATGGTTGCAGATAGAGATTAAGTTTGTATTATCGACATATAGGAAGTTGTATATGACCTATATTTTGGCAATATTAAATTTGACCACAGATGACTTTGAAAGGTCAAACTTGAGGTCAGGGAATAGATTAACACCTTTCTGCAGATGCAGACGCCTGCGGACATAGAGCAGCTCTTTTTATGGAAGCAGTTGCCCTACTCTATCACTAGATGGCACCCCCGGATCAGTTATTGAATATTCACAAGCAAGCAGAGCTGGAACCCAGTCTAGAATATTGACAAGTTCACTCCTATCCCTGTTTTTCAGGAGTTGCATGAATTAAACTCCTCAGCTAAGCCTGATGTGCAAACTGCTCAATATCCTTGCCCATAGTATCTATCCAGCAGTTTAAAGAAATGATCTCTTGCGACAGAAAAAATCATTGTCCTCTGTAGCAACCACTTCAGTTACAGTGACCCAATGGTATTCCAAGTAGTTAAAAAAAAAAAAAATCAGTTTCCGGAGGCAAAAATTCGCCATGGTATTGACAATATGTCATTATACTATCAATTTCAGTCATCACATATTAAAATTGCGCACTCTCCTATTGTGGATTAACGCGTAGATATGTCGGTTGAAGAATTTAGCTGTCTTTTAGAGCCTCATACAAGCTCTCACGGAAATCCAATCACTTTAATGGTGATTCAATGGTATCTGCGTGAAAGCCCAGCTGTAGTTCACGCCCAAGTGAAATTCTCCTGGTAATTACCAGTTGGTTGACAAGATTTTTATCCAATTGCAGACAGTATAAACTTCCTCAGTAAGTGAAAGACTTTGATTGGACCTTAAAAAACATATCAAACTACTTGCATAATAGGGTTAAGTTGTTTTCAATAAACTTTACGCAGCTCAGACTAATGTGGTTGCATGGGAACAAAAAACCTCCAGAACTGGGCCTGGAGAGCTGAGCTTATTTACGGGATGGAAATGTGATTCTGAGATGGAAAATAGCAGTTATTCTGAATGGAACAGACAGGAGGGCTGACAGCATTGATACTTTTGAGGAGCAGCTCAATAATTCTATTAAAAAGTGAGTAAAGCTGTCTTTGTATGGTGTAGCTCTATCTTACTGTTAGCCTGCTAGCTAACTAGTCAGCCATTTCTAAATTTTGATTTACCACCGTGATCACAGAGCTAGTTTGTCACATTGGGTAACAAAAGAGTTGTCGATACTGCAGTGTGCTGGCATTTTTCTTAACTAGGCGATCAGTTTTAGAATGTATACCACATTCAATGAAACAGAATGCCTTGCATTTTCGCTCTTTTAAAGTGCAAACAGCTATTACTGTGACCCGAGTTATACTTGTTCCATAGAGGGTGTGAAAAGCGCTATTACAAGCTTGCGTTTCGCTGGGATGATCAGAATTGTAAACAGCAAGCTTTCTGCCTGCGTGAACGATCTGACCGTAAAATATGCAGTTCCTCTAATGAGTATGTGTGCTTGCTGACGCGGCTTTGTAGATAAATGGACGAGACTCTGAACTTTATCGTGGAGAAAAGGCATGTTTTTGCTATGGAGAGGTCAGTGGTCACCATTGATGTCCAGCTTTGCCTATATTGATAAACTTGTGCTAAATTCAACCAGAAAATCATCCATTCATTATTGAACTTCATGAGTACAAAGTTGATTTGCGTTAAAAATATGATTATTTTATGAATTGAAAGTGCGCCATTTTCAAGGCTCTGGGAGTTTGGGGAACCACCTGGATAGCTATTTTATTTGGCTTATAAAAAGTGGATAATTAGTGGGCAAGCTGGAAAGCTTGCACACTCATGTTCTTCCTAATCTTTATTTATTTCTTTCTTTATTCTCTGCGTTTTGTGCTGACTCACTACTCTTACAACCTAGAAACTTTTCAACCTTGTTCTGAATTAGAAATATCTTATTAATTTTTATTTCAATATTTTTTGTCCTAAAAACAATTTAAAAAATTTAGCTTTTTCAGTTTTTTTTACTGTCAATTTTTAGTTGCTATTATTTTATTTACTTCTTTTTTTGATATAATTTTCTTTATAATTAAAAAAATTTTTTTTTTTTACATACTTTTTGAGTTATTAATTTTTTATTTCAATATTTTTATTTTTATATCCAAGTCCTGGTCATTGGAAACAATGAAACAGATTTTTTTTAAATTTAGCTATTTTCAGCTATTTTTTTACTCTGTCCATTTCCTAGATTGGATTTACCATCATTGAGTTAGAAGTTGCAATGTGTAAGAAACGCCTTTGTGAAAATGACTCAGCCAAACTCAAATATCTTTGATATGGATCATTTGCGGTTTGATTCTGCCCTCTGCTGGCCTTTTCCCCAGACCTCAACATTGTCGTTTTTTGGAGACAAAGATAGATACGACTCTAATAGAATAATTCTGCGTCAAACTCAGTGAAAGAATTTCCGGTATAGTAGTTGGTACAGTCGCTGAAACCAGCTCCAGGACACAAAATCTTCATGTCCTTCATTTGAAAATGCGGTGGCCGTTTCCAATCCTGCCAATCATTTCTAATGTTTCCAGCTAGGATTGATAAAAATCGTCTTTTCAGAGCATTCATATTTTCTAGAATAAGCTGACGTAATCTCGGTTATTTTTACATTATTAGTGCAAGGCCAGTGAAGAGAAAAAAATTACCTGTCTCGAGACACTCCTTCAGAAGTCCGGCACAAGGTCGCCGATTGGCTGTACGCAATTGAGTTTCTGTCGGTGTCCGGAACTCTAGTGGGGAAAAAAAACATTTCGCCTCCACCGAAAGCACATTGAGTGCCGGGAAGAACGGTCTTTTTGCTGAGTGCGTCCTAGACAACAGGTTACAAGTAAAAATGGCAAAGCAGAAAAAAAACAATAGCTCGAGATCCTATTCCAGCAGATGGCTACCAGCAACTGTTAGCATTAGCTAAATAAATTTATGATCGTATCTAAAATAGGCGAAATATTGGTATCAAAATAGAGCTAGTTAAGTACAAAGAAATGAAAGTGATGTCCCCAGTCGCTATTGTTTCATCGCTTGATATGATTTTTTCCTGAGTTTAGAATAGCCAGGTTTAAGGCTGGAGTAAGCACACTGTTATGAACTCGCACCTTTTTTGCCAGTTATTTTAACTGGCACCTTTTTTGCCACTTATTTAACTATAATTTTACGATCAGTTCATAACAGAGGTTCTGAGAATGTTAACTGTAAACCACAGTTACATGGGCGCAGGACTCAGCTTACAGTTAAAATTACAAGGAGACAGGGCGTTAAATTAACTGATAAATGAAATCCATTGATAACAGCGCAGTAGCACCTAGTAGTTCGGCTTTCCATAAATGGATCAATGCCCCGATCTAATGTCATTTTCTAAATAATAATTATTATTTTTCTTCTTATTATTATTATTATAGGCCTACTTTTTACATTATCGCTTGACTCTTGCTGGAACACGAGACCAATCACTTTACGGAAGATTCCATTGATAAATGATGACACCCCAATTTACAGTGCTGCTCGTTGTTCTGGTCATCTTGCCTACCTAAGCTATAACGTTACCTAAAATAAATTGATGTAATATTTTATATATAAATATATGCCAGTTAATGACATTGGTCAAAATATTGATTGGGCGTGATGATTCTGTAGCTGTGAACCTTTCTTCAATTTAAAATGTGCTTTTGATCTAAAAAGGAGTTCTGCTTCTTCTTGAATGGAAAATTAATGAACTCGTTGGAAAAGCAGAAAAACGTGTAGCCTTTCATTTAGCGGTTTTTTTTTTTTTTTTTTTTTTTTTTTTTTAGGAAGAGGCTATTTGCCCTGCAGCACTTCCGTGCGAAACTTCAAAGAGTGGGCGGATTACAAAATTAAATCTCTTATTGGCCCAGCTGCTGGGAAAATGGCAGAACTGCTTCTCTTGACGGCCCCGCTGCGGGGCAGATAGCCAATGTCTTTCCCTAAATTTACCCCGTAGCGGGGTGAATAGCCACTTCCTTTTTTTTTATGTCGCGCCCAAATAATTCCCATAATCTTCAGCAATATGTGTAAATATAATTTTGATGCAATTTTGCGATAAATAGACTACTTCGTTCTCATGTAATATTTTTCTTATGGAACAGGTGTATATTTATGGCAATGTTTAAGCAGCAAACATCAACAATTTCTGTCAAAATAATATATGAAGTAGGTTTGATGTGTCGTAACGTTGCATCTTGGGGAGGTCTTCCTAAATAAGTGCTTTCATACGACTTCATGTCAAAAAATCAGAACTATCCCTTTAAACGATATAATATCCCATTGTCATAAATCATTTTAATTTTAAGAAGCTTTAAACTCATTTCCAGCAGCTTTAACCTCACATTGTCAGCAATCCGAACTTCACGTTATCGCCAGCTTCCAGCTTGCCCACGCAGTTTCCCCGGAACTGCACTTTTCTAGTTTTATATTTCATGTTCAGATGAGAAATACTTGTGGTCTAGGAGTTTATTATCCCAGAAATGTATTGTTTTAACCCCCAGCCATTTTTCAGTCCTCAGAATTATTTTTTTTTACAGTTTCAATGGTGATTTCTCATGAAGATTTTTTATGTTTGCCGCCCATTTTCTCTACCAAAATCATGAAAATACCCAAAATACGATGCAATTCTAAATGCTGTAAGTGTCTTTTCTGAGTTGAGCCACATTTGTCCTCCTTATGAAGCTTAAATCTTGAATTATAAAGCATCAAATTGGGTATCCCATAAATAGCCAATTTTGGCTTCTGTGCAAGGGGTTAACAATGTTAAAAGATATGACTTGAAATTTCAAAAAATTGTTTCTCAAAAACTGTCAGATAACTTTTTTTTTCTAAATCTGACAATCAACTCACCTTGATACACTTTATGTACAGTACAAGTGCCATTTTGATTGAATCGACGGGAGTGGGTCTATTGGGGGCGCTGTACTTTAACATCGGATCTTATGGAGAGTGAGCCAAATCGCCTGTGGAAGCTAAATGGTTGCAGATAGAGATTAAGTTTGCAATACTGACATATAGGAAGTAATATATGACCTATATTTTGGCTGTGTTAAAGTTGACCTCAGATGACTTTGAATGGTCAAGCTTGAGGTCAAGCAAAATCTTACAATTTTTAAAGGTTTCTAGGCTTGAAAATATTGAAGATTGGGAACATATGTGCATTGAACACTTATAGGAAGTCATGTATGAACTTTCATTTGGTGGCCTTGAACTTGACCTTCAGTAACCTTGAATGCCCAAACTTCACAGTGAAATTTCAATGACTTATATCAGCAAAATGGTTACAAATAGTTTCGGTTTGTATTGGAGATGAAAGGAAGTCATACATGAACTTTCATTTGGTGGCCTTGAACTTGACCTTCGGTGACCTTCGAAGGTCAAATTTCACATAGTGAAATTTCAATGACTTCTATCACCAAAACTATTACAGATAGAGCTTAGGTTTGTATTGTGGCCATATAGGAAGTCATGTATGAGGTTTCATTGGGTGACCTTGAACTTGACCTTCAGTGACCTCGAACGGCCAAACTATACAGTGAAATTTCAATGACTTATATCCGCAAAATCGTTACAGATTGAGTGTAGGTTTGTATTGGAGACGTATAGGAAGTCATGTGTGAACTTTAATTTGGTGACCTTCATATTGACCTTCGAAGGTCTAACTTGACCGAGAGAAAATTCAATGACTTCTGTCACTGAAAAGGTCACAGATGGAGCCTAGGTTTGTGTTACTGACGTAGGAAGTCACATATGAACTTTCATTTGGTGACATTCAACTTGACTGTTGATAACATTTGAAGGTCAAACTTGACATAATTCAATTACAATGACTTGTATTGCCAAAACGGTCACAGCTGGAGTCTAGGTTTGTATTACAGACAAATAGGAAGTCATATATGAACTTTCATTTGCTGACCTTCATATTGACCTTCAAAGGTCAAATGTGACCTAGTGAAAATTCAATGACTTGTATCACTAAAGCGGTCACAGATGAAGCCTAGGTTTGTGTTACTGACAATTAGGAAGTCATGTATGAACTTTCATTTGGTGACATTCAACTTGACTGTCAGTGACCTTTGAGGGTCAAACTCGACAGTGGAATTACAATGACTTGTATCACCAAAATGGTCACAGATTGAGCTGAGGTTTGTATAGAGACATTTAGAAAGTCATATATGAAGTCCATTTGCTGACCGAAACTTGACATTCTGTGACCTTTAAAGTTCAAAATTGACAAATTGAATACATATTGACATATTACAATGACTTGTATCACCAAAACTGCTTCAGAGCTTAGGATTGTATTACAGAAGGTCTTATAAATGTATGTGAACTATCATTTAGTGACCTTGACGTTGATTTTCATTGATTCAAATGTCAAACTTCACATGAAATTTTCATAACTTGTATCATCGCTGTAAGACTGCTTGCCGGTAAGCTACAGGACCCTTGGTCCTATTTTTTCAGTTGGAAGTATAATGAGATTGCTATCAGAAAATGTTAGTTATTTTCCTTAGCATAGAAAAACTAGATTTTTTGAAAGCCACTTTTGGACGCTGGTTTGTCTGTCAGACTCCTATAAGAAAAATAACTGCCTGCATGGATTTTGCCGAATTCTTCCATAAAGAGCTGCGCCATGGGCATAAAACACGAAATATATGTTTTCCACTGTTTATTTCAGCTATATCCAACTGGACAATCAATATTTTCTAAGAAATCCCAGCATTAAAAAAGCACACCGCCTGCTTCCCAAGAACCTGACGTACGGAATTTTCCGCTTCTGTCCTGCCAGACCGCAGCCCCAGCATAAATTATCAGTTTTGTAGAAAGCTACGTAACTGATAAAAGCTTCATTTTTGATGAAGAATGCATCTGTGGCGGTCAAAGACACAGTTCAGTAGCATCTGTCAAGAAAATTAAAACTGAAGAGATTTGATGGGTAATACTTGTTGAAATACTCATGTTGAAAAAGGGATAAAAATATGTTAATTTAATTTTTTTTCACAATAAAATACATTTTTCATCTGAAAAAGAAAGATTTTAAACAGTCAGTTTGTAGAATTGAGAGATTTTTTTTTAAAAATCTCTCGATGTGTAGCACGATCACTATGTTCATTAGAAGTTGACAGATATATTTAATATTTTTTTTTTGATTAAAGTACTTCAATAAAGTCAGACTTCAGCACACATCTGTTGTCAATTTAGGGCGTAGGTTTTAATCTGAGAGTTGGCTGGGACATCTGGAATGTGAGCACACAGCGCGCGCGAGCTGGAAAAAAAATTTGCAAATGCAAATATTGCCTTCTCCGTCACCGGAGATTACTGTTTCTTTGATGTTCTCCATGGTGCAGAGCGAGATGCCTCTGATTTTCATCGGTAGAAAAAAACTTGTTTTTCTATTTTGTATCCAAATACTTTTGATTAAATTTCTGAATACGACTTAACAATGTATGTATGTTTCAAATATTTCTTATGCAGCTGAACAAAACTGAACAATTGATAAAACTTTAAACAATTCATAAGTAAGTTAATTACATGGTATGTTGTATCACTAACGACTATTACAATCATTATATGTTCTGATGCCCGTCAAACAATTAATAGCCATACAAATCAGACTTGGCAATGCCTCGCTCAGTTTCTACGGAGCCCAACATCCTGCCAAGTTCCCACATAAGTTAAACAGCAGTTAACACAAACAATTTGCAAAGAACTGTCCCACCAAGCAAGAATACGTCCAAACGACGTCTTTTTGAGGTCTTCCAAAACGTCTCAATGACATCCCCTGAGGAACCAGCATGAAAGTTTTTATGACGTCTTTTTACGACATCTTCTGGACGTCCCGTATTAACGTCCACCAGACCTCTGCACGAGGTTAAAAATGAGTTCAAATGAGGTCGATCTGGGCGTCTTTTCAACGTCAACTGCACACTTATTTTAGAGATACTTGATGTAAAAAAAATATGTAATTTCTGTCTTCTCCCTCCACCTCCGTATCTCTCCGACTGCTTTAATAGCTCTTAGATGTCGCATTTAAACAATTGTTATGACAAGCAAAGCTCCTTTTTGCGGTAATGAAGAGATTCGATCCTCTGCACTGTGAATCACTAAACTACCCTTGCTACTGACTGCGCCACGAAGTTAAGTTAAGAGCGTGGTGTAGTTAAGATGTGTTTCCCGACCACTACTTTTCACGGGTCATTCAACGAACTTTTAACTTTGGCGCCGCAGCACTACGGGACAAATAGCCGCTTCCTTGTTTGTTTGTTAATAAAAAACCTTAAAAACCTCGCGAAACTCGATTGCTACAGCAAGTTCAAAGACTGGGGCGGGTAATAAAATGAAATCTCTTATTGGCCCAGTTGTGGGGAAAATAGTGGAAGTGCTTCTCTTATCTGCCCCGCCGCAGTGCCAATAGCAGAACTGCTTCTCTTGTCGGCACCGCAGATAGCTGATCTCTTTCCCCCAATTAACCCCGCTGCGGGGCGAGTCGCCACTTTCAACAAACAAGCAAAAAACAGACGACTATGATAACATTAAAACGCAAAATTTCATGTTAATAATTTTCTTAGTTATTTCAGTTTCCCAACACTATAATACTATAAGTCCAGTACATTATTTTTCACATTATGGATAGAAGTTGTTATGACTTTGTTTAATGACCCGTGTCGTGGGGAAACACATCTTAACTACGCAGTATACTTCACCTATCTTCATGGCGCAGTCAGTAGCGAGGGCAGTTCAGTGATTAACAATTCTAAGGATCGAATCCCCTCACTACCACAAGAAAGCTCTTTGATTGTCATAACAATTGCTCAAGAGCAACATCGAAAAGCTATTAAAGCAGTCGGAGAGATGGGGAGGCATTGCGAGGGAGGAGCCATAAACTATTTTTTTTTCGTCAAGTATCTCTAAAATAAGTGCGCAGTTGACGTTGAAAAGACGCCCAGAAAGACCTCATTTGAACTAATTTTTAACCTTGTGCAGAGGTTTGGTGGACGTTAATACGGGACATCCAGAAGATGTCGTAAAAAGACATCATAAAAACTTCCATTCTGGCTCCTCAGGGGACGTCATTGAGACGTTTTGGAAGACCTCAAAAAGACGTCGTTTGGACATATTCTTGTTTGGTGGGGTTTTTCTGACTCCTGGAATTTATTGCACTGCAAAACTCGAATTTTTCTTTTATTAAATGCTTTCTTGTAAATGTAAAATCTCCAAATCTGTGTCTACTTTATTTGCGAACCATCTTGCCTGAGCGAAATGATCGAGCTAGAAACAATAAATCAGTGGCATGTAGCCCCAAAAAAAGGTCATTGTGCTGTACGACGACAAGCCAAAAAACTACTTTTGAGCTTTTGGCAGTTTTACCCTCGTCTCATCTTCCTCTCTACTTTTTCTCTCATTCGTGTACTTTTTCTTTGACTGCATTTTCAGTGATGTTAAGTTGCTGAAAGGCTGCATTACCCTAGCTAATCAAAATGGCCTCCTTTACTATGGAGTACTCCTTGGATATTTGTGTGATATTTTCCCTATAAATCTCGACAAAAAGAAAGCAAGATATTTCCCATCACTTCAAGACAAAGTATGCAGCGTAACCACCAATTACAAAAAAAAATGCAATTATCTAACATATGTCTAATGGAAGCCCGACATATTTATTTGATTATTAAACACTGATAGATTAACATGTAAAGAATGTTACTGTCCTCGAATGAGATTTATTCAGCTTTGCCGTTGTTTATATAACAAGAAAACTTTCCTCTCGACCATGCGAAGTGCAGCGCTAGAGAAATCAATCACCCCGCCCTGATTATAATTTCCTGTCTTTCATTGGATTGAGACAACTGCACAGATCATTTCACCACAGCCTCAGATTCAATTCCACACGAATACCTAGCACACGCAGGCTCAGATGCCACTGCACCCTCGGTGTTTCCATCACTATTGGGCAGGTTTTTCAATGTCAATGACGACCAGCGCAGACGATTCCTGCGAATTGGTCGGCAAGGGGCCCGGCATGGGGCGCGGGTCGAAAACGAAAAATGAAAAAAACAAAGGGAAAAAAACCCCGAAAGTTTGCTATACTGACAATAACAGAAGGGGGGAGCATATTTAGGGTCATTTGTGTTTTGTCTCCAGTGATTTTATTGGACACTGGATCTATTCATTTTATTTGATCTTTGAAAAAATAGTGCCGGACGGGAAAAGCACTTTCTGGGCTTTGTGGTGGTCGGTGGGTTCAGAATACTGGTCGGGGCCGACCGGCGCCGACCAGCATTGGCAAGAACCCTGGATTTATATCTCCGGGGGGTGGGCTTTAGTGTACCAACTCACAAATATCAAGCGGAGCTGAAAGGAAGTCACCCAGACCCAGTATGCAGTGTGGACAATAGGCCAGTGGCAGTGGCTTACAAGATTGTGATCCTTGGTCTCAGAACCTTGTTTGCAACTTTTTACATTTTCAGACTCTGAAATGGTGTGCGCGTCTGCAGTTTTCACATTGAATGCAAAACATATTTTTTTAAACAGCATTCTTATGCTGCATTAGCAGCCTGGTATTAAATTTAATTGGATTTGCACTGAGGTGATAACAATGTTAATGGCCCATTTTTTGCTAGTTGTATGAGTTGTAACAAAGAAAATGTTACATTTCTCACAAGTGCCTTGGCATGGAGGAACGCAATGTGAATTGTCTTCCAATTCTTAGGTGACAGTCTGTCTAGGGTAGAGAAACTGGAGGATGCATTCCTGTGAAAGAGAAATGCTGGGCTGTCTCATTAGAAACTGTTTGTCAGACAGGGGAACAGGCACACAGGCTCTGCTTGATCTGTAGGGACAGACTATACCAGTGCTGTACAGCAGAGTCTGAAATGGAGAGAGAAATTCTTGACTAGACTGATGAATTAGGTCAGTCTGAAGTGCCCTCCTTCACATAATCAACATAAACCAGCGATTATGGCTGTATTTTTTTACATTACCTTATTTGACAGATTCCCTTGTGTGGGCTGTAGTTTGTTGTGTGTTTCTGTATTTGGAGAATTACTGATGAAAATAATTGAACATATGTTGGCTCTAGTTGCAGTTAAGTACCATCAGAACCAGCAGAGAAGTTGTGTTTAAATACAACCCCATTTCCAAAAAAGTTGAGATGCGGTGTAAAATGTAAATAATAACAGATTGCAATAATTTGCATATCACTTGAACCAGTGGCATTGGCAGATATTGTGTTGTGGGTCGGCCTGAATAAATGTGGGGTGGCCGATTTATTTTTTTTCTTTCCTAGGAAATATCAGCTTGCAGCACATATTACAATGAAAAATATACAATGCTTTTATTAGGTGTACAATGAAAACTTTACTGTTTTCAATCAATTTCCTTGAATAATAAGTTATCTGACTATTAGAATAATCCATCAGCAGTTAAACACACAAGTTCCAAGGTTCTAGCCAGAAATTTTAATGAACGTACCGGAGCGATACTTCTCGTGATGTCACGAACCTGGTCACGTGGGTTTGTTGACTACCGTGGTTGGCAAAAAGCCACAACATGACCATTGATTTTATAGGCGAAGTAAAGTTGTCTTCCACTTTTTGTCATAATGCCAGTCAGTTGCAGCGTTATTAACTGCACAAACCGTTTCTTGAAGGGTTCAGTAATACGTTTCCTACGTATTCCTGATCGAGAACCGAAAAAAATCTACTTGGATTGATGCAATTCGATGCAAGAATTGGATTCTGTCGACCCACTCGCGTGTTTGTTCTGTTCACTTTCTGTCGGGTCAGTCGCAAGTTATTTTCCATCATTTCTACCATGACATTTTGCTAAGTTTTCGCATTTTATTATTCGGTCATGGCAAGGGAATGATCTTTTTTTGTGTTGCGTAATTCGATAGGTTCCTTACTTTCCGATAGCGAGTATTTAAGTGACAGTTCGGATAGGATTGGAAAGAATTCCGTTTTTAACCTTCATCAGTATCGACTAAGATCAGTACTTTTTCGGCTTGAATTTTGGGTACCCAGAGAAACGTTCGAGTGTGTGAAAACGTCCAGTCAAGAAAATTTAGAGTTAAATGTCTACTGCAGCTGTAACGGCGACAGCCTTGTAACTGATGACACACCAGGTGGCTAGGGAATGCGCAGTATATGCATTCGCGATATTAAATATTAATCGTAAATTCTGAACTCCCTTATCACGAATAAAACCCCCCAAAATATATTGGCGCCCCTTTTTAAAACCGTTCTGGTAAACGTAGGACCGTGACTGTGAATTACTTTCACTGATCAATGATGATCGACAAATGTTGAATTTCTGTTCGATGTAAGAAAATCAAGCGATGATCCAGCCGACCCAGACCCAAAGAGGGGTCGTTCCTCCAACCTCTCAGCTCGTAAGGACCCGGAAGCCTACACCGACCTTCGTTGTACTTAAGCTAAGAGAAATATCTTGCCTTCGCGGTACTGTCAAGGTTTGGTACATATTCAGAGACCGCCGAATCAGTTCCACAACTGCAGGATGCGTTACTTCCCCTGTTTTGTTGTATTGATTTACACTTGTTCTTGCCAACCACGCTAATGCGTATGGCTGAATATGACGTCAATGTTTGTAAATGAGAAGTAGCGCATATGGCAAGCCGTTTTAACATTTAATAGCTATACTGGATATGTATTACAGATATCTGTAATTCAATTCTTCCTAGTCAAAAAGAACATTTCAGATATCCACAATGACATTCTTCCTATCCACAATTGTCATTTCAGATATCCACAATGACATTCTTCCTAGGACAAATGACGTCACTTTTGCCGTTCATGTGTATTGAGCTTTCAATTTCAGATATCCACAATTACATTCTGGATATCTAGAATGAACATTCTGGATATCTGCTGTTGAATTCTTACTAGGAAAAACTCCCATTTCAGATATCTTCAATCCAGTTGTTACTAGTCATAATTTTCATTTCAGATATCCAAAATGAAAAACTATTCCAGATATCCAGAATGTAATTTTGAATATCCAAAATACATTGTGACTAGTAAAAATGTCATTATGGATATCCACAATTTGTATTATGACTAGTAAAAATGTAATTTCAGATATCTACAATTAGAATTATGACTAGCAACAATACAATTGCAGATATCCATAAAAGTATTGTTGATATCTGTTGACGGGTAGACAGGATTAGTTTTTTCATTTTGGGTATCTGAAATGAAAATTATGACTAGTAACAATTGGATTGAAGATATCTGAAATGGGAGTTTTTCCTAGTAAGAATTCAATTGCAGATATCCAGAATGTTCATTCTAGATATCCAGAATGTAATTGTGGATATCTGAAATTGAAAGCCCAATACACATGAATGGCAAAAATGACGTCATTTGTCCTAGGAAGAATGTCTTTGTGGATATCTGTAATGACAATTGTGGATAGGAAGAATGTCATTGTGGATATCTGAATTGTTCTTTTTGACTAGGAAGAATTGAATTACAGATATCTGCAATACATATCCAGTCTAGCTATTAAATGTTAAAACGGTCACTTACAGTTTTTAAGGATTTTTAGATATCTTAAATTTAGTTTTGACTAGTACAATCAAAGTTGTAGATATCTTAAAGTAACATTTCTACTAGTAAGAATGTTATTGCAGATATCTTTAATTACCATTCTGACTAGGCAAAATTACATTTTGACTTGGAGAAATGCTATTATGGATATCTAAAATGTAATCACAGATAGGAGTGTGGTTCGATTAAATGTTAAAACGGCTTGCCATAAGCGCACGCCGAAGGAGTCAGGAGGATCTAATTAATGAATAATTAACGCTGTGTTCTTTCGCATCCGTGAGGCCACAAAAATTATTTCAGAGGCTAAAAGTTTAATTCCGTTTCCCCTGTAAAGTTAATTTGGGTGAAAGCATCGTGCTGTATTACCGGTTGATCTATTTCACCATCTCAGCAATGCCGTATAATTTTTTTCCCAAATAAATTTTGTTACATACACAAAACACTGGCAGCGACGGCAAAAATACAAAATCACTTGGCACAGAGCCCTATAAATAGCTTACCGTTTCATGATCATTTAACAGGGTTCCTACGCAAGTATGGAAAATATGGAAAAGTATGGAAATAAATTTGATTAATTTCCAGGTATTAAAAAGTATGGAAAATGAAAAATAAAGTATGGAAAAATATTTATGTTTCCAGATTATTACGACTGTTCTAAAATACTGTTTTCAAAATTAGAAAATTAGGTATTTCTAAAAATTTAATCAATCCGGATCGTGTTTTATGCCGGGCCGCGAATTTTTTTTTACAGGTCGGTTCATACCATTACGTACACCAGCCAATCACAGCTCAGCTATGATACCATTCTACGTGCCATAAGCCAATCACAGCTCGGCTGTAGCTACCCATGCATCGATGAGAATGGCAAACCATTCGACCAAGTCACTGTCAGCCGAGTTGTGCACGCGGCAAATTTGTAAATGCTCGTTTGACAATAACGATGTAAGTGCTCCACAATACGCGAAATTACAAGTACGCTAGCTGGTCTGCTGCAGAAGTCCAATAGTCGATTTAATAGGCCTTGGCTTCGGTGACTAATACTGCAGATCGGAGAGCAAATTTCATGATATCAGCAGTGTTTTCATTACCGGTTTTTTATTTTGCTATTTAGATTTTGCGCATTTCTAAGGGTAATGGAAACGCACCTAAGAAGAGTGAGGACGATGTCCGACGTTATCAGCCCAAAAAACTGCTTCGTGACCATAGACTGTTCGTGACACAGACCTGTTTTAAGTCGTGTTGATCCCGGCTATGGATGCATGCGTCCAGTGGCAAATGGTTTTATTTAGCGTTTCAACATCAATCGCTAACCTTCTATCCTGATAGATTAGATTGGATGCGCTCTTCTACTCTGATCTGAAGTTCCGCATGAATATGATTATTCACGCAATATGTATGAAATCGGTGACTGATTGGCCCGAGTACAAGATTATTTATTTTCATTGGAGTACGATAAAGATGGGAAAAGCTGCGGTTCTTATAGATTTATAGTCCGTTTTCTTTGGGGTTCCGATAATTGGCCAGCTATCAGTAGAATGATATTTTGTCGATTACAGCAAATGTTCAAAACTGATTCAAAAACTAATTGGTAACGCCTCCCCAATGTACTCCTGCGACCAGAAGGCTTATCAGCGCAATGCCTCAAATATGAGTCTGTGTCGCGAACAGTCTACGGTCACGAAGCAGACTGTGATTCTTGGGGCTAATAACGTCGGATATCGTTCTCACTCTCCGTGTGCGTTTCCATTACCCTTGGAAATGCGCAAAATCTAAACTGCGAAATTAAAAAAAATGGTATAATACCATTAACTGGTAAATTAAAAAAAACGGCTTGTCTGATATCACGAAAATTTGCACTCCGATTTTCAGTATTAGTCACCGAAGCCAAGGCCTATTAAATAGACTATTAGACTTCCGCAGCAGACCAGCTACATGTAATTTCGCGTATTGCGGGGCATTTCCAAATTTGCGGTGTGCAAAACTCAGCTGACCGTGACAAGGTCATGATTGATTTTTATGGTACAACTTTTAAGTGGAACAACCAGAATTGCTTGCATGTAACCTAGGTATAGGAATGTATGTAGTCTTTTTTTTTTTTTTTTTTTTTTTTTTACAGTTAATTGCACATAATTCGGTGTGTGTGTGTGTGTGTGTGTGGTTAGTTACAGTTTTATGTTAAGACACTTGAGGGACACAAAAAAATTGTAAGCATTGAACTGTTAAAATGTGTTAAAATAAAGATATTAATAATAAGTAAATTAAAGTAGATGTTTTATTTATGATACACTGATGTACAACCCCAATTCCGAAATAGTTGGGACAAAGTGTAAATTGTTAATAAAATCAAAATGCAATGGCTTTCAGATCACATGAGCCAATATGTTATTTACAATAGAACATAGGTAACATTTCAAATGTTGAAACTGAGACATTTTACATTTTTATCCACAAAATGAGCTCATTTCAAATTTTCTGGCTGCTACAGGTCTCAAAAAAGTTGGGACACAAGCAGAAAAAGGGCTGAAAAAACAATTAATATATAAGAGAATCAGCCAAAAGAACATTTAGCAAGTGATTAAGTTAACTGGCATCACGTGTGTAACATGATTGGCTATAAAAGGGATGTCTTAGAGACGCTGGGTCTCTCAGAAGTAAAGATGGCCAGAGGCTCTCCAACCTGCTTGCTTAAAAAAATTGTGGAATACTTTGAAAACAATGTTCCTCAACGTCAAATTGCAAAGGCTTTGAAGGTCTCATCATCGACAGTGCATAACATCATCAAAAGATTCAGAGAAACTGGAAAAATCTCTGTGCGCAAGGGACAAGGCCGAAGACCTTTACTGGATGCCCGTGATCTTCGGGCCCTCAGACGCCACTGCATCACTCACCGGCATGATTCTGTCATTGACATTACTAAATGGGCCCAGGAATACTTCAAGAAACCACTGTCTGCAAACACAGTCTGTCGTGCCATCCACAGATGCCACCTAAAAGTCTATCATGCAAAAAGGAAGCCATTGTTGAGCATGATCCAGAAGCACCGCCGTGTTCTGTGGGCCAAGGCTCATTTAAAATGGACTGTAGCAAAGTGGCAAAGTGTCCTGTGGTCAGACGAGTCCAAATTTGACATTCTTGTTGGAAATCATGGGCATCGTGTCCTCCGGGCTAAAGAGGAGAAAGACCACCCCTCCTGTTCTCAGCGTTCAGTTCAAAAGCCAGCATCTCTGATGGTATGGGGATGCATTAGTGCATATGGTGTGGGACACTTGCATGTTTTAAAAAGCACATGAATGCTGAAAGGTATGTAAAGGTTTTAGAGCAACATATGATCCTCCCAGACGACATCTATTCCAAGGAAGGCCTTGTGCAGGACAATGCAAAACCACATACTGCAGCTATTACAACAGCATGGCTTCGTAGTTGAAGAGTCCATGTGCTAAACCAGCCTGCCTGCAGTCCTGATCTTTCACTGATTGAGAACATTTGGTGCATTATTAAACGAAAAGTCCGTCAAAGGAGACCCAAAACACTCCAGCAGCTGGAAGCCTGTATTAAACAAGAGTGGGATCAAATTCCAATGGCTAAACTCAAGAAACTTGTCTCCTCAATGCCTAGACGCCTCCACTCTGTGTTAAAAAGAAGAGGGGATGCTACACCATGGTAAACAGGCCCCTGTCCCAACTTTTTTGAGACCTGTAGCAGCCATCAAATTTGAAATGAGCTCATTTTGTGGATAAAATTGTAAAATTTCTGTTTCAACATTTGCTATGTTATCTCTGTTCTATTGTGAATAAAATACTGGCTGGTGTGATTTGAAAGTCATTGCGTTTTGATTTTATTATTATTGTATTTACTCAGATGTAGCATATTTCTCTGGGGAAAAAAAAAAAAAAAAAAAAAAAAGGCTGAGAAGTCTGGAAATTAGGGTATGGAAAAGTATGGAATTTTGAAATTCCAAATGTGTAGGAACCCTGATTTAATTGCCTTTTTCACCCGCTCAGAGAGTCCAGTTTTGGCCTAGGACCCCATCCCAGTAATACAGATTTTCCTCCTTCATCCATGGGTATCGCGCATAATTGCTGGCGTTGAAATGCCTCTCAAAAGCCTTGTTTTTTTTTTTTTTTTTTTTGCATCAAATTAAAGGGATAGTTCACTTTTTTTGAAGTGGGGTTGTATGAGCTTCAAATTGCCACTACTTACATTAGATGCCGTAGAAAGCTCTCTGATCT
Organism: Gymnothorax javanicus; assembly: GCA_029692085.1. Lineage (NCBI taxonomy): Eukaryota > Metazoa > Chordata > Actinopteri > Anguilliformes > Muraenidae > Gymnothorax > Gymnothorax javanicus. The sequence goes on along the minus strand of CM056193.1, from coordinate 154,264,531 downwards.
CCTCCAGGTAGCCGCACCAGGGCAAAGTGCTGGGTGGAAATTTAGGCGATACACTGTTGTGAACGGAAACACAGAAACAGCGTATTTTCGCGGCCTGAAAGAGGTCCTACCTTAGACTAATACACCATTTCAATTGTACGCTATATTTTAAAAAATTACAGCGCTTTAGCTGCTCGGAAAAAAAGCACAGTTGCTCTTAAACTAACCAACTGACGTATTCCTCCGCGAGGCGCATCGTAGTTCACTGCGCGCTGTAGCGATCAGCTGTTTGGGTCACAGTAAAGCTGCTTGCACAAACGCGTGTATTCGCGTCTTCGCATTGACTTTGAATGTAATCTGTGTGCAAAAAATTCGTTTCGCATCCAGTGTGCAAGCGGCTTAACTGCGGTTGCGAGGTCGGACGGCCGTTTAACTTGTGCAAGTATTTCGAAAATGGTCCGTGTGTGTCGCTTTCTTGGACGTGAAAGCAAAGCTGTATCCTGGTGCACTTACAGCTTCCACCGCATTCCTCTGCGGAATATTGGACTTGTAGCTGTGGCTAGTTGCCTCAACATGGATATTGATACGCCACACGTATACCTAAAAGAACTCCGTGTTTGCAGTACTCATTTTTCCAAAGAGGATTTCGTTAGGCTACATTGAGGGAAATCTCAACGGTGCACGCTGAAGAGCATTGCTGTACCCAAGCATCAGGTAAAAGAGTGAAACACCTGTGAAAAAGTCTAATGTAACATTGCAGCACAAATTGATATCGCATAGGGTCTACGCAGCCACATACTGTGTATCTGCTGTGCTGGTTATCGTAGGGATTTTTTTTTTTTTAATTTGAGACGTGAGTCTATGCCATTGAAAACCCGACTCTGCCGCAAACCGCTCAGAGTCTGACCCAAACAGCTGATCGCTACTGCGCGCGAGGAACTACGATCGCCTCATGGGAGGAATACGCCAGTTGGTTAGTTCAAGAGCAACTGTGTTTTTTTCCGAGCAGCTTAAGTGCTGTAATTTTTTTAAATATAGCGTACAATTGAAATGGTGTATTATTTTCAGGTAGGACCTCTTCTAGGCCGGGAAAATACGCTGTTTTTGTGTTTCCGTTCACAACAGTGTATCGCCTAAATTTCCACCCAGCACTATGCCCTGGCGCGGCTACCTGGAGGAGTTCAGAGAGCTTTCTACTGCATCTAATGTAAGTAGTGGCAATTTGTAGCTCATACAACCCCACTTCAAAAAAACGTGAACTATCCCTTTAAGGTCTGGTGTAGGTTTTCCCATGCTGATCAACTCCAACTTCTCGTTGAATATTAGTCTAGAAAACGTTCTTCATAAACTCGAAACGATATTCACAGCTATCACGAACCAACAACTCAGATTACATCGCTAGGTTGTTTACCGCCGATTTTTAAATTTTTATTTCGATAGCTTGTGATTCGCCTAGGACAGCGGGCGGAACCTGTCATAACATTAGCGATAACAAAGCCCTCCCATTCATAGGGGAAATACGATTGTACAATTTTACTGTCATTTGAAATTACTATTGCTCGGAGCCGAGCCCTCTGTGAAGGCACAGTGGACCCGCAGCATTTCCTTCCCAGCTGCTGCAGAGGGAGACAATTCAAAGTATTTAGGCGTATGAGACACGACTTACTTCGACCATGCATTAAGACGATCAAGAACTATTAGCGAACGGTATACCTACATTCCAAGTTCTCTAGCGATGTCATGGCAAGGTCGCTAAACATACATTACAAAGGTCTGCACATACTGATTCGGCAGCAAGTTTAACTGGGAAATGTTAATTGATATTGGAAAGATAACCATGGCTAAAACGACGAGCTAGCAACAATATATTATTTTTTCCATCTGTGTGCGACGTGCTTGTAGCTGGTCAATATAAGTAAGGCAGATGGCATGAATTTACAACGTAGCCTTCTGCCAGTAATCAAGCTACTGGACTGTTAAGTCACAATATGAATGTCAATTCCAGTAACCAATCTAACTTCATAGTCAATAACAATGCAGTACTTTATATCTGATAGGAAGTGTTGTGCAATAACGTCTGATGCTTCTCCTGAAGATATCTTAGTCCAATTACTTGTGGCTAATTTGACCCCAGCGAAATGATCATTTTGCAATATCAGTATCTCTGAAGTAGGCTATATAGCCACCTTGTCTCCGTGATAAACGGAAGAGACTGCAAAGTGGCAGAAAAGATTGGGATCCATCGGACAGTTAAATAGACATGATTTCCTAGAGCTAATTCTAATTCTAGCTGGCTATATTCACTCGCTCAAGCAAGATCTGCCGTCGTTGATGGCTTTCGCTTGCTACTAGGCTCTGCTCTGACGATTGCATCATCGTCTTCCGAATTTTCTGATGTTGAGACATTCGCGGCACTGGTTTCATTTTGGGAACTAGTCCCAGGAGGTGGACGAAACAGCCAAGCGTCCATGATCGGCTGTTCGCGCGCTAACTGGTACTGAGCCTATACTGGTAGGCAACTTGCGACAGCGGCGGCTATACGGGCCTATCTTCAGATTATCGATAAAACTAGGTTGATCGGTACAGTCTGAAGCCATCCGTGTTGTTGCTGATACTGGTACTGGTGATCTACCTGTAACGTACCGGCAGCAATTTTTTGTGTAGCGGCGGATTTTTCCAGCGTAAGTTACCGGCATGCGACTTTTGCGTTCATCAGCGTACCGGCCCGGTACGCTAAAATGGCCTGGGTAGAACTATGAGTTCCATCTTCATGCTATGTTGCTGTGATTAAATAGTTAATAGAATTTTGACAAAGTATTTTATTCACTATGTACGCTTTAGGAAAATGATAAGGTACTCCGCTGTCTTAAGCATTTGTTGATCCACATCCTGCAGTGCAAACTAAGCTACAGTTTGTGGTTGTTTTAACTACAGCAAAACAAAGGATTAGCGACGGGTATCCATATGTTTGAATAAGTGTTTATTAAAATGCTTACAATGTTGCGTCCACATCCACATGAAGTGTTTTATTTCTTGAGTCTCTGTAAGGAGAACTGGCCACAACTAACAGAGCAGAGTGTTTTCAGAATTCATGTGGTGTTAATAAAGAAAAAAGACTGTCAACAGGTCAATACAAATTATTACTTTATTGGGATGCTTTGTGCCTTCTCCATTTTTGACTCTGCAGCTGGAACCAGTTACATTCCACATTCTTCCTCTTACTTATATTGAATGTTCCCCTTATCAGATATGCAAACTAAATTAGGACACACACACTCAAAACTACAACATACTTTGCAGGTTCATTATATGTATTAATAATTAATAAATCAATGAATTCATAAATCAAGTATTTTTAAATAAAGAAATGTTTTCATGAGTGGGTGGGCCAGTGCACGATTTGGGTGGGCCAGGACCGCCCAGGTCTAATACTGGCTATGTCCCTGATTTTAAACATTTCTTTAATTGAAAATGGTAAAATGATGTCATATCATCAAATGTTTAAACTGAGAAATTGATTGTTATTGAGAAATATCTGCTTACTCTTAATTCTATGCCAGCAACACATTGAAAAAAGATGGGACGGGGGCAACAAGAGGCTTGAAAAGTTGTATAATGCTAAATACATGTGGTGAAACATCTCACAGCTATTTAGGTTAATTGTCAACAGGTCAGTAGCTTGATTTGGTACCCCAGAGTGAAAGACTGGGTGGGCAAGTAGCTCAGCAATTTAAGAATAACATTTCTTAATGTAAAATTGCAAATAATTTGGGGATTTCATCATCTATGGTACATGTTATCATTAAAAGATTCAGAGAGTCTGGACGAATCACTATACACAGGGACAAGGCCATAATCTAACACTGAATGGCCATGATCTCCAGGCCCTCAGGCGTGACAGCATTAAAACAGACAGGACTTGTTTGTGGAAATCACTGCATGGGCTCAGGGACACCTCTGAAAATCATTCAATGAACAGTTTGTTACTGCATCCACAAATGCAAGTTAGGACTCTTTCATGTAAAGCTAAAACCATATATTGACAAAATGCAGAAACACTGCCTCCTTCTCTGGGCCCAAGCTCATTTAAGATTGACTGAGGCGAAGTGGAAAACTGCCCTGTGGTCTGACCAATCAAAACGTGAAATTCTTTTTTGAAATCATGGATGGCACGTCTTCGCGCTAAAGAAGAGTGGGACCATCTGGCTTGTTATCAGCGCACAGTTCAAAAGCCAGCATCCATGACGGTATAGGGGCACATAGTTTCATTGACTTGAGCATTTATGAAGACATCATTAATGCTGAACAATATATTCAGGTTTTGGAGAAACATATACTGTCATCCTGATGTCCTTTTCAGGGAAGGCCTTGCTTATTTCTGCCAAACATCACATTCTGCACGTATTAAAACAACATGGCCCTGTAGTAAAAGAGTGTGGGAGCTAAATTGGCCTGCCGGCAGTCCAGGCCTGCCACTCACTGAAAATATTGGCGCATTATGAAACAAAAATATGTCAAAGGAGGCTGCAAAATGTTGAGCTGCTGAAATCCTACATCAAGCAAGAATGGGCAGACATTTTGCTTTCAAAACTACAGGACTTGGTCTCCTCATTTCCCAAATGCATACAGAGTGTTGGTAAAAGAAGAGGTGATGCAAAACAATGATAACCATGCCCCTGTTCCAAATTTTGAAACCTGTGGGTGGCATCATATTGAAAATGTGCATACATTTTTCAAAAAACAGTAAAATTTCTCAGTTTCAACATCCATGATCGGTTTGTACTATGTTCAGTTAAATAGAGTTTAAATGATTTGCGAATCATTTCATTGTTTTTATTTACATTTTACGCTGCTTCCCAACTTTAGTTGGAAATGGGGTTGTTGACCATCATCCTCTGTCTCTCCATCTTTCAGCCTGCTTCACATCCCCTCCTTCTCCTATTTTCTTTCAGTCCTTCCCCTCTTTCTACTTTAGGCTATCCATATTTCCCTTTGACTAGTTTTTCTGTGCTGTATTTACTTTCTTTTCCTATTTTCTATCCATGTTTTCTCCCCCATTCACTGAGTCTCATCATACTGTTGTGCTGATAGATTTGTTGACCTGTAGGCTGATACGCCTTTGAAAGAGATTGATGCTACGCCTTCGAGAGGCATAAGGGGGACTATACCTTAAAGTTCCCTGTCTCCCGCCAATATAGGCCTGACGGCAGCTGCAGCAATAGGACAGAGAGGATGCCATTTTGACATGGTATTGGAGCGCTTCAAGATGTAATACATTCAGATTTGGGCAAGGCTTTCAGCCTTTGTGGAAATACATAAAGCATCACTTAGGAAATTGGGTGACTGCCACTGATAATGGCTGGAGTGTTTTTTGTTTTTTTTTTTAAGCTCAGGTAAGCTACTGCCATGGTGCAGCGTCCATCGTCCATCCGTCAACTTTTCCTTTAAACAACAACTTTTCAAGTTGTGTCTAGCAGCTTTGGATCAGACTTGGCATAAATGTTCATCTTATGACCCTGACAAAGTGTGTTATTTTTAGGCTTGATTTAGAATCATTATCGCCGCCCTGGTCTCTGATGCGCTGATGCGCTTTCAACTTCTCCAGTGCCACTGGTCAGATTTGGATCAGACTTGGTGTATTTATCTCATCTCTTGACCTTGACGAAGTGTTGTTATTTTTCAGCTCGATTTGGAATCCTGTATGGCTGCCCTGTTCTTTTTTCAGCTGACGCATTCTGGACGACATCTGTAATTACACTCAGATTTGGGTCAGACGTGGTGCAATGATTTGTATCATGCCCCTGACAGTGTTTTCAGATCGATGCAGAATCCAATATGGCCTTACTTGCCTCTGATTGGCTGACAAATTTTAACTTCTTTTCCAGTTCCACTGGTCAGATTTGGATTGGATGTAGTATATTTATTCTGTTCATGGCCTTGACCAAGTTATTATTTTTTCAACTTGATTTGAAACCCAGTATGGCTATTCTGATCTGATTGGCTGACACATTCTCGGTCTCTTCTCCAGTTTCACTGGTCAGATTTAGATTAAACTTTGTGCATGTTTTTCTCATGGCCCTCACCAAGTGTTGTTATTTTTTGGCTTGATTAAGAGTCCAGTATGACCATCCTGGCCTTTGATTGGCCGACACCTTTTCAACGTTTTCTGCTCTTCTCCTGGTTAGATTTGGAACAGACATGTTGTATTTATTTGTCTAATGGCCCCAACAAAGTCTTGTCATTTTTTGGCTTGATTCAGAATCTAATATGGCTGCCCTGGCCTCTGAATGATGGATGCATTTTCAACCTCTTCTCAAGTTCTACAAGGGAGATTTGGATCAGACTTGGAACACGTTCATCCTATGGCCCTGACCAAGTCTTTCTTTTTTTGGCTTGATTCAAAATCCAGAGATAACACTTGTTCTTCTTTTCCAGTTTCAATGGTAAGACATTGATCAGAATTGATGCAAATGTCTGTCTCATGTCACTGACTAAATGTTTTTATTTTTAGGTGAATGTGAGATCCAATATGGATACTGCCGTCCCTGATTTGCTGGTACATTTTTGATTACTTGCCACTTGGTAGACTTGGATCTAACCAAGTGTTGTTATATATTGGGTCAATTTAGAATCTAATATGGTTGTCTTTGTATCTGGTTGGCTGAAACATTATTGATGACTTCTCATGTTGCAGTGGGTAGATTAGTGGGTAGATAGTGTCATGCAGCATGATGTCTTTAAATCAGACTTGTCGAACTCATGATAACATCTGCGTATATGTTATAATAAGCTAAAAATAAAGTTGCTCCTGTAGGCTGATTCGTATTGCAATATTAAGGCGAAAACAATGACTTTTCGATCACCCTGCATTAAAGGTGACATAGAATGGTTGAACGGGGTATTTATCCTTGTTCTGTGATGTGACATATAGACAATAAAATTTTGGTTGGGTCTGTAATGCCTCAGAAGCTTCCTAAAAACCTCTCTCAAAAAGCTATGTTAGGGTGGGGGATTTTGAACGCGTTGTTTTGCACCTTTTTGGCGACCTTTTGGGCTTAACTGGCAACCTCATTATGAAATTCAAGCACTTGACGCTGATTGGCTGGCTTTGCTGCCACTCAAACGAATGTAACTTTGCCCAGAGCGGTAGGGAAAATGGAAAACACTTGCCGGCTTCGGAACACGGACAGACCAACTTTTTGCAGCTATGGCATATTCAGAAATTCAGCCTTATATGTTTGAGCCCGAATCTGATGATGACGCTGAATTGGAGGAAGAACCAGTCCAGCAAAGGCTGGATTTAAAACGTTTCTGAATGATAAGTATTTTTGAATGTTTTTTATTTTTTTTTCAAACGTAATAACCATTTCATGTCCAGAGTGTCCTAACGAAGTTATAGCATGGGCTACCCATTTGGACATTGGCCTAATCCTTTTGCACCATTAAATTGAGAATAAATTATTCTACTCTAATGCATAAATATGCCCAGAGGCTCCAAGTTTGGGTCTTAGGCTGATGGTAGCCTACCATTCGAGCAGAACGAAAATAGAACCGTTTCAGCTAGGCCTATTAGTGATAATATGAGCATCAAAATAGACAGAGGAGGCTCGCTCAAAGGCTGATGCTTATATGTTTTGTATGAAAAGTCAGCACGTGTATATAGATTCTTAGGACAAAAGTTGGAATGCTAACCATTCAAATGTTTCCCATTCCCAATGTCTCAGAGACAGCTAGATAGGCTACTTCAGTGCTGCCAAGGCTTACGCATTCGGAGTGAGTCTCTCGCATTGACGTTCCTGTGCCATAGTCAGCAAGTATTCAATCAAAGCGCACTGAAGAAATTCATTTGCGGAATTTAAGTCCTTGTGCAATAAGTTAATCCGTTTCACTTGCATTACGGTGGATTTCCCCACTAGTGACACGGAAATCGATTATGACTCTGGAATTATCACGCTTGTCTTTACTGAGGGATTGAAAGCAATGGAATTGCATAAAGACGTGTATGCAAATTATTTTGAAGGGGAGGAAACGGAATGAGAGTGGGGGGCAGTGAGATACATGTGACATCATATGTATCCGTTGTTCAGATTGGCCCGTTTTCTGACGGTCATTTTTAAAAGAGGACTTTCTATGAAACGGAGATGTTCAGAATGTCTAGTATTTTTCATATGTTCTTGAATGCGGGTAGACTACCGTTATTCAACATAGACAAGGTAAAAATGGTTTTTGATTCTATGTCACCTGTAAGGTAACATTTTTGGACAAGGGAGTAAAAATAGTCAGAACACTGGCGACATTTTGCAAGCCACTGGCTTCGTCTCAAAGCCTTCCAAGGGATTTTGTGAAAATGATAATTCTTGGGGTTGTTCCCATTTGAGACACAGCAGTATTTTGCCACACAATAGGGCACTGCCCACAGTAAATCAGCACATTAATAACAAGAACACAATGTAATTCTCTCGCCATTTGCAGTGAAGCGCACTGATGACGTCATATTGGCGACTTCCGATCATTTGACTGGTCAGAATGGCTGTGCCCATGCAAACTTCTTTTTTTTCCTCCCAAAAAAACACTATTTTCTCAACCCCATGTTGTTCCATTTGCCTGAAAACATGGGAAATAATACATGAAGTGGAGCATCACATGCTACTGAAAGTTTGTAAGTCAATGTGATCAATGAAGTATCCCTTTTAATTTTTGCCAACAGTTAGAAAAAAAATAGAAGTTATTCGGAGAAGAAACAGTATCTGTCAGGGAGTGGGAAAGAATATGGCAATAAATTGCTAACATTAATAAAATGGACAGCCATGAACTGTCAAAAATGATATCAATTCCAAAAACTGGTTTAAAAAAAACCTCTGAACGCTTTTAAGCATGATTCTCTAGTTGAGTAACCTATGAGGGCCCTTAATGCAAATAAATAGGCTGATATGAGTCCACGACGAAGACCACGAGTCGAAACGCGTTCGTCTGATAGCCTAATAAAATTATTTCAAAGGACATTTTCGGGTGCTGACATTCTTCTTGTTCAATAATTTTTTTTGTCGTGCACCGAAATAATTTACTGGTTTGGAGGGTGCTCCTTTTTCGCGTTTTTGATATGAGTCAACCCACTTGATTTACCTCCATATGATATGGGTTTTATACCTGTTTAAAGGTATGCTATCACTTGAGCCTGAAATTAATGAACATTTCTGGGGTTAGGCTATGTTTTCTTCTGAGAGTTTCAAAATTGCTGAGCAAGGCTCATTCTTTCACATGCCCTGGGTTGAAATTGCTTGCTTCCGTCATATGGATTGTCTGTGACTAAATCTTTTTTTCTGGAGCAACATGCTAATAATCCGAAAGCAGAGCTGGAGAATAACTGTTAATTGGGAAAAATTTAATGCTCCCCTGACTGCGTTATATGTTGTTGATTTATGCCTTATTAGATATACCTTTGTCAGTACATCCTGAGGATAGAAGTCAGTGGTATGTTCATTTGTTCTTTTGGTAGTTCCAACCAAATTTTTCTTGGGTTGATTTTTTTTCTGAGGAATGGAGAATGGCTATTACATTAAAGGTTCCCTATTATGCTATTTTTAGTCGTTTAAAATCTGTCCAATGGGTCTTTAAAATAATGTTAAGAATTAAGTTACAAAAAAAAAAACCACACGCATCCAGGCTTAGTGAGACATCCTCCCTCTGTGCCGGCCTCTGTGTCTGTCCCGCTCTGAAACACGAGCCGTTCTGAAATGGGCAGGAGGCTATGCAAATGAGGCGCTGCTCTGATTGGCTGCCTGGCCGCTTCGATTCCGGAAGTGGGTTCAGGCCCGAAAAACCAAAAAGCCAAGATGGCAGGTCTTTCAGTACAGCTTTCCGCGGCATCTATTGCTGTAAGACTTCACATGTTTGATCCCGAATCCGACCCCAAACGGAAGGAGGATTTTATTGAGGTGTTGGAGCAACGTTTAGCAGGATGTCAATGAGTGGTAAGTCGAAATTTTAGTGTTTTGCTCGTACTGTCTCGCCTTGCATGCGTGGGGTTGTAGCTGTACTGTTATCTAGTCATGTACCCACTTATCCAGAAGAAACTTTGCTAAAAGCTCCTGATGACCATTTCTACCAAAATGAAACACAATTCCGACACCAACCTACTGAATGAGCTTGAAGCAAAACACACACAAACAGCGTAAGCGTTGCTTATGTGGAGCTAGCAAATTGATAACTTGTATCGGAAAGAATTCCACATCCAATCTACGTATTTTTCACCTTTTTATTAGCCATAACAATTTTTAAAGCGGAATGAATTCCCGAGCGGCAATGCAGAGAAATCGTTTGTTATACCAGACACGTTATAGCTTGTGCGTTTCGCGATTGCTTTCACCGCGGTAGCATCAGAGAGCTAGCCCAGATATTGGTGAAGTATCCGGCTGAGCCCGGTCATGGATAAGTAAAACGATCGTTTCACAGCTGCCGTAAACAAAACCAAAAACGTAATACTTGAGTCCAGAATCTCAGTTCTGTGACTATGCTCTGGCCAATATGTTTTGATGTTTGATTTGACTTCTTGGAGACTTACATAAATATTGTAGCGTGTAGTAATAGGTGTTACTCTTCTTGTCGCCATAGATCACATGTCGTGTGAACTTGAAGAGGTCCTGTAACACCTTCTCCTCAAGATTAAGGCTATCTCCACACTTAAAAAGCAGTCACTGTGCCACAGCACTCTTCATCACCTCGTTATACACTGACAACTTACCCTTGCTGTAGAAGCCTGCATTGGCATCACACCCTTTAAACAGTGTAACTGCACAATACAATCTGCCATCTCCTCAGTCACCAAACCACGGCATAGGATTGTCTCCCGCTTTCTCTTGATACCGAGCATACCAGGCAGCTGCTTTGAGATGACTGTTGCTGCTACATAGGCATCTGTATCAGCTACATCAATGACATCAGGACCACTGTAGCCTGACTCTCGAAGAACTGCATAAGCTGAGAAAAGGATGGTGTCAGCTTCAGACTGATTGAAGCTGTAGTTCTGCATCAGTTGCTGGGTCGACAAGTTGGTGCAGTGAAAGCCAACTGAGTAGACAATCTCTGTACCTATATTCTGTGCAAGGCCTGTCAGGTAGCTGCATACCAGTTTTTGCAGCCGACCTTTGTTGGTGACACTACATAAGTGTTTTGAATGCTCTGATAGAGGGGAATGGGTCATCCAATTTCATGTAGATATTGTGGACATGTGCCTCACCCTGAATCCGCAGGTCTCACTCATCATCTTTTGTTGAATATGATCTGTCGTATGGGTCATTCACGTAGATGATTCTGTGAGTATTACTATGGCGAGCAAGGATAATGGACGACACCTTGTGGACGTAGTCCGACCACTTGTATGGGGTGCCATCTTGTGTATGCCGATCTTCAGCTGATGGCGTTGCCATCCTCCAGATCATGCCCATGTCAATGAGGGCAATATAGGGTTCTTGCAAATGTACAGGTTAGAGAGAGAAATTCTGAATGAGCTTGCTCTTCTGTGTCTTCCTGTACATGCCATTTGAGTTGAATAAGGCCACACACTCCTCAATAACACGATATTCTAGCAACTTGGGGAGGTTCATAAGTTGGCTGACCTCAACCAGGTCTTTAATTGCCTTAAGAGCATTCCTCTCCATCTCAGCAGTTCTCACCTTGAGGTCCTCCCTAGGCTTCTCTCTGCATTTCATTTTGGCAAATGTTAAGCGTTTGCTCAGAGGGACACGTGCATGGAGGGAGGTGTTCTTAGTGAAAACTTTGTTTTGTAAGAAGCTGGTCAACAACTTCTCTCCAGCAGCATGAGCTGAATTGAACTCCGCAATGAGCTCATCAGAAGCATTCATTGCTGACTGTAGGGTGCGGAGGCTGGGTGAGGCTAGGTCAAACGGGAAGGAGTCAAACTCATGCATGCAGGCAACCAGGTCCTGTACACACTGCTCATCTTCTTGCATCCGTTTCGGTCCACATTCCACATGCTTCCTCTTGGCTTCCTTCCGGTTTGCCAGGGCGTTGTGAGCTGCCCGAACCCGGGCCACATTGTTCGCATTTCTGGAGTGCACGAGCAACCGCTTTTCATTCTGGAGGATGGAGAGCCAGCCAGACTTCATTTTGCTGCCCTTGTTCATTTTACACTCAATCCACATGTCCCAAGCCATGTTAGAGTAGGGGTTGCCGGTGATAGACTGAGCGAAGTCAGTACAAAGGAAGGCTACTTGATCAGCAGGTAGAACAGTCAGCATTGCCCAGAAGTCAGGCAACCACCTCCCATACCTGTTGTTGTTGTATGTTTAACATCCATGGCAACATAGCATGCAGAGAGCTGACATATTCATCCCAGTTGCAGATATGGACTGCGTGCACATTCTACATGAGAGCATCTGTCATGGACCAGAAGTCCCTCCAGTAGTCTGCCATATCACTGGCCTCTGCCTGGGTGAATAAATTTCCAATGAGGCTTTCAAGATCAGCATCTTCCTCCAATGTCATGAGTAGCAGCACAGGATTCTTGGGAGAGACTTGTATTTCGCAGAATCTCAAGGGTCTTCTTTGCCTCATCAGTCAGTTTGGGATCAATCCTCACCCTTACCAGCTGACTCATGAGTGCCTCATACATAAGCCTTAAGCAACACAGCCCCCTCTTGTAATGCTTGACTTTCAGTGCCTGCTCAACTGAGCCCTCGGCAACAACTCCTCCTGCCACAAGTACATCTTCTAGCTCACTCTCCCTGTAGCGCTTGTATATGGCACTCATCATCACACACTGTGTGTGGAAGGGACCAAGAAAGGGCACAATGTCATGACACTTGTTAGGATTCTCAGCCTTGAGCTGGGTGATGAGGACATACACAGGAAGATCTCCCACTAAGAAAGCAAATTCACCATTTACCAGGTAGACCCTATAATTTCAATGATACAACAATATAGAAGAGGGCAAACTAACGGGTATCATATTAATGTAAAACAATTTGCACTGAAAAATATCTCACATTACCATTCCTTTCAAAATGTCTTCACTCTAATGATGACAGCCATCATGGATTTTAATGTCAAAATGATGTCCTGGCTTCAAACTGATGCGAAATTTGGAATCCTTGTGGTTGGCTTACCCCAAAAAATGCCTGGAGGCTAAATTATTATTGTAAGGTTTACAGAAGTCAAATCAATCATCAAAACATATTAGCCTGAGGATGGTCATGAAATTGAGGTTCTGGACTCAACTATACCCCAAGCTCTGCAAAACCTACTTCTGGTCTAACTGCAGCCTTTTCAGACCAACTCTGCAGACACATGCATACCGGTTAGCTTTAACTGTTGCGGCTATGGTCATGTAACATTATGATAAACTACCACCATGATGCTAACCAAAATAACACAAGCATACCTATCTGAGTTACTGCATATAAGTTAACTAGGAGCATTTTTAAGTAGCACGGAACGCAAACTAACATGCGGGAGTAACCAAGCGTTCATAACAACGATAGAGACAAAGGTTACTGTGCAATACAGGTTTGATAGACCGTAAGTTCCGTTAGCGTGAACAGTTGCTTATATGGAGCTAGCGAATCCATAACTTTTACAGGAAATAATTTCTTATCCAGTCTCCACCCTTTTCGGCTTTTTATTAGCCAGAACAATTTTAAAGGGGGATGAAATTCCACCACGGCAATGCAGAGAAATCATTTGTTATACCAGACATGATATAGCTTGTGTGTTTCGCGATTGCTTTCACCGCGGTAGCATCAGGGAGCTAGCCCAGATATTGGTGAAGTATCCGATCGACCCCGGTCATGGATAAGTAAAACGATCATTTCACAGCTGCTGTAAACAAAACCAAACACGTACCCCAAGCTCTGCAAAACCTACGTCTGGTCTAACTGCAGCCTTTTCAGACCCACTTTGCAGACACATACAATACCTCTCCAGTTGGCTTCAATTGTAGTGGCTACAATCAGGCAATGTTATGAAGAAACTGCCACATTGATGCGTACCGAAGTAACACAAGCATACCGATCAGAATTACTGCATATAAGTTAACCAGGAGCATTTTTAAGTAGCACAGCACGCGAACTAACATGCAGTACCTAGTGACCAAGTGTTCATAACAACGACAGAGACAAACGTTACCCTGCAATACAGGTTTTACAGACAATAGGTTCTGTTTCTGTGAACAGTTGTACCAAGCATCCAAATTTCAGACAAGTATAAAAAGTTAGCTTCAAATGAGGTTTATGTTCACACACCTTCTGTTGAATGTCCCCTGATATTACCCTTGCATATTTAGGACTCAAACATTAGCAACAGTAACTTAGCTACGCTAGCCACAGCGGTACAGCCACATTCAACAGTCTTTCACCTTAGGTAGGCTTATGCAGTAAAGCAGCTTAGCTACTGCTTCCGCATCTGTGAGTCGCGGACCGATCCAGGCTTTATCTTCAGATATTTTACAAAGCCTGCGTTTGAGGCCAGTTGTTAGTGCTAACTATCGTTAGCAGTCCTGCTAGCCACCCGTAACACGTTAGCTTCACTTACATGTCATTATTTGCCGGTATATTGTTACTTACAGCTTGTGGCTCCAAGCGCTTGATCGATGCAACTGCTTCAGGTTTGAGAAGCAGCTGAAATGCTTATCCGGCCTCGAATTATCCTTTATTGGCAAAGCTGTTTTTGGTGAAATGCCGAGCACAAACAGTTAACATTCCCTTTGGCCGTGGCTGTTAGCCGCCAGCAAACAAAAAAAGCTACCCCCTGATTTCTAGTGGCATCGTCTTTTGGAAGAGAAAATAGTTGTGCTTTTCTCCGCGTCCAAAAATAAAGGGCCGAGCAGCTTTGGGAGAGATACTGACGAAACTGCACCTCAAATGATCTGCGGTTCTTCTTTTGTATTTCCAGAAGTGTAGATGCTACTAAGGTAGAATATGATCTGCGGTTGTTTGTGCCTGCTAGAATAGTTTACGGGGTGGCTCTGGCTAGGTCTGTATTAATTGGACGGCACAACCTGACGTCAGGTTTTGCCTAGATCTCGTGAAGATCTCGGGACAAACTGTTCAGAGAGGAAATCATGTTTAGGAAATCACGTTCTTGGATTACGGAAAAACCCCTGTATCTTATGTTTAGAAACTTTACAGAGGTTGAGTATGGACATCCAACATTATAACATTACTGATATGTATTAAAAGAAGGATCAGCATAATAGGTCCCCATTAAGACTGGTGAGAGTTAGCCGATAGCCGACTTAATTTCCCTGCCTCTGCAGTACTGGTCTTCCCAGAGACTGAAGTTGGCCAGTAAGATTCCGAGCTGTTAAGCTTTGCATTGCATCTGAATCACTCCATCTGGAATGCTCTCTTTTAAGCCGACAGATCAGTTGAGCTACTGTTTCTTGTCTTTTGAAGTTTATGGTTCCAAAGTTGGAATTCCCCCATTTCTGGGGGGTTTGATTTGACTAGCTATTGTTTATTAACATGTGCTTGACGGCTATGAAATAGTTTGAGTGATTGTTACTCGAACAGTTTTGATTAACACCTTTCTGCAGATGTAGACGCCTGCGGACATAGAGCATCTCTTTTTATGGAAGCATTTGCACCACTCTATCACGAGATGGCACCCCCGGATCAGTTATTGAATATTCACAAGCCAGCAGAGCTGGAACACAGTCTAGAATATTGACGAGTTCACTCCTATCCCTGTTTTTCAGGAGTTGCATGAATTAAAGTCCTCAGCTAAGCCTGATGTGCAAACTGCTCAACATCTTTGCCCATAGTATCTATCCAGCAGTTTAAAAAAATGATCTCTTGCGACAGAAAAAAATCATTGTCCTCTGTGGCAACCACTTCAGTTACAGTGACTCAATGGTATTCCAAGTAGTTAAGAAAAAAAAAATCAGTTTCCTGAGGCAAAAATTCGCCATGATATTGACACTATGTCATTCTACTATCAATTTCAGTCATCACATATTAAAAACGCGCAATTTCCTATCGTGGATTAACGCGTAGATATGTCGGTTGAAGAATTTAGCTGTCTTTTAGAGCCTCATACAAGCTCTCACGGAAATCCAATCACTTAAATGGTGATTCAATGGTATCTGCGTGAAAGCCCAGCTGTAGTTCACGCCCACGTGAAATTCTCCTGGTAATTACCAGTTGGTTGACATGATTTTTATCCAATTGCAGACAGTATACACTTTCCTCAGTAAGTGAAAGACATTGATTGGACCTTAAAAAACATATTAAAATACTTGCGTAATAGGGTTACGTTGTAGTCACTACACTTCACGCAGCTCAGAGTGACGTGGTTGCATGGGAACAAAAACCTCCCGAACTGAGCCTGGAGAGCAGAGCTTATTTGCGGGATGGAAATGTGATTCTGAGATGGAAAATAGCAGTTATTCTGAATGGAACAGACAGGAGGGCTGACAGCATTGATATTTTTGAGGAGCAGCTCAATAATTCTCTTGAAAAGTGAGTAAAGCTGTCTTTGTATGGTGTAGCTCTATCTTACTTATAGCCTGCTAGCTATCTAGCCAGCTATTTCTTATTTTTGGTTTACCACCGTGATCATAGAGTTGTTTGTCACATTGGGTAACAAAAGAGTAGTTGATATTGCAGTTTGCTGGCATTTTTCTTAACTAGGCGATCAGTTTTAGAATCTATACCACATTCAACAAAACGGAATGCCTTGCATTTTCGCTCTTTTAAAGTGCGAACAGCTATTACTGTGACCTGAGTTATACTTGTTCCATTGTGGGTGTGAACGCTGTTACAAGCTTGCGTTTCGCTGGGATTATCGGAATTGTAAGCAGCAAGCTTTCCGCCTGTGTGAACATTCTGACCGTAAAATATGCAGTTCCTCTAATGAGTAACTGTGCTTGCTGACACTGCTTTGTAGAGGACTCTGACCTTTATCGTAAAGAAAAGGCATGTTTTTGGTTTGGAGAGGTCAGTGGTGACCATTGATGTCCAGCTGCGCCTATATTGACAAACTCATGCCAAATTCAACCAGAAAATCATCCATTCATGTTGAACTTCAAGAGTACAAAGTTGATTTGCGTTAAAAATATGATTATTTTATGAATTGAAAGTGCGCCATTTTCAAGGCTCTGGGAGTTTGGGGAGCCACCTGGATAGCCATCTTATTTGGCTGATAAAAAGTGGATAATTTAATATATCATGTTCAGATGAGGAGTACTTGTGGTCTAGGAGTTTATAATCCCAGAAATGTATTGTTTTAACCCCCAGCCATTTTTCAATCCTCAGAATTATTTTTTTTTTCAGTTTCAATGGTGAATTCTCATGAAGATTTTTTATGTTTGCAGCCCATTTTCTCTACCAAAATCATGAAAATAAACTGAAATACGATGTAATTCTAAATGCTGTAAGTGTCTTTTCTGAGTTGAGCTGCATTCGTCCTCTTTATGAAGCTTAAATCTTGAATTATAAAGCATCAAATTGGGTAACCCATAAATAGCCAAATTTGGCTTCTGCGCAAGGGGTTAAGAACTGGTCCATTTAATTCAGTTTCACTGTTTTGGTAGTCATCCTGTCTTGTTATTTTTGCTTAATTGGTGTGCTGGTTTGCACAGTTGAGGAAACCAAGATGAGCCCTGTCCTGGAAAGGATTTATGGGATGAAAATGAGCCCTTTTTAGAGACCTCAGTGATGTGAATGTTTTTGTGCTTACATTTCAGAAGCTCCTCGCAAAATTCCAACCTGTCAGAAAGTGTGCGCATGTTTGCAACAGTGCAGAGAATCTTGTGCATTAAAATATATTGAAGTGGTGGATTTAATTGGTTACTGCTGTAAACATGTCGTAAAATTGTGATGTTTATGTAATGTTTTGGACAGCATGACTTGTAAGTTTAATTTTCCTCACTCAGCGAACACCTGCAGTAAGTGATGTGTCCCAAGTATTATTCTGCTAATTGCCATTCCATTGGCAGAAATGCTGTCAGGTTATGCATAAATTTACAGTAAGAACAAAAGGTAAAATGGGAATGTTTATGGCATACTCATGTAATTTCAGTTCTGTGCTGGAATAATATCCCGTTTGGTAGTGCTTACATATTGTCTCTCTATTCTGAGAGGTCTCATTTTTTCCCTCTGCAGAGTCTTTGTCAAACGGGCAGCTGAAGGGTCCAGGACTCAAAAGCAGACATCATACTGGGCGCAGTAGAGATGGCGGATTCAGGGGGTCACTCAAGAGCATAGTCAGCAGCAGTGATTACTTTGAGGATGGACCCATCAGGAAGAGGTAAGAATCTGTACCTTTGACCAAAGGATTGTGGCCAGTTTTTGGTTGGAGCTGAATTTTTATCACAATATTGTGGCTCAACTCCGACCAGCAAGTCTCATGTCCAGGGATAATTGTGCGCTTTTTTGAGATTTTGAAGCCATGTGTTATGAAACTTCAAGCATCAGGGGTATGGAACCCTGCTCCTGAAAAGCCATAGCCCTGAATGTTTTAGATGTCTCTCTTCTCTACCACTCCTGATTCAGATGCTTGCAACTTGTCTCGGGCTTGATAATGAGGTAGTCGAATGAATCAGGTGTGTTAGAGTAGGGGGACTTCTAAAAAAATGCAAGGCTATTGGTCTACAGGGGCAGGGTTCCCTACCCGTAATATAGATCATAACATATGATTGCTCATGGGTTTTGACCTGAGTGATCTTGCTGTAGTTTGCCAAAGATCTCTAGAATTCAGTGAAATTCCAGTTAAATCTATATGAATAGGATCTAATTTAACATCTAAAATCACTTTGTGACAAGCTGGATATTATGCATTGTAATATAATCAGCTGGCATGATAGGCTATTATTTTTTCCAAAATAATGATGCAAAGGCTTGCAAGTGTTTGCCCCAAGCAAGGTTTAACATGTATGCTTCATTAAACATTTTTTGAAGTCAGAATTAATTGTAAACCTCTTTCTGTTGTAAGGAAAATCACTTGCTTTTTTGTGCATATTCTTTCATTTAATCCTAGTTTATACTTAAACTCTCATAAACTGTCATGTTTCTTATCAATTAAGTCAATTACAAATGTTGTGTGTACCCAAATTAAATCAACCATTGCAACACTGTTTATTGTCGCACAATTAAACATAAGTATAAATAATATTAAGCTGCTGGGTTTGCTCACTCGGTTAAGGCGCCGCATTTGCGGAGCAGTTGTGACTACCACGGCGTGGGTTCGATCCCTGGTCGTACCAACCGGCAGCGGTCGGCAGCTTTTTCAGGGCTGCGCACGACTGGCTATCGCACTGCTGGTATGCGAATTGGGAAGGGACTGCCGGGAAGGGATATTAAAAAATAAATAAAAATTGCCTTGTTCATTGCTCAAAGCGCCTCCTGTTGGCCAGCCGTGCGCTCGTCAGTTAGATTCTAAGCTTGCTCATGTTCGGGTATCCTCTGCCCTCGTTATGAACTTGCGAAAGTTACAACCAATGAGTGTAAAGATGCAGGGGCTGACAGGCGTGTGCTTCAGAGGAGAGCCACAAACTGTCTCTCTCTTCTGAGCTGGCAACAAGGGGTCGCATATGAGCCAGCCTTGTATATAGTTCTCGAATTGGGCATTCCAGATTCGAGTGGGATTGGAGATGCCAAATTTTTATTAAAAAATAAAAAATAAAAAAGCAAAAATATTAGTACAGCTACACACATTAGGTGTTTAGTGATTAGCACAAGCAAAGTATATGCGGAACGACCATTCCCAAATACCCAAACCTTCCAAGGCATTTGGCAGCAAAAAATAAAATTATACAATGTGCCCCAAAAAGGGTGCATTGGATTTAACCTTTTGTGAGACACGGGGGCACCTTTGTTGCTTTGAATTCTTGGGACAAATATGTGGAGCACTCCCTCCATCCAACAGGAGTCGTTTCCTAAATGTCGGACTCTCTACTGCTCCTCTACTTTATCATAAGAAGAGTGATTGTGGGAAATATATGAGATCTGTATTTGTTGGGGCTTATTGATGCATTATTTGCTTAAACTCACAGAAGTCTGGAAAAGGTTTGATTTTATCACCTTGACTAGAACACTGCTTGAACTATATTTCAAAAGCAGCGGGCATTGAATAATAAAGTGATGTGCTGAATTGAAGTTGGTGGCATAAAAATGCACTCATTCAGTTAAAAAGTGTAAGAGCTTGTGAATCCAATCAAACTGTTGCTGGACCAGTGAGTATAATATGACTTGAGTGATGTAGAGACATTAATTTGTCTTATAAATTTGTCTTAACTCCCATTTTAGCTGGGCTTCTTGCTCAAAACAGATTATAATTGTTGTAAAAGAATGCTTCTCAACAGGAAATGTTGCTCATGCAAAATTTGAATTTATGTGCTTTTGCTGATGGTATTGTAGTGCAGAAATTAAGATTCATTATTAAAATATCAGTCATTTGAAATATGATTTTTGGGCTGGGGGAAAATGTCCTAAGAATAATTTACAGAAGTGTTAATATTGCTAGGCACAAGATACAATTAGAGTTGTTGCAGTGTAATGTCAGCAGCTGTTTTGTAGTCTATATGAAAATATAAATAAAAAACATTGTTAATATTAAAGGAGAATAAATAGATCTACTCAGCATGATACTGTATTCATACTAGTCTACCTGCTAACCTTTGCACTATCCATATTTTTAAGGATAGTTCGCCCTTTTACGCTGCATCGTCAGAAATATCTGTGCTTGCTCTGAAGAGTTGTGTATTCATATTGAACTATATTGCAGATGTTTTCTTTTTTTAATTGAGGGTAAAACTGAGGAAAAAAAATGTGACAGATGAAATTAAAGAATCCGTTGGCTTTTGACTGGTGAGAGTGTAGACACCTGGTCAGTATAAATAGCCATTTGGTAAATAATGAGACATCAAAAGAGAAGGCAAATGATCGTAAACCTATCTGCATAGTGCAAAAAATGTGTTACATTGGGGCTGCTGAGTTGGCTCACTCTGTGAAGCCACTACATTTGGTTCAAATCTGAGCTACGCCAGTGCCTACTGTGGTCAGCATCCTTTTACAGCACGCACAATTGGCTTTGCTCTGCCAAGGGATATGGGAGGGATACAGTCAGTTAACGTCAGCATTGTTCTTTGCTCAAACACCTCTTGTTGGCTAGCCAGGCTTTGTTTTAGTAAAATTCAAAGCCGACACAGTTTTGGCTTTCCTCTGCCCTCATTCTGAGTTTGTTTCCGAGGTGTCAAGCTGCAAGTGTAAGGAAGCAGCACAGATAGTGGCATAATTCGTAGGAGATCCGCAAATTGTCTGCGCTTTCCCAAGATGGCACCACAAAACGTATACAAGCTTGCTTATACATAGTTTGCTGATTGGACATACTGGATTTGGGTGGGACAGGAGATGCCAATTTATTTATTTATTTTTTTTAAGTGTACCTTTTTTGCAAAAGTTTGCAGTAAAGCACAGTTTTTTCCACGATTTTATACAGGCACAGATATTTCGGACAATGTGGCTAAGGATGATTAATAATGAAATGTCAAAAGCCCCCAAGTAAGATAAATTAACTTCTGTTTAACATGGTAATTTCAGTTGCGGTGGGAACAAAAACCAGCATGCACAGGAGGTCCCCTGGACAACTCTGCAGCTGTTCCACCAGGTCCTTTCCATGATTCTAGCTGTTGCAGTCTTTTCTTGGATGCTGGTTAAAGCACTGTTTCTTCAACAATGAGCGAGCTTAAATCTAGCCTGGAGATTCGAGGGTTATTGAATGGCGGAGAAGGCGGAGTGCACGGAGACATGAGCAGCTAATCTCTGTTCACGGCTGCAGCTAATGGACCTCGGAGACCACAACAAGTGGAGTTGTGTTTGGGCCAAATTCAAACCTTGCTAAGTACTGCCCAAGCCTACTTCTTGCTGGATGCAGGACTTTTGCTTCATATTTCCCACTCTGACATACTTTTTTCCACGGAATTTGCCGAAGAAGGGTAAAGAGGATGAAATGGCCATTATGGGACCACTAAAAAAATACCGACCCAGATACTGAAGTGTAAACTGGCCATTAATTTCTGCCAAAAGTTTGGTATCCTCACAATGTCAGAGCATAAGTGAGCATCATCCTCTTCAAATTGAAAATCATGAGTGCACCAAAGGTCTGTGCAGCTGGGACTTCATTCATAGACCATCCCTCTACTGATCTTTTGACTTGACAGGTGGTGTCTGATTAACAGAGCAAATGGGTTGGCTGTTTTCTGCTTCCCAAAATATCACTTTGACGTTTAGAGGACAGATTCATAGCTCCCAAGTGACCTGCATCTGGCGGGCCCGACCCGCATTTGAATGGCAAAACCCGCGGATCCGCAAGCAAATGAGAAAACCTGCATTTTGGGCATTGAGGGATTTACGCGTTATTTCTCCACCCACGTGTAATAATGTGTTATGAATCAATGAAATTAAATGCAAATTCTCACCACCTGGTCAATAAAATGATAAGGAAATCGATTGTTTTCTACCCCGCCCGAATCTTCAGTAGTCTGAAGCATGACTGAGCACAAACAGGCGAAAGGGTATTGGACACTTGAGGGATATGTTGCAATGCAGTATGTTTTGCCCATGCGCAACGGGGTACAATGTAAACATGGACAGCTCAGAATGCCCATTCTTTCCACTTTTATAAGTGCCACAAAGGAATATGTGAGTGTCAGAACTGGACCTTGGAACAATTTATTTTATTTTACCTTCATTTTACCAGGAATAAATCTCATTGAGATTCAAAATCTCTTTTTTACTGGCCAAGATAGCAACAAAGGAAGAAGGTCTTCTGGTCCTATGTGTCCCATTTTATTTGACATTTTGTACAACAGCTGGGTAGGTGTGTGCAGTTTATCTAGGGAAGAGGTTGCAACAGGATGCACTGTGGGACAAAGACAAGCTGGTGCTGAGTGTGTGCTGATCTGGTAAATGTTCTGCTGGGAAACCTGGGGCATTCATGTGAACGTAAATGCAGGGAGCCCTTATTGCGGCAGGCTAAGGACCAGTAGTCATTATTTTTTGGCTCATCAGCCTATGTGGATTGCGCTTTGAATCCTGTGTATTCTTTGTTTGGAAAGTGCAATGGCTGAAATGGGGTGCTTATGGAGAAGGACATTACCCATGACGGTGTGAGGTGGGTTCACTTTCATTCTCATCTTAATTTGGAGGTGTCAGTAGGAAATCTGCACAATGTTGAGCAGGGGTATCCAGTCTTAACCAAAAACAAGACTAGGTGCAACCTAGTATATGGCTGGGCTGCCGAGTGCTGTATGAGAATGTGCGCCCAAGAAAAGGGTGCTAAATGAGACAAAGCTCATTCAGTTATACGAAGTGCAAGTTTAGTAATGAGCTGGAGTTGATAAAGTATTTACAAAGTGGGTGAGGAGTGTGGGAGAGTGAGAGTGTGAAAGTGTGTTTACATAAAGCGTTATTCAATATTGGTGATGGTTGAATATGGTTAACTATGTGACAAAAAAATTGAAATGCAATTAATTTTAATGAAGTGATTACCTATTGAAAGCTCTCGAAAAGGCCTTGTAGTTGACACCAAGATCAAATTGGCCGAGAAATAAGGACGTTTTGAAATTTTATAGTGCCCCCAAATAGCGAATTGTTTGGTATTTATTTCAGTCGCTGTGGATAAAGGAAGAAAAAGTGCGTTGCGAAGTGAGCAATTTAGGTCAATTTTACCTCAAATATAGTAGACAGTCAAAAAAAAATTATATGAGCAATGTTTAAAAAAATGCAGTAAAATACAAGAATTCAGGAAAGAAAGCATGAACGATTTTCATAAGCGACAGTTACAACCTGACCAAGAATTGCACTTTGTCACATAGCTAATATGATAACAAAGGTGTATAAAGTACTGGGGAAAAAAAAGTTACGAAAAAGTAAAAGTACCATTACTGAAAGTTACTTTGGTAAAAGCTGAAGTCACCCATAAGAAAATGATTTGAGTAAAAGTCTTAAAGTAGCTCACATTAAATGTACTTGAGTACCAAAAGTATCTTGTGAAAAAATATTATTAAGTATCAAAAATGCATGTACAAAGTATTTTTCATAGCATGCATAGAAAGAAGCAAAGCAACCACGCATTTTTTCTCTCCTTGTGCTCTTTAATTAATTTTCAGGTATATATATATACAGGCCTCGAACTACAGGTGATAAGGGACACGGCAAAAGTTGCCGTGGTCCATGCTGAAAATAAAAGGGCGCTACGGCAAATGTGCCTCCATATAAGGGGCACCACAGCAAAGTCCGCCGCTACCTTGAGGGCACAGCAGCAAATCCACCATGGAGCTTTAGGTCATCAATTTAGCTAATAAAAAGTAAAGGTCCGTAGTCTCAGATGTTCCTCACATAAAGTGACCAATCAGCGTGCGCTATGCAAATCAAAACCATTCTTGAAAGAAAACGTTTCCCGTATTTTTCCCCGCTTGCCGTCTTGGAAATTGGCTTAGTATTGCACTGGGACATCGTTTGGGCATTGCTATAATGCAAGTACAAGTAAAGGACATTCCAATCAATCACCGGGTAATTAAAAAAAAAAAAAAAATCATATTTAGCCATTTTGTCCATCTTCTGCCACCCGCGAAATTCGGACTTTGTCCTGTCATTCCAACACTTACACTGACAACAGCGCTAGATACTGGCTATTAAGACCACTTCCCAAGCTTTATCAACACACAACACGCAACCTAAGAGAATTTCAGTACCTCCATAACTTCGTCAATTTGCCACACTTTGCGGCTGCCGACTGTAATTCGGCAGTTTTTTCTTTTTTTGTTCCTTTCACCTGTCGGCATTGTGATCGGAGTTAAAAATAGAGGAGATACATAAATTATTCAAGAATAATTCTGCGCCCAGGATCGCAAGAAAAGGGCGAAAAAGACAGCTGTAAAAACCAGTGGCGGGTCGTCGCCCGTAACAAAGAGAAGCCAAAACCTCGCCCTTCAAAGCTTAATGACTTAAACCTTTCGCAGTTTACTTTTCTTGATCAGCAGTTGCTCATAAGAATTGTTAAGACAGTCAATTGAGGCAAATTCATTTTCGATAGCATTGTTATACATTGCACCACGAAATTATGAGGGGTTTTCTTTCACACATAAATTACGACATAAATTACCATAGGCCTACTTCTTTATAAATTCCGGCGCTCAAGTAGCTCATGAAACGGCGTAGTTTCGCAAATTGATTAGTGAGGCTCATTAAGCAATAAGCTGTGCAACATCGCATTCTTTGCTTCTATATTAAGATTGTAGAAAAGGGATTGTCGTGGCTTCTTGCGAAAGAAGCCTCGCAAACTAATTTATAAAGACGTATTGATAATTTGCGTCGTCATTTATCGAAAATAAATTTTACTGTCCTTCTACCAATTCGTATGAGCAACTGCTGATCAAGAAAAGTAAACTGCGAAATGTTTAAGTCCTTAAGCTTTGAAGGGCGAGGTTTTGGCTTCCCTTTGTTACAGCCGACGAATAGCCACTGGCAAAAACGGGAAATGCTGTGTGATTTATTTATTTTGGGTAGGTGTTTTGGCCTAGAGGCACTTACGGCAGTGAGGGGAAAGGGCACGGCATTCTACTGCCGTGAACTGGGGCTTTCATAGGTGGGCAGCATGGCAAACAGGTAGGGCATCGACGGCAATCGTCGATGCCGTCGTGTAATTCGAGCCCTGTATATATCATTTTTATTATGATGATTTTTTTAACTGCTATGGGCAAGTATATGGCGCAGTTTGCATATCAGGCTTAGCTGAGGAGTTAAATTAAGGCAAGTCCTGAAAATCAGGGATTGGAGTGAACTCGTCCATATTCTAAGAGCTCGGCTTGCTTGTGAATATTCAATAACTCAGAGCCGTATATAGAGAGTGTCTGGCCAACTCGAATCATGGGCGCCATGTTTGCTACCAACGGCTGATGATTCTACGGCTTAACCCTATGGGCCGAATACTAAGGTCGCATCAAAATCGCTAGTTTATAATACTAAGAAGACTCGACATAACATGACACTTTGCTTGTAGTATTATCATGGTCCCTACACATGAACTCGAACATTGTTGGTATACAAAGAGTTTGCTTGAAAGACGTTTTTGTTAGCACAGGACCTACCTCGCGTTGTCTTCCAGGTTGTTGCCTTCGGTGAGTCCCGTGTTAAAAGCCGTATTTAAGTGAACTCCATGTACACAATGTTCACAATGCTCGAGTTCATGTGTAGAGAGCCTGGTGATACTACGAGCAAAGTTTCATGTTGTGCCGAGTCTTGGTGGTTTAAAAATAGCGCTTTTGATGTGATCATCAGTGCCCGAGCGCTCCCATTCTAAAGCCAATTGACGAAAGGTCGCGTATATTCGCGTCTTCGTATTGACTTTGAATGTAATCTGTCGTGCGAAAAATTCGTTTCGTGTCCAGAGTGAAAGCGGCTTTCTGGTAGCTGATAGTCTGGCAATTTCGGTAATACAGTCGCCACCTTAGCCAATGTAGTACTTGATAAAAAGGAAAAAAAAACGCTCTGCGTTTCGTCACACTATTAATATGTAGCTAAACTGAATACCAAGTGTAATGGAGTTAGCGCAATGCTACAATGCCTGCGAATTAACTAACGTTTCCATCAAGGCGCTAACGGAAATGACATTTGTCTTCTATTAAATTATGCTTCTCTGTTATGTGACAAACAGAACCTAACACTCTTGGTGTACAAGAAATTTATGAAACGAGTTGAGTAAATTTTACGTTTGTTGCGAGCTTTAACTTGCATACGACACGTCCACACTAGGAAGATCTCAATGCCGCTGGCGTTACAGTAAATGAGCTTTGGCAATGTATTCTGTATTGAGTGCGTTTAGTTACATGGACTTCAGTATCCTGGGTATGATCGGGTTTTTGGAGAATCCCGTTTTTGCGTTTGTGCATGTAAACATCATATCCTTATTTTAGAAACCAGATTAATAAATAATTAAATATATGTACAAATAATTGAATAATTGAATAACGTATCGAATTTAATTACCTCATATTCGACACTTCGCTATGGGGATTGCTGGATGAGTATTGAATAATGGTAGCAAACATGGCTTCCATAAAACGCGTGACCGGCTCAGAACCACTCAGCATAGCGGGACAGCTCAGATGTTCGAACCCCGAGTTGGCCAGACTCTCTCTATATACGGCTCTGCAATAACTGATCCGTGTGTGCCATCTAGTGATATAATAGTGTAACTGCGTGCATAAATTTGCAGCTCCATGTCCTTTGGCAACCACATCTAAGAAACCCTGCCGAGCACCGTTGTTCTTCTCCAACACGCCAAATCCAGATAATCCGATGAATTACATTTATATTTTGATGTGTAACGAGTAACGAAGTGGCCAGCGTGAAAGTAACGAAGTGAAAGTATACTTTTTAATCTTTTAAATGTGGTAGAGTAAAAGTAAAAGTCCCGGTTTAAAAAAACTCAAGTAAAGTACAAATAGGCCTATACTCCAAAAAAAAAAAAAAAAAAAAAAAACAAAAACAAAAAACTACTTCAGTATTGTAACGAAGTACATGTACACCTCTGTATGATAATGTATCCCAAATCCCTTCATTGTACCCGTTTTCTCTCGTATCGGTTAGTAGATTAAATAGGAAGATTAAGGAAATGATTCTGGTACCGGCTGCAAATCCAAAAAGGGATGGAGGAGGAATGTAACATCGCATTAATCTATCGTGAAAAGAATCTTAACAATGGTCGGAATGTGTTTTTAATTTCCCTATTCAACCTCGCAACCGATACTGTCCTCCATGCTTGTTAACTGTCGAATCGGTTGCGAGATTGAATAGGGAAATTAAAAACACATTCCGACCATTGTTATGATTCTTTCACGCTAGATTGGAACGATGTGTTACATTCCTCTATTTCTATGGAGTCTCACTACCGGTGCCAAAGAAAATAAGCATGGAGGACTGAAACAAACCAAACCAATGTAGAGTGAAAGAAGATTAGCCTAATAATGGTCGGATTGTGCTCATAATCAAAAATCGAATAGAACTTTTTAAAAGACCGTGATGCTAGCCAGGGCGAGCGCAGCATATGCATCCGCTGTATTATGATTTGAAACCATCAGATTGCTGGACACAAAGTTATATTAAAACCCTGTCCGACTTTCGGACATGTAGACACTGCTTCGAAGTGTCTCCATGTCCGACAGTCGGATGGTTTTCAATAATTCATAATTCACTTTTTTTTCAAGCCATGAACCTCATGCAAGAGAATAAAACTGGGTAGCTAACTTAATTTGAGCACTGATTTCGGACACGGAGACACTGCGAACAAACAAACACAGTACCCTACTGTAACTTAAGTCATGATGAAATGCTCATGTAAGAGAATAAAACTGGGTAGCTAACTTAATTTTAGCAACACCGATTTCGGACACGTAGATCCTGCGAACAGGTGATGAAATGCCCATGCAAGAGAATAAAACTGGGTGCTTAACTTAATGACAGTGGCTATTCTTACGTGACTGTAACCCATTGCAGGCAGGCTATTCTTACGTGACTTTCGGTCAGGCATGCGCAGATTGAAATTGTATGACTTATTTGCGCAATTTTTGTCAATCAGGTCAATTTGGCGGCCGAGCTTGTACACGGGGCCGAAGGGTTAAGCTTGTAACCATAGCATCGGTAAATTTAAATCTCGTTCCCGGGGCTTTTATACTGAGCAACAAAAGAAACGCAAATTAGCTAGTTAGTTAATGTACTCTTATGATTACTCAGTAAAGTGACCGCAAAACAAAGAAATGTTTGATGAAACGAGTGTAAATGTGCTCGCGAATAAATTTGATTTTCTATAATAATTACTCGCAAACTTATTTTCCGGTCTGTCTTTAACTTGCGTTTCTTTTGTTGCTCAGTATACTTGCTTCACTAAGGTTGGGCAATCTCGTAACATCTGGAACTAGGCCGTTAATCAGATAGGAGAACTCCGGTAAAAATAGTTAAACATATCCACATTAAGTGAGCTTCAGTCACGCAAACCATCAACGTGTCTTGCTATTCTTACGGGAGAACAAGGTAAGAAAATTATCCGGCAATTTCAGTCTGCGCATGTCTGACCGAAAGTCACGTAAGAATAGCCTGCCGGCAATGGATTACAGTCACGTTAGAATAGCCACTGTCTAACTTAATTTCCGAGCAACATCGCGGACCCGCAAAAGCCATGCAAGAGAATAAAACTGGGTAGCTAACTTAATTTGAGCAACACCGATTTCGGACACGTAGACACTGCGAACAAACAAACACCGTAGCCTACTGTAACTTAACTCATGATGAAATGCCCATGAAAGAGAATAAAACTGGTAGCCAACTTAATTTGAGCAACACCGATTTCGGACACGTAGATGATGCGAACAGACACGTAGTGCTGTAACTTAACTCATGATGAAATGCCCA
The DNA here is from genome assembly GCA_029692085.1 of Gymnothorax javanicus. Classification (NCBI taxonomy): domain Eukaryota; kingdom Metazoa; phylum Chordata; class Actinopteri; order Anguilliformes; family Muraenidae; genus Gymnothorax; species Gymnothorax javanicus. The sequence continues at coordinate 154,235,129 of CM056193.1, read as the reverse complement.
TGCAAGAGGATAAAACTGGGTGCTTTACATAATTTTCGAGCAACATCGCGGACCCGCAAAAGCCCTAAACAAACAGACTATACGTACCGTACTGTGTAGGGTTGTGAAAGATAAACCGATGCGACCGGATATTCGGTTTAACATGAATCGATTGTCGAGTCATGGATCGGGTATCGCGAGACTTGGAATCGGTTGGCAGCACAGAGATAAAAGAAAACTAGAGTGGACGACGTGTGGGCTGGACCGAAGCGGAAACGGCAGAATAGCTTCGCCATCTTGTGTATGTATAAATGTCCAATGAGGCACATGTAAACAGTAGGCTGAACATGGGTGTCGACAATTTAGAGACTTGTTTTCCGTGTTCTTTTTATCCTTTCATACTTAAAATGGACACGAACAAGGAATTGTAATCAAACAACAAAATTCATTTAAAAAAAATATTTTTTTAAATCCGGTGTATTCGATGTTTATTTAATCGGAAGACATTACAGAGAAATCGGAACTTCAGCTGTTGTCCCGTGTGAGCGAGTTTTCGTTTTTTTCGAGCATGGTTTAGGCCAGTTATGCTGCATTTTCCATTGAACGTCTGCCCCGATACACATACACAAGATGGCGGCGGCGTGCTGTCACGGAAACGACGGGATTGTCCACTCTAGTTTTCTTATATCTCTGTGGTTGGCAGCTTCATGGTGAAGCCCCACTACACACGGAAAATCCGCATGTCATCCGCACCGTCCAGCGGAGTTGCTCGTTTATGGGCTTATCTGGTCTGCTGGCTTGTGGGCGTATCATACAATATGTCATCAAATAGAATCCATTCCCGCTGGATTTTGATTTTTATGCTGTTGTTTTAAATACAGAGTTGATGGGTTTAACAGTATAATAATGTAAACTGACGGCCTTATACATTTAAATTAATCATGTCAGATACCCTGAAAAGATACGTTCATGTCGCCTAATTGTAAATCCTCGTTTACGATAGTGAGCCACGAAGCTCAAAACGTCACTCACGATGTTAAATTGAACAGTAATGTAACCGCACTCCTCCGCATCCCATTCATTTTCTGTGGCATTCGTGCGTTATTGACTAGCCAGCTGGCTATCTTATATCAGTTTTAAATGGTAGGCTATAAAAAGTTCCTGTGCAAAAGTTCAGCCGTGGTGAAGTAGGCCTAGATGCAAATCGCAATTTCACTTATCATAATTCCAACGTTACATTACCGTTCAATTTAACATGGTGAGTGACGTTTTGAGCTTCGTGGCTCACTGTCGTAAACGAGGATTTACAACTAGGCGACATGAACGTATCTTTTCAGGGTATCTGACATGATTAATTTAAATGTATCAGGCCGTCACAGTTTAGCTACATTATTATTCTGTTAAACCCATCAACTCTGTATTTAAAACAACAGCATAAAAATCAAAATCCAGCGGGAAGGGATTCTATTTGATGACATATTGTATGATACGCCCACAAGCCAGCAGACCAGATACGCCCATTAACGAGCAACTCCGCTGGACGGTGCGGATGACATGCGGATTTTCCGTGTGTAGTGGGGCTTCACCGTCACACATCTCGTTGGTTGCAAGCATAGACTGTATAAAAAGATGGACGCAGCACTCTGGTCTGAAAAAAGAAGCCCATGCGGAAGTACTGTAAAATGGAATTCTATTTAATGGCCGGCAGATGGCGACGTCGGTGGTTGCAGAAAGAAGTTCAATGCTATAGAAGTCTATGAGAAAATGACCCTACTTTCCCACCTGATTTTTCATTTAAATAATGATTTTTCACACTATTTTATGGTAGCTATAGCAAGTTTCAAGTCTCCTTCGATATATCATGATGTTCATTTTTGCAAATTATGGTCCCAAGTAGACTAGAATAAAGGATAAAGCCAGAATATGCTTTAGAGGCGTGGCTATCCTCTGGTTCTCGTCCGATACGGTCAGATCTACCTCTCACGTCCCTCCCCGGATCTTGATTCTCGCTCTCGTCCAATAGAAATCACATCCGGTTTCAAAATGACAACATGGCGCAATTCAAATTGCCAAAATCGAGGCTTCCTTTATGGTATGCCGAAACCAATGGGTGACGTCACGGTTGCTTCGTCCACCTTTTTATACAGTCTATGGTCGCAAGGGTGGCCCCCTCACCCCTTCAGATAGGTTTGAAAAATAAATAAAAATACCCCAGTTCTGCATTCAACGGAAGTCCCGCCTCCCGGCTCGTGTTTATACGAGTATTCATCAGAGTGGCAGCAGAGTCTCTGGGCAGTGAACGAGCCGGGAGGCGGGACTTCCGTTGAACGCGCGAGCTTACTTGAAGCATAACTGGTATTCTATTATTTTTTAGCAAAAAATAACCGCGTTTCTAGAGTTCTGAGGATACGAGCGGACAAAGGAGACTTGGATTATACTGGACGATGCGTTGGACGATGGTTTGAAAGTTTGTCAAGGGACGTTTTGTGGAGTTTTCCCATTGCAACTGGGTGACCCCATTTGCCTCCAGCAAAAAAGGAATTTGGATAATTTTTCAAAACTCTCCGGTGGCCATAAAGTTGCGCCAGGTGAAGAACAACTTTGTCCGTTCAAGACATCTAATGGTGAGTAAGTAATATACAAATTATAGTTTTTGGGTGGAGTATCACTTTAATCTGGCTGATGCAATCATGCCCTTCGAGCTATAGCTATCTAATGCCAATTACAGTGAAATACGTTATGTAATTTGAGTATTATTTAAATGAGCCTTTATTTTAAGACCGTGGCTATTCTTACATGGCCGTAATCCATTGCAGGCAGGCTATTCTTGCTTGACTTTCGCTCAGGCATGCGCAGATTGAAATTGTCGGACTTGGATAATTTTCTTACCTTTCTTGTTCTCCCGTAAAAATAGCTAGACACATGTTGATGGTTTGCGTGACTGATGCTCACGTAATGTAAATATATGACTATTTTTACGGGAGTTCTCCTATCTGATTGACGGCCTAGTTCTGGATGCTACCACGAAATTTCCCAACCTTGGGGAAGCAAATATAGCGCCTACTGAGCAACAAAAGAAACGCAAGTTAGTTAAAGACAGACCGGAAAATAAGTGTGCGTGTAATTATTATAGAAAATCAAATTTATTACTAGCGCGTGCACATTTACACTCGTTTCATCAAACATTTCTTTGTTTTGCGGTCACTTTGACTGAGTAATCATACGAGTACATTAACTAACTAGCTATTGCGTTTCTTTTGTTGCTCAGTATAGAAGCCCCGGGGACGAGATTTCAATTTACCGATGCCATGGTTACGGGCTTAACCTTTGGGCCCTTGTACAAGCTCGGCCGCCAAATTGACATGATTGACAAAAATTGCGCTGTCATACAATTTCAATCTGCGCATGCCCGAATGGGAGTCGCGTAACGGTGAAGCCCCACTACCTACGGAAAATCCGCATGTCATCCGCACCGTCCAGCGGAGTTGCTCGTTTATGGGCGTATCTGGTCTGCTGGCTTGTGGGCGTATCATACAATATGTCATCAAATAGAATCCATTCCCGCTGGATTTTGATTTTTATGCTGTTGTTTTAAATACAGAGTTGATGGGTTTATCAGTATAATCATGTAAACTGTGACGGCCTGATAAATTTAAATTAATCATGTCAGATACCCTGAGAAGATACGTTCATGTCGCCTAGTTGTAAATCCTCGTTTACGACAGTGAGCCACGAAGCTCAAAACGTCACTCACCATGTTAAATTGAACAGTAATGTAACGTTGGAATTATGATAAGTGAAATAGCGAGTTGTATCTAGGCCTACTTCACCACGGCTGAACTTTTGCACAGGAACTTTTTTTTATACCATTTAAAACTGATATAAGATAGCCAGCTGGCTAGTCACTAACAATTTCTGCTTGCTGTTGGTCCCTGATAAAAAGTTCTGCCGCTCATTTTCAAGCGAAAGAGACTGGTTCACGCAGCACGGGAACCGTATTCATTTCCATATGGCTTGAAAATTTCATCTTCGTCCCCTCCCACTTCCCCGCACCGGAGCCCGGCTCGTATCGGATGGTATCCCAGAATGCATCGCGCACCAAAACGCACGCATGCCATAGGAAATGAATGGGATGCGGAGGAGTGTGGAGATTTCCCGTGTGTAGTGGGGCTTCACCGTAAGAATAGCCTGCCTGCAACGGATTATGGTCACGTAAGAATAGCCACGGTGTTATTATAACTGGGAATCCCACTGAAATAGACAAAAAGCAGATATGGCCAAACATTATCCTGTTTAAAACCTAACAACCACTCCAAGAGTAAATGCAAGCAAGTCGCAATCTAATTTTTAAGCTCATGTCAAATGACATTCACGAATGCCGTTGCTGGCCAGCTAACTCATATTCGATTGGTGGTTCTCGCCAGCGCAGAAAACATGAATATTCATATATCCACTTCATTAGTGACTTAAGGGCTAAATGCTGGCTATACGACTGAGGCCAGACTGATCAGTCAGTGACCGTTGGGAGCGACCAGCACTTGATAAGTATGGATTCCAGGCTACAACAAATATTAACCGTAGAATCAAATCGTATCGTTCTTACACTGTATCGATTCGTATCGAATCGGTCTGTAATAAAAGTGTATCGTTTTTGAATCGTATCGTAACCTGTGAATCTAGATTCGTATCGAATCGTTTATCACCGAGAGATGTGCAACCCTAGCGGGAGCAATAGATTCCATTTTTATTAGCCAATTCCACGATTCCGTCCACAATTCCGTGATCGCGGAAATCATAGGGCCCTAGATGAAGCATACTGCACAGTATCCAGAAAATGCAAAAAAAAAAAAAAAAAAAAAAAAAAATTCGCAATGAGTAAAATTCTGCATTGAATGCAGTATTTTCTTTCTGAAAGCATGTCAAATGGCCTCTGACTTTGGAGTGGTGTTTGTTCAAGACCGTATGAAGTACGAGTTCTAGAAAAGAGGAGCAGGCTCGTCTGTTGGCCCCATGTTGGCATTTATTTTGTTGCACTTAAAGTTATCATGATTCAATTTATTGATCAGCCCTACGCTGGAGTGCTGTGAAGTTTCTGAGTTGGGTTCCTGAATGATGGGATTTTCAATGCCTCACAAACACTTCACCCTTTTAAAAGGGGCCTCCTTGTTGTCATGCAGATTGTGAAAGGCCTGTAGCTGTAAGTGCAGAGGGCACACAAACTAAATTACGCCCTCCTGGGCAAATGAAAAGGTGGGCCACTCAATACACATGCTCATTTTAGTCCCTTATCCTGCAAGCGTTTGTTGTCTCTTTTCTCCTCTCTCTTTTTTCTCATATTTATTGATGATTGAAAAGTAGGTCAAGACAGGATCAGTACGCAACCCTCCATTGTGTGTAGCAACTGCAGCAGTGTGCTGTGTGTTTCATATTGCCCACTGACAGTGAAGAAGGCTTCCAGGGTTGCTGCCTGTCAGATATTCTCATGTGTGAGCATGGCACCCCTGGACAAGACTCCAGTCTGTCAGAGGACTTTCCACCAATCTTTCTTAGTGCTGAGTGCCATGTGAAGAGGCATGATTTTATTATGACCATCAGAGGACCTTCTAAGGGTTTAAAATGAGCTTTGTGACTCTAGGGTATGATTCAAATGTGTTGATAAGGCTGTTATTCAGCTATTATAGCCATAATTTTATTAGTACATTATGCGCCAGACTTTTGTCTGACCAATTATGCAAGATTTGGGTTAACAGAGCAGCAAATGGTTGGGTCTCAGAGGGAGACAACTGTGTGTGTTTGGATAGAAAATGGAGCGAACATCATGCTGCTGCTGTTTGGAAGAGGGTGTAGAGGGGGTGTGGCTTTGCGCCAACTTGGGCCAGTCGTCTGGCTCTGTGTGGCTGCTCCCTCTGTGATTGGGCGGTGCCATTCATAGAGAACAAAGTGCTTTTGATTAGTAAACTGCAAGTCCCTCAGTGGTGTGATTCGGCATCCCCCGAGCATTGTCGTTTGTGTACGACTTATAACTTGCGTTAGGAGGCAAGGATTGTATTGTACTGCTCTGTAATACTGTTGATTTGCTTTCCAAGCTACTTGAGACATGAGGTTGAAATTCATCTGTTTGTTTCTGTTTGTTTCTTCCATTAAAAATTGCATTATTCCATTTACTGCTTTTTTCTCCAGGAGCCTAAGCAGAAGATTAATAGATGAATTGAGTTTACCATGAAGCCCTTTCTGGCTGCTTGTATGTATTTTTTTGTTTTTAGCTTACCGGCCTTATTGGCCGATAAGCTATTGTCATGGTGTGGCGTCCATCGTTCGTTGTCCGGAACATTTTTTATCTTTTTTTTGCCCTGATGAATTTTTGAGTAAATTTGTGATAACATACTACTAGACCATATCTCCAGACATTTTTTTTTTCAGATTTTTGATTGAATCATTTTTGTTTGTTTTATGGGCCCTTGAAATTTTGGCCCCAGTGTTAAAGATAGGACTGAGAAATAAAAAAAAAAAAAATAGTTTCTCAAAAAATGCACAATAAATTTTTTCTAAAGCAGGCAATCAACTTACCTTAGTACCATTAATGTACAGTGCGAGCGCCATTTTGATTAAATTGACGGAAGTGGGTCTAGTGGGGGCACTGCACTTTATGAATATGCAAGATGGCCTGTGGAGGCCAAATGGTCGCAGATAGAGATTAAGTTTGTATTATCGACATAGAGGAAGTCATATATGACCTATATATTGGCAATATTAAATTTGACCACATATGACTTTGAAAGGTCAAACTCGAGGTCAGGGAAAATATTAACAATGTGAAAAGATATGACTTGAAATTTCAAAAAATTATTTCTCAAAAAGTGTCCGATAACTTTTTTTCTAAATCGGGCTATCAACTCACCTTGATACACTTTATGTACAGTGCAAGTGCCATTTTGATTGAACCGACAGAAGTGGGTCTAGTGGGGGCGCTGTACTTTAACATTGGGTCTTATGGAGAATGGGCAAAATCGCCTGTGGAAGCTAAATGGTTGCAGATCGAGATTACGTTTGTATTACTGACATATAAGAAGTTGTATATGACTTCTATTTTGGCCGTGTTAAAGTTGACCTCAGATGACCTTGAAATGTCAAACTTGAGGTCAAGCTAAATGTTACAATTTTCAAACGTTTCTAGGCTGAAAATATTGAAGATTGGGAACATATGTGTATTGAACACTTATAGGAAGTCATATATGAACTTTCATTTGGTGGCCTTGAACTTGACCTTCGGTGACCTTCGAAGGTCAAACTTGACATTGTGAAATTTCAATTACTTCTATCACCAAAACTATTACAGATAGAGCTTAGGTTTGTATTGAGGGCATGAAGGAAGTCATGTCTGAAGTTTCATTTGGTGACATTGAACTTGACCTTCAGTGACCTTGAATGACCAAACTTTACAGTGAACTTTCAATGGCTTATATCAGCAAATTGTTACAGATAAAGTGTTGGTTTGTGTTGGAGATGTATAGGAAGTCAAACATGAACTTTCATTTGGTGGCCTTGAACTTGACCTTCTGAGACCTTCGAGGGTCAAACTTCACATAGTAAAATTTCAATGACTTCTATCACCAGAACTACTACAGATAGAGATTAGGTTTGTATTGTGGGCATATAGGAAGTCACGTATGAAGTTTCATTGGATGACCTTGAACTTGACCTTCAGTGTCCTTCAACGGCCAAACTATACAGTGAAATTTCAATGACTTTTATCAGCAAAATCGTTACAGATTGAGTGTAGGTTTGTATTGGAGATGTATAGTAAGTCATATGAACTTACATTTGATGACATTCATATTGACCTTCGAAGGTCAAACTTGACCAAGAGAAAATTCAGTTTCTGTCTTCTGTCACTGAAAAGGTCACAGATGGAGCTTAGGTTTGTGTTACTGACATAGGAAGTCACATACGAGCTTTCATTTGGTGACATTCAACTTGACTGTTGGTGCCCTTTGAAGTTCAAACTTGACATAATACAATTACAATGACTTGTATTGCCAAAACGGTCACAGATGGTGTGTAGGATTGTACAGCCCCAATTCCGAAATAGTTGGGACGAAGTATAAATTGTGAATAAAATCAACACGCAATGACTTTCTAATCACACCAGCCAGTATTTTATTCACAATGGAACAGAGATAACAAAGTAAATGTTGAAACCGAGAAATTTTACAATTATATCCACAAAATGAGCTCATTTTAGATTTGATGGCTGCTACAGGTCTCAGAAAAGTTGGGACAGGGGCCTGTTTACCATAGTGTAGCATCCCCTCTTCTTTTTAACACAGAGTGGAGGCATCTGGGCATTGAGGAGACAAGTTTCTTGAGTTTAGCCATTGGAATTTGATCCCACTCTTGTTTAATACAGGCTTCCAGCTGCTGGAGAGTTTTGGGTCTCCTTTGACGGACTTTTCTTTTAATTATGTGCCAAATGTTCTCAATCGGTGAAAGATCAGGACTGCAGGCAGGCCAATTCAGCACACGGACTCTTCTACTACGAGGCCATGCTGTTGTAATAGCTGCAGTATGTGGTTTTGCATTGTCCTGCTGAAATACACAAGGCCTTCCCTGAAATAGATGTCATCTGGAGGGCAGCATATGTTGCTCTAGAACCTTTATATACCTTTCAGAATTCCTGGTGCTTTTTAAAACATGCAAGTGTCCCACACCACAAGCACTAATGCATCCCCATACCATCAGAGATGCTGGCTTTTGAACTGAACGCTGATAACAGGAGGGGTGGTCCTTCTCCTCTGTAGCCCAGAGGACACGACGCCCATGATTTCCAACAAGAATGTCAAAATTGGACTCGTAGGACACTTTGCCACTTTGCTACAGTCCATTTTAAATGAGCCTTGGCCCACAGAACACGGCGGCGCTTCTGCATCATGCTCTACAATGGCTTCCTTTTTGCATGATAGAGTTTTAGGTGGCATCTGTAGATGGCACGGCGGACTGTGTTTACAGACAGTGGTTTCTTGAAGTATTCCTGGGCCCATTTAGTAATGTCAATGACAGAATCATGCCGGTGAGTGATGCAGTGGCGTCTGAGGGCCCGAAGATCACAGGCATCCAGTAAAGGTCTTCGGCCTTGTCCCTTACGCACAGAGACTTTTCCAGTTTCTCTGAATCTTTTGATGATGTTATGCACTGTCGATGATGAGACCTTCAAATCCTTTGCAATTTGACGTTGAGGAACATTGTTTTTAAAATATTCCACAATTTTTTTATGCAAGCCTTCACAGGTTGGAGAGCCTCTGGCCATCTTTACCTCTGAGAGACTCAGCCTCTCTAGGACATCCCTTTTATAGCCAATTATGTTACACACCTGATGCCAGTTAATGTAATTACTTGCTAAATGTTCTTTCAGCTGATTCTCTGATATATTAACCTTTAGCGTGCTCCCGGCGACTGTACTCGCCCATGTATTCCTTATTCTGTGCAACTGCCGGCAACCGCAGTCTCCACGTTTGTTTATATCTGTTCCGATTGCCGGCGAGATCGCTCAACAAGAAGAACTGTGTTTAGGAATGCCAAGATCCAAATATCATTTCAGCGGCAAGTGCTAATATAACTTCATTTTAAAGGGAGTACATGACGCAGTATGAGTGCGGTCGCGCTGATAGCGAGCAATGGAGAGTCAGTGGCTATGCATGCGACCATTGCCAAATGTGACAGATTATTAAATGCTGATATTATGGATTTTGTGTCCCACATCTGTCTTGCATTGTTATTGCTAGCTATGTAGACAATTCTTGTTGGACAGATATTGCAAATCTAGCCATTTTTCATCATACATGCAAATGTAAAATGACTGCTGTGATCGCTGTACAGTACCAGTACACTCATACTACATCAAATAGTTCCCTTTTTGTTCTTTTTTTTTTTTAACGAACCAAATAAATCTATATGAAATGTTGAATTAGAACTTATTTTGTCTCACAAATGAATACAAAAAATGGCGCATATAATTCATAGTTTACCATTGTTCAGTTTGTTGCGTCAGGGGAATTTCGGAACTCGTTGGGCCGCGGAGGGATGTTTACCGCACGAGACCGAAGGTCGGTAAAAATCCCTCCGTGGCCCAACTCGTTCCGAAATTCCAATCCGCTACAAACACTTGCGCTGTAACCTATATTTAAAATGAACCAACGATCATGCGGCCAATATTAGCCATACAAATACGGGAGACTCCATTGCATCATCGGAATGGCTTGTTTTGAGTGGTTGAGGTCTGTAATTCTGGGTTATTTCCGTGGAAACGACCCAAGTTTTTAGTATCAGTAGGTGTGATATCTGGATCAGTCTTGAAAATAAGCCACTTGCAGGCTATATTACACTGATCCAGAACTCAGCTGCCAGCATGCAATAGGCTTAAATTAACTTGGTATGATAAAGGTTAATTGCTTTTTCAGCCTTTTTTGCCTGTGTCCCAACTTTTTTGAGACCTGTTGCGTCAGAAAATTTGAAATGAGCTCATTTTGTGCACAAAAATGTAAATGTCTCAGTTTCAACATTTGAAATGTTCTCTATGTTCCATTGTTAATAACATATTTGCTGGTGTGATTTGAAAGTCATTGCATTTTGATTTTATTCACATTTTACACTTCTTCCCAACTGTTTTGGATTTGGGTTTGTATTAGAGACATATAGGAAGTCATATATGAACTTTCATATGGCAACCTTCGTATTGACCTTCAAAGGTCAAATGTAATCTAGTGAAAATTCAGTGACTTCTATCACTAAAATGGTCACAGATGGAGCCTAGGTTTGTGTTACTGACATCTAGGAAGTATATTAACTTTAATTTGGTGACATTCAACTTGACTGTCGGTGACCTTTGAGGGTCAAACTTGACGGTGAAATTACAATGACTTGTATCACCAAAATGGTCACAAATTGAGCCAAGGTTTGTATAGAGACATTTAGAAAGTCATATATGAAGTCCATTGGCTGACCACAACTTGACGTTCTGTGACCTTTAATTTAACAATTGACATATTGAATTTTCAATGACTTGTATCACCAAAATTGCTTCAGAGCTTAAGATTGTGTTTGTATTACAGGAGGTCCTATCAATGAATGTGAACTTTTATTTAGTGGCCTTGACATTGATTTTCATTAATTCAAATGTCAAAAACTTCACATGAAATTTTCATAACTTGTATCATCACTATAAGACTACTTGCCGGTAAGCTACAGGACCCTTGGTCCTATTTTTGGGTTTTGCTGTTCGTCAGAATGGGGACTTCGTAAATCAGTGACCACCAGCATTGGCCGGGTGCAAGGAGCATCAGTCATCTGCAACTCGCCCATTTCAGGCTGGCCAGCCTAGACTGTGGCTGTGAAGCATGTCAGTGGTTCTGTTTCAGGGCCAGGTCACGCGTTAACGGAGTTACAAAATAGGTGTATATTGTATCAGAGCTCCGAAACTAAGTAAGATAGAGTTACAATTTAAATGGCTTTGTGTAGGTGTTCCCTATTACTTTAAAAAAACAAAATAGCCAATTTTGTTCATTCAGTTTAGGGAGCTTGTCAATATTCTGAACGCATTCAAATTTGAACAGGCATTCAAAAATGAACAAGTCTCTGTTCATGTTCAGCTAAAAAACGAACGGCAGAGTGTTCAAAAATGAACGAGCATGCGTTCATTTTGCTTTCAAAAATGAAGAAGCATGCGTTCATTTTTGACCGGACGGCATCCAAAAATTAACGCAGCTACCCTCTCTCGCGTTACAAAATGAATCTGCTCTCCACTTCGCGAAATTTACACCTACATACGTAGATATTTCCTTCTAACGAGAAAAAAATTCCCCGTCTCCCATCCTGCTGAATTTAGAAGTATATTGTAAGGTACATGCCTATAAACGACAGTTTTCACGTCGACTAAAAAATCCTACCAAATCTCCATTTTTGAGATTATATCTTTACCGATCGTCAATCTTCCGCTGTACGCTTACACTTTTAATTGAGTTCGATAAGATGCTTTAACACATTCCACGCACGAGACCGGAGATAAATTGTGATTCAGTGGTACCGGGGTACATTCAGTCAGCCAAAGCATTCAAATGTTGCTGTGTGAATACTTTACTGGAATGAACATTGCTTCCGTGAGGTGTCAGTATGCCACTTTTTCCTTCTTATATAAAAAAGCATTTTAGAATTCCAAATTTGTATGCAAAAGATTGTAAATAAATTAAATACATTGAAATTATAGTTTACGCATAGTATCGCATCATCTGTGCGACAGCCCAAGTTTAATTCTACTATTCTGTGAGTATAAGAACTAGGATAACTTAGTCCCGCTCATATCAAATTGCAAAATTATCCGCGATATTAATCCTTTCTTTTTAAACCTGTGAACGCGCAAGCCAAAAAAAAAAATGCCATACTTTACAGCCCACTACATACACGATGAGTTCTACAATGATATTAAGATTTTGTTCCATTGATTGTCGCAGATTTTGTGAGCTACCATTTGTCATATTATATATTGTTCTAATTTATTGTACAGTATTTTTTTCAGATTGAAGTCACAACACATGAAACCGCCACTCTGTGGGAGCTGCCGACGACATGTCCAGTTCTAGACAAGCAGATGAGCAAAGTAAAACCTCTGCATGTGCACAGTATTATAAAATCAGCATGTCTGAATGTTAATAAATATTTATTCCCCCTCCCCTTCCCTTTATGAATATAACCCTTATTATAAGGGTGTTATCAGTTCAATTAATGAATAAGCTTGATTGCAAGATAAACGACTAAGTAGCCTAGTCTTGTGATGCCATGGGGATTAGCTGGTTCAGGGATACGAGATCACAGAGTGAGACCTTAATTCATGCGACACGCTGGAATACCGATGACAAGACTTTTGGATGATGTGCACGATTAATACTTAATTTGTTCAGTCGACTAAGTTTAATATGTTTTTGTTTAGATAACCGGAATATGTTTTTGTTCAGAGAACAGGAGTAGGTCGCATATAATCCCATTCCTGAAGCGTCACCTAAATTGGCAAATGATTTTTAGCAGGCGGATTATACCGAGCATATGAAGATTAAAAAAAAAAACTACCCTAACGATGACAATGAGAACTATTTCACTTTACGCAGTGTCTAGAAATATGGCAGTTTTATAGGTACGGCTGTCGATTTGAAGGGATTAGGATTAGGGATTATGGTTATTATTATTATTATTATTATTATAGGAACTTAGAATTTAAAATAGGCCTGTACAAGCATTTATATAAACCGTCATCCATATTCAGTCGTCGTTCACAAAAGAATATCCGCGCCCATAATCTAAAAGCTCACTTAACACACGTTAGCGCCAAATCGCAGAAATCAGCATAGTCTATACAAAAGATAAGATAGTTTCATATAAAACAAAAGGAGTCAGCAGTGCCGGGAAGACCTGGGATCAAATTACCTCACTGAATGACTTTCTACCTTTTTTTATTTCAGAAAGATGCCTCGAAATTACAAACTAACAGTGGCGGGTGGTGGACAGAGAACAAGGAGGGCGATAAACTTGTCTTTAAACTGCTTATTAGTCTTGATCTGTTTTCAGTCAATTTCCCTGGTAAAAGACACTGTAACTCTCCCCTCTCAGGTGTAGCTAATTGTCCTCGTTAAGACGAGAAATCAAAGGCTTCAGCTGAACACAAAAAAGAGCGCATTTCAATCTTTTTCAATTAAACAATCATTACGCAGAGGTTTGACGACTTGCTTAGGATGTGACAAAATTTAACGCGCAAAATCCACAGTGGTTTTTTCGTGAAGAGTTGCCTATTTAGGCATGTGAATTAAACATTTTTTTAGAATTAATTATTCACTCGCCTAAACATTTCATTGTAAGGGAAACAAACATGTTGACCAAGAACAATGATTGAAATCGGGTCACTAATCTCATCCGTTTCAAGGGATGTTTTCTGCCCCCCCAATTTTCCGTCCACCACCCACCACTGCAAACGAATAACGAAACGTGGCAATGCCATTAGAGAAGGACTCGAGGTTCCTTACAGTAGCTTCGTTGGGTAATAGTGGTAAGGCATCCCCCTTAACTTGCCTACTTAAGTGGGAAACACGTCTCACTTAATAAGCAAATTCTTCATGTAACAAAATGCCCCACAACCTGTAGCAAACTACCCCTCCATATATGGCGTAGTTTGTTACAGGTGACGGGGGTCTATTTTTTCCTCACCAGCATCACGCATGCGCAGAATATAGGGGTTGCTGCAGATCAGTCATGTAGTCTAATAAACTTTCTATCTGTACAGTGCATATTCGTAACAAAAACCTGATAATGTCAATTCTACAGCCGTTAAAAGAAAAAGTGTAACAACTAGACCCGGTCTCCCCTGTAGCTGATTATTTCAGTCATAATGGCAAATTTATTGTTCTCAACACCCTTAAAATCTTGCTGTAAATCTTTATCATTGGGTGATATTTTTTATTACATTATGTAACTTTAGCTGACTTAGAAAAAATCAGATAGGCATACAGAAAAACACAACTACGAGACCACGAAGATGACGGCGGGCAAAGGGTAACATACATGCACGTTTCGCGTTTTCCAAATTCTGGTTTCACGTCACCAGTCAAATGTAGGCCTACATTTTAGAAAAAAGAAATGAGTGACAACAATATTTTATATAACTGATGCATAAAACACAGAAGACTCCAGCGGTAACACCGATAATTTATATCTATAAAATCTATCTATAGTAAATGACGGAAAACGGGGAGATGGCGTTAACCGCATATTAACTGTCACATCGACAAAATCTGCTATAAAAAACTCAGAACAGTTGACTACAAACAGAAATTCTTGGATTGCAAACATTTTATAATGAACGGAGTTAAGTTTTATGTGAATGGCGTTCAGTTTTAGATGAACGCATCAGGCCTTGGGCAGGCATCGGGAAATGAATGCATCAGTAAATGAACAGAAGGGTGTTCATTATCGAACACTGTGACCAGGTTTGCAGCCTCGAACGCATCCAAAAATGAACAGGCGTCCGTTCAAAAATGAATGCGTTCACTGTTCAGAATATTGACAAGCTCCCTTATTTAGGGTGAAAACGGCAAAAAACTGGTCGGTAACGGAGTTACAAATTTGGCTTAAGAGATTGCTGAAATTCCTTGAATTGGGTCATGAACCGTCCAGCAATTTATTAAAACCTGGAAGGATAATGGTGAATTTTGAGGAAGAAATGGGTCTCCAGATTGGAGATCACTAAAATGCTTGGCAAAGTCTCATCATAAAAAAGTCAACAGTAGAACTCATGGCTATGTTTAATTATGAAGGTTTGACCATTTCCACTTGGAAACTTGGAGGATTGGGACTAAACAGTTCCGTGGCCACAAGAAAACCACTTGTTAGTGAGGCTAATTGGGGGAAAAAATACAAGTTCAATTTGCAAGGGAGCTTAAAGATTGGACTGAGGTGAAATGGAAATGGTCATGTGGTCTCATGAGTCCAGATTTACCCCATTCCAGAGTGATGGGCATGTCAGGGTAAGAAAGAAAACCCATGAAGCGATGCACCCAGCATAGTAACCACTGTATAAGCCTCTGGTGGCAGTGCTGTGATGTGGTGTTGTTTCAGTTGGTCAGGTCTATATCTCAGCACTGTCTTGCAGCAATAAAATGAATTCAGCAGACTGCCTGAATATACTGAATATTCAGTAACCCATCAATGGACTTTTTAATCCCTGATGGCGAATGAATATTCCAGGATGACAATGTCAAGATTCATCGGGCTCAAAATGTGAAAGAGTGGTTCATCCAGCATCAAGAATCATTTTCACGCCTGACTTGGCCATCTCAGAGTACGGATCTTAACCTCTTGAACCTCAACGCCCCCGGTACCAGCGGCAAGCTGGGTATGGCGTGCCGTGAACCTCTGACCCTTAAACGCGTAATTACTTTCAAGCTGTTCCTGTTTAAGATAGTTTGATTAATAATCACACAATTGATTTTCTGAACAAACAAGACCAATATATAAGCCTGTAATTATTAAGAAAGTATTAAAAAATGATAGAGATCACCGAAGGGCTACAATGACAATGTAATTAATTACATTATTAATTGATTAATCCAGAACTTTCCCTGAATTTCATCCCCGGTTTGAGCATTTTTTTTTTTTTTTTTTGGCAGAACAACCAGATTTATTTTAAGTTTGCACTTCAAAATGTTTTCTGCATTCAAAAGAATAGGCTACATTTGCGGGGAAGTGCAGTTTCACACTGGTTACCATGAAGCGATTATTAATTTATTAAACGATCGATGCTTCTTATGTTGAAGTGTTGGTAATTGTTTACTGTATTAAATTGGTTATAAATGCACTGCCAAAGTTTGAGTGGCATGCATTTAAAATAATTTAAAATGCATTCTATGCCTCAAACTTTCATGGTGGTAAAATCATTTTTGAGGTCTTTATAGTCCAGCTTCTGGGAAAGTTGAAGGAAGGCTAAAATTGTATGAATGGCAATTATCTGAAAACCTTATATAAATACCATCTTCAGTAGTATTTACTATGTAGCATTCTACTTAAAGGTGGAATTTTAAGAATTTTTTGTTAATTGCTGTCCATGCAATTTCATATTATAGCCTTCCTTTTTTGACCCAAAGCTGTATGTCTAAACCATTAATGGCAACGCAGCTGATTGGTAGCCTATTTGCTCAGTGAATTAATTCAATGAATTGTCTGATTCTTATCGGAAACAGGTTGAGAGTTAACCTGCATTACGGTAATGTCACTGGTTGTGACAGATTTAAATTTACATACACAAACGTAACACGCGGACCTGATTCGGCAAAACCGCATTTTTTAAAAACCTATTTTATGCATGTCAAGCCGATCGGACATTGACACAGAAGAAAATATATACTGTTTTGTGAGCTACAGGAATTCAGACACTTTGAAATACATTGAGATTTGATGTCACCATTTATGTGAATAGGAAAATGCTTATGAACCATAATTCAAGCTGAGGGGAAATGAACAGTAATTGATCAGAAATTGATCCTCACGAATGAATAAATTAATACTTAGTTGCTAATGAGGAAACGTAAATGGGAATGAGTTTGGAGAAGTAATGCGCTTTAAGGCAAGGCGAGAGCAAGACTATAATCTCGCGGATGGAAAGTCCTGGGTGGAATCTGAGCTTCCAGAAGAAATTGCTAAAAAGTTGTTTATTCATTATCATAAGCATAGCTTTCAATTTTGCTTTAAATATAAATTTGTTTTTGGTTTTATTTAAGTGCCTGTTCATCTATAAATAAGATTTGGACCAGGGAATCCTTAATATAAATACATCCATTGTGCACTGGTCATTTCAAATTATAATCAGCCATTATGAATTTATTCGCAGTTTAATCACTGCCAATCACGATCATCTCAGAAAGAATTTATCTTGGGCTGCCTTCAGTGATGACATCATGGAAGGTACAGTGGGGGCACAAATTTGGGCACCCCTGGTTTAAATGTCTTACAGTTAATCTCCAAGTGATTGAAAGCAAACCTGAACACTAAATGCTACAAAGTTAAACATGACACATTTCATTTTAAAGCCAGAATAATTTTTATTTTTAACTTTTTACAGTTTCAAAATAAGAAAACAAGGAAAAAGGCCTTGTGCAAAAGTTTGGGAACCCTGTCAGTTAGTACTTTGTAACTCCTCCTCGGGCAGCTATAACAGCTTGCAAAAGCTTCCTGTAGCCAGCTAAGAGTCTTTCAATTCTTGTCTTTGGAATTTTTCCCCATTCTTCTGGACAGAACACCTCTAGCTCAGAAATATTCCTTGGCCTTCTTGCATGCACGACATGTTTGAGGTCTCTCCATAGATTTTCAATAATAATCAAGTCTGAGGACTGTGATTGCTATTCCAAAACCTTCATCCGTCTTTCCTGGAGGTACTTCATGGTGGATTTTGAAGTATGCTTCGGGTCATTGTCTTGCTGGAATGCCCAACGTCTCTTCAACTTCAATTTCTGGACTGAACTTTGAACATTAGCCCCTAGAATGTCTTGATATTTGGTGGAATCCATTCTTCCTTCCACCCGCACAATATTGCCTGTGCCCCCAGCTGCTACACAACCCCAAAGCATAATGGATCCACCCTCCCCGCTTAACAGTTGGCAACGTGTTCTTCTCTACAAATACTTCACCCTTTTTCCTCCAAACATATCTTTGGTCGTGGCCAAAAAGTTCAATTTTGGTTTCGTCAGTCCAAAGCACATTGTTCCAATAGGCTTGAGGTTTCTCAAGGTTTTCTTTTGCATACTTCAGTACTTCAGACGCTTAATTTTGTGTTGAGGTCGTAGGAAAGGCTTCTTTCTAGCAACTCTGCCGTGTAGGTCTTTGTTGTATAAGGTACGCTGTATTGTTGTCCTGTGAACAACTAGACCTGTGTCTGCTACTCTTTTTTGCAGTTCTTTTGCAATGATGTGTGGGTTTTTCTGAGCATTTCTCACCAGATATCGGGCCATTCTATCTGAAATTTCTCTTGGTCTTCCAGATCTTGCCTTGTCTTCAATTGTTCCATTTATTTTCCATTCTTTTTCGATGTTTCTGACAATAGAAATGGGTAGTTTGAGTCGTTGTGAGAGATTTTTGTAGCCCTCTCCTTGTTGGTGGAAGTGAATTATCTTGATTTTGACATCCTTGGACAACTGTTTAGAGGAACACATGGTTTTTAATACCAGACACAACAGCCAGCACAGTCGGATACTTCAGAAAGCATGGAGTTACTTCAGAATATATAGTTCAACCCTGGAATTATGTTCACCTGACTCATTGAAGCCCTAACGAGTAAATCACCTTCTTAAAAGGTAACAAAGAATAATCCAAAAGGGTTCCCAAACTTTTGCACAGGGCCTTTTTCCTTTCTTATCATTTAAAAACTCAGAAAAAATAAAATAAAAAGAAACCTTGCTTTTAAATTTGCAGAAAGGTGTCATGTTTAACTTTGTAGCATTCAGTGTTCAAATTTGCTTTCAATCAGTTGCAGATTAATTGTAACAGACATTTAAACCAGGGGTGCCCAAATTTTTTGCACCACACTGTATCTAGCCAGTGGCGGAGAACACATTGTCAATGTCATTGGAGTCAGTTATTCGTAGTTGTGTTTTTTTCCTTTGGGGGAATGCTAATTATCTGCCTTGTTTATGGCTCCAACAATAAGGCCGATGCAAGCAAAGGCATCATGGTCCATAAATTTCCAAAAGACCCCACGATTCAAAATGCATGGATGGACTTTTTGGAGAGGAAACGAGGGAATTTCACGGAGCCCAGATCAGGATCGGTGATCTGCTCTGAACACTTCACTGATTGCTGCTTTTATCAGCTGGTACCTGAGTCACAGGAAAAGTCTGGATATCACTTTGGGTTAGTGATTACTGAAATTGCCATTTGTTAATAAGCTGAGTCCAAACTGCTCGGGTGCCGAATTTTCCCCATCTATTCTGAACTCAGGAAGGCCAGTTAATAAGCCCAGGGCACCGCTTGATAAGTCCATCCTAAAATGAGTGTAGAAACTATTTTACGCAAGAAAATGACTCAAAACGAAACTAAATCCATCATCCACCTCAAGACCGTGAGTAAAGATGAAACTTTGACCATGATGACAAAACCAGAACGACACCAGGAGCTGCAACTGGAGACTGAAAAAAGCGTAAGCTTCTAATCTGTTCAAGTCAATGGAATTAGTAATTTGTTGGCTAGCATGCTAATGCTTTTCACCATTAAATTAATTAAATTGTTTCTACAACAACTGTTACATGTGTAACTTTCTACTTTAATAGAAAAAAGCTTTATTATGCTAGCCAGCCAGCTGTGCTAATGGCCTCATTTGACCTGCATGGGCTGTGCTGTTGGTCGAGTGTGCACTGTGGAATGAAGGTCGTGTGTTGTCTTCATGTACGTAGACTACCAATTTTTGGACACCTTTCCTTGTCATGGCCTAATAAAACTTTTTATAAGAGCCAGTTTTTATTAGAGTCAGGCAGGTGGTGATTCATGACCCCTTTGGATTTGTCCGAAATTTTTTTTATTGATAGATGTATGTTAGAAACAAACAAAAATCACATTTTCTATCCTTAATAGGGACCGCTTTTTGTTTAGGGGGTCCTGGAATATTGGGGTCAAAATCAGCCAAAATGGCAAAATCACTAAAATAAGGTAATTTCACCTTTCGGCGGCAAAAAGCGCCCCCTGTACTTGTGCGCCTTAAGTCAGCCGCCGTAATTTTCATCCAAATCAAAGTAAGAGGTCCTAACTATAATGACATAGATAAAATACCTTGGCTGACTTAGGGCGAAAGCCACACAACCCCTGGGAAAGTGTGCATAATTACAAAAAGTAGTGATTTGCAGCGCCACCTATGGGCTGCGCCCTAAGTCAGCCGCCAAAATGTTCGCATTTTTTGAGCGTCCATACCCGATAGACTTGCACAAATGGAAATCAATTTGGCTTACTTAGGGCGCACAGAAATACAAGCATTCAAAAACCTAATTTTAGTGATTTTGCCATTTTGGCTGATTTTGACCCGATATTCCAGGACCCCCTAAAAAAAAAAAAAAAGACCCTATGAAGGATAGAATATGTGATTTTTGTTCGTTTCTAACATATATCTATCAATAAAAAAAATTTCGGACAAATCCGAAGGGGTCATGAATCACCTTCTAATAGAAATCTGCCTGACTCTTATAAAAACTGGCTTGTAAGTAGTGTCTAGTTTCGGTGCACCATGCCTACAGGGTGATTGTCACATTGTTCCTTTTTATCCTGTAATGTGAAAAATATTTTATTTAATCAATTTATGGAAATAATATTCTTTGACAACATCTTGTTTTCCTTTTGTTTTCAGCTTGACTTCTGCGTTTGGAACATCTCCTGTTACGTCACATCCGCTAATTGGCAAGTTTGGGTCAATCTTCATTTTGTCTTCGGAAATCTCGACTCGGACGTCAATAGAAGGCTCATTTTCAAGAAAAATTGGCAAATAAGGGGCATTCATATAGCAGGATACTGCTCATGAACTATTTGGTCAAACGTATATCAGATTTGTTTTTAATTGAGAAAATTCAATGAATTTGCTCTTTAATATCTTCATTTACCCAAGTGAGCAGGACACTCAACTCAGTCGCCCAGTGAGTTGCAAATTGTGGATGGACTGCTGTATGGATACACTTAAAAAACATAGGGACAAAAAATAATTTGAATTTTTTTGAGCAGCTCAGCAGCTGATCACTGTAGAGTGCAATGTGTACGATGCTGTTTCATGTTTGGTGACACCAGTGAAGTAAATTCAGTGTTGTACTTGCCTTCAGCTTTTCCTTGGTCTGGTTTCTCTATCACTATAACTGTTGCATCTGCAGCTCCTCGATAGCAATCTCTCGCCAGCAGATCAGTCACCCATGTCTGGTGAATAAAACTTGCAACCGTAGCCCATTGGCAAACAAGCTAACAAGTCCTGTCCGTAAACTTAAGTGGCCAAACATAGCTTCTGAAGTGGTTTGAATTGCTGAAAGCTATGCCTTTGTTTTACTTTTTCTAAAAAAGCTTTCTAATTTTGCATCACTCGGTGCCTTTGCCATTTAGCACTGATTTGATTCTCTGCAGACTGTTTACCAGTGTGGATGCGAGGAAGGCATATGCTTTGCAGCGATAGCTCCTCCCCACTAAGCATCTTGAGTCGATTCTCATTATCTGTGCTGAATTTACATTTCCTGTCCACAAATATCATAGCTTGGGCCTTAAAATTCTTGCATGTCCCTGACCTTTACATGCACTTTTGTAACAAGATCATTAATGTTATTAGCTTAATCTATTAGTGGTTGTAATAATCATATAGTTTGTAGTAATTTAACAGTTTAATAACCGTTCAAAACTAAATCAAACCAATATTTTGTGTGATTACGCTTTGCCTTAAAATTTGTGACACTGTCCTGTTTTGCTGCTGTTTTATAAAATAATCGGCTTTTTGCTTGTTTCGAGCAGAGTGGAACACTTGCTTCCGTTCTTCTGCAGACTGACTGTCTCACTTGCGTCTATCCCTCTAAGAAATTGCAGCCAACCATGATACTGTTGACATCAGGGCTCTATATTACCTGTTTCAACTGTTTTTTTTTTTTGTGTGTTTTTTTTTTTTTTTACGAAATACAAACATTACATTATAAAACAATTTTTTTAATTAGCACTTAGAATTTCAAGTATACTTTATATCTTCAGCAACATCAATGTGGAAAACAAAAGATAAACCTCTAAAGCCAGATTTATATTTTTAAAAATGTAGAGTGCTTAAGACTTGTGCTAAGTTTTGTATATAGTCTCAGTATCAATTTTTACGTTGTTGTTTTTATCTCCAGAATTACTGAATGCACCTTTTAGTTTTGAATAACACTGGAAACCAGTGATCTAAGCGGAAGAGAATTTACAGACCCTTGGTCTAAGATGAATATATGCTGCTCTTCTACTTGGGTTGTCAAATAAAGTCTAAGTTTGGTTAGAGCAACATAGCCTGCACTGCTTACACATCCACAAGATCTACCAAAAATTCCTGTTGGCTGCATAAGACTCACACTCAATGTATATATTCAGTTCACTGATCTGTCTATCCTGTGAGATAGCTCTGGCTTTTGACATGGCATTTCATTAAATTAACCTTTTTTCTGAAAATGTGTAATTAATTTGCTTATTGATGGGTTTTGCGATGAGTGAAGGGCAAAGATAGTAAATTCATTAGGTTAGGTTTAATGGCACCACAGCAGACCGACCTCGTTCGGGTAGACCACGTGTGACGACACAAGCAGAAGACCGACAAATCGTCTTACGTCATTTGCGTGTCGATTTCTCACTGCAACGTCCAAGCGGTCGTGTGACTGCCCAAACCATACGTAATCGCCTGCGCGCACTGCTCGTCTCCATGCACGCCGGCCATATCGTGGACCAATTTTAACCCAGTTACACCGGCGTCAACGGCTTCTCTGGGCACAACGACATCTGAGATGGACTCAGCGTGATTGGAATAGGGTCATTTTTAGTGACGAATCCAGATTCACTTTGCACTTCGCTGATGGGAGAGTTAGAGTTTGGAGGAGATGCGGTGAATGCAACGCCCAGTGTTGTGTGCATGAAGTGGACAGTTTTGGGGGCGGTAGTGTTATGGTTTGGGGTGCCTTTAATGGTCCTGCCGTTCCCGACTGATGGTCGTTCAAGGAAACCTAACTGCTGCAGGATACAGAGCTTTTGCCATTCATGGCAGCTCATGGCCCAGGTCTGACATTCCAACACGATAATGCCAGACCTCATACGGCCAATTTAACGCGGAATTTTCTTAGGAATGCTGGCATCAATGTCATGGAGTGGCCCTCAAGGTCTCCGACCTTAATCCCATAGAACATGTATGGGATGTGTTGGGCAGAAGACTCCGTCAAGTAAGGAACCCTCCGCAGAATTTGCAGGAACTTGGTGCCATGTTGGTTCAATTATGGCGACGCATCCCCCAAGCTGTGTTCAGACGCATCATTCAATCCATGAGGAGACGTTATGTCACAGTTGTGAACGCTCATGGAGGGCATACGGCGCTATTGACATGCTTTCATCAAGTTGTAACTTACCATTTTTACTCTCTTACATTTCCGTAGCATTTCGGTGGAACTGGTTACATTACGAACATGATTTTTATGGTACAATCCGTCCTTAATGGGTACAGAATGGAATTAAATCATTATTTAAAACCACTTTTCTTGTATGTTCAACTTATCGACCTCCAAACAAGTGTGAAGTTTCTTTTTTGACTGAGTATATGTTGATTAATTTGTGAATTTTATCTTTTTATCTTTTACAATGACTTGAGCCCCATTAGAAAAGAAAAGCCCAAGAATAATTCCAGAACAAGTTTATAAAGCCTTTTAGCTACTCCTTCTTCCCCAGTAAAACTCTGTTTGTCCCCCGTTGCCCTAAGTCATTTCATTATGTTCCATTGAGCATGTGTCATTGGCTCTTCACAATCGAGTATCAAAGAGAAAAAGGGAAATGCCAAAAAAAGAAAAAAAAAAGATGCAGGCATGGCAAACCCTGCCCCTTGCACATATTTTTGCTGTTCAATGAAGTGATCCACTTTATTTGCACTTGTGTTTGAAAGTCACAGGTTATGATGTCATTTCACTTGCCTTATAAGTTCATGTATGTTTTTAATAGTAACCAAGTGGCTATCTACAGTAGTTTTTGAGATATAGCCTTTTGAAATTTCATCATCTTTGATTTGACCTTTGAAGGTCACTCAAGGTCAGAGGTCATGGTGTCATTTTAATCTCCATGTATGATTTCCTTTATTTGTGTTATAGTTACCAAGTAGCCATCTACAGTAGTTTTCCAGATATAGTGTAAGTTGGAGATTGAGATCAACTGAACTTATTATATTGGACTCAATATATCTTTGAAACTATGTGCTTTTCAAAATAGCGATGAATAGTTACCTCCGCCAACAAAGTTGGGGCGGAGGTTGTGTTTTCGCCCGTTTGTTTGTTTGTGAACAACATAACTCAAGAAGTAATGCACGGATTTGTCTGAAATTTTATGGGTGGATTGCTATTACATCAAGGCTGGACCCTATTGATTTTCAACGCGATCACTGAAACATTAGGGACTTCAAGCAAAGGCGGATTTTGCGACAGCTACAGCGCCCAGAAATAAATCTCTTCTGTCGCTGGTGCTGTAGCCTCAAAGCCATAGTAGGGAGTCTGTGACTTAACTCATGAAATGACCCCGTTTTTAAATGGGTGAACTTTTTGCAAGCCATGAATTTCGAATGGTCTGACTTCACCTAGGCACACACTCGTAAGTCAGCGAAGTGGAAATTTCACTTACCTTCTAGAGACAAATCCAAAATCCACTAACGGCAAAGAACTCCGGTCAAATCCAAAATCCAGCAACAGCAAAGTAGGTGCTCCGTTTCAAATCCGAAATCCACCAACAGCAGAGTATTCCGCTCCTGCTGCAAAGCGTCAATGCCGAAATCCGAGTAGTATTTATAATGCACAAACCAGTAGTCGGCCAACCAATCGTTGAAGTTCTTCCCCGCCAGCCGACCAATCGCTGAACTTCGTCCCCGCCTGCCAGCCAATCGCCGGCCAACCAATCGTTTAAGTTCTTCCCCGCCGTCCGACCAATCGCTGAACTTCTTCCCCGCCGGCCAGCCAATCATTGAACTTGATCACTCACTCACTCACTCACTCACTCAGGTACTCAGCGACATTCGCGTTTGTAGGGGCCTGGCCGCTGCTCGGCCCAGCCCAAAAAGCATGTGTGGGTACAGGGCTTTTTTTAAGCCTCGAACTACAACACCTGATTCAACTAATTGACTATCCAGGGTGTTCAATCAAGACCTTGATATGTAGAGTCAAGTCTATTCTTGTTGGGCTATCACAAAAACCAACACCCACACCTTCCTTTTTCAGATTAGATAGAACACCCCTTCTGTCGAGTTTTATCCATGTACCATCGAGTTACCCTCGCAAGAATGAAAGGAATCAAGAAAGGCATAAAGTAGACTAAATGCAAGGAAGGTATTGTGAAACATTTGGGGAAGGAAATATGGGAAGAAAAGGTGTAAGGGTTTGATGTTCTATAGACACTGTTATGCACTGTTTGGCAGTGCATACCGCAGGGAAGAGGGAAATGGTTATTAAAGCCATTTTTGTTTTCACCACATGGCTATTTTGGTTTGGACAATACTTCTTTATCCTTAAATTATGATCAGTGTTGCCTATTGTATGGAGAGGAAATGGGAACTTTGACCTGCGAATAAATCATCATCTACAATCTTGCAGTTAAATTTTTCTCAGTTAAATTCCATGTTTTCGCATGTGCAACATGTAATGTTTAAAAGCACAGTAATCTGGACTGTTGGGGCTCTTGTAAATATGTCCTATTGGCTTTGCTGAATGCAGTTGGAAGGAATAGCCTGATGGAAAACTAGCTCAGTGGAAGAGGTGCTCCTTAGAAAATGTAAGTGGCAGTCCTGTCCTTGATCCCTGTTTTCTGATGGGCACCAGCGATGAGTGTCTGTTCAAATAAGAACTGTGTGCCTGTGCATTCACAGGAGTCTAAGGGCAGCTCACCACTAAGATTATGAACCTTCACTTCTATTACTTGCATCATGGCTGGACAGCGGGGAAAATAAGTATTGAACACGTCAACACTTTTCTCAGTAAATATATTTCTAATGGGGCTATTGACTTGAAATTTTCACCATATGTCAGGAACAACCAAGGTAATCCACTCATGCAAATAAAGCAAAACAAAGAAGTCATTGAATTAAGTTATGTGTAATAAAGTGGATTAACACAGGGAAAAGGTATTGAACACACTTACTGTAATTTATTTAATACTTAGTAGAAAAACCTTTGTTGGTTATGACTGCTTCAAGACACCTTCTCTATGGAGAAACTAGTCACATACATTGCTCAGGTGTGATTTTGGCCCATTCCTCCTCACAAACGGTCTTCAAATCTTGATGGTTCCGGGGGCCTCTGATATGAACTCTGATCTTCAGTTCTTTCCGTAGATTTTCAATTGGATTCAAGTTGGGTGATTGACTGGGCGATTCTAGCAGCTTCATTTTCTTTCTCTGGAACCAATTTAGTTTCCTTGGCTGTGTGTTTGGGATCATTGTCTTGCTGAAATGTCCACTCTCATGTCATCTTCAGCATCCTGGTAGATGGCAGCAGATTCTTGTCAAGAATGTCTCGGTACTTTTCTCCATTCATCCTTCCTTCAATTGTATGAAGTCTGCCAGTGCAGTATGCTGAAAAACAGCCCCACACCATGATGTTTCCACCTACAAACTTCACTGTTGGTACGGTGTTTTGGGGGTGATGTGCAGCGCTGTTTGTCCTCCAAACATCGTGTGTGCTTTGACATCCAGAGAGTTCAAATTTGGTCCCATCTGACCAGACTGTATTCTCTCAGTATTTCATAGGCTTGTCCAAATGTTGTGCAGCAAACTTTAAACGAGCTTCAGCATGTTTTTTTCTTCAGCGGTGGAGTCTTGTGCAGTGAGTGTGCTTAGAGACCATGGCGGTTGAGTGCATTACTTATTGATCAATGATGAACTTGCTGAACGTAATTTCTGGCGTAAGGTTCATTCCAAGGTTTTTGCACCATGGCATGTCAATCAGCATGTCTGTCTTGCTGAAAACGGGATTTGACGGTGAACAAAACAAGCCTCCATCTTGCTTGAGGCCACGTGATTCTCTGTTGACACCACTGAAGACGCTCATGGATTTCACATGGCGTTAGGACTTTACGTCGCACAGGTCTCCTGGCAAAAATTCCAGCCTCCCACAGAAGATTACGAACTGTCTGATCAAAAATTCTGCACAGTCCTTGGACGTGCAAGGCTGTTGATGTTGCTATGATGAAGCAATCCTGTTGGTGTCGCTCCCAGATGTATGCAGAGGTAGTGTTTTGGCGATTTGTCACGTGTGACATTCTGACGTGACATTTCTGAAACTTTATGTGTTTAGGTGATGATTTAATGAAATAAAGCAGTAACTTGAGAAATCCAAAGAAATTTATATTGTAGAAATAATATGTTTTATTATCATCAAATTTATGTATGTGAACTTTTTTTTTGAAGAGTTATGTTAATAGTTCCAAAATAGTGACTCACATGCGATGCTGGTAGAATGAACATGCAAAGAGAGGTTTTGTGCACTGAAAACGTTGAAATCCCACTGGAGAACTGTATGCCCCTAGTCAGTTGGCTATATCCCTCACCTTCCCCACCCACCTTGTTTGGCTGCGGCCTCTCGGTTAGGAGGAAATTAACTGTCAATTTACCTTTACTCAGTAAAGGCTGAATAAAAAACAGAAAAAATTGAGCTGGTTCAAGGCAAGACCCGAAGGACAGTGCAGTTCTCTGCTGTGTGATGGTTTGTTGATCTGGTCATGTGACTGGCTTGCCCCTTATGAGCCCAGATGGTTTCCATATTGGCCCACTGTGCGACCTGGCAGGTATTTGCTGATCTTCTTGCCTGTTCGAAGCGAAAAGATGTAGGACAGTGAGCGGGGGCATGCACATGTTGCTAACATACTTCTGCCTGTCCTTTGCTGTCTGAAAATGCTTTGTCAGAATGCCCAAAAGCAACATGTCTGCTATTTTTCAGTGCAGCCCCCTGCCTTGGTGATGATGAGGTGTCCGTTGCATGTTCTGTATTTTTTTCTATGTTGGCAGTATTTAAATGTAAGATGTGAGACAGTCAACTCTGTGGTAGGCATGCAAATCTTTCAGTTTTGTTCGGAGGAGCTCTTTTAATTTGTTTTCTTGAAAGGCTTTTTTTGGTCATTATCTATGTTGAGGCGGTGATGAAGAAAATCCTCATGAACATTTGATCTTCTGTTTTCTCTCTGAAGGATTAGTTATTCCAATGCCCAGCCATATTCCAAGGACTCTGAGGTCAAAGGTTACGTGATGAGGTTAAGGACTAATAGCCATCTCTGACGGGCCAAATAAATTATTTAGCGAGGTCGTGTGTTGTGATTGAATGGTGGGGAGTGATTGATTTGGGGTTGAGGTGGGGGGTGGTGGTTTCCCAATGGGGCAAGTCTTCTGTTTCACTGTAGGATGGTCTCATATTACAGAAGAATTATTGGTTATATTCCTTCATAATCAATATGATATTGACTATTTACAGCTTAGGTTTTGGCATTTAATTGTTTAAATGTTGGGAACATAATCAAATGTAGGACGTTTTTTGAGAAAAAATTGACATCTGATTGGGACTGTCCAAGAAATGTCTTTGTCAAAGGGGAGTTCCTCAAAGAATTTTATCATTATTTAATTGCACGTTATATGAATACTACTTTTTGTTTTGGAGTCTGTGTGGCTATGTGCCATTTAGAGTTTGAAATAAATCTGTCGAAAGAAAATATGTTCAGGAAAAAAGGCAAAACAATGCAGGGAAACATGAGGGGTGTGTCCTAATTGGATATCACAAATGCTGCTCGCTTAATTACTTTTTTCCTAACTTTAACTTGCGAAACTCCAGCGAGGTATATTTGCAAAATGGCAGTAGTTGGGTCATGTTATTTTTTTTCTGTTGTACCTGGGTGCCCTTTTGTAGAGGTCTCAGCAACTGCCTGTTTGATGAATTTCTAAATAAAATATTTTGGACAGCTGTATCAATCTTTCTAGACTTTTTAAACTGTGATCCCCCATTCCTGCCCCAGTAGTTTTATTGGCCCAGTATTTACTGCACGGTGCTCAGCCTAATTAATTTGTCTTTTTAATCTAAGAAGCATGTGTGTTTCCCTGGGACCCCTCTTTCTTTTCATAGCCCATAGAATCCAGCTCTAAAAGTACAACGTATGCTGTTTGTGTGCAAATTGGGAGCTTTTTTTTTTTTTTTTTTTTTTGCGGCCAGGGATGCAAGAATGGGGAAATTCTGTTTCATCTGCAAAAGTTAGTATCCGTAAAAGGAAGCTAAGCACCAATATGCTGGCTGATACAGAATTATATGCACCCTTGACAAAAGTGGGAAAAGAAGGCTACATGTTTGCGATGATTAATAAACCATTGGTTATAACCATATTAATAAGGAATGTATGGATGAACAATTTACGACTCCTTTTTCAGTTTGAAAAATGCAAGTAAAAAAGAAAGCAGTGATTTGTCAATCATTTCTGACCTGTGTTAAATTGAAAACAGAAGACAAAATGTGTAGAGCATTACCTTATCAACTTAATTTCTTTTTTGTAAATGCATGCTCATTGTGAGTCTGAACATGTGACGCTTTTATTCCTGGGTATAAAAGAACCATCCACCAAAGACTCATTAGTTTATTAGCCACCATGAGTGGTAGAGGATTGCCAGTTTGTGAAAAACTGCACAGGCAATCAACACCCTTTACCATGCATAATATTATTAAAAGATTGACTCTGGCTTATATTGAAAATCTGTACTGCATGCCTCTGATCTTAAAGAAAAAGACAACAAATGTTGAAACCTCACTCTTTTGGAAGGAGTATGACCTGGAGTTTCAAAACTGATCGATTAATCAACTAATTTCAGGCACATTTTTCCACGGACTTTAGGATGATCAGAAAAGCCATAGCAAGCAAGTTAGTGTACATCGCCATCTTAGCTGTTTACATCCACATGCATGGCGTCAATTGGGCCCCACTACTCTCCCATGCAGGAGGCGGATATTCTTTTAAGGTTGTTGAGCATAATTCGTCACAAGAGTAACACAAGTTTTGCCGACTCAGGTTCTCATGTTTAGTTTGCTTATGTGAAAATAAAACACTCTCTACAACCTGTGACATTATCATAATGCAGGTTGACTCTCAACCTGTTTTCGATTAAGAATCAGACAATTAATTTAATTAATTTACAGAGCAAATAGGCAACCAATAAGCTACCTTGCCATTAATGATCAAGATAGCTTTGCATCAAAGAGGAAGGCTACAATATGAGATTGCATGAAACTGAAATTTCTTGAAATTCCATCTTCAAGTAGAATGTTGTGTAGTAAATCCTGTTGAAGATGGTATTTAGAGAAGGTTTAGATTTTGTTTCTAATTAATGGGTGTTCATACAATCTCATATTGTAGCCTTCTTCCAAGTTTCGAAGACGCTGGACTGTAGAAACCTCATCAATGATTTTGCTACTATGAAAGCATACATTGTGGCATACATTTTAAATGATTTTAAATGCATGCCACGCATCGAACTTTCACGATACACTAATAACCAGTTTATTAAATTATTCAATTACCAATGTTTCGACTTAAGACGCGTTAATTATTATTGAATTACGGCAACCTGTGTGTAGGCCTGTCACGATGACTTTTTTTGTTACTCTATATATTGTCCCAGAAATGATCACGATTTACGATACTATTGTCATTTTATTTAAAAAAATATGTATTTTTAAGAAACTTTTGTACCAGAGCTATAATGATAAACATAATAATGCAAGTACACGCTTTAGAATATCAATGAACATTTATTATTCAAAAGTATTAAAAACATGTTTAAAAAAACATTTTAATATCCCAAAATAAATAGAACTCTTTCAACAAACGTTTTACAACCAAAACAACAAAAGCACTCCAAGTTTGGAATGACAACTACTTTTTAATGCTAATCTCACGTACAACAAGTGAATATCACCTTAAAAGTAATATTTTGTTAGAAGAGTGGCATGCTCCTTTGGGAGGTGGGGTGGCATGTGCGTGCCGTGCGTGTGGAGTGGCATAAGAGAGAGAGTAAATACAGTAACTACTGCAGTACGACTGGCCGCAATTATTCAAATAAACAAGCAAGACCAAAGCGGAGCCTGTGTGTGTTGATTTTACACTACCACTGTCAGAACGAAGGGAGTTAGCCCCAAGCTAGCCACGCCAGCTAGCTACCGGCCCTGAGGTGAAAGAATCTGCCCTGTTCTTCTTGACCATGGTCGGGGAGCCGCAGCAGGAAAGGTTAACAATTTGGTCGCTGTTTCCCTCCCGTTTCGCGTGTATTCGTGTCTTTGCATTGACTTAGAATGTTATCTGTCGCGCGAAAAATTTGTGTCGCGTTCGGTGTGAAAGCAGCCTTTCTTGGATTTTATTCGGACTATCTACCAATGTTGGATTTGTGCAAATTTTCAAAGTTTATATTTCATTTCATCTTATTTTTCATCTCTGAGTACAATACAACAATGTTACAGCCAAATAGTGTAGCACACTAATAATGCTAAATCAATAATGGGACGTATTTATTATTTTTATAGCTATGCAAAGCAGAGATGTAATTCCATCGTTACTCACCTGTTTACATGGAAAGATTGAACGTGAAAAATGCTAAATTTAGAAAGTAGAATCAAGCGGAATTGGACTTTAAGAAAGCAGAAAATTCTGGACCTTAATCTGTGTATAAAGACACTGCACGCATCACCTGCTTTCCTCCGCCCCTCCCTCATGTGTCAATCAGAGACACGAGCAAGAAGCGCGGAAAGAAAGTGAACTGCAGTGGATCCTGTAAAACACTTAGCATAGTTTTTCTTAAGAAAATAACCACACATTAATTGCGGCAATTAATCGTGGCCAGGAAAATGATCGCAATCATTTACATTAATTGTACGATAGGGCGATTAATTGACTATTGCAACAGGCCTACCTTGGTGCAACTGTGAAAAAATTTTGATTAAATGCAATTTTTAAATAAAATATAGCCGCAAGCGGCAATTCCGGGGTTCAAGCCAAGAAAGACCATTAGTAGTTGAAAGCTTTAACAACTTAATTAACAAGTGTTGCCACTAAATGTGGCCATGTCCCCTGCCAGGTGACGAAAATCGACTGGGGTCGGCGTATCACACAAATACACATTGAAGCCAAAGATGAATAAAATCGGTCAAAGCGTTCTTGAGATTTCATGTTCACAACAAATGGGACGTGACGGAGGGACTGCCGGATGGATGGACTAACGGAGCTGACTAATATGTCCCCTGCCCCTAATACACCTTGACACCAAAGATGAATGGAACCGTTCTTGAGATATCATGTTGACAAGGAATTTGTAAGTGGTCAAATGGTCGTAATGACCTTGAGAATAATGCCAAGGTTACGGAAATCGACTGGGGTCAGCGTATCACACCGATATACCTTAACACCAAAGATGAATGGAATCGGTCAAACCGTTCTTGAGATATCGCGTTCAGAACAAACGGGACATGACGGACAGCCGGACAGAGCTGAATACTATTTCCCCGGCTTCGCTCGCTACCGCGGCAGCGGGGGATAAAAACCACTTTAAGAGTATGTTGCACGTATTTATGTGGACCTATTTTGCCAGTGGAATGATTGGACCAACAACTTATGATGTATAGTCTGATTTGTGTTATGTTAGGCTATTTTGTGCATTTGTGGTGCCCCCTACAGGTCGGTTTGATTGAAACTTTCAGGCTATGTTTCAGGTTCTTATGTGGACATACGCTGTGAGTTTTGTAATGATTGGGAAAACTATGATTTATAGTCTGATTTGTGTTATACCACGTTGCTTTGTTTTGCATTTATGGCACCCCGTATCAGTCAATTTGAATGAAATTTTCAGGGTATGTTTCAAGTACTTATATGAAGCCCTACGGGCTTGAACCCCTAATTAGATTGCACGCCTGAAAAAAATTTGCTAAAACGGGTGATGGAATTCAGAGAAAGTATTGGATTCATTAATTTTTTTTATCTTTCTTTCATCACTACAATATCACAATTAAGTATGTTGTCACTGTAGCCCATTATGATCTCTCATTTCTTAATTTCTTACTTATTACGGGCTTATATATTGGTCTTGATTATACAGTAAATAAATTGAGTAATTATTAATCAGGCGATCTTAAACAGGAACAGCTTGAAATCAATTATGTGTTTGAGGGTCAGAGGCTCACGACATACTATTGAAAAATCCAGCAACGCTGGCATTACTGCTTGGGGTACGTTGGACTTTAGGATGTTAATGGATAAATGGGGCTGTAACAGGGGCTCTGAAATGGAAAAATAAAAATAACAGGAAAAAATGTATGGAAAAGAAATCTCATGCTCTGGCACATGTATAATGCTTAGAGGTAAAGAATGTAGGATGAAAGTTCGCTTCTCTAGAGAGCTCATCTTAAAACCAAGAGTCCTTAGTATTCCTGAAACGTCAAACCAGAAACCTCCGTGAAATCAAAAAAAATAATCTCCACAATGGGATGGAAAAAGAGCTTAAAAGGGAACACGCCCTGTGCGACTTCTTAAGAAGGCCAAAAATCTGGCGGCTAGCAGAACCCTCCTCTGGGCTCTGTCTACTTTTATCTGCTGTCAGCTGCTTCAGAGGCCTTGCCAGTGTTTAACAGAGAACTTAATTACATTTTATACTCATTGCATAAATCAAAATTTGGACACATTGGACTGAGACTTGCTGTGGTGGCTTGGTTATAACAAAACAATTTTGGCACATTTTTAGGTCACCTGAGACGAAGTCTCAAAGTGACCTATTCTAATTGCCTTTGGTCCGTCGTCGTCCGTCGTGCGACGTCCGTCGTGCGTCCGTAAACATTTTCGACTTCTTCTCAGAAACCTCTGCTCCGATTTCAATAAAATTTTGCAGGAACCTTCCTTGGTCAAATATGCACCAAAATTGTGAATTATATGGTGCCCACCCCCAGGGGCTCTGAGGGGCGGGGCTAAAACTGCTCAATACATTTTCCACTTCTTCTCAGAAACCGCTGATCTGATTTTAATTAAATTTTGCAGGAACCTTCCTTGGTCAAATATGCACCTAAATTTTTAATTATATGGTGCCCACCCCCAGGAGGTCTGAAGGGCGGGGCTAAAACTGGCCGATACATTTTCGACGTCTTCTCAGAACCCGCTGATCCAATTTCAATCAAATTTTACAGGACATTTTCTTGGTCAAATATGCACCAAAATTGCGAATTATATGGTGCCAACCCCCAGGGACTCAGAGGGGCGGGGCTAAAAGTGGTCAATACATTTTCGACTTCTATTCAGAAACCGCTGATCCAATTTCAATACAATTTTGCAGGAACCTTCCTTGGTCAATCATGCACCAAAATTCTGAATTATATGGTGCCCGCCCCCAGGGACTCAGAGGGGCGGGGCTAAAAGTGGTCAATACATTTTCGACTTCTTCTCAGAAACCGCTAATCCCATTTCAATACAATTTTGCGGGAACCTTCCTTGGTCAATTATGCACCAAAATTATACATTATATGGTGCCCGCCCCCAGGGGCTCTGAGGGGCGGGGCTAAAACTGCTCAATACATTTTTGACGACTTCTCAGAAACCGCTAATCCGATTTCAATCAAATTTTGCAGGAACCTTCCTTGGTCAATTATGCACCAAAATTGTCAATTATATGGTGCCCACCCCCAGGGACTCTGAGGGGAGGGGCTAAAAGTGATCCATACATTTTCCACTTTTTCTCAGAAACCGCTGATCCAATTTCAATGAAAATTTGCAGGAACCTTCCTTGGTCAAATATGCAACAAAATTATCGTTATCGCTGCCCACCCCAGGTCCTCTGAGGGCGGGGCTAAAAGTTGTCAAATTGGCTGACATTTTCAAACTCTTCTTCTCCAGACCCACATATGCTGGAAAACGATACTCTTCATAGATGGAAGGGTCTTCAGGTGCTTTATCAAAATTGTTCATTTCATGGCCCCCAGGCTTCATGTTTGCCCTTGGGGAGGGGGTGAAGTTTACTATACTTTATATAGGAAAATTATGGGTTTATTTGGTTCATTCACATCAATAACATCAGTTTTCATACAACTCAGGTAACCGTTAAGGCCCATGAAAAATGATACCCGGGTGTTTTGGTTTCCTTTAATTTGCATTGTTGAAGTAAACTACTTAGATTTTAATTGCAATATATTGTATGAAGGCAATTCTTCAGTGGTGGGGTGACTATGAGAATGCAATGAATTGATGAATGGCCAATTATCATTTGTGATCAATTGTTTTAACATCTGTCAAATAGCTCACTTTGATTAAAGATAGCCGCTAATGACTAGGAAAATCCCCAGCACCTATAAATGCAGATGTACTGATATTTTTCACTTATCTTATGTAGATATTTGTAATTACATGTAATGTTTTAAACCTAAAATGATCATTTAATCTTTCAATGTGTTTATCGTCGAAGTCAGTTGACTGAGCACCCTTTTTAGCTTACCGACCCTATGGGCCGATAAGCTATTGTCGTGGTGTGGCATCTGTCGTCCATCGTCTGTCGTCTGGAACATTTTTAGGTTGCCCACCGTAGGCCAGTAACCTATTGTCATCACTTTGAGTCCGGCGGCGGCGTCAGTGTCGTCTGTTTAAAGCCGTATCTCAAAAACGGTCTGATTAATTTTTTTTAAATTTGGGGATGTGATCAAATGGGTCATCCAGTTAATGCCCGAGCAAAAATTTTTTGATTGAATCGTGCGTTTAGACTTGGCGGGCATTTTTATGTCAAAAATGGCCATTTTTGGCACTTAGGTGCAATTTTCTCAAAAACTGTCTGATGAATTTTTTTTAATCGCAGCAATGGAATCAGTATCATGACCTGCTTCAACGGTATAAACGATGTTTTGATTGAATCGCTCCTTCATAGCGCCACATGAGCAAATTATCTGGACTTCATCATTTTTCGGGGTGTTTTGTGCTATAACTGTCTTAATATAGCATTAGCTTAGGTATGTATGAGGCACCTATAGGGAATCGGGTATGCCGAACATTGTGAGTCAGTCACATTTGACCTTGGGCCTCAAGGTCAAGGTCAAATGGCAAAAATGTGCTATGACTCTCTTAATATAGCATTTAGAGCTTAGGTATGTATGAGGCACCTATAGGGAATCAGGTATGCCGAACATTGTGAGTCAGTCACATTTCACCTTGGGCCTCAAGGTCGAGGCCAAATGGCAAAAATGTGCTATAACTTGTTTAATATGACATTTAGAGCTTTGATATGTATGAGGCACCTAAAGGGAATCATGTATGCCAAACATTCTCGGTTGTTCAAATTTCACCTTGAGCCTCAAGGTGAAGGTCAAATGGAAAAAATGTGTTATAACAGCTTAATGTGGCATTTAGAGCTTAGGTATGTGTGAGGCACCTGTAGGGAATCATGTAAGCCAAACATTCTCTGCAAGTTGAATATGACATTGGGCGTCAAGATCAAATGGCAAAAATTGCTGTAACTTGCTGAATATGGCAATTAGAGCTCAGGTATGTTTTGGGCACCTATAGGAAACCATGTATGCTGAACATTCTTAGGCAGTCAGTCAAATTTGATGTTGGGCCTCAAGGTCAAGGTTATATGACAAAAATGGCCATATTTGTTTAATTTTGTTTGAAGAGCTAAGGTATGTATGGGGCACTAATAGCAAATCATGTATGCTGGTTGTTTTCGACATAATGGATTTGACCTTGGGCAACAAGGTCCAGGTAACGACAAAACGGCCTAAAAGTCCTTTAATGTTGGCTTTAGATCTTCGGTATGTATTGGATACTAATGACAAATCATGTATGCTGATCAAACACACCATATTGGATTTGACTTAGGTCTTCAAGGTCATGTGACAAAATCAATCTATTTATTTCCTTGTTTAATAATGTCTTTAGAAATTAGTACGTATTAGGCACTAACCTATGGAAGCCCATAGTGGACTATATTCAAATGAAAATGTAATCCCACTATTGCATTATAATTTTCCACTTAAGAATGAGTTATTTGAGACAATATTAAATTGAAAATGCTTTAATCCAATTATCACTTTCATTTTCACATACACATATGGGAAATCTATGACTATATTCAAATGATAATGAAAGCTGTTTGACATCTCATTTTCAAAGTCGTGCTCCGCAATACAGTGGACAATATTCAAATGCAATAAACGAAACAGCACCCCCACCCTATTGTATTTACATTTACATGTCATCACGCTCTTTTAGGGTCAACATAATAATGAAAATGCTGTTTTCTAATCACTTGGAAATAATAATGATATAATAATGATGACGACATTTCATTTTCAAAGACTTATCCTGCAATACATGGGACAATATTCAAATGCAGTAAGGGAAACAGCGCCTCCCAGTCCATTGCATTTTCAAATACATGTCACCACGCTCTTTTTGGGACATAATGAAAATTAAAATGCAATCTGTGAGCGTCTCATCAAGGCGGATCTTCCGCTAAGACGTCACTCATTAGGGGCGCGAACGGAAACCATGTTCCTTATTTGCATACCAACCAATCAGCTTCTGGGTAGCGTTTGTACGCACGGAAGCTTACTGATAATGTCATGATGGCAAGGCTGCCATGTATTGTGTGCCTTCGTGCACTAGGCTACTTTGCCCTTTGTATGTAGCCATCTCGGCAGCTAGTATGCTAGCTAACGTTAACTAAGGAAAATATTTGTAAACGATCATCACATTAAAGCGATATGATTTGATTTTTGCCCCAACTCTATTAACTGAGCTAGCTTTAATATGCATGAACTTATCCGAGGCTTCGCGGCAGTGCTGTGCAACTGTGCTTCCAATCGCTGTCAGCTAGCTAGCTTGTGAAGCTAGGGCAAAAACCGAATCACAGCGATTAAGTATAAAAATGATGACAAATATTTCCCTTAACTAGCGTCAGCAGGGTGGGAGGACGGATAGCGTTTTATCTGGCGTAATGTAATACGCTATAGCACGTATGGAAGGATAATGCTGCTTTAACTAGCTATGAAATAACATGTCTCAGGCTGAACTGTCAGTTTGTTCTTTAGGTAAAAAAAGCTGCTGATCACTGGTGAAAGAGGTCGTGTGTGCCAGATGGCGTTCAAAGTGACAAATCAGGGCTGTAAGAGCTTCTCCAGTAGGCATCATAGCTAGCTAGCTGTACTTAAGCGATTACTTTTAGACTCACTAGCAAGCTAGCTAACGTCTCTGAAATCTGGAAGCACACTTGGGTTGCAGTTGCACAACACTGCCGCGAAGCCTCATGCATATTACAGCTAGCTCAGTTAATAGAGTTGGGGCAAAAATCAAATCATATCGCTTTAATGTGGTGATCATTTACAAATATTTTCCTTCGTTAATGTTAGCTAGCATACTAGCTAGCATGTAACCGCATTGTCAACCTTTTTTCACAATCAATTGCGGCAATAAAAACTGGTCAAAACCCATTTTTGGATGTTTGTTCCTATTAGCATCATGGAATAGAAAGAATAATACTAATTAGACCCACTCGGTGGCAGTGTTGTGTAAAAAAAAAAAAAAAAAAAAAATCATTGTCTAAAAGCAAAGCAAGAACCTGAAGTGAATTGAGAAGATGGCGCACTTCACAAATTGACAGCAGACGACAGTCAAAGTTCAGATTAGAAAAAAATCTCATCGGATTTCATGATGTAGACTTCTTAAAGATTATATTTTTGCTAAATGGCAGAAATGTTGCTGTCTGTCACTCATGAAAGGGTGTGACTGCTCAGTCAAGTTGCCCGATAATGGTAACTAAAACCCCTTTCTCACTGAGCTGCGTTAACCCGCGGAAGTGTGCGGGTGAAACAGTTCTTTTCTTTCGCAGAGAAGAATTGATTCAAAGAACCGTGAATTGATTCGCAGTGGTACAGGACCATTCGCCATCACCGCCGAAATTCGCGAAAAAATTAAACGGCTTTAATTTTTTTTCGCGGATGTCCGAGCTGGAGCTTTTTTTTTGTTTTAAAGATTATTTTTTTTGGGAAATTTTCCTTTATTGGATAGTTACACAGTGTAGAGAGACAGGAAGGTTGGGGAGAAGAATGGGGGAAGACATGCAGCAAATGACCCGAGCTGGAATCGAACCTAGGTCGCTGCGGGAAGGACATAGCCTTTGTGGTACGCGCGCTTAGACCGATGAGCCACCGGGGTGCCCCCTGAGCTGGAGCTTTTTAACGCCAATATCATGTAGACAATGTGTTGCGTTCACAAGAATTCGTGTTGGCTTGCTGTTGAATCCGCGGACTGATGCTAGTTACTTTTCTCCTGTTGGAGCTGTAACTGCCGGCTACCTTCAGGGCCCTTGGCACTCTAGTTTATCTTTTTTCTGGCCCGATGAATTTTTGTGTAAATTTGCAATAATATACTACTAGACCATATCTCCAGACGTTTTCTCGGATTTTTAATTGAATCATTTTTGTCCGTTTTATGGGCCCTTGAAATTTTGGCTCCAATGTTAAAGATAGGACTGAGAAATTTTCAAAAATTATTTCTCAAAAACTGCATGATAAATTTTTTTCTAAATCAGGCAATCAACTTACCTTGGTACCATCAATGTACAGTGCGAGCGCCATTTTGATTGAATCGACAGCAGTGGGTCTATTGGGGGCACTGTACTTTATGAATAAGCAAGATTGCCTGTGGAGGCCAAATGGTTGCAGATAGAGATTAAGTTTGTACTATCAACGTATAGGAAGTCATATATGACCTATACATTTGCTATGTTAAAATTGACCTCAGATGACTTTGAAAGGTCAAACTCGTGGTCAGGGAATATATTAACAATTTTAAAAGATATGACTTGAAATTTCAAAAAAATTATTTCTCAAAAACTGTGATAATTTTTTTCTAAATCTGGCAATCAACTCACCTTGATACACTGTACAGTGCGAGTGCCATTTTTTGTGAATCGACGGAAGTGGGTCTAGTGGGGGTGCTGTACTTTAACATTGGGTCTTATGGAGAATGGGCTAAATCGCCTGTGGAAGCTAAATGGTTGCAGATAGAGATTAAGTTTGTATTACTGACATATAGGAAGTAATATATGCCCTATATTTTGGCTGTGTCAAAGTTGACCTCAGATGACCTTGAAAGGTCAAACTTGAGGTCAAGCAAAATGGTACAATTTTCAAAGGTTTCTAGGCTTGAAAATATTGAAGATTGGGAACATATGTGCATTGAACACTTATAGGAAGTCATGTATGAACTTTCATTTGGTGGCCTTGAACTTGGCCTTCAGCGACCTTTGAAGGTCAAACTTCACATAATGAAATTTCAATGACTTCTTTCACCAAAACTAATACAGATAGAGCTTAGGTTTGTATTGCGGGCATATAGGAAGTCATGTATGAAGTTTCATTTGGTGACATTGAACTTGACCTTCAGTGACCTTGATTGCCCAAACTTCACAGTGAAATTTCAATGACTTATATCAGCAAAATGGTTAGATAGTTTTGGTTTGTATTGGAGATGTATGGGAAGTCATACATGAACTTTCATTTGGTGGCCTTGAACTTGACCTTTGGTGACCTTCGAAGGTCAGACTTCATATAGTGAAATTTCAATGACTTCTATCACCAAAACTATTACAGATAGAGCTTAGGTTTGTATTGTGGCCATATAGGAAGTCATGTATGAAGTTTCATTGGGTGACCTTGAACTTGACCTTCATTGACCTTGAACGGCCAAACTATACAGTGAAATTTCAATGACTTATATCAGCAAAATCATTACAGATTGAGTGTAGGTTTGTATTGGAGAAGTATAGGAAGTCATGTATGAACTTTCATTTGGTGACCTTCATATTGACCTTCAAAGGTCTAACTTGACCTAGAGAAAATTCAGGGACTTCTGTCCCTGAAAAGGTCACAGATGGAGCCTAGGTTTGTGTTACTGACATAGGAAGTCACATATGAACTTTCATTTGGTGACAATCAGCTTGACTGTTGATGACATTTGAAGGTCAAACTTGACATAATACAATTACGACTTGTCTCACCAAAACGGTCACAGATGGAGTCTAGGTTTGTATTACACACATATAGGAAGTCATATATGAACTTTCATTTGGTGACCTTTGTATTGACCTTCAAAGGTCAAATGTGACCTAATGAAAATTCAATGACTTGTATCACTAAAACGGTCACAGATGGAGCTGAAGTTTGTGTTACTGACATCGAGGAAGTCACATATGAACTTTC
Organism: Gymnothorax javanicus; assembly: GCA_029692085.1. Lineage (NCBI taxonomy): Eukaryota > Metazoa > Chordata > Actinopteri > Anguilliformes > Muraenidae > Gymnothorax > Gymnothorax javanicus. The sequence goes on along the minus strand of CM056193.1, from coordinate 154,193,625 downwards.
ATTTGGTGACATTCAACTTGACTGTCAGTGACCTTTGAGGGTCAAACTCCACAGTGAAATTACAATGACTTGTATCACCAAAATGGTCACAGATTGAGCCAATGTTTGTTTAGAGACATTTAGAAAGTCATATATGAAGTCCATTTGCTGACCACAACTTGACATTCTGTGACCTTTAAAGTTCACAATTGACATATTGAATACATATTGACATATTTTAATGACATGTATCACCAAAACTGCTTCAGAGCTTAGGATTGTATTACAGAAGGTCTTATAAATGTATGTGAACTTTTATTTAGTGACCTTGAAATTGATTTTCATTGATTCAAATGTCAAACTTCACATGAAATTTTTCGTAACTTGTATCATCGCTGTAAGACTGCTTGCCGGTAAGCTACAGGACCTTTGGTCCTATTTTTAAGCATATCTTCCAAAGTTGTTGACTAATGCTGCAGACAAAGCAATTGGACTGTTGTTAAACCATTGTAGCCGTTTAAAAAAAGAATGTGATGGATTGATGTATTTTGTGTGTAATAGAATTTGAGTCCCTCTTTCAAGTAAATGCTCTTGTCAGAATGAAATGAGGTTACAGCTGGAGTGAGAGAGCGGGCTGAGTTTGCTGCACTTAAAAAGCTTTAAACTAACTTCAAGACGTCCCATACCTATGGGATGGAAACAAAAAATAACTGAATGGTTGTTGTGGAATATCCCAGAAACTCAGTAAACCGTTGCTCAATATTGTCTATGCATGGAGCCTTTCTTTGTAAAATGTAATCTTAGTTTTCATCTCATCCAGTTGAACTTTACTTAGTGGAACCACGTGTCCCATTTTTCTGATGCTTCCTCACCTCCGTGCCTCCATAGACCAAGGCTGCAAGCACAACGGAAGTTTGCCCAGTCTCAGCCCAACTCACCCTGCAGCACCCCAGTCAAGTTATCAGACGCAGTGCTGCCTGCCACTGCGACCCCGATTAATGACCTCTCGAAGCGCAAGCCTAGGACCGAAGACTTCCTGACCTTCTTGTGCCTGCGAGGTGGGTCCACGTCTCCATCTGCATCCCATACCGTCTGTTCACCAGCCATCCCTTAACTGTCACCCTGCTCTCAGCCCTCCTACACCCTTATATTCAAATACTGTACAGCACTATATACTCTCCCTCAGCCTGTGAGAAGGCTTTCCTCACCGAGTACCACAGAGATGTCTAATGTCCACAAAAGCATTGGTCCCCCAAGTCTGAAAAAGGCGAATGGGGTAAATTCCTGTTTGTGAGTGAAATAAATTGTATTGATAAATCAGCATTTCTTTTTCACTTATTGTGAATTCAGTTTTTTTTTTTCTTAAGATTATTTTTTTGGGAACTTTTTACTTTATTTGACAGTTATACAGTGTAGAGAGACAGGAAAGTTTTTGGGGAGAAGAATGGGGGAAGACATGCAGCAAATGACCTGAGCTGGAATTGAACCCAGGTCGCTGCAGGAAGGACACAGCCTTTATGGTCCGCGCATTTAGACCGATGAGCCACCGGGGCGCCCCAGTGAATTCAGTTTTGAAATAACCTGAATTTCAATGAGTAAATGCGAAAAGGCATGAAAAAAATGTGTCAGTTTAAATGCTTTACATTCAGTCACATAAATAATAAGGAGCTTGTTCTACTACTCCTTTTCATAGGTCAGTGATTACGTGACCTGAAAGAAGCATGTGGGCTCTTGTGCAGGTTTCATATATTCAGACACGGCAGCAGGAGGTTCATTTGGGGTGGTTGAAATGTCGATCAGGTGAATTGTCATTCTTGAGCTGAGGGAGGTCTGATTCTTCATGAAGACAGTTGCAGCTTGCTCTACATTCCACTTGTTGGAATTTTTCAAACTGATTCATTGGCAGCATCACTGGGGGCCATGTGGATCGATTAAACAAAATCTATTTGTTGAAAACCCCTTTGTGTTGTGTTTTTCTGCTTTAGAATACTGCACCTGTTGGATGGTAAAATACAGCTGTTAGTCTGCCGTAGATGGCCGTAAAAAAAAAATGGATTGTTCTCAGGCCCCCAGTGTGGAATAGGACCTGAAGGTCATCTGTACCCTGTGGCATAAAAAGCTGCTTTGCCATAGGTTTACATTGAAAATCATGTCTTGAAACTGGCCAAATAAGACACTTTTTGAGTTCGAAGTAGGATTTTATCGTACATTTCAGCCATGCTTATTATTGGCTTTAAATTTTTGAAGTGTAGGGGGGTCTAGGGTTTGGTAGCAGTGCTGAGTATGTTTACTGCTGTGCTACCTAAGCCAGTAGAGAGGTATGGTATAATAAAAGTGAAGCCCAATTTATTTGTGTGTCGAGGTAACTTTTGGTTTACCTCTAAGATACCTGGGCAAATGTATGTGTACATTTTTACATGACCCCATTTCCCAAAAAAGCTGGGACGCGGTGTAAAACGTAAATAAAAACATAATGCAATTATTTGCATATCATTTAAACCCTTTACTTACTTGAAAATAGTACAAAGACAACATCAAACATTGATACTGAAAAATTTTATTGTTTTTTGAAAAATATCTGCTTATTTTGAACTTGATGCCGGCTACATGTTTCAGAAAAGTCGCCACAGAGACAAGAGAAGACGAGGAAAGTTCCATGATGCAAAAAAATACCCCTGATGGAACATCTTACAGCTTAACAAGTTGATTGGCAACAGGTCAGGAACGTGATTTGGTGTAAAAAGAGCGCCTGAGAGGGAGAAAAGGTGAGGGCTTCACCACTCTAAAAAACTGTACAGGCAAATAGTTCAACAAGTTAAGAATAATGTTTCTTAGCCTAAAATTGCTGAGAATTTAGGATTTCATCATCTGCAGTACATATATCCTTGAAAGATTAAGAGATTCCCGTGAAATATCCATGTGCAAGGGATAATGCCAAAAACCAAAATCAAATGGTCGCGATCATCAGGGCCTCAGATGGCAGTGCAGTAAAAACAGACAGGATTCTGTTGTGGAAATCACTGCATGGACTCAGGAACACCTCTAAAAAAAAAAAATAGTCAATGGCTAATATTTTGTTGGATCGCCTTTAGCTTTGATCACAGCACGCATTCATTGTTGCATTATTTTGAAATTCTAATGCAATGTTACATTTATCACAAAACAGAGTTGCATTAATTTTTGGCCAAGATCCTGTATTGATGACGGGAGAGTCAACACCATTCTGTGAGGCCTTCTCCAGCACATCCCAAAGTCTCTCCATTGCTTCAGGACTGGACTCTGTGATGGCCAGTTCATGTGCAAAAATGATTCCTCATGCTTGCTGAACCACTCTCTCACAACTTGAGCCCTATGAATCTTGGTATTGTCATCCTGGAAATACGCATGTGCTGTCAGGGATTAGAAAAGCCATTGATAGAAAAACCAAGTCATTCAGTAAATTCAGGTAGTCTGCTGACTTCATTTAATTGTTACTGAACAGCGCTGAGCTTACACCCGACCAGCTGAACCAACCCCAGATCATAATACTGCCTCCAGAGGCTTGTATAGCGGGCACTATGCATGATGGATGCATAGCTTCATGGACTTCATCTCTCACCCTAATGCGTCAATTGCTCTGGAATAGGGTAAATCTGGACTCATCAGACCACATGGCCTTTTTCAGCTGCCCCTCACCTTATGGTCCCTAGCAAATTGAAGGAGTTTTTTTTTCTGGATGAGCCTCTCTAACAAATAGCTTTCTTGTCTCCACGCAGCTGTTTTTTCCCAGTCCTTCAAGTTTTTTTTTGCATTGTACAAGTGGAAAAGCTCTTAATTTCACATTTAAACATAGCAATGAGTTCTCATGTCAATTTTTTTTTGATGAGACTTTACCAAGCATTTTAGTCATCTCCGATCATCCATGATTTTTTTCCCGACCCATTTCTTTGATGAAGTTCACATTTCACCTCAATCCTTCCAGGTTTTAATAATGCATTGGACAGTTCTTAAATATTACAGTGATTTATTTACTTGATGCAGGCTAATAATTTACCCCTCTTGAAACAGTAGCATCTTTTCATGACCATGTCTCCTGACATAGTTGTTTAAGAAATGGGAAGCTACACACCGCATCAGTCAGGGTTAAATTAATTGTTGCTTGTCAAAACATATATTAATCTCTGCAACAGGGTTTCTTTTAGGCCCTCAACTTCAAGGGTATTTTTCAGAGCAGAGTTTTTCTCTGAAGACATTCGAAGCCCTATTTTATCAAGGGTGAACCATCAAGACGAGTGAAGGATCTGGACATTGCCACAGTTATAGTTCTAAGAGGAAAAAAAAAAAAAAAAGGTATCCCGCACCAGGTACCCCAGGAACTGTGATAGGCTTGAAGTGTAACACAGTGTCAACACTACAGTGTAATCAGCTGTCACATGAGCAGTCCCTTCGAAACTGGCGCCTGGCCAGTCATATCATAGCTATCATAGCGATAGCAATAGGGTGAAAAAAATTAAGGTGAGTGGTAAGTCAGTCAAATGGCTCAAATTCTGATTGCCTGAGCTAGATATTTGAACAAAAAATGAAATCCAGAATAATCATTTTATCCATTTTATTATTTAGTAATTTTAAGTGAAAACAAAGCTTTTAATGATTATTTGTTATTTTATTCATTTACACAGCAGAGTAAAGCATTTCTGACTGTCAGACCTTCAGATTCCACACCCTACATAAAGATTGGAATCTTTCACTTGTGAGCTAAAATGGACGATAACCTTTCAAAGGTGATAGATTGAGGATTTGGTGAGATTCAGAATGTTTTACACCCATCTAGTGTGTCTGGGGAGAATTGCAGTCGAGAATTGCTTGAAGCACACACTCCTTCAGCGGGACCAAGGAATATATTGCTTGATTAATTTGCCTCTGCCAGGAGGTAATAAGTATTCACCTGCGTTTGTTGGGTTGTTCGTTCATTCTTCAGTTAGTGGAATATGTCAAAACGTCATGGATGGATGTCAATGAAATTTTGCGTGTTGATGGATACTGTTTTAAGGAGAAAGTACTAACATTTTGGGGAAAATCCGACTCATGTCTTTGATCCAGCATCTGAAAGAATTTCTATGCGCGTAAAGATGGCATTGTCATTAAACACTCAAGTTCAGTGATAATACAATGGTGGAGGCAATGCACTCTCCAAGTGCCTTCTATTTACTCATGGGCTTTACTTGATGAACCTTATTGGCTATGCTGTTGGCAGTAGACATTAGCATTCTAGAGCAATAAATAATGTGTATCCTGTCAGGACTTTTTCTTCCAAGCGTTAGCCGATTCCACAGTATCTTGCGTTCATGATGACCTCACGGTAGCTTAAAAAGCTTTGCGCCTTAAAAACCACAAAGGAAACATTTTGGCGCCGTCTAAGGAGATGTACAACATCAGGACTGAATGTGAGCATTCGGCATTAGTTTGGCGAAATGATGGAGCTTACAGGGTGGGGAAGCAAAACTTGCACTGACATTTTAAGAACAAACAATCCCACAACCACTCCCCTGAATTGTGTGCACCTGTTATTTGAAAAAGCAAAGACTATAAGCTGTAATCTGAGTCTAATCTCTTTTTTTCAATAAACATGCCAGTTGAGAATAATATACAATCTATGGATGGTGATTTGTTTTTGCAAATTTTGCTTCCCCACCCTGTAAATTAGTTATTACAACAGCGTTTTGTCAGGGTTGGTAATTTGCTTCCAGTGGTCACTTGCCAGGCGCAGTTGGAATAATTCTGTGCATACTGATTTTTTTTTTGTCCAAGAATTCACATGCGTCGATTAACGGCTTGTCAAACTTTTTTTTTTTTTTTTTCCACTTTAATTTTTTTTGAAGTTTCATGTTGTAACATAGTGAAAACAGTTCACATTTAGGCCATGTATTTTCCACATTAAGAGTAAATGTGTTAAACAGAAAACAAGTACAAAAAAAAAAACAGTCCTGGTTACCGACATCCATAGTCAAAGCAGTATACATATCAGTGATTCCTTAGGTATCTTTCATTGTATCATAAATTGTCCATTTTTCCCATTTTTTCACAAAAACATCCCCCTTCAGTCTTAAATGATAGGTCATTCTTTCCGTAGTATAGATCTCTCTTATGATTTCTAGCCACTGGTTTACAGTAGGGGGTTCAATCTTGCACCAGTTTTGTGTTATTGCCTTCTTACATGTGATCAATAATATTTTAGTTAAGTATCTATCCCTGTCTAGAACACAATCATTTAAGTTTCCCAGGTACATGACTTTACATTCTTTGGGTATTATATATCCCAAAATATTTTTAATCATGCTATGTACATTTTCCCAAAATCTGTTAAGTTTATTACATTCCCAGAAGATGTGTGTATGATGTGCTTCCCTGTTTCCACACAGCCGCCAGCATGATTGTTGTGATCCAGTCTGTTTACTCTTCACTTTAGGTGTGATGAAATAACGAGTCAAGTTTTTTCCAAAATTCTCCATGTCCTTGAATTTGTAGTTGTCTGTTGTGTTTCACACCTTGTGCCATTCTTCCGGTGTAATGTCAATATGCAGTTCCTTCTCCCATTTCTCCTTAATGTATAAAGTGGAGATAGTTTCTGAGTCTCTTAGGCCTTGGTATAGTGCCGAGACTGCCTTGAATTTTGTCCCATTGTATGTCCGGATCATCACATCAGGTACCCCATTCAAGGTGTTCACACTCTGTATGTTCTTAATTAAATAATCCCTCAGCTGGAAGTATCTGAACAGATCTTTATTTTCTAGTCCATATTTTGATTTCAGCTGTTGGAAACTCATTATATTTCCATTATCGATTTATGTACACATTGCAGTGATCCCTTTATTCCCCCAATTTCTGAAATTGTGGTCACTTAAACTCTGCTTAAATCTGTCATCATAGGCAAACCAGCTTAGCAGCTTTACTTCCTTTTCTAATTTATATTTTTTAATTAAGTCAGACCAAATACTCAAAGTGTGAAATGTTACTGGATCTGTTGATCCTTGCAGTGAGTTAATTGGTTTAATGCTACCAATTAGGGATTGTGTTGGGATATCTGTCACAGACATCTCTATATCTTTCCACTTTGCACTATATTCTTTGTCACACCATTTAATTATTGGTCTGAGTTGTGCTGCACGATAATAGTCTTTTAAATTTGGGAGCGCCAAACCACCTTTGTCTTTTGACAGTTGTAATGTACAGTATTTAATTCGTGGTCTTCTACCATTCCATATAAATCTGGAGATCATTTTATCCCAAATTTTGAATTTTTCTTGTGGAATTTTGACAGGGAGGGACTGAAAAAAATATCACAGCCTAGGTAAAATGTTCATTTTTGTGACTTCAGTTCTTGAACTAAGATCTAATGGCAAGGTTTCTGTGTCTCTGCAAACCTGGAAATGGATCTGGTCATAATTTGTTTTGTAGAGATGAGTTATTTGTTTGGTTAAAATGACACCAAGGTATTTCATAGTTTTTGATTGCCATTTCAGTTGATAAATTTTCTTAATTTCTTGAGATGGGGTATAGTTGAATGCCAAAATCTGTGTTTTATTTACATTTATTTTATATCCTGAGTGACTGCTATATATATTTATAAGCTGCATCAACTGGGTAAAACTTGTGTTGGGGTTGTGTAAATATATCAATATATCGTCCGCAAATAGACTAATTACGTGCTCCTGTCCTTTGATGTTGATTCCCTTAATCTCCTCATTCTGCCGAATAGCCTGCGCTAAAGGCTCAATGTATAGAGCAAAAAGGAGTGGGGACAGGCAGCATCCTTGACGGGTACCTCTCTTTAGCTCTATTCTTTCTGTAAGACTGCCGTTAATTTTTATTCTGGCAGTAGGATTTTGGTAGATAGTTTTAATACAATTAATTGAATCTTTATTGAATCCAAATCGTTCTAATACTAAGTACAGGAAGTTCCCATTTACGCTATCAAAAGCCTTTTCGGCATCAAGACTTATCAAAATAGCACTGTTTTTCTGGGTTTGTATTGTATTAATAATCTGTATAGTCCTCTTGATGCTATCCTGTGTTTGATGCCCTACAATGAAACCAGTTTGGTCTTCATCAACTAGATCACTTATAAATTTTTCATACCTTTGTGCTATGATAGACGTATATACTTTGTAGTCCACATTAAGAATTGATATGGGTCTAAAATTGCTGCAATATTCTGTGTCCTTTCCCTCTTTGGGAATTACAGAGATTATAGCATCTTTCCAAGAGGGTGGTAAGTAGTTAGGTGAGTTTTATTTCTTTGTGTGCTTGTTGTGTCTATCTTATGGTCTAGAATTACATTAAAATCCCCTGCACACATCACCGTGCCCTCTGATTCTGATACTATAGTTGTGAATAAAGTTTTAAAAAAAATGTTTGTTGCTTTCTGGTGGCGCATAGACATTGATTAATGTGACCATCTTATCCTCTAGTTTTCCTTTGACAATAATATATCGTCCTTCTTTATCACCAGTTTCTTTCAAGCATTCAAAATTGATAGTTTTGAATCAATATTGCCACCCCTCTTTTGCGGCTCTGCTTGCATGTACTGTAGAAAGTGTTTCTATAACCAAATTTCTTTAGTTTCTCATGTTCATCCTTAGATAAATGTGTTTCCTGAATGAAAATAATTTAGGCTTTAACTTTTTTCATTTTCAAAATGAACTTGCTTCTTTTGATTGGATTGTTCAATCCATTGACATTTACTGACACCAGTGAGATATTGTTCATATTTGCTCTAGTAAGGTAATACACTTTTCATGTTACCATCTTGTAACCATGAAGACTAACAACGGCCTTGTAAGAACAGAGGGCAACTTATGACATAAGAAACAAAACAAGGAACAGTTGAACCTCCAAGGGCAGGCGCGTGCCCATGTTTGCGCCTCCCACGTTACCTTCGTGGGTTGAGGGGAATATCTCATAAAATATGAGGGCCCCTCTCTAGGTAGGTCTAGTCTCATTGTCCAGTAATGCTCGTGCATAAACCTCCTAGTAGGAAATACGTGCATAGCTACCGATCAGTTGTAACAAAAGAAGACCATCAAATACAGTGACCAGTTTAAGGAGTTTGATCAATATTTAGCATATTATTCATCTTTGTGTCTTTAACTAGGTTACTTGAATGCACTCACGTACTTAGTTTGTCCATTATTTCCACTGAAATTTCTGTAGTCTCTGCTTGGCTCGCACAGCAGCGTTCTCTGTGTTTCCAACTCGCTGCCACGGCATTGCTCGCTGGAGCCGCTCCCCCGTCCCCGTCCTGGCTGTGTCCTTCCCGGGTATCTCCGCTGCGAGTCCCCGCCTGGTCAGCTCTTTTGCCGCCTCTTGCACACTCTCGTATGTCCGCGAGCTGGTTTCCCAATGAATCTTGATTTTTGTCTGGGGTGTCTGGAAGCGTATTCCTTTATCTCTTAGGACCCTTTTGATGTTATTATACTCCTTTCTCTTCCGGATTGCTTCAGTGGCATAGTCATGGTCGAAAAAGAGCGCCCTGTTTTGATAGTGGATTTTTTTCTTCCATGCCTCCTTCAGTACAGTCTCCTTCACTGTACATTGGAGAAAGTTTACCACGATCGATCTTGGAGGTTTGTCGGCGTCCAGTCTCTGCATTAAGGCTCTGTGTGCCCGCTGTATCTGCAAGTCCATGTCTGACGGCAAAGGGAGCTCCTTTTTCAGGAGCTGTTCGATGAATTGTGTGGCGGAGCTGCCTTCCGCTCCCTCGGTCAAGCCAAATATACGGATATTATTCCGTCGATTTCTTCCCTCTTGGTCTGTCAGTCTTTCTTGCAATATTTTTTGCTGTTGCAACGAGTGGAGAAGGGCGTCTTTCACTTCAATGTTCCAACTTTCTACCTCTCCAATTCTCTGTTCGGCTCCCTCAATCCTCGTAGCCTGTGTTGCTAGCTCTTTCGTTGTTTCTGTGAGCCTCTGGTTAATGCCCTTCTTGAAATCCTGTAGTTCTTCTTTCATTTCTTTTTTAATTTCCTCTGTGAACGTCGTAAACTCGGCTTTCAGCTCAGTTTTGAAGTCCTGAATTTCTTTTACTATATCTTTGAGTCCCAAGCATATCACTTCAGCCGCTTCAGCTTCCTTGTCCTCTCCTTCTCCCTCTGTATCCGCCATGTTAGCCATTGTGTCGCCTCTGTCTCCGCTGGTCGAGTCGGACCGTTTTCCCTGATTTTTCAAATTCTCGTGTCTTCTTGATTTCCTCCCCCCTTCCATCTTGCATCTGACGTGTCTATATCTTTCTTAATTATTCGAGTTTGGGGATTTTTATCGACTATTGATTGGGAGCTTCCCACCTATGCTGCCATCTTGAACGAGGTCAGTCCGGAAGTCTACAAAGCCATTTCTAAGGCTTTTCGCTTGTCAAACTTTTAAAGCATATTTTACCTATGCCTTTGGGCCAGTCACATTAAGCTTGAGGCCAATCAATCACTGGTTTGGAGTTACAGTATCACGGAAACAGATAAGTTGCTTGATCACAATTTAAGTTACTTTTAGGGCCTATTAAAAGTAGAAAAACAAAACCAATAAAAGGCTACATGTGTGTTAAAACACAGTATGAATGATTGCATGGAACTTTGTGCAAGAATAGGCTGTTGACTTATTTTATATGCATAAAACCAGAGTATTGTTTGATTTTAAATAGAAAGCCACGCTCTCAATGCTCTATGGACGCCCAGATGCTGGAAGTTACTAAGTATTTATCTTGTCATGTTGCAAGAGATGAAGAAAATTGTGTCCTGTTGCTGCTGTAGTACTAGTGGCCATTTAATGTTGTATTTGGGCCTATGCGAAATCAGGTTTGGCAAGAAGAAGAAAACAAATCTTCAATAATCCATTTTAAAATGTATTTGCTTGGTTCTATAAAATGTCTATTTCGTATTCATGCTGGCTTCATATTATTTCACATAACAATTGCCGCAATCTGTCTCCACACACGCGTTTGCGCACACGCACGCACGCACACACACACACAAATATATATATATATATATATATAAATATAAAAATAAAAATATATTTAGATTACCATTACAGAAACTCCGAAAACTCTCGACATCATCAGGTGTGGCCAGTTTTCATTTATAACGCATACCGATTACGACTCTGGACTTCTCACGCTTTTCTTTACTCAGGGGTTGGAAGCAATGCAAGTGTTTCATGATCGTTCAAATGAGATAAGATCATTTGAAATGTCTTAATGCAATTCCGATGCTTCCAATCCCTCCATGCACAAGGACTTCAATTCCGCGCGAGAATCTCTTACATGCGCGTTGATTGAATAATTGCTGACTACAGCAGAGGAACGTAAATATACCACTTAAACTCACACCAAATTTGAGAGTTGACATGTGTGCGTTATAAATGAAAACTGGCCGCACCTGATAATGTTGAGAGTTTTCGGAGTTTCTGTAATGGTAATTTAAATGAATGATTGAAAACAGGTCGTGACCAATCATTAATTTTAAGGGACTGTTTTGAGACGTTCACCAGTCGCCACTTTTTTATACAGTACAGTATATATATTTTATATATATACATACAGTGATGATTCTAGGACGCGTAATTTGCGGGATCCCGCAAGTTTGACAGACTTGGTGCTAAACGAAGATTTCACTGCGCCTGCAACTACGCATTACATTATGATTTGGCGCGAATCCTTTGTTCTAATGCGTAGATTGATATGAAAACATCGTCTATAAAAAACTTCCGTGCATTTATTCAACAAATTTATAAACCTACTGCAAAGATTGTTTTCAAAATGTCCGCTGCAAGAGACTTCTATATATGCCTGTATATGACTGTGGCTGCATGCATGTTTCTGTAACCCCCTGTCACGCTCGAGTTCTGCTTTCCAGTTGGTAAAACCACGCGAGGTAAAAACAGCATCCCTCTCACCGGCAGTAGCATATTTCCTGCAGGGAATGCAAAAGCATGCATCCAGCTGAACTGAGTACTCCAGCCACGGTCGTGTGCGATACCAGGCTGGATTGAATGATCACCATAAAGCACCGAATGCACGCTCTGGGTAGCTAGCTAATATTGGCTGGGATGGAGCATCGCCATTCAAGTCGCTAGCCGCGTGAGGTAGGGCTGAGGCAGCAGAGAGATTTAACTGGTTTGGGGCAATGCTTGTGGAGGGCACTGGAGCCATAGCCATAGTTATAGCTTCTGGTGTGCAAGCTACGGCATTGCCAGAGATGTCAAGTCTCACGCATTCGGTGTAGGTCTCCAGCATTTTTTAGGCTTATTCAACGTAGTCCACAATTATTCAATGAACGCGTATTAATGAGATTCTCGCGCGGAATTAAAATCCTTGTGCATTGAAGTTTCAGTTTCACTTGCGTAAAGGTGGACCTCACCCACAAGTAACATGGAAAGCGACTCCGGACATCTCGTGCTTCTCTTTACTCAGGGAATGGAAACAATGCATGTGTTTCATGATCGTTTAAATTATTTAAAGGAAATAAGACCATTTGAAACGTCTTTATGCAATTCCATTGCTTTCAAACCCTCAGTAAAGACAAGCGTGTGAATTCCCGAGTCATAATCGATTTCCGTGTCACCAGTGGGGAAATCCACCGTAATGCACGTGAAACTGATTAACTTCATGCACAATGACTTAAATTCCGCTACTGAATTTCTTCAGTGCACGTTGATTGAATAATTGCTGACTACGGCACAGGTACGTGAATGCCGTTAAGAGGCGAGAGACTCATGCCGAACGCGTGAGACTTGGCATCTCTGCATCACTTGAGGTTGAAGCAGCACAAGGCTTGCTAATAGGTTTTAAAAAACGATACATGGCTCAGAAGTCGTTTGAATGAATAAAACGAAATTTAGGTAAAATTGTGAGTCTCTGCGCGCTGCTCAATGTACACCTATGAAGAGAATGGCTTCACTGCCTAGTGAAGTATCCGTACCTACAACTTTAGCAGTAGGACTTCGGTTTGGAGGCGGGCTTTAAGCTATGCACCAAATCAGGCGTTAGAACTATTATTTTATGCACTATTTTGTCATTTACTTTGTAATTGTTATGATTGGCAGAGACTGTAAAGGTTTTCTATTGAAACTTTAAACTCAAGCTGTCATTCATGTCGGCCGATCTCCAACCTTCCTTTCCTTAGTAAAATCTTGGAACGAGCAGTGGCCGCCCAACTCCACCAGCACATGTCTAACCATGAGCTCTTTCAGATCCTTCAGTCCGGCTTCAGAACTCATCACAGCACAGAGACCGCCCTCATCAAAGTCGTCAATGACCTCCTCATCGCTGCCGACGCCCACCAAGTCAGTCTACTCATTCTCCTCGACCTTTCAGCAGCTTTTGACACTATCTCCCACTCAAGCCTCCTCAAACGCCTATCTGACCATCTGGGCCTTACCGGTACAGTTCTCTCCTGGTTTCAATCATATCTCACCAACCGGAAACAGTTTGTCACTCTCACCGGTTCCAGCTCCCCCCTGGCCCCAGTCAACCACGGTGTCCCTCAGGGTTCTGTGCTCGGTCCACTCCTCTTCACTATCTATATGCTCCCTCTCGGTCAGATCATCCGTCGCCATGGACTCAACTTCCACTGTTACGCTGATGATACTCAGCTGTATCTCAGCACCTCACCATCCTCACCGCTCCCCCCACAGTCACTCACCATCTGTCTTAATGAAATTAACACATGGATGACAGCTAATCTACTCAAACTCAACAGCAAGAAAACTGAGCTCATGGTTGTGGCGACCCCTGCTCTGCTCGAGAAGGTTGGAGATCTGGTCCTTCAGGTGGATGGCTGCTCCATCTTTCCATCCCCCAAAGTCCGCAACCTGGGTGTCATTCTGGACTACACTCTCTCCTTTCAGTCACACATCAAATCCATCACTAAATCTGCCTTCTTCCACCTCAAGAACATTTCCAGACTCCGGCCATATATGTCAGACCACGTCACTGAATCTCTCATCCATGCCTTCATCTCTTCCCTCCTTGACTATTGCAATGGAGTCCTGTCCGGGCTACCTGGCACTGTCCTGGACAGGCTCCAGTACGTGCAAAACTCCGCTGCCAGGGTACTCACCCATACCAAGCCCTGGCAGCACATCACCCCCATCCTGGCCCGTCTGCACTGGCTCCCGGTCAAACACCGCATCACATACAAACTCCTCCTCCTCACCTATAAATCCCTTCACGGCCTGGCCTCCCAGTACCTCTCCGATCTCCTCCACCACTACATCCCATCCCGATCTCTGAGGTCTGCTAACATGGGCCTCCTCACTGAACCCAGTGCCAAACTACGGATCTTTGGGTACAGAGCTTTTAGCGTTGCAGCCCCCACCCTCTGGAATGCTCTCCCCAAGGTCATCTGCGACTCCCCAACCCTGGACATTTTCAAAACTGCGCTCAAAACCCACCTGTTCCCCGTTGCTTTCAATATTTAGTCTTTGGTCAGCTTGTAGGCTCGTTATCTGGTTACTTGTTGTTGTCTTTAGTGTGTCTCTTCTGTCCCTTGTACTGTTTGTCTCTCTGGTTCTGTCCTGTATGTTCCACCCTCTGTAAAGCGACCTTGGGTTTTAGAAAGGCGCCACATAAAATAAAGTTATTATTATTATTATTGTTGTTATTAGTTTTGTCAATAAGGTGTAAAAACTACGGTGGCCCTGAAGGGCAATAGTAATAAATATTTCAAAAGCGCAAAATATATTTCGCAAAACACAAATACATTTCACAGAACACAAATACATTTCACAAAACACAAATACATTTCACAGAACAAAAATACATTTCACAAAACACAAATTTAACAGAGCAAAAATAAAGTTCACAGAACACAAATACATTTCACAGAACAAAAATAAATTTCAGAGAACACAAATACATTTCACAAAACACAAAAACATTTCACAGATCACAAAATACATTTCACGAAACCGGAAAGGGTAGGACCATGGTACTTGTTTGTGATTGGCTAAACCCAAGTCTCTCCGGCATCAGTCATTTATCATTTCCTGTTTACACTGGATACCGCAGAGCCAGCGCGAAATTTCAAGTGTTTACCAGGATGGAAGAGGAGCTTGAGTTGATAGCGCAATACTTCAACAAGAGTCATACATATAGTGTCATTCTTGAAGTGCTCTCCTGAATGCTCCGTCAGCTGAATCCACGCGGGATCCTGTTGCGGGCACGTCGCAGGTTTATCCGTCGCACTTACCATTCAGTGGGTCCGAAGCTGCGGGAGCATTCTCATGACTGTCTCCCTTTTGACACGCAGACCATGTTTCTGCTTAAAGCTGCAGTTGGTAACTTTGAGGAGAGAGAGGACTTTGCATAAAAATTTGAAAAAATGCAACTTTCAGATCCCTCCCCTCTCCACTGCACTCCTGCCCTAAGACCCTCCCCCAGAAGGCTGCCGTGCACGCGAAGGCACGCGAGCTGTTATGCATGCGACTAAGTTGCAGAGGCTAATTACTGTTGTGAACAGTCAACACTGCTGGCCAACAAACGAGCAGAAATAAATCATGTCGACATGAAAAGTAATCTACAGCAGTATGTATTCAGTAAAAACCCAGCACATGCTTATTTCAGTAAGTTACCCGTTTTTTTTTAGTACAGAAACTGTCGTGAATCCTGCTGAATGGCCAGTAAACCATGTGTGACAGCATTTAGCTGTGAGAGCACAGAAACGTTAAACATATTTATGAGGACAACAACACAACCGATAAGACTGCCAGGTCACTTCATAAAGATATTTTTCTGCTACTTTATAATAAACGACGCCAGTAACGTTAGCCCTAGCATCGGAAACAAGCTAACGTTAGCTCGACTGCAACATCACAATAACATCACATGCACTACGGAGTACTGTAACAATTACAAGACGCTGGCTATTCGAACAGCGACTGTGCTTGTAAGCGACGTTCACTCGCTTATTTACAGAGCGAAACTGAATTGATGCCAGTTAGGGCTGGGGTTAGTAGCCTACCAGCTGTGTGTGTGAGCGACACCAACTCGCTATTTGCTGAGCACTGCGGAGCAAAAATGAACCAACGAATAAAGCAGGGGTTTACCTGTCAAGCAGAAAAGTCGCCAACTCTGCGTCGGTTTTTAATCCTTCCAGATCCAGGAGTTTCCTACACCTCTGAAAAGCCACTCCGATGTTCACTCTTGTTTTATCCCGGGCTTTGTCTAATTCTTTCTTTTGTGCTTTTTTCTCTTCTGGCTTCCTCTTCTTACTTGTCTTAGCCGTGTGTGCTGTTGTCGGTAACGGAGGCATCGGTATTTTTTTCCTTGGTGATGGCTGTTGTTGCTCCATTAGTTTCTCTAAGCTCCTGAACCCTCTCTCGGAGATGTGAGCTTGACTGAGCACTGGCGTGAATTGAGGCGGGAGGGGGAGGAGGCTGTCTGCAGCGCGTGCATGTGCACTTTTTGACGGCTGTCAGACACCATTCTGGCTCTAATTGGTTCTTTTTGGTCGGACCGAACGATTCTTTTAAATTGCTGTAGGAGCAGTAGGTGGGTTTAAAGGAGCCTTTTTTTAAATTACAGAGTACTAGTTTTATGTAATACTGTCTGTACACAGTGACAGTTTTAGCAAAAATGACAAAAGTTACTTTATAAAACTTACCAACTGCAGCTTTAAAGCCCGACGCCCACCAGGAGCGTGAGACGCGCGTCAAAAATAGGTTCCATTCATTTCAATGGAGCAACGCCCACTGGCAGCGTGTTTTTCGCCACTGCTCAATTTCTGAAGCGTCAACACAATAAAAACGCATTTGTCTTTTAGATTATTTAATTATTTCCCCTTGTCATGGTTAGTGGCACACATTTAGCGGCAACCTCACATGCAGTTGTCAACCTGCTTTTTAACCAAGTCGCAGTTTTGAAAGGAAATCCGTTATTTTGCGGGCATTTAAGTTATCAGGCGATCTACAGTTAGACAGTACCTAAATCAAGGTACACTGATAAAAACTTTACACTGCTAAGTTAGCTAGCTAATTCGCTGCTGGGTAAAGTGAATCATAATCTTAATTTACTCGAGATTTAGGAGGAAAATTATGCCTGTATATAATGAAGGCCTATAGTGCGCAGTAACCTGAACGTCGCACGTTGCCATCACTTAAAATAAGCTTTATCGATAGGTGTCTTCAAAATTAAATGTTGTCTTGTTGAATATTTTGAGAGTGACACCCATGGCTTGTTTCTCGGTCCTGTTGTCATCCGTTAATATTGATGCAACTGACGCTTCCACTGGGCGTTTAAAAGCGTTTGGAGTTTGACGCGACGCTTCGCGGCCAGTGGGTGTGCCTGATTCATGCTTCTTGCGGTCGGCGCGGTTTCAGCGGTGCGGACGGCGCGCACGATCCCCACGAACATCCAGTCGTTTCATGCTTGATGCGGTCAAAGCGGCTCCAAGAACGGACCTGCTCTGCAGTTGCGCTACTGAATCTTATTTCTGTGATAAATACGTTCATTTTCACTATCATATTGCAACTATTATTATTATTACTACCAAACACACGACTCGATTATTTTGAATTAGATTAGACAGTGCGTCGCTGTCAAAACAAATATTACTGGCCGCTCTTTCTCCACTATTACGATAATTGGGTCACTTGAAACTTTCGAAAACTAAGTTGACATGGTTTGCATTTCGGCAGTTCCTGCACCGATGTCTGGCAATGAGCATCCTTGTAGATCCGACAGGAACTGTAGTAAAGATGTTTGTATTTTCAGCTGTTTGTACGTACAGCTGGCTTTTCTTTGAAGCTTTTCATTTTTAATTTTAATAGGTATAATGCTTCCGGGTCCTGAAGCTAGCCAATCATTGCAATGCGGTCTGTGCGACCCCGGCCGCGTCGTTACAAAATCCTCCAGGTGCGCAGCTCGGCGTTCAAAGCCTCCGCGGACCCTCCGCGCTCTGTCGCCTTGGCCGCAATTGCGTCATTTCACCGTGTAGGCCGTGCTGACCGCGCCGACCGCAAGAAGCATGAATCAGGTTTTAAGAGTTATCCACATTGTTCGGGACCCAAACAGTTGTCGGGCGATATACTTAAAGCTGGCTTCGTGATTAAGCCTGACTTTAAGCTTAAGTAAAACCTGGGAAAGCACTTTCTACATTAGTCCATGTTCCAGATTTGAAGAGTTTCCTGGTTTTACTAAGTGCTGAAGTCAGGCTTAATCACAAAGCCAGCTTCGTAGTATACCCCCCAGGTACCAGCAGCTCTGATGATATTGCCCTCCTAACGACATTCAATGAAGAATATCCGACCCTTCTCTGTAGTGCGAGTTCTTTTAAGCATTTCAGGGTTCCAATTGATATGTGTATTTCATGATACGAGGAGAGCATTTCAAGAATGACACTATATGTATGTCCCTTGTTGAAGTATTGCGCTATCAACTCAAGCTCCTCTACCATCCTGGTAAACACTTGAAATTTCACGCTGGCTCTGCGGTATCCAGTGTAAACAGGAAATGATAAATGACTGATGCCGGACAGACTTGGGTTTAGCCAATCACAAACAAGTACCATGGTCCTACCCTTTCTGGTTTCGTGAAATGTATTTTGTGATCTGTGAAATGTTTTTGTGTTTTGTGAAATGTATTTGTGTTCTTTGAAATTTATTTTCGTTCTGTGAAATGTATTTGTGTTCTGTGAAATTTATTTTTGTTCTGTTAAATTTATTTGTGTTTTGTGAAATGTATTTGTGTTCTTTGAAATGTGTTTGTGTTTTGTGAAATTTTTTTGTGCTTTGTGAAAAATATTTGGCACTTTTGAAATATTACTTTTGCCCTTCAGGGCCACCATGAAAAACTGAATGTGTGTACATATAAATAAGTGAGCCAGTCAAGGTACTGTTTAAAAACTTGATATAAATGGCATTTTACCAGGTGTACCCAGTTGGCCCACTTTTTTCCCCATTGGCTCACTTTTTTTAAGTCAGGGGGGGAGTTGGCCCCTTTTGAAATTTTCTAGAATCATCTCTGTATATATATATATATATATATATATATATACACACACACACACACACACACACATACACAACTCATACACAATCCATCAATGAGAGTGGCTTTTCTCAGTATATTTAGGAATAAGTTTGCACTTTACGATAGCCACAACTAGGCGTGATTATGGGAGAGATTGGTCTGAAGTAGTCAGCTCAATTGGGGCTCTGATATATGCACACGCGGAAGGTGCACACATGGCCTAATTGACTTTGGTTACTTTCATTTGGGCACTTACCATAATTTTGTGCACATTAATAAATTGTTTTATTAATTGTATTATCTATCATATTGAAGAAACAACTTTGGTGCATGTTTTGTTGCGAAAGTGTCAAATGCATACAGGGTGTTCACTAAGGCAACAGAGCCGTGTTCAGAATCATATACTTGTTAATATGCTGGGCCAGTATAGACCGGATACCTCATGCTACTCTATAAATTAGTAGCAATACAGTGTATTAACCAACATATAGCAAGAACTATGTCCTATACCACAGCCACTTGAACACCAAGTCATCCTGGTCACCTGGGTGTCCATGTGACCTTAACATAAATATTACAGTGAAGAGTAACACATTTAATTTGCTGTATCACTAACATACATTTTTTTTTATTATTATCCATTGTCAAAGCTGTGAAAGGTAGGGACATTGTGAGTGTAGAGGGCTGAAAGAAACATCTGTTACTATCGGCTACAATGACTCCTGACAGTTGCACCTGACATGCTTCAATACTAAAAAAATACCATGGCTATCATCAGGATGTGCTAAACTACTAACTGCCAAATGATCATGACTATGACACATTAAACAATAAACACAACTTGTCATTCAAAAGAAGAATATGTACGTGGGCTCAAAAATTATTGGCACCCGTGACTGGCAATGCGCAATTCATACAAAAAAAAATTAAAAATATAATTATAGAGAAATGGAATATACCAATGTGTGAAATACTTTATTAATGTTTAGATGGAAACAACCAAAATCATAACAATCATTTAATATAAAATAAATTTCTTCAAAATCAAGATTTAATAATTATTGGCACCCATCATTTAGTACTTTGTGCAACCACCTCTGGCAAGGATAACGGCATGGAGTCTTTTCCTGTAAATTTTTGACTAGGTTAAGGCACACAATTGGGGGAATTTTGGACCATTCCCCTAAGCAGATCCTTTCACAACCAGTTAGTTCACTGGTTGTGAATTTTTCAGCATGCTATGATGGCTCTCTTGCCTTTCAGAATTTTCAGGTTCCAGTCACGATGCTCAGTCCTGCAGGAGACGGGCTGAATAAATGAACCACTGACTCCTCAACAGCTGGCCTGATTGTGAAGCAGATCTTGATTGTTTCATTTCAGATCCATTGTGGTGGTGTACTGAACCAAAGTGTTGAAAATAGTCACTGTCCAAACACTTATGGACCCAGTCACATAACAATCATCTCTTTCAACCACATGTCTCTTCTGTGCTGCTGCAAAAAATCATTTTGTTTCCTTCCTTATGCTTTCCTTGAAACTAATTTGAGCTCTACTGTACGTTTAATTTCAGGCTACTCTTCCTGGCACAAAGAAGGTTAGTTTTTTAACTTTAACACTTGTGTATTTAGATTGCACATGAGATGTCCCCAAAATTTACGTCTTGTATATCTACATATGCATCAGATGAAACCTTGAAATTGGAGACAGAACTATATTGCTATATATAATTCATACATGTATCAAATGAGATGGGATGCATAGACAAAAGATTATTTCCAAACATGTCACTTAAAAACACTAACAAAAAAATTCTCATTCTGTTTTTAAAAAAGTTTTTCCCATGAGTTGTAGATTACTTTCTTGGCCAAAATAAGAGGCTGGGATTGTGTTTGATTTCCGGTCACAGATGACCTTATCTGCGAGTCATGTATTGCCGCTGTCACTCAAGCACAGCTTTTTCACTGCTGGTACTTAAAAAGCCATGGAGTTTTGCAACACTGGCTATGAATTTTTAAATGGCTGCACTCATTCCAGCCGTCAGCATTCCAATTGCTTGACCCCCGTTTTGTTGCATCAGTTTTGGCATTATGACTTTTTACAAACGTGAAGTTTTTAAGCCAGAATTTTTACAGCCAGAGTTAATGCTGAGCAATGCATTCAACATTTCTTTGCTCACTCTCCTTTTTGTGGATCATTTGGGGCATGGCTCATGTATCGCTCTATTGTTGACGGCGCGTGGTCTGCCGACTGTCATTTGAGCACAGCTTTGAATAAATGTTTTGTGGACAACATCCTGTGGTAGACTGGCGTCATGTTCATTGTGTTTGGACATGCTCTGGAACTCCTGGCTTAGTGAAAATGGCCAGATTTCTGACCATCTGATCAGTCTCCCATGTAATCTTTTGGCTAAATCCTCCCTGTGGGTCTGAGCTGATGTGTTGAGCATTGCACTGTGGGGATGCTGCCCTGCACCATCAGGGTAGATGCATCAGAGTCATTGACAGAGAGCTGCCCTTCCTTAACCGTGAAGCATCTTAAGATCCTTGGATGAGTGGAACTGAGTTAAACGTTAGTGTCTCAGCATTATTTACTCTATTCATAATGTTTCCTCACTGCTGGAAAACCTTTGTAAACTCAAACCTGTTGCACTCTGCATCTTAACCTGTAAGGTGGGAGATTAAAAATATGTGATCACAATGTTCTTAATTCATTCACTGCTGGTACTTAAAAAGCCATGGAGTTTTGCAACACTGGCTATGAATTTTTAAATGGCTGCACTCATTCCAGCCATCAGCATTCCAATTGCTTGATCCCCATTTTGTTGCGTCTATTGTGGCATTATGCCTTTTTACAAACGTGAAGTTTTTAAACTAGAATTTTCTTAGCCAGAGTTAATGCTGAGCAATGCATTTGACATTTCTTTGCTCACTCTTCTTTTTGTGGATCATTTGGGGCATGGCTCATGTATCACTCTATTGTTGTCGGTACGTGGTCTGCCGATTTACCTATTTATTAGAATTCACCATTTGTGAGCTAATACTCTATTTTAAATATCCTTGTATTTATTTTTTCCTTGTTACATTATTTAAACTAAATTTTGTACATTGCTGCTTGTTGTGTTTTTAATGCCTCTAAGCATATGATGCAACTACTATCCATGTGGAGTCTTAGCTTTAAAAAAGGCTTCAACAGTGCTTGCTTCATCTTTACTAATGTGGTACCAGGTTTATGTATGTAAGCAGATGGTGTGACTGCAGATTATCCCTACTTTGTTTCGACAATCCAGTAGTCAGAGTGCAGCTCGTATGCTTTCTCTGCAAGCTACTGCCCTCATGCATCATCTGGAAATTAAATATAAAATAATTTGGCTGACTAATGAGTCTGTTTCTTTTCATTAGGCTGTAAATCTTTCTGTGATCATGATTAATGTATGAGTGCTCCATCGTGCCTGCAGATGAACATAAATGTTGCCCTCGTGAAGTCTCAGTGGACTTCATTCCTGTCCAAGAGAGAAAAGGAAGTGGAATGATAATGTGAGATTAGATTTTGCACCGTATCTAAACCTTAAGTAATTTGTGTTTACATGTCGACCTCTCAACAGTATTGTGAACGAGTCAAGTGTACTTCGGTTCTGAGGTCTGTTGGTACTGCTGAACTGCATTAGGCATAACATGATTTGCTTCATCTGTTCATGTTTAAACAACAACAGGATTTGGCTTGCTATTTCAGGCGTATCATCATATTTAAATCCATTTATTGGTAGATTAAGTAGACCTGGAAGACGTTTATTTCACAAAAGGTGAATCGTAGCTGGTTAGTGTCACTGCTGATCTCCTGTCCTCGAAAAACGGACTATTTTTCTTCCGGGACTATCCCCCCCTCCAAGTTTTCACCTTCTAAAATTAAACAAAACTATTATTTGAGAATGTGTGCATGAAATTACAATCCAACGTACACTATTATGCAGTCGTATGTGTGTGATATGTATCCAATGCTCTGAGAGGAAATGGTTTGTTCGTAATATCCACAGATAAATAAAGTTATTGTTTTCATATTAGTCGCCATTTACTGTTCTCTGCATTCTCTTTGGATGGCACCAACACCCATCATTTCACTAAGGCAGCAAATAATGATCAGCTGTTTACAAGGACTACCCTTCAGAGATCAGAATGAATCCTCAGTTTAAATTCAAAATCACAGATTTGGTCTAGCAATGTGGGCAGCCATCTTATATGTTGAGCTTGTGGTTAGGTGAGCTCCCTTGCTTAGTGCTCATCTGCTCACTCAGATTTTTTCAGCTTTTAAATGGACTTTGGTTTCAATCCTTCCCCACCCTCCCCCGGTTCCCTTTTCCCTCCGTCTCTCTCTTTCCTCTTCTATGACTCTCCCTGCCTCTGGCTTCCCCTCCTCCCTCCCGCTACAGACTCTGCTGCCTTGCCTAGCAACATGGTGTACTTTGGGAGCTCTCAGGATGAAGATGACCTTGATGATGAGGAGCAGGAGGATTGTGAAGACAAGAAGCCAGCTGCTGTCAGCGTCGCATCAGCATCCTGCCAGCCTACTCCTCGAAAGAGCAAACCGCCAGTTAAGCACATCGTGAATGGTTACGGTATGACATACTCACACAAGCACTTTGTGTTTGATCAGTTTGGTAATTTGGCAAGATCATACTTGGTCCCTGGGAACTTCAATCACCAATTCTCTTTTTAGCTCCGCTGTGACGACAGTCGCAGTCAGCGGAGTTTTTCTAGTGCCGAGTCATCCGGCGCCTGTCTGTCTGTCCGGTCGTGTGTCTGTCTGTCCGGCGTCAACCTTTCCGTTCAAATCTGAATATCTCAAAAACTCTTTGATAACTTTTTTCTGATTTGGTGTGAGCCTTCTTTATGATATTCCGAATATTCACTGTGAAAATTAGAAAATTTTATGTCCCGGTTTTTGAGAAATTCAGCATTTTGGACTTAGAAAATCAGTGTTTGTGCTCATTTTTTCAGTCTTTCATTCATATCTCAAAAACTGTTTGATAGCTTTTTGTCTAATTTGTTGTGAGCTTTCCTTATGATGTTCTGATGATCCCCTGTGAAAATTAGAAAATTCTACGTCCCGGTTTTAGAAAATCAGTGTTTGTGCTCATTTTTTCAGTCTTTCATTAATATCTCAGAAACTGTCTGATAAATTTTTTGCTCCGCTGTCACCATATTCAGCAGTCAGCAGAGCTTTTCTAATGCCGAGTCGTCCGGCGCCCGTCTGTCTGTCCGTCCAGCGTCAACTTTTCACTTCAAATTTGAATATCTCAAAAACTGTCCGATAATGTTTGTTCTAATTTGGTGTGAGCCTTCTTTATGATATTCTGAATATTCACTGTGAAAATTTGAAAATTCTACGTCCCCGTTTTTCAGAAATTCAGCATTTTGGACTTAGAAAATCAGTGTTTGTGCTCATTTTTTCAGTCTTTCATTAATATCTCTAAAACTGTTTGATAACTTTTTGTCTAATTTGTTGTGAGCCTTCCTTATGATGTTCTGATTATCCTCTATGAAAATTAGAAACTTCACGCCCCCATTTTTGAGAAATTCAGCATTTTGGACTTACAAAATCAGAGTTTGTGCTCATTTTTTGACTCCTTCTTTAATATCGCAAAAACTGTCTGATAACTTTCTGTCTAATTTGTTGTGAGCCTTTCTTATGATGTTCTGAATATCCCTTACAAAAATGAGAAAATTCTACGTCACGGTTTTTCAGAAATACTGCATTTTGGACTTAGAAAATCATTGTTTATGCTAATTTTTTCAGTCTTTCCTTAATGTGTCATATGTGTTAATATTGCAATAGTTTTCAAGGATTTCTGAAATTAAGTTATGACATGGACATTTCAGTCATCCTCAGCGGAGCTCTCTAGGCCGACAGGCCTCTTGTTTTGATCTTTTTTGTACCTGGGGTGTATACAGCACGCATACCCAAATTATGAGATGAATACTTTTCACTAACTAGATTTACAAATAAAAAAATTTTCCTTTGCCAGTAGTTGTACCTGGTGAAAACCTTTTCATCTCAAGATGATGTCACGTTGTACTTTAGTTATCCACCTAAGGGGCAGCAGGGTAACCTAGTGGTAGGTTGCTTGATAGTAACTGAAAAGTTGCTGCTGCAAGCCCCCAGTGGGGCTTGGGATCCTTACTTGATCTGGAGAGGTCAAGTTGGGAAGAACCCTGTTGTTGGACCCTTGAGCAAGGCCCTTAACCCCAACATTGCTCCACCCCTGTTTCTCTCTATCCACTCCTCGCTTGCAAGTGTTCTCTCCGGAATTTCTCTCAGGGCATCCATGAAAAAGAGAAATATGTTCTCAATGGAATTCCCCTGCCTAAGTAAAGGTAAAAAAAAAAATTATAATTGCATTGCTTAAAGACCTCAACTAATCAGAGTAGATATGAGTCTCCTTCCCCCCTCTCCACCCCCCCACCAATCCTCACCTCATCCATATAGTCTGCAAGAGTGCAAAAAACGCTCTGATGAGCCTATTGAGAACATTGATAGGTGATTGAATTAAAGGTTACGCGTGCATAAACCTGTAGATATTTTGAAAATCCAGAAAAAAATCCAACAATAAAATGCTCCCCGATGTGAATGCAGCGTAATGTACTGTTTGCAGCAAAGCTACCAATAGGAAGTAAAATCAGTTGGCTTGCAAGCTAGTTGGGCAAGATTCAGTAACTGGTCACCCTAGTCGGTGAGAAAAATCCGGGGTAAAAGTTTTGCTACTCTGAACGTATTGTACAATTTGCACCAAAGCTGCTGGTGGGAGGTGGGAGGAGCTTGCTTGCTAGTTGAACAAGATTTTGTAATGAGTCACCTTAGTTAGCTGCAAAAATTGATGGTAAGAAGCTCTTTGCTGTGAACACAAGCAGGGCCATATTAAAGCACCACGGGCCCCGAGGCTACCACTTTTTCTAGGTACCCCCCACCCTCCACCGCTGCCACGCCAAGTACCATGAAAATTACAGCACTGCCCTGTCACGCCTGCACACCAGCCCTGCTTACTTTCCATACAATAATGCATCGACGATCACTCATGACTGCAGTTTCATCAGCTTACCTGAACCAAAGTTCCAATGTGCTCATGCCACGGCCTGTTTGTCTGTCGTTTGTCGTCATTCGTCGTCTGTAAACATCTGCAAAAGTTCTGAAAGCACTGCACCTATGAACCTGCAACTTGGCGTGCATGTTCCTTTCAATCAGGACACCAAACTTTATATAAGACCCTCTGATTCAATTCAAAATATGGCTGCCATGACAGCCCTATTGAAAATGTCATATAGAGCCTTATCTCAGTCATTTTGGTAGCAATTGAGCTGAAATTTGGCAGATGGGTAGCTTTCAGCAAGCCCCAGAACATACCTGGCAGGTTTTATGAAAATTTCAAATTTGACCTCGATTTGACCTCTGGACTTAAGCCTTGCGCGTATTTCATGTGTTGGATGTGAACATCTCCAAAACCATGGCGAAGCTATGAAGCTGCAAATTGTCATGCATGTTTCTACCAATGAGGACACCAAACTTGATAAAAGACTTTCCAATCCAATTTCAAATATGGCCACCAAACGAGTTTTATTTCTATGCAGCAAGCACTGAGGAAAAAAGATTTCCAAATTTATCCGTCGATAATTTCTTTCCCATTAGTGGACATAGTTTTCTCCCCATTTCTGAGCGGCAGATTCCCAAAAAAAAAGACAGTGTAGTAACGTAAAATAGTATTACGAATTATTAAGGAAACAGAAATTTTTACGTTATTATGATATTGTGATATTGACTGGCAGGCATTTGACTTCAAATTGCACTTCTGCACATATATTGCGTTTTGCCTGATAATCACAACTAAGTTCATTTTTTTAAAAAAATTCATTATTCTCAGATTTAATTGCATCATGGTATCTTCTTCTAACTTGTTTAGCAAGACATATTAACAAGTAAGATAACTAAGTAAGACAACTGTTCTATGCTCACTTTTTCCATGACAAAATTTATCATTTTCTAAAAGCGCTTCAAATTAATATATAACAGCTACCTTTTGCATTTGCAGTGAAACTCTTCAATTAGACTAGACGGGCCAAATTAAAAGTCTTGCCTACATTTTCTAATGTTGTTGTTGTCCTAAGCTACCGAGCTACCAAAGACCTAGCTTGCTACCTAACCTGTGGCAGCAGCTGGTGATAATTTCGCTGGTGTCGCTTTTGTTATCTCATCTGCAGGCGGCTCATTAGCATCATGAGCAGCCAGTGTGCCTGTCAGCGTTGCCGATGGCGGCTCATCAGCAGCCCCTGGACAGCTGCTGCTGCTGGGGGGTTTTTGGTCTCGTCGTTGGGGCTAGCAGCTTTGAAATGTCCAGTTAGCTTGGGTATTTCTCATAATAGCTGTGACTGCCACATTGTAACATCTTTTGTCTGAAATTTCCTCTCCATCAGCTTGGTAACAGCTGTGTGCTCAGTTCAAGGACACAGGCTCATTCATTGTATTATAAAAACAGGCCCGCACGTCAGACATTATTCAATCACAATGGCCCTACAAACACACACAACAGTCAGAGCTCAAAATAAGCATTATTTTGTGTCTCTCCTGATGATTGTTTTTATCCCGAGCCTCGCGGTGGGTGCTTTCACGTCGTCGGGCCCTGGGGCTTGAGGCCCGGTAAGCCCGTGCATGAAAACGGCGCTGAACATAGAGTAATGTATTTTTAGTATCACTAATGTTTGGAAGTAGGATCAATTCACTCGCCAGCTTGGCTGCTAGCTAATAAAGCAAGATTTGGTAACTGGTCACCACAGAAGCTTGGTAGTTAGAACTAACATTCGAAAACATGATAGTGAGGGGTCTATTTACCTGTCTGAATTTGCCTTGTTCTAAAGGGTTGGACCAGATTTTTTGACGTAGGGTTGTATCAGGCTCTTATCTGTAGTCTATGTATTAGTTACTCTGACTGGCATGCCCCCAGTTAGTGGAGGCAGGCAGAAGCACTGGACACTGGCGTGGAAACTGCAATGCACTGCTATGGTCGGGGAAAGCACCGAACATACCCACCTGAAAAATGGCCATCTTGAAATATTAATATCTTTTTCAGTGCGCACTATTTAGAATATTTTCACTGCTGTACCTTGTCATAACACAGCCCTTTCCTTTGGTACCACATTTTCTCAACCATATAGGAAGGCTATTGGAAGTTATAAGTTATGGCTCAAAAATTGCAAAGTTATTGCTGAAAGAAAGGTCTGTCTAATGGCAAGCTGAAGTGGGGAAAATGCTCTAAACATAGAGCATATTGAAACTAGTACTGAGTTTTTTAGGAAGCTAAAATTAGTTTTGCTGCTCGGGGGGCGCTCCAATCGCTATCTAGTGCAGGTAGTACACTGACTACCGGTTAGTAACTTGTACTACCCTATTTCAAAAAATCTTAACTAACCCTTTAAAAATCGTTCATAGTAGAACCCGACTCTGACATACACAATGTACACAGGATGGTCCAGTTTTTAAATGCCACCTACCCATAGCTTGTTGTAGTTTGACATTTTCTACCTCTTGGGCTCCGTGCACAGTTGTATAGAGTCTTTTCTGAAGTATGACCCTTTCTGTTAGGCAGGGTGAGTTTTGTCTGTGTTGCAAAATTGTCTTCTTTAGTGCTTGTCCTTTGTAGACAGGGAACTGTATCAGCCAGGGCCATAGTGTGTGGATCATAACAGCCAGTTATTTTAATATAAAAGCATATCATCCTACAGTAATAGAACTTGGTGACATAAAATATTTTAGTGACAAGTTACACGCTACATTGACATGCTGCGCATCTTAATGGCACATCACAAAGGATTCATAATGATCAACTGCAAAATTGAGAAATTTGTACCAGTAGCACACAAGGACGTTCTGTTCTCTATGCCATGAACTGAATGAGCTCTGAAGTTAATCACTGACTTTATGTGTGTGTCTATGTTTCCAATTTAACTTCCAACAACTGCTTTTACTTGCTTTGCTTTTCATTAATAATGATTGGATTTTGAGTTGTCAGTCAACTGCTGAGCAGATGATTAGCCAAGCAGGTAAGCAATTTGCTTGTGATATCAGAGGAGACACCAACATGCTGTTCAGAATGGATATTTCTTCAGCATAAAATAGCACTCTGTAATGCAGTTTCATTGTTCTTCGGAGGCTGTTGTTTTTAAAGCGTTACTCCCAAATGGGGAAATGGATCTGCATTTTACCTAGAACAGCACATTCTGTCTGGAACATTGAACATGTGTGTTTGTGTTGGCCACTCTTACTCAGCGGAGGTGACTTTCTTATTTTTATTTCTGAGTAGATTATCCTGCACTCCTTAGGAAAATGAATTATCCCAAAGGGTCAGATGAACAATGCTGCACCATTGATATCCAAATCTCCCATTGTTGGCTGCAAAATGATTCCTGTTGTAAAGTCTTTGCCATTCTTGTTTTCATCTCACGAAATGGTTTGCACTCATTGTTTTTCTAAGATGGCTTGTAAATTGGTATGTATATGCTTTGTTCAGATATTTGTACCTTGGCAGTATGGGAGTGTTAATAATTTCCATTTTGCCAATGCATTTACTCATTTTATTTGATGGATCCATATCCAGGTGGGCTTTGAGAGAAGAAAGCTGTGGGTAGCTTGCACATTAAATTGTTGGAAAGTGAAGCAATGAAGCCTGGGACTGCACTCTTGTCTCCATATTGGTCTTTGTTAAATAGTCCAAGCTTGAGTCCTGTTGGCTACAGCTCAGGTTGTGCATGTGATTTGCTTTTGCTTGGCATGCTGAGTGAATATTGCTTCCATTCAAAAGGGAGCTTTGAGAAATTGGTAATATTTCTCGCATAAAAAATGGGAAGATTACAATACCGACACCCTGCCATTTTTTTTCCCGCATGAATATTGGTTGTGATTTATATGGCCATGTGACAAAGCTTTAACTCTTACAATGTATGCACTAATTAGGATCAAATATTTGATATTACATATATTCTTAATAGTTTTAAGTTTTTGTCACTTATTTCTTTCTGAGTATTACCATTGAGTGTCAGTCAGTGTTATTTGATTCAACATACTTTGTGTTAAGAATTTTCTTTTTGTGACACCGTGTTTATTTTAGGGACCCAATACAAAATTTGGTGTTTAAAAAAAAATCACAAAATGCTGTCTTTTCCCATTTTGAAGGTTAAAGGTCTGCACTTCTGTGCAGCTTTTGTTTATATTGTTTTGCAGGCACCAATACCTAAGTTTATGTTTGGGTCTTTTTTACTCCCTCTGCTCATGTACAGTCATTAATGGCCACACAAAGAGATCAGGAGACAGGGAGTCGACTGTGAAACACAAAGGCAAGGAGGCCCCGCGAGGCAGAGAGAGGGGCGAGCGGTTGGAGTGGCGGCGGGATCAGACCTCCTCCTCCAGTGTACGCTCCTCAAGGGCCTTCACCAGGGGCCACGGAGCCAGCAGCCTTCGCCAGAGTCGGTCTGCCCAGAACCTCCGCAAACAGGTAATAAGCTCTTTTCCACTCCAAGCTGTATCCTCACACAGCCCGATACATCCTCATCCATGTCACTCAGAGTCCCGCAGTACTGTCACTCAAGGTGTCCTACAGTACTGTCACTCACAATGTCCTGCTACTGTCACTTATTCTGTCCTACAGTGCTGTCACTCTCAATGTCCTGCTGTACTGTCACATATTCTGTTCTACAGTGCTGTCACTCACAGAGTCATGCAGTACTGTCACTTAGACTGTTCTGCAGTTGTATCACTTATACTGTCCTGCAGTACTGTCACACTCTGTGTCGTGTGGTGTTGTCACTGACACCGTCTTGCAGGTCTGTCACTTACACTGTCCTGCCATACTGTCACTCACAATGTCCTGCTGTAATGTCACTTATATTGTCCTGCAGTGCTGTCACTCACAGTGTCCTGCAGTACAGTCACTTGCTCTGTCCTGCACCACTGTCACTCACACTGTCCTGCAGCACTGTCTTGTAGAACTGTCACTTATACTGTCCTGCACTACTGTCACTCACACTGTCCTGCAGAACTGTTCTGTAGTACTGTCACTTATACTGTCCTGCTGTACTGTCACTTGCTCTGTCCTGCACTACTGTCACTCACACTGTCCTACAGAACTGTCTTGTAGAACTGTCACTTATACTGTCCTGTAGTACTGTCACTTATACTGTCCTACAGTACTGTCACTTGCTCTGTCCTGCACTACTGTCACTCACACTGTCCTGCAGAACTGTCTTGTAGAACTGTCACTTATACTATCCTGCAGTACTGTCACACTGTCCTGCAGAACTGTTGGACTGGAATCGTACTAAATCAAATTTCTCATAGTCAGACTCACACACCCAAATAATGCCGTTACTGGTCGGATTGCTCCTCCATATATACGCTTGAATTGAAACGAACTGGACTATGCGCTCTGCGCATGCTCCACAGTTCATCACACAGGGCTTTGACCTGAAGGCCTTCAGGACTTGTGAACAGCGAACTGATTAGCATCAACTCTGTACTCTGCACTACTAACAAGTATGAACAGAACCGTAGCAATCCTCATCTGCAGTGGCCTTGGGAACTCTTAACTTCTACCATTAATCTGCATAATTTATCACATGAACTGCACGTCATCTGAAAATTTTCCTTTTACTTGCCAGCGGAAAACTTATTTTTTGCAGCTCTCTTCCTCCAGTCTTTGTTCCTGACCCACAACAAACATGCACAGGAGGCCTGGTGTGTGTCTCCCAAAAGCACAGATTCTAACTTCCATAGTTGGAACTGTGAGTGGACAAACTATGTAATTTGCTAACTTAGTGAGCAACTACGCTTTTAGAAACACACCCGAGGAAGTAGAGAGAGCACAAAGAGGAGCATAGCAGAGGTCACGCTGCTGTAGCACTTCAGGAGCATACAGCGTTGCCACCAGCCTTCAGCTAACACCATAACCACTAGGGATAGTGTGCATCTCAACTGTACGAAAAGCCTAGCATACGGCACTTCTGAAATGAACAGGGGTGCGTTTTTCGAAAGCACAGATGCTAACTTACATAGATGGAACCACTGACCGTGAAAGGACGAGCTATGTAACTTGCTAACTTAGTTAGCATCTACTTTTTAGGGAAACGCGCCCCAGAGCTGGAACTTTGTCCATCTTTTCACCACTTGACATGATGCTACCAGTATGCCGGCAGCTAACTTGTTTGTCAGTTTTTTAGTCTGTGATGTAATGGATCAATCAGAAAAATGTCCAACAAGAACAAGCTGAAAGGGGACATATCACCACCTATTGTAGCAGAGACGGACATGCTTCAGTCAATAAACAGATTTCCCTGTCTTGCATGTATACTGGAACAAGGACAGTAGTCCGAAGAAATGGCCTAATCTGTCAATAACCGTAGCTCGACTTAACTGTGCATGTAAACGTACTGAGTGAGTCATGCCAGTTTGCGTGTCAAAGTTCAGCATTTTACCTGGCACTGAAGAAAATGGGCGGATTTCTTTGCCAACAGAAAATCTTATTTGCACTCTTCAGTGCAATGAATGGGGTGCGATATATAGGGAATATCATATGGGCATTTTCATATCACATGCTTTATCAACCCGACACCCCACTATCAGCCCGAGAGCTTTAGCTCGATTTTATGAAATCATTTCTTTGCAGACTCTTAAATATCCGAATTTCAGAAAGATTTTGTATTTACATTATTTAAGTATTATGATAACTAATTGTTATGAGTGGGTATGTTGATAGTTCAGTTACTGGCAGAATCACTCAGCTGGTTGTCACATTGCTTCCCAACAACCATGTCTCTAATAAAGAGCCAACTCATTGAGGAGTGAGCAGGCCAGTAAATTACTCATGTTCACTTTGATGTTGCTTTGTGTCAGACTGCGGCTACAAATATCGGGAAGTGTTTGAGAGGTACAGCTACATCACTGTTCAGAACCGTGACTCATGGTGAAATACTTGGGTGCCTGCTCTCAAGCTGAGCAGTCAACCTGTTCCTGTAAGTAAACCACATATTTCCCACTCTTGAAAGTGCTGTCACAGAAGCACTGCTCATTCTTATCCTCTTGCTTTGAAAAACGAGCCTCACATTGTATTGCACATCATTACTGACCTCAATATATGCAGAGTTTGCTTCCATAACGCAATAAGTGCCAAAATTACAAAAATTGAGATAATACCATAGAGCAATAGCCCTGTGCTTCTTAACACGTGGTGCAAAAATCCGTATTTTGAAATTCATGCTATAAGATGTATTTTTTCAGGGTCAAAGTTTGTGTTTTTCTATAAAATGCAAGTGGCGCCAACATGGAAAAAGTTGAATTACTCAAAATGAGTAAAATGGATATATTGCGTTTTGGATACAAACTCCTCATATGTGCATACATACAATATATTCTGGCATTGTACATGCAGATGCTGTATCCACTCTTAATCACCCCCATCATATGCCATCTCGGATTAAAGTGAGTGGCGTCATTGGGCGGTAAAGTGGAAATACCCTTAAATACCTTTCCTGGTTTATTGCTAGATGCTATGGTACTGCATTTCACCATAAACGAAAAGAGTGACAGCTGCATATAACCACCTGAATAATGTATCATCCTGTAGCCTCAAATTTTAAATGCTGAAAATTATTAGCAGATGACCGATGTGCCGCATTTTATTACTTTTAAATAATTTTGAAGTTACGACAGGACTTCTGGATTTGTGTGCCAAAAGCAAGAACTATTGTGACGCATATCCATTTTTGTGGCGCCTGAATGTTGGAATATACCAGAACAATCACAACAGGCCATCGGGTAAAATGGGCTTATCTGACCACACTGTGCCAGTACAAACCCCAATTCCAGTGAAGTTGGGATGTTGTGTAAAACGTGAATAAGAACAGAATGCAATGATTTGCAAATGCTTTTCGACCTATATTCAACTGAGTACACTACAAAGACAAGATATTTCATGTTCAAACTGATAAACTTTTTTGTTGTTTGGAAATATTTACTCATTTTGAATTTGATGCCTGAAACACGTTCCAAAAAAGCTGGGACAGGGGCATGTTTACCATTCTGTTACATTACATGCCATCACTGATGCTGGCTTTTGAACTTTACACTGATAACAATCTGGATGGTCCTTTTCCTCTTTAGCCCGGAGGACACAACGTCCATGATTTCCAAAAACAATTTGAAATGTGGACTCCTCAGACCACAGCACACTTTTCCACTTAACGTCAGTCCATCTCAGATGAGCTCAGGCCCAGAGAAGCCGGCGGCGTTTCTGGGTGTTGTTGATGTATGGCTTTCGCTTTGCATGGTAGAGTCCATGCAATGGTGGAGTCCTTGCTTGTGAACGACTGAGCCTTTCGGGGATGCTCCTTTTGTACCTAATCATGACACATGACACACCTGTTTCCAGTAACTTGTTTTTGAGCATTCCTCCCAGTCTTTGTTGCCCCTGTCCCAGCTTTTTTGGAATGTGTTGCATCAAATAAAAAATGAGTGAATATTTCCAAAAAAACAAGCTTTTGTCCTGCTTCTCTCTCAGTGCTCGAAGACACATGATATCTGCAACCTTTCTACCATTGCTGGATTATGGTGAGGTTCTATATATGACAGCTTCAGCTAAATGTCTACAGTCCTTGAACACTGTTTATCACTGTGTGCTGAGGTTTGTCACTGGTTGTAGTCGTCTCACTCATCATTGCCAAATCTTTCTGGCCTTCTCTGAGTGCTCGCAGGTACACTCACTGGATGACTCTAATTTATAAAGCTCTTCTTGGCTTAGCTCCTTCTTATTTATGTGCTCTTCTTCAAAGATCTGAAAACCACTATGCCTTGCGCTCTAGCAACATTGTTCATCTGCTTGTTCCTCGAGTTAGGACTGAATTGGGGAAGAAAGCGTTCAGTTTTGCTGGCCCCTCTGCATGGAATACTCTCCAGTCTGATTTAAAACTGTCTGAATTTATCTCACTTGGAGCATTTCGTTCGGTCTTAAATGGCAGACATTATGAGACCATTGAACAGTGCCTGTGTCTAAAATTTGTTTCTGAGTCATTTTCCAGAAAATTTATCTGCAAATACCTATGCACTTTCAAAAGTACTGTTTGTTCTTAACTTACTGTTGTAATCTGTCACTGAAATGTATCTATTTATTTGACGTGTGCTGCTGACCTCTTGGCCAGATCACCCTTGTAAAAGAGATCTCGATCTCAATGGGTTTTATCTGGTTAAATAAAGGTTAAAATAAAATAAAAAAAATCAGTTTGAACATTTGTAGTCTTTGTAGTGTACTCAATTGAATATTTGCAAAATTGAAGATTTGCAAATCATTGTATTCTGTTTTTATTCGCATTTTACACAACATCTCAACTTCATTGGAATTGGGGTTTGTATTCTATTCCTGGCACCTTTACTGAAATAGACTTGCTAATTTGCTTATTTAAAATATCTCACCATTTTTTTTTTTTTTTGTGGCCATTAGGTTGGCATTATTTGCAAACTGGGGTCTTATGGGTAATATGGGTTTAAGGGGTCTTCAGGGTAAAAATGTAAATTTTTTTTGAAAATTTCAATATTTTTGATTTTTGCATAAAATAAATAAAATAAATAAAGGAATGCAGTGAGATGCCAGTAAACACCAAGAATCTATGTTTTTCCTCTGCCTCAATTGTTACTTGTGACTTTAAATGCAAATTACCGAAAATCACAATTTTGACTGATTTTCAACTTTGTGGCATTCATAAAATCATTAATATTCATCTGATTGACTTTAAATTTGGACTGACGTTGTATCTGTTGGAGATCTATGAAATGACACAGGATTTTCTAGATAGGTGCATCCCTAGGGGGTTAATTTTGAAAATGAAGCAAGTTGATGATGGCGATTTTCTTTATGGTTACATAACAGAGCTCATTAATTATTCATACATGTTCCATACAAAAAAATCCTTTGTCATTTCATAGAACTATCTTCAATCTTTCATATGAGACTACTTTGAGTAAAATCTCACCATGGGTTATGGAAATATCAGTGCCACAAAATATTTTCAGATTTTGTCATTAAAGTGCCGTTTCCATGGCAACCATGTAAATTTTTATCAAAGTACCGGTAGTACATTATATGAGGTTAAAATCATGTTGAGTATGTTTATTTCTTAGTTTTTACATTATTATGGTTATTTCTACGCTTTACCCTGAAGACCCCTTAACCATATATGCATGGCCAAATGCATTGTTTTCCTATTGTACTGTATCGTACCATCAACCGCCTGTAAATTTGAATTTTTTTTATACACTATATGATTTCTAGCTGTAGATTTTTTCCTTTTCTAGGGGAAAGCAAATGACCAGATCCCGTATGTTGGGATGTAAATTCTGTATTAATGGAATTTCTTTTGTGGTAAATACAATGCCACTGTATGTGTGGACCTCTGTTGAGAGAGCCCATAAATGTGGATCCACAGAACGGCAGCAGAATGGTTACACTCTCCCTTCCCCTCCCGGATCTTCCTGTGGGCTGCACACATGCCCATGTTTTGTTGTAATCTTCCTGCTCTCCTGCAGCTGAGCTATAGCAACACATGATGTCATCTCAGCTGATCTCTCTCCCTCACCCTGGCGCTTGCGTGTGCCAAAATCAACTCCGGGACCCTCCCCGTTTTTTCTTCCCTGTCTTTTTAAAAAAGATTTTTTTAACAACGTTGACTGGAGCTCTGACCTGACCACTAGCCTCTATAATATGCCCACAGCCAAGTCTGACCCCATTCAGCTGTGTGTTATAGCATGTATATTAAGATGTGTGCATGCATACATGTGAGAATGCATATGTGCGTGCATGTGCGCATGCTTCACTGAGTACACATAGTGATGACTGCCACAGCTGGGGGGGTGGTCCTCTCACTCTCCCACTCTACACCCGCTTACAGAACAATTGCAGTCAGAAGACAGGCTCACGCGTGCCCGCTGTCTCCTGAGGTTTCTGGCTTCTTCGCATTGAGCCCTCTAGTGGACACACTGGGTACTGTGTTCATGCCACTCAGAGAGAAATAAAATGCAGGAACAACAGATTGATGGAGTCATCGAATATTACTAAAAAGAGGAAAGTAAGGGGATGAAGGAGAGAGGAACTGTGAAGAGGCTCTGAGGGCCCAAACATGGGTACAGAACAGAGGAGCTCCATGGCCTTTGTTCCATGCCGGTGTGGCTGCTCAGACCTGCTTTCCCATCTGCGCATATGTTCCCCAGCCTGTCAGCAGCACTACCTGCGGCCACTGCGGTCATTGTCTCGCTGGCTCATAGGAAACCCCTAAATATCATCTCCACCTGATAACTGAGTGTTGATTACAGTAGATTTTAGGAATGTTTGTGAGCTGTCAGCAGGATAGAACGCGGTTGATGAGACTCAGGGCAGGGGGCAGGCGGAGACCATGCATTCTGATTGGCTCTTGTCTCAGAAAGAACACCGGAAAGGCACGTCTGTTGCCAGGACTCCTCATTAGATTTACACTTCACCCGCTGTGCTGGTAATTAATGCGCAGTGTCGGACAGAGCTTGCTGGCGGCTCTTTTATCTGGTGACTGGAGGATTGAGGTCACATTTTTCTTTTGTGCTTTGTGGAAGACCAGATGAGCAATGCATTGGTTTGACTGGATTATTACACTGCTGTCAGGAGACAGTCAGTCACATGTTGATAAATGCAGGTGGATGTGAAGCGTAAAGGCAATATGACTGATGAGGCATTGTTTGAAGCTTGTCAAACCTCTTTTCTGTTTTCCCGGCAGGTTTCGAAAGTGAACGGCGTGACGCAGGCATCCTCGGTCAGAGCGCTGCCGCCCTGTCCCAAAAGCACCCGGGGGTTCCGCCGACTGCCGTCCAGAACTGTGAAGTACACAGCTGCCGTGACCAAGAGCCACGCCGCCTACACCAAAGCAAAACGAACACTGGCCAAGGAGGCCAAACGTGCGCGTGGCAAACAAACCGTCGCCCGTAAGCCCTGTCCCAGCAATCACCACCGCGGCAAAAAACTTCACCCCCCTGCGGCGACTCGCAGCCATCTCCAGTGCCCCAACTCAGGAAAACCCCAGAGCAGAAATGCAAAAACCCGCAACCAGGTGCTATTATCCAGCGGACTGCGCAAGGTGGCTAACAGGGGCTGTCCTACACTCGGAGAGGGGTTTAATGGGCGAGTGTGTACCAGAATGGAGTGCCGTCCAGGCCGCGAGGGTTTACGGACCTCCCAGCGACGTTTGGAGGCAGCACGCGCCGCCCCTGCTGAGAAACCAGCCCTCACCAGTGCCAGAAAGGTCAAAGTGCAGCCTCGCGCCCTGGAGACGCGCAGCAGGAAAGCTACTCAGGAGAAGACCACACCTGGCAGCCATTTTACTAAGGAACGTCCCAGGCCCAACCCGAAGCAGGCAGCCCTGCACAGTCCAGCTCAGTCTGGTCTAGTTAAACCCTCTCCAGCTAAGCTAACCCCAGCTAAGCCCAGTCCACCTCGGCCTAATGTAACTCCGAGTAGTCCTGGCCAGACTCGGTCCAGCACTGTTGAAACCGGCACGGTTCAAGTCGGTATGACTCAGACGGGTACGGCTGTACCGGTCCCTGAGAATCAAAGGCCCAAACGCGCATCAGCCGGCAGACTGATGTTCACCAGACAAGCACACTATAAGGTGCAGGTCGCCCCTGCTGAAAAACACTCCTCTACCTCAAACAATGCACCCTCTTCCCCGTCACTGAAACCAGCGGAACTTCAAGCAGAGAAGGAGAAGGAGAAGGAGAGGGAGAGAGAGCGGGAGAGGGAAAGAGAGAAAGAGAGGGAACGGGAGAGGGAGAGGGAAAGGGAGAAAGCCAGGGCAGCCTGGAGCTCCCTGACAGAGGTCCCAGTGCTCAGGCCCTGTCAGGAGGAGTTCCAGGACCCCCTGGTATACGTGGACTCGGTGCGCGAGCGGGCGGAGCCGTACGGGCTGTGCCAGGTGATTCCGCCGCCGGACTGGAGGCCGGAGTGCAAGCTGAACGAGGACATGCGCTTTGTGACACAGGTGCAGCACATCCACAAGCTAGGCAGACGCTGGGGACCCAATGTGCAGCGGCTGGCCTGCATCAGGAAGCATCTCAAATCTCAGGGCATAACCATGGAAGAGTCTCCACTCATAGGTGAGCAGCCCAGCGAGGGTTTTTGCGGTAACAGTAGAGGGGCGTGCTTTGTCCTCACATTTTTATTGACCTCACCAGTGGAAAAAAAGCTTTCTTTGGGAGAGTGAAGGCTGGTCTCATCGCTCCCTATATTGAGTAATGTTACAACCATTTGGGACAAGGCTGAACTTTCTATCTTAGGCTGCCCATCAGGACGCCCCTAGGGGTTTTTGGTTGCGCAGAAAATAAGAGCCACAGGGTGCTGCTCCATGTGCAATTGCAGTTTCCATCTGACTAGGAATACTTAGTCTCACCCATCGTCTTACTTTTGAGGATCATCTGCATGACACCATCTTGGCTCATTGCCATCATCCAGGTTTGTTTGGTAATGCCAATGTCCAAATTCAACACCCTGTTGCCGGTGTTTTCAACAAGAGAACGCTTATACAGGATGACGAACACTCACGCTGTCGCCATTTCCCCGTTTGTCTCCAAATTGTGTTACTAGCGGACACGCAGATTGGGTACAGTAATCTTTCATGGACGTGGGGTTGACTTGCATGAGAGGCCGTCCAGAAGCCAGACGCCTGTCCTTTTAAGACACGTCATTCTCATGCTTTATCTGCCAAAGGCTGAATTGACTGAAAAAAAATGGGAGGAACTGAGACCGAGGGAAAGGTAGAGGATGAGAGAGATAGTGATGGACACACAGACCCTTCTGTGTCCATCTTCACCTCTCGTCGTATCAGTTGTCCAGAGAAACATTCTTTTCACGCAGCCTTAGAACATTTGCTATTTTACTGACGACACGCATTGCCACCACCCCCATCACTGGAGGCATTTAAATGTCAGGGCTACATCCAACAGGGTCTGAGTCCATCTTCTGTAGCTGACACCAAGGAAGAATAAATGTTGACAGTAGAAATGAGAAATGAAGAGAGAAATTACGAGGTGTGAGGCACTCATTTACTGAATTATGATCTCTGCTGCATTCACTTATCGACAGCTCATTACTGCTGCAATAATTTGCATCACAACATCTTTCTTCCATTAGTCTTACTGTGGCATTGTTAAAATTCACTCTAAGTAATGAATATTGTCTCATCTCGTGGTGTGGTATCGAATGATACACATGCTCCGTGATTCTCTCTTCCGAAAGAATACGCCGTTGCACAGCCTGTCTTTCTGCCTCCACAGGAGGCTGTGAGCTGGACCTGGCTCGTTTCTTCCAGTTAATAAACGACATGGGCGGCATGCAGCAGGTGACGGACCTGAAGAAGTGGAGCAAGCTGGCAGACCTGCTGCGCGTACCCAAGTCTGCCCAGGACCGGCTGGCCAAGCTGCAGGAGGCCTACTGCCAGTACCTGCTGTCCTACGACTCTCTCTCCCTGGAGGAGCGCCAGAGGCTGGAGGAGGAGGTGCTGGCCGAGAAGGAGAATCTGGAGCAGAGGAAGGGCCCCCTTGAGGGCCACTCAGAGACCGCGCAGTACACTATGCTGCCCCGCTATGAGCCCAAAAATGGCCTTGTGAGTGGGCTGGTGCGCAGCAATGGCATCTGCGGGAAGTTGAGGGAGAGCAGCCTTCGGCGACCCTCCGTCAACGACAAGAGTAGGGAGGACGAAGGGGAAGATGAGGAGGTGAAAGGCGTTCTCGGCGACCAGCATAAGTGCACATACAAGGTACAGTGTGTTCCGTCCAGCTCTCTCAGCCGACTATACTGTCTAGACTTGCTTTCTTGGGCTGAGTGAGAGACACATGGAATCTGTCTGTTCCCAATTATTTTATTTATTTTTTTCTGGGATCTAATTTTGTTGCATTGAGCGCTCGCATTCGGTGGTAGGCCTTTGATGTTGGACACAAGTGTGAACAAATGTTTGCTCGGAGATTAGTGGGGCCTATTAACCCCTTTGCGCAGAATACTAATAATGCCAATTTTTCCTGTTCTGCATGAGCCTAGTTAAGGCTTTATAACTGAGTATTTGTGTCACAGAGACTGTGGAAAATTATTCTTGTGAAGAAAGACATTTGGAAATCCAATCCAAGGGGTTAACATGGACTTATGAGACTGTCCATCACAGAAAGTTTTAATTGCATACTATTTGGTATTCAGTTTGTGTGAGTTGTATGCTAAACTAGTTAAATGTTTTGGGCATGGCTGAAGTTTGAAATTAAGATGATGCTTCATCTGTACTTGAGGAAGAGGGTGAGAAACCTGGGGCCCAGAGAGCAATGATGATTATGATTTGGCTTTGTGGAGTGAAGTATGGCATCGTTAGTAAAATTTGCTTATCATCTCTTTGATCTAAATTGTTGTATAGTTGGGTCCATCGGTATTTTGACTATGAAATAGGTTTAATCATTTTGGCTCACTGTGACACCTAACTGATATTTTAACCAATTTTATACCCAGTATACCCCCCTAGGCGCGCACACAAATTTTAGGGGCTCAAAATTGATTGGACTAACTAACATAATCATAAATTAAAATTTTCATTCGTAATGCTTGGTTTGCAAATCCTTTGCAGTTTAAGGACTACTTGAAGTCTGGAAAACCGTAGACATCACTTGATGTAGGGTTTACTCCCTGGTGATGCTCTGCCAGGCCTTCACTGCAGCAGTCTTCAATTCCGTTTTGTTGTTTGGACATTTTGCCTTCAGTTTTGCCTCCAGCTAGTGAATTGGATTTGGGTTAGGTGATCGAATTCTTGAACATTCCACTTCTTTATTTAAATTGAGTCGCATTCTCATTATGCATTGGGTTTCTGCGCATTAAAGGGATAGTTTGGATTTTTTTACATGAAGTTGTATGAAATACTCTTCAGCAGCGTAGTGCATGAGAGGTGATTTTTTTTTTTTTCGTTAATGTGTCCTGTAAGTAGAATTCTGGCCTCTCGAAGTTTCAAAGTAAGTAGTTCCGGCCAGTTTGCTAGGGTCACAAAAATTAAAAAAGTTTTGCCTCCCAGAACATTTGTTTTAAAGAGTAACATATTTCTGTCACAAAATCATGGTCTGTGAATAACTCAAACCACACAATCTCTTGGCACTATTTTTCTCTCCCTCGGTATCACTGTGCGCGTGCCATCACCTATTTCGAAGGTAATGCGCTTGAATGTCGACTGCCACGACTAAGAGATACACGGAGAGGCAAGTTTATTGTCAGACAAGAAAATACAGAAAAAAATTGGTGCGGACTTCTGATTTTCCTGGCTGTAATAATAAAAATCTGTCTGATTCACCTTATGTATTTCACCGGTTTCTTTAAAGCTTTTCACGGCTTTCCGTAAAGGATGTATCAAAAAGTTGGCCTCGAAACACATTTTATCATTTCTTTGATGGATCTATTTTGATTTTCACAGCTTGATTATGGCTTGCTTTACTGACATTGATTGCACTTTGGAATTCATACTGAGTTAACTGGAACAGATTCTAATGCAGATTCTTGGAATTCAGGCCTTTTTTTGTTTACTTAAATATAAAGTAACGGGAGAATAACACACCAGGCCTCAGAATAGTTGTACAGCCTGGTTTCCAATTACTTTAGGTCCATCAAAAAAAATGGACAATGTCCATTTATTTATGGACCTTGTGGAATATCATCTTT
The DNA here is from genome assembly GCA_029692085.1 of Gymnothorax javanicus. Lineage (NCBI taxonomy): Eukaryota > Metazoa > Chordata > Actinopteri > Anguilliformes > Muraenidae > Gymnothorax > Gymnothorax javanicus. The sequence goes on along the minus strand of CM056193.1, from coordinate 154,150,879 downwards.
TGTGAATATGTCTGCAATTTTTTTCTTTCTTGGTCTCTGTATCTGTTTCATTTATCAAATGATTTTGCATCTTCTGGAAAATATGCATAGGTTTGTCTGAAAATTAAAATGGACTGATAGGAATTGACAGAATTTTGCTTCTAATACCGGGATATCTGCTATTTAAATAAGTGCCTGATATCTTTTATTTGCTGTTTGCTGTGTACAACCGGCTCTGTTGCTCCAACAGTAACAAGTTTGCCCACTAGAGGGTGTAAAGGCCAGTTAGTCTCCTCGCCTTGAATTTTCTTTGTAAATCTGTGTTGAACCCTGAGAGTTGGACTATGCTTTTCCAGCAGTTGTGTCTTATCTCTATTTGTTCTGTAGCCTTTTGCATGCACTTTCCAAATTCAAAAGATATCCAGTTGCTTATTATTTGTAGGTGACCGTCCGCGTTCATTTGTATGTGTCTCTGTCTTTCAGGGGAGATCAGTATCTTTAACCACCTTCTACAGGACAGCCAGAAACACTATGAACATGTGCTTTAACAAAGAGCCAGGGGCTACAGAAGTAGAGGTACAGCAAATTTTGTACGTTTTTATGGTGTTGCAAGGAAAAAAGGGCACAATTTCAGTCGTTCAGAAAAATAGCACAATTCTAATTTGATGAAACGAAAAATGTTTATTTCCAAAAAAACAAACAGATGTCAGAAATACGGTTAACACTGGGACTAGTCCTCAGGCCCGTACCCACCCCGCTAGTACGGCCAGCAACCTAAATGACTGGTGTCTCTTTGCATGAAATAGTTCTCTGATCTCTTGCCCTAAGGGCCCGATTTACTAAGACCTTTAGCACATGCAAAATCTTTTTGCCCGTGCAAAACTAATAACATTGCCCATGATTGACCAGGGTACTTGCCTTGCACCAATCAGTGGCAATGCTATTGGTTTTGCACGGGCAAAAAGATTTTGCATGTGCTAAAGGTCTTAGTAAATCAGGCCCTATGTCACTGTTCTACAATTTACAACTTTGCCAATGAGTGGCGACGACTTGTTGCTTATGCAGATAACCTGTATTTTTCTTATGATAAGTGATCAAAACTGTCTGGCTGGCATCCCTAGTTGTTTTAGTTTAAGACTTGGGTGGCTTATCTTAACGGTGCATTATGCACAGCATATTAACAGTGGGGTTGTTTCTGTTCTGCCGTTCGTAGTATTACCGAAACTGAATCATGGAGAAGTAATAATACTTTAGTAGACTCAGCACTGCTGAAGTAATAATACTTCAGTAGACTCTGTGTAGATGTAGTAGATTCTTGGTATTAATTGTTTCCGGACAAGAACGTTTGTGCCATTATTGGGATGTATGGCACATCTGAGCCATTTAATATCAACATCAAAGATTGTAGCGCTTCATAAGCATATTCTGTTACATTTCATATAATGTGTAGTTAAGGATTTCTAATAATTAATAACTATTGATACCTTATGACTTATAATGTATTACATAGGGGTTTGAATGTGGATTAACTATTATTTAAATTGCGTCATCTCAGATTGTGTTTATTAAGCCCTTATGAATGACATTACCCAATATTGTGGCTGTCAATGATCTGCCATTTTGTTTGCTTGTGTGCGTACAGCAAGAGTACTGGAGGATAGTGGAGCAAAAGGAGTGCCATATTGCGGTGCATTATGGGAAAGTGGACACTAAAACCCACGGAAGTGGTTTCCCTGTGGGAAAATCTGAGCCATTTTCAAAGTGAGTACTAGTACTGAAATGTCAGTGTTTCCTCAGTGTTAATCCTACCTAATCCTCAGATGGTCTTGTGACAACCCAAAAACAAGGCAAAGAGTTTGATTGGATGCAGGGCATATTTACAAAGCTAGAACTGTTCATGAGGTGGGTGCATAGGTAGAGTTAATCTCCAAAATCTTATGTCTCTTTCCAATCTAGGCATGGATGGAACCTTACTGTTCTGCCTAATAATTCTGCATCCATCTTGCGGCATTTGGGTGCTGTACCTGGTATGTTTTTTGATTGAATTGTGTACATTGTCCTGCTCTGATTGATTCTGTGCTCAGTTGATGTTGTGAGGAAAGTGTTCTTGATGAAGGACAAAGTAGTCTGCCCTCCTCTCTCCCCTGCTCCTATCCCTTTATCCCTCCCTGAACTCCATCTCTTCTGCGTCCTGCAGGGGTGACCATTCCGTGGCTGAATATCGGCATGGTATTCTCTACCTCCTGCTGGTTTCGAGACCATAATCGCCTTCCTTACATAGATTACTTACACACTGGTGCTGATTGCATTTGGTGAGTATCTTCTGTTGGTTTAGCCTTGCCTTATTCACACACAAAATCACAGCCTGTTGGTACACATCAGGGATCCGGCATCTAGCCCGGCTAGTCTCTGGCTATTTCCGTGACAGCGAGGAAAAGTTGGCAACGATGCTAGCTGTAGATATTTCTGTGTCTGTCCGTGCCATCGTCACCCAAGTTTTTCCACTTCTGGCTCCATCTCGGTGCCACTGCTGGCCTGAAATCAAGTCTATAGATTGACTTGAAATCTGCATCCACTATCAACTATAAAATGCATGCCAACTGCTTCTTATGCAATTAACTAGCCTCAAATGATGCAGTATGACTTTACTTGCGTGTAAAACAAACGTGTGTAAGCATAACATGCGGCAATGAGTAAGTAGTTTCAGGATATTATCTACGCAGCAAATAAGCATAAAAGGGCTGCCTTTTGTATTCTAAGAAAAAGAAACAAATCTAGACCTAGATGCACTTTCTCAATATGCTGACTTCGCACCGATTAACATCCCCACTGGAGAGGACGTCTGCGGTCACATGACTCACGTTCGTGGCACTTTTTTAAGGGTTGGGGCTTATTAAGTTATGAAATGCTCTAAAACTGTAGAAAAGCGAAACGTGTGAAAAATTACGTTAAGTAAACTTGTAAAACTAAGCAGACTTATTTGGTAGTCATTGGACCTTTCAGGCAGTGTTAAGAACTCGCCTTCAATGATTTTTCACAAGTAACCAGATGGACATTATGTTGACTCATAAATGCTAATCCTTTGAACCCTGTATTATAGAAAAGGGTCACATTATTTTCATAAAGTATCCTAATTTTTGTAAACAGTCACATGACAATCAAAAGTCATGTGATCAAAGTCACATGTTTGGAGGCCAGTTTCCGGCATTTCGGGTTATTGCTCAATCTCTATGCGGCCACTAAACCAGACTATAGGGTTCAAAGGGTAAAAATGCTGAAGCTTTAACCATCAAAAGTACATAAAAGTTGACAAAATATGACCTTTCCGTTAATTTTCATTTCAATTGTCACTTAAAAACAATTTCAGTTTCATTGCTTCTGAAGTTACCTTTTACTTTTCAGAAGCTGTTTTCTTCATTAAAGTTGAACTGTATCGAAACTGGCACCGATTAGAGTTTTGTAAGAAAAAAACAAGCTTTGGCTGATGTGTGCTTTGAGCTGAATGTAAGTCTCAGGCTGCAGTATTTTTGGCATATTGAGTGTAACCCTCCCCTAAAGACTAACTGCACAATCCTGCTTCCCATTGTCCGCCCGCTTTACTGCCTGTACTGCAGTACCTATTTGCCCTCATCCGCTGTTTTCTGTACCAGCATGTGAGCAGGGGTGTGATTTTTATAAAGTGGGAAGAATTTTGTAAAAAGGCCACCTTAAGAGTGAAAGAAATCCAGCTATTGCTTAGCATCATGTAATTTGGCCCAGTTTTGCTGCGATGGTTCCACCAAAAATAAGTGGAAAATCTGTAGGGTTGGAAAGACCTTTGACTCTGGTGGGTGAACTCCATACTTTCCTCACTGTTACTTACCAATCTCACCATAGGTACTGCATTCCTGCTGAGGAGAAGGTGAAACTGGACAAAGTGGTGCACACACTGCTGCAGGCCAATGGGACGCCAGGTCTGGAGATGCTGGAGAAGAACATCATGGTGAGGAGTTAGCAGTCGCAATATTACCTTTATGTGCTCAGAAACTGACACCTGTACAGACACACATGAACAGATATTAATGCACGAGCACAGGTGCTCGCTCATGCACTCACGCATACATCAAATATGCTGAAGATAGTTATCAAATAAAGACGACGTCTCCTTTCCCTTAGATTGCCCTTCTCTGTTCTTACAGGCATTGTCCAGGCTATGTGTACTATGCAACTAACATTTTCTAGGGAATTATGTTATGCTGGGCAGCAGTGATGTCTCTTCTGAGTTTGTCAATGGGGATTAATTTACAGTTTGTAATGTGTCATTTCAACTGTGGTGCCGAGCCGTGACAAGTCGACAGCATTGTGTCTCCGTATACATTAAATGTGTGATTTAACAAACCGTACCGTGAAACTTCCAGCCCTGTTTTAAAGGAAGACCGAAGTGTGCCAGTACCCACCCACAACAGGGCCGTGTTCACATAGCATTAATTGATTGGCTCAAATGTGTGTCAGTATCCAACCCATCCTGAAACTGTTATTAAACTAGTTCACTCCTCATGATGATATTTGTTCATCGTTATGTTTATTGCTCCACTCAGGCACCATGTAATGCACAAAATTTAATGACAAATAAATACTTCTCTTCAGAAAGCTCACAAATACACGTCTATCATTTGATACAATATAAACCATATTTCTGCACCTGTAGGCTATAGACCAGCTTGCTGCTCAAATATTAGTATGCCAAAGAACATCAAACGAACAATGAACATTTCACTCGACCTTATGTCACCCTTATTTTCTCTCAGGTTTTTCTCTGAAGTTTAAGTTACGTTACACTACGTAGCAACAGTTTTTATCATTTACACCCATTAGACCATTTTTCTTGGGTGTCATTTGCTATTAATGTAACCATGATTTTTATTCTGTGCTTTGCGAGACACATCTGGTCTTGGGTCAGTCACTGGATTTCTGACATACATCAACAAACTTACCATAAACATAAACCATTGATTTTTTTTTTTTTTTTTTTTTTACACAATGCTGGCGTCGCATATTAAAAAAAAAACATGATGTGCGTTATTTGCAAGAACAAATATTTTACATTCGCCATCTGAAGTTGTCATGGCTACGGATACTCATTTGCCAGCAACTACACAAACCACGCCTTTTGCCCAAGTGCTTCTTGCTGTATCAAAACAGAACCTGAGCTGTGCTGAGAACACAGATAGGTCTGGGTCAGTACAGCTCGGTTCGGGTCAGGGGCAATGGAAATGCAACATATGAGTGCCTTCCAAGGTTGGTAGATGCATCTTCATTTTTCTTTCTGCATAGATCTCTCCTGTGGTTCTCCGTCGAGAAGGGATCAAAGTTCACCGCACAGTCCAGCGGTCCGGGCAGTTCATCGTCTGTTTCCCCGGCACATTCGTGTCCAGGGTTTGCTGCGGGTACAATGTCTCAGAGACAGTGAATTTTGCCAGCCCTCAGTGGATGAACCTGGGATACCAGGCAGCTAAGGTGAGATGTGGAACCTGCCACCTGACACCTGCTTCCTCAGCGCTCCAAAAGTCTACCTTGTTGTAACATGACTTGCCATACGCTTTAAACCAGGCATTTATTGTGCATGTTATCTGTATACAGCAATCGAGCTGGTGACTGTTGTTATTTGTCCTGTATGTGTGTCCTGTGCATTTAACGGTCTCATTTCTGCCATGAATACTGCCTAAAACTAAAACTGTTTAAAACTTTGCAGCCCTGTGGCTCCCATGCTTGTACTGCCTCTGGTTGACTGCTGGGTGTTGGCAGCACATGTTATGGGCAGCTGTAATGCACTTCATCTATAATCTTCAGAAAGCTGGTGCCAGATTACCCTGATTCCTCTTTAATGTATTGAAGGAAATGTGAATGACATAACCACTAATATTTGTTCTCTGTGAACTGAGTGGAAGACATTGAAATGCATTCATAGGGGAATGGAAAAAGAAACTATTTGAATCACCCACAAAACTGGCTTTAACTTTGTAATCTATTTACAACAATTGGAAAAGCATCTGCACAGGTGATTGAAATTTGGATTTGGATTCTGATTTGCAGGTCACAAAAACTACTAAATTATTTGAAGAGGCAAGGGTAAATGTCAAAAATTGCAGCAACGTGTGCTAGGCAAAGCTCTTCTATTGGGACAGGTGGGCAGTTTGTAAAATAGTTGTTAATTAGCAAGGAATGAAGCTCTGAAATTCACCACAGAATTGAACCTGACCATATCTGAAGCTGCCTCAACAAAAATGGTGGGCTACATTGTAAGCTTTACTAAGCAGGTATTTATGGCAGTTTCCACTGAGTTGACCACCCCCTGTATGTATTTCATTCATCAGTGGGAAGTATGTCCTCCTATTATTATGGGCCATCTTCTTCTTCTTCTTCTTTTTTAGCTTACCGGCCCTATGGGCTGATAAGCTATTGTCGTTGTGTGCTGTCCGTCGTCTGTCGCCTGTCCTCCGTCGTCCGGAACATTTATTATCTCTTTTTGGGCCTGATGAATTTTCATTTAAATTTGCCATAAAATACAACTAAACCATATTTCCAGAATTTTTTTTTCGGATTTTTGATTGAATCATTTTTGTCCGTTTTATGGGCCCTTGAAATTTTGGCCCCAGTGTTAAAGATAGGACTGAGAAATTTTAAAAAGTCATTTCTCAAAAACTGCGTGATAAATTTTTTTCTAAATCAGGCAATCAACTTATCTTGGTACTGTCAATGTACAGTGCGAGCACCATTTTGATTGAATCGACGGAAGTGGGCCTAGTGGGGGCGCTGTACTTTATGAATATGCAAGATGGCCTGTGGAGGCCAAATGGTTGCAGAAAGAGATGAAGTTTGTATTAACATATAGGAAGTTATATATGACCTACAAAACCCAAAACCAGTGAAGTTGGCACGTTATGTAAATCGTAGATAAAAACAGAATACAATGATTTGCAAATCCTTTTCAACTTATATTCAATTGAATACACTGCAAAGACAAGATGTTTAATGTTCAAACTGAGAAACTTTATTTTTTTTTTTGCAAATAATCATTAACTTAGAATTTAAAAGGCAGCAACACATTGCAAAAAAAGTTGGCACAGGGGCCTTTTTACCACTGTGTTACATCACCTTTCCTTTTAACGACACTCAGTAAATGTTTGGGAACTGAGGAGACCAATTTTTGAAGCTTTTCAGGTGGAACTCTTTCCCATTCTTGCTTGATGTACAGCTTAAGTTGTTCAACAGTCCGGGGTCTCCGTTGTCGTATTTTACGCTTCATAATGCGCCACACATTTTCAATGGGAGACAGGTCTGGACTACAGGCAGGCCAGTCTAGTACCCGCACTCTTTTACTACGGAGCCATGCTGTTGTAACATGCGTGCAGAATGTGGCTTGGCATTGTCTTGCTGAAATAAGCAGGGGCGTCCATGAAAAAAAACGTTGCTTGGATGGCAACGTATGTTGCTCCAAAACCTGTATGTACCTTTCAGCATTAATGGTGCCTTCACATATGTGTAAGTTGCCCATGCCTTGGGCACTAATACACCCCCATACCATCACAGATGCTGGCTTTTGAACTTTGCGCCTATAACAGTCCGGATGGTTCTTTTCCTCTTTGGTCCGGAGGACACGACGTCCACAGTTTCCAAAAAACAATTTGAAATGTGGACTCGTCAGACCACAGAACACTTTTTTACACTTTGCATCAGTCCATCTTAGATGAGCTTGGGCCCAGCGAAGCCGGCGGCGTTTGGGTGCTGTTGATAAATGGCATTCGCTTTGCATTGTAGAGTTTTAACTTGCACTTGCAGATGTAGCGACGAACTGTAGTTACTGACAGTGGTTTTCTGAAGTGTTCCTGAGCCCATGTGGTGATGTCCTTTACACACTGATGTCGGTTTTTGATGCAGTACCGCCTGAGGGATCGAAGGTCACGGGCATTCAATGTTGGTTTTCGGCCTTGTCGCTTACGTGCAGTGATTTCTCCAGATTCTCTGAACCTTTTGACGATATTACGGACCGTAGATGATGAATTCCCTAAATTTCTTGCAATAGCTCGTTGAGGAATGTTGTTTTTAAACTGTTCGACAATCAGCTCACGCATTTGTTCAGTAAGTGGTGACCCTCGCCCCATCCTTGTTTGTGAATGACTGAGCAATTCAGGGAAGCTGCTTTTATACCCAATCATGGCACCCACCTGTTCCCAATTAGCCCGTTCACCTGTGGGATGTTCCAAATAAGTGTTTGATGAGCATTCCTCAACTCTCTCAGTCTTTTTTGCCACTTGTGCCAGCTTTTTTGAAACATGTTGCAGGCATCAAATTCCAAATGAGCTAATATTTGCAAAAAATTACAAAGTTTACCTGTTCGAACATTAAGTAACTTGTCTTTGCAGTGTATTCAATTGAATATAGGTTGAAAAGGATTTGCAAATCATTGTATTCTGTTTTTATTTACGATTTACACAACGTGCCAACTTCACTGGTTTTGGGTTTTGTATATGTTAAAGTTGACCTCCAATGACTTTGATAGGTCAAACTTGAGGTCAAGGAAAATATTATCAATGTTAAAAGATTGGACTTGAAATTTCAAAAAATTATTTCTCAAAAACGGTCTAACTTTTTTTCTAAATTTGGCAATCAACTCACCTTGATATGTTGAGGATTATAGTTCAATATTTCTCATCATATTCATCAGTAAATCAATAACCAGATTATGTAAGAAGCAGTAACGCACACGTACACATGCACACAGACAGTCACAGACACACACACATACAAGCAGTTCACACGCATGAGCAGTACACACAGACACATACATACACACGCACAGGCGCAAGCAGCACACTTACACATGCACACACACACACACACACCCACACAGACACACACACATACAAACAATTCACACACAGACACACACACATACAAGCAATTCAATTCACACACACACATAAGCAGCGGGCTCCTGTAGCTTTGATTAGTAAGTGGGCTTCTGTTTAGTTGATTTGAAAACATAATCAGGTGAGACATTTAATGTATTTGATTTCTGTAGCTTTGATCAATATTTGTTCAGTAAAATCATTAGTTGTAACTAAAAACATAATCAGTTGAATCATTTATATATCTACTTGTATCCTATTCCTTTGACTGTATCTTTCCTCTCCTGACTGTAATTTTCCTATCCTTTTTAGTGTATTTTCTTACTTTTTTTATGAGACCAATACTTTGGTGAACCACCACTATTTTTCAGAGAATCTCAGAGAGCTTGCCAACCTATAGGGGAATGAAAAAACTTAAGAGATAATCAGTGTACGACCCATGTATTGTGATTGGAGCAAAGTTGGTTGAGATTTTCCCATAAATATTGCTCTGTAAAGAACGCTGAGTTAGTACTTCTTCTGTGCAAGGACTACTCACCAGGTTTGGATTTTTGCGTGATTCAAGGCTGGAATAAAGACAACTTCTGAAGATTTTGTCTCTCTCCAATTATTCATGGACAAGGGGACCCTCGAAAGTATGAAAACTTTTGATTCAGGAAAACACAGCAAATTTGGCTTCCTCCCATTGAGGCCTTCCCGATCATGGCCTCACATTAGATGCACTTTATGTACAGTGTGAGTGCCATTTTAATTGAATTGACAGAAGTGGGTCTAGTGGGGGCGCTGTATTTAAAGCAACACTATGTAGTTTTTTCACTCTCAAATATGTATATCCAAGATCATTCCGGTGATACATCAACTCACAATAGGTTGAATGACACCTTTGTCATGGCTCGATGGCGCCTGCATCGCCTTCACTGGCACTATGTAACTTCGGGTTTCGGGTAGGAACCCAGGCCCAAAAAAACTACAAAACTTACTTAGTGCTTTACGGCATACGTCACACAATCACCCTCCCCCACGTCTCTCAAGACCAGCAAGTGAATGTAGAATGAAGCAGAGTTGGAAGTGGTTGTAATGGCTAAAGCGGCGAGGAAACCAAAGAAGGCAAAGGTGTTGTCCGAGGAGACATTTAAAAGAAAACGAGAAAGCGATAAAATAAGAGCCAGGACTAGGGTCAACATCGAACCAGCTTTCACTCGCTGGCGAGAACTGAAAGAGGAGGGGGGATGTCCAACCAACCAATTTTGGACAAGTAAGTACAAATTGTTACCTTAATCCTTCATTCTAGATTTAGTTCTAGTGCGTTAGAACTTGCTTTGTGTCAGGCTGTGTCATTGAAATCATCTAGTACCCTGTTTATGCTCAGTCAAATAATCGTCTTCTACAGCGATTTATCTAGCTAGGTGGTATCTGACATGCTAGCTAGTGGTCATGCTATCGCTAGCTGGCAAACATTGCTAAACTAGCTGCCAGTCAAAATGTTGGATCATAAACGTGTACTTCACTCCCGTTTAGAGTACTAAAGGTAGAAGATTTGCTGCGTTTTATTTCGGAAGGACAAGGCAATGATCTGGGTTGGCATATACTCATGTCGTTTCAGGGATTTTCTGTCAACTCCCCGCCGTCCTCTTGTTATATTGCACAAGCTAATTGGTTCTGTGCATGACGACTTTGTTAGGTTTCGTTCCTGACATTCAAAGTGCTTGCATAAAATGCTGTAAAAGGCCGTCCGCACTGAGAAAGATAACTATAATGATAACCATAACCATCACAATTTGAGCATCAACACTGATGAACGATATCGCTGTGTAAACATTGATGTTGTGCGTTCCAGCTGTGTCAGAGCCCTTTTTTTCTGTGATGTCATCAGCCGTGTTGAATGAACGTGACGCCCTGTAAATTCCAACAGATTTTGATTGGTGGTCAGTTTTTCTACCGTGCATAAAATTGCTCTGAAAGTGACCGCTTTGTCGTTTGCCATTGCACATCAGGCTTAGCTGAGGAGTTAAATTCAGGCAACTCCTGAAAAACAGGGATTGGAGTGAACTCGTCCATATTATAAACCGTGTTCGCTCGGCTTGTTTGTGAATATTCAATAACTGATCCGGGTGTACCATCTAGTGATAGAATATTGTAACTGCGTGCATTAATTTGCAGCTCCATGTCCGCTGGCGGACACATCTGCACAAAGATACCCTGCCGAGCACCGTTGTTCTTCTTGAACACGCCACATCCAGATAATCCGTAAATGATGAATTAAACTCATATTTTAGTTTGTAACAAGTGACGAAATGGCCAGTGTCAAAGTAACGAAGTAAAAGTACACTTTTTATGTTTTAAATGTAGTAGAGTACATGTACTTCATTACTATACACCTCTGCCAATTTTTAAGTATCCCTCACCTAGTCTGAAGACATGGTTGATCGGATCGCACATTACATGTCCTGCTTCAGAAAGTTCGCTGGTGTCGTTGGCTTGTCAACAAATGCACGTGTAGACAGATTTTATGACAGTTGCTACAGACAATACCGTTTATCAACTGTAGGGGGACACCGCGAGCGAATATGGTGAATACTACATAGTTTTGCTTTAAACATTGGCTCTAATGGAGGATGGGCAAAATCGCCTGTGGAAGCTAAATGGTTGCAGATAGAGATTAAGCTTGTATTATCAACATATAGGAAGTCATATATAACCTATACTTTGGATGTGTTAAAGTTGACCTCAGATGACCTTGAAAGGTCAAACTTGAGGTCAAGCAAAATGTTACAATTTTCAAAGGCTTCTATGCTTGAAACTGTTGAAGATGGGGAACATATGCGTATTGAAGACTTACCGGAAGTCATGTGTGAACTTTCATTTGGTGGCCTTGAACTTTACTTTCACTGACTTTCAAAGGTCAAACTTCACATGGTGAAATTTCATTGACTTCTTTTGCCAAAACAGACAGAGCTTAGGTTTGTATTGTGGGCAAATAGGAAGTCATGTATGAAGTTTCATTTGGTGACCTTGAACTTGACCTTTAGTGACCTTCAACAGCCAAACTTTACAGTGAAATTTCAATGACTTACCTCAGGAAAATTGTTACAGGTAGAGCGTAGGTTTATATTTGAGACGTATTGGCAGTCATTTATGAACTTTCATTTGGTGACCTTCATATTGACCTTCAAAGGTCAAACTTGACCTAGTGTAAATTCAATGACTTCTATCATTAGAAGGTCACAGATGGAGCCTAATTTTGTATCACAGACTTCAAGGAAGTCACACATGAACTTTCATTTCGTGGCATTCAACTTGGCTGTTGGTGACCCTTGAAGGTCAACCTTGACGTTTTACAATTACAATGACTTGTATTGCCGCAATGGTCACAGATGGAGCCTAGGTTTGTATTAAAGACATATACGATGTCATATAAGAACTTTCATTTGGTGACCTTCATATTGACCTTCAAAGGTCAAATGTGACTTAGTGAATATTCAATGACTTGTATCGCTTAAATTGTCTCAGATGGTGCCTAGGTTTGTGTTACGGACATCTAGGAAATCACATATGAACTTTCATTTGGTGACATTCAACTTGACAGTCAGAGGGTCAAACTCGACAGTGAAATTACAATGACTTGTATCACCAGAATGGTCACAGATTGAGCCAAGGTTTGTATAGAGACATTTAGAAAGTCATATATGAAGTCCATTTGCTGCCCTCAGCTTGACCTTCTGTGACCTTTAAAGTTCACAATTGACATATTGAATTTTCAATTACTTGTATCACCAAAACTGCTTCAGAGCTTAGGATTGTATTGCAGGAGGTCTTATAAATGTATGTGAACTTTTATTTAGTGGTCAAACTTCACATGAAATTTTCATAACTTAAATCATCACTATAATATTGCTTGCCGGTAAGCTACAGGACCCGGACCCTTAGTCCTATTTTTCTTCTGTTTTAATTTATTTTCTCTCTCCATACTCGCATTATGGTTACTGCATTTCTTTCCCAGGACCTGAAGTGCCGGCGCATAGAGAAACCCTTTTCCATGGAGAAGCTACTGTATCAGATTGCGACGTCAGAATCCAAACGGGAGAATGGCTATGTTCTCAGCACAATCTCCTCGCTCATCAAAGATCTCAGGTGGGTTCTGGTAGTGTGGTCAAGATCATGCATTTTTCTGTTAGTCATCTGTTTTTATATCTGAATTTACCGACTGGGGATAGATTAATGGGAAAATCAAACAAAAAGGCCATAGTAAGGTGTTGGGCCACCACGAGCTGCCAGATCATCTGCAGAGTCTAAAAGTGTGAATCTTTTTCTGGATGGATGTTGTACCTTTCTTCCAAAAGATATTCCCTCATTTTGATGATGGTGACAAAGTGTATTATCTAACTGTTGTTCCAAAATCTCCCATATAAGTTCAGTTACTTTGATATCTGGAGACTAGTGGCACATGCCTTGGATCATTGTCATATACTGACACACGGTGAAAACGCAACACCCATATTTAATAACCAAGAAGAAGAAACAACCAATGTTTTTCGATTTAATTTTAATATGAATAGAAAAAGAATTTGATTGTCCATAACACTGTAAAGTTTCATCACATTATCTCATCAAATGTTCCCGATATGCCACTGTGAATGCAGAGACCCTCCACAAACTGTCCTCCTGCGAGTGTGTCCTCCCTATGCTTGCACACATGTGCGTAAACGGCGAGGCATTGATTCACACTAACGTTGTACAGTTGCTTGGGGGTATGTTCCTCCACTCCTCCGGTAGTGCTGCTGTCTACTCGGCGACGATGCGTGGTTGACGTTGACGCCAGCACACACGACGACCCAGTTCATCCCACATGTGTTCAATGGGGTTAAGATTGGGTTAAATGGATGGCCACGGAAGAACATCAATCCCTGCTCATTGGAGAACGTCTCTGGTGAAGCGTGGAGTATGGGGACGGGTGTTGTCATGTTGGAACGTGAACGATAATCATTGTTGTCCATGGTTGCTCAAAACTGGTCTTAAAATCTCATCCCCATATTGCTATGCCATTAGACCTCCACGAATCACAATAATTTTACCCTAAAATCTCACATTAATGGCAGCCCAGACCACGACACAACCCCCACCAAACCAAGTTCTCTCCAGAACACACCTGTCTTGATGACGTTCATATTGCCTACTGTATACCCATTGTCGCCCGTCAAAAAATGATACACAGAACCTGTATTCATCTGAAAAAACCCAACGATGGAAGACTTGTGGCGGCTGAAGATGACGACATCCAGCAAACTGGAGTCTGTTGTTTCTGTGATTTTGTGTCATGATGTTGCCTCGATACGGCCTCCGGCACCTTAACCCCACAGCTTGCAGTCGCCTAATCATAGTCATGGCCAGAGTTGGAGTTGTCTTAATCTTAATACACTTAATCTTGATTAGATTAAGTGATTAATCTAATACAGATTTTCCTTAGCTTTAATCTAATCTACTCTTAATCTACTTTTTTCCCATTAATCCAATATTTTGGATTAAATTTGGATTAGAATTGGATTACGATTAAAGATTTCACAAAATTTGCTTTTATCTTTCTTAAGGTCCACAATCAACTTAAAATTCTTCCAATGTCAAATCTCAGGTCTGTCAAGTTCCATGTGATACTACTAATTGATTAAGTAACAAAGAAATCAAGTCCATTATCCTTTCCACTCTCTGTGTTGATAGTATAAAGGCAAATCACAAAGACATTAAAATGCAACATCTACCTAGTCAAATTTCCTTTCACTTTTCAATCACCTTTGTTACTTGAGTTAATCCAATTCACCAAAACAACAAGTGTCATGCAAATTCGACAACAGTTTAATCTGAATTAATCTTAATTTAATCCACTTTAATCCTTTAATCTAATCCAAGAAATTCCAATTTAATCTTAATCTAATCTAATCCAAAACATATATCCATTTAAAGGTGACATAGAATCAAAAACCGTTTTTACCTTGTCTATGTTGAACAACGGTAGTCTACCAGCATTCAAGAACATACAAAAAGTGCTAGACATTCTGAACATCTCCGTTTCATAGAAATTCCTCTTTAAAAAATGACCGCCAGAAAGCGGGCCAATCTGAACAACGGATACATATGATGTCACATATATCTCACTGCCCCCCCACTCTCATTCCGTTTCCTTCCCTTCAAAATAATTTGCATACACGTCTTTATGCAATTCCATTGCTTCCAATCCCTTAGTAAAGACAAGCGTGAGAATTCCAGAGTCATAATCGATTTCCGTGTCGCTAGTGGGGAAATCCACCGTATTGCACAAGGACTTAAATTCTGCAAATGAATTTCTTCAGTGCACTTTGATTGAATACTTGCTGACTACGGCACAGGAACATCAATGCGAGAGACTCACTCCAAATGCGTAAGCCTTGGCAGCTTGGGGGAAAAAAAAAAAAAAACATTCGAAAATACTTACCATTCAGAAACGTTTAAATCCAGCCTTTGCTGGACTGGTTCTTCCTCCAGTTCAGTGTCCTCATCCAATTCGGGCTCAAACATATAAGGCTGAATCTCTGAATATGCCATAGCTGCGTAAAGTTGGTCTGTCCGTGTTCCGAAGCCGGCGAGTGTTTTCCATTTTCCCTACCGCTCTGGGTGAAATTACATTCTTTTGAGTGGCAGCAAAGCACAATCAGCGTCAAGTGCTTGCATTTCATAATGAGGTTGCCAGTTAAGCCCGAAAGGTCGCCAAATAGGTGCAAAACAACGCGTTCAAAATCCCCCACCCTAACATAGCTTTTTGAGAGAGGTTTTTAGGAAGCTTCTGAGGCCTTACAGACCCAACCAAAATTTTGTTGTCTATATGTCACATCACAGAACGAGGATAAATACCCCGTTCAAGCATACTATGTCACCTTTAATCTAATCTAATCTTATCTAATCCAAATTATTTCAATTTAATCACTCCAACTCTGGTCATGGCATGGACGGGGTGTCCGTGGTGTCCTATTGTGTTCCGAGCCGTGTTTGCTGCTGTTTGGAACCGATTCCTCTGATGGATCCGCCGGATGTGTCAGTCCTGACGTGCTGTCGTAACCGGAAGTTGTCCTGGTCGGGAGAGGTTGTGAACGCTTCCTGTCTGTTGGTAGCAATACCCCAATCTGTTGATGGTGGATGAACTGACCCTGAACCGGCCAGCAACCTCTCTTTGATATGTTCCCACAAGCAGCATCCCCAAAGCTTGCTCCCTCTGCTGTTCTGTAAGCTGTGGCATCCTGACATTGATGCTGATGGGGATGAACCACTGTGCCTTTTATGCGTCCAATGTCTTGCTTTGCACTTGCATGTCATTCTAATGATGCATTCAACCTGCTGCTAATGACAGGACAAAGTTGTGTTTTGGAGATGTGATCCCCTGACAGACACACAAACTGGGTTCGAACCCAGACTTGCTTAAATTCCAGCTTTTAACCTTCATACCACTATATTTCTTCTGTGGTAATTTTGATGGCTTCAAAAAATCAGCTACAATTTTAAAAATTAGGCGTTGCGTTTTCACTGTGTTTCAGTATACTCCATTCAGAGACAAATCATTCAGAGACCCCTTGAGCCCTGTGATGCTGGCACCATTGTCATCCTAGAGGAGACTGCTCCCATCATAGTAGGATTGTTGCATCATAGGATTTAAACGTTATTGTACTGAATATCTCTGCAGTGATTTGTTGTGACCCTTTGGCCTTTTAAAGAGAGGAGTGGATCCAAACCATGCGAGGAACATGAACAGTTGCTTTTGCTTTTATTATGTTTGTCCACGCATTTATTCATGTTTTTTCCTGGAATTTGTAATTTGCGTGTAGAGTCCTTAGATATAGAGAGCTGAGATATGATTGCTCCAGAAAACTGACATACGGACCCATTTTCATACCATCGTGTCATTGGGCATTGTCTCAAATAAAGGCGTGTATGCGTGAATGTGTTAATAATTTTGAAGATGCATATTCAAAATTTGTTAATATGATGGGTTGCTGTGCCAGTGGGTGCAACAATATGTCAGAGAAAGGCCATGAAATGTAAACATTCCCTGCTGATCCAGAAAGAACTAAAATATGCGCTATTAAAGTCCGTTGTTAATCAAGGAAACCAACCTTGTCATTGTTTGTCTGAAATGCAAGTCCCTCCGCATGACATTAAATAAATTAAATAAAGGCATTTCCTAAATTTGACAGTAGACATAAAATTACCATAAAACAAATCAAATAGTTGTAAATAAAGGCAAAGAGGGCTTCATATACAGGGATCCTGGTTTAACATGGAGAGAAACTGCATAAATTACTACTGAATGCTTTTAAAGAAGCAAGTGAAATGTATCACACCACTCCTGTTCATTGATCACTTTTGTTTTTATCCCCAAATTAATACATTTCCCTTCCAAGAAAAGAACAAAAAGTCCCACTATTTCCATTATGCAAACTGGCTCAGTTTTGCAAGATGGAAACAAAATGGCTTCAGTTCTTGAGTTGTCTCGACTCTACATCTAGGGACTTTATCCGTGTGTATGCGTGCTCAGCTTTTTTTTCACAAGCACAATGGTAATACTGAACTCTTCTCAGTAGTTCACGAACAAAACTATACTTTATTGTGTGTGTGAAAGCACTGATGACCGAGAGAGGGAACCATTGTGATTTTTTTTTTTTTTTTAATTTAGGAATGTGAAGACACTATGCATCTAGCTCTGGTTTAGCCTTTGAGTGTTCAAATGACTCTCATGATTTTAAGTGTAGCCTCTGATATTGACCTGTTCACCACAGTGCCTGGGAGTTTGGTGTGTGTTGACCGTGCAGTGCCATACGTGTCTGTACTCCTGCAGGGACCTGGAGATGAGGCAGCGGCAGGAACTGTACAGGGCAGGGCTGCTATGCTCCGCCCGCTACGGAACTCATGACGCCCAATCACTCACTGAGGGCAAGAAGAGACCTCGCAAATGGCTTGCACTGGAGACGTCAGAGAGGCGGTGCCAGATCTGCCAACACCTCTGTTATCTCTCTATGGTGAGTTTGTTATTACTTTCTAAATCCTTTGGGCAGAGGAGCAGTAACCCCATATGCAGGCATCTAAGTAATGCCGTGCACATAACTGGAGCACATAACTGTATATTGAACATCCATGAGGAGGTAATGCGCAGGGAGGTTCCATTCAAATTCAGCATTTTTTCCCCTCATCCATGAGCCATCCAGAAAAAAAAAAATCATAAATTAGAAAGCAGAGCCATATAGGAAAATTTTCCTTCAGCACTTTTTGTGCCGTTAAATCTGTCTTACAGCTCTGGCAAGAGACCTCGCGTAGAGACCTTACTTTGTGCATTTTATTCCATCCCATTTCTGCACGCAGGAAAATAGAATTCAGAAGTGATAGTTTGGGCAAGATACCCTCATCTCTATGCCAGTTTGCCATTGAGCTTGCGATTTTGTTGCTAAATTTCCCATTTTTATTAAGTATTAACACTTGCTTCCTGACCATAAAGCCGGGATAAGATGCATACGACTGAGGCAAATGGTATGTTGTTCTGCTGGTTTGATGAAAATTATTTGTGCTGTGTCCTATTATCAATATTTGTATGTTCACTATGATTATAAAAGACAACTCGTGGCGCTAGTACAATAGTACAAACTCATGTTTTGTCTGAAATGAAAGCTAATTTGCTTGTGCACTGATTGGAAATAGAGGCATTTGTCACGCCATTACTATGGAATTAATTAATATTGTTGCCTAAAAGGGTAAGTAATCCCTTCAACCATGAAAAATAGGACCAAGGGTCCTATGCCAAGGTCACCAAATAAAAGTTCACAACATTTATAAGACATAAATATAATCCTAAGCTCTGAATCAGTTTTGGTGGTACAAGTCATTGAAAATTCAATATGTCAATTGTGAACTTCAAAGGTCACAGAAGGTAAAGTATAGGTCAGTAAATGGACTTCATATACGAATTTCTAAATGTCTCTACACAAACCTTGGCTCAATCTGTGACCATTTTGGTGATAGAAGTCACCAAAATTTCACTGTAATTTCAATGTAATTTCACTGTCGAGTTTGAACCTCTAAGGTCACTGACAGTCAAGTTGAATGTCACCAAAAGAAAGTTCATATGTGACTTCCTAGATGTCAGTAACACAAACCTTGGCTCCATCTGTGACCATTTCAGTGACACAAGTCACAGAATCTTCCCTAGGTCACATTTGACCTTTGAAGGTCAATATGAAGGTCACCAAATGAAAGCTCATATATGACTTCCTATACGTCTCTAATACAAACCTAGGCTCCATCTGTGACCGTTTTGGAAATACAAGTCATTGTAATTGTATTATGTCAAGTTTGACCTTCAAAGGTCACCGAGTCAAGTTGAATGTCACCAAATGAAAGTTCATGTGTGACTTCCTTTAAGTCTGTGATACAAGCTTAGGCTCTATCGGTGACCTTTTTAGTGATAGAAGTCATAGAATTTTCACTCGGTCAAGTCTGATCTTCAAAGGTCAATATGAACGTCACCAAATGAAAGTTCATATTTGACTTCCTACATGTCTCCAATACAAACCTACACTCTATCTGTAACGATTTTGATGATATAAGTCATTGAAATTTCACTGTAAAGTTTGGCCGTTGAAGGTCACTGAAGGTCAAGTTCAAGGTCACCAAATGAAACGTCATACATGACTTACTATACGCCCGCAATACAAAGCTCGATCTATAATATACTCAGTCAGAAAAGAAACTTCACACTCATAAATTTCTAAATATTTTCTTGAAACTTAATACAAGAGATATTATTATTATTATTAGGGGTAAATGCGTTGTCAAAGACATCATGACACACAGCAACTCCGACGTGCACAAGCATGCAGCACGTGCGAGCATACATCAAGGTAAAAGCATGTTTCCTTGTGTTCCTAGTCACGTGACCTTATGAGACATGTGCAATTGAGCCTACGTTAGCACGGTAGAGTGACATCTCGGAAAAACAAGTTCTTACAGTCAATTATCCGTTGATTTGCAATGCCACGACTGTCAAACATTCAACGTGAACGTGCCATTGGCATGCTGAATACGGGAACGTCGGTCACTGACGTTGCCAGGGTTATGGGATGCAGTCGACGGACTATCCATGATCTTCGGACACGTCTCCAACAAACTGGCACCACAGCAGACCGACCTCGTTCGGGTAGACCACGTGTGACGACAAGCAGAAGACCGACAAATCATCTTACATCATTTGCGTAATCGATTTCTCACTGCAACGTCCACTAGGAATGAATTGTTTAGAGGTCGTGTGACTGCCCAAACCATACGTGTCGCCTGCGCACTGCTCGTCTCCATGCACGCCGGCCATATCGTGGACCAATTTTAACCCAGTTACACCGACGTCAATGGCTTCTCTGGGCACAACGACATCTGAGATGGACTCAGCGTGATTGGAATAGGGTCGTTTTTAGTGACGAATCCAGATTCACTTTGCACTTCGCTGATGGGAGTGTTAGAGTTTGGAGGAGACGCGGTGAATGCAACGCCCAGTGTTGTGTGCAGGAAGTGGACCGTTTTGGGGGCGGTATTGTTATGGTTTGGGGTGCCTTAATGGTCCTGCCCGTTCCCGACTGATGGTCGTTCAAGGAAACCTAACTGCTGCAGGATACAGAGATCAAGTGCTCATTCCAGAGCTTTTGCCATTCATGGCAGCTCATGGCCCAGGTCTGACATTCCAACACGATAATGCCAGACCTCATACGGCCAATTTAACGCGGAATTTTCTTAGGAATGCTGGCATCAATGTCATGGAGTGGCCCTCAAGGTCTCCCGACCTTAATCCCATAGAACATTTATGGGATGTGTTGGGCAGAAGACTCCGTCAAGTAAGGAACCCTCCACAGAATTTGCAGGAACTTGGTGCCATGTTGGTTCAATCATGGCGACGCATCCCCCAAGCTGTGTTCAGACGCATCATTCAATCCAGGAGACATTAAGGTCGCGAGTTGTGAACGCTCATGGAGGGCATACGCTATTGACATGCTTTCATCAAGTTGTAACTTACCATTTTTACTCTCTTACATTTCCGTAGCATTTCCGGTGGAACTGGTTACATTATGAACATGATTTTTATGGTACACCGTCCTTAATGGGTACAGAATGGAATTAAATCATTATTTAAAACCACTTTTCTTGTATGTTCAACTTATCGACCTCCAAACGAGTGTGAAGTTTCTTTTTTGACTGAGTATAGTTTTGGTGATATAAGTCATTATAATTTTGTGAAGTTTGACCTTCAAAGGTCACCCAAGGTCAAGTTCAAGGCCACAAGAAGAAATTTCATAAATGCCCCTATAAGTGTTTAATACACGTTCCCAATCTTCAATATTTTAAAGCCTATAGAGGCCTTTGAAAATTGTAACATTTTGCTTTGACCTCGAGTTTGACCTTTCAAGGTCAAACATAGCCAATGTATAGGTCATATATGACTTCCCATATGTCAATAATACAAACTTAACCTCTATATGCAACCATATGGCCTCCACAGGCCATCTTGCTTATTCATAAAGTACAGCGCCCCCAGTAGACCCACTTCTGTCTATTCAATCAAAATGGCGCTTGCACTGTACATTGACGGTACCAAGGGAAGTTGATTGCCTGATTTAGAAAAAAATTTATCACGCGGTTTTTGAGAAATAATTTTTTGAAATTTCTCAGTCCTGTCTTTAACATTGGGGTCAAAATTTCAAGGGCCCATAAAACGGACAAAAATGATTAAAACAAAAATCCGAAAAAAACATCTGGAGATATGGCCTAGTAGTATGTTATGGCAAATTTACACAAAAATTCAACAGGCCGAAAAAAGATAAAAAATGTTTCGGACGATGGACGCCGGACGACAGATGCCACACCACGACAATAGCTTACAGGCCCATAGGGCCGGTAAGCTAAAAATTAGCAGTCATTTAAAAAGTGATTTCAAATGCGGTTGGAACGAAAACGAGCATACATGGGGCCCTCAGGACCAACGTTGAGAAGCAGCACTGTAAACCATTTTGTCTGTAAGATCCCATCTTCAGCATTGTCCCAGTGACTGCAAAGGGAAGATGGTTTTATATTTTGTAGAGAAAATACTGCCCTCTATTGGATCATCAGCGTTACTTATAGCACCAACTACTCATATCCAATGACGTTGAGAAAAAACTAGACCGTGCGAAGCCCCTTTTCTTGCGGTAAGTTGGTCGTGGCAACATAAACCATGTAGTGCTTTAACCAGTTTGGATGCGTATGATTTATGTGCCAAAATGATTCATTCCTGTTGCACTGTTGACTGTGAAAACTGTGCCGACCGTGCAGAAATTTTTTTTTTATTGTCTCTAAAACCGTAGTTTTACTGAAATTTACAGATAAATATTTGAGTTTTTTAAGAATCAGTTTACCTGATTTCGATCATATTGGTTATATCTTGAAAGGTTTCACCAATAAGTTATCCAACATATTGGCAGAGCTGCAATGGCCTTCGTATGTAAAGAAATTTACTCCCACTGTGAAAATTATTTATCTCGCTTTAATCCATTTATGCCGAGGGCACCTCCAAAAAAGCATTTGAAAACCTAAGGTATTGTTTTTATAGGACCTCCTGAAACTTGAGGGTTTTCTGAAAAACTTGCTAGAATTGTCAACATTCTTTAAAACCTTTGTTTCTCAGCCTCTTTAGCAGATAGAAATGTGAAATAAAAGCTATTTGAGATCTTTGACCTTTTACTTTCATGGGCAAGTATTGTCTTTGCCCTAATGTGCATTGACATTTTTAAAAAATAATGAAAAAACTTTTTTACGTTATAATAATCATAATTTATATTATTATTACTACTCCTACTTATACTACTCATAATCATCAACATTTCTTATTATAATCATCATTATTATAATTTTCATCCTTATTGTAATCATTTATTATTATTATTATTATTATTATTACTACCTCTCATTGCAAATCGATACTTGCTCTTACGGCGTGGGTAATAGTTCCTCCTGTTCCAGTCATCTTGAAATCTGGCAAACTCGCGAAACCTCCTCCTTAAACATGTCTCTCACCCTTTGACCCTTGGGGTCATTAGATGCATCATAATCTGGGTCTGAATCTTCTCATTTACTGTTTTTGTTAAAGTAACTGCTGTACTCGGTCGGCATCAGTGTAGCTTCCCCCCTTCAGGTTGGCAGCCACTGTCACGGTCTGAAATGCAGCTTTGGATAAAAAAATTAAAAAAAACGTATCTCATAATGGATTTTGCCTTCCTCTTTTTATTCAGTATTACCACTTACTTCACAATCATTCATTAAGCCTAGGTAAGATGCATACGACTGAGGCATTATATGGTATGTGTACTTCAGCAAATCCTGATGTATTTCACATTTCATTAAAACAATGAAATCATCTAAAACTGGCAAGCATCACATCTGCTCTTAAAGCAAGGGTGTCCAATCTAATCCACAAAGGGCCAGTGTGGGTGCTGGTTTTTGTTACACCCCGACACTAACACACCTGATTCTACTCATCGAGGTCTTGATTGACCCCCCCGATCAGTTAATTAGTGGCATCAGGTGTTGTGGCACTGGGATAAACAAAAACCTGCACCCACACCAGTCCTTTATGGATAAGATTGGACACCCCTGTCTTAAAGGTATAAGCACGTAGATGTCATTTCTGGTCTTAAAGGGATATACTTGCAAATGTTGCATCTGGTGTTAGTGGATCAATATACTTTCAAGGATGAATTAACCATCATATGTACATGAGCTCTTTTTTGTTTTCTGTGTTACATTTAGTTAGGCAAAACATTCTCAAGTGATTTGTTTTGTGTTCATTTATCTTCTCTGTGTATTTATTTCTTTTTATAGGTGGTCCAGGAGAATGAGAATATTGTCTTTTGCTTGGAGTGTGCACTGCGTTATGTTGAGAAGCACAGGTCTTGCCGTGGCCTCAAGATGATGTACCGCTATGATGAGGTGAGCTATGACGTGTATGGCACTTCTTAGGATCAGTAGTAATGCCTTAAATCTGTGGTATTATAAAGAGAGACAAGTGCTGAAGAAACGAGCATGAGTGTGCCTTCACGGACACAGAATTGGCCCTTATTCCAGCAGTTTGCCTGTTCAAAACTTACCTGCTTGGAAGGGGCTGACTGCTTGGTCTCTGGTATTGCTGCTCGTGTGGTATGGCTGCTCGCAGCTTTCTCAAGATTTTGAGGACAGCTCAGCCAAAAAGGTTCACACTCAACAATACACTTCATTGGGTCCGCAGCAATAACTCCACCAAGTTTGATTTTGATTGGATGTTGTTGAGAGTCAAAGGACATACAGACAGAGACGTCTCAAATTATAGTGTGATTACCCCTGGTGCCACAGTTATATTACAGTTGGTGTGGTTAAACCTAGATGCTCCTTTGGGGCTACTTTCATTGCTTGGCTTTGTACCCATTAGTTTTACCTTAAAAAATACTGCATGTGAATTACCCTGTGACCACAATTTCCTTATGAATGTTGTATCAAACCGAATATGATCGATTGCTTCAGTATAGGTCTTCTGGATTTGTAAATAAAACCGTTTGTGGGGGGAAAAAAAAGTGTTATTACGATTCCTGTTCATTCTGTATTTATGTGTCTTTGATTGTTTTTGTTTTTAAGTCTCTGCTTGCTTTCTGCCGTTCTCAACACTTTAGGACCAGATCAACAACTTAGTGAACCTGGTGTGTGGGAAAGCCAAAGGGCAGAACGGCGAGATCTGCAATGGCGTGATGCCCAGCCATGTATCGGCCAGACGCATCTCTCGAAAACGAGCGACGGCCCTGGTTTCCCTTTCCCGCATCTCCTCTTCTCACCTGTCCACCAGTATCCCTAGTTCCACATGAAAAATCTTGATTCCAGATTTAAATTTGTTTTATATTATATTACATGTAGTACTGGGAAAAAAACTTGCTGATGAAAGCAAGATATCTATTGCACTAGCTAAAAAGAAAATTTGGTTTATAGACAAGTATTTTGATTGTTTTTAATAGTAAATGTAAAAACACATATTATATATAGCCTTCACCTCCTGCAGTGGTTGCTTATTGTCTTCAGCACTGCTGCTGCGCTGTTTTTTAATAACAGCTGAATGGGTGGAGCCCTAAAGATAGACAGCTTTTTCTTTTCCAATCAGCCCTAAGACTGCATACAAACACAATTTAGGTCAGTAACAACTTCGTATCAGAAATGCGAACTTGGCTACTTTAAAGCATGTACACCACAGGCAGGTTTCCCAGGCAGATTTGAGAAATTTTTATTGTTATTTGTGTCCTGTAAACTTCCAGGAGAACACTTCGGAATGGAAACGTAAGAAGTTTTTGGTTTGTCAGTTTTTAGTTTAGTGTCAGTTATGTTTACATGTTGGTCCTCATCTATGACTCATTCTTTTCCATGCCGTGTGTGAGGAGGTAGTCACAGGAGAGGCCAATGATTGCTGCTCCAAACACATGGTCATGGAGAAGGGGCTGCTGTTTATTATTCTTATGGAAAGGTCATAATTTCAGCGGGAAATGCATGCCATTGAATTATGTTCTGGTGCTATTCATCGAATCTAATGGAACGCAAATGGAGAACTGTAGTAGCTTTTAATTGGACTATAATGGTACAGTTTATTTTTTCTCATCTGATTCTACTTGTGCAATCCTTTATATTCCACTCTGCTCGTCATTATTTCTGATGTATCAGATATTGGTAGCATTCTACATTGAAAATATTTTCTCGTTTAAATTTTGGCCAGACGTGCTATCAAGTGCAGCCACTAGTCGATGTGAAATGTGAAAAATGGTCAACTCCCTTCTATTGATATGGATTATGAAAGAAATACAGAAACAAAATGTATCTCAAGATGGAAAGAACTATGAAAACATTCTTTGTACATACGCCTTTAAATGATTTTAAATACTGGAGTGTTGGGTGAGTGGGGAGGTAAGGCAAAAGCAGGATGAAGGAAACAGCCTTATGTTTCAGTTTCTTCATCTCTGTATGAGCTTTGCTGAGAGGGTTCCTCTTGTATCATTTATAAGAAAGCCCTGCTTTGCAGCTCACATCACTGATGATTCGAGGAGCATCTGTGGCCCCTTTGGGTTTTTTTTTTTTTTTTTTTAGGCCTTACTTTGGTTAAGGGAAAATGTTCACAATAACTAGAATTTTTACATTTTCATCAATGAAAACATGATAATGTAGTAGCCACTCATGTTGCACTGAGCGTGTCAGAGGTGATGGTCTTAGAATTGATTACGCCCTATAATCTAGTTGGTTGGTCATCTTTTATACAAGACTGAACTTTTTCAGGAGTATTCAATGAAAACTTGTTTTCCAACAAAGTGTGGGTGTTTTTTTATGGCTTTATGATGTATTTTATGATTTTATGATCATTTTCTACAGTTAAACCTATTGCTTACAGTCTGTTAATTTATTATTAGCTCCTATTTGGAGAAGTTCATGCTGGTTATTTGCAGTTTTTTTTTTTTTACTTTACCCATTTGTACTTTACAGTTTAATAAAAATGTTAGAACAGTTCAATGTCACTTTCCAGAACAGGCAAGTGTCCGCGTATTTTTGCTGTGAGAATATGGCTTCTGAAGGAGTATATGCTTCAAGTTATTGGGACAGAAAGACAAACTCTAGAGGAAGACATTCACTCATCTATAGCACTTGTTCTTAGTATTGGTCTGGGGGGGTGCACTGTGTTTGCTGGTTTTTGTTCCAACCACAGTTGCAATTGTAGGATTTTCACAAGCAGGCAATTTGACTTAATTAGTGCATTTTGCATTGACAGCACTTAATTACTCTTTTTAGCCACAATTTTTTTTCAAAAGACTTGGCTTTAATTTAATTACTAAACATGACACAACAGGTTTGACTTTCATTTGCTTGCATAGTATATGGTTAATTTTTGCAACCATGCGCCAATTAGTTTTCACCGTTTCAGAACCTACTAATTCTTTTAGACCTTTTCCTTTTCATAGCATGCTTTGATATTTCTATCAGCATATGGCTGAAGAGAGTAAATAACTGCTCTAAATATGAAATTCATGTAATAATGAAAAAATCAGTTTACTCATTTGATTGCCATTGTGGTTTGAAGAAAAGGCTGCATACACCCCAAGGGTTGACATTGAGAACCACTGACCTATACCATCACCTGAAGGTAAATGGGGCGAGACATCACAAAATGCTGGAACCAGTGATCTTTAAATTCATGAAATCTGATTCAAACTGGCATAATACACCAAGCATAGCTTTTTCCCACTTGGGCAGTCAGTCACTTTTTCAATGTACAGTTTTTCACTTTTCTCACAGAAGTCCAAGTCAAATGAGTAATCATTATATTGTTAACCATGTCAAAAGATTGTTTTTGTGAACAGTTCACAAAAACATTTTCAGAGATTTTCGACTATGCACGTTTTGGATATATTTAAAACAATTCTGTGAGGCAAAGATCCTTCCAAAAACTGTGAAAAGAAAGGTTTTTGAATTTTTAAAGTACTGGAAAGACCTGCAAACTGTTGAAACCTAAATCAAATCAATATAATAGAGAACTTGCTACAGTTCTCCTGCAGGCTCAGTCTCACTTGTCTCTCTCCAAGGGCTGGTTGGGTAAAATTAGACCCAGTCTAGAACTTAAATGTAATTTTAGGTCAGACTTACTGTAGACACTTAAATAAGCCTGTTGCATAAAACCTGTCTATGACTTATCTAAGGCCGATTTCTATAACCTGTCGCGCTACCCATCATGGGTAAAATAACACACTAAACAGAAGAGAAAAACATGGCGGACGCAACAGCGACACTCGGTGGCAGCGGGAGATTACCGCACTTTAATGCGACAGAAAACCTTTGGTTGTTGGAGGAATATAATGTAAAAAAAAAAAGTCTTTTATTCAGTAGTTTTAGTCAAGCGAACGGCAATCTGAGACGTCACCAAGTTTGGGAAAAAAATTACAGAAAAGGTGAACAGTATCAACCCCACAGTCGTGGTAATGTCAAAGACATTTTAAAAATATGGAAAATATGGTGCAAGAATCTAAGAAACATAGAAGAGAAAAAAATCCAACCGAGGACCACCCCCACCTAAACTTAAAAAACAATGGAAATAAGATTTTCAACTCCAATGTAAAATATTTTTTTTTGTCCCTCTTTGCTAGAAAACCAGTAAATATTGCTGTGTCTGTCTCTCCTAACTGATGCTCTAACAGTTTGTTGCCATGGCAACAAAGCTCTCATCTCAGGCTTAGCCAGGGGGAGAGGTAGCTAATTTTTCTGTTAAAAATTTTCAGTTTTAAGTTTTATGCAACAGACAGTCTTAATTAGACTGGTCTTAGCCATCAACCGGTCCTAAATTGTCAAGTTAGACTAGTCTAACAAGTGTTGCCACTAAACGTGGCCATTTCCCCCGCCAGGTCACGGCGTATCACACTAATACACATTGAAGCCAAAGATGGATGAAATTGGTCAAACCGTTCTTGAGATATTGCGTTCACAACAAACGGGACGTGACGGACGGAGCTGAATACTATGTCCCCCGCTCCGCTCGCTACTGTGGCGGTGGGGGACAAAAACTAAGTTTATGCAAATGGCTGCAAATTATCTCAGGCAGCCTTGACGATGTTGCAATCAGGGTGCGGTCATAACTATAGTACCTCCATAAATTGTTTGAAATTAACATTTGGCATCTCAAAGGTGTTTTTAATCTACAGAAACATTAAGGCGGAAAACAAAAACACAGAAGACCAAATTTAAAAAATATTTGCACAGTATCGTACAACTTAAGATACATCTTTTGTGGCCAATTGCTCCTCAAGTTTGTGTGAGCTCTATCGTATCACTTCACTAGTATAGTGCACTAAGTAACTCCAAACTTAAGAAGTGGAATAGCTCAAAATGTTCTCTTCATCCAAGTGTAGTGATTTTTCTGATTATCCATTATGCGTGTATATTACAGGCTTTCAGTGCTGAAAAATACTGATGCTTCCTTGTGAACTGTTGACTTTAGCAGCTGGGGTTTTACATTGGGCCTCCCAGTTGCATGGTTTCCTTCTCGTCGCCGCACTGTACTGGTCGGCTGCTTTTATCGGATTTCATCAGCTCATTGCTATCAAAATGGCCCCAACCACAACAAACTTTTGCTTCTGGGTCTAAAAGCAAAGCAGGATTTATTGATTGTAACAAAAAATAAGCATAAGTTGACACTGAAGGTCCAATTCATGAGCAACCTGCTAAATAAATACCATGACCAACAACAATTGGCTTTGTTATTAGTTATGCATTTGATAAAAGCACTAAATGTTTTGGCATTTTGGGCTTGTTGTACTGGTATTTGCACTACATAATGTCCTTGAATTTTATTAAATTCCAAAATTCCAATTAAATTTTAATGCCAACATCCTTAAGTGATCACGCTACGGTTGAACCATCTGTCCACAGGCTTCTCTTAAGCAGGTTCATGAATCCCTCCTTCATTGCATCATGTTGAATTTGATCCAAGCTCAGCATTACAATGTTATTTTGCATTCAATTTTCTGCTTTTATTCATAAAACTGAACGCATAGATGAGTGAACTTGCAGAAGCAGGTTAACTAAAGTGAATTAAATAAGAATACATACTTGCTCATACATACACACTTAAAGGGACTGTGTCAGCTGGGGCACATGCGTAGTAGAGTCCAGTCGATAAACACGTTCATACCATTGGTTCATACATGCAGAGCAATATCAAGGGAGCAGAAATACAAACCCCAAGCTTATTAGTACATGTGTAAAGCGTACCTTCGTCACCGTTTTAAATCCAGAAGATGGCCTGCAAACGCGGAGTTGCTAGAGTAACCGCAGTGATCTTTGCCGAAACCCACGGAAAATAAATTATACTATCCATCCATATTTCTTTGGGCGAAAACACATTGAAAGTATGAGGCGAGGTAAACCGGTGAATTCATGGTGGAGTTTCAATCTGTTCGCATCGCATGCATCCTTGAGAAGTTTGGGGAATTTTTTTATCAAGCAACTGTCTTTAATGCTCGCAGAACCTGTTTGTCGCAACATTTCGTCTGACATGCAGCTGTCATAGATCCTTTTGTGACCGCTTCCAGTTCGACGACCGCCATGGGACGAGATAACAATCAACGCAGGCTGATTTAAAAGCAATAATGCTACAAAAACCATAACTATGACAAACTGATGCCACGAATAGGCTCTACGATCAATAAAGATAGTTTTTTGGTAAAAATTTCAATAAACTTCTCAAGGATGAACGCGATATAAACAGATTGAAATGCTTACACCTTACATCTCCTATGAACTTGAAATAGTTAGCCTAATGTTTTCAAGTTTTTCGCTCCATCACGCGAATGCGCCCCAGCTGACATAGTCCCTTTAAGCTCCATCAAATTATTGCTGCGATAGAAAAAAGCCCAAGCGTGGGGGAAAGTTTATTATTGTTGGCAAGGATTGGGGAGGAGGGGGGAGGGTAATCTAAAGAAATACAAGAAGGTTTCCTTTTAAAAGAAGGCAGAATGGGGCTGGCGGTTTGTTCCGCTCTGTATTCTGGGCTCAGTTCATACTGTCCTCATCTGCTGCGAGCTCTATGTGGCTTGCGAGTCGCTGTCGTCAGAGTTCTTGATTGGCTCGATCTCGGGCAGCGCTGCCAGTGTGGTGTCAGCCTGCACCTCCTCCTCGTCCGACTGCACCACCGGCGATTCGCTGCTCTCCTCACTCGTCTCCTCGCTGGTCTCAGGGTTGGACGAGAGGGAGGACGAGAGCTTGTGCCGCAGCTCCGCTTGCGAGGGCACTTGGAGCGTGATCTCCGAAGGAGATGAATCTGAATCTGAAACTGTTGAGAAAGGGTGTGGCTCAGTGCATTTCTGCCACAGTTTACAAGGAAATGGAAATGAATAAAGTTCCATTGAGAAGATCATGCCATGGGCTTAATTAAAAGCTCACAGGAAAGGTAAGTGTAGACTAGTGGGCTAGAGATCCATCTGTTCGTCCATGAATGATGGAATATCCCCCCACCCCCCCCCCCCCCAAATTTTGTCTGCAGCCACAACCCAATTCAATTAGCCCATCTCTCATTCTGTGTGGACTTAATTGATTCCCTCAAGGGCATAAAAATGTTGAAATCGGCCAATTAAATCATGGCAGAGTACGAACAGTAATGCGATTGACACGTCTCTGTGGTGTGTGATGAACTACAGTGCAGAACCAATTACTGTAAAATTTTTGTAACGTGTAACGTCAGTATTCCATACACTTTTCAGTATCTGTGTCATTGTCATTTATTCCGCTCATCATCAAACCATTCCGAGAGAGATCCTCCCTTGAAAAGCTCCAGAATAACAGTGAAGTAAATGACTGTCACTGCAGGGGGACTAAAATGGCAACCTGTGGAAGAATTAACTATACTTACGAGATGGGGTAGAGGCTGCCCTATTAAGTTGATTATAGATTTGCATAATTCAACATATTGCTGTGCCACAATGGAAATGGAGGTAGAGAGCATTAAGCGGAGCCGGCAGTTCTCAGCGTATGGAGATATGATGAGTACCTCTTGGCAATAGACTGACCATGTGACATTGACTTTTTCTGTTTTGCTGCATAACCATAGCTTTAAATTCAACCAATCAAAAGAAAAATGCTGCAGCATGGATTTTCAGAAGTTAAACAAACCAACAATGCCTGTGCAAACTTGGGGATATCGCCAAATTCACTTTTTTTCTCAAAAAAAAAAAAAAAAAAAACAGTGTACAGAATTCCAATTATCTACACAAGCGTTCTGTACAGCAGGCATCAATAGTGAATAAACGGCTCAGGACTTGGAAGAGTATCAATGCTGACCAAGACATTTATTGTACTGGAATGGTGGCACAGCGAAGAGGATTACTTAATACGAGCACGGATGCAAGATTTACAGTCATCTTTACCAGGAGAAAGATTCCTCATTCCTAAAAAATAGCACCTTTTAGTCCATATATTAGTAAATATGCAGTGTTACAGTACTGAAATGCATTATTTGCTGACAAGGTTTATACCAGTGGAATGGGACATAAAAGTATTCAGAATATATTTCCCCAAGAGCAAAAGCTCAGTTCTTAACCTCCCATCATCAGTGATTGGGTGCACTTCTTACCGGCACTCCTGAAAAACTTAGAGATCGACAAGTTTTTTTACGAAAATTACAACACGGCAATTATTGAGGTACAACAGAAGCTCTCAAATGCCCTGACATCTGGGGATTAGGAAGTTGTAATGAGTTACCCTTTAATGCACTGTTTTCCTCAACTCCGGAGTTGAGGAAGACATCCAGGGCCTCCTGGTCAGAGACGTCCATTAGATCCATCTGCTCCAGCATGTCCACATTCACCTCCATGGAGGACATGCTTCCTATAGGCTCTGATTACGACAAAAACACCACCAGCTCAGCTTTATTCACATGATGCCACTATCCAGAGTGCAACAGTAAAGATTTAATTCATTATAATATCCAATTTCACATTTTATAAATACTGATAAAGATGTTTTTCCCAGTCTGGAAGCACTTCAGTTCTGGTCTGCTCAAGACCTATCTCAAGTTGGCCTCATTTCCCATCTTAACCAGGAGTATGTTGTTGTAAGTTTGTAACCTTTCCTACCATATTGAAAAGAACGCAAAGGTGACTTAATTGTCTGTGGAAGACCCTGCAATAAACAGCATCTGACTGACAGGTGCATGGATACCAGCACTGATGGGTTCTACTGCATCACCAGCAATTACAGGTGAATCTCTTGGTGTAAATAAGAATTGAAGACTGAAGCTGCTGCATACAAGTTGCTGTGTAGGATTTAATTGACTGGACAGCAGCATGTATTTTAAGTGCCAGTACTCAGGAGCACCAGCAGATCTGAGACAAAATTGCAAAGCAAAAACTGTTATGAGCTCAAGAAAGCAAAGTTGAGGCCAGACCTCAATCATGCAATACATAAATTATGGAAAAGCACGCTCGAAAACAATTAAACAAAAATGATAACAATCCAAAAGTAAACTGAAAAATTGAGATGGTGAAACACCAATGTGCTGTTTCTTTTTTATATGAATTAATTTCAAATCAAGTCCTTTTTTTCCATCATTTCAAAATTGACAGCCCAGCAATCATGGTCTGAAGTTCAGATTAAAACTATTCTTAATCTAACTACAACATCTTGTGTTAGACAGGTGCTCGAGAAAAAAGGCTCCAACTGTGTCATGGATGCTGTATGAACTGTCCAACTTATGAGCACCTGTCAGGCGGGCAAATCATGCAATACATAAATCTCCCCAGTAAACTGAAAGAAGAATACTGCCCCCCCCAAATTCATGTTTGACCAACTACTATTACTGCTTGGTATAAATTTTCATGCTGCCGTCTTGATGGGGCTGGAGGGCCAATGTGCTGTCAGAGTGGACGTGTATCAATACACTTCTGAAAACATGATTTTGCATTCCTTACACTGCTGATATATTCACATGTATGCATGATTTATCCCCTTTAAACAATCACAGGTAATACTTTACGATAGGGGTACATTACTTAACATTAGCTAATGCAGTAAGAAGCATTAACTATCTGTTAATTAACAGTAACCTAATGGGTCTACTAATCATTTACTAATGGTGTTCATGTTAACTAAGGTATTAATTCATACATTATTGAATAGTTTGATAGTTTGAGGTGTTACTTCAGGGATGTTTTAAACTTCATAATAAGAATGTCAAAGAGCATTAATAATGGTAAGTTAAGGTTACCTAATGCTTATTTAGCTCTCTGATACATTAGTTAACTGTTAATTAATTGGTAGTGAATACTTATTACTGCATTAACTAATGTACCCTTATTGTAAAGTGTTGCCTAATCACATTCAAATACAACTGTCTTTTCTACTACTTGAGTGGTACTGTTGATGAATATGGTTATACATGTTATACAGTGCTTTCAAGATTTCACACAAAGAAACTTATTAACAGACACTGACAAAAACAAACAACAGTTCATAGGGAAAATCAGGCCCAAGTTTTCTCTTGGGTGAAGATACCTGACTGTACTGCAACAGTCCCCCTAAGTCAACTAAACTCAGGACGGATACATTATCACTGTAAAAGGATTCTGAATTTTTTGGGCTTTTGGTTGAGCATTATGACCAAAAAAAGTCACCTTATTAGATGGGTACTTCAGCTCAAGCACAATGAATAGGATGGGGTCCTACAAGCTCTGTTACAAGTGGTTTTTGCTACATACAATTCATTAAAGGCATACTACGCAAGTTTTTCAATGTGAAAACATTACAAAATATCCTTGTTCGTTCATTAACACTGGTGCATCATCACTCGCAACTCATGTTTATTTTCACTCTTGACTAATATCTTGCTTATCCACCTGTCATTCTGCATCTCAGATGCACAACATCTGGTTGCCAGCTTTGGTGGCTAACCAACATGCAAGCGGCAGGCCAGCATTCCATAACGCTGGCCCAGTGCTGTTATTTACCAACTAATCTCATTTAAGTATGTTGGCTGGCTGGACATGACAGCCAAGAGCCCCAGCACAGTACAACTATAGTCTTGTGCAAATGAATTGGATAAAGCAGGCTGGAGTGGGAAAAACCAAACAACAAAGGTTTTCAGGCTTTTTTTATTACTTTAATTGCATGTACATTCAGCACTCAGTACAAGATGTGTCTTCCACGGTTCTTGATAAGCTGTTCCACCCGTTTTGGCATGGAGCTGACCAGGCGTGCGTTTCCCAAAAGCATAGTTGCTAACTATGTAAGCAACTTACACAGTTCGTCCATCCACAGTAAATGGCTCCAACTATGTACGTTAGCACCTGCGCCTTCGGAAACACACTCCAGGTTTTTGCAGGTTGCCTTGATTTCTTCGACGTTATGCCACACCTGGACAACTGCAGTGATGTTGCTAGGTACGCGTCCTGCGTCCCTGACGCATTAAAATCTGAAAGGACGCAGTAAACTCACTATCCATGCGTCCCAAGGACGCACCTCATTTTTCCCATGAAAAACGATACATTGGGCCGATTTCACAAAAGCCTTTTAAGATTTACACGCGGATCACTTTCTTAATCGCGCGTTTAGCATTAGTTTAATTTTAATCACCGTTTCACGAGGAGCAACTGTCCGCGTGCGTCTAAATATTTTAAACGCCTGTGGTCAAATAACAAAAGAAAACTTAAACGCTTCGTGAAGGTATGTTTAACTTCGCGAAAAACTACTACCACAGATTGATTTGCACCTAAATAAGTGACGCCGACCTGCCTTCGTCTGGTTGCCTGGTAGATTTTGAGCAAGACTTGCGCCTTTTCTGGAAAAGAAATGCATAAATAAAATAAATGAAATGAATGCATAAATTAGTTGCTTTCTTCAGTTTCTTATTCACTTAATAGAGGGGTTTTGCAAGGCCACGTTTTTTTGTTTGCATCGCGTTTACATTTTCTAAAAAAAAGGCTACCGTGAGTGAAGGCCGAACTGCATTTTTACTCTTCACCGATAATGATA
Organism: Gymnothorax javanicus; assembly: GCA_029692085.1. Lineage (NCBI taxonomy): Eukaryota > Metazoa > Chordata > Actinopteri > Anguilliformes > Muraenidae > Gymnothorax > Gymnothorax javanicus. Next base: position 154,115,423 of record CM056193.1, on the reverse strand, counting down.
GCACAAATGAGAGTAAAATCACCACGAATGCCGAGGATGAAACAGTTTTGGTGAAGGATGCGTCTGACGTCAGCATCTTGCTCACGTCCACGGAACACGCAAAGAAAGTTTGACATTCTTTGAAGCGAAGTGAAATTCTTGCCACGTTTTCTTTGCCGACATCTCCGCACCTGTTTAGTTTGAGGGCTAAACGCAAGGTTATCCGCGTGCAGTTAAACGTGCGATGATCCCATCTTGTGAAATGGTGTTTAAACGTTCGTTTGGCTGTCCGCGTACAACGGCATTTTAAAGGGCATCTAAAGTTGATTCCCATTGTTTTTGTTTATCGGCCAATCAGCGAGCCGCACCTGCGCAAACGAACTGAAATAGAAGGATTATCTACGCGTGTACACAAATGATGAATGAAATTGGTCATATGACAATGCAAGATGTCAACGAAAGCAAGTGATTCGTTTGTAAACACTGGACGTTCAACGTCCCGCCTGAGAATCGACTTTAGATGCCCTTTAACATGCGTTTAAAATTTAAACGCATGTTAGTTATACGCACGCTAAAATGCTTTTGTGAAATCGGCCCATAGTGAACAACAACTCGTGTTTAAAATCACAGTAACTAGCAAAAGAAACCTTGCTGTCAGCAGACCAGACAAGCGCTGTTTCAACCCTCTCACCACAAACATATCTGTATCATTTTATTTTTCCCAACAAACTTTCCACCGTGCTAATTTAAGTTTCATTTTTTGTGCTAAAAGTTTCACAGTGATTGACCCAGTTCATTTGATGTAGTTGATGTTCAGACAAGAAGACTTTGGTGTTATTTTGGTGACAATTTATTTGTTGACTTTGTCATGGTGATGGGAATGTTTTGTTTATGTGTTAAAATCAGCACTTTTATTGATAATTTATTTTGGTACTACACACACCATTTTGATTTCATTTGAATTTTAGTAATTTATTTTGGTGCTATTTATGTTGCTACAAAAATGTTATTTTATTTGAATTTTGTATGTCATGCCACTGTGACAGTTGTTTTGCAAAAAACTTTTCAGATTTGGAATTTTATTTAATTTCAGATACATTTTGATCATACATGAATATATCCGTTAATTATAACCATATCATACCATACCACCATCAAAGGAGTTTAACACTACAATTTAAGAAATAGAGGAATATAAGAAATAGAAAGAAATAATTTTTTTCATTGGGGACCCATTGAATTTCCCAGGGACCCATTCAAATCACCACCTGTGGGTCACTAAATTGAAAACCTATCAACATCACTGCAACTGCATCGATAACTTTGGCTTTTGTGGTGCAGTTCTTTTGCTGCAGCCTTCACTTGATGATGGACCAGAAATTCTCAATGGGGTTGAGGTCAGGTGAATCACCAGGCCAATCCAGCACAGTTACAGTACTGTTGCATCATGCAAGTCAAGGAAATTAATGAAACATGACTAAAAGGTACAATGCAGTGATCTTTGAAGTGGATATGTAAAACGTCCATCACTTGGCACAGCTATTAGCACTCCATTCAACTCATTCAAATTGACGAGCACGTTTATCCAATTAATTTGCACAAGACTGTACATGGTTTAAATAGATTCTACTGCATATCTTTGTGAGATTGATCTCACTTTTGGCCTGGATGCTCATGCCAATCACCTCCCAGAAAACTCCCACAGTTCCATGATAACAGAGATGTCAAATGAAATTAAAGGCATGTAATATTTAAAAGCACGCCTGTTTATGCATGAAAGATTGACTGCTGAGCAAGTGGCTTCCCTGCATTTGGAAATGTTGGGCAGCTGTCATTTATCTGAAACGAAACTGAATTAATTTATGCATGTTTGATAGCTGGTCATGACAGTTCCGTGAGATTGATCCCTCACGTGGATAGGGAACTTGTGATGAAATTCAGACGACTCTGGGATAGTATTCTTGGGTATCTGCTGTCATTAGCCAGAAAATATCAGTTGTGTACCTGGCTGGGTACCCCGCTCTGTTACTACCGCAAATCACGCGTGATTCAGCCCTCTCATGGGAAACAGCTCATGCTGAAACCCAAAAGACCCCCTATTTCTAGGAGACTAGCATGCATGGTCACAATACAGAGTCCTCCAGGCTTACTGGAGGGCTAGAGCTGGCTGAAACCTATTGGTGCTATGCTAACCATAGGCTACCCGACATTCTCTTCCATCACCAAGAAGCTAAAGCTGGCTATTGCCATAACTACTCGTACAAGTTTCCGTCAATCACTTTGAAACACTTGCTTGCGTACCTTGCAAGAATGCAGCCATCACTGTAGGGCCATTCTCAGTCACGTGTGTGACCAAAAATGTAACAAATAGTAGAAAAAATCTCCTCCAATTACAAAAGCATTGGAGGTTCATGATTGTGGACCTTGTATAAGAGTACTACTTATCCAAGTCTATCAAGTAAAAATGTTATTTGTTACATTAACTTTAACTACTTAAGGTCAGAGGTCAAATACGACTGGTCACGTGTGTGACTTCACACGGAAACAGGTTTTTCATAACTATTTGACTTCAAAAACTCTGTGAAGTTGAAAAATCTAGAATTTTCATAGTTTTGGGGTATGGAGAATAGCAAGGAATAAATTTGATACCTTTCATTAATTTTCAAAGTATTTCTTTATTTGATGACATCTGGTCATGTGTGTGACATTTTGGTTCACTTCTCAAAGAATGGCCCTGTACATTTAAATGCGGCTGGTGATTCAAGTTACTTGCAGTACAAAGCTACCAATATAGGCAAGAGAAAACATATTTCATTTGCGGGTGTACTCCGTTGTTGGTGAGGGGTTGACAAAGGGGGAGGACACGCCTTTTTTAGTTTGTAAAGAAATGAGAGAAGCAAGTAAAAATCCTGCGAAGCATGCCTTTAATTTTATAACAAAACTCATTGGACTACGCAATTCATGAAAGAGTTCAAAATTTAATGTGTAAATTCAGTGGCCACTTTATTTGGTACACCTTTCAAATACTTGGTAGGACCACAGTTTGCCCTTAGAATAGCCTGAATTCCTTGCAGGTTCCTCAAAGTGCTGGAAACAGTCCAGAGATTTAGGTTGATATTGACATGATAGCATCACACAGTTGCTGTGGATCTGTCAGCTCCAGATTCAGGATGTGAATCTTCCATTCCACCAAAACTCATTGTCATGTTCATGCAACCAACCTGAGATGACATGCGCTTTGTGAAATAGCCTGAATTCCTGCTGGAAGTAGCGATCAGAAGATGGGCACATTGCGGCTATAAAGGGATGTACATGGTCAGGAACAATGCTTAAGTAGGCTGTGGAATTTAAATTATGCTTAATGTGTGCCAAGAAAACATTCCCGACACCATTACATCACCACCACGTCCTGAACCATTGAGAAAATACACGATGGATCCATGTTATTTGAAATTCTAACATTACCACCTGCATTTTGCAGTAGTAATTTAGATTCATCTAAGGTGTTTTTCCAATCTTCTGCAGTCCAGTCATGGTGGCAATTTGCTCACTGCACTCTCAGTCTCTGGTTCGTAGCTAGTGGAGCCCAGTGTAGTCTTCTGTTCCGGTAATCTGCTCACTTCAAGGTTTTACGTGGTGTGCGTTGAGCTCTTCGCCATAACGAAGTTTTAACAAATGGTCATGAGTTGGTAGCTTTCCTGTCAGCTTGAATCAATCTGTCCTTTCTCCTCTGATTAACAAGACTTTGCATTCAGAGCTCAAAACTGCGGCCACTCATTTTTTTTGCACCATTCTCAGCAAACTACAGCTGTGTGTGAAAATCTCAGTGTATAAGTAGTTTCTGAGACACCCGAACCACCCAGTCTGGCACCAGCAATTATTCCATGGTCTCTTAGCACACTTTTCTTCCCCATTGTGACACCTTGTCTCAACAAAAACTGCACCTTTCGGCCATATCAACATTATTTTATTCATTCAGTTGTTTCCACATTGTCGGCTGAGAATTAACAAGGTCTTTCTGCATATTTTCCCAAAACTGAGTTATATGGGTCAAATGCTTTCAAAGTGAACAAGGTCTAGTTTGAGCACTAGATCTCCTGATATATGCAGTGGTTAGCTGTCAAAGGTCAATGTTACAAAGGTCTAACGTCATATTTCCTGCCTCCCCAAATTATCAGAAAGGTCTGTCTACTGCTGGCCAATAGTTGGACAGCATCTAGGTCATGTGATTGGACAATCTGCAACATTCTGTGATGATTTGCCAAGCTAAATTCTATTTTAGCTTTATTTTGAAAAGTTTCAATTGCTTCAGTGTGTTCTACATGATTTCTATCATGTATTATCTTTAATCCATTAGAATTATTAAAAATACTAAAACATACAGTATTATAATTTTGTTAAATAAATTCATCTTTTCGTTGCATTAAGAAGTTGACATACTAAGCAAAGACTACTTTTATGCATTACAACTTCTAATTTATTAACACACAATGTTTCGGTATAGATCCTAATGACATTATCAAGCAAGTGCGATAACAGTTTTAGGATCCATACCAAAACTTAATGTTTTAATAAATTAGAAGTTGTAATCCATAAAGTAGCCTTTGCCTTGAATAATTTCATATTTGATGAAAAAATGAACTGGTTCTCTAACTGGCAGTTTTGAGACCGGATCCTTCCCTGGTCTATTTTTTTTTTTTTTTTTTTAAATATGCAATTTGCAGATAGACCTTTGTAATATTAGAATTTGGAACTCTGAAGTCACAAGGGTCTATCTGCAAAACTGGGTATCTAGAATTCTGGGAAGATGCCTAGATGGGAGGGATATGATAAGCTCATTTAAGCTGCACAGTGCACTGGTCATTCAAAGTAAAAATACTATGCAGTCTGACAAATAAATAAATAAATAAATAAATAATGGTACCTGCAGAGTTCTGGATTTTCGATTGCAATTTTCTCAAAAACCTCATAAGTGCAGATAGACCAAGTTAAATCTCGGCTGACAACATGGTTGGCTGATTGGATATTTGTATTAACGAGCAGGTGTACCTAATTAAGTGGTCACCATGAGTGTATGCCAATTTAAAGATTGCTAATTGGATTACCAACAGCACTTAGCATGACTGCCTCCCTCAGACACTTTGGGGTGGCTTCAGCTACCGTGTACACAGAAGAACTGACAATGAGACGAGGGGAAACACATATACATCAAGCACTGTACCTCAGATATTGTGGTGGAAGGGCAGCACATAGCAGCATAACAGAGAGAGAGAGAACAATCTGTTAGTTTCATGGCTTTAATCCACCAACTGCAAAAAAACCAAATTCATGTAGAGCTCTGCAAAAATTGGTCACTTAAAATGACAGCAAAACCCAAATTACAAAAAGAATGGCAACACTGAGACTTTTTCAATGCTTCGTACAACTACAAGAAGGGATGCTTGAAATATCTATTATCCAGCTGGAATTGACGATGTTAAAATTCTCATTATTGCCATCAGTCAGCTAAAATGACTATTGATAATGATAATTATTTCCTAATTCAAGCAACTGGCATTCCTGCATAAAGCAAAGGCCTCAGACAACAGGCACTGTACGGATGGCAGATGACTACATCTCAAGGCCACACAGCACACTCAGAGTAATACACAGCAGACACTAAAATGAGAATCATGCCTGTCAGCAAACTGACAATAACCATTTTATCACTGGGCAATGAAGGCTTTCTTTCTGGAAAACCCTGAGGCTGATATGCAGATTCATAGTAGCAGTAATTTTCACTTTAAAGGTGTAAGCAGATTTTTTTTAAGACCTGAAGTTGCTTGTGAAATTGGGATCTTCGTGTTTCAGGTTCCATTTGAATTCCTATTTTGAGTGGAAGATGATTATACATTTCACCAATATTTCTGCAATGCTGCTCAAGCCTGCATATTCAAAATGTATTTTTTCAAACTGGATTAATGTTTATCTTTCAATATCTCCAATTCCACCTGCTTGCATTTCAGCAAATGGTACAGGCAGTTTTGGTAAATATTCCTCATTGATTAAGCTCGATACAACATAAAGAAAATGAATCAAAGCATACTCCAAGACATATTAGTGAGAATGATTTCCCTATTCCACAACACCGTTGTTTCTATGCACAAATACACTTTTCTAATATACACTTTCAGGGGCACAAAAAATTACCTGAAACCTGCAGAAAAATTTAAACAAGAGACCACCTGGGATTGCACCTCCCACAACAGCGATTGTGGTACTGTTTCAAGTACAATGTTTTCAGTGAGTGCGTACTCTCAGACCACACCCATTGTTGAACTCAGCTTTCCTGTTTATCCCAACTACTTACCTGTAATGACTTGTGACAGCATCTTCAAATGCTGCAATGCTATTGTGTTTACAAGAACTGTCCACAACAGCCACGCCCACATACTGTACATATAAACATCGGCAAAAATACTCAAAACCACTACAATTGTAGTTTTAGAATAGTTTTGAAGTAGTTTGCCCTAATGACACGGGCGCATGCGCACACGCACGCACGCACAGATCAACTGAAAACAATACCCGCCATTGTAGCTGATAAATAACTGCTTTGTTGTTTTACTAAGTGCTGATACTTCGGATATTATGATCAAAATGTGATATATTTTTAATCTATCGCCAAACTACGGTCAAGCAATTAGCATCACTGCTTGCTAGTTTTGACAGAAAGCGATCAAATTGGCCGATTGATGATGGATAGATTTCAAATTTTGAAATGGGGCATTACATGCGACCTTTCATCTGACAGCAAGACATTTAATTGTGTCCTATAACCTTTCTATAACCTTTCTGTTTCCAAGCTAAGGGTAACTTTACAATTGCATAGGGCAGAAAAACACTGCATGAAGCACTGCTTCCCACAATAAGGCACTGCACAGTTCAGCAAGCCTCCTCACACCACCGAATAATTGCAACAATATTAAAGGACATTTACTGTGTGTGCAATAAATTGGACTATGAGTGATTTCTGTGCAATACTGGATATTTCAATAATTTCCATAATTAAGGCCTATCACTGCTAGGAAGATTATTGAAGGCAAAAATACCTGAAGGAAAATAACTGATGCACCCCCCAAGAAAATGGAACGGCCTTTTCGAACACCACAAACCCACAGGGATTTTTATAAATCTGACAACCTGTGGATCAGCAATTCAGGGGATTTACAACATTAAACTAATGTACTGAGGGGAAACAGGCATTTGAAGTCTAATAGCTTGCCGATCCAATGCGTAAAAACTGTTGAGGAAACACTCCAAAAATGGGCACTAATTACATGGAAATTTCAAACCAACTAGGTATTGCCAACTCTTCCTCCATTTTACAACAGAAAAATACTATTCTTGCCATCTACTGCGACCTGGAAAAAGCTTGTCATTTAATTTATTTGATGTTCTATTATTCTACATACTCAGTGTATAATGATATCACTTGCGATCTGTTATAGAGCTGTATTGCAATATGGCGACAACAGTATTAACCCATTTAAACCGGGACAGCATGTGCGCATTTTAAGAACGTGTCGTTGCCGACACAGATATGCGCGTAATTTTGAAAGTACCGTAATTACTGTAAGTTTTGCGCAATAAAAAAATCCACCTGTTCCTGAAAGCTGAGAAGCTGTGCTTCAGCCCAAATACAGGTTACTATGGTAAACATGGCAGCATGATTCTCTGCTGGGATTTTTGCATTAGGCCTTAAAGGGTTAAACAGTACTATGACCCCATTTCAGAAAAGTTGGGACATTATGGAAAATGTGCTACACCCATTTAGGAGTCGGGTACAAGGCTGAAATGAAATGCAAAACTAGCTTATGTCCTAAAGGACACATACAAAATAAGTTTAATGAAATCTGAACTTACTCAAATCATAATTCTAAATAATTTATATAACACACTGTAAGTGTCAAGAAATTTGATCAATTTTTGTGACCACTAAAGGTAAGAAGTTGTTCAAATAGGTGTCTATGGGTGAAGGAATGTGATAGGTCAGCAAACAGCCATTTTCCAGAAATGGCGAAAACCTGTCATTTACATGTTGAGACATGTTCTATACTACTTACATGGCGAGTTTCAGCTCCATCTACATTCAAAACGGGTAAAATGGATGATTTCAGCCTTTCCATATAACCGCCCTTCCACCTGGTGGTAGGGGCTGGAATACAATCCCAAAGTTGTTAATGTGCAAAGATGTTGCATACGAAGTATTGTCAAATTTGGTCAATATTTGGGGCCGTAAGAGATAACGAGGCAAAATATTTATAGACGACAGATGACTGACGACAGACGACGACTGGCGATAGTGTTTACACCATCTTAATAATTCAGCTGGTCAGCAATAAATTGAGTTTAAGATAAAGGGACTGGTGAAATCTCTGGCTCAAAAATGAGGCTAAAAATTAATGAGTGCCCCTGATCTTTAATAAATTAGATGACACAGCAATGAAAACAGACATGCTTTTGTGATGGATATAACCATCACTAGGACTAGTTTGGCAAACCAGGGCTAGAGCCGGCTTCTGAAACCTATTAGTCAAATGATTAGCCAAAAAGCAATGTCAATTAGTCAAATAACTTTACCCCTAGTCACTTTTTTTATCTGATGTCCAGTTGTGAGGGTCTCTAATACCAATCAATTTCTTGTAGGTTTTGTTGCACCGTCGTTGTATTATTTTTATCATGCTTTTACTTACAACCATGTGCTGTTAAATGTCCTATCTGACCGTGTGCTTTCCTCTGTCTTTTCTGACTTAGCCTCGCCTTCTTTGTTTCCTGTGCTAGTAGCATGGTTTTTTTTAGTATTAACCCCACCTCACTTGGGACTTTCTCCCTTAGCTTGCTTCATTCCCAGTCTGCTTTTTGCATGAATTATTTTTTTAATCTGCAAGTTACTGACACAGGTTAAAGAAGCTGGTCCCAAGTCCAGAAGAAGAGGAAGGGGGTCAGAAGGCTTTGGCAAAACAGAAGAAGCTACTGCCTATGAAAGAAATGCAAATAAACAACTTGCTTTTTATTCAGTACAAAGGACCAAATATTGATAAAAGTACTTTCAAATGTTCTTTACTGACCATTGAGCTTCAAGGAACAACTGTAGTGTTATGCTGAGTGAGAACTGCACCCTTGGACTTGGTAAAATTACATTAACATGGACTACATGTGCAACATCACAATGTTGCATAAATTCAACCACATCAACTTGCTTTTTATTCAGTACAAAGGACCAAATATTGATAACAAAGTACTTTCAAATGTTATTTACTGTCTATTGAGCTTCAAGGAACAACAACTGTAATCAGTACCACTAACAGCTGCGTAGTCTATTGGCTCGAGCATGAGCTGGTGGGTGGAGTATTCCGTCCTAATAATGCTGCATTCATGTGATGTCTGAAGGTCAGAGTTCCCAAGTCGACCGTCGTTCTTCCGACTTGATGTGTTCATGTGCTTTGAAGTCGTAATGTGGGAAAAACATGGATGCTGCAAAGACGCTGAGTTGTATTTAAATGCTCGGGCGTTTAAAGAAAACACTGACAGCCGTTTCCAGTTTTTTTTTTTGACAGTGAAGAACAACCGAAACCGATCAGGTGATCCATGAAATATGATTGATTTCATACATATATATTTTAATCAGAAAAACTTCCATATTTGCTTAAAAGTAAACTACACATCCGCCATTTTTTCGTGAATGTGGCGTCAAGTCGGAAAATCGGAGCTCTGAAATGATCCCGAGTTTCCGACCTGTAATTTCGAGTTCGACGCCGTTCAATTCATTTTTTGACTACTCGGAGCTTGTTTTTTTTCCGACTTCCAAGTTGTTTTGAACGCAGCATAAGGGTACAGTAGGCTACACACGGTTCATCTCGCGCTTCTTCATGACGTTCCTAGAGCTTGCGCCCCGGACGGGAGACGGAGTGCGGTTCGCGGAGTCAGAGAGCCAGAGTCGGCTTGTGAGTTGTGTTTTCTTGGCCGACCCTATATTATATATTAACCCCCCCCAAATATTATTGCAGATTTGCACAAATCTCGTGACCCCACTTTTGAAAGGTCTTCGTCAAATTTATCGTCAAATGTGACTTACAGATCGTCAAACTGCAGGAGAGATCGTCAATTGCGAATTGACGAACGGGTAGCGCGAGCCCTGGCAAACCTCTACCAGTAAACACCATTCATCATTGCATCCATAAATGCAGGTGAAAACTATGCCATAAATCTAGAACGCCATATGTCAAAAAAGTCTAGAAATGCTGTTTTCTCTGCAACTGGACTCATCTGAAATGGGCAGATGCACTGTGGAAATATGCTGTCACTGGACTAGTTTGACCATTCTAATCATTTATGGTAAAAATATTAGTTGAGTTCTCCAAACCAAAGAAAAAGATCATGCTGATTTTCACAAAAATTGGTTTCAAAAGCAAACATCTGTCATGGTATGGGGATGTGTAAGTGTCAATAGCACAAGTAACTTGAACATCTGTGTACGGAGCATTGTTGCTTAAGGACATTCATGCATTTTAGAGCGACATGTTTTCCACTAGATGACATCTTTTCAGGGATGCCCCTGCTTATTTCAAGAAGACAATGGCCAACCATACACTGCATGTGTTACAATACTATGGCTGTGGCTTCCTGATCAGATGGTCTACCTGCAGCCCAGACCCATCTCCCTTCAAAAATATGAAGTGCTTTAAGAAAAGCAATATACAGCAATGACGACTCTGAATATCTGGGCAGCCAGTGACAAATATCAAGGAAAAAATGGGTAAAAATCCTCCCGCAATTCTGGAATAATTGGTATCTTCAGTTCCTCAAATGATTACTTAGAGGGCTCTTGAAAGGACAGGTGATGTAAGACAGTGACAAACACACCACTGACCCAACTCTTCCAAATAAAAAAACCATAAAGAAAAGAAGATAAAGCAATAAATATCTAGTCTTTGCTCTGTTTCCAGTTAAAAACACGGATGATTCACAAATGTGCATTTTCCAATTATCCGTATTTTTCAGAAATGGGGTGGCATTTCAGACTCAGAAGAGTGGATTTTAAAATTAGGCCCATTGTGAACATGCTGCTCTCCTTTGCAGCCATGTCCAGTTCACACTGATTATCCACTCAATATCTCAACCTTACCTATGGACTGTTCAGCCCTGATGACAGTCCCATTCAGTTCTCTTGCTCTTGACCCTACAGTCCCCCGCAGGCTAACAGGCTCACCTCTCCTTTCACCGATCTGCAGTTCTCCTGCTCTTGACCCTACAGTCCCCCGCAGGCTAACAGGCTCACTTCTCCTTTCACCAACCTGCAGTTCTCCTGCTCTTGACCCTACAGTCCCCCGCAGGCTAACAGGCTCACCTCTCCTTTCTCTGATCAGCAGTTAACCTGCTCTTGACCCTACAGTCCCCTGCAGGCTAAAAGGCTCACCTCTCCTTTCACCGATCTGCAGTTCTCCTGCTCTTGACCCTACAGTCCCCCAATGGCTGACAGGCTCACCTCTCCTTTCATCGATCTGCAGTTCTCCTGCTCTTGACCCAACAGTCCCCCGCAGGTTAACAGGCTCACCTCTCCTTTCACCGATCTGCAGTTCTCCTGCTCTTGACCCTACAGTCCCCCACAGGCTAACAGGCTCACCTCTCCTTTCACCGATCTGCAGTTCTCCTGCTCTTGACCCTACAGTCCCCCGCTGGCTAACAGGCTCACCTCTCCTTTCTCCGATCTGCAGTTCTCCTGCTCTTGACCCTACAGTCCCCCGCTGGCTAACAGGCTCACCTCTCCTTTCACCGATCTGCAGTTCTCCTGCTCTTGACCCTACAGTCCCCCACAGGCTAACAGGCTCACCTCTCCTTTCACCGATCTGCAGTTCTCCTGCTCTTGACCCTACAGTCCCCCGCTGGCTGACAGGCTCACCTCTCCTTTCACCGATTTGCAGTTCTCCGGCTCTTGACCCTACAGTCCCCCACAGGCTAACAGGCTCACCTCTCCTTTCACTGATCTGCAGTTCTCCTGCTCTTGACCCTATAGTCCCCCGCTGGCGGACAGGCTCACCTCTCCTTTCTTCGATCTGCAGTTCTCCTGCTCTTGACCCTACAGTCCACCGCAGGCTAAGAGGCTCACCTCTCCTTTCACCGATCTGCATTTCTCCTGCTCTTGACTCTACAGTCCCCCGCCCTACAGTGGCTAACAGGCTCACCTCTCCTTTCCTCCTTGACCCTCTCCCCCAATGTTCTCCTGCTCTTCTCCTGACCCCCCCACAAAGTCCCCTCCTTTCACCGCTGGTTCTCCTGCTCTTGACCCTACAGGCTCACCTCTCCTTTCTCCGATCTGCAGTTCTCCTGCTCTTGACCTTACAGTCCCCCACAGGCTAACAGGCTCACCTCTCCTTTCACCGATCTGCAGTTCTCCTGCTCTTGACCCTACAGTCCCCCGCAGGCTAACAGGCTCACCTCTCCTTTCACCAATCTGCAGTTCTCCTGCTCTTGACCCCCCGCCCTAGCTACAGTCCCCCTTGGCTAACAGGCTCACCTCTCCTTTCTCTGGTCTGCAGTTCTCCTGCTCTTGACCCGACAGTCCCCCGCTGGCTAACAGGCTCACCTCTCCTTTCACCAATCTGCAGTTCTCCTGCTCTTGACCCCTGCTCTTGTCCCCCCGCTGGCTAACAGGCTCACCTCTCCTTTCACCAATCTGCAGTTCTCCTGCTCTTGACCCACCGATCAGTCCCCTGCTCTTGCCCTAGGCCAACAGGCTCACCTCTCCTTTCACCGATCTGCAATTCTCCTGCTCTTGACCCTACCCCCCACTGGCCAGTCCCCTCCTTTCACCGATCTGCAGTTCTCCTGCTCTTGAACAGGCCCCACCTCCTCTCCTTTCACCGATCTGCAGTTCTCCTGCTCCCTACAGTCCCCCCACAGACCCTCTCCTTTCAGTCCCCCTGCTCTTGACCCTAGTCCCCCAGGCCAACAGGCTCACCTCTCCTTTCTTTCACCTGCATCTCCTGCAGTTCTCCCCACTCTTGAGCCTTTCACCCGGACAGTCCCCTGCTCTTGACCCTACAGCTAACAGGCTCACCTCTCCTTTCACCTCCTGCTCTTGATCTGCAGTTCTCCTGCTCTCCTGCTCTTGACCCTACAGTCCCCCACAGGCTAACAGGCTCACCTCTCCTTTCACCCGATCTGCAGTTCTCCTGCTCTTGACCCAGTCCCCACAGGCTAACAGGCTCACCTCTCCTTTTCTCCGAGTTCTCCTGCTCTTGACCCTATAGGCTAACAGGCTCACCTCTCCTTTCTCCGATCTGCAGTTCTCCTGCTCTTGACCCTACAGTCCCCCGCAGGCTAAGGCTAACAGGCTCACCTCTCCTTTCTCCTGCTCTTGATCTGCAGTTCTCCCTCTCTTTCCCTACAGTCCCCCTCTTGCCCTAAGGCCCCCAACAGGCTCACCTCTCCTTTCACCGATCTGCAGTTCTCCTGCTCTTGACCCTACAGTCCCCCAGGCTAACAGGCTCACCTCCTTTCACCGATCTGCAGTTCTCCTGCTCTTGACCCTACAGTCCCCCGCAGGCTAACAAGCTCACCTCTCCTTTCACCGATCTGCAGTTCTCCTGCTCTTGACCCTACAGTCCCCCGTTGGCTAACAGGCTCCTCCTTTCACCAGCAGTTCTCCTGCTCTTGAACCCCCTGGCTAACAGGCTCACCTCTCCTTTCACCGATCTGCAGTTCTCCTGCTCTTGACCCTACAGTCCCCCGCTGGCTAACAGGCTCACCTCTCCTTTCACCGATCTGCAGTTCTCCTGCTCTTGACCCTACAGTCCCCTGCAGGCTAACAGGCTCACCTCTCCTTTCACCGATCTGCAGTTCTCCTGCTCTTGACCCAACAGTCCCCCGCAGGCTAACAGGCACACCTCTCCTTTCTCCGATCTGCAGTTCTCCTGCTCTTGACCCTACAGTCCCCCGCAGGCTAACAGGCTCACCTCTCCTTTCTCCTCCTGATCTGCCCCCGCAGTTCTCCTGCTCTTGACCCCTACAGTCCCCCGCAGGCTAACAGCTGTCCTAACAGGCTCTCCTGCTCTTGACCTCTCCCCCATTTCTAACAGGCTCACCTCTCCTTTCACCGATCTGCAGTTCTCCTGCTCTTGACCTTACAGTCCCCCGCTGGCTAACAGGCTCACCTCTCCTTTCTCTGATCTGCAGTTCTCCTGCTCTTGACCCTACAGTCCCCCACAGGCTAACAGGCTCACCTCTCCTTTCACCGATCTGCAGTTCTCCTGCTCTTGACCCTACAGTCCCCCGCTGGCTAACAGGCTCACCTCTCCTTTCTCCGATCTGCAGTTCTCCTGCTCTTGACCCTACAGTCCCCTGCTGGCTAACAGGCTCACCTCTCCTTTCTCTGATCTGCAGTTCTCCTGCTCTTGACCCTACAGTCCCCCACAGGCTAACAGGCTCACCTCTCCTTTCACCGATCTGCAGGTACCCTGTGGAGAGGTACTGCTCCATGTCCTGCTGGAATGCCTCTTCAAAAAACTTCTGCCTCTCCTTCAGCTTGGCCTGCTGCGCCTGCTCCATCTCCAGAACCTTCTGGGCATGCTCAGCATCCAGCTCAGCTGCAGGGGTGCAAAGTGAACAAGAGACAACACATTGATATATGTTCAGCTGGAAGGTCCATGGTAGCATTACAAATACTCTGAAAGCCGAGCCCTTTTTGAGCGAATGCACAATATATTCAAGATAATTGTGCAAAATGGCAAAGTGATTTCATAGTGCAAAAAAAAAAAAAAAAAACCCCTGACATGTTTCCCTTGGTTTTATGCAGAGTGTGCTTTAAGTGTGCATGAGTTGCTGATGAAACAAAGTAATTCAACACAGAACCACAGGTGAAATTAAATTGAAAGCATTGATGTTTCTCAATTCTAAAATTGAGAATGTATGCAAATGCAAGTGCAAGATTACATTTCATGTACTGAAGTTTCATTTTTATTTTTTTAAAATTCACATCTAGACATTATTAGATAGTCTGTTGATAAAACACACCAACAGCTCAAATGAGAGGTGAGAAGCAGAGTCAAAGATCATGGTCTGGAAAATTTGCACAAAATAATGAACAAACACAGACGAGAAAATGTTTCTGTGTTCAACTAAATGAAGACAATGGCCTTGAATCTATAGTTTAAAAATAACCCGCAGTGCTGGCAGAGAGCATTGTTCTGCATTTCCTGTTCTTTCTCACTCTGGCAGGAAGTACAGATCACCGTTCTCTGGATTATGTCATCATTTTCACACATTTTACTTGGATTTTGAGGTTAATAATTATGGTTATATTTCATCTTTCCCGTTTATTGTCAAGTTGGATGGTGCGAGTTAAAATTCACCGATATGCCAGAAACTACTTTAAATATTCCGGAGGAACCTCTGAACATCATTGCATGCACACATCCAAGCTTCCATCAAGCCTATTATAATTCAGTGAAAAAGACTCTTGCACCCACAACATCTCAAGCAACAACTACTGGAAAATTCATTCAGCCTTAAGTGCAGAATCCACCTGGGCGTCTGTGTTCTGCTGTCAGTCGGCAGCTCTTCTCAGTTTCTGACCTCTTTAAACCAGCAGGTGTTACAGGCACCTGGAGCTACCAGTGATGAAGTAACTCAGACTGTGATTTGAATCTACAGCTCCATTCAGAGCACATACATTCCATAGGCACAACGGTCGATGGGCCCAATTACTACACATTAAAAGAGTGGCTTTTCCCATTCAGGCTCTCTCTATCAGAACCACCATCACTTGCGGGAGGGACAAATAATGGCATTTACCATCTTCCTTTCAGACATGTAAATACAGCTGTCACTCGTCTCTCAGTTTCTCGAAAATTACATTCTTTTCTTCAATGAGCCAAGCTGTACGCCAAAAGAAGCGACTCTTCTGAAAAGAATGTAGATACACCCTTCATGTATGCATTCTCGAAAGTGGTCTTTTTGTGCTTAAAAATAAACTGCATAATTGCAGAGAAACCAGACCAAGGAAGTGCCAAAAATGCACATAGTCAAATTGCAAATGAAGTCACTGAAGAGGAAAAAGCCTATCACCATCATCAAGCTTTGTTTGTGAAAAGGATTTGTGCCCAAAATCTTTAAGGCAAATAACAGCACACATATACTGTATTCAGAACAGATTTCAAGCACATGCCCCGTGAGCACTCTCTGCAGTGATTGATTCTTTTTGTTTAATGACACTTCCAGCAATTGTTCTGCCATCTCATGTCAAAAAATGATTCATTACTACAAATGGGCAATTTAGACACTCCAATTGGTCTCGCGTGCATGTCCTCGACCTGTTGATGGAAAACCACACAAGCACGGGGAGAACACGCAAGTTCCCCAAAGAAAAGTTCCCCAAGTCGAATAGAAACCCATGATCGGCCAGTTGTGAGGCTACTCACTCCACTGTCACTCTCTACCCAAGTTAAATTAAAGTGCTGAAGGAGCAACACTTCAACAGCTAAATTATTCATTCAAACCCACACTGCAGACTTCCTAATCCACACATATAAAACACTTTAGACACAGGGGCATTTTTTTCAGCAAGATTCTTCAAAAACAATACCAATTCAGAAATATTAAATATGATCATGCACCTTCATCTCTACACTGCCAAATGAATCCTCGAAGTATTTAAACACAATGCTGTTGCAAAGAGACAATATACTTTATTGAATCCCCCGGGCTAATTTTTCCTCTGCATTTAGGAGCAGTGGGCAGCCACAGAGCCGCGCCCGGGGACCAGCTCCAGTTCTAAGGCCAGAGCCTTGGTCAGGGGCAATGGTAGGGGTGTTACTGTAGAGCAGAGTGGGTTTTAACTCGGTTCCTGTAGAGTCAATGTTACCATCTTGGAGGTTTTTACTCCAACTCTAATTCAGCACACCTGACTCAGCTAATTAGCAGCTCATAAAAATCTCCCACCACCCAAAACATGCATTTTAGGAACAGACTGGGGTATCAAGGGGCATCATCATCCAATAGCCGATGCAAAGGACTTTTTGATGTTCAATTGTGTGCCGAGAATATGTTCTATGATCCGCTCCGCTCGTTTTCGGTGTCATGGCAAGGGCAAACATCCCTGTCGCAACTCCTCTCCACAGGGGTCCCCCAAGGCTCGGTGCTGGGGCCCCTGCTCTTCGCCATGTACAGAACATCATCGGGCCAAGTCATTAGTTCTCACGGATTCTCGTATCACTGCTATACAGATGATACACAGCTCATGCTGTCATTCCAGCCAGATGACCCTACCATCTTGGCAAGAATATCCACCTGCCTCTCGGATATTTCTGTATAGGTGAAGGAAAAGCACCTTCAGCTGAACCTATCCAAGACCGAGCTCTTGGTCATTCCTGCCCAGCCATCAATCCATCACGATCTCAAGATCAATATCACCTCAAGTGAAATCACTCCGTCCAAAGTGGTAAGGAATCTGGGTGTCATGATCGATGACCAGCTCTCCTTCTCAACTCATGTTGCCTTTGTTACCCGGTCGTGTTGATTCACTTCATACAACATAAAGAAAATCAGGCCGTACCTAACCAACTATGCTATGCAAATCTTGGTCCAAGCAATGGTTATCTCTCGGCTTGACTACTGCAATACCCTCCTAGCTGGCCTGCGTTGCGAAACCTCTACAGATGGTCCAGAATGCTGCGGCGCATCTGGTATTCAATGAACGCAAAAGGGCTAATGTCATTCCATTACTCATCAGCCTCCACTGGCTTCCTGTTGCAGCTCGAATCAAATACAAATCACTTCTGCTGCCCTACAGAGTGATATCTGGGTCTGCTCCCTCCTACCTCAACCCCATCATAAAGGCTTACACACCTGGCCGATCACTGCACTCCTCCCAGGAACGCCTTCTAGCAGTGCCATCTCTACGCACAAGGCACTCTCAGGCTAGACAATTCTCACAGGCAGTTCTACGCTGGTGGAATGACCTGCCAGCCGCAACCAGAGCAGGGGCGTCCCTCTCTAGCTTCAAGAAGCTCTTGAAGACTCACCTCTTCCGGGTCCACCTTCTCTCCTAACCAACTAACTCACTCTTGTCTTTCTCTCCTTAAACAAATCCCATTGGTACTTATTTTGTTCTGTCCTGCTGTTTTGCTACAATTGCACTTGACCCAGTCATTTTTTTTCTTGTGCACTTGATGATGTTTTGCTTATTGTACTTTGCCACTGATGCTTGATTTGCTCATTTCTGTAGGTCGTTTTAAAAGCGTCTGCTGAATGTAATGTAATGAATAAATTTCATAAGTTTGAATGAATGCATTTGGTCACACCACACTTGACCATGAGTGAAGGAGAGAGCTATGCAGAAATGGCACCAGTGACACAAAGGGGTCCTGGGTCATTAAAAACCTAGTAATAAATGGCCACTGAGATGACCAGTAAAGAGTGAACTGTTCGGAAAAAGAGATCGGGTCTGCCAGTCATGCCCGGCCTGAGTCACAGCACAGGACCAGCACATCCCCCAGTCTAGAGGACAGCCATCAATCAAAGAGCCCACACATTAAATCACCATTCATGTCCTTACCACAT
This sequence comes from Gymnothorax javanicus, assembly GCA_029692085.1. Classification (NCBI taxonomy): domain Eukaryota; kingdom Metazoa; phylum Chordata; class Actinopteri; order Anguilliformes; family Muraenidae; genus Gymnothorax; species Gymnothorax javanicus. Next base: position 154,096,844 of record CM056193.1, on the reverse strand, counting down.
TCCATTATCCAGGGAAATTTATGTAGATTACACTGCATTAGCATGTTATCAGGATAATTTATCCCGTAGATACTAGGTTAAGTTCTGTGCTCAAGAGTGTGGGAGCAGCGGCCCACAGATGCGATAAACTGAGAATGAGATGAACTATAAAGCAACAGCATGAATGTAACAATCCACCCCGCCTACTCTAAATATCCTCTATGCTCCTCAGACAAAAAAAAACAAAGTAGTAGTACAGCGCAGATAGTAAGGCAGCCAATCAGGAAACTATTGGAACTGACATCACTCAAGCCTCTTAATCCCTCCATCAGCTCTTTTGACCATCCTGAAACCCAAGAAAGATGAGTAGGACAGCTCACATCCAGCATAGACTAAGGTACAGTATCTATGTAAGACCTGCAGGAGGGACTTGGCACGGCCCAAATCCAGCCACATCCACGGCAGAACTTACCGGTCACAGCCGAGTGTAATCCATGCCCTGTCTCTGTGTGTACAGGCCCCTCTCAGATGCACAGGAAGCATACATTCCTCTGAGCAGCAGGAAGTGGCTGCACCAGAGTGTGTGCTCATGTGCGTGTGTGTGTGTGTGGGCACATGTGTACATATGTACATGTGCAAGTTCAAGCGCGAACAATAATTGAGAAGTGCGATTTCCTGTTTTGTACCAAGACGGAAAAAAAAATGCCTGAAATTAAGTATGTAAATCGACCGTTAAAGAACAAAATGAAGAATGGTCTATTTTCAGTCACTCCCTTATTTGGTCATTCAAAGGCAAGCCCTGCAGAGGGCAGGCTGTTATGCCTTTACAGTTGGAGGCTCTAATGCGGATCACAAAAGCACAAATAGTGGACTGATATAATTTGCTGAAGTGTAAAATAGGCGGTTCTCTGAGAGTCAGGATATGGAAGTTAAAGATGAATAGTAAGCTGAGGGGTCATTAAGGAGAGACCAGTCTACAGTGAGAGGATGGAGTGATGAAGACCGTGTAAGACACGACAGGCCCAGCGGCCCTCATTAAAGACCCTCCGCCATTTGGTCGGCTAATTTGAGCCTATTTTTGGATGCTGGGTTTCCCCAAAGTGGTGCATAACTGACACTCTGAAGTGACAGCACAGATAGAAGCTAGATTTCAGTGTCATGATCGCAGAGGTTCAGAAAAGTACGGTCAACTAATCCCAGCAGTGGTTTCATCAGTGGCAAGCAGATGCAAACACATACCATATGCTCTACTTTTTACGGTCACATATGCGATCATTTCAATAATTGCTTAGTCTGTGCTGAGAAATGGTGAGAAATTAGGCGAGTGGGCCGAGATGCAGAAAATGTGGCATTTTGGAGGTTGATAAGGTGACATCTCATTTACTCATGGCAATGAATAGGGTGTGTAAGAACAGAAAAGCGGTCAGTCAGTGTAATTGTGTTCAATAATATTCCACACTTCATTATGTAAGCTTTGAAAAGCAAATACATTATAAAGATAATGGTGAGAGTAAAGGGACATGTTAGCATGGCATTACTTATAGCCATAAAATCAGCTTTCCAAACAAAACTGGCTCAAATGAAAGATGCTGCAAGGACAATTCAGGAATGAAATATGGTTATTAAATGCAGTCAACAGAATCCTCAATTTGTACAATAATTCAGCGTGAATCCGATTTGAAACAGATAGATTTATATGAACTATACCAGAGCACTATTCCAGCAGTACTCACTTAAAACCAGTCTATATACCATGCAATCCAGACAATTGAGAAGCATAAAATGCAACACGTAAATCATTTGCAGCAGATATAATCATTATTTTCCAGTTTTTTGGGGTTTTTTAAAATTGTATTGAGATTCAGACAGATGAAACTATATTGAAACGGCTCCTGAAGGCAGCAAATCTCATCTCCATCTTATAATTCAGCTAAATTATTATGGTATCATAGCAACATGTTCTCACATTTCACTTAAAGCAGCTCTTGCGGGGGTAAGATTTACCAAAGAGGAAGGCTTAATGGAGATCTACAGCACAATGATTCTACTGTACACCTGAAAATCAGACTAATTTTTTGGTTTGGTTTTCAAATAGCCCGAGCAATTTTATAAGACGTTCTCATCAATATCCTCCACTGTCCCGTTTCAAGCCCAATCAAGGTCATGACTAGAGACATATAAACAGAAACTTGAATTCATGTGGGTAAACTAGTGCCTGAAAAAACGTGTCCCTACTTACTTAGATGCACGGCAAGACAGGCGGCAGGACGAACGAACAGAGAAACTTCATCGCGATATCCCCTGCTCCATGTCATGTCCGCAGCGGAGGAAACTACTCATTCAGCAATAAGAAACTTCGCTGAGAATTTTGTGATTATAAATAACTAGAAAAAAAAAACGCAACACAATTTCTAGATCTCCCCAAGCATTTTTATCTGCATTATGTTCCATTAAAAAAAAAAAAATTAATCAAAAAAAAAAAAAAACTTTGTATATCAGCGCATATCGGGCCTCATATATGCTCGCACCGATATATCGGCGACAGGCCAACACCGGTCGGGCTCTAATTCTAAGTGCCACGAATGGGGCACTAACTAGGATCTGCCAGCGCAACTTAATGAGGGTTTTCCCATTGTAAAGGTTTGCTTTTCAGACAACAGGAAGTACTGATAGCTCCAAGATCATCAAAACATTTACTGATGATCCACTACCAACACTGCAACAGCCATTATTGTATCCCCTGGGCCCTGGACAAAGTCGGGCAGCTAATATGGATTCATGCTTGTCGTCTCCGCCATTGTCGCCACGTCCGCGTCTGTAGACACTTTCTAGTGGACGCTGTGCAGGCTGTAATTTTTGATCGATTACTTTCATATTTGGTATGGACAGGTTTTACTCAGGCTTGGGGAGTAACGGAATGCATGTAACGGCGATACGTAATTAGGATACAAACATTTTTTTAACTGTGTATTCCGTTAGGGTTTCTCACAAAAAAAGATGTAATTAAATTACAGTTACATGCTGTAAAACAGGGGGATTACTGGATTACAATTGTAAATTAGTCTATAATCAAGAAGAACAAGAAGACATGAAAAAGAAGAAAAGGAGGTCTAGAGGTAAAAGCGCACGTATATCACAGCATTTTACGAGAGTCACAGCACTCCTCCAGAACCCGCGACTGTAATTGTCAGTTGAGAACTTGTCAATCATGGCATCCAACTCTGTGGGTAAAAATACGTTCAACGGGTGGAAATTTCGGGAACATTTTGTATTTAAGGATAATACGGGAAACAATTTTCTGTACGTGCCGCTGTTTCTTTCAGTTTTTTTTTTTTTACTTCCTTCACGTGAAAAATTCAGACTATCCGCTACTCAGTCTTTGATATTTCGTGCATCCAAAATATATGACGGTACATGTAGTTGCACTTTAATTCCAATAGATGGCAGTCTAAGACAATAAATAATGACGCTATGGATTTGTCAGTTCTTTAATGCCAATAGTTGCCATTTTTTCGGATTGGTATACATGGCATGTCTTAACATCAGTCGTCACATCAATACAATGATGTTCTATTTAGTTAGATGTCCTATTTATATATTCTAGTACAATCTACCAGAGCCGGCACCGGAACTGAAAATTCCAGGGCAAAGATACATCTTTTTATAACAATTAATCCTAGCTAGTTCCCAGTCTTTTTCCTTTATTAACATGTTTTCCAATTATAGTAATAGCTAATCAAGTGAATTAAGCATTTTTTTCCCTGCAAAAAAAAAAAAAGCAAGTAGAGGATATTTTTGATACTGAAAAGTGACATAGTTCTATTGTTTTACGAAATACACAAGTATGTATAGAGCACATAAGTTACTTCATTGTAATTTATTTTCTCGTCTGTCTCTGTTCATTTTTGGTTCTAAAGTAATCCAGAAGTAATGGAAAGTAATCTGTTACATTACTTTTTTATAGTGGTATTTGAATTACGTTACTGATTACATTTTTTTACAGGTAATTAGTGGGGGTGTAACAATTCTGAATCGATGTTTTTTTTTAAAGTGTAGTAACACCACCTGCTACCACGGGGTGAACATCCGAGCTTTCCCTTTTCCTTTAATAACCCCCGTGCTGTCCTGAACAAAAGTGCCTAACATCAAAGGGCATGGGAAATGCTTCCGGAAAAAACTTGACTGACATCAGTATTTTTCGGCTACGTGCTGAGAGGAGCCAAGCAAATGAAGACAAAATCGTCTCCTATTAACCAATTAGGCAGCTCTAAGAAAAGTATACCTGTTCCCGTTCACTTTGCTTGCTTGATTAGCAATCAAATAGTGGATTCGTTTACTCTTTAAGTTGAATGAGTAGAGCTGTTTATTAAGACAACATGTTTGATTGCCGCATTTTGAAATTTAAATGGCCATAGAATAGCACAGATTTGCATGAACACGATTGCCACTGCCTCGCCATTTTGAGCGACTGTGATAATTTATATCTCACATTCACGTTTCATCTGCTTTTCAGAATGTTTTCCACCTTGTGTATTTTTTAGATGCTTAAACTCCAGGGCGATCTTATAACAAATCTATTTTAAATTAATCTTGAATAATGTCCTAAAATGCTACAATGAGAGATGTAATTCAGAGGAAGATTTTTTCTAATTATTCAAATTGGCATTCTTTCAATCTAACACCGTGGCCCAGTTAGGTTTGTCTGCTTTTCACCATCACATCTTAATCGTTATAGGCAACTGGCTAAATTTCTTGATTGTTATTTAGGCCAAGTACACGGGAGCAGATTTGAGGAAGGGCGGATCACCTGCAATTAGCGAAATCTAAACTCAGGCTTCTTCCCGACGGCATTTTAAATTGTTTTAAGCCACTTCAGGTGTGTATGTTTCAAGAAATTACACGTGACTGCCCACACACCCCATGACGGCAAGTTGTCTCATCACACTTTAAAAAAAATCCTCGTTCAACATCGCCACATCCCAACTCAGCATTTCATTTCTCATTGTAGTATTTTTAGGAGATCTATAATAATAAAATAAAAATAAAGATTTATTTTCAGATCGCCCTGGATGTCAAGCGTCTAAAAAATACACAAGGTGGAAAACATTAAAGCAGATGAAACGTGAATGTGAGCTATAAATTATCACAATCACACGAAATGGCCAAATACGCGTTCTTGCAAATCTATGCCCATTTAACTTTCAGAATGCGGCAATCAAATATGCTGTCTTAATGAACAGCTCTACTCATTCAGCAAAGTAAATAAGCGAATCCCCTGTTTGATTGCTAATTGAGCAAAGCAAACAGGGACAAGATTAGAGTAACCTAATTGCTTAAAGGAGACGATTCTGTAGTCCTTTACCTGGCCCCGTGCAGCATGTCGCCGAAAAATACTAATGTCAGTCAAGTTTTTTTCCCGGAAGCATTTCTCATGCCCTTTGAAGTTTGGCACTTTCGTTCAAGACTGCGTCGGGTTTAATAAAGGAAAAAGGAAAGCTCGGATGTTCGCCCCATGGCGGTCCTCTGCCTTAAAAAACATTGATTCAGAATCAATTCAGAATCATTACACCCCTAGTAATCAGTAACTGTATCTGAATACATTTTTAAAGTAGCCCCCCCAAGCCTGGTTATACTTCACTGATGACAATGATCGATTTTGGTTGCCATGGCAACAGTATTGGCCGAATAATGAGCAAATTTGCGCTAAAACATGGAGATTTCCTTGTGGGCACTGTACAGGCAGCAGTTTTCACCCGATTACTTTCATTTTTGGTATGGACCTGAGTTATACTTCACTTATGACACCTATCGTTTTTGATTGCCATGGCGACATTATTGGCCGAATTATGCACAAATTTGTGCTGAAACATAGACACTTCCTTGTGGATGCTGTACAGCTGTAATTTTTGACCGATAACTTTCATATTTGGTATGGACATGTGTTACACTTCACTTATGACACCTATCTATTTTGGTCGCCATGGCGACTGTATTGGCCGAGTAAAGCACAAAAAAGGGGAGAAGCGGCTTTTGGGGGCTACACCCATGTGGTTGCGGCCAAACGTACTGTCTAGTTAAAAGGATGAATTTATGACTATGACCAGTAAAAGCTACAGTTGATTGGAATCCATCATATCATAATGGGGTCAAGAGCCCACACCAAATCAGATATGGCCAAAAATGAGCGCTAATGCGAATCAACAGCATTGATGGTAATAAGTCTCAAAGGATGGATGGCAGGATCTTCAAAGAAACACAATACCAACTGCACCCGCATTTTCATTTTCAGCATCAGCCGTTTAACATAATACCAAGCTGACTGAGCTTAATAAGGAATTAGATTCATCTCCATGCTGGAGGGGGTAGGGCTGGGCAGTGTGGGAAAGAATTAGACTTGATTTGGGAAGTATGCGCACATGTGCATGCATATGCATGTGTAAGTGTGAGTGTAAGTGTGTGTGTGTGTGTGTGTGTGTGCCTGCGTGCACATATGTTGGAGAATGATAACTCCACTCCCAGGTCTCCAAGACTGCAAGCAGATGGACAAATTGGCGGGGAGAAGAGAGAGGGGGAGAGTGAGAGAAGGGGGAGGGGGAGGAAGAGAGAAATAGGAGAGGGATATGTTCACAAAAACAACTGCGGAGAAAAAAAAATTAAGAGAAGGAAACAGCACAACTGAGTTTATAAAACTGTATGTGAGGGACAATCTACTACTGTTGCCCTGTACTGCATGCCACTGCCAGATGAGGAGTGCACTTTAATAAATATAGACACATAATTTTGAATATTGTTCAGAATGCTAGTTTCAATTCCTCATATCATTCACACCCATACTGTGTTCTACTGTGCTCATAACAGAAACCTTCAGTAGTAGTACACAGTAAGTCTAGGCGATACAGCGCAATAGAGTTTGGCACATGGCACACTTCCTGCACATCTGATCGGGATATACAGTACAGCAAAGGCAGAGGGAGGAGAAGAGAGAGGCACAGCAGGTAGTGCACCAGGCCAAATGGCAGCACACTCCGAAGAGAAATCGTTTGTGTAAGAGGGAGCCACTGCATTATACGGCTTCATTATAATACGCAAAATCAAATGGAACTGGAATGTGTTTTTACTTGTAAAAACGAATGTCTCCCCCCGGCCCCTTCCCTGCCTAACCCACGGACAGATGGACAGACAGACAGGCACTTACCAAAAGGCACCACTGCAGGGCCTGAGTAGTAAGTATGCAGAGATTACATCCGGATGGACAGACAGATGGATAGACAGACAGGCGCATACCAAAAGGCACCACTTCAGGACCTGAGTAGTAAGTATGCAACGTTTGGTTTAGATCATGCAAACGGTTTTGGAGTTAAACTCTGGAAACGAAGTGGGAACGGGAAGATAGGTGGCACAGTGGGTAGCACTGTTGCCTCACAGCAAGAAGGCCGCAGGTTCCAACTGAGGTACTCCTGGTGCTCCAGTTTCCTCCCTCAGTCTGAAGACATGCAAATAAGGCTAACTGGCGACCCTAAATTACCCGTACGCTTGAGTGTGAGAGTGAATGCTGTGTGCACCCTGCGATGAACTGGTGAGCTGTCCAGGATGTGTCCCTGCCTTTCACCCATACTTCGCTCGGATAGGCTCCAGTTCCTCTGCCACCCTAGCGTGGAAGAAGTGGTTTATATTATGGAGGGCTAGATTTCTATAGATAGCAGTGAGACATGAGTGCATCCTAGACTGGATTATAGCCCTTAGTAACGCTATTACCTACAATGCATCCCTGCTTTAGATACACGTCTCGCATCAAATCAAATAAGACATGGGCCATCGCAGAGGTTTCCGAAGTCACAAGAAAAGACAGTCACTCTAGTTGCTTACCCATATTCACATTACAAAAAAATTCACACATACCGTAATTTTTTCAGTTCCGCCTTCAGCACAACAGCCAATTTTTTGGTAGAACAAGATTTTACAACATTGTGTGAAAATCTCTGATGTAATTTTGCCTCAAAATGTAAAGATATACTGCACATTTTTTTTTGCTAACCAAACACCTGTGTGTTGGGCCGGACAAGTGTTAGCGCGTGATTATTAGACTGATGAGAGCTCAGACTTCAGATAAAGCTCACAGTTAAAGACACGGTGAAGAGAGAGAAAGAAAAGGCCAAGCTCCCTGCTGGAAAGCTGAGTCATAAACACTTCAAAAGAACTCACGATCAAGAATGACCGGCAGACACCACAGTTTAGGACAGCCTGCATATCTTCAAGAGGTGGGCCATTTTCAAAAAAATGTACAAGTAACAGTAAAGAAACAAAATTTTTTTTCATGTGAGATTTTCATCACCAAAATGGTTCTTCTGAACCTCAAACTGTTATATGGTCTTCCCTGAAACCAGCAAAGCTGGATAAAGCACACTTTTTGAAAAAAAATAAATTTTTAATACGAGATAACAGTAAAGAAAACAGGACTGTATATAAAGTGAGGTTGAGAAAGGGATTGAAAGGGGTCTGATGGAAGAAACACGCAGTAGACCCAAGGCCAGGCTAGTTTATCTAAATATTTTTCTTTCGCTGGTCTGTCTATCCTCCAGTCCTTAGTCCATTCCATCTCTGTCTCAACCAATGCTTGCCAAGTTACCACCAGAAAAAACCAAAACGACACCATAAAAACAAAGTTTTTATTACAAAACAATACATGTTCCACCCTGGAAAAATCTCCTGAACTGTATGTAACACCACTGCCTACACCTTACAAACATATAAAGTGTCTATGATACACATGAATAAAGGAATAATTAACCCTTTCCTCTTTAGAGGCTGCTTTCAACATAAACTTAACACCCCAATAATCCTCAAAAATCACCCAAACCTGTCCAGGAGCTTTCCAATGAATACAATCATGACATGCATGTTAGGGTTTAGGTGATTTTAGAGAAATTTTCTATTCTATTTTTTCAACGTAGAAATGCCTCCAAACTTGAGAGGGTTAAGCAGACCACGTTTTAGTAACATCTTGACTAATTAATGAAGAATAAAAACAGTAAACTCTGAAAATAGAAGTGATGAAATCCGAATTCAAATACTTTAACTAGTAACAGTTGCCACAGAGATTTCTCAGACATGACAAGTTTGACCTTAACTTAAACAGTTTTCAAACAAACTGATCAGAACAAGACTAGGTGCAACCTAGTATACGGCTGGGCCGCCAAGTGCTGTATGAGAATGTGGGCCCAAGAAAAGGGTGCTAAATGGGGCAAAGCTCTCGCAATTATATGAAGTGCAAGTTTAGTGATGAGCTGGAGTTGATAAATTATTTACCAAGTGGGTGGGGAGAGTGGCAGATTGTGAGTGAGAGTGTGAAAGAGTGAGTGTGAGTAAGTGAGAGAGTAAGAGTGTGAGTGAGGGAGAGGGAGTGAGTGAGAGTGTGTGAGGTAGTAGGAGTGGGAGGTGGGGGGGGCTTGAGTAAGAAAAATATATCAAAAGCAAGTTATACATTTGAATAGACAAAGAGCTAGAGTAAGGGTAGCAGTTATTGATTTTGTGAATGTGAATTTGAGAGAGGCAGCAGCAACAGATGTAGACAGCAGATAAAGTATATATGCATGCTCCTGAATCATAATGAAACAATGAAGTTATCATTACAGTTGTGCTAACCGGGAAGGTGACGTCACTTTTGTGAACACATGGCAGTTCCTATATAGTGAGGTGTAAGAACGAACTTCAAAGATTCCTTTTTCCCCCCCATGTTTCGTCTTAGAGCTTGTTATGGACAAAGAATCCACAGTTTCGAGTAAAAGTGCTTAATTAACAAGTTCGAGTGAAGGAGCTGCCATGTGTTTACATAAAGCGTTATTTGATATTGGTGATGAATAAATATGGTTAAGTATGTGACAAAAAAATTGAAATGCAATTAATTTTAAATGAATTTATGACCTATTGTAAGCTCTCGAAAAGGCCTTGTAGTTAACAGCAAGATCATGAGAATTGGCCGAGAAATAAGAAAGTTCATTCTATAATGTCATTTCATTTTGTTTGATTTGGCTGAGAAACTGATGTGATTTCCACTAGTTCTTCATCAGAGGACTTACGGTCAGCAATTTTCCGCCAGAATTCCTCTCTGGCCTTATTAGCAGCAACAGTGTTGCTCTTTCCTGTTTTTTTATATATTTACATTCTTCGTAACTGTCCATAATGACGACCCACTCCTCCTAGGAGATTTTCTTAATTTTTTTTTTTTTTTTTTAGATTTTATTAATCACCCAGCAACCATTTACATTACATCCAACGAACAAGTGCATACATCAACCAACATGAATGCACTCACATAAATCTCAATTATAATTTCCCAAGTGTCCACCTGAGTATGCGCGTGCAGCCTTTCAAGTGTCCAAACAATGAGTATAAAACTTCATACTTCATATGGGTCTCCCATTAAGCCGCTGGCGGCACCCCCTGGTGGCTCGGGGGAGACAACCCGCAGTGTTCCTGATCCTGGATCAGACATAGCTTGTGAAACATACAGAACGCGATCGGTCATTTTATGAATGGAAATAGGGCAAATTGCCGCATGAAACGCGCTTTTGTAGAGAGCGCGTACAGTGTTGAAAGCACAAAACCGACATTAACAAAGAAAGATTACGACCACCGTTGTGGTACCAATTATCTCTGATCGTTAGTTCGGGGTTTGTTGAGCTGGCTCAATGAACTGTAACCGGTCTGTGTGCATCTTTCATTAAGCTGCTAGCGGCGACCCCTAGTGCCGCGGGGGGGAAATAACCCGCAGTGTTACTGATTCCAGATCAGGGTTAATGTCTTTAAGGAACACACAGCACGCGATTGTTCATTTTGTGAACGGATACAGGGGCAAATGACGCATGGAATGCATTTTTGTTGAGAGCGCGTATGAAGTTGAAAGCACAAAAATGAGATTAACAAAGAAAGATTACAACCATCGTTGGGGTACCAATTATGTCTGAATACAAGTTCAGGGTTTGTTGAGCCGGCTCATTCATATATAGCCTGTGTATGTTGAACTTGCTTCGTAGTATAGGCTACCCCGCAGGAGATACGAGCGACAAACGCCCGGCCAGCCAGCCAGCTTGTCGTCAGCCAACCAACCGTTGAAGTTCTTGCCCGCCGGCCGACCAATCGCTGAAGTCAGTCGTCGGCCAACCAATCGTTGAAGTTCTTCCCCGACGGCCGACCAATCGCGGAACTTCTTCCCCACCGGCCAGCCAATGGCTAAACTTGATCACTCACTCACTCACTCAGGTACTCAGCGACATTCGCGTTTATAGTGGCCTGGCCGCTATTCGCGGCCCAGCCCAAAAATGGTACATAGTACATGTAACCAAAATAACAAGAATAACACCGGGGCAATTTCACCCACAACAAATTTGCCTACATTTCTTGACCGTTAGAGATCATTCTTTACCGTTACTTCTTTTGGTAACGGTAAAGAAATCTTGATGACCATATCTCATGAGTGTTAAGAAATCTCAACAAAATAATTGGCCTTATTTCATCAATTCCAGATGTTTTCTGTACCTACATTATGTTTCCTCTGAATCACTGTTCCTGTATGGTTATTTTGGGGTCACGGTAAAGAAAGGGTATTTGTGTGACGCTATGTAATTTTGAAAAATAATTCTTACCATATACTTTTCATTTGACTTTGCAATTCAAATATGGCTGCTCAACATACTGGCACTTCTAAATACACATCAGTTGCCCCATCTTGTGGCTGTTTGGTGAAAATAATTCTACCTTGAAACTTTAGGTAACGGTAAAGAAAATGGACTGTTGTGACACTATTTCATATATTTTAGGCCCGTTGAAACACTAAATATATAAAAACTTGAGTAAATTACACACATTGATCTGAAATGAATTCATATGAATTAATTCAATTTGAATAAGACTTTTATAACGAGATAAATTCAAGTTTTTCTACCTCTGGCCATGGTAACGGTAAAGAAATTTTGACAATTTTGCCTGACTGCCCATATTTGCATAAGATATAAGTTAATTCATCAATAGCTCATTTCATAGTGAAATAAGAGATATATTTTATTTTGCATTTAGATGTTCATGAAGATGAATACTACCAAAGAAAATTATATTTATATCTCAAAGAAATTCTTTACCGTTACTTGTACATTTTTTTGAAAATGGCCCAGGTGCACTCCAAGGCAAGGACAACAGACCCAGGTCATGGCTAAGAGGAGTCATTTTCTTCAGGAAAGAAATGATGATAACAGTGGCATGGCACTTCAGGTGAAACACAACGCCTCACTGTACACTTCTGCAAGAAAACGTAATCTCATGCTACTGTTTGGTTTACTGTTCTTTAGATGAACGCATGGCATTTTTAGCCAGATATTTTGATGAAGCCATTTTCCATTAAATTAATAATTACTATGGCTATGGAAATAATACAGACTTTGTCCATTCTAGTGATGTTATGTAGCCAGTGTGACGTAAAATATCAACTGACATACTTTTTTTGCTAGAGGTGCCAGAGTCTGTGTAATTAAGTAACCACTGTGTACTCCATATGCTGTAACTGAGAAGCAGACCGTAGTTATCAAAGAAATGCAAAACAACAATGCAGTATAAAGATTTCATACAGCCTGGTGCCATTTCACTAACTCTCATTTTTATTTTCTTCTAGCACATATAGCTTTTAGAGGGGTTCTCACCCTTTCATTGTGTTGTCAAGCTAAATGAAAAAGCACCACATAGACATCAGCAGGAACCTGAGAAGAATATTATTACTGAAAATTCAACAAGTATCCAAGCAACAGGAGCACACAGAGGACAGAAATGCAAAAAATTATTCAGTTCCACTGCAATTCTCAGACTCATTCAGGAGTTCAGTGGAAAGTGTCTGCTCGTCAGCATGAATAGGAAACGGTAATAAGACTGGTTACATTCTCAAGTGACGTTTATACTAGTTAAGAGAATAAACAAATTTCTGGCAAAAGAAAAAAAATGTCAAGTGAGGGCAGGACAAGAGGCTGGTTTTCCCTAATTGTCTTTGGTAGAACATTGCATTAAATGACCCTACAATATTCGGATCAGTGTCAATTTGAAGGCGCACTGCTCGTATGAAATGTCCATTTCCCGTATACCAGAAAAGCCCAATTCACACCTACGAGAAGTGTTTTCTATCATACAAGAAATTCAAACTATATATAAGAAATGTCCATTTCTTGCATACCAGAAAAGCCCAATTCCCACCTACAAGAGAAGTTCTGTATAACCCAAACTGTAACCCCAGTCCTTACCCCGAGCAAGAATGAGATGAACAGTTAAATCTACCCCATGCATTCAACGGCTGTAGGGAAAAAATATTGACAGTTTATTCTTCATAAGTATTATCAATTCATGCATACCAGAACTATACCATGTCGGCAAAAAATTTAAATGATTTAAATTATAGTTGACTACAGTCTAGAAAAACGGCATTTGTAGCTACTCGGAAATAAGCCGCAAAATCTCAAAATCGATGGAGTCTTGAAAACAAGGGGAAGTACTTCAAAAGTGAACATTTTAAGAAGTCTATGGGTTAAATGAATGGGAACATTTACCTCCGACACCAAGTACGATGCAGTCACTTCAGTGCTCAATACAATTCTAGGATCATGAGTATTACCAGTTCATGCATACCAGAACTATACATTTCTAGGGGACGAACAAATGAGTTTTATATTGCCACCTTCTGATATACGAGAAACAAACATTTCTCATATACATGAGCAGTATGCCTTCAAATTGACTTGATCCCAATATTCACCCGTTTCATGAATTCTATTCTTCTGACATCATTGGCCAAACCATAGAAAGTATTTCGCCATTTTTCCTCCCTAGCTTTGGTTCTTTCATAAAGATAGCATATCATTTTTACAGTAACAGGGTTCATCAAAGGCCTTCTTCATGATAAAATTTCAGATATTATTTCAACCCAGGGAGACAACTTAAGCTAACAGGGGTTGGGAGGGACAGCAAGGCCCATGGGCCAATGGCCCATGTCATGGAAAATTAATGGGCCATTTTCAAAATGTATGGGCCATTCAAAATTCAATGCGCCAATAATTTTAACCATAACATACTTATAATCAAAATGTATACTGCATATACATGCATACATTTTGCTTTACTTGTTTAATGCTAAAAACATACTGACATATACATTTTGCTTTTAATGTTCAGCATTAAAATATTGCTTAAAACATAAAATCGTTTCTTTATACATAAGACAAGATTATGTACTCAAATACACAAGAGGGAAATCGGCCGTTTCGGTTTCAATCGTTCAGTAAAACTACTGGCTGTGGCATAAGTCTGCGATACACTAGTAAGTAACTCTAAGTTGATAGTTTTTTACTTTATCCTCACAGTTCACTAAAATCTTGTCGTAGCACTGGCTGCAGCTCTTCTACATTGACAAGTGTGATTTTTTTTTGACACAAAAGTAATCATGGCTAGAGGACGAGCCTATCCCACATGGTGATACGACCCCGTGAAGTTTTCCTAACACACGTTTTTCAAGTTGTTTTCTCTGGTGAATTACCAGAAAACACACGACACCTCCATGGTTCCAGTACTTATTTGTATCATCGTTATTAAATTGGTGCGGTGTTGCTATTAAAACTTCCATACTTCCCATGATGTTGAAGCTTGAAGTTGGTTTCAGGAAAAATCTTGAAGAAAATACAGATTTTGGCTTAAGATTGTGACACCAAGATTTGGCATACAATTGATATAATTGCAGGTTTTAAACAGGGCTCTGATATGTCTTTCATCTCTGAAAATTTCTTTTAGCCATCTTTAATACAAATGAAGTTATGAGGGCTCAAAAATGCTAGAAAAAATGGCGAGAGTTAGAAAGCACAAAATTTCGACCTACTCCCATGTAGAGCCTGTAGCTCAAAAAATCTTCACAAGATCAAGGTAATATTTGGTGAGGATTCATTAAATATATCTAAGTTATTAGAATAATCAGCTGATTCTGAGGGGGTCAGGTGGGAAGCACTTGTAGATTTTATATGGAATGACGCAATATATTATGAATAACAAAGAAATTACCAAAGAAATAAGTAGGATAAAGGAAATTCACGCATAATACCTCAAATGGCAAATTAATTGTAATGCTGCGTGAATATAAATGGGTCCCCATCGTAAAAACGGAGACTACCCTCCGTGGCCACCTACCATGTTAAAGCGTCGCTACATTAATAAACAATTAAATTGCGCTAAAAATGCTATACCTGCCTGGTGAATGTTCCGCTACGTGAAGTTTTAAATGGTGTCATCGCATAATATAAATAAATAATGGCCTCCATGCAAAATTTTTATTTGGTTAATTGGCTCTATATTTATCTAACGGATTCGGCTAGTCAGACTGCAGTGACCAGCATCTGTAACTGCGCTTTGAAGGCTGAATTCGGCATAATACCAGCGGGCTTCAGCTCCAAGTGCGCGTTACAGTGGTTATTTTTACGACGGTCGTTAACTTCAAGTTGCATTTGGACTGCTCGCGTAATAATGGAGATGCATACGCCTATAAATACAGTTTCAAACTAGAGGCACTCGTAGAGTGCAAACCTCCGCCAAGGAAGCACAGTTCAAATCTTCATGAGTGGGAACAAAGTTGAGTTATCGCGTGTCATACGATTTCAAGATGGCTGTCGTGGCGGCCATACTGTTTCACTGATCGCGGTGAAAATCAACAGGGTCCATCCTTGATGTAATAGCAATCCACCCACAAAATTTCAGACAAATCCGTGGATCACTTTTTGAGTTATGTTGTTCACAAACAGACAGACAAACAAACAGGGGCGAGAACATAACCTCTGCCCCAACTTCGTTGGCGGAGGTAATTAAGTAGCCTATAAATAACGTGGTTCGCATTACTATAGCTAACATATAACAACTCAGTCTTAATGTTCACCAATCCGATCAAGGACATAAAACGCCATAATGTGCGGAAAAAGTATTCTGTAAACTCGCTGATCTGCCGTTTTCAATTGTAGCCTGTCTTAGTCGTTGTTTAACTGGGTAAGCTAAACTTTGCTCGCAAAATAATTCCAGTTTTATTCGGAAGTCTGCGACTGAAAAAGAAATGCTGCAAGCTTTTTCTATTTAACATTCTGTTTCAAGGCTATATCGAAATGAGCAATTAAATTAGGCCTATGCCTATATCACTAATCTTAACTGTTGCTTAAAAAAACCACAAGCCACAATTAAAAGGCACATTTGTGTGCATATCTAAGAAGGGCATAATGTGGCTATGAGAGGAGGTGTTACACGTTAGTTTTACATATATATAAAACTAGAGTGCCAAGGGCCCTAAAGGTTGCCGGCAGTTACAGCCCCAACAGGAAAAAAAAAGGAACTAGCATCAGTCCGCGGATTCAACAGGAAGCCAACACGACTTCATGCAAAAGCAACACGTTGTCTACACGATACTGGTGTTAAAAAGTTCCAGCTCGGACATCCGTGAAAAAATTAAACCTGTTTAATTTTTTCGCGAATTTCGGCGGTGATGGTGAATGGTCCTGTACCACTGCGAATCAATTCACGGTTCTTCGAATTAATTCTTCTCTGTGAAAGAAGAGAACTGTTTCATCCGCACACTTCCGCAGGCCAACACAGCTCAGTGAGAAAGGGGTTTTAGTTACCATTATTGGGCAACTCGACTGAGCAGTCACACTTTTTCATGAGTGACAGACGGCAACATTCTTATGCCACTTTTCTGCCATTTAGCAAAAATATAATCTTTAAGAAGTCTACATCAAAAAATCCGACTAGATTTTTTTCTAACCTGAACTATCACTGTCGTCTGCTGTCAATTTGTGAAGCGCGCCCTCTTCTCAATTCACTACTGGTTCTTGCTCTGCTTTCAGACAATGATTTTTTTTTTTTTTTTTTTTTTTTTACAACACTGCCACCGAGTGGGTCTAATTAGTATTATTCTTTCTATTCCATGATACTAACAGGAAGAAACATCCAAAAATGGATTTTGACCAGTTTTTATTGCTGCAATTGATTGCGAAAAAAGGCCGACCATGCGGTTACAATGCTCGTTAAAATTTGAATTATATATGGGTTAGTGCCTAATACATACTAATGTCAAAAGACATTATTAAACGAGGAAATAAATACATTGATTTTGTCACATGACCTTGAAGACCAAAGTCAAATCCAATATAGTGTGTTTAATCAGCATACATGATTTGTCATTAGTATCCAACACATATCTAAGATCTAAAGCCAACATTAAAAGACTTTTAGGCCATTTTTGTCAATTACCTGGACCTTGTTGCCCAAGGTCAAATCCTATATGTCGAAAACAACCAGCATACATGATTTGCTATTAGTGCCCAATATATACCTAAGCTCTAAAAACAATATTAAACAAATATGGGCAATTTCTGTCATATAACCTTGACCTTCAGGCCCAACATAAAACTGACTTTGGTTTCTGAAACATGCCTAAGAATGTTCACATTTTTGCATCTTGGTTTCCTATTCAACTATGTTTGGCTAGCAGGTGCCCCCTCGCACATACCTGAGCTCTAAATGCCATCATTAAGCTGTTATAACACATTTTTGCCATTTGATCTTGGCTTTGAATGTCAATTCAAATTGCCAACCGAATGTTTGGCTAGCATGATTCCCTATAGGTGCCTCATACATATCTAAGCTCTAAATGCCATATTAAGCAAGTTATAACACATTTTTGTTATTTGACCTTGACCTTGAGGCCAAAGGTCAAATGTGACAACTCACAATATTTGGCATACCTGATTCCCTATAGGTGCCTCATACATATCTAAGCTCTAAATGTATATTAAGAGAGTTCTAACACATTTTTGTTATTTGACCTTGAGGCCCAAGGTCAAATGTGACTGACTCACAATGTTCGGCATACCTGATTCCCTATAGGTGCCTCATACATACCTAAGCTCTAAATGCTATATTAAGAGAGTTCTAGCACATTTTTGCCATTTGACCTTGAGGCCCAAGGTCAAATGTAACTGACTCACAATGTTCGGCATACCTGATTCCCTATAGGTGCCTCATACATACCTAAGCTCTAAATGCTATATTAAGAGAGTTATAGCACATTTTGCTAGTTGACCTTGACCTTGAGGCCCAAGGTCAAAAGTGACTGACTCACAATGTTCGGCATACCTGATTCCCTTCAGGTGCCTCATACAAACCTAAGCTCTAAATGCTATATTAAGAGAGTTACAGCACATTTTTGCTATTTGCCCTTGACCTTTCGGCTCAAGGTCAAATTCGACCAACCGACAACACTCGGCAAGCATGATATGCTGTACATGCTCATTCCATATCTTTAGTATAAATGCAATAATAAGCAAGTTACGGCACAATTTGTGGCAAAACACCCCGAAAAATGATGAAGTCCAGACACGTTGCCTAGGTGGCGCACTGAAGGAGCGATTAAATCAAAACGCCGTTTACACCGTTGAAGCAGGTCATGATACTGATTCCATTGCTGCGAAAAATAAAAATAAATTGCACCTAAGTGCCAAAAATGGCCATTTTCGACATAAAAATGGCCGCCAAGTCTGAACGAACAATTCAATAAAAAAATTTGATGCTCGGGCATTAACTTGATGACCCATTTGATCACATCCCCAAATTAAAAAAAAATTCATCAGACCGTTTTTGAGATATGGCTTTAAACGGACGACGCCGATGACGCCACCGGATGCAAAGTGACGACAATAAGTTACTGGCCTACAGCCGGCAACCTAAAAACAATTAGGCCAATTATGAAATGATGCGTTTATTGGTTCAGATGAATTGTACACACCAATATTACCTAATTAATTTCAATTTCATCATAAATAATTATTAATTCAGAGTAATTTAATTTAAAGATAAATTTTTCAGAGTAAACACAGGCCAGGGCTGAGAATGAAGGACTGTCACGGCAATACCTGCCGCGTCCCGAATGGATTATTCTATCGTGTTATTTGCAATTGCTCTGCCAAAACAAAAGCTCATTAACCAAGCAATTGACCAGACCACTACATGTGGACAGCCCTCGTGGTTTTTCTAAATAAAAGATTACTGTTCGTTTGTTCGATCCAGAATGAATCTGACCTACTTTCTTTTGTCAGAAAACAATACATGATGATTGAAAGTGAACCCTGAACCTTTTCCATCAACAACTGTAAATTTGACAACAAAGTAAACCATCTCCGACTTGGAAAACAATTAAGAAATAGTTTTTAAATACACACCCAATTAGTATTACAATGCTCTGTTCCGAGACTGTCATTCGATACTGCATATTGATATAAACGCGAAGTGATATCAAAGAACTTTCTCACGAACTCATTCCACTGAGAAAATAAACTCCAAATCAGTCTTTCATGCGATGGAGATTTTCACAGCCTCGCAGTGGTGATGGGCCGTGCGTGGGCCTGGGACTAGAATTGATCGAGCATCAGAACGTACTCGATGAACGGCGATCAGTAGAGTTTGTTCGAAGAATTTTGGTATTGTATATAGGGAAAAAAATATTGAGACTTAATTGAGACATGGGCGCATTCTTGGCCCGCTCAGTGGCTTTATAATGCGCCATATTTTTTATGTGCCATTTGTGAATGGGGCGTGTCCTTCCCAACCCCTGAGCTAAGTGAAAAAAATGGTTGTGGAAACATGTACTAATAAGAGAAATATTGTCTCTGAAGTGGAATAACACTTTTCTATGTTAGCACATTCGCTAACGGACTAAAGCGATGCCATCATATGTTTTGTGTTTCAGCGCAAAACATTAAATACCAACATTGATGGTTTGCAATGAGAATGTTCACCTTCAACCTACAATAAACAGCATAGCCAACTTTTTTTGTCGGGATTCAGGACCAAGGTTCCAGAGAGAGATGAAGCAGGAAACTGAGTGAGCTGAGGTTAGTCCCATGAAAGAACTAGCTAGCTGTGGCATGTTGAGGGATCAATTGTTTGCATGGTGTTGTGAAAAATCAAAGTAAGCTGGTTCATGTTTGAATCGCACAGAGCTCTTTCTCTGCCAGGAGTTGGGATCCTGGTTCCAGAGACAACTTAAGCAAGCAACCACGTGAACTCGTACCTAGCTATCTTTTCCATGTTGTGGGATCATTTTTTGTATGGCGTCACAAAAATAAAAATAAGCTCGTCCGTATTCAAAAGTGCACCGTGCTTAAATGAAGTCAGAAGCCGAAGGATAAACACCATGTCAAAATTTGTTGCGTATATTTGCTGTTCCAGTTGCAATACATTGTTTGGTATTGTAGTGGTATGAGGATAGAAGCAAGAAAAATGACAGCAGGCTGTGCATTGTGGGAAAGTACACATAAAGCTGCGACGTTTGTGAGTACAACCCATAGCCATTATGAGAAATGTCTAGTCAATGTTCAAGTGGTAATCTGTAAGATTTGAATTGGTTTGTTTATATTGACATCTTTGGCAGAAAGCTGTAATTGCAGGTGCGCTTCTGGACCTCATTTCCCATAACCCTTGTCAAGACCCAACAGTGTTGCCTGTATGACGTCAGTAAATTGACGGCTCTTACCAGTTCCACGCCTCCTCAACTCACATACAGACGGGAAAGATGTTAGTTGACCCGGCAATCGAACTCAGTAAAAGTAAAAATTATGTGACGTTAGTCATCCATTTGCGTCATCTCATTCCAGTAACATGTTGGGCTATTATGATAAATTGATTAACTTAAAGGGCTGCCAACTCTCACGCATTCGCCGTGAGAATTTGTGCTTCATTCACGTTCCCGTGCTGTAGTTAGTAATTATTCAATCAACAAAATGCATGTTTCACGATTGTTCAAATTGTTTAAATGAAATAAGACCATTTGAAACATTTGTATGCAATTCCAATGCTTCCAACCCCTGAGTGAAGAAAAGCGTGAGAATTCCGGAATCATAATTGTTCTCATATTACTAGTGGCGAAATCCACCGTAACACATGTGAAACTGATAAACTTCAATGCACAAGGACTTCAATTCCACCTGAGAATCTCTACAAACGGTCTGATAGAATAATTTCTGACTACAGCACGGGAACGTGAATATGTCATTTAAACTCAAGCCGAATATGAGAAAGTTGAGAGCCCTGTGTAAATAATGAAAACGGTAGTTGGTTAACAGGTAACGTTATAACTCCTTTTAAAAAAAAAAAAAATTTGTCGAGGCGGTCGATGTAGCTTTTTTCCCTGTTTGCTTCCTGAAATAACGTTATAATTTTAGTTTCAGTAGTAGCCTCAACAGAGACTCCGCTAACATTAGTTTCTACTGTGCACAGTATTGCTACACAGTATGGTATTTGCCTTTGCCATTGGGTAGACGTCAGAAGGGATCCAGTAGCGGTACTTTCCGCTTCTTGGAAGGCTGCATTTTTAACGGTCCTCCCTTAATTCCATCCGTAAAACTGACATATAGTGTAAGGGACAAGTTGGATTTAGGGTTAGGGGATAGAGCCAAGGTTCAGGTTAAGGAAAGTACCGCTACTGGATCCCTTCTGACCTCTACCTTGCCATTGCTTCTCCGGGGTTCCTTACTTCCTTCAAGCTAGATTGCAGCTCCTCCTACCTTCTGGAAAGACCAAGCACTGCTTACTGACGTGAAAAGCGTCACTAGATGTGCGCCTGTATTTGAATATAGCGCGGGAATGTCGCCACAGACACACTGATCGCTTTACCTGGCAAAGAATGAAATAGAAGTGCTTTCATCAGTGGGTCATAGGCCCAATCACCGTTGTTTTATCCCCCCTCTCTGATAGACACTGACTTAACAGACAGTAACGAGGTGGAAATCTTACGGATTACCACTTTAACATGCAACAATTAACTTGCCTTCCTTGAATATTTCTCAGATGGTAATGACCAAACATCTCATCCACAATCCCTCAGGCTCCACACCATGTTTGCAGCTGTGATCCAAATAAAGCACATAATGAAATACAGTCCCCTCTAAAAGTATTGGAACAGGGAGGCCAATTCCTTTATATTTTATGTACACTAAAAACACCTCGGTTTGACATCAAAAGATGAATATGAGACATGAGATCAGGATTTCAGCTTTAATTTCCAGGTATTTACATCTAGATCATCTAAATGATCATCTTTAGATCTATATTTAAAAAAATTAAAAAAAACTTAGGCGGCATCATCTTTTGTAACGGATTACCAAATTTTATGATGAGCAACAGTATAGGAACAGAAAGACATAAAATAGATTAAAGTGAATAATACTTTAAAGGTGACCTAGAATGGTTGAACAGGGTATTTATCCTTGTTCAGTGAAGTGACATATACACAACAAAATTTTGGTTGGGTCTGTAATGCCTCAGAAGCTTCCTAAAAACCTCTCTCAAAAAGCTATGTTAGGGTGGGGGATTTTGAACACGTATTTTTGCACCTATTTGGCGACCTTTCGGGCTTAACTGGCAACCTCATTATGAAATGCAAGCACTTGATGATGATTGGCTGGCTTTGCTGCCTAAAGTGAAGCAAGTCATAATCGCTTTCCATGTTACTTGCGGTGAAATTCACCTTTACGCAAGTGAAACTGAAACTTCATGGCACAAGGATCTTAATTCCGCGCTGGAATCTCATTAATAAGCCTTCATTGAATAATTGCGGACTACGGCGAATAATCCTAAAAAATGCACTAGACCCACGACGAATGCATGACACTTGGCATCTCTGCTACTTTCATGTTTTGGTGTTGACGCACCAGGCGAAATATCTTCACAAATTAAAGGCGCAGATGCCGACCTCCCACCGTCTTAATGTGAGCATGGCAGGATCATTGGCAACAACAATCGTCACAGATTTATTTCAGATCTTGTTTCAAAGCTGTTGTTGAGTGATAATCACGTCATACGACATTGGCTAGACACGCAAAACGAATATATTCCATTTTCAAAGTTTTAAAAACAATTTAACAACAACATGATACTTACAGTTTGTACTGGTTGTTGAGGTAGACGCAAAGTCGGAACTGCTCCGCTATGTAGCACCAAACGCTGCGAGAAGCCGGCTTGAAATTGTGCCAGGTTAGTAAAACTTTCAGAGGTGAAATGGGCTGAGCAAAGTAACAGTCTGTGGTTGAATGTAGTGGGAATCCGATTAAAAATGAACAGCAGCCACACATCTCATGCATTTCTTTTGGTTGGAAGGTTATGGAACGTTTGCACACTGCTTCCACAGCCTGGAAGAGCACCTACGCAACTCGCCATTTCGCCTTGAACTTTCACGAACACTGCAGCAACTTACTTTCCTTGGGGCGGGAGAGTGGGTGTATGCAATTTTTTTTGAAGGGGAGGAAACGGAATGGGGGGGGGGGGGCAGTGAGATACATATGA
Source organism: Gymnothorax javanicus (assembly GCA_029692085.1). Taxonomy (NCBI): domain Eukaryota; kingdom Metazoa; phylum Chordata; class Actinopteri; order Anguilliformes; family Muraenidae; genus Gymnothorax; species Gymnothorax javanicus. The sequence continues at coordinate 154,073,474 of CM056193.1, read as the reverse complement.
CATCATATGTATGCGTTGTTCAGATTGGCCCGTTTTCTGGCGGTCATTTTTAAAAGAGGAATTTCTATGAAACGGAGATGTTCAGAATGTCTAGCACTTTTCGTATGTTCTTGAATGCGGGTAGATTACCATTATTCAACATAGACAAGGTAAAAACGGTTTTTGATTCTTTGTCACCTTTAAATCCTTTGCTTGCAATAACTGCATTAAGCCTGCAACCCACTGAAATCACCAAACTTTTGCATTCTTCTTTTGTGATGCTTTTCCAGGCTTTCACCGCAGCCTCTTTCAGTTGTTGTTTGTTTTGGGGGGTTTCTCCCTTCAGTTTCCGCCTTAACAGGTAAAATGCATGCTCAATAGGGTTTAAGTCTGGAGATTAACTTGGCCAGTGTAAAACCTTCCACTTCCCCTGATGAACTCCTTGGTTGTTTTGGCAGTGTGTTTTGGGTTGGTGTCTTGCTGCATGATGAAAGATCTCCTGATCAATTTGGTTGCATCTCTCTTTAAATCGGGAGACAAAATGTTTCAGTAGACTTTTGTGTTCATTTTTCTGCTACCATCATGTGTTACGTCATCAAGGAAGATCAATGAGCTCATCCAAGAAGAATCCATGCAAGCTGAAGCCATGAAATTACCTCCACCCTGTTTCATAGATGAGCTTGTGTATTTGAGATCATGAGCTGATCCTTCCTTTCTCCACACATTAGCCTTTCCATAACTTTGGTAAAGGCAAATCTTGTCTCGTCAGTCCATAAAACCACGTCTCTGTATTTTTTTGGAAAATTCCAATCTGGCCTTCCAATTCTTATTGCTAATGAGTGGTTTGCATCTTCTGGTGTAGCCTCTGTACTTTTGTTCCCGAAGTCTTCTGTGAACAGTGAATTGTGATAACTTCGCTCATGCCCTCTGGAGATTGTTGATGATATCACTGACAGTTATTTTCAGGTTTTTCTTCACAGTTATCACAAAATTTCTGCCATCAACTGCTGAGGTTTTTTTTGGTCGACTGGTTCGACATCTGCAGCTCAGTGCACCAGTGGTTTCTTCCGTCTTCAGGACATTCCAAATGGTTGTACTGGCTCTGGCCAATGTTGGTGCAATAGCTCCGACTGAATTTCCATCTTCTATCAGCTTCAAAATTGCTTGCTTTTCTCCCATAGACAGCTCTCTGGTCCTCATGTTGGTAACATCTTTTTAACTATGAATGCAGTCTACACGGGCAAAACCCAAAGCTGAATCTGAGAGAAGATATTCAGTGCTATTTATTGTCTGAATGCTCAATGTAAAAGGACACACCTGGGCAACAAAAAAGACCTGTCAGTTACATGTTTCAATAATTTTGCTCACTCGAAAAATGGGTGGGCTCAAACAAAAGGTGCCAGCTTCTAAGTTGTTTCACAGATCTACATGTAAATGCCCAGAAACAGACGCTGACATACTGATCTCTCGTTTCATATTCATCTTTTGATGTCAAACCCAAATGTTCTCACTGTACAGGGAAAAGAAAGGAATTGGCTTCGCTGTTCCAATACTTTTGGAGGGGACAGCACGGTGCTTTAAAAAAGCAGTTGAGCACTTTCTGATTTCCTCTATTTTTCCTTATCACTCAATCATTTTATATTATTAAATAATAAGACAAATGCAAACTGAGAAAACACAAAACAAAAAGTTGGTATATGATCCTTTATTTATTGAAAGCAAAAAGAAATCAAAAGCTAACTGCCCTGTATGACAAGTAATTGGCCCCTTTGTCACTCAATTAATGAATTAAGCTAATTTTATAGGCATACATGATTGGTTTACATTACAGTGGACCCACCTAGGCTTAACTACTGCCAGCCCTGTTTAATCTAAATGTCACTAAAATAAAACTAATTAGAGCAATGTAAGGTCTCATCAAGCAGATCACTCGGCCATAACTAAAGGAATTGTGGAATAAATTATAAAAGTCCGTGTCCGTGTCAGTGTGTGTGTGTGTGTGTGTGTGTGTGTGTGCGTGTGCGTGCGCGTATGTGTGTGACTAGAAAGGCTACAAATCCAACCAGCCAAAATCCCAAAAAACAGCATCAGCGATTCATAACATCCACAACATTTGACAATATAAATACACAAGTTACTGTTTTAATGAGTAAATAACTTTTTGCCTTCTTTGCTTCCCCTGTCAACGGGGCTCTTTTTCTCTTGCCGGGTTCTCCTGCAGAGTTTCCACTGTCACTTCAGTTGTTCCACCGTTAGTCATTTCTACCACTGGGGATAGCTACCAGGGAATACAAAGCTCTTACCTCTTTCTCTTTTGGTCACTCCAAGGTTGACAAATATCCACTGAACTACAAATCAAGCCTTCAGTTTCCAGGGAGATCATGCAGACAGTTATATAGTGAAAGCTTACAGAGAGCAAATCTAAATGCCAACTGAGTCATTACTCTCTAGCCATTACACTGTGCAATCAACATTTCCTTCATAACTGTAAGTCAGAGCAAAAAAGTTGTCCATTTCCACTAAGATCTTGGAGGAGCCTTATAACAGTCCTGACTTGAACCATAGACTGTATAAAAAGATGGACGCAGCACCCGGGTCTGAAAAGTGAGGCCGATGCGGATATCTCAAAAATTTGCATTATATTTAATGGCCGGCAGATGACGATGTCGGTGGTTGCAGAAAGAAGTTCAATGCTATTGAAGTCTATGAGAAAATGACCCTACTTTGCCACCTGATTTATTATTTCATTAATGATTTTCCACATCATTTTATGGTATCTATCGCCAGTTTCAAGTCTCCTTCCATATATCGTGATGTTCATTTTTGTAAATTATGGTCCCAAGTAGACCAGAATAAAGGATAAACCCGGAATATGCTTTAGGGGCGTGGCTATCCTCTAGTCCTCGTCTGATACAGTCAGATCCAGAGCCACGGTCCGCCTCGGATCTTCAATTCACGCTCTCGTCCAATAGGAATCACATCCGGTTGCAAAATGACAAAATGGCGCAATTCAAATTGCCAAAATTGAGGCTTCCTAAATGGTATGCTGAAACCAATGGGTGACGTCACCGTTGCATCGTCCATCTTTTTATACAGTCTATGACTTGAACTCCATTGAGATCCTGAGGACCTTACATGGCCATTTTGGGACCTAAAATAATCCCATGTCAGTAAAATATAGCAATTTTGCAAAAAGACAGAGGGACAAAACATTTCCACATCAATGTAGAGGACCGGGAAAAACAGTTAGTAAAGGATAAGTTCACTATTTTGCACTTTGAGCCCCCTTTCTGGATTGTCTAGGATGAAATAGAGTGTTTGACACCGAAATTTTGATGATTGGTCCTGTCTCGAGTATTCGGCTCATTTAGAATCGCCCCTGCCTTGCTTCAGAATGGCTGGCTACGGGCATTCACAAACCTGTCCTTAAAACAACCCTAAACGTTTGTTTTAAAAAATAAGCAACTCACCGAGTGGTTAGTGGTGTTCGTTGATGTTTTAAAAAAATATATCTGCGCAAAACACGGTTTCCATCCGTGTTATTTGCTATTGTTGAACAATTTTTTCAGATAACTCACAACCGCGTATTATCAACCGCGAGTAGTATCAACAAGCAATGAGTCTTGCAACAGAAGTCAATGGGGTTTACGAAATGCCAAATTAAACACGACAGAAACTGTATTTCGCGACGACACCGGTTTTGGAACATCAACGAACACCACTAACCACTCGGTAAGTTGCACAGTTTTGAAAACGAACGTTAAGGGTTGTTTTAAGGACGGGTTTGTGAATGCTCGTAGCCAGCCATTCTGAAGCATTTCAAACAAGACAACGCAGAAAGGGGGCTCAAAGTGCAAAATAGTGAACTTATCCTTTAAGTTTAAGGTAGATGTTACTTTTTCAAATGGGTAATACAGATGTGTGATCAAGTTTTCCCACAAATGAACGGCATGGGCAAATCCATTGAATAGTTGAAAAGGGACCAAAGAAAAAAGTACCATAGAAAAGATTTAACTGGTGCAGTGACATTATCATAACTGAAAGATACTTTTTTTTTTGCTGAAAGATTTTTTTTAGAACAGACTGTAGAGGCCCCAGCATGGCGGCCATGTTTGTCCGCGCTCTTGTATGTTTAGTTTATTTTCATCATTTTGGTACTTCTAAAGCTCCAATTAGTTACTTGTCATCTTTAGAAGCTACAAGTTTGTTGAACTGTGACCATCTTTCGCTCACTGGGATAAGATGCTGTGTTTCGGACGTTTTCCTAATTTCCAACCGAATTGTACCTTCCAAGTTTCACTTATGTCGCTCAGGATTCCTCCATACGAAGACCTCGCTAGTAAAATGGACAAAACACGGCCAGACAGCATTGATAGTACAGGGCCACAACCCGTCGATAGATATTACTATCTGGATGGATATCCAACGACAACCAGGACCCCAGAAACTTATAGAACCAGGACCCCAGAAACGGGGGATAGTGGGTGTTGTTTGGGCATTCTATTGTCTATGGGAGTTTTATGGGTGGGTGGTATGTGTGTGGACGGTGGGTAAGAAGTTTTTTTTTCTTATCTTTTTTTTTTCTACACCATGGAACAATTTACTCCGTACCTGTAATGTGACCGTATTGACTAAATAGTGTAATAAAAAAATTGATCACAAAAAAAAAAAAAAAAATAGGACCAAGGGTCCAGTAGCTTACCAGCAAGCAGTCTTACAGCGATGATACAAGTTATGAAAATTTCATGTGAAGTTTGACATTTGAATCAATGAAAATCAATGTCAAGGTCACTAAATAAAAGTTCACAAATATTTATAAGACCTTCTGTAATACAATCCTAAGCTCTGAAGCAGTTTTGGTGATACAAGTCATTATAATATGTCAATATGTATTCAATATGTCAATTGTGAACTTTAAAGGTCACAGAATGCCATGTTGTGGTCAGCAAATGGACTTCATTATGACTTTCTAAATGTCACTCTACAAACATTGGCTCAATCTGTGACCAGTTTGGTGATAGAAGTCATTGAAATTTCACTATGTGAAGTTTGACCTTCGAAGGTCACCGAAGGTCAAGTTCAAGGCCACCAAATTAAAGTTCATGTATGACTTCCTATACATCTCCAATGCAAACCGAAACTTATCGGTAACCATTTTGCTGATATAAGTCATTGAAATTTCACTGTGAAGTTTGATCTTGACCTTCAGTGACCTTGAATGCCCAAAGTCACTGAATGAAACTTCATACATGACTTCGATATGCCCGCAATACAAACCTAAGCTCCATCTGTAATAGTTTTGGTGATAGAAGTCATTGAAATTTCACTATGTGAAGTTTGACCTTCGAAGGTCACCGAAGGTCAAGTTCAAGGCCACCAAATGAAAGTTCATACATGACTTCCTATAAGTGTTCAATGCACATATGTTCCCAATCTTCAATATTTTCAAGCCTAGAAACCTTTGAAAATTGTAACATTTTGCTTGACCTCAAGTTTGACCTTTCAAGGTCATCTGAGGTCAACTTTAACACAGCCAAAATATAGGTCATATATTACTTCCTATATGTCAGTAATACAAACTTAATCTCTATCTGCAACCATTTAGCTTCCACAGGCGATTTGGCCCATTCTCCATAAGACCCAATATAAAAATACAGTGCCCCCACTAGACCCACTTCCGTCGATTCAATCAAAATGGCACTCGCACTGTACATAAAGTGTATCAAGGTGAGTTGATTGCCAGATTTAGAAAAAAAGTTAACAGTTTTTGAGAAATGATTTTTTGAAATTTCAAGTCATATCTTTTAACATTGTTAAAATATTCCCTGACCTCGAGTTTGACCTTTCAAAGTCATCTGAGGTCAACTTTAACATAGCCAATGTATAGGTCATATATGACTTCCTATATGTCGATAATACAAACTTAATCTCTATTTGCAACCATTTGGCCTCCACAGGCCATCTTGCATATTCATAAAGTACAGCGCCCCCAATAGACCCACTTCCGTCAATTCAATCAAAATGGCGCTCGCACTGTACATTGATGGTACCAAGGTAAGTTGACTGCCTCATTTAGAAAAAAATTTATCACGCAGTTTTTGAGAAATTATTTTTTAAAATTTCTCTGTCCTATCTTTAACATTGGAGCCAAAATTTCAAGGGCCCATAAAATGGACAAAAATGATTCAATCAAAAATCCGAGAAAAACAACTGGAGATATAGTCTAGTAGTATGTTATTGCAAATTTACACAAAAATTCATCCGGCCAAAAAAAAAGATAAAAAATGTTCCGGATGACGGACCAGTAAGCTAAAAATTTAGGGGCTGTAGGGGCGGTCGTCATCGTAGGATACCAGTGTATATTTCCAACAGACATGAAATTTCGGGCCGCACAGATTGGAAAAAAGCTCACCGAACACTAATTGAAGTACCTGCTGCTTGGAAACAAACATTGGCAGACAAAGGAAGTAATATTCATATGAACGGCCTTTTTGCAGTACCCAAATGTCTATTCCTAAATATTTGCGGCCTCAAGAAAACGAAAAATAAGATTTGAGCACCTGTAGCACTTGCTGCGGATTTGAGAACTCATGATGTTGATGTCTGTGTTATCTAGGAATCGCACTTGAACGAGAAAGTTCAAGACTCGGTGGTTGGCATTGAGGGGTATAGGATTTTCTGTAGAGATAGGGATTGGGGTGGTTGTGACAAATGCAAAAATTGAGGAGTTGCAATTTATGTGAGGGAACAGCTAAAAGTTAAGGCGGTCAGCAGAAGTGACTGCCCTGAACTGATTACTCTAACTGTTGAGCTTCTGTCTAATCATCGAATGCTCATCATCGGTCTCTATCAATCACAGGCTAATCTCCCGTATGAGGAGTCATCACTAATTAACCATATTGGTAATTTCGGACAAGTTCCTAGAGTCTCATCCGAATGGTGTGAGTCTCTGTGGAGGTGATTTGAACTATCTGGACTTGGACTCTCTATTTTGTCTGGTTTGACACCGCTAGTGGACTTCCCAACACGTGGGGACTCGTTTCTCGACCACTGTTTCACGAACAAGCCAGATCTTTTTTCTGCTCCTTTCCTAGTACATGCTTTGATGAAGACGGATCACTTGGGAGTGGTACTACCTGCTGGCTGCAAACGTAAACCATTTCGCACTAAGGTCAAGTTTAGGGATTAAAGAGAACACAGGAAAAAACTTTAAATTGCAGGTATGTGATTGGTCAAGTGTCATGAATGCGCAGGATGTGGACACGGCTACCAGCTCACTCTACACGATCATTTACGGTTTGCTGGATGAGTGTTTCCCCGAGAAGAGTGTAAGTTTATCCTCCAGAGATCTTCCTTGGATGACGCCTCTGTTGAAATATTTGATTAGAAAAAAAAAATCAAAAGCCTCACTCAAAAACAATCAGGAAGTTCTTGAGTTGTCTGCTCAAATTTCTGCTCTGATCTCTGACAATCGTAGGAACTGGGGAATTTCTGGGGATCCAATTTCCATTGGATCTCTACACTGGTGGAGAAAAGTAGATAGCTTCTCGTTAAGGAAGTTAAAACCATACCTAGTTTTAGATACGGAATTCCTCATTAAACTAAATTCCTATTTTGGAGAATTGTTCTATGATAATCACTATGTCGAGCCCATGCCCATTTGTATTGATAAGCATATTACCCCATCACCCAAAGTTAGTTAGTTGTCCAAGATCAAGAACACAGCAGTCGGTCCAGATGGTATTCCCCATTGGTTCTGGAGTGACTGCGCGTTGAGTTTGGCACCTGTCCTTACATCTCTTTGGAACTTATCACTGGCTACGCATACTTGGCCTGTGATTTGGAAGGCAGCCAATATCAATCCACTCCCAAAGACTGACCCACCAGCTGAAAATGCAGATTTTCGTGGGATCAACATTACTCCAATTATTGCCCGATGTTTCGAGAAAGTCGCTTACCACAAGTTCATCAGGGGTTCTGTGGAGAGCAAGCTTAGCCCCACTCAATATGCGTACAGAACGGGCTGTAGCTGTACAGACGCTCTTCTGAAAATACAGCATGATTATCTTGGATCTCTTGATGATGAGAACTGTAATGCGGTTAGGGTCATCGCAATGGATTTTAGTAAAGCCTTCGATAACGTCAGACATATCTTTTGAGTGAGAAACTGAAGGCTTTATCTTTGGACCCTTTTAAAACTAATTGGTACTTGAATTTTCTGCAAGACCGGAAACAACGTGTTATTTTTAATGGAATAGAATGTGATTGGAAATTGTAAATAAGGGTACAACTCAAGGTAGAGTGAGCGAACCGTATCTTTTTAATATTTTTATTCATGATCTTGAAATTAAATGTAGTTCCTTGGCCCGGGTTTAACTAAATATGCGGACGATGCCACTATAGTTGTAGCCGTTCATAAAACAGGAAATGATGATTCTATAAAGGCAGCAAATGAGTATATGGCTTGCACAAATAGCAACTGTATGTCGTGCAATCCTCTAATGCCTCTCATTCTCCTTTTTATTTTGTTGGGGGGGAGATAGATGCTTCTCATTTGTTGAGCGGGGGTAGATGCTTCTCGTTTTGTTGAGCAGTGGGGGGGGGATTAGATGCTTTCCATTTTGTTGAGCGGGGGTAATGCCTCTCATTCTCCTTTTTATTTTATTGGGGGGGAGCGAGATAGATGCTTCTCATTTTCTTGAGCGGGGGTTGATGCTTCTCATTTTGTTGAGAGGTGGGGGGGATTAGATGCAGGCAACGCAAATTCCGCATTTTTTTTCTCGCAGAAAATCGCGTTGGGAGCTGGTGGCGGAAAGGAAGGCCGCCATCCAAATTCTCCATGCAGGAAAAACCCTGACTAAGCTATAAAAACCCTTAGATACTTGCGTGCGTTCTGCTTCTGAATTTCTAAGCTATCACTGTTGGACGCTTTGGCCATCCAGGCCTTGCGCAGAGAGCGCGTTTCCAGAGATCTGGCCGATCTGTTTGCTGAGACAGATGAATGGCTTCTCGTAACAAATGTGAAAGCAACTGTACTTGAGCTCGGAAGTTTACTGTCACGCGTTACGGCTCTCTTGTTCTCACAAATGCAGCGGCAAAAAGATATCTCCATTCAAACAAAAAAATTCAAAGCTTGCTCGAAATGTGGGCGGACGAAAACATACAATCACAACAGGACGCTACACACAAAATCTCGGAGACTTATGAATAATTTGTGAGTAGTTACATTCGCGTGGTTATCACAGAATAATCGATCAGTGCCGTGACAAACTAAAGAAAATGCGGCTGCAATATTTCAAAGTGCGGGACGCGATACGAAAGTCTGGCAGCTCAAGTTATGAGATAGATAAATTTTCGTGGTAGCCTATGAGGCAGTGGACAGCATAATCAGCCAAAAACGCAAGGGCGAAAAAAGTCCGTAATCAACCCCCAATATGAATTTAATCAGTACTTTTTCAGCTTACCTTGATGTTTTAATACCAAGAGAAAGGTTCGGATGTGTAAAAACATCAAGCATTCAGTCAAGAAAATTTTGAGTTTAATTTTTCGTGCTGCTATTCCTGGTAGTCCATGTTACAGATGACACACCGGGTTGCTAGGGCAAGTGCACCATATGCATTCGCGATATTAATATTTTAAACCCCCTTCTCAATAATAAAACCCCCTGAAATATATTGGTGCCTCCTTTTAAAATTGTTCCCTATTTAAAACCATGTGCATACTGCAACGCGCTGTATCAGAATTTTGACACGCATGCAAGTGTATTCGAGTATGGTGCGAAATTACCAGTGTGAAAACTGACCAGCGGCGGGGGAGACAATCGTACTGTGGCACGGTACGGAACAATCGTACCTAGTGTGAAAGCGCCCTAGATTGCCACGAGCAGTCAGCTCTTTGCACATGGTACGTCACCTGCCCTATGGTGTTTAGTGGGTGTCATATATGCTAATTTAAAACAATAGCCACGTGCTTCCAATTTACAATCAAGTGGGATTCAACATTCAGCACTCCTGGGTAAGAGCAGATTTGGACGGTAAGAGCGTTTGGTGCATCCGGAGTTTATTTCTTTTATTTTTTCTCTTAGCAAAAAAATAAGAGAAACTATAAGAGAAATTTAAGAGAATGTTGCTGCATGAGGCCCAATGTATGTAGCTTTCAACTTTGAAGAAAAAAAAAACCCTATTAGTTTTCTCAGCAAATGGTTCCAAAAGCAGCTATAGCATTTGTGTAACGCCAGTCACAGAAAACAAAAATTTATTTCACTGCAAAGGTTTCATGAGTCTTTCGCAATTCTCTTACTGCAACGTATGAGTAACTCATTCACAGCAAAAAAAAAAAAAAAAAAAAAAGTCTCCAGTTCAGCTATTTGTGCTGACAGGGCAGGGGCTGAAATCTGTTATGTCAGTCACATGTATCGTCAGCCACCCTATATTCACCCTATTTTATTGGTGAAAATGAAGCATTTTTCTAGGTTTTTCTTCCGTGTATTTCAGTGGGATATGTTCTTGTGATGAAATAAGCAAAAACTTTCTATTTCCAGCGCTCCAGTCTGCGACCAAGATTTACGTTTTGCGACTTACATTCTCACATCGGTCGCGCACTGCTCGACCAACACTTTATGCACTGTGCGCCTATTCTGGGCAGCGATTTTCTCCCTAATTATCAGCCGCAGGCCGCGAATTTTTTTTTCTGCAGCTCGGCTCTACTCATGCATCGATGAGAATGGCAAAGCATTCGACCTTGTCACTGTCAGCTGAATTGTGCGCGCGACAAATTTGTAAAACCTTGTCTGACAATAACGACGTAAATGCTGCACACTGCGCGAAATTACAAGTACACTAGCTGGCCTGCTGCAAAAATCCAATAGTCTACGTATTAGGCCTTGGCTTCGGTGACTAATACCGCAGATCAGAGAGCTAATTTCATGATATCAGAGAGTGTTTTCATTACCGGTTTTTTATTTCGTTAGCTATTTAGATTTTGCGCATTTCGAAGGGTAATGGAAACGCATCTGGAGAGTGAGAACGATGTCCGACGTTATTAGCCCAAAAACAGTCTGCTTTGTGACCGTAGACTGTTCGTGACACAGTTTTGAGTCTTGTTGATACCAGCTATGGGTGCTTGCGCCAAGTGGCGAATGGTTTTATTTAGCGTTTTAATATCAGTCGCTAACCTTCTATCCTGATGGATTAGGTTGGATGCGCACTTCCACTCTGATCTGAAGTTTCACATGTCCATGATTATTCATGCAGTACGTATGAAATCGGTGACAGGTTGGTCTGAGTGCGAGATTATTTATTTTCATTGGAGTGCGATAAAGATGAGAAAAGCTTCGGTTCTCATAGATTTACAGTCCGTTTTCTTTGGGGTTCCGATAATTGGCCAGCTGTCAGAGAAGTAGTATTTTGTCGATTGCAGCAAATGTTCAAAACGGATTCAAAAACTAACTGGTGACGCCAGCCCAATGTACTTCAGCGACGACCAAAGGCTTATCAGCGCAATGCCTCAATTATGAGTCTGTCACGAACAGTGTATGGTCACGAAGCAGACTGTTTTTCTGGGGACATCGTCCTCACTCTCTGTGTGCGTTTCCATGATCCTTCGAAATGTGCAGAATCTAAATAGCGAAATAAAAAAAACTGGTAAATAATAATACTTATTATTATAATAAGCCGTCCTACTACATTGTTACCGGTGAAAGAATTTCTTGAAACTTTGTGCAAACGAACTTGGCATACTGCACCTACTTTTTACCAAATATTTAGGGTGGATCACTTTGGTAACTATATTAATTTTAATGTTAAACTTTCAATTTGTGATTTAAAAAAATGTAGCCAAATTATGCTTTTTACGGCTTCAATTCCTCCTGGGTCTCATACTTGCAAAACCATTAAGCCATGTTTGGTGTCAAATTGTTCCTTGGGATGGCAAGGCAGCAACAATAACAGTTATAAATTTTAGAACTAGCACTTTGATAATTGGGAGTTATTCATTGATTTATCCCCATATGTTGGTTTTAGGGGGGTGCTCATCTAAATTTGGCCATAATTTTTCTATGAATGATTCAGTTTATGTACAGGGGAGGGTTTGATGAAAAGTTGTCCCTTGGAGAAATGGAGACTTGTACATGCATTTAGACCTGTATGATAACTCTCCAAAATGATAACTGCATTTATACATTTTTCAAACATTCTTGTGAACATCAATATCTACTTTTCAGTTCACAAAGTGCTCTCTAATAATGTTTCTTAAATAAATGCAGCAACAACTGATAGTCTGTTCAGGTATCTTTATTTGGGCTTGTAAATATTCAGAAAAGTATCATGGTACTTTGCGTGACCACAGTTTTGGCCTGTGTACCTAAATTTTGGCCTGCACGCCCAACTTTTTCAGGTTGGGAGCGCATGTGCTTCTAGGTCCAAAAGTTGGTCTGGAGGGTTGATTTCCAGTAGTTTGAAGACATTTTTGAATCAAAGTTGTCCAGATTCTTTCCATGTCCATTTTTCATAACATCAGTCACACGCTTGAAACTTCCACCCCAGCACAAAAGAAACATGGAGTTAATGATGAATTGATAATATTTCCATGTCAAGAAAGGGCCAAGTATAGCAAGCCACAAAATATGCAGCTTAATAATTCATTGTATTGACAGCTTAACAATTTTCTTTTTAACATAACCCTCAAACTTGTAATGTCAGCCACGATGGATTTACCCAAATCCCTTTATATTCAGACCTGAAACACTTGGCGAATCAAATATGCAAAAAGAGAAGAAATCAGGAAGGGGGGCAAATAATTTTCCACTGCACAATCTTTCAAGAATGAATTTGCAAAGGCTGATAGAACATGGAACAGAGGCACCAGACCCAGTATGTCAGCCAGGTCACACGGCAGCTTTGCAGCCTATATTCCTTATGTTGAAGCAGTGCTTAAGTAGTGGTCTACATCAAATCTGAACACAGGCCTACACATTTTCAACCACGTTGATTTGGCTTTCTATCCATTATTGTTCATGTTGAGACCTACCCAGTAGTCTTCCAAAATGCTGCATTCAGCATAGAGGGATTGAAATGCATACCTTTCCCCTATTCTCTTCATTTAAAATATATGTATTTTTTATACTGAAGCCCCCTTTAGAAACTCAAATGACTGAGATGAAGACAGTGGAGGTCAAATGTGAGTTCCATCATTTATGATCTCGGTTACCCTTTTATTAATAGTTGCATTTATTGCATAAGTGAGCCTTTATGTCAGCGGCGACATACAAAGAAGGAGGCCAGGAAACCAATCAAACACTGCTCTGCTAAATTTTCTGCCAGGGATTCAGCAGGGAGGAAGTTTTGCCAGTTTAAGACCACTCTCTTTCCAGTAGAAACCAAAATAAGATGGAATGTGACACACTTTTATTGAAATAAAATCTCATTTGGACTCCGCAATAAGGCACAGCAGTCACAAACATACCATCACTACAAATTCAGCTCACTTAAAAAAACAAGGTTGAAATTTCTTTCAAAAACTAACACAAATTCCATTAGGTACTGAACGAAAAAAAGCTTACAGGACTCATTTCATCACAAACCGTATCTAGTCAATGGCCCTACAGACCTATACAGTTGAAACAAGAATTACTTGACAGCCAGATTATAAAGCAGGTTTTAGAGGGTTTGCAGCATTTTAAATTCTATGAAGAATGAGCAATATCTTCTAAACCAGTGCTTCCCAGCCCAGTCCTCAAGGACCCCCTGCCCTGCAGGTATTTGCTCCTGCTCCAGTCTTTCACACCTGATCCATTTAAAGGGGACCCATTATGCTGATCCTTCTTTTAATACATATAAGTAATGTTATAATGTTGGATGTCCATACTCAACCTCTGTAAAGTTTCTAAACATAAGATACAGGGGTTTTGCCGTCATCCAAGAATGTGATTTTGTGAACGTGATTTCCTCTCTGAACAGCTCGTCCCGAGATCTTCACGAGATCTGGGAAAAACCTGACGTCAGGTTGTGCCGTCCAATTAATACAGACCTAGCCAGAGCCAATCACTGCGCTGGACCTGCCCACACCGGAAACTATTCTAGCAGGCACAAACAACCGCGGATCATACTATGCCTTAGTAGCGTCTACACTTCCAGAAATACAAAAGAAGAACTGCAGATCATTTGAGGTGCAGTTTTGTCAGTATCTCTCCCAAAGCTGCTCGTCCGTTTATTTTTGGATGCAAAGAAAAGCACCTATTTCTCTTCCAAAAGACGATGCCACCAGAAATCAGTGGGTAGCTTTTTAGTTTGCTGGCAGCAAACAGCCACAGCCAAAGGGAACGTTAACTGTTTGTGCTCAGCATTTCACCAAAAACAGTTTTGTCAATAAAGGATAATTTGAAGCTGGATAAGCGTTTCAGCTGCTTCTCGAATAATCTCTCCCAAAGCTGCTTGTCCGTTAATTTTTGGACGCGAAGAAAAGCACTTATTTCTCTTCCAAAAGACAATGCCACCAAAAAATCAGTGGGTAGCTTTTTTGTTTGCTGGCAGCAAATAGCCACGGCCAAAGGGGACGTTAGCCGTTTGTTCTCAGCATTTCACCGAAGATAGCTTTGTCAATAAAGGATAATTCGATGCTGGATAAGCGTTTCAGCTGCTTCTCAAACCTGAAGCAGTCGCATCGATCAAGCGCTCGGAGCCACAAGCTGTAAGTAACGATATAACATCAAATAATGTAAGTGAAGCTAACGTGTTACGGGTGGCTAGCAGGACTGCTAACGATAATTAGCACTAACAACTGGCCTCAAAGGCAGGCTTGGTAAAATATCTGAAGATAAAGCCTGGATCGGTCGCGACTGTCCGTGACTCACAGACGCAGAAGCTGTAAGTTGCTTTTACAGCATAAGCCTACCTAACGTGATAGCCAGTTGAATGTGGCTGTAGCACAGCGGCTAACATAGCCAAGTTACTGTTGCTAATGTGTGTGTCCTAAATATGCAAGAGTAGTATCAGGGGACATTCAACAGAAGGTGTGTGAACATAAACCACATTTGAAGCTAACTTTTTATACTTGTTTGTAATTTGGATGCTTGGTACAACTGTTCACGGTAACAGAACTTGCTGTCTGTAAGACCTGTATTGCAGGGTAACGTTTGTGTCTGTTGTTGTTATGACTGCTCGGTTACCAGCTACTGCATGCTAGTTTGCATGCTGCGCTACTTAAAAATGCTCCTAGTTAACTTATATGCAGTAATTATGATCGGTATGCTTGCCTTACTTCGGTAAGCATCAATGTGGCAGTTTCATCATAACGTTGCCTGATTGTAGCCACTACAGTTGAAGCTAACCGGATGTGTCTGCAAAGTTGGGCTGAAAAGGGTGCAGTTAGACCAGACGTAGGTTTTGCAGAGCTTGGGGTGCGTGTTTGGGTGCTTGTGAAACGATCGTTTTACTTATCCATGACCGGGATCAGCTGGATACTTCACCAATATCTGGGCTAGCTCTCTGATGCTACCGCGGTGAAAGCAATTGCGAAACGCACAAGCTATAACGTGTCTGGTATGAAACAATTTCTCTGCATTGCCATGGCGTAATTTCATCCCCCTTTAGAAATTGTTCTGGCTAATAAAATGCAAAAAAGGCAGAGATTGTATACGAAATTCTTTCCTGTAGAAGTTATTGATTCGCTAGCTCCACATAAGCAACTGTTCACGCTAACGGAACTTACGGACTGTAAAACCTGTATTATGTTCATAACATAACCGGAGCTCTCTCTAGCTGTTGCGTACTATCCATAACGCGCCCATTTTCCGCGAGCAAACGCTGGTCATTCCAGCGCAATAAGTAAACAATTACCACGGGCAATTTCCAAAAAGACAGTTTAGCCTGGAGCTTTCGCCCCCCGTCATATTCCAGCGCAGAAGCTGTTCATTACTCCACGCTAACGATACACCACAGTTATGCACACGGAGCAGCAGGTCCTTATAGTACTCACCGAAGCAGTCCATAGGTTGTTGGTTCACTTTTTGCTGCTCTTCACTGTCCATGTTTCCCTCTAAACTCAGACCCACCGGATTTCTACGGTCTCCGGTCTACCTTTGGGTATGTCTACCCGTTCTACAAATGTGTCTGTATGGGGTGGATTCTAGCTTTCCCTCAATCCTAGCTATAGAGTAGAAACACCGGTGTACTCACCATAGTAGTCGTAGGTAGATAGCAAATTCGAGTTTGAGCTGCCAGACTTTCGCACTGCGTCCTCAACTTTCGCCGTTGCGTTTATTAGAACTAGTTCATTTCATTACATCTATACACATGTACAGCGTTTGATTGCGTAATTTCCCCGCCGATTCCTTAGCTCAGATGGCAGACGCGTCTCACGTTTCACACTAAAGAGGCGGACCCGGAAAACTGCGTTCTGCCGAGTCCCGCCCAGCTCCACCCTCCACAGAGCTGGCCACACAGAAGAAAGTGGGCACACTATGGTATGGCGGAAGAGCCACCCAAACGAGGCATTTCAGGCAGAGACGACAATGAACTACAAATGGGGTTTTTTGAGGATGGCAGTATGAGCTAAATAAGGACCCTTTTTTGGACTTTGAACGAGTCCAAGATCAAAATATAAACTTGGAAATGCAGCATAATGGGACCCCTTTAAGGGCTTTGTGCCGATTGGTTGAAAAACATCCACCTGAGCAGGGTGTGCATGAAAGTGCATTGGGCCTTAAATGGATAAGGTGTGCAAAAGTAAAGCTGCAACAAAAACCTGCAGGACAGGGGGTCCTTGAGGACTGGGTCGGGAACCACTGTTCTAAACCTTGGTAAGTTATCAACACAGCATTTTTTTTTTTTTATTTCATTCAGAAAGTTCAGTTAACATGTTATATACAATTCCAAATTCCAAATTCCAAACTACTACAGCCTTCAATTTTGCAACTCATTAAATCCATGTTTAGTTACACATAACCAAAAGTAAATTGGGAAAACGGACAGTAGGAAAACAGCCACAGACATGAAATTGAAACTCAAAACAGCAGTTCTACAACATGTCACAAGGAGAAAACATTCAAAACCACATCTAAACTTATAGCTTTCTCTGTCTGCATGTAACCATTTTTTTACCCAATAGTTTGAATTGTCAGCATGCAACTAATGTTTTACACTTATTTACTGTGTGAATTCCATTAAAGAATACTCCATATGTTCAACACGATACCCCCGAATCCATACATTTTAAATGTTACCAATACCCATCAGCAGAACAATAAATATCCAGGTGCACCTGGAAGCATCAGAGTATCAGAGGGGCATCAGAGTTGTGTGCCACATACAAACTATCCGTACATCTTCTACAAGAATAGAAAAGGGCCATTCTCTGAAATATAAGCCTGGAAGGGCAAATTTTCAAATAAGCTCCATCAAATAACTAGTGCATGTGTTTCTAACCACTATTATTCTAGTTTAGGATGGCAAATGCCGATTTCAGAAAAATTGCATTTTGGGGCAAAATTTCCCAACTTTAAAGTCCTTTAGTTTTTCACAATTTTTAGAGATTTGGGTCATTCTTGAAATTAAGGTCATCTTTTTGTGATTTAGATGAGTGTCAAACTCAGCAGCAGAAATAATTTATTGTTGAGGTTGTTATTTTTCTACTTTTACAGCAGAAGTCCCTGCAGACTTAAAAGTTGCCCTCTTTAAGGGGGTCAAAATATATGGTGGTGAATGACGTCACACACGTAACGCATAGCAACAAAAGTTTTTATAAAATTAACAAATCCAAGGGAAAATTTGAAAACATGAGATTATAAATTAATACCATACCTTCCATGCTTGGAGGGCATAACTTCCTCAGTCCCGCAAATAGAATCTGTTTTATAGCCAAAAATGTACCTGTCACACACGTAAAGCGGCGTTACGTGCGTGACATTTGACGTTACATGTGTGGCCAAAGTGCAAAGCCAATGCTATGACAGGACATGAATGACCTGTTTCCTTTATCTTTAGACTAATAAAGGTTTAGTTCACACTTCTGTCACGACGACTAAAGCCTTCAACATGAAGGTCAGCCACCCCATCATTTGACCTAAATATTTTGCCAGATTTTTGCAACTATGATGAGTATACCCATGTACAAAGCAGGAAAGAATTTAGATGTGATATGGTGGAATATGTAATGTTCAGAAAGTAATGTGAAAATGATGTTAGTTGGATTAAATTAACCCCTTTGCACAGAAGCCAAATATGGCTATTTATGCATTATCGTATTTAATGCTTTATAATTCAAGATTTAAACTTCATAGAGAAGGAGAATATGGCTCAACTGAGATAATACACTTGCAGCATTCAGTATTCCATTGTATTACAGTTTATTTTCATGATTTTGGTAGAGCAGTGTTTCCCAGGCCTCTCCTGGTGTACCCCTTGTCCAACATGTTTTAGATCTCTCCCTGCTCCCGCCCAGGTGATTCAAATGATTCGCTTATTATGAAGCAGCTTCTTGGATTAATTAGGACCTGATCATTTGAATCACCTGTGCTGGAGCAGGGAGAGATCTCAAGCATGCAGGACAAGGGTACGCCAGGAGAGGTTTGGGAAACGCTGTGGTAGAGAGACGGGGCTGCAAACATAAAAAACCTTCATGAAAATTCTGCATTGAAATAATTTTAAAAAAATACTGAGGATTGAAAAATGGCTGGGGGTTAAAACAATACATTTTTGGGATCTTTAACTCTGAGACCACAAGTATGCTTCATCTGAGCATAAAATCTTATTTGGCTTCGAAAGAGTAAGCCAAATGAGACGGCTCTCCAGGTGGCACACACAGCCCTCAAAATGGCACACTGTCAAATCATAAAATAATCATATTTTTAACACAAATCAACTTTTGATGCATGAAATTCAATACGAATGAATGATTTTCTGGTTTAATTTAGCAAGTTTATCAACATAGGCGCAGCTGGACATCAATGGTCACCAGTACCCTCTCCAAACCAAAAGCATGCCTTTTCTCCATGATAAAGTTCTGAGTTTCGTCCATTTTTCTACAAAGCCGCATCAGCAAGCACACTTACTCATTAAAGGAACTGCTTATTTTACAGTCAGAACGTTCACTTAGACAGAAAGCTTGCTGTTCACAATTCCAATTTGAAGGTGACTAAAACTAACCTGTGAAATGTTTATGTTCTTCACTTCCGTCCACTATATTAATACTGCCAAATCCAATATTCTGATCATGAACATTGGCAAGTACAAAGGATGTATGTTAAACACCTCCATGCTTACTTACAAGGACCTACAATAGCCAGAGATATGATTTTATTTAAATGAAAAGGACTGCAGGATTTGCGCGCGGTCACACATGTAACAAAGGCGTCACACACGTAACGCATGCAAATGAGGCAGTAGTATGCAAATGAGCAAGGTATTTTTATTAAAGTTTTAATTAATGCAAACAGGAATAACTATTGCTAAAGCTGATGTAGCCAAAGCGTCATAATCTTCATTCAAATCACAGAACTTTTGGAATGTAAATTAAATGTAGCGATTGACCCATTTTCTGTGTCACACACGTAACGCAGCCTCTTTCTCATCCTGTACTTCCAATGTTTTAGGCAAATACCGAGTTGATGTACCACATTGATAGTTAAGCCCAGGTATCTTGTGGTTGTCCTATATTGATCCCCATCTGCAACCCAATAAAAGTATAGTGCATTGAAAAATGTCAAGAATACCTTCCAAATGTCACACGCGTAACGTGAGAATCACCCAAAATATAAAAAAAACAGCATATGTAAAGAAGACATGCATGCTTAAGCCAAGAAAAAAAAGTAATTGCAGATATAATTTATTTCATTATCACTCCAAATATAATTTTAGAAATGATGTCACTGGTATGCAAGAACAGTGTTAAAAAGCTCTGAGATTAATCAGGCCATTTCCAAACCTCCTCAAGCACACTTTCAGAAACAAGCATGAAGGTCAAGAAAGATGAAGACGCAGTGACCTCACTGACAGCAGTGTGTCCAAGCCTTCATTTACTTAAAAGCCAGACTGAGGGTTGATGAACACAGTCATGAAATTATTTTGATCCACAACGATGTTTTAAATTTTAATAGGACTGAAATCAGGAAGAACATTTCTTCCCATCTAGGTTTATAGTTGGGTCTTTGAATATAAGCAGAGCCAGAGCAGAAAAGGCTCCCAGTAATAGAACCCCAATTCCGAAATAGTTGGGACAAAGTGTAAATTGTGAATAAAATCAAAACGCAATGACTTTAAAATCACACCAGCAAGTATTTTATTCATAATAGAACATAGATAACAAAGTAAATGTTGAAACTGAGAAATTTTACAATTTTATCCACAAAATGAGCTCATTTCAAATTTGATGTCTGCTACAGGTCTCAAAAAAGTTGGGACAGGGGCCTGTTTACCATGGTGTAGCATCCCCTCTTCTTTTTAACACAGAGTGGAGGTGTCTGGGCATTGAGGAGACAAGTTTCTTGAGTTTAGCCGCTGGAATTTTATCCCACTGTTGTTTAATACAGGCTTCCAGCTGCTGGAAAGTTTTGGGTCTCCTTTGACGAACTTTTCACTTAATTATGCGCCAAATGTTCTCAATCGGTGAAAGATCAGGACTGCAGGCGGGCCAGGTCAGCACAGGGACTCTTCTAGTACAAAGCCAGGCTGTTGTAATGACTGCAGTATGTGGTTTTGCATTGTCCTGCTGAAATACACAAGGCCTTCCCTGGAATAGATGTCATCTGGAGGGGAGCATATGTTGCTCTAAAACCTTTATATACCTTTCAGCATTCATGGTGCTTTTTAAAACATGCAAGTGTCCCACACCATATGCACCAATGCATCCCCATACCATAAGGGATGCTGGCTCTTCAACTGAATGCTGATAAGAGGAGGGGTGGTCTTTCTCCTCTTTAGCCTGGAGGACACAACGCCCATGATTTCCAACAAGAATGTCAAATTTGGACTCGTCTGACCACAGGACACTTTGCCACTTTGCTACAGTCCATTTTAAATGAGCCTAGTCCCACAGAATACGGCGGCGCTTCTGGATCATGCTCAACAATGGCTTCCTTTTTGCATGATAGAGTTTTAGGTGGCATTTGTGGATGACACTGCGGACTGTGTTTACAGACAGTGGTTTCTTGAAGTATCCCTGGGCCCATTTAGTAACGTCAATGATAGAATCATGCCGGTGAGTGATGCAGCGGCGTCAGAGGGCCCGAAGATCACGGGCATCCAGTAAAGGTCTTCGGCTAGGGCTGCTCAATTAATTGAATCGCGATTATTTTAAGCACAATAAAAGTAACTGCCACTATGAGGCAGGCAGACGAGCTTGCTTATTACCTTTTCTATGACACATACCTAATGCGGTCATGTGAAATGCTTCTGGGAAGAAAACTGTGAGTTGAAGTCCGCTAATTACCAGCGAGGTTGGACAGCCTCCATCGCTTTGGCATAATTAGCTAACCTTAAATCAATTCCCGTGTACTTTGCCTAACTTGCAATCAAGCCATTTATTCAGCCTACTGACCAATCAAAACCAAAATGTGGCCTATAATGATTAAGAAGAGATAATGAGAAGCAGAGAGACCTAACCAGGCTGCCGTGTTAGATTGAAAGAATGTCAATAACCTGAATAAATAGCAGACCTCTGAATTCCACCTCTCATCGGGAATTTTGTATGTATTTTTAAAGATATTTCTTAATGAAATTATTTCAAGATGGCCCTGGTTTTAAGCGCTTAAAAACATTAGCCTGACTCCGCAAGCCTTCGTACTTCCGCTTAATTTCATTTCACTTCAGTACTCAGTCTGGTCACTCGGAGCTCTGCCTCGTTTACCTCGGCAGAAAGTCCGCTGGACCAACCAACGAACAGAAGGCGTGGCCGGGAGCCATGACGTAGCAGCTGCGCCGAGTTTGAAATTGTAGTCTCCGAAATCAACAATGGCCATGGACATAGATACACAGGAGGCCATTCGCTCTGTCGTGGAGAAAATCCCGGGTATCAGGGACTTTTTGCCAGGGGCGCCGGATTCACTTAAGAAGTGAGGGGGCCAAAAAGTGCCGTGCAGTGTGTTCAGCTCATTCAGAGTACCACTATTTTGTGCACCTCATCCGTGCCCCTATATTGCAACACTTATGGTATAAAAATAAAAAGACATTTGGCTCATTCCCGTTAACCCAGACACACATGCCTCAAATCCATCACCTCTTCTCTAAAACTACTGCTTTGGACTTTTCATTTCAATGTATATCATGAATTAACGCATAGTGAGGTCCGTGGCTGGGTAGGCGGGATTAGCCAGAGCTTAAATCGCATAGCACATACATGCAGATATATATACTAAATAAAATTTCATATTAAAACCACTGCTAAATCAACCAAGTGTTTAACATCGGCGGATTATAGCACGCACACTACTGCATACAAAGTGCACCGACCCTCAGCTACACATTTGTGTTCGCCACACATAGTTGGACACTTATGATGCACCTATCACATTCGTACAAATCTTCCTGAAAAAAAAATTTGCACGCTCCTCAAAGTGTTATAGACCTACATAAAACACACTAAGGGTTATTACACTATTTCACTCTATGATGTAAAGTTTCCTATTTCTTTCTTATCATCTTAAAATTATTATCTTGATAATGGTCATCATCAAGAACAATAAGGCATAATGAGCAAATGAACGACACATTAACATAACTTTATTGGGATGATCTGAAATTTTGTGAACAGCAAGGAATTGTGGGAACAATAATCAGTGAGCGAGTGAACATCGTAAAAACAGTTGATCTGCGCTCACGCTCATGGCCATTACCCAGAAACACTTGCTGTCTTAATGACGATATCAACAGCAAAATAAAATTATCATTGTTTTATTAAGCATTTTCCAAAAAGAAATCTAAATTATTTAATGTTATAACGACTTATGTTCAATTAAAATGATGAGTAATGTACCGTGATGACATCAACTTGCCAGCACCATGACTGAGAAATGAATGCAGTTGCAGTGGTATAAATATCCAGTGGCACACTTGGGTGCAGCAGTTTTAATTGCAGGTCTTGATTAATATGAGGTATTCAGTTTTGAAAGATACCTATGCTGACAATGGTCGGGGCCCCACACTGTTGCGAGTTTGCCTATCATGGCCCCCCCCCCCCGCCACTGGGTCCTAGGGCCGTTGCACTCGCTGCGCTCCCTATTGTTACGCCACTGGGCAGAGAAGCGCTGTGCCTGAATGATGCCCATTGAAGACAGCGTGACAAAAGACTATGCATGCGCAAACCTCCTAAACTGTTTATGCTTAAAAAGAAAGTGGGAGGAGGGTAAAAGTGGGGGGGCCAATGCCCGCTGGCCCCCCCTTTCCGGCGCCAGTGCTTATAGCCGCAACAAGATGAATGTTTGGTTAGTTTTTTTTGAATGGAAATGATGTTGTAGCGCTACTCCCTACAGATTGTCATATCTACTTAATAGCCATCATGAAATAGGCATGTTCATCTCTGTGAGAGACAGCCGAACCACCTCAGCTAGCTTGTAGCTTCTAGTGTTTCATTGCCCGCGAATTTCATACTATTTAAGTTAGCAGCGAACTTTTTAAAAGCCGTGTTTTTGTTCGTGTCACAAGACCTATTCGCTGTCTCAGTGTTATGTTGTCATTATCCATGAATGAAATGGCTGTCTGAGACAGCCAAACACTTAGAGCCAAACTGTGTTGCTATAAAGTTAGATAGCGAGCTTGGTATGATGTTAGCGCAAGTATGGTTAACGGTTCAGTTTTCGTGTCAACACAGATTTCGTCCTGATGTAAATAATGCGTATTCTCGATTCTGCTGTTGGTTTCGGGTCTCTTACGTTTTTTTTTTTAACAGCAGCAGTATCTGCAGGAAAAACGATAGCTCAACAGTTTGTTTCTTGTAAGGAGAACAGAAAGAGCACCTTTGGTTCTTTTAAGTGAATAAGTGAAGGCTAAAATCTGGTAGATGGGTATATGTATTAACTTTAATGTACTGATCAGTTTGTTTTCACTGCATTCCTGGTATGAAGGACTGTGTTTACAGATGTACAAGGCGGCTGAGCCAGCGCGTAACATACGTCATCGCCAAACGTTAGTGATTAGTTTACGGGTATACCAATGATCAAACTTCAGACAAGCGCCCATCCACCAGGAAGTAAACACTTGTCAATGACGACTGGCCAGACTGTGTACAAAGCAATGCGAATGACCAGAGTCTGGTTTTACCAGGCTATAAAAACATAGGCGGGCGGTGGACGGAAAACCGAGGGGACGGAAAACATCCCTGGAAACGGATGAGATTAGTGACCCGATTTCAGTCATTGTTCTTGGTCAAGATGTTTGTTTCCCTTATAATGAAATGTTTAGGCGAGTGAATAATAAATTCTATAAAATGTTTAATTCACATGCCTTAATAGCCAACTCTTCACGAAAAAACCAATGTGGATTTTCCGCGTTAAACTTTGTCACATCCTAAGCAAGTCATCAAACCTGTGCGTAATGATTGTTTAATTGAAAAAGATTTAAATGCGCTCTTTTTTGCGTTCAACTGATGCGTTTGTTTTCGTCTTACCGAAGACAATTAGCTACACCTGAGAGGGGAGAGTTACAGTGTATTTTACCAGGGAAATTGACTGAAAACAAATCAAAACTAATACGCAGTTTGAAGACATGTTTATCGCCCTCCTTGTTCTCTGTCCACTGCCCGCCACTGCTTAAAAATATAGGCTACGTGAAGTGGAGAACATTTTGTGAAGCCTAATTGCCTAATTGAGCAAATCAACTGTTTGATTGCAAATTGAGCAAAGTAATTGGGAAGGGGGTGACAGCAATTGTCAGGTAGAGGATGATGACTTTGCAGACTTTAACTTTGTTGTTCAGCACGTAATTTACCTGAATGTGTTTGCCAAGTCTTCGCTGAATTCATCTATTGCGTGCAATGCGACAATCATTTCTCTCACTTCATGTTTGATATGCTCCACAAAATGTTTTCCACTTCGCGTATGCTTTGAAAAGCTTAAAAACCAGGACCATCTTAAAATTATTTTATTTTTAAGAAATCTTTTTAATGATATGTAAAAATTATACGAGAGGTGGAATTCAGAGGTCTGCTGTTAATTCAGATTATTAACATTCTTTCAATCTAACACGGTAGCATGGTTAGGTCTGTCTGCTTCTCATTATGTCTTCTTAGTCATTATAGGCCACATTTTGGTTTTGATTGGTCAGTTGGCTGAATAAATGGCTTGACTGCAAGTTAGGCAAAGTACATGGGAATTGATTTAAGGTTAGCTAATTATGCCAAGGCGATGGAGGCTGTCCAACCTCACTGGTAATTAGCGGACTTCAAATCAGTTTTCTTCCCGGAAGCATTTCAAATGACCGCATTAGGTATGTGTCATAGAAAAGGTAATAAGCAAGCTCGTCTGCCTGCCTCATAGTGGCAGTTACTTTTATTGTGCTTAAAATAATCGCGTTTTGATTAACCCTTTAAGGGGTGATCTGGGGTTAAATGAAAAATGACACCAGGAAACAACTCAGAATTAATCTAAAGAGGTATATGTAATAACCATCAAAAAAGATACAAGTTGGCATTTTTCTGTTTATGCAGTTGGCACCGAGCAAGCTCATTAAATATGCAGAAAACTTCTGGCACCAATTCCTCTCTAACTCTATGATAGAATTCAGTTTTTCGGTCATTGCTTATCCAAATTCAATGACATAGCCATTCTTTGCCCAATTTATCAGTTTTGTGATTTTGGGGCATTTTACTCAAATTTTGAAATTATTTTGCGCAGAATCTGACGAATACTCAAAATATTCAAAGTATGTAACAGATAGGCAAAATTTCCCTTTGTCATTGCATTTGTAATGAAGTACCTACAGCTCAAATTTCATTGATTTTCAATGATAAATAAAAAAGTTATGGCTGCCACAAACATGAGAAACGTGGAAAAAGTAATACCTTAGGAAATCAATGGAAAATGCATTAGACCGCATTGAAAAGTTGAGTTCAGTTTTTAATCCTTGTAGCAATTAGTGATTATTAAAGGTGGGTTATTATAGGATATTTTTATTCAAAAAAATTTTTTTGGAAAAATAATCAAATTTTGCCCATTTAACCCCAGATCACCCCTTAAGGCCTAATGCAAAAATCCCAGCAGAGAATCATGCTGCCGTGTTTACCATAGTAACCTGTATGTGGGCTGAAGCACAGCTTCTCAGTTTTCAGGAACAGTTGGAATTTTTTTCTATTGCGCAAAACTTTCAGTAATTACGGTACTTTCAAAATGTGTCGGCGACGACACGTTAGGCTTAAAAGGGTTAACTGAGCAGCCCTATCTTCGGCCTTGTCCCTTATGCACAGAGATTTTTCCAGTTTCTCTGAATCTTTTGATGATGTTATGCACTGTTGATGATGAGACCTTCAAAGCCTTTGCAATTTGACGTTGAGGAACATTGTTTTTAAAAGTATTCCACAATTTCTTTACGCAAGACTTCACAGGTTGGAGAGCCTCTGGCCATCTTTACTTCTGAGAGACTCAGCCTCTCTAAGACATCCCTTTTATAGCCAATCATGTTACTCACCTGATGCCCGTTAATTACTTGCTAAATGTTCTTTCAGCTGATTCTCTTATATATTAATAGCTTTTTCAGCCCTTTTTTGCCTGTGTCCCAACTTTTTTGAGACCTGTTGCAGCCAGAAAATTTGAAATAAGCTCATTTTGTGGAAAAAAATGTAAAATGTCTCAGTTTCAACATTTGAAATGTTATCCATGTTCAATTGTAAATAACATATTGGCTCAAGTGATCTGAAAGTCATTGCATTTTGATTATATTCACAATTTACACTTCGTCCCAACTATTTCGGAATTGGGGTTGTAGTAAAGTCACAAGCATATTTAACAGAGCAAAGCCCTTAAGCTCACATTTAAGAACTGTTCAATTACTGCCATAAT
This sequence comes from Gymnothorax javanicus, assembly GCA_029692085.1. Classification (NCBI taxonomy): domain Eukaryota; kingdom Metazoa; phylum Chordata; class Actinopteri; order Anguilliformes; family Muraenidae; genus Gymnothorax; species Gymnothorax javanicus. The sequence continues at coordinate 154,046,518 of CM056193.1, read as the reverse complement.
GCGTCTAATAATAACATCAAGCCGTCAATCTTTCATCCTCCCTGATAGCTTCCCAGCCTGCATGGTCTCACTGATGCATCACATCCAAATTCATCCAATGTTTTCAGCAGTGAGACAATGCGCTCCACTGTAGATCTAGGTCAAGCCAATGATTTCAGCCGCAAGACTGAATGCTCCTTAATAGATCTGGGTTCAGCCAATGATTTCATTGGCAAGATACTGCGCTCCTTCGTAGATCTGAGTTCACCAATGATTTCAGTAGCAGGACTTAGCGCTCCATTGCAGATCTAGGTTCAGCCAATGATTTCAGCAGTGAGACTTTTGCCACTTTTCCATTACACAGTTTTAGCATGACTCGCCTCTACTCAACTAAACTCTGCTCTACTCGGTTTCGGTTGTTTTCCATTACAACTGAGTACCACCTAAACGTGGGTGGGGTCATTATAGCAAACATCACCCCTTAGCTAATCAGTGGTCTGCAGTTTGTTGACGTCACATTTTCGGCTCAACTCAGTTCGCTTGGAACCCCAGCTGAGTAGGTACTAAAAAAGTACCTGGTGCCAGGCACCATCACCTAATGGAAAGCCCTAAAAACCGGGTAGAGTCGAGTTGAGTAGAGCCAAGTAGGTGCTAGTGGAAAAGCCCTATTTGTGTTCCATTGCAAATCTGGGTCCAGCCAAAGATTTCAGCAGTGAAACTGTGTGCTCCATTACAGATCTGGATTCGGCCAATTGTTTCAGCTGGGAGACTGTGTGTTCCATTGTAGATCCGTTTTCAGCCAATAATTTCAACAGTAAGACTGTGCACTCCATTGTAGATCTAGGTCCAGCCAATGATTTCAGCAGCGAGATTGTGCACTCAATTGCAGATCTGGGTTCAGCCAATGATTTCAGCAGGAAGACTGTATTCTATTGTAGATCTAGGTCCAGCCAGTGATTTCAGCAATGAGACTGTGGGCTCCATTGTAGATCTGGGTTCGGCCAATTATTTCAGCAGTGAGATGGCGCGCTCCACTGTAGATCTGGGTTGGGTTCAGCCAAAGATTTCAGCGCTGAAATGACTGAATATTTGGGGGAGGGGCAACTCCAATAGCTCCACCGGCATTGCCAGTTCCTTTCAGTATCGAGGTAAGATCCGTAATGCCCACATTAGACTGTGGCTCTTATACTACGTGTCTTTCCTTCCTTTTTGTCAGTGAAACTTTGAAAACAATATACTTTTTCACACTGAGAACCATAATTAACTTACGGAGGAGGAAAAACACTGCAATAAAAGACTATGTTGCCATATACGCTTCAAAGTTTTCAGTAATGCTTATAGGTTTTTATAAGGAAGGAGGCAAAGTAAGTGAAAATAATGACTCATGTACAGTCTCATAAGCCATAGATCAAGTGGCAGTAGCTTTCTAGTATTGAGCCTGACAATATCAAGCTCTTGTAAACCATCGCTCATGAGTAAGCGCATGATGAAGCACTGCTTCCTGTGTTTCCTGTCATGAAAGTGGATGGACATAAAACAGTCTGCAAGAGAATTCACAAAATGTGAATGATTCAGTACAATATGCGAGTGCGTTTATCCGTCCAGGTACTTGTATAAATCTTTACCGTGGTTTTGTCCAATAACATGGGTGACAAAAGGGGAAGGGGCAGGGTACAGCATTGCTGAAAGTTGCCCAACCTTAAACTGTCGAGGTGTTGCTTCGGCCCATCAGTGGGGCTTGGATTTCCAATATGCACCTGCAGAAATGAAGCTGGGAACAAGTTTGCCTCTGAAGCCTAGCACATACCTAGTTATTGACTTCATGCACCACAGTATGAGGGAAGTCAGGCAGCTGTCTATTTCGTTAACAAACTTTCGTGTCAGGACGTGACTCAGTCAGAGCGGTCCAGTGGTAGTAAAAGAGAACAGATCGAGTTGTCTGATTTTTTTCTGCAAGCTTAGTAGGTTTGGAGTCAATTCTCAAAAAAAAAAAAAAAAAAAATTGTGAGGAGCATCGTGTGTGGTGGGAGCGACAGTCTCAATTTGCTTTCTGTTAATTATCCTTAGCAAGCGAGCCACTGACGATAATATCTTCGCAATTTGTCAAATTGGAAGGGAAGTTACAATACAGAAGTGAGTAAAGTGAGCAGGGCTGCATAAGGTCAGTAGAAGGTTATAAAAAACTGTGGCACTGGCCATCTAAAGATATTGGAAATCCACAAACTTGTAAAATATGTAGGTACAATGCAAGTACCTTTCCATGCAGCCCACAGCAAGCAAGTTTCATTTACAACTCCACCCCATCATGACATGCAGTTACTGCAGGCTAATATAGTGAGCCCAGAAGCATGCTGAGATCAATAAACCCAGCAATAAAACTTACAAAATTCCAGACACAACCCATTTTTACCCTCTTGGTTCTTGGCCCTAGAGGGGAAAACCTATCTGAGGTCTGTTCTCGAGACCTCTCACGCGGAGCCTGCAAATACTATGCCACTTTCTTAGAGGCCGTGCTAACAGCAAGGACTGTCACACACTTTGCAGGCCTTACAGCAACAAAGTTTTGGCCTATTTAACAGCAAACAAACTTTTCCAAATACACTTCTCTAAAGATGACTCCAGCAGCCAGCAGAAAGGATGCCTCAAAAGAGCGTGGACCTGACCATTAAAAAAAAATTTCTGGATTCACGCAACGCACAGGAGAAGATCCGCACTTGCGTATAAAGTCAGCAAGACTCTATCATCCATTCACAGCTCTACTAATGCATCTCCTGGGACAACTCACAGCCACCCCGCGGGGCAACACATATGGACAAATCTCAGCGAGACTGACTGAACAATCCAAACAGTTACCTTAGTTCTGTTCAGTTTTAACAGAGTTTGATGCGAATCCCTGTGTTTCTCGCTACTTTCGTTTTCCTTGTCATTTGAACGATTTGTGTTAGCAGCTTATAACGGCTAACCCCACATGGAATATACCCTCGTGGTTTCTAGCTAACCTTCTAATAAACCCATCTTACACACATTCCTTCTTCCTTTGTCTCCCACGCAAATAACACTTGTACGTGCATGAATACACTCACCCACATACTGCTCCACACGAACACATTCATTACTTTGCCAGTAGACTAGTCTGTTTATGTTCTGCATTTGTCAGTTTAAACAAGCGCAACGCAAGGAGGGACTAAGACAAGAGTTTCCAATCAAAGTCATCTTGCTAATTTATTTATATGGGAGTTCACTGATTTAATTAAATTTCTGCCATCAATAATTGTTCAATGACTGCAGATACTGTTATTTAGAATTCAAATATTCTGCACGATGATGATCCACATAGCATTCAAGAAAACATGGTATTGATGTACCACATAGCTTTCATGCAAAACCTGGGAATGAAAAGCAATATAGCATCCATACGAAACCAGGGATTGATGTACCAAATAGCATCCCATACAAAATCTGGGTTTGATGAACCATATAACATTCATAAACAAGAACATAAACAACGCAAGGCCTGGCATATGCCCCCGCCTGAAACAGTTGAAGAACATGTACAGAAAGCGAGTGTTAGGTATCATCTGCTATGTATGACCATTCAGGTCACCAAAAAGCAAAAACCTCCAGCGAGTGCGCTATTAAGATTTCAAGATGGTTGCCGTGGCAGCCATATTGGTTGGCGGAGCGAGCTGAAAATCGATAGGCATCGTCCCCTATGTATGACCATCCACCCCACCAAAAATCATAAACCTCCATCGAGCGGTATTCACATTAGAGCGCGACAAAGGATTTCAAGATGGCCGCTGTGGCGGCCATATTGGTTGGTGGAGTGAGCTCAAAATCAATAGGCATCATCCCCAATGCATGACCATTCACCCCACCAAAAATCATAAATCTCCGTCGAGCGATGTTCACGTTAGAGCGCGACAAAGGAAAAGTTTACGACAGGACGCCCGGATGGACGCCCAGACGGACAGACGGAAGGGGTGAAAACATAATGCCCCCGACCGACTCTTTCAAGGTCAGGGGCATAAAAATTCCTATATCGAACCTAGTGCCTGTTTTACGTCGTGAGAGTCAAATGGTCTTCCACAGAACTCCACAAATCATTCAAGCAATAAACAAAATCTATCTAATTTAAGTACAGTAACCCCAAAAATGATTTGTACTCTTAGAAAAAGTTGAAGAATTAAGAAAAGGATAGACTGGGAACGCAAAGAATCATTAATTGCATACTCCTGTCACTTCCTTCATTATTTGGTAACAAAACTGAAATACACAAATTAACCCTTTAGTTCTGGTACCTCAGCAGGTTATTATACTGGCCCAAGAGTTATTTGGACACCGTAAGCACTGAGAGTTCGTGGAAATATTCAGCACTTTTTGGCCTGCCTTTTGCCACAATCATTGCTTGTAGTCTCCTTGGCGTGCTGTCAACAAGTTTGATGCAAAAATCCAGCTCTTTTCCATTCCACATTCGCTGGAACAGAGTCTTGAGCTGTTTGTTTGATGGAGTGGCATCCCAAAGGTGTTCAATCAGGTTCAGGTCCTGGCTTTGAAGTGTCCAATCCAGAAGATCAATGAATTTCTTGATGAACCCTTGAATAAGGCTGGCTGAGTGCTTCACATCATTGTCCTGTTGGATTATATAATGACGCCCAAGCAGCCTGGATGCATAATTTAATTTAATATTTCTTAATTCTACAACTTTTTCTGAGTGTACAAATAATTTTTGGAGTGACCGTATATACAGACTGAACTAAACTGATTTGAATGGATGGGTTCCCAGAAAAAAAGCCATTTGTAAGTGACAAGAACAAGAGAAAGCATCTCGTCTTACCAAATAAGCATGTTAACAAGCTTATAAAGTTCTGGCATTCAGTATTCCGGTCAGATAAAAGCAAAGTCTGCATGTTTGGCACAGATGATAGACTTATGGTGCGGCGTACTGAGAAGAAGGTTTTCCGCCCCAGTTGATTGAAGGCAACAGTGAAGCACGGAGGTGGAAATGTCATGGTTTGGGGCTGTATGGCAGCAAATGGTGTTGGTGATCTCCATTTCATCAATGGCATGATAAATTCGGAGAAGAAATGATACTGTCGACAAAGGTGATGACATCTGCATCTAGGTTTCTTAGGCGTTGTTATATATTCAAACAGGACATTAATCCGAAGCACACAGCCAAGCGTATTCAAGGATTCATGAAGAAGAAATACATCGATTTTCTGGACTGGCCACCGCAAGCCCGGACCTGACCCCGACTGAACACCTTTGGCATGAAACTATGCAACACCGTGAGGATGCCACACCATCGAACAAGGAACAGCTCAAGGCTCTGCTCTAGCGAGCGTTGAATGGAATAGCGCAGGCTATCAGCTCTTGTTGACGGTACGCCAAGGAAACTACAAGCAGTGATCACAGCAAAAGGCGGTCCAACAAAGTATTGAAAATTGCCACAAACTCTTAGTGCTTAATGTGTATAAATAATTCTTGGGTCAGTGAAATAACCTATGAAGGTACCGAAAAAAGGGTTAATTTGTATTTCACTTTTGTTACCAAATAATGAAGGATGTGACTGGTGTATATAATTAATGATTCTTCTGTTCCTATTGCAGGGCTCGATCTTCGCACTCGCCTGAGATCCGTGGCGACCGAAAAATCGTTCGGGGGACCGGATAAGCTCAGACTCCTCGCCCGGCTGGAGAATGAAAATTCCGCATGATCTTCATTAAATATTCTTACAATTCAACTATATAATTTATCTTTATACGCACGTCAGAAGTTCAAACGAATTCCGCCATCTTATCCTCATTTCTTACGCATTGCTGTCAGATAGGCCGTATGGTTTCCTCCCCACGGGGTTGCGTTTCCCGAAAGCACAGATGCTAATGTACATAGTTGGAACCACTGACTGCGGATGGACGAACTATGCAAGCTGCAAACTTAGCAACTACGCTTCGGGAGAGCACCTCAGAACAAATTCTAAAGCCACCCAAAAACGCTTACCAAAACTTCGGCTATTGATCAGTTTATTTGTTTAAGCACATCATATTAATCCTCAACAGCTAACCCTGAGTTAGCCCAAGATAATCAGTAAATACACTCAATAATTTCTAGCATTTCTTCGGTCTAATAAATAATGCTAACGTTAGTTACGACTGTGTCACTTTTTTTCTCCCAGTCGGTATGTGTGAATGCATTTAGCCAGCGAGGCTACACGTTTAAGCTCTTGGGCTTCAAGTGTAACGTTATATTCAGTCAAAATAATTCGAGCTGTTCAGAACTTCAACTTCATATGGCTAAATGGTTCAGAATACCAAGAGTCACAAAATGATGGCACACCCGCGATGAGAAGAAACAGCGATTAAGAGCAAACTAGCTAAACAAATCAGAAAAATTACTTTTGGAGCGATACTTCACGCAGATGCAAATTAACTCGTGCACGAAAATAAGAGTACGGGGATTTTGCCATCATTGATACCTATTGTCCATTGCTTCAAATATCTGGGTATTACAATATGTCCTACCTTAAATAATATAGTAAATAACAACTATAACAATATTTTTAAACAGATTAATACAAACCTATCTAATTGGACATCTCTCCCCAGCTCTTTACATGCTCGCATATCAGTTTTAAAAATGAATGTCCTACCTAGTATTATCTTTATTGGATCATTGATCACTTTACCGCCCCCTGTTGGATACTGGGGACAAATTTCAGGTTATTTGTTCAAAATACATCTGGAATGGGAGACTGCCACGCATTAAATTGTCAGTTTTACAACGTGAAAAGTCGGTTGTGGGCTTGTCCCTTCCAGACTTCAAGTTATGTGCCCAATCCTTCACATTACGCCCCCTTTCCACATGGCTTGATCCTACTGCCCGTCTCCTGGCGCCCACTTGAAGAATCATTGGTTTCTCCCCACAGACTGCAAGATCTCATCTACTGTGGCATTCCAGTCAGGCACTGTAAATTACATTTCGGACCTATAGTCTCACATCTGATAATGACCTGGAGGTTAGCAGAGAAATGTACAAGATCAGAAAAGAAGTGGCATCGCCACTCCCCATATTTCATAACCATAGCTTGCTCACTGGTAACTCCCCCTTCCTTCACCCTCAGTGGTCCAACAAAGGCATTCACATTTTAGCTGATATCTTTAATGACAGTGGTTTGAGGAGCTTTGAGGATATCCAAGTACAATATAGTCTTCGAAGTACATCCTTCTTTGTATATTTGCGCCTTCGATCAGCACTGCGTGCCTATGGGGTCCCACGGGGCATTCCATTACATGCTCATCCTATGCATAGCCTATTCCACTTGGAAAGCCAAATGAGATGTTCAGCGTCCAAGATTTATACTTTTCTCCTTCAACACACTTATAGACCATAGGGGTTACAGAGACATGGGTCAAAGATTTACACCTGGAAAATTATGACTATATGTGTGAAGATATGTGGGACAATGTTGCTTTATCATCCAGAAATCCAAACCATCAAATGATCCACTAGAAATTTTTTCATTGATTATACTTGACTCCCCTTCGTCGTTTTCACATGCGCCTGAACTCTTCTCCGACATGCACACTATGTGGTCTTGGTTCAACAGGGACCTTCTTACATACCTTTTGGGACTGCCCAAATGTTGCCAAGTTTTGGAAACTGGTCGGCACGGATCTAGCCTTACTTATGAATAAAAATATTACCTACTCCCCATTGTCGTTTTTATTAAATGATGATTCTGCTCTCAGCTCCTCACTGCAAGAGAAAAGAGTATGGCTAGCCGGCCTTACTGCTGCAAAGAAAATACTAATAAATCGCTGGAATCCACCTCATACTCTCTCACGTCAACTATGGCTATTAACTTTTCTTGATATAATCTCCATGAAATTATCAACAGCTCGCATACATGGTGCTTAGGGGAAGACCATTGAAACTTGGAAGCAAGTTTTTGATGACGTGAAAATACTTGTACAACCAGCGCAACAAGACTTTTAGTTACTTTATCAATCACATGAATATGTGTGTATATGAGTGTGCATATCTACCATTATTAATATCATACAATGTTTCCACTATAACTCCTACAGCTAGACGGTGTATGCAAATACTGCTGTATTCAAATACTGTATGTCTGCATATTAAGTTTAGGATGAGAATGAGTTTTATATTCGCTATATATTGCATCTCTTTGAAGTAAGATATCGCGACTTTTTTTTTTGGGGGGATGTTGGGTTTTTTATTATTATTATTATTATTATTATTATTATTGATATTTTTTTTTCTTATACAGTGCCTGACAAAAGTCCTGTCACTTATCCAAGTTGTAGGAACAACAAATAATAACCTGACTTGTAGTTGATCAATTGGAATCAAAAATGGCTTATATGAAAGGCAAAGCCCTCTAGATTATGCAAAATATACCAAAATAGAGTTTTGTGTCATTGATTGAGTTTTATAATTTAATTTGTACAGAAAGGTCAGATTTTGCTTGGACAAAAGTCTTGTCGCATTGAAAAAAAATGTGAAAATTACACACACTTTATTTTGAATACACAAATATGCCGCTATAATATCAGAACATAAAGCCACGGTGCCTTGGAAAAAAGAATTAATATTGCGTATGACTCCCATGAGCTTGGAGGACTGCATCCATACGTCTTGGCAATGACTGAGATAACTTGATGAAGAATTCATCTGGAATGGCAAAGAAAGCAGTCTTGCAGGACTCCCAGAGTTCATCAAGATTCTATGGTTTCATCTTCCAAGCCTCCTCCTTCATCTTACCCCTGAAATGCTCAATAATGTTCATGTCAGGTGACTGGGTTGGCCAATCCTGGAGTACCTTCACCTTCTTCGCTTTCAGGAACTGTGACATGGAGGCAGAAGAATGAGAAGGGGCAGCAGTATAAGTAGGGCAGCAAGAACTTCTTGATATTTCAGGCTGTTGATGTTGCCATCCACTCTGCAGATCTTTCTCACACCCCCATGCTGGATCTAACAACAAACCATGATTTTTCCTCCACCAAACATGATTGTTTTCTGGAGAATCTTGGGTCCATGAGGGTTCCAACAGGTCTTGTACGGCGACTGGCATGCAGTTCAATGGATGATTTACCAGAAAAATAAACTTTCAGCCACTTTTCCAGTTTCAATCCTTTCTGCAAGCTGTGGGCCTTGGCAAATGCAATGCAGGTTTTTTGTTTTCTGTTTAATGCAGACTTCTGTGTACTAATTTGGCTATGAAAACCACTTTGAGAGAGAATTTGACAAACTCTTCTTGTAGATACTGGGATTTTTGGTGACATTTCCTCATGTAGCTTCGCTGTAGTTGAAGGGCTAGCCTTGTACAGTTGAAGCAACAAACGGTCCTTTCAAACAGTTGTCATACCGGGGTCTGTCTGACCTGCGCTTGCCATGAACGTCACCAGTTTCTTCAAACCTTTTTCTCATCCCCTCCACTTGACATTTGGATACATTAAAGATGTCTGCCATCTCAGCAGCAGACTCAGTCTTCAGGCTCTTGATGATCAGCACTTTGGTCTGTGGTTGAATCTTTGCTATGTTGTCAGAGGTCTAGTCGCACCTCATATGAAAGTCTGGTGTGCTGGGGTTATTTCTATACACATCTGGGAATGTGTTAATTACAGTATTTGTCATAGGTTAAACTCTAATCTGCGATTTGTTGCATCATCTGAAGAGACGACAAGACTTTCGTCCTAGCAAAAACAGATGTTATGGGCTTAGCCAAGCTGTGAACATCAGAACACTTTTTGACGGTTTCATTTTGCATCAAATTATTAATGTGAAAGCCCCTGACATTAAAATGGACCATTTATTGTAACAATTGATTGGTTAGAAATAAAGTTATATGCTATTTTTAGTTACTATGTCCTTATGCGACAAGACTTTTGTCAGGCACTGTATATATTTTATATTTTTTTTCCTTTTTCTTTTACTTCCCCCCTGGGATGGGGGCGGGGGAAACTTTGTAACACAGGCATTCTGTATATCCATCTGTTGTATGCTTCATAATAAAAAACAATTGATCACAAAAAAAAAAAAAAAAAGTATGGGGATTTGCTCTCCTCTGAAATATGGTGCCAGAACGGATTTACTTATTGTGCGCACTTGTTTTTGTAGTTGCATATTAAACACTCCAGTTTCATTGCTAGCTGGCAAGCTATATTCAACAAATCATCTACAGAATTCACAAGCACATGAAATGCAATGCAAGTTCGGTGGCTCCTCAGAGTTCAGTACTTGATACTGGTCATCGGCAATATCACTTGTCCGGTCTCTGGCAGTGTCTTTACAGCGAGTGAGCAAGATCTGCGTTTTTTTACTTCAGCATATTCCTTCAGGGTTTTGTGAAGGGGGCTAGATAATATAGATATTCCAGATTTTGCAATGGGTTTTTCACACGACCGCTTTATCAGAGTGCCCATTCGTTTGGATAAACGGCGTCACTTTCCCACTTTTTACAGTAAAGTTACATTTCTCTTTTTTGCCCACTTGTATGATTACACTAATGGAATACGCAAATGGCCCTTGTCTTGGCAGGGTTGCGAGCTTCAATGGCTATAGTTCTTGACCAAATAAAAATTTATAGGCCATAACTTCAGTCCTTAAACCAAAGTTTAGAAGTTCCAGCAATCTTCTCAGTTGTGTTCTTTGCGTGATGCAGGCCAATAATCTGACCTTTCTGAAACAGAACACTTTTTCCCACGACCACAGGATATGTATGATCTGACATGGTTCTTTAAGAATTGAGAAGCTAACTGCATCAGCCACGGTTAAATAACTTGTTGCCAGCAGAAACATATTAATCACTGTGAGAATTATCCAAAGGAAGGCTTTTACCTTTTTGCTGAGTTAAATTCAAGTGGTGACTTTTTTTTTTTTTTTTTTGGCTGAGCAGTGCTTGAACATAAGATGTATGAAATAATCTTGTTTTATTTAAACTGTTAGTGTTTTACATTTATTTACATTTCTTTTTGATTTACAACGTATATAAAGTATTTTAATGAGGTTTATACCTGTGCCATTAAATTTCACCTGATATTCTAGTCTTTTTCAGTTGGGCCAGTAAAATTTTCTTCGGGCTAGTGACTTTTTTCTGTCACCAGCCCAACTATCTAGTGGCAAAAAAATGGGAAGATCGAGCCCTGCTAGTGTCTCATTTTCTTAATTCTTCAACTTTTTCAAAGCATACAAATCATTTTTGGGGTGACTATACTCCATTTAATCATTTTTATTCCTCATTCTTATTATTAACTGAAATTTCATATTTTTGGTTATAAAAGTAATTTTATGGGACTGATTACTAAATTTGCAGGTTTTCTGACACACTAAATTGGAATCCTGTGGGAGGATTGAGGATCAAATGCGTTTTACTTATCCATCCTCATGCGCGTAGGAAGCGGTGGGGTCACGGGGGATGTGACACCCCCAATGTTGACACCCCCACCGAAAAAAAAAAAAAAACATACGAACATATGGAAAAAAAGTACGAACTTCTAATCTAAACTATTCTCGGAAACTACACAGATTAATGCCCCCACACCTCCCCCACACTCCCCACCCCCACCTTACACGCGTGTGTCAAGCAACGTCTGCTTCTTGCCCGACGACTCACATGAGCCGGCATGATCATGGACGGTCCCATAGAGGAAGCATAAGTTTGTAACCTACTGGCTGTCATTACACTCTGCCATCAGGTTAAAAGTTACACAGATATAGATAATGTTTAATAGACATCGATTTATTAAGAAAATGCAAGATTAACTTTTAAACTGTGATAATCAGACTTTCACGTTGACGGCTAACGAAACGTTGTGTATTATCGCAAACATTTAACACCGTGTAGTGGTAACACGGTGCGGCTAACCAAGAGCCATGTAGAGAGGCTCTGAATGCTACATTAACCCCATCTTGAAGGATACACGGCCCTGCGATGAACATTGACATTCTACTTGATCTTTTTGGATATCCTGTTTTGGATTACGATGCATCTCTGTGGACAATGGCAAGATCCAACAAGGTAGGCTGATGATCCAAATATTTTCTGATTTTTGCTCAATTCTGGTGCTGGAACGAGATTAGGCTTGGCAGCTGCTGTGACTGAACAGTCAACATAATTTACCAGTATGTGGTTTTGGAAACGGAGATTAGAATTTGTAAAGATGCAGCCTATGGTGCTATTAGTGTTTGGTCAATTTTTCGGTTCCGTTTTCCACTGAAAAGGGGCATGCACGATGACCGCTACGCAGGGTACAACATGTTGGAGTGATGGTCTGGTCCAGTTATTCATCACAACAACAACAGCTAGCTACCTCAGTGTCTGGGCACTCTCCATCTGTGCAGCATGGCACGTCTTCCTCAGCAGTCATGACCTCATCAGGGTCAGGGGCCGCTTCTGCCCTGCATTGTTTACAACACTATTATGCAGGCCAATGGCCATGATGCTAATACTGGTAATCAGTTAATATGTGAAATTACTGTTTATGGGAAACTTGTTGCTCACTTGTTGTATCTGCACTACAGCCTGCTCCTACCTGTTCGTATCATCTACCGTTAGGCTTACATGCTCCTTGTTTCTGGGGGGCTGCTGACCACGCTGCTGATTCTGAAATGCAGTTAGCACATTCAGTGATGCAGTCTCTAACATTCTGTAAAACCAATAGGCCTGTACCTTTAACACCGTCATTCAATGTGCGCATTGTTTTATCAGTGCATTGTTCCAGCATAAAAGAGCTTTTCTCTCCGGCTATGCAGTTAACATTAGCATTGCACTTGTTGCCTGCACACTATCGAGTTAGTTAATGCTATCTTTAAGCTGGAACCAGCAGCAAATAATTTTATGAAGGTTGTCCATGCTCAAAAAGACAGGAACCCTGCACTTACATTCTTGACTATAAAGAATGAACAAATGTCTCACTTCTTAAGGGGGGGGACGTTTCTGATGTCAGATCATTACGGTCATGAACATCTGGGGGCTAGGCTGTTCTGTGTTAACATTTGCTCTTTGAATTGTCAGTAAAAACTGTATCCAACTCGTTATTTCTTTGTGCGCTGTTGGTGCTGAACGTAGCCCGTCAAGGCATAATGAATGTCAGCAGATGACATCTGTGATAGTGATACAATGATGGATAGTCTACAGTGATGGAAACTGTTGCAGATTTTAAACATTTTTAAAATTGCTTCAGAATTGAATAATGAGTTATTAAACCTATTTATGAATGGCCTATAGACTTGATGAGGCAGTCAGCGAATTTTGGGACCCGCCCACCCCGTGCAGATTCGGTCCCCCTCAATGTCAAACTGCTTCCTACGCGCCTGTCCATCCTCATCATTTCATATTATGTACAGGCATTTCCCTGCCAAACATGTTAGCCCAACAGCCACCATATTCTTTCCTCCTCTCAGTATAAAGACAGGCTGGTGCTCTGGCCTCTAGCTAGCCTTAGCATGTGCTGGTCTTTGTGGAAGAAAACAGTTGTAACTTCTTTCACAATAGACAGTTGCTCCTGTTTAAATTCCAACTAGAGGAAGTCATTTTTTTGCAGAGCAAACAAAAAGGTCACCCAAACTGGATGTATTTATCTTGTGACCTTTGACCAAGGGGTCATTCCATGTCAATTCACACAAATCCCCAAAACCTCCCCAGTGACACCTCTTCAATTTGCCTGATTTTTATTCTATTAGTGCTTTATGATGTCAAATGAAAGAATCCGAAGTTTGAGCTTCCTAGCTCAAACGGTTTTTGAATTATGGCCCTTCAAAGTTTGGGTGCCACGCCCACTTTTGGGTCTGGGAATTGCACACTTAATTTGCAAGCATTTTTGGAGACCCATATCTTTTGTTTTAAGCTAGCTACAGGCCTGTAAATTGCTATATCTATGTATTCTGGCCCTGTCTATCAGAATCTGCACTTAAAACTAGCATAGGTTTACTATTTTTAGAGATATTAACCCCTTAAAAGTGGATTTTTTAATGACGCAATAAATTTTTGGGGCACTTTGGGGGGCTATATCTTGGAAAGTTTTTGTCCTGATGGGGTTTCAACTAATTTATCATCATATTTGGGTACACTACTGTGTATTTAGAGAACTTCAGGGCACTCAGAGCCTTGATGGGGGTACAGGAGGGTCCCAAATATGGCCTCGGGACAAAATTACCCTTTGGTACCCCCTACTTCAGGCCCCGAGTTGGCCATGTGGGCACATGATGACTGGAATGAGCTTTTTACCCCATCAACAGTCACCCTTTATCAAAGTTTTGAGCCAATCAAAACTTTGATTATCAAACTCCTTCACTATCATCTAAGCCTTTGCATATGGCACTATTTTTGGATATTTTCAGAAAAATCCTAAGTCCAGAAAGTAGGTCAACTGTTGTTTTAACTGTCTATTCATGTTTAAGGCAATTAAAACAGACCAACTTTATAAAATATACATTAAATAACAGATTCTAACAATGAACACATATATTTCCATGTATGAATTGAAAAATTACATTTATTAACCCTTCACACACTGGACGCATACATTTAACAGCTATAATGTATTTACATCATCTGATCAGATCCATATCAAGGAGGCAAGATGTCATTCACTACTGTTACAATATAAGCAGATACAATTCTACAATTCAGGTCAATGATACAGGCTTGCTGATTAACAGGCAATGAACTTGGGGAGAAGCCTCTGAATTCTTTCAACATCAACTGCAACAAGTTTATTATGCCGAGCACTACGACCTTGAATCTCTGGAGCATTTACACTACATATGATATCTTGAAATGGTACCCAGCATGGTGGATTTTGGCAGTTTTCAGCAGGCCAAGACAGAGTCATGTTTGATTGCTTCATGAAATGACAGCCTATACTGAGTAATAACGCCGCGGAAACTTAAACTGGCCCGCCATTCTGCCGAATAGTCTTACTAAACTAGTTAATCGTCTGATTGCTAATCAAGCAAAGGGAGGTTTCTGCCTCACCAAACTAACCTCCACCGCACGTCACTGCCTTGTTTTAATCTTTGCCTTTCCTATTTGAAAGATGCATTTATCTCTTAAGCGAAAAAATCCAACTCAAGTAGTTGGAGTAGTCAGAGTTTGGTCAGATACAGGGAAAGCCCAAGGAAAGGTGTCAATTATTGTAAAAACGGCATTGTGTTAGCAGCTGGTAAAGGGTTAATCCCTTGTTTTGTCAATATAACTGGAGGATGTTGGCTGCTAATAGCACATTTTAATCTTCCCATAGATCAATTTAATTCATAGGTCTGTTTTTACTACCATAAACATGAGTAGGCAGTTAAAAACAACAGTTGACCTACTTTCTGGACTTAGGATTTTTCCTAAAATTTCCAAAAAATAGTGCCATATGCAAAGGCTTAGTTGATAGTGAAGGAGTTTAATAATCAAAGTTTTTATTGGCTCAAAACTTTGATAAAAGGTGACTGTTGATGGGGTAAAAAGCTCATTCCAGTCATCATGTGCCCACATGGCCAACTCGGGGCCTGAAGTAGGGGGTACCAAAGGGTAATTTTGTCCCGAGGCCATATTTGGGACCCTCCTGTACCCCCATCAAGGCTCCAAGATATAGACCCCCAAAGTGCCCCAAAAATTTCCATGATATAGACCCCCAAAGTGCCCCAAAAATTTATTGCGTCATTAAAAAATCCACTTTTAAGGGGTTAATATCTCTAAAAATAGTAAACCTATGCTCGTTTTAAGTGCAGACTCTGACAAACAGGGCCAGAATACATAGATATAGCAATTTACAGGCCTGTAGCTAGCTTAAAACAAAAGATATGGGTCTCCAAAAATGCTTGCAAATTAAGTGTGCAATTTCCGGACCCCAAAAGTGGGCGTGGCACCCAAACTTTGAAGGGCCATAACTCAAAAACCATTTGAGCTAGGAAGCTCAAACTTCGGATTCTTTCATTTGACATAATAAGGCACTAATAGAATAAAAATCAGCCAAATTGAAGAGGTGTCACTGGGGAGGGTGTGTGACTTGACATGGAATGACCCCAAGGTGAACCCAATATGGTGGTTACACAACCAGATACTGGTATAAATACATCCCTCAAGTATGAAGCCCATGAGCCAAGCGGTTGCTGAGATCTTGTCTACACAATATAAAACACAGTTTCATGTCCAGTGACGTTGACCTTTGACCCAGGTTAACCTAATATGGCGGATGCACACCCAGACATTAGAATAAACACACGCCAAAAGCATAAAGCCATTGTGCCAAGCGGTTGCTGAGATCTTGTCTGCACAAGAAAGCATTACGCTAACACCGACACAGAGACCAGGGCAAATCATATAGGTGCGCCATCTGGGTGACCTCAACAAGACACCGTGAGAATTGCCATTGGGCAGGAGGAGCTTGATGCCAATAGATAAGAGCACAAAACTGTACCCATCCCTGCGTGTCACTGGGGCATGCAATGGCAAGTCTCCACAATCAGTGAGTGTCTCTGTCGTGGGTCATTCCATGAAAGAGAGAGCCAAAGTGTGACATGACTGTTCAAATTTGAAACGAAGAATTTGCAAGAAGTACTGGTTCACTTTTGTTGGCGTTCCCATGAGTCAAAATGTGACACAAGTTAAATGGCAAGATCTACTGTGGGATGTCAGAGGCAAGATGTTGAACGTTCAGCGTTGCAGATGTAACAAGGACACGAAACTAACACAAATGTATGCAATAAAATTTTCTTTTCAAAATATAACAAAGTCTCAACTTGTTCAATAAGTATAATGGAGAACAAACTTAAAACAAACCAGCTATTTGGCAATGCCCAGTTGTGCTCTAATTAGGTCTGAACATGTTTGGCAGGGCTTTGATAAGTCGCTCATTGGTCATGTTCATCTGAGGACGGAACAAATGCAATATTCTGGACGAAATATAAATGAGAAGGCAGCCCATGTAAGTACACATCAGCTCTGAAAATATTTTAGAGTAGACTAGTTGCTAAATGCAAAATTTGTCATCTGGATTGTACCACATGACAAATGTTGCGAATGTAAAATGGACACGAAAAATGCTTGACTTAGCAAATGCATCACCTGTTTTCACCCTACGCCCTTTTTGATATTGGAAACCACTAGGGGTGGAACGGTTCACAAAATTCACGGTTCTGTATGTATCACAGTTTCGGTGTCACGGTTTTCGGTTTGGTTCAGTATGTTTTTTGTACAGCAGGAGGGGAGGCACTGTCAATTTCAACATGCTTTTCATTTATATGGCAAAAAAAGTTCACAACAAACAAAATTCTGGCTAAGAACAAAACACTTGACACATGACACACATTGTCAAAAAAAAAAATTGAAAGAATTGGTTAAAGTGTTACTTGAACAAAAATTCAGCGTTACTGCCACCTATTGGACATTATGTATGTTCAGCACAAAAAGATGGAACTGAACTTGCGAATATTGCCTACTTGCAAATAGGCTATTGCCTACAAAACGCTGCACTCGACACTCATCCGCGCTAACTGTTCAGTTTCACTTTTATTTTTGCGGATGCCTTGAAACAAACAATACATACACGCCCCGAACCGTGACTAGCGAACCGAACGGTTCGGATTTTTTTCCTTGAACCGTTCCATCCCTAGAAACCACTAATTATTCCGCCGATCAAAAACGATGCACCGCTCCTTAAAACACGTGAAACGGCAGGCCAAATTATGAATCCCAATAGAAAACATACTTGTGTTGAAAATCGGTGATTTACTAAAAGATTTTAGTGATTGATTGTCACTTCATTCGAACGTAACTTTCTGGGACGCAAAAAAAACTAACCTGCCCAGCTTCTGCTGTGAAGACGATAGACTGGTCCCCGGATGTGAAGCAGGAGGTTCGGAAGGAAATCCGTATCTGTGGCTACTGTGAGACTCCAAGGGGATACGGGAGATCGGACAGCGAGCCCGGCGCGTGTTGAACGTAACTTGGTAAAATATGACGCGAAAAATTTTGCTCCACAGAAATAAGAATTTTATAAAAACCCGTATATTTTCAGAGATAATATTTTAAACGGTTATGAAACGGATTAATTTCTACACATTGGCACTAAAATCTAGATAATATATTCTGTTTCCTGGGTTTTCTCAGCACTGTTTCAACGTAACTTTTCAGGACACCATGAGTTACGTTCACAACAATATTTTAAGCGCTAATTGCAGTGTTATACATCTGGATTTCCCAGTTAATTGCCATTGTGGGTTAATCACTTGGAATTGATGTTTAGAACAAAAGCCATTTCAGCCAGACTTTTATTTAAAAATTTTGATAATTTTACATTCAAAGTCTGAAGGCAATGAATGTCACAAATTTGGACACTTTTTATCCACAAGTTTTTTCAAGACATGCAGTTTTTTATTTCTCTTTTTTTCAGAAGACCAATTATATTGCCTGTGTTAGCTTTTTTATGTACTCTGGCCTTCATGCATGGGATTTTCTATAGGTGGCATCTAATTTTGTGAATCATATAGTCCTGTAAAAAATGCAGGGTCTCTGGCTCTCTATTTCATGGAATGACCCTCATGCGTTCATTCTGATGACAGGCACATATGCAGAGTTTATTCACAATGAAATGGGTCATATACCTCAAAGACATGGCAGTTTTTGCACCCCCCATTGTGTTTTCTTATCATATATTGTGCAGGCTGAGCCCATACAGATCTCTAAGAAATCATGACCAATGAACAATCAGTGGATCACACTCTGCAGCTTGATAAGTACTTCACATAAAGCCGAGCATGTACAACCCCAATTCCGAAACCGTTGGGACGAAGAGTAAATCATGAATAAAATCAAAATGCAATGACGTTCAGATCACGTGAGCCAATGTGTTATTTACAATAGAACATACATAACATTTTAAATGTTGAAACTGAGACATTTTACATTTTTATCCACAAAATGAGCTCATTTCAAATTTTCTGGCTGCAACAGGTCTCAAAGCAGTTGGGACACAGGCAAAAAAGGGCTGAAAAAGCAATTAATATATAAGAGAATCAGTTGAAAGAACATTTAGCAAGTAATTAAGTTAACTGACATCAGGTGTGTAACATGACTGGCTATAAAAGGGATGTCTTAGAGAGGCTGGGTCTCTCAGAAGTAAAGATGGCCAGAGGCTCTCCAGCCTGTGAAGGTTTGCGTAAAAAAAATTGTGGAATACTATAAAAACAATGTTCCTCAACATCAAATTGCAAAGGCTTTGAAGGTCTCATCATCGACAGTGCATAACATCAACAAAAGATTCAGAGAAAATGGAAAAATCTCTGTGCGTAAGGGACAAGGCCGAAGACCTTTACTGGATGCCCATGATCTTCAGGCCCTCAGACGCCACTGCATCACTCACCGGCATGATTCTGTCATTGACATTATTAAATGGGCCCAGGAATACTTCAAGAAACCACTATCAGTAAACACAGTCTGCCGTGCCATCCACAGATGCCACCTAAAACTCTATCATGCAAAAAGGAAGCCATTGTTGAGAATGATCCAGAAGCGCCGCCGTGTTCAGGTGGCCAAGGCTCATTTAAATTAGACTGCAGCAAAGCGGCAAAGTGTCCTGTGGTCAG
The DNA here is from genome assembly GCA_029692085.1 of Gymnothorax javanicus. Lineage (NCBI taxonomy): Eukaryota > Metazoa > Chordata > Actinopteri > Anguilliformes > Muraenidae > Gymnothorax > Gymnothorax javanicus. The sequence goes on along the minus strand of CM056193.1, from coordinate 154,026,940 downwards.
ACGAGTCCAAATTTGACATTCTTGTTGGAAATCATGGGCGTCATGTCCTCCGGGCTAAAGAGGAGAAAGACCACCCCTCGTGTTATCAGCGTTCAGTTCAAAAGCCAGCATCTCTGATGGTATGGGGATGCATTAGTGCATATGGTGTGGGACACTTGCATGTTTTAATGTTATAATAATGTTTGCATGTTTTAAAAAGCACCATGAATGCTGAAAGGTATATAAAGGTTTTAGAGCAACATATGCTCCCCTCCAGACCACATCTATTCCAGGGAAGGCCTTGTGTATTTCAGCAGGACAATGCAAAACCACATACTGCAGCTATTACAACAGCATGGCTTCATAGTAGAAGAGTCCGTGTGCTGAACTGGCCTGCCTGCAGTCCTGATCTTTCACCGATTGAGAACATTTGGCGCATAATTAAACGAAAAGTCCATCAAAGGAGACCTAAACTCTCCAGCAGCTGGAAACCTGTATTAAACAAGAGTGGGATCAAATTCCAATGGCTAAACTCAAGAAACCTCAATGCCCAGACGCCTCCACTATGTGTTAAAAAGAAGAGGGGATGCTACACCATGGAAAACAAGCCCCTGTCCCAACTTTTTTGAGACCTGTAGCAGCCATCAAATTTGAAATGAGCTTATTTTGTGGATAAAATTGTAAAATTTCTCAGTTTGAACATTTGCTATGTTATCTTTGTTCTATTGTGAATAAAATACTGGCTGGTGTGATTTGAAAGTCATTGCGTTTTGATTTTATTCACAATTTACACTTTGTCCCAACTATTTCAGAATTGGGATTGTACTTCCATAAAATTATTTAAGCAATTAACAGCTCAAATAAAAGCTAATATTCAGTATAACAACATACCGTTCTCTTCATTACCCCTGATGACACCCCATTGGAGAATTATAGGTTCATTTCTGTCCAACAAATGATCACACATGTCTGCCAGCAGCGAGGCTGGCCAGCTAATGTCAAATAAACAGAAAAGCATCCTTACTCGCTCTCCTGGAGTGTCCATGTAAATGCAAAAACACTGGAGTACAATGGCACAATGTGGCATGTACTGCAAAATGATGTGTGTCTTACAGAGGCCATCATTTAAATAGTTGGAACCTTTATAATGCAGGGTAGCAAAGAGGAATAGGCCTCTTAGTATCCACCATTGTTAATATACGAAAATAGGATGTATTCATTGGGCTAATTACAGACTCATGAGAGCCACGGACAAAACCCCTCATTTCACACTGAAAAATTCAAACCCTTGATTATGCTATCGCACATTATTACAAGCAAGCCAAGCATGGTTCTGTCGCATCTTTATATTTCTGGGGCATTAAAAAAAAAAACAAAAAAACACTCCATCGCCAAAAGGAGGAGATATTGTTAATCAACCCATTTCTGGGGAAGTGCTTAGGATCAACATAGTAATGCAATTGAACCTTTTGGTCTTAATGTGGAACTTGGTCTGCCATGTTTTTTTGTTAAAGAGGAACTAAAACATATCTGACTTTTTCACGGTTTTGCAGTTTTCGGTACTTTATATTACCCTTTCCCCAAATACATTTGTAACCGAGCCCAATCGTCCTATTTGTGCCGAAAAAAGAAGATCAAAAACCAGTCCAGCTGCAACGCGATTTCCCAGATTTTCAAAAAGCTAATGACGAATTCATTTATGCATGTGATATCGTTCTCAGACTCCCTGCAGCTCTCGAATCGACGTGCATATATAATTGGGTATGGTCCGTGTGAAATATCCGAGCTATACCTTCGCCTTTAAGATTGTTTTTAAAACATTTTATTTAAAAAATATAAAATGCCTTGATCTTGTGTAGTTGGAGGCTGTATGAAGAAACATTGTCAAAAACCCAAACCTCACTATCAATTTCAGTGTGAGATCTTGCTCACTGTGAAGATGTTTACTGTGCCAATGGCTGAAACAAGTGACATTGCCGATGACCTGCAGAAATATCGACAACTCTGAAAAGCCAAGAAACTCATATTGCATTCGTGAGTCAATGCTGTAGAGGATTTACCGAATATGGCTAGCTGGCTGTAAAACCGCAGAGTTGGCGACATGCAGGACAAAGTGCAAGTGATAATTAAGGCGCCGTATTTCAGGAGAGCGCAAAGAGAGGTTACTGCTGAGTCCCCATATTCTAAACTGCATTGAATTGTGAACAAGTTAATTTGCATGTGCATGAAATAATGCTAAAAAAAATGCATTTGTTTTGTTTGCTGAATTTGGGGCAAGTTAGCAACTTGCAAACTAACTTGAGTTTGCTGTGATTGCTGTTGCTTCCCCTCAATGGTTTGTCATCATTCAGTGACTAATGCCATCCTGAACCATTAGGTTATATATAGTCTATGCTCTGAACAGCTTTAATTATTTAGTTTTTCGCAGGCTAACATATGTTATAAATGTGTTCTCTCTCCCTCTCTGTCTTCTTGCGAAATCAGCTTCTGCTTCTGACTCTGACTGGAGTAGCTGCAGCGGCAACGAAAACCTTATTTTGAATTTAAAAAAAAAAAAAGGGATTTTCCAGCTTTGTAACTATTAATTTTTCGTGGAGACAAGACGAAGATACAACGTGAACAATCTGATAACGGCTTGATTTAAGCCAACAGTACTATGACTGTACATACCGCTAAGGCTTGCTTGTACACTGTAAAGCTAGTGCACACAGTGCAACTGAGTCTCAGAATGACTTCAGGTGTTCACAGGTGTTCAGACTTTTCTGATTTCTGACAATGTAGGCGTAGAAACAAAGTGCCTCTAAAAACGTATTTCTCACCCAAATCTCTCAAGTTGCTTTTTTTTTTTTTTAAATTATTGAATCCATAATCTACCACTGTAACACAAAAATATCGAAACTTCACACCCCATTTTAGTTCCTCTTAAAGGTTTGTCTCAGTATTTACTAATTATTAGCTAGACCTGTTGAAGAACATAATAAATAGTCTTTTCTCCACTTTGCTTTTATTTGAATCTAATGAGGACGTGGTAGCGTAAAACCCCTCAGTTTTGGCACATTTAAAGGCTTAATTTGCATCATTGCACTCCAGTTTTTCTTTTTTGAAGTTAGGATTATTTCACATATTCCTACACCATTGGCTGGTCCTGCACCACAGCAGGTCAATAGACAAAGATACTAACCCCCACCCTTTCAGTTCATCTCAGCCATACATTTACCTGCCCACTCCCTCTCGGTCTACCTCTCCCTCTCATCCCACCCACCTCCCCTGCACACTCCCACACCTCTCTCTCACTATTCCTACCACTTGCTATACATTCCACCCACTTCTTCCCTCTTTCCCATTCACCCTCCTCCCTCTCTTACTCAGTCCCCTCAGACTAAACTAGGCGCATTCTCTGTCCTTTCCACTTGCCACTCTCTTCCACTCTTGACTCCTACAAGTGATCAATCAACCTCTCTCATGAGTTTATACAGTATCAACTAGGGATGGAACGGTTCAAGTAAAAAATCTGAACCATTCAGTTCCCTAGTCACGGTTCGGGGCATGTATGTATTGTTCGGTTCAAGGCATCCGCAGAAATTAAAGAGGAACTCATCAGTTGGCGCGGATGAGTATCCAGTGCAATACTCGCGAATTCAGTTCAGTCTTTCTGTGCCGAAAATGATAACGTGCTATAGGCGGCAGTAATGTTGTATTTTTATTCAAGTGCCATTTGAAACCTAGGCTGCGTCCAAATAGTAAAAAAAACATCCTATCCACCAATTCCTAACCCCTTCAGTGGCGGCCCCTGAACTGGGAATGGGGGGGGGCGGAGGTGCAGCAGGCAAAGATGCATGCCTTTATGACAACAATTACTCCTAGCTAGTTCTCAATCATTTTCCCTTATTGACACATTTTCCAATTATAGTAATAATCCATTGGCAATTGAAGACACGGCTTCTCTCCCCATGCGATCTAACGGCGATGGGCTAAATTCAGTACAAAACTAGATGCACTCAGAGTGCAAACCTCCGCCAAGGCAGCACAATCCAAATCGTCATGAGTGGGAGCAAAGTTGATTTATCGTGTGTCATACGATTTCAAGATGGCTGCCGTGGCGGCCACATTGTTTCACTGATCGTGGTGAAAATCAATAGGGTCCATCCTTGATGTAATAGCAATGCACCCACAAAATCTCAGCCAAATCCGTGCATTACTTTTTGAGTCATGTTGTAAACAAACAGACAAACAAACAAACAAACAAGATGAAAACATAACCTCCGCCCCATCTTCGTTGGCGGCGGAGGTGAAAATAATTTACTTATAGGCTAATAGACCTATGCTTTACAAAGGACAAACTGCTCTGAAACTTCCGCGCTGCCTTTTCAGGCGATTTAACTTGCGCTTCACGATCGTTTAAATTCCTCGCTTAAAAACGGAAAAACTTCCATGCATTAAGACTTAAATTCCACGTGAGAATCTCTGAAATTCGCATTGATTGAATAACAAAATATCGCCTTTCACTCTCGGTACAGCGTGGGTTGATTTAAAAGTCGGACGCGGCTATTAAATATTAAAAGTGTGAGACTCAAGCCACATGAGTCAGAGCAGACAGGTATGCGATTTTGAATAACGTTGATTTCAATGCAGCAAATATGCGTCCAGATGAATGATTGTCATCTTACCTAAACATGGAGAACTAGCCGCACCTGATAGTGTGGAGTGTTCTCGGAGTGAATCTATTATTTATTATGAAAATGATTGAGAACAGGTCAGGACTAATAACTGTTTTAAAGGGATAGGCCTATTCTGTGCCGCCCCCCCAGTTCTGGCGCCGCCACTGAACCCCTTTCCTTTCACCTTTGAAAAAAAACGTCATAAGGTAAAGGAAATGTGTAAAGCGTAATTCATTAGAGTTAAGGAAGACAAGCGCGCTAATAAGAGAATCTGAATGCACTTACACTAGGCAACGCGATCATGCATCTCTCGCCCGTCATGCTCATTTGCCGTGATTGGCCGGATGAATGGCAGTCGCTTAAAATATTGCTGCCACACGGAACTGTGGGATAGTGTTATCTCCTTTCTTTTCGAAAAGGATGGTTCTCTGTACCCAATGCTAAAGGAGGAAAATTAAGGAGCACAGAGACACGGATGAGCCTCAGACTAACCCATTCTCCTCTCAGTATCATCAAAAAGAAAATCCCTTTTTCCAAATAGGTCTCCTCTCTCATCCCCACCCATGTTCTCATTGCATTGCCTTGAAGGAAGCGAAGATAATCGCCTTCCTTTTTTTAAACAAAGTGGTCAATTTCTTTTCGGATTAAGAAGTCACTATGCACCTGAAAGTATTTTCAAGCCGCACAGAGCTCTGATTAATCAGTGAAAATGATCTTCCTGTGCGCAATTGTCACTAATACCTCCCGTTCCAACGTACATGATCAGAGCCCAACCAAGGGGGACTAATCGCAGGTGAGATGCGGCTCATCAAATATTGGTCTTCTGTCTAATTAGCTCAATAAATGAGACACTGGGGTGAACAGAGGGAAAGAGAGATAGAGACAAAAGTGAGTGTGCAGTGCACATTCAACACTGCCTCAATGCCTGCCAATGTGAATTCTTCAGATTTCCTACACGATGGTGAATCTTGCCAAAGCTCCTTTCCAAACTGAGCCAAGCTGTACCACAGATGTCTTTCCCTGCCAGCAGTCTGTGCAGTGCTCCTCTCTCACCCAATAGATGGATTCAGGTACACACAATGCACACACAGGGAAAATGACAAGTAGTCTGCTGACCATCCCAGAGATGACAGAAGTTCTCACGACAGTGTTTTGTCCCTTAGAAAAATTCCTGTCATCACTCTCAATGCCCTCTCACCCCTTTACCCTCACACTCCCCACATATGCCAGAGAAGAGCCTCTTCCATCAGGCAGAGCAAAGTGCTTCATAATGTAGCCTCCTGTAAGCTTCACTATGGTGTCAAAGAAAATTCACTCTGGCAGCCAGTACATTCACATTAGCCTTAGACTTAGAAACAAAAGCATAAACAGCAAAGGGACTGAGAAGTCAACAGCAGCACCAGCCATTTCACATAACCAGAGGTCCTAGAAATGCTGAATTTTGTGTTTTTCCTCAGAGATAGAGAGAGCAAAATAAAAAATATACTGTATTTTACAAACGCATATTCGGAGAACATTTCTAGAACTAGCACTAAAAGTGACCCAGAGAACAACCAAAACAAAACCGTTACTCCTGCTTTTTTGCATCAATAAACTTGTGTCGGAGATTTGCATTGTTTATAAATAATATTAACACAACCGTGGGTAGTATCGTGCAATTCAAAATAAGCACTTAACGGTGACTTTGATGTTCAAGAAGGAGAGGCAAGGAAAGAGGAAAGCAAGGAAAGAGGCCACCTTTCCATGCATTTTATTTCAGCATCATCATAACGTACCAAGAGATGCATTTTATTTCTTCATCGCTACACAAAAAAAAATATCAAATAAGTAAGCACTGCCATTGCAATGACATTGCTACAATGCGATCAAATAAGGCTCCATCTTCAACATTAACATGTTTTTACCAAAGCCAGGGTTCCCGCTGCCGCTCATCATTTTCGTCGTTGACGAAAATAATTAATCGGTTACGTGGACAAAAAATTATGAGCAGTCGTCACAGTGGCGAATGCATTTGTTTAAATGAAGTATAAAAATTCAATAGCAAATAGAGGCTTCGTCTGCCCAGAACATTCGAGGCTATAGCCCCAAAGATTTTCTTTAGCCCCACATAGTTTATATGAATGCATAAATAAATGAATAAATAAATAGTTCTTCACTTTGGGGAGTTTACTACATTACTGAATGTCCGTAAAACAGGACAGCACTTTCGAGCCAAGGAAGACCAATCAGAGAGGGGTTTTAGAGGAAAATACGTCCAAATGCTGTCTTATTGGCTGACAGGTCTCCATGGAGTTGAAAAGCCGAATGATGTCAGTCATGTGAGGGAGTGCATATTCGCGGATTTTAGTTTCACCTGTAAAACGGTGGAAGCTGAAGCACAATCATCCCCTCATAATGAACTAGGAAAACTATATAAGTCCCTTGTTACGTAAACATGATTGATATGAGCAGATATGAGCGCATCTTTACACAGAATATATTAGTTTGATTAATATTCGACTTGACAATGTCTTGATGCGTACAATCATGTCATTTGTTGCCATGTTTTCTACTGCACTGACCATATGACTGGCGATTTATGAGCTAACGTTATGCAAAACATGGTACTTCCAAGTTACCTTTAAAGGCACAAGACAGTGCTATACAATATCTCATTCATCATCAATAATGATCAAAACTTCATACTGACAACAAACCGTTCCTACACGGCTGAGTTGGTTGTCTGTGAACTCATCGCTGTTAAAATATGTTCAGGCCAGTGCGATAGTTAGCCAGTAAGGTAGTTTGCTGAAACCTAACTCAACAGTTCTCAAACTCGGTCCTGGGGTGATGCTTTTTGCTCCAATTGGAGTTGCTATCGCAGAATTTTATCGAGCGCCAAGCAATTATTTTTCTTCATGAGTGGCCTATAATGTTAAGCTGGATACATACTCCACAAGAACAGGGAAATTAGTTCTTGTTCTCGAGGCTGCAAGAACAAGAACAAAGTTCGTTTTGACCAGGACATTCCATACTTCACGAGAAACTCAAGTGCCGAGCGCCTGGTAAGTCCTCAAAGGGCACATCCACTCCATCTTTCTGACCAATCACACAACAGTTGTCGGACACCACACGAGAAAAAAGTTCTGCCTAGATAAGGTGTCGAGAACAAGCTGCAAGAACTCCAAAACCAGGACTGCGAGAACAAAATGATGTAATTTTGTTCTCGCAGCCTCGAGAACAAGAACAAATTTCTCTGTTCTTGTGGAGTATGTATCAGCCTTTAGAGGGGCGTTTCACCCTTTTAAACTCTATTATGACTGAAATGGCTATGGCAATGATTTTCAAAAAACTCAGTGCAAGTAGCAGCAATCTTCAGTTACATCTAGGCTAACGGCCTTTCTAGTGTGAAAGTGTAAATGAAACTAGGTTCTGGTGTAGTGGATTTATACAATGCTGAAAGTAAATGAGCAATCTTCGGTGCAATTTACCTTGCGTTCGCCAGTTGCCATCGGAAAATAATAAATAAACAGCGAAGAAATAAAAAAAAATAAAACATAGGACCAAGGGTCCTGTAGCTTACCGGCAAGCAGTCTTACAGCGATGATACAAGTTATGAAAATTTCATTTAAAGTGTGACATTTGAATCAATGAAAATCAATGTCAAGGTCACTAAATAGAAGTTCACATACATTTATAAGACCTTCTGTAATATAATCCTAAGCTCTGAAGGAGTTTTGGTGATACAAGTCATTAAAATATGTCAATATGTATTCAATATGACAATTGTGAACTGTAAAGGTCACAGAATGTCAAGTTGTGGTCAGCAAATGGAATTCATATATGACTTTCTAAATGTCTCTATGTAAACCTTGGCACAATCTGTGACCATTTTGGTGGTACAAGTCATTGTAATTTCACTGTGGAGTTTGACCCTCAAAGGTCACTGACAGTCAAGTTGAATGTCACCAAATGAAAGTTCATATGTGACTTCCTAGATGTCAGTAACACAAACCTAGGCTCCATCTGTGACCGTTTTGGCAAGACAAGTCATTGTAATTATGTCAAGTTTGACCTTCAAATGTCATCAACAGTCAAGCTGAATGTCACCAAATGAAAGTTCATATGTGACTTCCTAGATGTCAGTAACACAAACCTAGGCTCCATCTGTGACCGTTTTGGCAAGACAAGTCATTGTAATTATGTCAAGTTTGACCTTCAAATGTCATCAACAGTCAAGCTGAATGTCACCAAATGAAAGTTCATATGTGACTTCCTATGTCAGTAACACAAACCTAGGCTCCATCTGTGACCTTTTCAGTGATAGAAGTCATTGAATTTTCTCTCGGTCAAGTTAGACCTTCAAAGGTCAATATGAAGGTCACCAAATGAAAGTTCATGCATGACTTGCTATACTTCTCCAATACAAACCTACACTCAATCTGTAACGATTTTGCTGATATAAGTCACTGAAATTTCACTGTATAGTTTGGCCGTTCAAGGTCACTGAAGGTTCAGTTCAAGGTCACCCAATGAAACTTCATACATGACTTCCTATATGGCCACAATACAAACCTAAGGTCTATCTGTAATAATTTTGGTGGGAGAAGTCATTGAAATTTCACTATGTGAAGTTTGACCTTCGAAGGTCACCGAAGGTCAAGTTCAAGGCCACCAAATGAAAGTTCATACATGACTTCCTATAAGTGTTCAATGCACATATGTTCCCAATCTTCAATATTTTCAAGCCTAGAAACCTTTGAAAATTGTAACATTTTGCTTGACCTCAAGTTTGACCTTTCAAGGTCATCTGAGGTCAACTTTAACACAGCCAAAATATAGGTCATATATGACTTCCTATATGTCAGTAATAAAAACTTAATCTCCATCTGCAACCATTTGGCCTCCACAGGCCATCTTGCATATTCACAAAGTACAGCGCCCCCAATAGACCCACTTCCGTCGATTCAATCAACATGGCGCTTGCACTGAACATTGACGGTACCAAGGTAAGTTGATTGCCTGATTTAGAAAAAAATTTATAATGCAGTTTTTGAGAAATGATTTTTAAAAATTTCTCAGTCCTATCTTCAACTTTGGGGTCAAAATTTCAAGGGCCCATAAAACGGACAAAAATGATTCAATCAAAAATCCGAGAAAAATGTCTGGAGATATGGTCTAGTAGCATGTTATTGCAAATTTACACGAAAATTCATCCGGCCAAAAAAAATATAAAAAATGTTCCAGACAACGGACGACAGACGCTACACTACAACAATAGCTTATCGGCCGGTAAGCAAAAAAAAAAAAAAAAAATCTGACAGGTTTTTCTTGAAGCCCAATTGCTGAAAGATTTTTCGAAACCTTGTCTCGTAGATTATTATGATCCTTGACCATTTACCATGACATGTTTTTGCCAAATATAAGTGAATGAACACCACTCTTAAAATGTTTCTATATTGGCTTATAACTTGATTTTTTGACAGGAACAGCGACTTGGTTATCAAAAATGGATGCCTCGAAAGGATACTGAATGATAATATTGATGTTTTGCCAATTATATATTAGTGTTTGGCTGAATTATGTAAATCCCGTGGAGCTTGCTACCGCTGGGGGGGGGGGCTTTGGGTTTACCACCTTAGCCTCGCATGGGGGTTTCAGACAGTACAGTAACCAGAAAGCACTCCCCAGAGAGAAGTGGATGAGGGTGCCAGTACTGAGACTTGTTTGTTGCTGGCATCAGAATTAGTGATTATCTGAGATTTAACATCTGAAACCCTCAACATTTGAGATTTACATGAAGGATTCCAATAAATTGTGCACAAAACATTGAACTCACCTCAAGTTCAATTTGGAATCAGTTAATGGAAATCTTAACAGTTATACATTTTAAACATTTGACAATTCCACTAATTCTGATTCCAACAGCACAAATGTTGAGCTCACCCCCAAATCCAATTTAGCAATTTTGTCAGGCCTCTCGATTGCCCTTAAAGGGTGTGTCCCTTTTTAATTTTGGGATGCCAAAAATGGCTGCATTGATAAAAATGTTAAGGAAAAAAATAAAGAAAATAAGGGTATAAAAGGGATTTCTATCGCCAGTCTTTTGAATAAATTCCATGCTAAATGCTGAAGAGGTTTTAATTTAGCTTTTATGGTCCACAGGGTCCCCATTATTAAAGGTTGGACTTGAATGGACCCAAAATTATAAATACCATCGAAAGTATAATGGAGAGACCTGTTATAACGCAAATATCTGAGGTTTGACCTTGTTCATGCTGTATGCACTTTGTCCGCTTTGAAGGCTTTTCAAAGTTTTAAAAAGTCCATGAGTGACTAATAAAAAATGACGACTATGATAAAGTGAAGAATTTTTTTTTTTACTTTATTTCTCAAGGGAGAAAATGAAGAATATTTTTCAGAACCCAGGGGGAACCCTGCAAAGCTAAAAATTTTGTTTGTTTACATTTGTGGTCTCTAACCCTGTTCCTGGAGAGAAATTATCCTGAAGGTTTTTACTGTAACTCTAATTCAGAGGACATGATTCAGAGCTCCTCATCAAGACCTCAAATTGGGAAATAAGGAGTGCTTTGCTTTGGCTGGAGTGAAAAGCTTTAGGATGGCTTACACGGCAATGATAAGCCACTACCAGGATATTAAATATTGTACATGGCCTGATGCTCTGGGATTCAGAGGTGATGGATAAAAGATTTTTATAGAAATTATTATTACCGTATATGACCATTTAGTAGCCCGGGCGTTTATTTCGCAAAATTGACTTGGACCCCAGGCGTTTATAAGAACCAGGCGGGTATTTGCAACAGGCCATTATTTATTTTTGCACTGACCTGCAGCAGGCCAGTTCGGCTTTCCTACACAGTTATAAACTGACTGAATTTAACCGTTAAATTAACGCATTGTTTCCTTGTCATTTTAACTGTAAGTGGAGTCCTGTGCGCATTTAACCGTGGTTTACACTGAACATGCACTGAACTTGTAAAATTACAGTTAAAATAACTGGATAAAAGGTGCCAGTTAAATTACCTGGAAAAAAAAGGCTTCATTTTATTCGTTTATTATTAACAGTGTATTCGCGGAAACTGAAACTGGCGCAGTTTCATTTACATACTTTAGTTTTGAGAGTTCTACATTGATCCCAGTTGGGGCAACACGCAATATCATCCTGTTATCCATCGTGTCTGGGCAAAGACGGACTAAATGAAGACAACAAGTAGGTATGAACACTTCAGAATGAAGTTGTTCAGATCTTTATTCACAAAGCATACATATAAATTCATTTATACATATAACGACTAGTTTCTTCCAGGTATAGACCTGAGTCAGACTCGCAGGCATAGCTGAATGTGAACGTTTTTCTTTGAACGAAACGAAAACGTAGGTACTGAGCGATTATATAAAGGGTAAGGCAATCGTAGAGCTTATTCTTTAGCTTTGCCAAATAATAGAGCATAAATATTGTTGATTTACAATTCCTTATTCATGTCCTTTTTTAAAGCAATTCTTACCTTTCTGGCATGGGGCACAGCACTTAGTAAAAATTTGAACATGAACAACTCCGCCTCCCTCCAAAGTCCCACCCTCTTCCCCCTGCCTGACCTCTGAGGCTCCCCTCACCAACATTAATTACATAATATTCAGTTCTATATGTGGTATTAAATAAAATGCCCTCGTAACGTCAGACGAACTACCATTAACGTTATTATAGTAATTATAGCATTTCAGCACCTGTTTGTTTACGGTCATATGTGTCGTTTTTCGGCAGAATTCATACATATTTTCTCGCAAAACTGCTGTCATAACGTCTTACCTCACCAGAATTGTCCCGGTAACATTAGTCATTAAATTAGGAGCAGTTGCAGCTGTTTTATTTGCAGGCTAACTTTGTTGAGTACCTGTTTTGTCTCTACCACTCTGCTGCTCTGCCAGAGAGGCGCGCGACTCGCAAGCGGTGACAGCGGTAGGCAACTGGAAGGGACGCGGCGACGGATGACAGACAGGAAGCCCGGCAAATCATTTTATTCGGACTGAAGAAAATGATTGCTCAGACTTTTATCAGAAATATATGAGAATTGAATATTGATGAGTTTCAACACCTGGTGGATTTCTTTTACATTTTAGTGTGCCATACGCTTATTAGGAGCATTTTAAGATGACAAAAGAAAAGTGTAAAAATGCCAGAAAGGTAAGAATTACAGGCAATACAGGAAAACAACAGAGTCAGGAGAAAAGCTGAGTGATAAACTTTCTCACAAACTCTGTAATAGAGCCTTTTTTCTTTTCTTTTTTTTTTTCTGAATTAAGAAAATGGTTAGAACGGGAAAAAGCGACAAACCAAGCGACAAACCAAGCCAGCCGGATCTTGCAACAATTGTGGAGACCCTCGAAGAATTGAGAAATGAAATGAGGGAGAAGCTGGACCAGCTTTTGAAGGAAAATGGTGATCTCAAAAAGGAGATTGCCAAGAAAGACGCACAGATTCAATCTCTATCAAGCAAACTGGAGGAGCTGGAGCAACAAGAGAAACGTAATGATGTAATCCTGACAGGGCTCAAAATCAAACCCAGGAGTTATGCCAGGGCAGCAGCGAAGGACTACGATGGAGGCGAGGAGGAGAATAAATCTGTGGAAATGCAGGTGATGGAATTCCTTCAGACCAAAAGTATTTCCCTGGACCCCAGCAATGTGGATTCATGTTATCTGCTACCGAAAAGGAGTGGAAGCGGAGACCGGAATGCAGCAAGAGCTGTGTTACTACGACTTACAAGCAACAAGCACAAAATCTCTTTGTTGAAGCAAGGGAGAAATCTCAAAGGATCCAATGTTTTCATAAATGAAAACCTCACCAGGCACAATGCAACCATCGCATGGAAAGCTCGTCAACTAAAGAAAGCGGGAAGATACACAGCACTTGGACGGCTAACTGCAGAATTTTCATCAAACCAAATGGGTCACGGAAACTACCAGACCGGTGCTGATCAAGATGATCTTGGGATTTGGAGAATTTTGACCACTGAGGCAGGTTAAAATCCCTGACAAATCTCTATGAGCAGTTATCTGATAAACCAAACTGCAGATCAGGAAACTGGCTTTTCAACAACAAGTCACCAAAACTCAGGAATATACCCTAATGAAGAAATTGACCGGACAACCATTTTTTCTACAACGAAACAAACGCATCACGGATACTTTACTTTAGACAAATTTAACAAGAACATTAAAATGGAAGGGAGTTTGTCCATTATCCACTTCAATAGTAGGAGTCTATATGCAAACTTTGACCAAATAAAGGAATACCTTCTGTCATTTGCTAATCCGTTCAACATCATCGCACTATCGGAAACTTGGATTAAAGAAGAAAAAGGGCAAGGACTTCTACATGGAGGGTTACAACCCGTGTGTAAGAGCAGACTAAATAAAGCTGGTGGGGGTGTTGGACTATTTATTGATGAGGCCATAAACTTCCAGGTACTAGAATGCAAATCAATTGTTGTGGAAAATGTAATGGAATGCCTTACAATTGAGATTCCTAGGTTGAAAGGTAAAAATACGGTTATTTGTTGTGTGTACAGAGCACCGGATTCACAAATTGATGTTTTTAGTAAATGTATGGGTGAATTACTTGTCAATATGAACCAGAAAAATGTTTTTTATGTGTGGGGACTTTAATATTGACTTGATAAATCCAAATAATAGCTCTATAATAGAGGAGTATATTGACACCATGTATGCCATGGGTATGCAACCATTAATCACAAAACCAAGCAGGATTACTAGACACAGTGCCACCTTGATAGATAATGTGTATACTAATGTATTAGATTCTGAAATATTTAGTGGCATTATGATAAATGATATTACTGATCATCTACCAGTTTTTGCTATTGGTAACTGCAAATTAGATATAAGGGACCAGGCTAGATTGAAAACCCTGGAACACACAGAAATCAGAATTAAAAAGCGAAAAAAAGGCTAAAGAAACTAGAATCAGATATGTTGAACCAGAATTGGGATCATGTATTAACAGAGAAAGATCCAAATCGAGCCTATGAGGCTTTTCTACGGACAGTAAACTCCTGTATGATAAACACTGTCTAGTCAAAATAACGAACAAACTGAAGCAGAACAAAGAGAGGAAACCTTGGGTTTCAAAAGTACTGGCAAATGCCTGCAAGAAGAAAAAAAAATATATTGTATAAACAGTTTCTGAGAGAAAAAGAACTGAGAAAGCAGAAATTGGGTACAAAAATTACAGAAACAAAATGACAAATTTACTAAGGAAACATAAAAAAGAGTATTATGAAAAGCTTTTATTAGAAAATAAACATTACACCAGAAATCTCTGGAATATAATAAAGAACGTCTCTGGGAGGACACCGAGGAGGGAGTACCCTGCATTCTTTAATATAAATGGCAAAAGGTAGAGGACAAGGAATTGGTTGTGGAGAATTTTTAACAGTTATTTTGTGAATGTTGGGCCAGAACTAGCAAAGGGTATTAAATCCTCACACCTAAGATGGGACTACCTTGACAAGGATGAGGAAATCCAAGACACAATGACACTAACTCCTGTTACCGAATCTGAAATTAGATCAATTCTGAAAAATTGTACAGCTAAGACATCTGTTGATGTAAACCAATTAGATATGAAATTACAGAAAACACTAACTAACGCAATTGTAACTTCACTTACGCATATATGCAATCTATCCTTCTCCTGCGGAGTGTTTCCAGATAAAATGAAGATAGCGAAAGTTATCCCTCTATAGAAAAGTGGGGATAAATATGATTTCTCAAACTATCGTCCTGTCTCGATTTTACCTCAATGCTCGAAGGTCCTAGAAAAGCTCTTCAATGACAGATTGGACAAGTACATTGATAAACACAAACTACTGTGTGACAGCCAGTATGGGTTCAGGAAAAAGCATTCGACAGCACTAGCCCTAACAGAATTTATTGAAATGATTAAAGATTCACTAGATTCAAACCTATATTCTATAGGCATATTTATTGATCTGAAGAAAGCATTTGACACTATAAATCACGATATATTGATTGAAAAACTTTACAAATATGGATTAAGAGGACCGCATTAAAATGGATCAAAAATTACTTAACAAGTAGGGGCTTAATTTGTGCAGATGGGCAATAGCAAATCGAATTGTTTGGACATTACCTGTGGAATTCCTCAGGGCTCGGTCATAGGTCCCAAGTTGTTCATAATTTACATAAATGACATTGTTAAGGTGTCCGATATCCTAAAACTAATTTTATTCAGAGCGACACGACTATTTTTTTTGCTCAGGTGTCGATCTCAAGCAATTGGCAAAAAAAGTGGTTAATAAAGAAATGTCTAAACTTCACACGTGGTTTAAATGTAAACAAATTGTCATTAAATCTTACAAAGACCAAATTTATGATATTTGGGAAAAAAAGGCCTAAAGGACGACATAGACTTAAAGGTAAATGGTACCAGCATTGAAAGGGTAAACGAATATAAAGTCATGGGAGTTATGTTAGATAATCTCTTAAGCTGGAAACCACATGTAAACTTGGTTCAAAGAAAGTTGGCTAAAAGCGTGTCTATTCTTTGGAAAATGCAAAAATTATTAAAATGCAAGTCTCTTAAAATAATCTATTCAGCACTCATAGCACCCCACTTACACTACTGCGCTGAAGTATGGGGACACACTTATAATAATACAATAGAATCATTGTTTAAACTCCAAAAAAAGGCCCTTAGAATTATTCATAACGCTCCCTATGGAACTCATACAAACGATTTGTTTATTAAGGCAAAGTTTCTTAAATTGCAGGATATAATAAAATTCAACTCCTTGCAAATTGTGTATTTAGGATACCACAAAGAATTGCCTAGAAATATACAATGCCTGTTTTTGGAACGTGAATGTACCCATGATCTAAGAGGCAGAATGTTGTTGCAGAAGAGAAAGGGTCAAGTCGACTCGGGAGTGAGCACTCCTTATCGGTGGCTGGAGTCAGTGCATGGACCATACTTGAACACAAGGTCAGAGGGCAGACAATTTGAAAGACTTTAAGTATCTTCTGAAATGTGCATGTTTGAATAACTATGAACTTATCCAACAAAATGGCATTGGATAAATTAAACTGAACCATAGCGGGCATAAACAATAGGGGTTGTTTATAGACACTCAGCTATACTGTGATTAAAACTCTTCATGACTGTCATAAATGTCTATGATTTTATGTTGTGACGTTTAAATCGTAGTGTAAATAGACACTCAGCTCTGTTGTGATTTATAAATCTTTATGATATCTTACCCATAATCAAACTGTTTTTCTGGGAGTTGGGGGCGGGACTTTGACAAGCGATTTCACTTCTCCATGACCCTTTCGGTCATGATACATGTTGTGTTGAAATTGTCATGGAATGACTGTACAATCATGCCGAAATGAAAAAAAAAAAAAAAAAAAAAAAAAAATAAAAAATAAAATTGCTTTAAGTACAAAAAAAAAAAAAAGAACACCAAAAACAAGTCCCCCACCCAAAAAAATAATTGTCGACACCCATGTTTACTGTTTACATGCGTCTCATTGGACATTTATACTAGGGATGCACGATATTTATCGGACCGATAAAATATCGGCCGATTTGGGGAGAAATTACGTCATTTTATCGATCCGATAGGTACATTTTATCCGATTAAAAAGGTACGATAAATTATTGAAATTGTGGAAATTGTTTGCAGGCCCAGTAGCCCCAAAACAGGCCATGACGCGCTGGTTACGTCATCTATAGCGCCTTACTAGCAGGACCCAGAGCAATAGATAACTCAGAGTGGCGCCACTCTGACTTCGTTGCTTGAATGATCACGTGGTTCGTGGGGAAGCGCTATTGTTCCAAACAAACGCCGCGCTGTCATGATCTCCTATGGGACAGACAGCAGCGATTGCGTTACTGAACGGTAAATATTAAATTAAACCGCACTCAATTGCCGCAAACGTGTTTCTCTTAATGAATTACATTTTTAACATACATTTTATAGAGGTCATGCTTTTATAGTGACGTGGTGACAACTCAAATAAGTGTAACTACTCAGATGAATGCTTTGTGTATTACGATCTGAAACAACTTCATTCTGAAGTGTTCATACCTACTTGTTGTCTTCATTTAATCCGTCTTTGCTCTGACACAATGGATAACAGGATGATAGGCTATTGCGTGTTGCCC
The DNA here is from genome assembly GCA_029692085.1 of Gymnothorax javanicus. Classification (NCBI taxonomy): domain Eukaryota; kingdom Metazoa; phylum Chordata; class Actinopteri; order Anguilliformes; family Muraenidae; genus Gymnothorax; species Gymnothorax javanicus. The sequence continues at coordinate 154,009,093 of CM056193.1, read as the reverse complement.
CAAATGGGATCAATGTAGAAGTCTCAAAACTAAGGTATTTAAATGAAACCGCGCCAGTTTCAGTTTCAGCGAATACACTGTTAATAATAAACGAATGAACTGAAGCCTTTTTTGCCAGTTATTTTTACTGTAATTTTACAAAAAGTTTGCCACAGAGTTCAGTGCATGCTCAGAGTAAAACACGGTTAAATGCGCGCTGGACTCCTCTTACAGTTAAATGACAAGGAGACTGCGTTAATTCGACGGTTAAATTCAGTCAGTTTATAACAGTGTAGGAAAGCCGAACTTCATTTAGTTGCTCTGTTGCGACAGCGTATGTGCTTGGTGCAAGCCAGCTTGCCCGGTATACACGAGTGCTTATGAATGGAAATGCATTGGGACGGGACTGGACATTTTGTCCAATGTAAGCGAAAATCTGTTAGAATAAATCTGGTATATTCGATGTTTATTTCATGGAAAAACATTACAGAAAAAAATCGGGACATCAGCTGTTGTCCGGTATGAGCGAGTTTCCTTTTTATACGAGGACGATTTAGGCCCGTTCTACTGTAGTATTTTCCTATGAACGTCTGCCCCGATATACGTACACAAGATGGTAGCCGAGTGCTGCCACAGAAACGAAGGCACTGTCCGAAATCACTCGCTCATTCACTGTTCCCTACTGACTATATAGGGACTCACTATGTAGGTGACTGTATAGTGAGCTCATTGGCAGAGGGAAGAAACGCTTTCGGACACTACCTGGCTCGTTTTGTCGCAGGTGTTAATAGCATCATTGCTGTCGCAAAATTAAATCGTAGCTACCTATTCAACTTCAGTTGAAGGATTTGGGCATATTTCTGTAATAACCGAACGGAGTATATTTCCCACTGTGTTTGTGTTTACCATTATCGTTTTAATTTTTAATATCGCCATCTGTTTTTTGTCCTCTAACTCATCATTATTCGTTTTAATAGTACCTAAATGTCCGTTTATATCCTGTGTAAAAAAAAAAAAAAAAAAGGGTCTCATGCGCTGCTTGGTTTCCAAAAAAAAAAAAAAAAACACATTTTCGCGCCTGAAGCTAATAAATGTCTCGTGCATGTTTTCAAACTCCATTGACTAAACGCAGCTCTTTCGGAGCTTTTCGGTTTGTGTGCAAGTACATGATGGGATATAGAGCTGGGTTAGTGACCATCGGATGTTCACTACCTTTCGCGGTGGATTGTGGGATGTAATGAGTTCACTATATAGGGGATAAAAATTCTTACAAACAATTCGGACAGCCCTACAAAATGGCGAACCCACTATGTAGTGCACTATATAGTGAGTAGGGAGTGATTTCGGACACAGCTGAAGACTTTATCCACTTTATCCAAAGTAGTGTTTTTTATATCTCTGTGGTTGCAACTCTGAGAATATCTATGGCTTTGGCAGGACCCAAGCCTGGCCCCGCCAGACTAATAATCAACATGGCTTCACCAGTGTGGTTGTTATTCATTTCATATGGTAAATGTTTGGCCTATGAGTGTCTTTTGCTGCTGTTATTGTTATTTACAGCAAATGACCACAAATATTTGTGATATGACATGAAAAAAATAAATGAACATTTGAAGAGCCAAAACTTTTGTTTGCTGTTATAGATAGGCCAGAGCTACTAAAATATCAGCTTTTCATCTCTGCATCCTAGATTTGTTTTTCTCCTAGATGCAAAACTGCAGATTATATGAAGATTATATTAAATATAAAAATATAAACTTATTGGTTATCGGTATCGGCCATGAGAAGCAGGAAATTATCGGTTATCGGTATCGGTTGAAATTTTTCATATCGTGCATCACTAATTTATACATACATAAGATGGCAGAGCTATTCTGCCGTGTGCGCTTTGGTCCAGCCAATGACGATGTCCACTCTAGTTTTTTTATATCTCTGTGCAAAAGACCGTCTGCTATTTTTTCCCCCCACATCTTTATTGACATCAGATATACATACAAAGACAAACCGAAGCTTGTTTTAGCGTCTGTGTTACCGCAACACGGGGTAACACGGACGTTTATATACAATAGTGCAAATAATCGCCCTGGCATTTAATTGAACCCTGGGCGTTTAATTGAACCGGCGTTTAATACGCAAAATGAGGTCGGACCCCCGGCGGCTTTTTGTACACAGGCGTGTATTTGCACGCAGGTGATTATTTGGTCATATATATTTTAAATAATACATCAATGCGCCCCGGTGGCTCATCGGTCTAAGTGCGCGTACCATAAAGGCTGTGTCCTTCCCGCAGCGACCTGGGTTCGAATCCGGCTCGGGTCATTTGCTGCATGTCATCCCCCATTCTTCTTCCCAGCTTTCCTGTCTCTCTACACTGTGTAACTATCAAATAAAGGAAAAAATTCCCTAAAAAAAAATAAAAATAATACATCAATAGGGCTTCCTGAAAAGTGTGCAATAAAAGTATTTATTTTCCCACAAAAACTACATTCACTTTGATCCTAACCATCTTCTCTTTTTCCCCCTCCCAAGTCCGAAATGAGTTTTGTTTATTTCGGTTAGCAACAGCAATAGCACCACTGAACTAGAGGCGTTGCTGCGCTGAAACCACGTTGTCTGTAGCTGGATTCCTGTGGTAGCCAGTTTGCAAGTTACCTGGGCCTCATTTCGGAAATGCATCTCAGCCCTGTATACACTGCACGACTCTAGGTCCCACACGAAAAATTACAAACACGAAAGAAACTTGGCCATATCTTCGGTCTTGGCTTCAAATGGTGGTCCAGCATTGCATTGTGTAAGAGATTTAAAGATGACGGTTGTCGCGGTCGTGAGACCAAAGACAGTCTGAGACAAAATTCTGACAGTGTCAGATATTAGGGATGATCATCTCATAATGTGACCATTTCCACGACTACTTCAATAAAACAACAAATAGAAAAGCAGCATGACTTGCGCCGTAGCCTCCGATTCAGCAGTGTTATCATCGTACAGTCTATACACATGGAACTTGATGTCGAACCCAAGTTTATTAGATCCATGTCGCATAGTGCGGCTAGCAATGGACTCAAATACTGCTAAAATCTCAAAGTCTGTAGGTAGCATAACGGCTAAGAAGATTGTCGAAACCATCTCACGAAGTTTGTAACATTTGTGGAGTGTTTCCGAAAAGCATTGTAACTAAAGACGTTCTCAGAAATGATCTTACATCTACGAGAGGCACCTACCACTCTTTGTGGCTAAATGCATCTTAAGAATAGCCTAAGGCACCTCCAGGTGTCATCACAAACTATATAAATTTTTATTAATTTATTTATTTGTGTTATTTGAATATTACCTTATTTAATTTTGTAGCATTCCCACAAATGACAACAGTAGGCTTATGGACCTCACCTCACATGAGTGAAAATTTATCATGCCAGAATCACCAACAGCAGAATTCCCTCTCAGTTATAGCCCACCGAAAGACAAAAATATCTGAGAGGTGAAGGAACATGTGTCATCTTGTTAATGGGTCAACAGTAATTTACTACTGTATTCACGTTCAATTGAACTATGTATGGCTTAATGTTGTTGCTACGAAGTTAGACAAAATTTTCATGAACAGTATACATTATGAAACATTGCATGATTCATGCTGTTCCCAGATATGATAAGCTGGAAACAGATCAGGTTTAGTGGAGAGATTTGATTCCTGCAATGTCTGTACCACCGTTTCAGACACCCATCACTTCAGCAGCTCTAGGGAAACACAATCTCATGAATATACCATATTCAGTTATGAATTCCAGGTATAATTTCAATCACAGCATCATTTATATGCCTGCATCTAAGGTTATTGCTCCTCTGCAACAGGGGTTTAATTTTTGCCTAGGTGAACAGTAGCTAGTCCTACTGAAACATGGAACATCGAGGAGTGAGAGCACAATAGTTATATGTCCATTTTAGAGGTTTTGAGAAAAATTGTTTTTTAGGTTTCCAAGTGTTCTATTAAATCAGGTATTTTATATCATTTTTTTTTTTTACCAGTCAATCTTTTGCTGCATGGTTCAGAAGTATATTGAACACCTAAGTTTTCACTGGAGTGTAACCGCAACATCATGGTCAAAATTGCCAAAAATGGACATGTCACCTCAGTGCTCCAACAATTCTAGCACATGATGTGACATAACACAATGGTGATTGGTTGAAGGTAAGTTCGTTTGCAATGGAAGACAGACTATTCTGTCATAAAGTTCACGTTTATTCATCAAATTATCAATATTTAATTCATTTAAGCAGATTTTGTTGGACATATCACAAAATGAACATGTGAATTCTGATTAAAAATGAATGCAGATGGACATATAGTTATTGTGCTCCAAGGATTAGCTGATAGAAAGCTGTGACAGGGGGTAAAAATCTCAAAACCACAAAATTTGGACATATCACCATTGTGCTCCAAACCCTCGACATACATGTAACATGCCATTATTATGTGTTGGTGTATTATAGGAGATAGGGTTATTTTTTATGTAAAGTCAGAGAATTTAAATAAAATGCGAATTTCCCAACCTTTTGTATCCCCGACTAGCCCAATTAAAGGAGCCAACTCATCCTCTGGTAACTTCAAGGAGCTATAAAGTGAAAAAAGGCCACTGAATATGTATAAGCTAAAGAATCTTGCCAGGATGTTGAGTGAATCCAAATGTATGCACTAGAATAAGTGAAGCAGGCATAAATAACAAACTGAACTCCAGACAAATCCACAGCTCTGCAAGGTAACGAGTCAGAGTGTGTTAAAGTGAACTACGGCTTCAGCAGTATCTGTTCCTATGGGTCAAGACTTGCGCATCTCTCAGCCCAGCGATCAAGAGCAGCCAGAGAGAAATACAGCGGACGAAGGATCGGAGGTTGCAAGTCCAATCGGAGGAGAGTCAATGAGCCTCATTTATGTCAGTAAACAGCCATAGGCGTAATGAATGCATAATCCACAAACACTACGCTGGATCACACCATCTGCTGTGCACACTCATCATTTGTAATTTATATTCACAGTATGTACCATGTATTAATGAAAAATAGGACGCTGTGAGAACAATTCCACTCAGGTAACACGCACATGTGAAGATCTAATTGACAAACGTGAGACCCCATAGGCACAGGGAGGAATTCGCTCTGAAAGCGAGAAAGCTCATAATACAACCCCAATTCCAAAATAGTTGGGACAAAGTGTAAATTGTGAATAAAATCAAAATGCAATGACGTTCAGATCACATGAGCCAATATGTTATTTGCAATAGAACATAGATAACATTTCAAATGTTGAAACTGAGACATTTTACATTTTTATCCACAAAATTAGCTCATTTCAAATTTTCTGGCTGCAATAGGTCTCAAAACAGTTGGGACACAGGCAAAAAAGGGCTGAAAAAGCAATTAATACGAGAATCAGCTGAAAGAACATTTAGCAAGTTATTACATTAACTGGCATCAGGTGTGTAACATGATTGGCTATAAAAGGGACGTCTTAGAGAGGCTAAGTCCCTCAGAAGTAAAGATGGCCAGAGGCTCTCCAACCTGTGAAGGTTTGCGTAAAAAAAATTGCGTAAAAAAAACAATGTTCCTCAATGTCAAATTGCAAAGGCTTTGAAGGTCTCATCATCGACAGTGCATAACAACATCAAAAGATTCAGAGAAACTGGAAAAATCTCTGTGCGTAAGGGACAAGGCCGAAGACCTTTACTGGATGCCCGTGATCTTCAGACTGCATCACTCACCGGCATGATTCTGTCATTGACATTACTGAATGGGCCCAGGAATACTTCAAGAAACCACTGTCTGTGAACACAGTCTTCCGTGCCATCCACAGATGCCACCTAAAACTCTATCATGCAAAAAGAAAGCCATTGTTGAGCATGATCCAGAAACACTGCCGTGTTCTGTGGGCCACGGCTCATTTAAAATGGACTGTAGCAAAATGGCAAAGTGTCCTGTGGTCAGACGAGTCCAAATTTGACATTCTTGTTGGAAATCATGGGCGTTATGTCCTCCGAGCTAAAGAGGAGAAAGACCACCCCTCCTGTCATCAGTGTTCAGTTCAAAAGCCAGCATCTCTGATGGTATGGGGATGCATTAGTGCATATAGTGTGGGACACTTGCATGCTTTAAAAAGCACCAAGAATGTAGAAAGGTATATAAAGGTTTTAGAGCAAAATATGCTGCCCTCCAGACGACATCTGTTCCCAGGAAGGCCTTGTGTATTTCAGCAGGACAATGCAAAACCACATACTCCAGCTATTACAACAGCATAGCTTCATAGTAGAAGAGTCCGTGTGCTGAACTGGCTAGCCTGCAGTCCTGATCTTTCACCGATTTGAGAACATTTGGCGCATAATTCAACGAAAAGTCCATCAAAGGAGATCCAAAATTCTCCAGCAGCTGGAAGCCTGTTTTAAACAAGAGTGGGATCAAATTCCAATGGCTAAACTCAAGAAACTTGTCTCCTCAGTGCCCAGACGCCTTCACTCTGTGTTAAAAAGAAGAGGGGATGCTACACCATGGTAAACAGGCCCCTGTTGGTTTTGAGACCTGTAGCAGCCATCAAATTTGAAATGAGCTCAAGTTGTGGATAAAATTGTAAAATTTCTCAGTTTCAACATTTGCTATCAGGCCTCGAACTACAGGTGATAAGGGGCACGGCAAAAGTTGCCGTGGTCCATGCTGAAAATATAAGAGCACTACGGCAAATGTGCCTCCACATAAGGGGCGCCACAGCAAAGTCTGCCGCTACCTTGGGGGCACAGCAGCAAATCCACCATCACTTTAGCTAATAAAATGTAATGGCCCGTAGTCTCAGATGTTCCTCACATAAAGTGACCAATCAGCATGCGCGATGCAAATCAAAACCATTCTTGAAAGAAAACGTTTCCCGTATTTTTCCTCGCTTGCTGTCTTGGAAATTGGCTCAGTATTGCGCTGGGACATCGTGTGGGCATTGCTATAATGCAAATACAAGCAAAGGACATTCCAATCAAACGCCGGGTCATTAAAAAAAAAAAAAAAAAAAAAATCATATTTAGCCATTTTGTCCATCTTCTGACACCCGCGAAATTCGGACTTTCTCCTGTCATTCTAACACTCACACTGACAACAGCGCTAGATACTGGCTATAAAGACCACTTCCCAAGCTTTATCAACACACAACACGCAACCTAAGATAATTTCATTACCTCCATCACTTCGTCAATTTGTCACACTTTGCGGCTGCCGACTGTAATTCGGCATTTTTTTTTTTATTCCTTTCACCTGTCGGCATCGTGATCGGAGTTAAAAATAGGGGAGATACATAAATTATTCAAGAATAATTCTGCGCCCACGATCGCAAGAAAAGGGCGAAAAAGACAGTGTAAAAACCAGTGGCAGTTCGTCGGCTGTAACAAAGGGAAGTCAAAGCCTCGCCCTTCAAAGCTTAATGACTTAAACCTTTCGCAGTTTACTTCTCTTGATCAGCAGTTGCTCATACGAGTTGGTAGAAGGACAGTCAAATTTATTTACGATAGCATTGTTATACATTGCACCACGAAATTATGAGGGATTTTCTTTCACACATAAATTACGACGTAAGTTACCATAGGCCTACGTCTTTATAAATTCCGCGCTCAAGTAGCTAGCTCATGTCATGAAGCGGCATAGATTCGCAAATTGATTAGTGAGGCTCATTAAGGAATAAGCTGTGCAACATCGCATTCTTTATTAAAATTGTAGAAAACGGAATGTCGTGGCTTCTTCTTGAAAAGAAGCCTCATAAAACTAATTTATGAAGACGTATTGAGAATTTAAGTCGTCATTTGCTATCGAAAATAAATTTGACTGTCCTTCTACCAATTCGTATGAGCAACTGCTGATCAAGAAAAGTAAACTGCGAAAGGTTTCAGTCATTAAGCTTTGAAGGGCGAGGTTTTGGGTTCCCCTTGTTACGGCCGACGACTCGCCACTAGTAAAAACGGGAAATGCTGTGTGATTTATTTATTTTGAGTAGATTTGGCCGAGGGGCACTTTCGGCAATGCGGGAAAGGGCACTGCATTCTACTGCCGTGAACTGGGGCTTTTATAGGGGGGCAGCACGGCTGCCCTGTATACGCAAGTATTTTTCATTATCTGGCTTTAGTTTGTCAGGTTATTGCCGGTTAATTAGGAGATAAACCTCCAGTTTTTTTTTCGAACGTGAGGTATTTATCGTAGGATAGACACCCAGAAATTTCATTCGCGAGGTTTCAAATGTAAATTTCCAGGTATCTATGTGGTTGGTGTCTGTCCCAAGTGCTACCACCTTGTGGTCAATCAATTTAAAAATTACAACATTGCAAAAGCTACTACTCTACCATGTGGGTGTTGTTTGTGCCAAGTTTAAAAATAAATCAATATAAAACAATCAAGTTATACTCAGGACAAAAACATTTAGACAGACAGACAGACAGAAAGGGATAGCTATATTGTTCCCTGCATAATAAGCCAGGGAAATAAAGAGAGGAATCCACAGCCTGTAAATACAGGGCCTGGGTATAGACACAAATGGTCCCCCCCAAAAAAAACACTTCCACCAAAACATCTAGTGAGCAGTTCAACTTATGCTCACTTTACACCACCAAAAATCATGGTGACAAAGAAATACTGCTTTTTTTCACTGCCACGGGTCGGATAACAATTCAATATAATTAAGCTACAGCCATCAAGTAAAGTTGCATACAACATTGAGAATTTCTGGGCGGTACTTCTGGATTTCTGGCATAATATAGAGGGCTTGAAAGCTTCATTGCAGAGTAGCAATTTAAACATACTACCATTAAATTGCCTAACAGTTCAAGGCAAACGACTTTCAAGCCCTGAAACCACAAAATCCATATAAATAGCAGCTGAGAGATACCACTAACACTAAAAAATAATAACTACCCGATAAACATCTACCCGATAAAACATCCAGAAGAGCAGAGTTCAATTCAGTGCAGACAAATTATGCCTGTAGGATGCCATTTTCGATTAATGGAGAGCAAAAGCAAATTACTGGATCCGTTTTCCTGAATAATAGCACTACAAACAGCAGTCATAAGCAAAAATGAAAGTGTAGAACATTGCTTTAACAAATTTTGAGGTGCATCACTGAGGTGTACACTACATGTAAGCATAAACTTTCAATTTTACAGGTTCAGAAGAACCTTTGCCCTCGATATATACCCTGGCCAATCAGAGAGGGCACCAATCATCTGCATGGGGTGCCCTTTTAGAAAATATTTACAATGATTTGAAGGGTTCTCAATGATGCATTTATGCGCCCCTAGTGCTTTGCTGTTTTTAGGTGCGCATCAAGTTGAAAAATTCTGACTTTGAGGGACCTCGATTTAAAAAGGTGCCTCATGTACTATCAACCTTTTTCTAGCTGTTCGATAACATGAAAGTAGAGGTGGAATATCATTTTACATCAGATCCCATTGTAAACAAAGATGTCGGAGAATTCAGATTACCTTTAGAATTGTCTTTGCCCTGCGACAAATAAATTCACAAAAGTTGTTCAATTATTTATTTTACTTCTCATTTTCCTTTAGAGCAAAAGCAAGTGCTAACCAGTTATCAGTTGTGTTACACAAAAGATTTTTCTGGTGCAATCAGTTTGCCACTGCCGTTAAAATTTTTCAGAATTTATAAAGCAAGTGATAAAAGCATTGCTTAGCAACTACAAAAAAGATGCATCCACTGCTTTTGACAATTTAGGCTTCAAAAAATAAGGACAGATGTATCTTGCAGTTCCACACTGATAAAGCACGTTTGGTGTGATCGACCCCTAAGCCTGGATCACCAACCTCATCTCATTGGGTCTTCCAAAAACCAATGATAAGCTGAAGTGAGAGCAAGCGTTACTTGGTGGGCTTTGAGAAAAAAAAGGATACTGTGCGAAAATTTTGATGCATTAGTGACAAAAGCTACGATGGCCAGCTGTTCCATGGAAATCAACAGAAGTGCCACAATTAATTTTCAACATCAGTGTCCATGCTTGAATATGCGGATTGTGGCAAGTTGCAGCAGTCCATCAATCATAGACTGCCAAACCCAGACCAGAACTGGGATCGGACTCAATGGTCCGGGACAGATTCTTGGTTTTGTACAAGAGAAAATCCATTAATTTACAAAGACAATCAAGAGCAATTGAAACCAGGACACCTCTTAAACCAGGGGAGATTTTTTTCATTCAATACAAAAATCAAATGATTTAAGCACAGATTTAACATCTTGCCACAGAGGAGCAGTAATTCTAGATGCAGGGTTGTAATGATGCCGTAATTATCATTATAACAGGAATACATAACTGAATACTGAATATTCGCAAGGAGGTGAACCCTCAGAACTATTCAACAGATGGGAGTTCTTAAGTCTGAAACGGTGGTATCGTTGTATGAATCATATCTCTCAATCAAACCTGATCTGCGACCAGCCTGGCATATCTGGCAACAGCAGCTACAAGGGAATAGTTCATAAAGTATAACTATTATGAAAAATTTGTTTGAACTCATAGCAAGAACTTTAAGCCATACATACTCAAATGAATGCAAATAAAGTAGAGACGCTGCTTCAAGAAAAGCAAAATATACATGATAAATTCCTGCGTCCTCAGTCCACTATTAAAATCTATTAGTGGCAAAGCCACTGCGCCCGCTTGGCCTAACGTGGCCAAAATGGAATGCCTCCCCCCCATTGGCCGAAGTATCGGTCCGATTGGGCTGAAAATCGAACTTGGTCTAGACCTTATGACGCTATATACACATATGAAATATGAAAAGGATCGGTGAAAAACTGAAGACGCTAGAGCGCAATCAAGCCAAAAGTTTACGCACGCTCGACAGACCACCATTGAAGACCCCGAGCATAGCATTAGCCCCTTGGGCCTTTTGGCCAAGCGGGCAAAAAATTTGAGCATCTTAGCTCGTAGAATAAGGGCTGTATGAAGTTTTGCAGAAAAAGACCCCTGGTGGCCAAACCGAGAATCGCAGCATGCCCAAAATCGAACTGGGGCTAGATCTTGGGCCCACATGCATATAAAATATGAAAAGGATCCATTGAAAACTGAAGGCACTATTGCAGTGAAACAAAATCTGTGCATTTTACGACCTTCGACCTACATAACCTTGAAATTTAGGTCAAATCAAAAACCCATTACATATATGATGAACCCTTGGCAGAACAACCTACAGTAAAAATTTGAGCATCTTAGCTCGCAGAATAGGGGAGCGGGAGCTGTTTGAATTTTTTTGCAGAAAAAGCCCCCTGGTGGCCAAACTGAGAATCGCAGCATGGCCAAAATTGAACTGGGGCTAGATCTTGGGCCTATATACATGCATATAAAATATAAAAAAGGATCTGTTGAAAACTGAAGGCACTATTGCAGTGAAACCAAATCTGTGCATTTTACGACCTTTGACCTACATAACCTTGAAATTTAGGTCAAATCAAAAAGCCATTACATATATGATGGACCCTTGGCAGAACAACCTACAGAAAAATTTGAGCATCTTATGGCGCTTTTCCACTACATGGTACCGGCTCTACTCGGCACCGGGTACTTTTTTGGGGTTGCTTTTCCATTAGAGGATAGTGCCGGCTCCGTGGTACCTGCTCGTCGTTGCGACGCAGCATGTTCCTGCCGCGATGGCATCCTCAGTTATATCAAGTTTACTTTTATTCCGTTGATTTTGTTAAATATTTATGCGTTTAAATCAGGGGACGCGCACTACCGTCACCACGTTAAGGCACTAAAGTCCGCGAGTGTTTCATTGTAATTTCTGTTTGACATTCTCCTGATGCACAGGATAGCAGCAGGCATTGTGTCCGCTTCGGTTGTACATTAAATAACGTATCACCTAAAAACGCAAAGCAATGATATGCGTAAAAGGCATAGACAGTGAATGCCAGGAGAAAATTGCGCGGGCACTATCAATCACTCCCGCCAATTCTCCGGTCGACACTATTTTGATGGTGATGGTTGCTGTAGGGCCGGGGGGGGTCTGTGAGGTTCAGTTTGCAATACTTTTCATTTTGAGGTCAGTATTACTTTTAAAGGGAGGAATTTACTGAGCTTCCACGGGCAAATAACTGTTAGTTCTCTGTTAGTGGAGTTAGTTAGTGGAGACCAAATCGATAGGCACCTTATAAGCTCCCCATATTTAAACTGATGCAAAAGTTTCTACCATGCGTCAAAACAGCTGCTTGGTAGTACAATATTGTACTATTTATTATTCACAAGAAAGCAAAAATCTCTCAGTTTTTAGTTGTTTTGCTACATTTCGCTTCACATAATCAGCAGTTTGGAGTATCACACCCAGATTTAGCACACTTCTGATCAATAAGTTTATGATTCAGGAAATCTATCTTTTTCCTCCTCGCCATTTTTCTCGTTTCATAGCAAAACAACTACAATGTTGAATTTTAATGAGGTTTCTGTGTATTTGCAGCACTTTTGTTGTCCAAAAACATGAAAATAAATGGAAATAAGTCTTAATTCTATATGATGCCTCTTGCCTCATTAAAATCATTTTTCCAGTATCTGTGACACTAAAATCATGAGTTATAAAGCCTTATAGTGGGGTCATGCACACTCAAGAAAGGACTGGCTTGATTTGGCATCTACATAAAGGGGTTAAAAAGGGTTAAAAAAAATTAACAACCTCTTTCTATAAGGGGGGAATTAACAGTGATCAATCAAGAGTGACTGACAGTCTGAGGAGAGATCAAGGTTCATTAGCGTAAACCGGAGCAGGCATCATAGTTTGCATCAAGTATGCAATAACACCACTCCTCGGTGCAGATTCCAATGAGTTCAATTATGATAGATTAAACGGGTTATTTTCCCCTATTTTAGCCTTAAATTAACGGAGAACCCATCAAATTGTGTCCATTACCTCCACCAACGAAGTTGGGGCGGAGGTTATGTTTTCGCCCCTGTTTGTCTGTCTGTCTGTCTGTCTGTCTGTTTGTGAACAACGTAACTAAAAAAGTAATGCATGGATTTCTCTGAAATGTCCTGGGTGCATTGCTATTACATCACGGCTGGACCCTATTGATTTTCACCGCGATCAGTGAAACAATATGGCCGCCACGGACACCATCTTGAAATCGTATGACACGCCATAACTCCACTTTGCTCCCACTCATGAAGATTTGGATTGTGCTGCCTTGGCGGAGGTTTGCACTCTACGAGTGCCTCTAGTTTACTGCTGCACTGCTATAGCTTCAGGGCAAGCAGCTTTCATGAGACAGCAATAGCAGTACCCCGTACGAGGATCAGACCTGCACACCTGTAACCCTTTGCGTTAAATACACAGCATCTATGAACAATGCAGTATGCTTCATTGTTAACATAACAGTTAGCTATTTAATTCAGGCTTTCTAACAGAAGCTTGTAATAACATATGATCCATTGGGGCCTGCAAAAAATGGCCACTAATGTTGAATAAACCTCAGATCATGAAGCCAACTGTCTATACACAGTAGTACAACCAATAATGTACCTGTTAATTCCTTCTATTGACTCTACATTCCAGTATCACTTTGTCCGCTCCATCTGCTCAGTATGCACTACATTCACGGACATTAGACTGATGCAATGTACACCGCTTTGTTCCACACACTCACTATGCACTGCATACTTCCAGAAACTGTTCACTCTTACGCATGATACATTACAATATTACACAATCCACTCCATCTCAACAGTACGCACTCCATTTTTCGACAGTGCACATTAATAAACAGTATTCTCCTTCACTACACTCTAAATATACACTGTATTCACTACCCACTCCTTCTATACACAGGCCACGCCCTCTGTCCACTGAATGCTTTGATACACTGTTCTCTCATTCTACATACAGGACACCTGTGAATACACTGCCCACTCTCCGCATACACAGACAGATCCTGCAACACAGTTACTGAACTGCACAAACTGCTCCTATAGCACACGCCTGGCTCTGGACTGCTCTTTTAACACACCCTCTCTCTAAAATATTTCTTCAGTGCACCATAGTCTCCATCTCAGTTTCTACAACTGAACCATTGAGAAACAAAAGCCAGCTGCCCAGCTTAACAAGGCTCACTAACACTGCCCGAGCACAGACATGAGCCAGAAATCAACCAAAGTAGCAACACAAAAGAAGAGCAAATACCGGTGCCAATAACAGCTCCCTAAAACCAGCCGTATTATAGCACCAAGAAGAGAAAGCACCCAGGTCAAGGGAAGGAGAGCAGGAGACCTACAGGAGTTCTGCTTGCTGCTGTCCGCAGATCCTGGAGAAGACATTCCTGTGTAGACGAAGAGCCGATAAAACGGGGAAGATGTGCAGCCTGGCGTGGAGAGTCGTGCAGGGCGGTGGAGACTACCCTTCACTGCTCCGCTCGCCCCTCGCTCATCCTCTTCCTCAGTCAGAGGACAGGTGAGGTGAACCCACTCTCTCGGTCACACACGCAGCAGCAACGCTCTCCCCCACTTTCACACGCTCTCAGCGGCTGAAGCTCGGCGGAGCCGCTGCCTGTGGATCGAGCGCAGAGTGGAGACACTGCCGTAGTAGAGAGGCGTGTGCCTGGAACGTACCACTCTCTGCCCTTGAATGGAGGGGGTGGAGGAGAGGGAAAGGGACGCTCAACAGCCGTCCATTGCTGTGATACACATGGGGGAGATTCACAGGGCTGAGGTCCAACTCCTGCTCTCTCACTGCTCAGCTGGACAACTATGATCACAGTAAGACCCAAATTTATGAGAGCTCTCTATCAAGTAAAGACTGTTCACATCATTGTCTCCCAGAAACTAATATGCAAAAAAAAAATAATACACATTCCTACACTCTAGTATGGTCAAGCAAATCTGCTAATGAACACATATAGAAATACAGTGAGGGGGATACTTGGCACCAGAGATAAAAATGTCAACGGCTACAAATAATAAACATCAGCTAATAATCCATATGTTCACAGACATATGGAAAAACTACTGTCTTTTCCTTTTTACTTCAAAACATTCTTTCACATAAATTTTAAATAATCTAATTTTCTCTCAAAACAATGTGTAAAAATTATCTCCAATAGTTATAAAGAATAAAAACAAATCATTAAATTGGCAATAAAATTTTAATTTATTTTAACCCCATAAACCTACAAACCCATATATGGGTCCGTCAAATGCAGCTCCTGAATTCAAACCTGTGGCACACCCATTTTAAATTTTGGTTAAGATCTCAAGGCTTCCCATGATCCCAAATATGTCCAGCTGAATTACATCGAAATGTGTTTAAAATGATGTACAAGATCTAAGTATTTTCCATTTCATGTTATGCTATGGCCATAAAAACGTTGCGTCCTGTGTTTGAACTTTTCTGTCAATATAACAATGATGTAACTTTAGTGAAGCGCTGTAATCGGCAGATAAATATATACATGACAATGGGCCTCATGCAGCAACAATCTCCTAAATTTCTCTAATATTTTCTCTTATTTTTTTGCTAAGAGGAAAAATAAGAGAAATAAACTCTGGATGCACCAAACACTCTTACTGTCCAAATCTGCTCTTACCTAGGTGTGCTGAATGTTGAATCCCACTTGATCATAAATTGGAAGCGCGTGCCCAGTTGTTTTAAATTAGCATATACAGTGCCTGACAAAAGTCTTGTCACTTATCCAAGTTGTAGGAACAACAAATAACCTGAGTTGTAGTCGATCAACTGGAATCAAAAATGGCTTATATGAAAGGCAAAGCCCTCTAGATTATGCGAAATATACCAAAATAGAGTTTTGTGTCATTCATTGAGTTTTATAATTTAATTTGTACAGAACGGTCAGATTTTGCTTGGACAAAAGTCTTGTCGCATTGAAAAAAAATGTGGAAATTATACATACACTTTATTTTGAATACACAAATATGCCACTATAATATTAGAACATGAAGTCATGGTGCCTTGGAAAAAAGAATTAATATTGCGTATGACTCCCATGAGCTTGGAGGACTGCATCCATACGTCTTGGCAATGACTGAAATAACTTGATGATGAAATCATCTGGAATGGCAAAGAAAGCAGTCTTGCAGGACTCCCAGAGTTCATCAAGATTCTATGATTTCATCTTCCAAGCCTCCTCCTTCATCTTACCCCTGAAATGCTCAATAATTGTTCATGTCAGGTGACTGGGTTGGCCAATCCTGGAGTACCTTCACCTTCTTCGCTTTCAGGAACTGTGACATGGAGGCAGAAGTATGAGAAGGAGCAGCAGTATAAGTAGGGCAGCAAGAACTTCTTGATATTTCAGGCTGTTGATGTTGCCATCCACTCTGCAGATCTTTCTCACACCCCCATACTGGATGTAACAACAAACCATGATTTTTCCTCCACCAAACATGATTGTTTTCTGGGAGAATCTTGGGTCCATGAGGGTTCCAACAGGTCTTGTACGGCGACTGGGATGTAGTTCAATGGATGATTTACCAGAAAAATGAACTTTCAGCCACTTTTCCAGTATCAATCCTTTCTGCAAGCTGTGGGCCTTGGCAAATGCAATGCAGGTTTTATGTTTTCTGTTTAATGCAGGCTTCTGTGTACTAATTCGGCTATGGAAACCACTTTGAGAGAGAATTTGACAAACTCTTCTTGTAGATACCGGGATTTTTGGTGACATTTCCTCATGTAGCTTCGCTGTAGTTGAAGAAGGGCTGGCCTTGTACAGTTGAAGCAACAAACGGTCCTTTCAAACAGTTGTCATACCGGGGTCTGCCTGACCTGCGCTTGCCATGAACGTCACCAGTTTCTTCAAATCTTTTTCATCCCCCTCCACTTGACATTTGGATACATTAAAGATGTCTGCCACCTCAGCAGCAGACTCAGTCTTCAGGCTCTTGATGATCAGCACTTTGGTCTGTGGTTGAATCTTTGCTATGTTGTCAGAGGTCTAGTCGCACCTCAAATGAAAGTCTGGTGTGCTGGGGTTATTTCTATACACATCTGGGAATGTGTTAATTACAGTATTTGTCATAGGTTAAACTCTAATCTGCAATTTGTTGCATCATTTGAAGAGACGACAAGACTTTTGTCCCAGCAAAAACAGATGTTATGGGCTTAGCCAAGCTGTGAACATCAGAACACTTTTTGACGGTTTCATTTTGCACCAAATTATTAATGTGAAAGCCCTTGACATTGAAATGGACCATTTATTGTAACAATTGATTGGTTAGAAATAAAGTTATATGCTATTTTTAGTTACTATGTCCTTATGCGACAAGACTTTTGTCAGGCACTGTATGACACCCACTAAACACCATATAAGGGCAGGTGACGTGCCGTGTGCAAAGAGCCGACTGCTCGTGGCAATCTAGGGCGCTTTCACAGTAGGTACAACTGTTCCGTACCATGCCGCAGTACAATTGTCGCCCCTCCCCTCTCCCCCCCGCTGGTCAGCTTTCACACTAGTAATATCGTACCGTACCAGAGTACACTTTCGTACATGTCAAAATTCCGATACAGCGCGTTGCAGTATGCACCTAGGTGGTTTTAAAAGGGGAATGATTTTAAAAGGAGATGCCAATATATTTCAAGGGGTTTTATTATTGAGAAGGGGGTTTAGAATATTAATATCGAATATTAATATCGCAAATGCATATGCTATGCGTGCCGTAGCAACCCAGCGTGTCATCTGTAACATGGATTACCATGTAATCCTGAATGCTTGATGTTTTTACACATCCAAATCTTTTTCTGGGTACCCAAATATCAAGGTAAGCCAAAAATGTACTGATTACATTCGATATTGGTGGATGTTGCATACGGAATTCTTTCGCCCTTGCGTTTTTTGCCGATTATGCTGTCCACTGCCTCATACCACGAAAATGTATCTTTCTCCTAACTTGAGTTGCCAGACTTTCGCACCGCGTCCCGCACTTTGAAATATTGCAGCCGCATTTTCTTTAGTTTGTCACGGCACTGATCTATTATTCTCTGATAACCACGCCAATGTAACTACTCACAAATTATTCCATAAATCTCTGAGTTTTTGCATGTAGTATCCAGTTGTGATTTTATGTTTTCGTCCGCCTACATTTCGAGCAAGCATTGAATTTCTTCGTTTGAATGGAGATATCTTTTCGCCGCTGCATTTGTTAGAACAAGAGAGTCGTAACACATAACAGTAATCTTCCGTGCTCAAGTACGGATGCTTTAACATTTGGTACGAGTAGCCATTCATCTGTCTCAGCAAACAGATCCGCGCGATCTCTAAAAACGCGCTATCTGCGCAAGGCTTGGATGGCCAAAGCGTCCAACAGCAAAAGATAAATTCCGAATCAGAATGCACGCAAGTATCTAAGGGCTTTTATAGCTTACTTCTAATAAGGATCAGCTGGCCAAACTTTTTAGCCCAAGAATTAAAGTATAAAATCATTATAATTTCTCAAAAACAAACAATCAAAATTTGATTATATGATGCATTTTTAATGTTTAGGTTTTAAAACTCGTGTTTCCGTGCATTGGACAAGCAATTTGTGGACAGAGATAACAGTTTTCTGTTTTCTCTTATCTCGGTAAGATTGCTCTCGACCACTCGTAAAATTTTCTTTTACCTAAGAGAAGAGCAAAATTAAGAAAACATAGGTGCATCCCAGAAATCAATGGGTAAGAACAAAATAAGAAAAAAAAATCGGGGATACGAACAAAAATAAGAGGAAATCTTTTCTTATATCGCTTCTTGCATGAGGCCCATTGTTGTACAATATGAAAACAGTGTTTTTCTGACTGAAACAACTTAAGGAAAAACTTAAATGAAAAATTCCAGTTCAAGGGGCTAATATGGGTCCTATGGAATTACATTGTGTGTCTCCATCACTTCCCGTTTCAGTAGGGCAGAAAAATGAAGCATAGTAACTGTTTCCTGAGTGGGGCACCGTTTGCTTACTGTGTCCGGAGGGAGACATTTCTGGCCTGATGCACTTTCCAGCCTTTTTACGAGCCTCGTATAGGATGATCGGAGTGAAGCACAAGTGAGAGCAATATATACAAGTTTAAGAGTCTATGGGCCCAATTTTGACAATCTAAACACAGTCACAGGGGTAATTGCAAAAAAAAAAATTTCAAGCCTGAAAATTTTTCTTCAGGTTGGATCATGAGGAAAGGGTCGTTGTTGCATTTTGTGGGTCGGCATGAGGAAGTATGAGCAAAGCTTTCAACAGTGATGTAATAACACTGGGTTTGGGCTTTAACTGCCTCATAACTAGGACATCAGGGCCTAAACAATGGCTCTAAAGTCAAGCTAGGTTCATGATGGGTTATTTCTGGATTAGTAACCCAAGTTCCTCAATGGACACCACTATAAGGATTGATCAGAATTTTCAGCACAATGTTATTACAGAAAATCTTATTTTTCCACTGCTGTTGAATTCACATCGGATGACTAACTCTATACCTAGAATGATTTTTCGAACTTGCCTACTAACACTTCTAAAACATGCAAAACATTTTTTTGAAAATAATAAATAAACATAGCACTCAGCGAAGGCTTAAATATAGTTCGGAAAAACTGTTTATATATAGGGATATAAAATGTTGATAAACTATTTTTATTTAACAGGGAAATAAAATTATTCACTACGTCACAAACAATGTCAGCAAAACAGTTGACTTGCTGCTCTGTAAAGGCCCATTCATACCCTTTTTTCGTCTGTCCGTCCGTCCGACCGACCGTCCGTCCTATACGTGTATACCCTTCATACCTCCGTACGTCTTGTGTGTTGGGGTGCGCGTTAACACAACTTTTCCTCCAGATGGCAGTGCCGAGCACCAATAAACCGGCGTTAATAAAACACGGCGACTGTGGAAGAAGTCCTTTTATCAGGGCTGCCAACTCTCACGCATTCGGCGTGATATTTAGTGCTTCATTCTCATTCCCGTGCTGCAGTCAGCAATTGTTAAATTAACGCAATGCGTGTATTTCACGATCGTTCATACTGTTTAAATGAAATAAGACCATTTGAAACATTTTTATGCAATTTCATTGCTTCCATCCCCTGAGTGAAGAAAAGTGTGAGAAGTCCGGCATCATAACTGATTTCCACATTACTAGTGGCGAAATCCACCTCAACGTATGTGAAACTGATAAACTTCAATGCACAAGGACTTCAATTCAACCTGAGAATCTCTTATGAGCAGTCTGATTGAATAATTTCTGACTATAGCATGGGAACGTGAATATGTCATTTAAACTCAAGCCAAATGCGTTAAAGTTGAGAGGCCTGTTTTATTGTATTTGCTTCACAAACGTAAAAAAAACAGCGCGTCGGTGGAACGTGAGGCCACTAAACCTCAGCCGCCCCTTCAATGGGGAGTTCTGGTGTTTTGTACTGCCAATGCGGGAGATGGATGACATAGCGGGCTCATATCTGTCCATTTATTTTCGACAACTTCCCCCGTCACACCCATAGCCGCAACGATTTCTTCAAAACTATTGGTGGCCATCTGTTTGTCTTGATGCCCTGGGCTGGACGTGTCGTAAATATGTTTGTAGTTTTGTACAAGCTCAGTGAGGCGCTCCTCAAATTCCGCCATTTTTTAATGCCTTTGCAGATTTTCTTCGTGACTCTGGTGAGCCCGTAATCGTAAGCTCCCCTGTTTCGTGCAAAATGACGGAGGAAATCGAGGGCTGACTGCAATAAACAGTTATGTCCAGATGTTTTACATTGGATATAACTGTTTATTGCAGTCAGCCCTCGAAATGATCGAACAGGACGGACGAAATACTCCGTCTCCATTTCAGTCTTTTACGTAGGGTATGAATGGGCCTTCAGATGACAGTTCAATCTCATTTTCCACGCAGTTCAAAGCTAAATGTATTCGTAGACAGTGAAATGTTTCAAGCTTGTTAGCTTGCAACCGCCTCTATTCTTACTGGATTCAAGACGATAACCCAACCGCACAGAGCACTGCTCGTGCTTTATGAACTGATAAGTTTTAAAGTGGATGACGTTAATTAAAGTATTAAGCCAATTCTGACAAGCGAAATTACTTTTAGCGTACATATGCTCAAAGCTCATTATCCATCCATTCTCTATACCTGGCACTGGAGCCCATCCCAGCTGACTCTGGGCGAAAGGCTGGGACCCACCCTGGACAGCTCACCAATCCTTTGCAGGGTGCACAAACCATTCATTAGGATTTAATTTTAATATTTAATATCTCGAATGCATATGCAGCGCATGCCCTCGCAACCCGGTGTGTCATCAATAACATAGCTGCTGCAGTTATATGCCATTACCACGTTTATCAGTACTAGAAATTAAATTCTAAATTTTCTTGAATAAATGCACGCTTGACATTTATACACACCTGAATGTTTCTCTGGGTACCAACATCGAGCTAAGATGAAAAAGTGCTGATTTTATTCAATATTAGCGGAGTTTGAATACGGGATTCTATCCCTTCCTCTTATACAGGATTAGTAAATTCGTAAGTCCACACATAATCAGCAGCCCAGTTATAAAATATATATGAAGTCGATCTTCGTTACGTTTTCATTCGTTTCTTTCTTCTGGGACTCTCGTATTTTCTCTGCGCAGATGGAGTTGAGCCGCATCAGTGAATCTCCGCAGTATCACTCCCATACACTGATGCTGCTCACTAACAGTGTGTCGCTCACATCTTATCTTGTCCAGCGTTTCCAACCCACTCAACACTCCTAGCTAATAAAGGCTGAACAACAAATACTGTCTGTTTGTGCAGTGCTGTCATGCAAGTTCGGCACATGCATAAAACAATACTTCATATTTTCTATCTTATCTTAAAAGTTGCTGAGAAGTTACGACATCAAGTATGCGCATCGGCTATTGTTCCAATAATTAAGAATGTGCATGCAATGGTAAATAAATGATTATCTGTGCAGTTTTTTGGGCTGAATTTATACCATGCTGAAAGTGCACATAAGGACTTAGTTAATGCAACTTAGCTAGGTATGTAGCCATCATACATGAAGCAGCAAAACACAGCACCGTGAATCAGTGTAGGATATTCAATGTAAAAAAAATATACAACTCAGTTTAGGTGCATCTTGAACATTTTAATACGAAAAAGCAAAGCATGTGTTAGCTACATGCACGCTTTAAGGATGTCACCTTCAAAACTGCTTCTTTCGTCAGCCCCATTGTGGGACAGATAGCCGATCTCTTTCCCCCAATTCACCCCGCTGCGGGGCGAATAGCCACTGTAGGAGCCAAATTGAGGTTTATGTTGATTTGATACCTTTCTTTTTTTTTGCTATTAGTAAGTGAGTGAAAGAGTGCATGTGGTATGGATGTGTGTCTACAGTATGGTTGTTTGAGTGAATATTGGCCATACGCATCTACCACCATCTGGAGGCCTGAGAGGGTACCCACCTGAAAGGTGAGGGTGGAGCCCAAAGGGGAGGGCTTAAGAAGCACCAGCGACAGCACCAGGGCGTGGCGGAAGAAGACAGACAGCTTTTTGACCGTGTGGACGTGTGACTAACCCTTGAACTGTGCCTTATTGAGAGACTCTTTAGTTTAAATAATTTTCATTTTACTTCAACAAACTATCAAAATCTGCAATAAATGGTCAGTGGGACCAAATGAATAAGCTTCAACTCATCATTGTCAGGAATACACCCACCTCAGCCACCAGAGGTAGTTGCCAGAAAACTAAAGGGGTTTTCTGAAATTGCTACTACAGCCACTTCCTTTCATTTTTTTCCCACGCCGATCGCCGCACGCTGGAAATCCGGCATGGTGCCAGATTCCCATCACCCCTGCAGTCAGCAAATGCAAGTGCTTAAGGTATTGCAGGTAATTTTGTGGCAGGAGGCAATATCACAGCTGAGGCACCACTGTCAAAAGGACTGGACTAAGAAAAATTAGTTACCCAAGTGTGGTGAGGGTTTGGTTCCATTAAAGCAAATATCAGATTAGCCACTGTTGTTCCCTTAAAAACTAGTGCACTAATGCCATAGCCAACTAACAATTTGTACGGTGAAGAAAAAGCACCTAACTTGCCTCACCACTGGCTTCGAACCCCAGAGAATCGAACTCCAACGTAGTAAACTGTAGTGGCTTTTGACGGATAGAGGTCAATTCACTAGGTAATGTGTTTTGTATGAAAACATGTGGATGATTTAGATCATATAAAAAACAGCCCTAGTGCTATTAAAACAAAGGCTAGACTAAAGTTAATCATTTGTATTTGTACAAAGATAATATTCACATCTGTAAAAACACCCCTTTACCCACCCCTTGATACAAGACCCCCACCACAATTTTTTAGCCATTATTAACAGGGCACCTAACAAAAATGAAAACGGGAAGGAAACGATATACCCTTTATTCACGAACAGCTCCACTGGTTGCAATTCAGTCCCATGAAATCAACATGGAGTGACAGCGTTTGCCATAAAACATATACTCAGTCAAAAAAGAAACTTCACACTCATAAATTTCTAAATATTTTCTTGAAACTTAATACAAGAGATATTATTATTATTATTAGGGGTAAATGCGTTGTCAAAGACATCATGACACACGGCAACTCCGACGTGCACAAGCATGCAGCACGTGCGAGCATACATCAAGGTAAAAGCATGTTTCCTTGTGTTCCTAGTCACGTGACCTTATGAGACACGAGCAATTGAGCCCACGTTAGCACGGTAGAGTGACATCTCGGAAAAACAAGTTCTTACAGTCAATTATCCGTTGATTTGCAATGCCACGACTGTCAAACATTCAACGTGAACGTGCCATTGGCATGCTGAATACGGGAACGTCGGTCACTGACGTTGCCAGGGTTATGGGATGCAGTCGACGGACTATCCATGATCTTCGGACACGTCTCCAACAAACTGGCACCACAGCAGACCGACCTCGTTCGGGTAGACGACATGTGACGACACAAGCAGAAGACCGACAAATTGTCTTACGTCATTTGTGTAATCGATTTCTCACTGCAACGTCCACTAGGAATGAATTGTTTAGAGGTCATGTGACTGCCCAAACCATACGTAATCGCCTGCGCACTGCTCGCGTCTCCATGCACGCCGGCCATATCGTGGACCAATTTTAACCCAGTTACACCGACGTCAACGGCTTCTCTGGGCACAACGACATCTGAGATGGACTCAGCGTGATTGGAATAGGGTCGTTTTTAATGACGAATCCAGATTCACTTTGCACTTCGCTGATGGGAGAGTTAGAGTTTGGAGGAGACGCGGTGAACGCAACGCCCAGTGTTGTGTGCAGGAAGTGGACCGCTTTGGGGCGGTAGTGTTATGGTTTGGGGTGCCTTTAATGGTCCTGCCCGTTCCGACTGATGGTCATTCAAGGAAACCTAACTGCTGCAGGATACAGAGCTTTTGCCATTCATGGCAGCTCATGGCCCAGGTCTGACATTCCAACACGATAATGCCAGACCTCATACGGCCAATTTAACGCGGAATTTTCTTAGGAATGCTGGCATCAATGTCATGGAGTGGCCCTCAAGGTCTCCCGACCTTAATCCCATAGAACATGTATGGGATGTGTTGGGCAGAAGACTCCGTCAAGTAAGGAACCCTCCACAGAATTTGCAGGAACTTGGTGCCATGTTGGTTCAATTATGGCGACGATCCCCCAAGCTGTGTTCAGACGCATCATTCAATCCATGAGGAGACGTTATGTCGCAGTTGTGAACGCTCATGGAGGGCATACGCCGCTATTGACATGCTTTCATCAAGTTGTAACTTACCATTTTTACTCTCTTACATTTCCGTAGCATTTCCGGTGGAACTGGTTACATTATGAACATGATTTTTATGGTACACCGTCCTTAATGGGTACAGAATGGAATTAAATCATTATTTAAAACCACTTTTCTTGTATGTTAAACTTATCGACCTCCAAACGAGTGTGAAGTTTCTTTTTTGACTGAGTATAGTTTGGGTGAGTCACATGCTTTTATTTAGAGTTATTTAGTTATTTAGAGTTTCTCAATAAATATATTTATTTAAAATTTTTTAAAGTATTGTTTGTGGATTTCCAGTCAGGGGAGTCCATAAATTTGAAGCTCACTGTAAATTGCGCTTCTGTGACGCTCTTCCCCACTTTTTAGTGTCTTTGTACTTCCACTGTGATGCTTAAACTAGCAAGCATATATTACACTGCTTTTTTTAAAATTGCCTTATCTAGCCATTGAAAATATAGGATAATGTGCGACATAATCTGTAGTCAAGGGACGAGGGAGGCAGGAATATTAGATGTCTGAGAAAAAAAATAAGCTGTCACTGCAGGAAAGACCATCGAACAATCTCATGGCAAAATGCAGCCGTTTTTCTCTGATCTCTGAAACCTGAGCACATATGTTAAGATTTAATGTAAAACTATTTCAGATCAGCAATTCAAATGTTTTAGTGTTATTTATTAGCTTAGCCAAACCCAGTATAAATGTTCATTTTGCCAAATCGGAAACAATATTACCAATGCCCTCGTAAAACCAGCAGCACTCAGTGTGAGCTATGGGTATCCCACTCAGGAAACAGCAAGCACACAACCAAATCACCAATAGCACCCTTTTGCCAACTCCAGTAAAGACAAAGCTCAGGCAAATGATAAACAATATCAGGTAAACAATATCTGGTTAGAAAGGGAAGACTACTTTAACTCCATTAAAATGAATCAAAACATTGCAAAATCCTTTATATTCAAAGTTTAGAAAAAATTTCAAAAGAATGTTCGAAAACAAATGTTCCACTCAGGAAATAGATATGTTACCATTCACACAAACCCCATTCATCATAGGCCAGAACAGATTATTTATTTCAAAGAGTCAGATGGTTACTGAAATCAGGTAATGGGTATAAAAAAAAAATACACAAATGGTTAAGCCTTCCACTTTGCACTGCAAAGACAATAATCATATTGTATCGAAAAGTTGGCAAAGGTGTCTCGAGGACATGGTGTCTCTACAGATGTTGATGGAGGCCATAAACAACAAGCTTCTTGGTTCAAGGATTTCAGAGATTTGCTGTATCTTGAGGTAAGCAAGCCTAATAAAGTGTAAGCTGCCACTTCCATACCACAAAAATCTTCGGACGGGTTGTGCAAAGAAGGCCTTTACTGTGCACACATGGCAAAAGAAGAGACCGGAGCTTAATTGTTACTGGAATTATGACTATAAGAGACTGCGAGATGACATCGAAACTGAACTACTCGGCCACTCGTATAATTAGCATTTTTGCATGAAAAAGCAAACCAATCAGATATGAAGGTGATCCATTGATGTTTTGGGCATGGTTTTCTTCTATTGTTTCAGGGGCACTAGTTAAGATCAATAGATTCATAAATTCTACCAGTTACAGCTGAGGACATTTTGGCAGAAAATTTCTCTTCAGGGAAACTGAGATTTCATAGGTAGATCTTCCAGCACATCAATGCCTCCAAATGTACGCTAAAATTCACACAAAACTGATTAAGTTAGAAAGCATCCATGGTCTGCAATGGTCATCTAAATTCCTTTGAAAATGTGTCCTCTGTCCATAAAAGCAAACTCAATATTATGAATGCTTTTGAAAAGTTCTGCATGGAGGAAAAGTGAAAAAAAAAAAAATTACACGTGTGTCATCTAACCGAATAGGAACGTGTTAATGGTAGTCATCTTTGCCACTAGTTATTTCCACTGATTGGTAAACATGGGGTGCCTTTAGTATTCACACCTTTGGTTTTCATTAGAAAAGAAGAAAAAAAATTGGATGTCTAATGACATGTATTGAAACATGACAATATGACTACTGGAAAAAAAAGATACAGTTATCCCCACATGATGATATGGGGAAATTTCTCGTTTTTGCATGACTGCACCCCATTGCACAATCTATATTTTTTGCAGAGATTTGAGTAAATGAATTTCGATAGCATGCACTGAGCCAAGAGCTCATCCAGATGAAATACCATTCAGATCAACTGGAAAGCCAACCATAATCACCCAACATCACTGTCTGACCTCATTTCTGTTTTTCTTGCTGGAATAGAAGCAAATTGCCCGACAGTGCCCAAGCATCTCATAAGACTGGAGGTTGTTATCTATCTATAAAGCAAGAAGCGCCTGTCTGTGAATCTGTCTGTCTGTCTGTGGCTTGCATATCTCTCTGACTGTTCGTCAGATTGGCCTAAGCTTTCGGATATGGCTTGCGCATGGCCCGATGGTGAGCATCCTTCATTTTGCAGGTCTTTGCATAAATTTTCACTCCCCCTACGGGCACTTGTACTACTTGAATGAAAAAGCCAAATGACCCTTGACATGACGAGTTCATGTGTTCACCAAAAGATGTTGCCACTGCGCTTTACAACGAAGCATGTTACCCGTCACCAGAGTGGTAGATAACTCAGAGTGGTACCAACTCCTTGCTGGTCCAGTGCAAGCACCGATTACGTGGGGCGGACTCTGACCAACAAGACCAGCGCGATAGCGCAAGTATTTTGAGCGTTCTGCCCGCACTAAATGTTGGATTAAAGAAGCATCTCTACTATATCTGCATGATGCGTTATATTGCATTTTACTTTGCTGCTTCAAGCATGTTTTCGTGCACTGGTTACGTCTATATTAAGCATTACGAATATGAGTTAGCTGGCTAGCTAGGGCATTCGCGAATTATTACCATGAGCGAACTTGAATGGCATTTGAAAACGAAACTACATTAGATCTTTCAAACTTATGTAGTTGGAATGAAAAACGTTGGTTGCTTATTTCTCTCTTCTGCCTGCATCCTTGGGAAGAGAAACGATGGATTGCGTGTTCCTATTATTACACCCACTTGCTGCTTAAGATTTTGGGATTAACATGCATGGACAACAACGCAAGATACGTTACACATTTATTTTCAATATGTGATCTTAACTCGAGATCATAGCAATCAGGCTGTATTCCTTTCCCCCACTAAAAACGATAAAACCTAACTGCCAATAATAGTAAACTGGACACGAAACAAATTTTTCGCAGGACATATTACATTCAAAGTCAATGCAAAGACGCAAATACACGCGTGTATTCACATCTTTGCATTGACTTTGAATGTAATCTGTCCTGCGAAAAATTTGTTTCGCCTCCAGTGTGCAAGCTGCTTTAGAACACAAGCATTATTTCAGTTTTTCATTTCTATTCGTGCTTTCCCGCAGTCCATACTGTAGCCTATTGCCAGAGAGACACACAGATCTCGAATGAAGTTTATTTTCTCCTGATCTGTTGGTCTTTAATTACAGTGACGTCATCGCGTGACTCTGATTAGGCTCCTCGCCGATGGGAAAGCAAACAGGTTCTTAGAAGGTTCGTAGGTTGAACAAACTAAGCACTGGCACTAGCACCAGCACGGCTCGAGCACCAGGTTCTTTTTGCTGGAAAAGGGGTATCATTGACTTCATTGCTACACTGCTCACGTGGTTCGTGAGGAAGTGCTATAGTTCCAAACAAGCGCCGCGCTATCATGATCTCCTATGGGACATGGTGTGCACCCTTCATTTTGCAGGTTTTTGCATAAATTTTCACTCCCTCTACGGGCACCTGCACTAGTAGGAGCAATGGGAGATTGAATCCACCTTCATGCCCACTGTTTTGAAATGAGACCTAGGATGAGCAGTAGTCTGAATACTTTTAGCAATGTACATATTCTGGGACATGGGGCAATGCATATTGAGGCTGTGACTTGGACTGAGAGTTACAGCACATTAATGGAACCAATTTCTTACAGGACCCGCTCTGCTTGGCTCAAGAATTCACTTTCATTGCCCGTGCCTACAGCTTTAGAATTTTCATTGCTGTGACACCCACACATGGTCACTCAGTCAAAGTCTTCAGAATTTAAAAAAAAAATTGGCAAAAACGGCAGGTTAAGATGATGCATCGGACAAAGATGACAAATAAAACACTCAGAAATTTTAACAGATGACTCCATGTTCACACCTGCTTACAGTTCATTATTGCCTTTTCCTTTTAGTTCCAGTTTCATTGCTATGTCCAACTGTGCATAGCCAGATAGTCATGAGTCACTGAAACAAACAATGATATTTCAATATTGAGGCTTCCATAAAAGAACAAGAATACAAGTCGTATGAAGCCTGTCAGCAAATTACAGAAACCTGAAACTAATGTGGGTACACTGAAATATAGCCATATTTATTTCACCTGTAAACAGCAAAAAGAAACATGAAAAGGTTTTTTTGAACTTTTTTGAAGCTTAGATGCTGCATTGAACTGACAGGGTGGATGCCAAAGACCTGGGATTCCGGCAAAGCCAAAACCAAAAGACAGTATGGAAAAACCTCACCTCAGCCGGCAGCCAAGAGTGAGAAACCATGCCTTTTCATTCCTCAATGTGCTCAGCAACTCCTGCATACATCTTCAAGTGAATGCCGAAATTCTTGAAATAACAAGAATAAGGGGTGGGCTGATTACATCCCATGGAAGTTACTCAAAAGCAGCTAGTTTAGCTATAGAATGTCACAATGAGAGCACCATCATATCAATTTCACATCGAAAGCCTTAGAATCTACAGCTAAAGCCAAAATATCACAGCTGTGACAACTGAATGGTTTATAACAAACATCGGGGGGGGGGGCCGGCTGACAGACATATCTACATATTGAAATACTCAACAAATCAAAACTGAATAGTCCTGATTGAGGACTTCATCTTCCAGGTGCATCTTTGGAATCAATGGGATGCTCCTTGTAGTGCATTCGGTCGAGGGAAGTACATTCCAAAGAAACACTGGCTCTCACTGCAGTCTTTCCGAATTGCATCCAAGAGATCCAAAATTACGATTTAGCTTTAACCGAGTTCATCACAGACAGCATTGAAGTGCGACCACAAAAGCTACTGGCTTATTTACATTTTAATAAATAACTTCATTGCCTTTTCAGTCAACAAGTTTCAATAAATTAATTAGAAGAATCAAAATGGAGCAATGTGTGATTATTATAATGGACTTTTACAGGCCTTAATTTTTCAAATCTTTGAGTGAACGATTCGTCATTTGTGTGAATATAGAACCACGCAACCCACCGTTAGGTTATGCGAAATGAAGTTTTTTTGCATAACCGATGACGCAAACGATCAGTTATACAAAAATGATAGGCTTCAGTTTATGCTGCAGTTACTGTATTATCACCGCCCCCCTTTTTGCTGGTGTTTCGCTGAAACCTCAAATGCTTACCCAAACTATGATATTATAGAATCAAACCTGTTTACCACAGTTGTTGCTTATCGGTTAAAACTCCAACCTATCAGTAGCCTAGCTTGGCTTAATGTCCATGGTGACCGAACTGCTTAACAATCTCGTATCTGATCATGTTTAGAATACTCCACATGTAAATGTGTTAAATTATGAGAACTATCCGAAATGACATACTCAAACGACTTTCAAATTTTTGAAACGAACGCATTGGTAAATTAAACCCCAAAGGATGGTTTCCGTAAACCAAAGCTGATATTTTCGTAGTCTGCAATTTTATGACCTTACATGAAAGTATAACAAAACATAACATGAGTAGCGATAACAGGCCGTTCAGCCCAACTAGGCTCGCCAGTTTCCTTTAACTATTGTGAATATATCACTTCAGATACTCAATGTCTCAATGGTATCTAGCTTTAAGTCAAGCCTGCTCTTGAAAATTGCCAAGGTTTCTGCATCAACAATATGGTCAGGCAAGCTGTTCCACATCGAAATTAGCTACTCTTTGGGTGAAAAAGTATTTCCTAATATCAATGCTAAATTTACCCTTGGTAATAAACGTTGCCATTATGCTCTCGGGTCTTAGAAAGAAACAGAGTTGTTGTTTTTCCTAGGATGCAAATGTGTCACTTATGAGTTAAACAAGCCAGTCCAACTTTTACGCGGAATTAAGCCCCTAAAATGCCTCTTTCACGGCGACGTTTACAGGCGCCGGTCATTGTAGAAACAAAAAAGAATCCCCCGATGAGCCCTTTGTTTGGCCAAAATATGTAAAACATAACTCGAGAATATTAAACTCAGAAGTCAAATAATTAACTAATATTTGTGAGCTATACTAAATTCACGGGACTGTCAGAATATGGCTTGGAAATACTAATACGGCAGATCCACTATGCAGAAAGGTTATGCAAGTTAACGTAATGCCATGCGTAAACTTACTGCAAAAAAATGTTGTGTTCTTGCGGAAGCCAATTGCAAACCAATTGATCAGCCTATACGGAATGCTGTTTAAGTCTGCATAAGACAGCATCAAACTGAGGGTCTTGTGGAACTTGGTGTATGAAAACGGGAACCCAGAAGTTTTCCAGCATGTTGGAACAAAGTCAACTACGCAACATGACGTCTGTTTACGTTAGAATATGCAACATGCAGTAATCTGCTGTTCATACGTCAGGATATCTACGAGATGCACATCAAAATTAAAAAAAAAAAAAAAAAAAAAAAAAACTGACTCACATCAAGCTAAATAATTCAGCGTTATAAACAAGTTTGATGGAAAAAGTCCTCCATAGCGAAATGTGTTGGTTCCCATATATTAACATGACCGCAGATCCACTGTCTCTGAAGTTCTTGGATCTTTACTGTCACTAATGGAGCGCAGCGGATTTGACAACCATGTGCGGGTTTATGTTAATTTATGCAAGCCAAACTCGTCTGGCGGAACTTTACTGCATAGTGGATCTACCTTACAAGTTTACATAAGCCATTACTTTAACTTACATGCGTAACCTTACTGCATAGTGGATCTGCCCTGTCAGGAACAACCATGACATGGAGAAAATACTTGCTCTAGGTTGAAACCATCAGTCCCTTTTCAACAAATTAAAACTGTAATATAACCCACACAGAATAAAAAGCAAAATACAATAAACATGTCAGTATAGCAAGAGGCAAGGGGTTTTTATACTTTATCCAAATGAATTTTTGCCTTCAGTCTTCCATTCTGCATGAAAAATGCACATTCAATTGGATTCATGTCTGGCGATCAACTCAGCCACCTGAACCAAAATAACAAAATATCGGGCACAGTCAAATGAATTGTGGTGTCAATGTATGTGGATACAATGTGCATTTATTTCAGTACATTCAGTCTCATGTTTCAGACTCTCTTATTAATTAATCTGATTTTTAAAGAAAAGGGCTAGAAATTATTGGCACCCTTCACAACTATTCTCAATAAAATCAAGCAAAGTTAAATCGGAAATATTATTTATTACTTTACGTTCATCTCAGCCCAAATTATATACATCCATGTGTTTACACCAAGCAGGTAAGAATGTTAGCAGGAGAACAACTGCATTATGTAAAAATAAATTGCTGAGGGATTGAGTGGGACAAATTCTGAAGGTTACTTTGCACCTAGGGGATACTATCAGTATTATCCACACACAAAGACTACTCTATCCACTCCATTATACAAGCCATCACAGGTTAATTGAGCTCACACTGGTTGGACACAAATCTGTCCAAATCAACCAATCCTATTGTTTAGATGTTAATGTGTAGGAAATTGCAATGTCAGAGGCAAGACTTTCAATGGCTTGCCTCTACTGATGAATTTTCACATTTAAGCAGGTTATAATGCAGCTAATTAGGTTGAATATACAGAACAGTATTCACTTATCTGAAAAGGTTTTCACAACACTTCAGAAACAGAATGCCATACACCTAGAACAGCTTTGAAGCAATTTACTAAGTACCATTAGCTCCTAAGAGAGCCATACGGCACTCTCCTACAATGCCTTCATACTCCTACAAGTGCCATATGGCACTCTCGCAGTTGCCAAGTTTAACCAATCAAGTTTTAGGTTTCAACGGGTTGCTATCTTGTCTTAACCGATCAGAACCAGCCTTATAGAATACATTTGGGTCATTCGATATGCACTCAACAAAAGTACAAGAATCTTCCATGGTCACCCGCTCAGATTTGGCTCAAATTTATGTTGGGAGTACCTCTATATTCATAATGAGCACACGCAAAATTTTGGGCTACTACTCCAAGGGGTTTCCGAGATATGCCCCCCCCAAATCGGGGGGCCATGCCACAAGCGAACGTTAATTTATTGGGATTTTGGAGGCCAATATCTTAGGAACAAATCATGGGTATGGGCTGAAAATTGCTCTTCAGGGTAATTTGGGTGCAGGCTTTCACCCTCTTGTCAAAATTTATCTATCTCTTTTCATTTTCAAGATATTGGCCACATTCAATGAAGATGACCGAAACGGTTTCCATCACAAAAAAGTGTATTTGTCGCGCTTTGAAAGTCTACAGCGGTCCTGTGCCGATCCATTTAACCATCATAAGAAGCACATCACAAGTAAGCTCATGGTGGCATCATCCTGCATTCCTTTTTGCATGACAGAGAACAGATGTCATTAATTTACTATAAGTAAGTTCATTTCTCTCACTGTGATGCACTTTATTTTCAGAATCCCTGAAAACTGTTGAAGAAGAAATGGCTACGAAGTTCAAATTGAAACCAGGACAGAAACTGCCCTAATTCAAAAGAAGTTACCATCATTTGTATAATAAGCTCTTTTGTTGTGATCCGTAATCTTGGTTGACAGTTCTTGGAGTCTAGCTTTCTCGCATTTGTGATCATTTATGGTCAGTTGTGGGCAGATGGCCATATACTAAGCATCTCACTTAACCAATAAGGTGAATCTTAAGATGGTACTAAAACAATAGCATTCAAGTTATATTAGCTTCACCTTATGGCATTTTATCAAAACAAAAGCCATCATGGGGGGCTATTCAGCATGATAAAATAGTGAAAGAGATGAGAAAACAAGTTGTAATTTTGATCAAATAAAGCCAAGATATATACATTAAGTTTCATTACCGTGGGTAACTGCCCACATGGTGAACTTGTCAATCCAAAATTGGCAAAAAAAAAAAAAAAAAGTGACTTTTTCAGCTAGGACCCATTTCAGGGTCTCCTAACTCCACTATTATGCCTTGGATGCAGTCAATCTTCCTTGTACAGACAGACAGACAGACAGACCTGTCCTCAAATAGAAGGAATCCAGAAAAATTTAGCCTCTGTAAGGGATCCTGGCCTCATGGGGGGTCCTTGAAAACTGAATTTTTGATTTCCACCAATAAAAATTTTCATATTTGAGAGGACAATATCTTGAAAATGAAAAAGATAGATACATTTTGACAAGAGATTCTGAAAGCCGGCACCCAACATATCCTGGATAGTAATTTTCAGCCCATACCTATGATCGGTTCCAAAGATATCGGCCTCCAAAATCCCTATAAATTAACATTCGCGATTATCTTGGGGCATGGCCCCTGATTATTCGGGGACCATATCTCGGAAACCCCTTGGAGCAGGAGCCTAAAATTTTGCAAGTGTTCCTTATGAATATAGAGGTACTCCCAAAATCAATCTGAGGCAAATCTGAGTTGGTGACCCAGGGACCTCTGGTTGACTTCATATGGAATGACCCATTTGCATAATCACATGGCAAAGCCATTCCCAAAAATTTTGACATTTCTGCCCACAACTTTTTTCGTAATCAAAATGGCGGAAAATATATTTGACAGCAATTCAGATGCATCGACTTTAATTAATTCTCCTCAGAGGATTTATAGCCTATAAGAGAAGACTTTGAATGCAAAATCCATAATTCTTCAGTTAATACAGATGACTTATCAGACTTCTCTTCAAGTCAAAGTGAGTCCGAACGTGAAGACAGTGAGGACGATGACTGAAGTCAAATCAGAGTACAGCCATATATACAGCCCAATTCCAATGAAGCTGGGACGTTGTGTAAAATGTGAAAACAGAATACAATGATTTGCAAATCCTTTTCGACCTATATTCAATTGAGTATACTACAAAGACAAGATATTTAATGCTCAAACTGATAAACTTTATTGTTTTTTTGGAAATATTCACTCATTTTGAATTTGATGCCTGCAACATGTTCCAAAAAAGCTGGAACAGGGCCATGTTTACCACTGCATTACATCACCTTTCCTTTTAACAACACTCAATAAGCATTTGGGAACTGAGGACACCAACTGTAGAAGCTTTGAAGGTGGTATCCTTTCCCATTCTTGCTTGATGTACAACTTCAGTTGCTCAACGGTCCATGGTCTCTGTTGTTGTATTTTGTGCTTCATAATGCACCACACATTTTCAATGGGAGACAGGTCTGAGCTGCAGGCAGACCAGTCTATTACCCGCACTCTTTTACTACGAAGCCATGCCGTTGTAACACGTACAGAATGTGGCTTGACACCGTCTTGCTGAAATAAACAGGGACGTGCCTGAATAAGATGTCGCTTGGACGGCACAACTTCCCAACTAGGCGGGCCGGTTACCGGTTTCAAGGTATACCGTGGTTTGAAAAAGTCACGGTTTCAAAACCACTAAAATTTTCCTTCATACCGTTCCTGCGGTATGAGCAGTTTTTTTTATGAGTCGTCAAAGGTTTTTGCTCACTTAAAGCTATAGTGCGTAACTTGTCACCCCCTAGAGGAACTCTGCGTTATTACAACAATACAACCGGCACTTTCTTGCAGCGCTCTGCCTCTTGCTAGGAGACTCTCCGCTCTTCCTCCCCCTCCTTTTTTGTTTTGAGGTAAAACACCTCATTTCCTGTGTGCCAGCGCGGGAAAGTCGCCGGTCGACCCTCAATACAAAACAATAAATACCGAAAAATAACACGAGATGTTAGAGGAGCCAATCGGCTTAATCAGCATTGTGTCATCTCCTCTACTAGTGGCTTGGGTGAAACGGACATTTATGGACATGTAGAAGTTATGCACTACAGCTTCAAGACAGAGACTGCATATATTTTAATTTTATTTTGAAGTGGTTTGTTTTTTACAGAAATAATTCAATTATTTATGTCATGATTACTGTTGAGCTGCAGGTTTAGGCTCCCTTAAGGTACTAAATTTATTTAAATTTTATTTAGAAGAATTAAATTATTTATTTTATTATTATTTTATTATTTATTTTAACACGATACACGTTTACTAATAGACCTAATATTCTATATGTTGTTTAAAAATAAGATTGTGTTCAATGGAAAAAAAGCTGTTTTTTACCTAGACATTTCAAAATAATACATTTTAGAGCTGTAATTGCAATACTGTAATACCATGAAACCGTGATATTTTTGCTAAAGGTTATCATACCATCAGAATCTCATACCGGCCCATGCCTATTCCCAACTTCATTGGAATTGGGGTTTGTACTACAATGACGGGACTGACCATAAATACGCCTGCAGAAGCAAAAGCTGCTGATTTTTTGCCTCTTCTTCACTCTGTAACTCATCAATCTACTTGTAAATGAAAGTAATGGCAATGCCAGGCAGAGTATGCCAAGAAAATCCAACCCCAAAGTGGTACGACAAAATGGCAGACGAAATGAAGGCTCACCTTAGAATTCCAGAACTCATCGGGATTCATAAGCTCCAAGAAGTTCCTCTACATTGGTCAAACTATTAAGTACTCTGTATTCTCAACAGATTTTTTATGACCTCTTTATAATTTTATCAATTACAACTGCGATCAGGTGCAAGTCCAATGTGTGCCTACCAAGTTTTCTGTGTAACAATGTTGCTTAGTTTTGCTGTACAGAGCTTTTTCGTGAGTATACCATAAAAAGTAGCAAACTGGCTGAAACTGCCCCAGGAAGGAGGGGCCTGGTACACATTTCACTCCAAGGAGGTAATGGGTCAACAAAATTAACCTCCATGTAACCTCAAGAAAATCTGCAAATGCATGAATCAATAATCAAGGCAATGCCATTACAATATATACAAGCTTCTGGAAATTTAAAAGCCGAATACAGTTAATGTTATCCAGCCTCCCCAAGAAAAATATGACTCTCTCGATGTGGCTCGATATACACAACATTACAGGAAAATGGAGCGTAATACTATCAGCGTCACTGAGATATCTGCCATAATATCACTCATAAGCCAAGGTGCAGCTTGGGTTCAAACGCATTTTCACAGCACATATGCCGGGGCAATTTGGCTGTGTGAGAAAGCATTATTTCTGAGAGGGTTACCTCACAATATATTATTTAAGACAAACAATAACATACCAGGCTAGCAATGAGGTCGCCTTTTACAGAGTAAGGTGGCTTAAAACACCCGCAGACGGATGAAGGGCACAGGCAGGGTAGGGCCCAAGAGATTTTATCTGCCTGTGTGTGTGTGTGCGTGTAGATAGGGGGGGGTCTATGGCTAAAATCACTATGAAAATACCATCCAGAATGTTCCTGAAAGACTGGCAGAGCTTTTCTGGCTAAAAAAATAAATGTGATATCCTCTCCCACAGTACTGATGCAAACGTTTATTTCAGTGTCTGCCCATGAATCCAGGCACACGAGCAGCTGGAGTAGCAACAGCACATGAATGTGAACCCATGACCTTTATCCTCACTGTCATGTCATGACTTCCACCCTTACAGGACCACTACATACACACTGCAGAGGTTAGTATGAAGGGTATGAAAATAGTAAGCATGTGCACCAGTTTAGAGAAGGTATTTTAAATTCTAGCGGAGATCCCAAGGTGTCGAACGATCCCAATTATGTACTGCTGAATTACTGGGAAATGTAAACAAAATGATATACAAGGTATGGATCTTTTCCATTTGATGTAATGCTGTGGCCATACGAACATGGTGTTCAGGGTTAGAATATTTTTCTCATTATAAGTGCGACATAGCGTCAGTGAACTGTCGTAACCAGCAGATACAGAATATGGATGCGAAATTGAGCTACAATATAAAAAAAGCTTTTATCTGACTCTTATCTGACTCATTTAAGGGAATACTTAAGTTAAAAGCTGGAATTTCAGGGGTGAAATATACAGTATGACTACAGTAATTTTAGAGATTGACTTACATTTTGGTTTTTGCAATGAAGAAACTGAAGAGAAAGAGTCAGGGGTGTGACTCAGTCATGAAGAAAAAGCAAAGTGGAGAGGGTATTTTGTGACCATCTGGGCACTGAAAGGTTTTAAAATTTGGGATTCTGAGATGGCCCTGGTGCACTTTCAGCAACATTGACTCACCTATTTAATGCCCAAATACTGCGCAAAACAGAAGTACACCATCTAACAACCTGACATGACATAGAAGCCCTTGTCAGATGGCATTAATGGTAATCATTGCCTTTTGATGGCACCAAATATCGATCTAAGATGCAAGAATGACATCTTATCATCGGAGACCTGACATCTGAGGTGCTATGAGCGAGGCAACAAGAGAGCAGCCTTCCCGGAACACTTTCAGCCAAAAGGCATGATGTCAATTGGTAACAAAAATGCTGGCAGTGAAAAAAAAGGTGTAATGGAGAATATGATGCTTAAGTATCAGCGTGGTGCAATGACAAAGGTCAAATTAAGGTCAAAATGCACTGCATGACAAAACCCGTAATATGTTTCGAGTCTTGCTACTTGGCACCTACATACCAAATTTCTGCCTGATCAATGCAAAAATGTCTTTGATATAGCAGAAATAGCCATTTTAAAGATGGCTGCCAGGCAGCCATATTTGAAATCGTTCTCAAATACCTCAAACAAACTTTTAAGTCCCTAAGGATAGGAACTCGTATGTAAAGTTTCAAGTTGATCCATATGATGAATTTTGAGATGATGTTTAATTATCAGAATGGCACAATGACGAAGGTAATATCTAGGTCGAAATGCACTGCATGACAAAACCTGTAATATCTGTACGTCACCAGTCTTGCTATTTAGCACGCACTTACCAAATGTCAGCCTGATCAATGCAAAAATGCTTTCAATAGAAACAGGCATTTTTAAGATGGCTGCCTGGTGGCCATTTGAATGTGAAATTGGTTCACAATGCCTCAAACAAACTTTGAAGTCCTCATGTGTAGGAACATGTATCTTAAGTTTCGAGTTGATCTGCCTGACGGTTTTGGAGATGTTGTTTACGGACAAACGATGACTGACGAACAGCAATCACAGACAAGCAGGCCATAACATAAGCCTTCAGGACCTTCAGTCCTAATGAGCTAAAAAGAGGAGACAGTTATGTCTTTGCTTTCCTTTTAATCTGTCAAACACATAAAATCAGGAACGTTCATATGGTCTTTACTGAAAACAACATTAAAGATGTTCAATGTTTACACAGAATCTTAAAATAGCCTAAATAAAATATTCAATATTCAATTCTTGATATATAGTGCAATATGTCGCGATACCCCTTCCCTTTAAACATACCAGAATGAAGGATAGCTTGTGTCTTCATCATAAACATTAAAAAAGGAAAGCTATGCAGACCTGATCTTTTCCCGTCAAAAAAATTATAAAAATGATGAGGATGTCTACATTGTTAGTTCATGGATTATTTATATATTTTTGCAGACAATGAGCGTTTGCGAGGAGGCTAAATTTAAACATTAGAATGTGTGATTATATGTGTCCCTCAACAGACATTCAGCACATTGACTGTGCTTTTTCCAAAAACTGCCTTCCTGCTCTTCAGGCACTCTGCTGAGGTTTTATTGAGTTTCCACTACGATCTGAAAAACTATGTCAAGTTATTCATAGCAGCTTAAAATGGATAAGAAATGGAGATTCATGGATGCGCGCAAAAATAAATGTGTTTTTATATAGGGGGAGTTTAATTTATCTGAAGATGGTACAGACAGCCCATAGCCTAAATGCCCGTGTTTTAAATATGAATTTACCTTTGCTATATTTAACAGTAGGACTGAGCGCAGCACAAAGTTTTAGGGGGATTCAATGACTGGAGGACTTCAGTATTTATGAAAACACATAAATCAACTTTTAAAAGCTGCCATGATTAAAATATAGGCTATCCGACGGCATTTCTGGTATTAAAAAGTATGCAGCAGTTAAACTGTATTTCACACTATGATGATTAAGGTTTGTAATTACTCCGTGGTTTACATGCATCCCAATCCCTACGGATCACATTACAACAGATCCAGCTGAGCAGCATCATCAGAAACGAACGTCGCTTCCTGTGAAGCTTCTCATTTCTCTAAAAACATATTTCTTCATTCCGTTTGTACTGTCCAGTTTCAGTACTCTGTCTGTACGCTTTATCTCTCCATGAATCCTCTAAGACAAGAGTTTCCAATCAAAGTCATCTTGCCAATTTATTTATATGGGAGTTCACTGATTTAATTAAATTTCTGCCATTAATAATTGTTCAATGACTGCAGATACTCAGTGTTTCCCCTAGGTTTACAGTCTTGGGGGGGCTCACGTGTTACTTTTAATAATAACAGTCGATTTTTACAAGATTATAAATATATCAATTTATACAAAATAACATGACTGAACAATTATTTGAACTAAATGGCTCCTATTCACTGCAGAGTGAGTGTTAACATCCTGAGCAGCCTGGGAGCGTTTAAAAATGCAGATATTTTGGCTTTTCAGACAGTTGACGTGACATGGTCTCCTCCGCTCTCTCTCTGTCCGCTGCTGGGAGTGTGCTTGTGTGTGCGCGCACACTAGAGTTGGGCGATCTTGCCATCATAGGATCGCCCTAATCGCCCCCTGGGAGATCGCTGATACACGATGCGATCGCGGGCGGTGTTGCTGCGCTGCAGCTGCTGCGTGCTGAATGGGAGGAGCTTGTTCAGGGCCTTATTTATAAAAATTTGCATGGATTTCAACCCCAAATAATACATATGCTTACGCACAAAAAAATAAAAATGACATTTTGTGGAAAATAACCAAATTTATACACATATGGGTAAAATAAACTGCATGGAATTTTCATTTATTTAATCAGGATGGACTTGGAATTTATTGACATTGTGCATAATCCTAATAATTTCCCTTTTTTTAATGTCAAGTTTGTTTTATAAAATCCGCAAAGAAAGTGACGTACGTATCTTTTTTGTGCCTACGTACCGTTTATAAATGAGGCCCCAGGTCACCACAACCACCATGGAGCTCGTGCAAAAAGAAAAATGTAACGTCGCCAATTTTGGAATACTACGGGTTTCAACCAAATGAAAAAGGCGAGCCCCATGAGCCACGCAGCCTATTTGCAGAATTTGGAAACGAGTTGTCCCTGTGAAAGAGGGACAGATGACCAGTTTACATGGAAACCTGCATGTGCATCATCCAGCAGAAGTTGCTAAAATAGCGCCGAAAAGATGCTGCGGTGGGAAGTAAAGATCCCCATCAGCCTTCCATAACAGCATTTACAAAAGGATCAAAGTACAAGAGAAACAGTGCGATTCTTTATTTTGGAAACGCGCACTTAAGCTCTCTGCTTCCCTGTGCCCCGGACGATTGCACCAGCAGCAAGATGGTAAAATCAAATAACTCAAAATAATCCCCGCCCCCAGTCTTCATTCGTTTATTTTCATTTCAATAATTAATCTTCTTTATTTTGCATTCTTGAAAACTTGTGTTTGAGCTTTGGAGCGTGTTTTTTATTAGACTGAAGATGGATTATTGTTTTGCTGCAGTTGTCGCACCTTTTTTTTTCTTTGAATGTTGTGGCTGAAGAGTTCGGTAAAGATTTGGGTTTTTCTGAGCTCCGTGCACTCATTTTGAATCATTTTGCTGTCCCACAAAAAGAAAGGCCTCACTGTGAATTGCTTATGGGTTTGAGGTTCTTTTTTGAATTTTGCTTGTTAACTTAAATATATTGCTTGAATGTACCTCGGGATGCTTATTTCCTTCCTTTTTTCCAGCTATAGCGAGGAAACGGTATTTCTTATTTGGCAGTAAAGCTGCCTGCCGCCTGAACAGACCCTTTTGGGTATCATTGTTTTCGTTGCACTACAACAGACCTGTCAATTCCTCTGCTCAGCTCAGATGCTCCAGCGCCGATCAGCTGAGCCAGCCAAAGCACAATGGATGTGGCGCTGCACAGCTGTAGCGTGTGTGTATATGTTTTATAAAATCGGCAAGAAAAAAAACCATCGTCGTTCGTCCTCTCAATCGCCGATATACGATCGGATCGTTGATCGGCACAAGCCTAGCGTGACCGCACGTGTCTCTGTGTGTGCGTGTGTATGCGCGCATCAGAAACAGAAATAACACGCCATCGTATAAATACAATGAATAACATAAGGTTATTTAGCTTGTTTAATAAAAGGACAAGGTCTAGACCTGTTCTACAGGACAGGTAACCTTAAATGACTTCTGTTGTGATCTGGCGCTATGTTGGAAATAAAATTAGATTAAATTAACTCGACCTTCAAAGGGGGGGCGGGGGTTCTGTTGGGGGGGTGGGGCGCCCCCTAATATAATGGTAGGGGAAACACTGAGATACTGTTATTTAGAATTCAAATATTCTGCACGATGATGATCCACATAGCATTCAAGAAAACATGGGATTGATGTAGCATATAGCATCCATATGAAACCTGGTATTGATGTACCACATAGCTTTCAGGCAAAACCTGGGAATGAAAAACAATATAGCATCCATACCAAACCAGGGATTGATGCACCAAATAGCATCCCATACAAAATCTGGGTTTGATGAACCATATAACATTCATAAACAAGAACATAAACAACGCAAGGCGTGGCATATGCCCCCGACTGAAACAGTTGAAGAACATGTACAGAAAGCGAATGTAAGGCATCATCTGCTATGTATGACCATTCAGGTCACCAAAAAGCAAAAACCTCCGGCAAGTGCGCTAAAGGATTTCAAGATGGCTGCTGTGGCGGCCATATTGGTTGGCCGAGCAAGCTGAAAATCGATAGGCATCATCCCCTATGTATGGCCATTCACCCCACCAAAAATCATAAACCTCCGTCGAGCCATGTTCACGTTAAAGCGCGACAAAGGATTTCAAGATGGCTGCTGCGGCGGCCATATTGGTCGGCAGAGCGAGCTGAAAATCGATAGGCATCGTCCTCTATGTACGACCATTCACCCCAACAAAAATCATAAACCTCCGTCAAGCAGTATTCATGTTAGAGCACAACAAAGGATTTCAAGATTCCTGCCGTGGCGGCCATATTGGTTGGAGGAGCGAGCTGAAAATCGATAGGCATCATCCCCTATGTATGGCCATTCACCCCCCCAAAAATCATAAACCTCCGTCGAGCCATGTTCACGTTAAAGCGCGACAAAGGATTTCAAGATGGCTGCTGTGGCGGCCATATTGGTCGGCAGAGCGAGCTGAAAATCGATAGGCATCGTCCTCTATGTAAGACCATTCATCCCACCAAAAATCATAAACCTCCGTTGAGCGGTATTCACGTTGGACCGCAACAAAAGATTTCAAGATGCCTGCCGTGGCGGCCATATTGGTTGGCGGAACGAGATGAAAATCGATAGGCATCATCCCCTATGTATGACCATGCACCCCACCAAAAATCATAAACCTCCGTTGAGCGGTATTCACGTTGGAGCGCAACAAAAGATTTCAAGATGCCTGCCGTGGCGGCCATATTGGTTGGTGGAACGAGCTGAAAATCGATAGGCATCATCCCCTATGTATGACCATGCACCCCACCAAAATTATAAACCTCCGTCGAGCGGTGTTCACGTTAGAGTGCGACAAAGGATTTCAAGAGGGTTGCTGTGGCGGCCATATTGGTCGGCGGAGCCAGCTCAAAATCGAAAGGCATCATCCTCCATGTATGATCATTCACCCCACCAAAAACCATAAACCTCTGTTGAGCGGTATTCACGTTGGAGCGCGACAAAGGATTTCAAGATGCCTGCCATGGCGGCCATATTGGTTGGCGGAACGAGCTGAAAATCGATAGGCATCATCCCCTATGTATGACCATGCACCCCACC
Source organism: Gymnothorax javanicus (assembly GCA_029692085.1). Classification (NCBI taxonomy): domain Eukaryota; kingdom Metazoa; phylum Chordata; class Actinopteri; order Anguilliformes; family Muraenidae; genus Gymnothorax; species Gymnothorax javanicus. Next base: position 153,965,328 of record CM056193.1, on the reverse strand, counting down.
AAAAATTATAAACCTCCGTCGAGCGGTGTTCACATTAGAGCATGACAAATTAAAAGTTTACGACAGGACGCCCGGACGGACGGACGCCCGGACGGAAGGAGTGAAAACATGATGCCCCCGACCAACTCTTTCGAGGTCGGGTTTGATGTACCCAGTACCATTCATAGGAAACCAAGAACTGAGGTACCATATTGCACTTATATAAAACCTGGGATTGATTCAGCATCCATTCAAAACCTGGGATTGATGTTCCATATTGCATCCATGCAAACATTTATAGAATGGCTTGGATGAACAAAATAGCATTCATGACAAACCTGGGTTAGACGTTCCACATACCATTCATAGAAAACCTGGGACTGATGTATCATATGCCATCCATACAGAACATGGGATTGACGTACCAATAGCATTCATGAAAAACCTCTGATTGATGTACCACATAGCATCCATCCAAAACCTGGGATTGATGTACTATATTGCATCCATACAAACCTTAGGATTGATCCACCATAAAACATTCATGCAAAACCTGGAATTGATGTGCCATGTAGCATACAAAACCTGGGAATGATTTTCAACATAGCATCCGTACAAAACCTGTTTGATGTACCATATAGCATTCATAGAAGACCTGGCTTTCATTTTCCTCACAGTATGATTAAGTAAACATGGCTTTGATATAGGAATTGCAGTCACAGAATGGCTTGGATGTACTGTATAGCATTCATAGAAAACCTAGCACAGATGTACTAAATAAAGAACAATAAAGCTGAAGTATTCATATAGTATCACAGTTGATCTGAAATCATGTAGCTCAGAAGGTTAATCAAGGTCATCGTATCAAAAGAAAATATTCTCCCGAATCCTTGTGCAGTGTTTTCTCTCGATGCAGAGAAAGCTTTCGACAGATTAGAATGGAACTACATGTGGGCAGTGTTGAAACGTTTTGGATTTGGGCATAACTTTCTTACAATGATCAAGACTCTATATCACTCACCATTTGCAAAGGTCCTAACAGGTGGCATAATCTCTTCCTCATTTTGTCTACAGCGTGGAACGAGACAAGGTTGTCCACTGTCACCCTTATTATTTTGTTTATCCCTTGAACCCTTAGCACAAACTGTTAGGCAGTCTATAGTGTCTCCCTTACAAATTGGCGGTCGAAAGCAGATTATATCACTCTATGCAGATGATATTATATTGTTTTTGGACAAATTCGATACCTCCATTCACTCAATAATTAAAGAATTTGATCTTTTTAGTGATTTGTCGGGTTACAAAATAAACTGGACAAAGTCAGCTCTTATGCCCCTCAATAATATCGGTACAAATGCTCCCATCCCTTCATTTATCCCTATTAAAAATACGTTCACATATTTAGGCATCATGATTCACAAAAATATACAAAAGTTAAGTAGAGAAAATTACACGGCTGTTACAAGCAAGATTAAGATTGACCTTCTAAGGTGGAGCAATCTAAAGATATCCCTTCAAGGCAGAATTAATACAATCAAAATGAACGTTTTGCCTCGTATTAATTTTCTTTTTTTTATGTTACCACTCAGTCCCCCTCCAAATTATTTTAAAGAAATTAATTCTTTAATTTCCAAGTTTATCTGGGACGGAAGACACCCCAGGGTCCATCTGACCACGCTCCAAAGATCCAAAGTATCCGGCGGTCTAAGCGCTTCCAAATTTTGAATTTTACTATTGGTCATTTCAAATTAGAGCTCTTAGCAGATGGGTTGATCCAGATTCTAAAACGGCTTGGAAAATGATTGAATCCGCTAAGGTGATACCTCACAGGTTGCATGACATTTTGTTTTGTAAGATAGCAAATAAAACGATTAGAAATAAATTTGGGCCCATTATTGCAAACTCTCTTCAAGTATGGAAGAAAGTTGAACGTTGTAAGGGTGGCCCATTCAAAATTACTCAAAATACACCGTTATGGCACAATTTAAATTTAGTAAGTGGCAATCAACCATTTATTCAGCCTTCCTGGTCTGCTCTTGGCATAAACACCTGTGCTGACATATATGATGATGCAGGCCTATATTCCCTGCAGGATTTAAGAACAAGGTTCTCTCTCCCTACATCCTCATATTTCACTTACTTTCAGCTAAGATCAGCCTTAAGAGCACAAAGTCTTCCTTGAACTCTCCTCTTCATTTACACCCTATGTTTGATTGGATTTCACCATTATTGGGCCGAGTATCAGTATCGACTATATACAGTAAACTAACGGATCTCAACACAAAGCCTCTTTCGATTGAGTATATTTGGAATAGGGAACTCGGATCTTTTAATCTTTCTGTAGATTGGAGCAGGGTTTGGTCGAACCTAAAGATGACTTCAAATAATTTAGCTCACCAACTTATTCATTTTAAAACAATACACAGAGCATACACGACACCATATAAGAGATTCCAGATGAAATTGCAATCTTCATATGACTGTCACATATGTAAATGTACTTGAACTGGAACCTTTCTTCATATGTTTTGGGACTGTTATGTGGTCTCTAATTTCTGGAAACATGTGAACTCGGTTTTATCTGATCTGCTTGGAATTTCATATGTATCTAATCCTGGCTTGTGTCTCCTGAATGATAACTCTAATCTCAATTTAAAGCAAATTCAAAGTAAAATGTTATTCGCTGGTTTTACATCTGCAAAGAAAACCATTATAAAACACTGGTTTACACCTGATTTATGCTTAAATTCATCCTGGATTCACAGCCTTGTCAGCATAGTAAATCTCGAACTTACCACAGCATGCCTCAATAAGGCTCGACCACAAACTGTAACTGCCTGGAACTTATTCTTATTAAAGATCATTTCCTGGATCAGGGATAATGGCTGAGTTGTAGAAATATGTTTATATATACCTGCTTTTTCTGTACTATGACTCTTGTAACTGACATATTAATATAACTGGATTACTATGGTCATAGCATAGGAAAGTACTTTTATGCATTTTTATGTACATTTTTTTTTTCCTTCTCTTCCTTTCGCTCACTCTGATTTATCTCACCATTGCAGATGATATTGTACCATTGTGAATGTCTGCTCTCCCCCCCCCCCCGTTTGTCTAAAAATCAATAAAAATTTTTGATCACAAAAAAAAAAGAAAATATTCTGCGTAAAATTAGCAGCATATAACTCGAAAAATGAAAGCTCCTTTACACAACTATCCACAGCCATGCTCAACATGACCAAAGACACATTAGACTCCTTCACTTGCCCTCAAATTCTGAAGCTGCATAAAGGTCTCTAATAAGCGAGTTCGATATTACGATTTACGCATGCGCGATTTCTGTCGGAGCACTTCCGGGGCAGGGTCAATGTGACCAAAACACAGGCTTCACCATACGGTAAGTGCTTGTTTCCATATCTCAAAGGGCGCTTGTGAATTATTAATTCGTGTTACTGAAGATAAGGGAGATTAATTTATCATAACAGATGCCCATTCCCCCCAACCCTTTCCCCATGTGGTCTTGGATCAAAAAACACTCCGAATGTGATCAGACGTCAGTAAACAAATTCAGTCAGTGCCTTTTGTAATATGGAAACAAGCACTTACCTCGCACCAACACACGGCAATAGATGCAGAGCGATTCATAATCAGGTGATGCAGTTTGTGGGTTTCATCACCTGATCGGTGGCCTCTCTTAAAATATTCACTTCTTTGCCGCAAAGACAAGAGCAACGAGCTCATCCTTTCATCCACTCACTTTCAGATTCCTTTTACCAGTAGCGTGCAGTCAGATGTCAGGAAGGCCTTCAGCAACATCACCCTTTCCCGCATAAATCAACTGTTTGCGATCAAGTTTGCCTGATTAACAATCAAACAATTTATTAACTGAACAACGACCACCAATGCATGACACGAAATGATAAAGAAATGCTAATGACAAAGCGATTGCCTATTGCAGGAGTTGGGAAGGACAGCAAGGCCCATGGGCCAATGGCCTGTGTCATGGAAAATCAATGGGCCATTTCCAAAATGTATGAGCCATTCCCAAAATTCAATGCGCCAATAATTTTAACCATAACATACTTATAATCAAAACGTATAAGGCATATACATGCATACATTTTGCTTTGTATGTTTAATGTTAAAAACATACAGATACATACATTTTGCTTTTAATGTTCAGCATTAGAATTTTGCTTAAAACATAAAATCGTTACTTAATACATAAGACAAGATTATGTTCTCAAATACAACAAGCGGGAAATCAGCCGTTTCGGTTTCAATCGTTCAGTAAAACTACTGGCTGTGACATTAGTCTGCCAATACACTAGTAAGTAACTCTAAGTTGATAGTTTTTAACTTTATCCTCACAGTTCACAAAAATCTTGTCGTAGCACTGGCTGCAGCTTTTCTACATCTACAGTTTTTTTTTGACACAAAAGTAATCATGGCTGGAGGATGAGCTATCCCACATGGTGATACGACCCCGTGAAGTTTTCCTAACACGTTTTTCAAGTTGTTTTCTCTGGTGAATTACCAGAAAACACACGACACCTCCATGGTTCCAGTACTTATTTGTATATCATCGTTATTAAATTGGTGCGGTGTTGCTATTTAAACTTCCATACTTCCCATGACATTGAAGCTTGAAGTTGGTTTCAGAATAAATCTTGATGAAGAAAATACAGATTTTGGCTTAGGATTGTGACACCTAGAATTGGCATACAATTGATATAACTGCAGTTTTTAACAGGGCTCCTATACATCTTTCAGTTCTGAAAATTTCATTTAGCCATCTTTAATACAAATGAAGTTATGAGGGCTCAAAAATGCTAGAAAAAAATGACGCGAGTTAGAAAGCACAAAATTTCAACCTACTTCCATGTACTTTTAGAGCCTGTAGCTCAAAAAATCTTCACAAGATCAAGGTAATATTTGGGGAGGATTCATTAAACATATCCAAGTTATCAGAATAATCAGCTGATTCTGAGGGGCTCAGGTGGGAAGCACTTGTAGATTTTATATGGAATGACGCAATATATTATGAATAACCAAGAAATTACCAAAGAAATAAGTAGGATAAAAGAAATTCACGCATAATACCTCAAATGGCAAATTAATTGTAATCCTGAGTGAATATAAATGGGTCCCTATCGTAAAAACGTAGACTACCCTCCGTGGCCACCTACCGTGTAAAAGCGTCGCCACATTAATAAACAATTAAATTGTGCTAAAAATGCTATACCTGCCCGGTGAATGTTCCGCTATGTGAAGTTTTAAATGGTGTCATCGCATTATACAAATAAATCATGGCTTCCATGCGAAATTTTTTATTTGGTTAATTGGCTCTATATTTATCTAATGGATTCGGCTAGTCAGACTGCAGTGACCAGCATCTGTAACCGCGCTTTGAAGGCTGAATTCAGCGTAACACCGGCGGGCTTCAGCTCCAAGTTCGCGTTACAGTGGCTATTTTTACGACGGTTGTTAACTTCAAGTTGCATTTGGACTGCTTGCAATATAACGGAGATGCATACACCTATAAATACAGTTTCAAATTAAGTAGCCTATAAATACCGTGGTTTGCATTACTACAGCTAACATATAACAACTCAGTCTTAGGGCTCTAATTTCTTGGCGCAGCGCAGGGTGGCGCAGCATGGCGTAGCGTGGCGCAGCCCACGCAGTGGTAATTTAAATCCGGTGCAGCCAGCGCAGTGGTAATTTCGTCTTGGTGCAACACCGTGCGCAGCCACTTTGGCAATTTGGTAGACGGACGGCGCCGAGATGGGTGTGGCGGCGTAGTAGGGGAGGTGTCACATATTCATCAAGACGCAGTGACAATTTAGAGAGAAAAAGTCTTCGCTGAAGTTGCGCAGAAAGCTCGCCAGCTCCAACCTGGTTTACTTTCTGTGCAGTGGTAATTCGGCTGACCGGGCGCACAGTCTTGACGCGTCACCGAAACCTCACAGGCAGGTTTCCAGAATGTCAGGCACATTTCAATGCAATGAATAATTACAGCAACCACTATTTAATGTAACTATCTGAATCAGGACATAAATTATAGTATCTATATCGATTGTCCTGATGTCAGAAAAGGCAGTTGGCACGCGTAATGGAAACTCCACTTGGCTTAATCAACGCAGCTGAATCTGTGATGCAAACTAACGACTTCACATCTTTCAAACCAAATATTTAATGCTTATGCGTTCTATGCTCAGTAAAGCCGTTTGCACACTGGACGCCTTGGCAATTTTTTCGCACGACTGATTACAGTCAAAGTCAATGCAAAACGCCAAAGTCGGACAGAGTTTTAATATATCTCCGTGTCCGAAAGTCATAAAAGTTCTAATTTTTCAAGTATTCCAGGAATTATTAGACGTGCAAACTTGGCCATGTTTGTGTTCGACCTTCACAAAATGCAAATTGATAGCTATCGACCTTTCTTGGTCTTTTTATTCGTGTGTTTTCTTCCGTAGAAGATAGAAAACAGTCTTTATTCGGTCTCTCTTTTGAAAATTAGTCAGATGGATCGAACAGATTCACGCTTTATTTCCACACCAGAGATAAAATAGTGCTTGTAGTCAGTGAGCATCTCGCATGATCTCGTACTGAGTTATGATCACATTTTGAAAATAAATGCGTAACGTATCTTGCATTGTTGTCCATGCATGCTAATCCCAAAATTTTAAGCAGCAACAGAGTGTAATAATAGGAACACGCTATCCATCGTTTCTCTTCCCAATGATGCAGGCAGAAGAAATAAATGAGCAACCGTCGTATTTCATTCCAACTTCATAAGTTTGAATGATCTGACGTAGTTTCGTTTTGAAATTCCATTCAAGTTCGCTAATGGTAATAATTCGAGAATGCCCTGGCTAGCCAGCTAACTCATATTCGTAATGCTTAATATAGACGTAAGCAGTGCAGAAAACATGCCTGAAGCAGCAAAGTAAAATGCAACATTAACGCATCAAACAGATATAGGACAGAGGCTTCTGTATTCCAACACATTAAAGGTGAGGAGAGGAGCTCATTTGATTGGTGAAGATTTGACTCGGCTGTGTTATACCCAAACACGCCTTCTTTGCCACTTGCGCCGGCAGGAGGGACCGAGGCGGGACAGAGGAGTACTTCCGTCAGGCTGCACCGGGCACGAAATTGCAACATACGCCTGGACACACCCCGCTGCGCCGCGCCTGCGCCTGGTCTATGAATTTAGAGCCCTTAATGTTCACCGATCCGATCAAGGACATAAAACGCATTAATGCGCGGAAAGAATATTCCATAGACTCGCTGATCTGCCGTTTTCAATTGTAGCCTGTCATGTTCGTTGTTTAACTGGGTAAGCAAAACTTTGCTTGCAAAATAATTCCAGTTTTATTCGATAGTCTGTGACTGAAAAAGAAATGTTGCAAGCTTTTTCTATTTAACATTCTGTTTCAAGGCTATATCGAAATGAGCAATTAAATTAGGCCTATGCCTATATCACTAATCTTAACTGTTGCTTAAAACAAACCACAAGCCACAATTAAAACGCACATTTGTGTGCATATTTAAGAAGGGCATAATGTGGCTATGAGAGGAGGTGTTACACATTTGTTTTACATATATATACTAAAAAAAAAAAAATTAGGCCGAGTACTAAATGTTGCGTTTATTAGTTCAGATGAATTGTACACATCAATATTACCAATATTAATTTCAATTTCATAATAAATTATTAATTCAGAGTAATTGAATTTAAAGAGTAAGCACAGGCCAGGGCTGAGAATGAAGGACTGTCACGGCAATACCCGCCGCATCCCGAATGGATTATTCTATCGTGTTATTTGCGATTGCTCTGCCAAAACAAAAGCGCATCAACCAAACAATCAACCAGACCACTACATGTGGACAGCCCTCGTGGTTTTTCTAAATAAAAGATTACTGTTCGTTTGTTCGATCCAGAATGAATCTGACCTACTTTCTTCTGTCAGAAAACCATAGATGATGATTGAAAGTGAACCCTGAACCTTTTCCGTCAACAACTGTAAATTTGACAACAAAGTAAACCATTTGACTTGGAAAACAATTAAGAAATAGTTTTCAAATACATACCCAATTAGTATTACAACGCTTTGTTCCGAGACTGTCATTCCATACTGCATATTGATATAAATGCGAAGTGATATCAAAGAACTTTCTCACGAACTCATTTCGCGGAGAAAATAAACTCCAAATCAGTCTTGCATGTGATGGAGATTTTCACAGCCTCGCAATGGTGATGGGCCTTGCGTGGGCCTGGGACTAGAATTGATCGAGCATCAGAACGTACTCGATCAACGGTGATCAGAAGAGTTAGTTCGAAGAATTTTGGTATTGTATAATAGGAAAAAAAATATTTAGACTTAATTGAGACATGGGCGCATTCTTGGCCCGCTTAGAGACTTTATAATGCGCCATATTTTTCATTTGCACATGGCGCATCCTTCCTGACCCCTACTATTGGCTATGTTGATATTATTAATGTGACTCCGCAAGGATCTGCAAAAAATCTGAAACATTCGCGGACTTCGCAGCAATTATTTTCGCCAGTGAAAGGTGAGGTATTGCTGGCCCTGTGTTTCTGCGACGGACCGCCACTGCCTTTTACGGAGAAAGTCTTTCAACAAACTTACACTCCGCAACCTAATATCATTGTTAGATTTTAGTGTTCATAGCACATATAGTGATATATGGCATTCTGTTGGCAGTAATCTAGAATCTTTACAACCAGCTATTCTGTCTCGCTCTACTACTTAATCAAGGCAGTTTCAGCCCACTGCTGGGTTGATGTAGTCAAGCAGGAACACACTGATGGGTTATGTTCTGTATTCACTGAGACAATGTCATCTGTGTTTAACCCAATGAGTTAATCAGGCCCTATTGTTTCTGCACCATAGCGAAACTCCTCGACCAATATCTTTTGTTCACAATGAATATTTAGACCCTGTTGTATCCCAATGAAGGAGTCAGATCATAATTACACTGGACACTGCGCTGGTCGAGACGACGAATAAACTCAGTTTCTTTTTAACTGTGTTTTCTAACACCAAATCTGACTCCGTCTCTTCTCTTGAAACGCACCACAAAGTCGCGCAGGTTTGTTTTCACGAAGAAAACAGAAGAATTTCTTCAGTTGGAGGTTCCACCGAGATCGTTTTAAGATAACCAAGGCCCAAGATTTTCCCCGGCATCTGGAAAAACTTGAACTGTTCCAGCGGACTGTCACTCCAGCAACCAGAAGTTGCACGCATTAATTACCTTCGCCGATAAGAAACTAGGATAGAATCGCGGCTGGCGTGGTTGTAATTCAAGGGAAGGCCTCATGTTGTGGTGATCAGCCGTTCGCTTGTTCACGTTTGTTTGTTCGCGTTCGTTCACGCCTCTGTTTGTTTGTTGAATAAGTATATTGAGTCTGTGAAACTCACATTATAGTACTTTGCGGGAGGCAAGTGCGTTGATCGCTGCGTTAGTCAAATTTGTGAAATTAATATTACTTATGGGGAGGCAAGGGTGTTTGCTGGGGGCAAGCATTAGAATATTAATTCTGTGAAGTCTGAGAAATTAATATTACTTATGGGAGGCAAGGGTGTTTGCTGGGGGCAAGCATTAGAATATTAATTCTGTGAAGTCTGAGAAATTAATATTACTTGCGGGAGGCAAGGGTGTTTGCTGGGGGCAAGCATTAGAATATTAATTCTAGGCTATAAGACGTTATTCGTCAGGGATCCAAGTTGTATGGGCGAACAAGGCACGCTTTTTTAATCGAAAGAAGTAGATTAAAGGAATCCTCCATTGAGCGGTCAACAGTTTTCAGAGGACTTTTGACTGCAACAGGGTGTCTGTGGCAGTGTTCATGTTTTAACGCTGGTGCATTACTTGTTTAACTCAGGGTCTTGGTCAGTTCGGGAAGCAAGGCACGCTCTTTTAATTGAAAGAAGTAGATTAAAGGAATCCTCCATTGAAATAAAAGTTTTCAGAGGACTTTTGACTGCAACAGGGTGTTTGTGGCGGCGTTTGAGATTCAAAAAAACTTGCTTAACCTGCAATTCGGGTCCGTTTGAGCAGTGGTGCTGCTTTCGGTTTCTGTGAACGTTTATGTTTGTCTTCGTTGTGTTTACCCTGAAAACGTAAGTAGGCTACTACAATAGAATTGAGTACGCTTGGTTTGTAAAGTGGGCGGTTGTTGCATTGATCGTTCGGTCATTAGAGTTCGAACTCTCAGGCACTTCAGGTGCGTATGAATGATCTGATCGCTTTGTGGAAGCGAAATTTGCGGTACACGGGAGATAAGCTGGCTGTGCACGTGTATTAATTTTTTCAGAAAATTAAGGACACAAAATCTCTTAGAGAGTGAGTCGAAAAGATATACCTGGAGAGTATTGATCGACAAGACCTCCGATAGTTTGCATACGGGTGAAGGTGTGAGAGGCCTCCGGAGTAAATTATTTGCAGTAACAAGAATTGTGTGCAATTCTGTCGTTGTGTCGGGTTTTTTCTTCTGGTGGGACCGCTGGAGCGCTTAAGTGTGAGCGCAAGTGTTAGGCCACTGTGCTCAAGCGGTTACTGAGTTGATTCGGACGTTCTGGGTTTGTTCGTTTTAATATTGTTTTCCAATGAGATTGTGAGTCCCAATCAGGAAACTGAGTCGCAAGTGGTACAATTTTGTTTAGTTTCAGAGTCCTAAACAAAATCGCTTTTAACGTCCAGACTGCTCATTTTGAGACCTTTGAACAAAAATTGAGGCGTGGTGTCCCCGTGACGAGTCAATAGACCTATTTTCAAACAAATATTGGAATAAGCGTTACACGTTGTTTACCTACTGAAAGCTCCAAATTTGAATCAAAAAGAAAAAAAAAATCCTTAATCATGTTCAGTAAAAGTAAAAACGCTGTCCCCAAATCCCTACCACTGAGAAAGGTGGCAGAGCAGTACCAAATTGATGCTGAAACAGTGTTGAATACCGCTAAGGGCTTTTTGCAATCGTTTTTGAAGCTGACGATTACGGAAGCAAAATTGAATTAAAATACGGTTTCAACGTTAATGAAAATCACGTTTGGTCCATAGATGACATAAAGAGAGCATGGGGCAAAATGCAACGTCTGCCAGCGAAGGAAAAAGTTCCATTGGCTTTGTTATTTGTCAGCCATATGAGAAGGAGGAAAGAAGTAAATACCAAGTGTGAAGCTGAGCGCTTATTGAATATCGAGAAAGAGAAAGTTCAGGCTCTGGTTGGGGAGTTGAAAAGCGTCAAAGCAAAGGTGGCTAAGAAAATGCGGAAATAGCTGCTTTAAAAGACGGAATCAAATTATTGCAAAACTTATTGGTGCCTGGTAGTGGGGTGACCGCAATGTCAGTTCCGCCCTCCGCCAGTAATGACGAGTGGACTAGAAGCGACAGCGAGGCATCTGACCATAATTTGGCGTCGGTAACCCATCTTAGAGCGTTAACGCAAAGACGGGTAGAAGGTGAAATGCACTATAACCATAAAACCCGTAAAGCAGAGCAATTCTGACTGTACTTTCAAATTCCCACTCATTCAGACAGTACACCTAAACAACGATTCTACCCAGAGAAAAGAACTGCCGTGTTTTTTAATCCCGCCACTTTGTCAAAGACTGCGGTTAACTGTGAGAGGTTTTGCGAACGGTCGGAAAGAAGGCCACACAGTGGACAAATGCTGGTCACTTGGTAGAGGCAAACCTCCCCTTACTTTTTTCAGACGACCATGTACATTAGACAGTGGGCACCCTAAGAGCAGGAAAAATGGGAGTCTGAATTTAAATTTGAAAAGGCAACCAAATTCTTGATAGAAAAGATGAGTCATATTGAGGGACTGTTGACTCGAATCTTTCCAGCAACATTAACAATATGAATTGTACCACTTTGTTGCCGACCTTCATTTTCAAACGAGGACTACGATTAAGTCGATGTTTGATTGGTTTTGTTGATGTACGTTCTGTGTAATCAGAATGTTCAGGATTTTAAGTGTATGCTGATGTTTTATTGTTGTTGCTGGCACATGAGCAATGCACTTCTTAGACTGCAGGTTGTTTGTGTTACATACACCTAGGCTGTGCAAGTTGTTAGAAGGCATATGTCCTCGATGCAATAACGAAACAAAGCATTTCACTTGAAATATGGAATATTTTTTTTTGTATTGTATTTGAAATGTTGAATATTTTTGTTTTGTATTTGAAATTGAGAATCTGCTCCTATAACAGCTCTTAAAAACACTTCTGCTGTCGTTCACAGTGCACCAACATGGTAATGACTTCTTATTGTCAATCAACGCATGGTTTTTTTTGTTATTTTTGGAGATTACCAGTAGTCCAGTTTTCGGTTTTGGTTTGTTTAAAATGTATGTTTCTTTTGTTTAAGGGAATCTTTTGGGTCCGACGCCCATCACGAGGTTGGCCCGACAATTTCCCTTCTTCTGTTCTGTTTGGCTGGGGTCTCCACTTTCCTTTTTGTTTCCATCGTTGAACTCACTTATTTCATGTATTAGAGAAACCTTCAAATGCTGTGTTCCGATGGTACTGCTGCACCTCTCTCCCTTGATAGAATGCAGATGAAGGAGGACCGATCCGAAACAAGCACCCACCTGGAGCCGGTGTCACGGCAGCAAGGAGAGACATTCAAAAACATATATAACCCATTACACATCCGTGGAAGCCAACAGACTCTTGCCCCCAAGGAACCAGAGACTGTACATTCATTCCACCGTGTTTATTTCAATCAGAGTTTTACGGGCAGTGTTTTTATTCCCATGGCTTACAATATACATGTCACCCAGTATTCCGAACCTGCAAGTTTATACCTTTTCTGTAATTATGGTTTGATCATAGATGTGAGTGATCATATGATCAGAGGGGGAAACTGTTAGATTTTAGTGTTCATAGCACATATAGTGATATATGGCATTCTGTTGGCAGTAATCTAGAATCTTTACAACCAGCTATTCTGTCTCGCTCTACTACTTAATCAAGGCAGTTTCAGCCCACTGCTGGGTTGATGTAGTCAAGCAGGAACACACTGATGGGTTATGTTCTGTATTCACTGAGACAATGTCATCTGTGTTTAACCCAATGAGTTAATCAGGCCCTATTGTTTCTGCACCATAGCGAAACTCCTCGGCCAATATCTTTTGTTCACAATGAATATTTAGACCCTGTTGTATCCCAATGAAGGAGTCAGATCATAATTACACTGGACACTGCGCTGGTCGAGACGACGAATAAACTCAGTTTCTTTTTAACTGTGTTTTCTAACACCAAATCTGACTCCGTCTCTTCTCTTGAAACGCACCACAAAGTCGCGCAAGTTTGTTTTCACGAAGAAAACAGAAGAATTCTTCATCATCAATCAACAACTCTTCTTCAGCCATAATGAAACTCAATAAAAAAAAATTTAAAAAAAAAAGAGTATATTTATTGATTGACAAAGTACTTGCAGCGTTACACGTGACAGATCGGGCACAGAACAGCATAGAACTCAATACGTTATGCACACAAAACCGCCGCACAGGGATCGCGAAAGCAAATTTTTGGTCTCTTTGACCCAGTGACCTGTCACGTGATACACTCAATGGATGCCCCCGTGCCCAATATCGAACTCGCTTATTACCATGGAATAAAATAACAAGAGATTTGTGAGAGTTTGCACTGCTGAAGAAACCTGGACATTAGTAAAATGTCAGGAGGCACCAGCTAGAGCCAGCACAAAATAAAGGTTTAAACAGATCTCTTACCTTTGAGAGACACCAGCTCTTTCCTGCAGAGACAGAGAGTGGGCATGTTACCATTTACATATCAGAGAGAAATTATTCATGCTTCAGAAGTGAATACTTCAATGGTCATTCAGCAGCTGCAATAAGGGAAGTGGGGAGAGCAGACAGAATATGGTTAAAGGGCCTTGTGGCAATGAGGGCTGGGATGAACTGGTCCTCTGGGAGCACCAATGCAATGTTAATTTAAAGAGTGGCAGCAACAGCCAATATAATAAATAAGTTTTTAATCAATGGAGGTAAACCATGAGAGGCTATTTGCCGTCACATCCAGAGTCTAAATTTTTTTTCCCTGCAATCCATCCGTCCATGTCAGTTTCTCTTCCAGATTCCCTGATTGGTTCTCATTATTTCATTAATATCTTGTACTCTGCCCTTCTTTCTGTGCTCCTGCTCTCACCAGTTTCCTCTTGTTAACCGTTATCGGTGCATTTAAGTTCCTGGTCTACGTCTTCCTTTGCTGGATTGTTCTCTTCCGTCCTTAGCGTTCACTTCACTTTAATAACAAGTAGCAATTCATTTGGGAATCTCTTCCCAGTTTCGCAGTCCAGAGGAGTGGCTTCCACTGGTCTCATCAACACCTCAGGTCAAAGGTTTGTACCTGCCTGCATGCCCTGGTTAATTTGGTTTGCTGTCCCCATTACAGACATTGGACTTGCCCATTTGACTATGCCTTGCCTAACCCTCCTGTGATCCAGTTCACCTCAGCCAGACTTCGCACTGTCCCCTGAACCGGCAAGCTACAGTGCATCTGAGTTTAAGTCTTCTTCAGAAAATAAAGAAGCCTATTTGGCTTTTTCTGTGATGATCGACTGGCCATTGTTCTGAAACTACGTGACAATTTGCCATCTATTTAAATTAGAAGTAATTAGGAAAGCAACGGTGGAACATATTCACAGTGCGATCACAGTCTCAGAAAATATTGCGATTTTACCGCAAAACATGGCAGGCCTATACGGAGCTAGGCAACACAATTATTTTCATTTTACGGTGACCATTTAATGAACAAAATTGTGGGTTTTTTGGCTGACCAGAAGTTTCATTTCAAACAAAATATGTCCCGTTAAGGCATGCAGAAAGCATCAACCTTTAATAAAATGGAAAGTGTGTGCCCATTTGAAAATTAATGTCAACTAAGAGAGCTGCACATTTCCTATGACAATAAAAGAAAAATGGTGCAGTATGTATATGAAAACTATTTTTTTGTAAATCAAATGGTTCTTCCTGTCGAACAAAGGAAAAAATGGAGCAGGCACAGTTCATAACTATTTTCTTGAGATTATGTGTTTAAATAATTAATAAACAACATCATTGAAATATCCCTCAACAACAGCGTGAACTGGGGGGCAGAAATGAGTGTGTGCATACCGGCTTGATATCAAAAACAAGGTATCGGACAAACCGTCAGCGCAGAAGTATGGGACAGAGCGGAAAATTTTTTAATGGATCACTTTAGAATCAACCTTCCAACAATGGGTGTGCACGAGTATTCAAGCACGTGGTTCGTTGAGGATTAGTTAACATAACATAACATGAGTGGCGAGAACAGGCCATTCAGCCCAACTAGGCTTGCCAGTTTTTTGTTTTTTTTTTTCTATTGTGTATGTATCGCTTCAGATACTCAAAGACTCAATGGTATCTAGCTTTAAGTCAAGCCTGCTCTGAAAATTCCCAAGGTTTCTGCCTCAACAATATGGTCAGGCAAGCTATTCCACACCGAAACCACTCTTTGGGTGAAAAAATATTTCCTAATATCAGTGCTAAATTTACCCTTGGTCAACTTCCATTTGTGACCCTGAGTTCTACTAAAAAAACTTGGCCGAAGGAATCCAACATAATTCACTTTGTTAATCCCTTTAACATATTTCAAGTCCCTGAAAAGGAAAACTAAATGTTTTATGAGTTTATGATACCACAGAAAAACATGTTATTAATCACTCTGTCAAATATGAAGAACTAAAAAAGTCGCTAAGTATATAAAATTAGGCCTCAAAGTTGTTAAGAAATAAGCAGCATTCTCTGCCCCAGGACGGTGGGGGCGTGTCCCCTGGAGGCACGGAAACCATACCCCATCGCGGGAGAGGTCCCGCCTCTCTCTAGTCCAAGCGTCTGTACCTCCAAGGCATGCGCAGTAGCCACATCACGCTCGCGTATTGGAAAGCGCCCCAACCCACCAGATATAGCTAGTGTACGACTGTACAATAATTTCCGAATGTAATGCCTTACTTTTTAGATGAAGAGTGAATTCTATACGTGAAGCAAACCGTTAACTTGCTTGTCATACTTGCGTCATTACATAAAATTACGTTTTCTGACTCTCCATTATTTACCAAATTTACCTTGCTCTTCTCTGGTAGTAAAAAAGGGGAAATGCACGGCCATAGCTAAATAACTACAATACCACGATCCATGATGAGTGTCACATGAAATGCTTTTGGCATAATAAAGCAGGTTAATTATACGTCACCATCACCATAATCAAGCATTGCATAGCATGTCGATAAGAAAAATCGTTACAATTCAAGGCAGTGTAGATATTCATAGCTTGGGCGACAGTGGGTTAGCCCCAAAACTGGTGAGCTAGCGCGAAGTGGGAGCTGCAATCTAGCTTTGGAGAGAGTATGCCTCTCCCATTCCAAAACTGTGCGGTCCCGCTGTCGCGACACTGGCGAATACCTTGAGCTCGCTGGGAGGACTGTGTGGAGCAAGCAGGACATAAACTACCTCGACTTTCAATAATTTCGCCGCGGATCAAAGAAATGTATTACAATCATTTTAAACAACATTCATTTCATCTCCCGTGTTTGAGCTTACATAGCACAGGCGAAATCCGTTCGGTCCTTTCCATAGCTAATAATATGTTGACAGGATGAATATGTGATGACCTCTGACATGAATACGCATAGGTTTAGTATAGAAACGTTCGTCATCATTATAAATATGAGGACATACTTTGACAACACGTTCTCATTTTGTCTAAATATATTAATGAAAGGCAATAATCATTGCACATAGAGACCGCCATCAATTTAGCATTACCTGGGCTGATGGCTTCGAAGCTAAAAAAGGGGAATTTCCCAATACAATCAATTATTCCGAATAATGAGGATAAGGAGAAGTTTGTCAAATGGTGCAAAATGAACACTGTGGTTCTGTATGACGAGGCCACCTCGGACTGGCAGGAGAACGGCGCAGCGAGCTCAGTCCTTGGGCTCCTGTTACAGAAGCTCCGGGATGACAATTGCAAGGCTTATTACCTGGAGGGTAAATCTAATGTTATTTTATACACCTATAGACACGATCTACAATTTAATTGAACATATCGTGATTTCGGCTGGGCTAGCGTGAACTATCTGATTTCATAATGTTACAACTATCGTTATCAAACAATGTAACGCGTATGTTCTGAGTAGCGAACTTCATTTCTCTATTGACTTCCTCGTAGCAAGTTTAAGTTAGCCTCACCTCCCATCAAGCTCTAACGGGATGTTTTCTAGTTGAAAACCATGGAACTCGGATAGCTAGCAAGTTATTGATCGAATCAGGAACTAGTTGGCGCTTAATGCCTCGATCGTCTATGCTCGACTGCAAACATGTTACAGCTCTATTGACACACTGATGCCGCGAACTTCGGTATACAGAAAACTAACGTTAATGTTGACTCCATTGTCCACGTTATGTCGTTGATTGACCTAATAAGCTAGCCGGGGTCTAATGAATGAGGTCATTGCAAGTTACGTAGGTGGTCACATGATCCCCGAAGCAAAATGTACACAGAGGTTGATCGCAGCATAGTGAAAATGGGGAAATCTTGGGTAACCACAAAACAATGAAGCCCTTTTGAAAGATTGGCTTGTTAAATTAAGAAGAATTGACCGTGGAAAGCCTTACAAACCAACAAAACATTCAGTTCTTTGCTCAGAGCACTTCGAGAAAAGCTGCTTCACGTACCAGAAGTTCACAAGAGAGTCAACGGTTTTGTTGCAATGAAAACTGGTTTTAAAGTGAAGATTTAAAGAAATTAGTGGAAAATATATATTCAATACAAATATTAACCTTAAGCCTGAACGCCCCTGTAACGGGGGCAATGAATTTACATAATAAATACAGCATGTTTCCCAACAGCAACCTCGTCATGCGGCTTATATCCTCTTAAAGAGAAGAAACTCAGCGAAAAGTTCGTGATGACCGTTTTTACCTAAACCGAACACAATTCAAGCAAGTAAATAAGCATCGAGCAAAACATTAAATAAAATAAGATTAAATAATCAGAGCTCTATCGCAAGCATTTCTACTGAATTTGTGATATGCATACAAACGATACCTCAAATAAAAAAGGACAGTCCACAGATTCCAAAAATATAAGCCTTGTCATTTTAAATTGACACCAGACTCAAAGAACAGCAGGCATACACTTTAAATGCTACAGAGATGAGCAAACATTTTTCTTACCTGTGATATTTTGTCATAAAAGCTGTTCGTGGGTAAATCTGCGCTTGCTATTGTTTTAGCCAGTCTATGTGAGAGTCCTCTCGCCATTATGCTATGCACTGGAAGACCTCGGCAGTATAATCACTTAAATGGTTTGTTTGTTGTATTTTCGCTATAATTAACCGCTAAATATTCAACTGTTGTTTTCAAAGTCGGTTTATGACACAGAAACCTTGCGCCAATATGCTCAAGTTCAAACACAGCACAGCTATACAAGTGCTAAATCCACCAATGAATATATAGTCTGTTGAGCAAGTGTCGTGGATAAGGCGAAGCATTTGGACCCGAGGTTCAATATCCGGTTATACATGCGATTTTTTTGTGTAAAAAAATAATAATTAATCGATGCATTCCCAATCCCATCAAAGCCATCTTCCTGAGTTACTTCGGGGATCACGTGACTTACACTACGGTTTCTGCATCCAGTGCAACGCCTCCATTGTCTACTATGCCACTACCTAGCTACTCTGGCCGGCGAAGCGTGTGTTCGCTCTCTGTCAAAATGGCTCATAATGGTGAAGTATGAGAATATGGCAAATGATGTTGCTCCACTGTTTAATGCTAACTTCACATCTAGTTAGCCTAACAAATTTGCCAGTTGCGTGTTTACAGTATGCTGGGGAATGACAGAATGTAGTTCGCTTGCTAGATCGTTATTGAGCTCGTTTAATTAAGATGGCTAGCTAGCTACGTACCTAGCTAGCTAATGTTTAACCCCATAAATCGATTATGTTGCACCATTAACTTCAACACACAGAACCGGGAAAAATACACTTCCGAGATGAGGGCATGGGTAGCAAGCTAAAGAAAAGACAAAATCAACGATATTCTGACTCGAAAAAGAGTGGGATAACCACCGATTCCAGCATACCTGAAGTATTTATAATGTTACGGCAGGTGGGAGGAGTTATGCAAGTAGGGGCAGCAGTGCGTAGTGCGGTCCCCTCTTTCACCCCACCCAAAAAAACCTCAAACCACGGAAGCAAAGTGAAACCGTTAAATCGAGATAAAACTAACTCCGAAATTGAGCAACATAAAGAAATGACTCTTTTTGCATGTTGTTAACAATTCGTTTCCAACATTTATTTTATTTTATTTTTTTAAAGATTTTTTTTGGGAATTTTTCCTTTATTTGACAGTTATACAGTGTAGAGAGACAGGAAAGTTGGGGAGAAGAATGGGGGAAGACATGCAACAAATGACCTGAGCTGGAATCGAACCCAGGTCGCTGCGGGAAGGACACAGCCTTTATGGTGCGCGCACTTAGACCAATGAGCCACTGGGGCGCTATTTTATATTTTGAAACAAATCTCAGATTTTTCTTATCAGGGTCTTTAAAGACCTCAATCAGATCACCCCTAAGTCTCCTTTTCCTAAGACTAAAAAGATTAAGGATCTTCAGCCTCTTCTCATAGCTTTCATCTTTTATACCTGGAATTAGCTTAGTGGCTCTTCTCTGAACTTTTTCTAGAGCCTCTATGTCTTTCTTTAAGTATGGACCCCAGAACTGTACGCAATACTCCAGATGTGGTCTGACGAATGTGTTGTACAAGAGAAGTATGACGTCCTTGGATGTGTACTCAATACTTTTGGCAATGTATCCCAGCATCCAATAGGCTTTTTTAACTGCTACGGCACAATGGCTAGAACCTGTGAGGGTTTGGTCAACAATCACTCCCAGATCTTTTTCATGTGGAGCACATTCTAGTTTTAAACCTCCCATGAAGTAATTCTGTCTAATGTTTTTATTACCAACATGTACAGCTTTACATTTCACTACATTAAATTTCATTTGCCACACTTCTGCCCAATTCTGGATTCTATCCAAATCATCCTGAATCACTTTAGTGGACTCTAAACTATTTGCCAAATCTCCCAATTTAGTATCATCTGCAAATTTAACCAATTTGCTCTCAATATTCCTATCAAGGTCATTAATGCAGATGAGGAACAGCAGGGGTCCCAACACCGATCCCTGAGGGACGCCACTCCTCACCATACCTAGCTCATATGAGGTTCCACTGACCACCACTCTTTGTGTTCTGTCCTGTAACCAGTTCTGAATCCACTCCAGAATACCTTCTGTAACTCCAATGGAGCTCATTTTAAAAATGGGTCTCTTATGCGGTACTGTATCAAATGCTTTCTGAAAATCCAAGTACATGATGTCATAAGCCCTGCTCTGATCATAAGATTCAAAAAATTCCAGGTTTGTCAGGCATGACCTTCCCTTACGGAAACCATGTTGGCTATCCCTCAAGATATTATTATGTTCAAGAAATAATTCCAGCTCGTCTTTTATGATAGATTCCAGTATTTTGCATGCAATGCAAGTTAAGGGGTGATCTGGGGTTAAATGGGCAAAATTTTATTATTTTTCCAAAAAAAAATTTTTTTATTAAAATATTCTATAATAACCCACCTTTAATAATCACTAATTGCTACAAGGATTAAAAACTGAATTTTGCCATAAAATCATGATTTAAAAGCAACTGTGATGACGAAATTTATGCTTTTCACTCCAGGAAGGTGATAAACATTTGAATAATCAGAGAATACAGTCTGACAAATGGGTGTAAGCCACAGACTACGACTGAACTCAACTTTTCAATGCGGTCTAATGCATTTTCCATTGATTTCCTAAGGTATTACTTTTTCCACGTTTCTCAAGTTTGTGGCAGCCATAACGTTTTTTATTTATCATTGAAAATCAATGAAATTTGGGCTGCAGGTACTTTACTTCATTAGAAATGCAATGCCATAGGGAAATTTTGCCTATCTGTTACATACTTTGAATATTTTGAGTATTTGTCAGATTCTGCGCAAAATAATTTTAAAATGTGAGTAAAATGCCACAAAATCACAAAACTGATAAATGGGGCAAAGAATGGCTATGTCATTGCATTTGGATAAGCAATGGCTTTTAAATGATGAAAGAAAAACTGAATTCTATCATAGAGTTAAAGAGGAATTGGTGCCAGAAGTTTTCTGCATATTTAATGAGCAGGCAACCGCATAAACAGAAAAATGCCAACTTGTATCTTTTTTGGTGGTTATTACATATACCTCTTTAGATTAATTCTGAGTTGTTTCCTGGTGTCATTTTTCACTTAACCCCAGATCATCCCTTAAACTGACCGGCTTGTAATTTCCTGGCTCAGTACGGTCCCCTTTCTTATATATTGGTATTATATTGCCCTGCTTCCAATCGTTTGGTATTTCTCGAGTTTCTAGAGACTGTCTGAAGATAGCTGAGAGCGATTTAAAGATGATCTCACTAACTTCCCTGAGCACTCTAGGATATAAGCCATCAGGAACCGCCGCCTTGTCTAATACTTGTCTAATACTTCATTACCCTAACCTCAATTTCCGCTAAATAATCTTGAGCCTTGGACATGCCCTCTGGCCGAATAAAAACCCGCTCCGAGGTAAAATTCTCAACAAAGTAAATGTTTAAGGTATCCGCAATATCCTTGTTATCATATAGCAGCGATCTATATTTATTCTTTATGCACTTAACCTCCTCTTTGACTTTCCTTTTTCTGCTACAGTACTGAACGAAGCGCTTAGGATTAGTTTTTGCCCCTTCAGCTATTTGCATTTCATACAGTCTTCGAGCATTCCTCAGCTCCTTTTTGACCACAGCCCGCATTTTACAGTATTCAGCCTTAGTATTCTCATTGTAATCCTTTATGTACATCTTATAAAGATTCCTCTTTTCTCTCAAATTCCTGACGAATAGCTGTGGTCATCCACTGAGGATTCTGCTTTTTCAGCTTACTTCTGGTCACCTTTGGATTGAATTTGCATTGTGAATCAAGTAAAACCCCCTTAAATCTTTCCCACATCTCACTGACAGACTCACAGTCCAGGAGTGTCTCCCATTTTATTTCGCTTAAATATGAGCGCATTCTGTTAAAGTTTGCTCGCCTAAAATTGAAAATTTTGGTTTTAGAAGACACCTTTTTAACTTCCCATGAAACATTAAAATTAACACAAGAGTGATCACTAGTCCCAAGTGGCTCCAGTACCTCAACATTACTAATTCTATCAGGGTCATTACAGAGCACTACATCTAAAATTGCCTTCTCTTTTGCAGGTTTATTAACATACTGCACCAAAAAATTGTTATTTATAACATCTACAAATTCCTCCTCCTCTTTACCCTGTCCTTTCACCATTTCCCAATCGATACCAGGATAATTGAATCCATATCAGTTGGGCCCTAGCTTGATGTATTGGGGAGGATGTTGGAGTTGTGTTTTATATATTTGGCTACTAAAATGGTCAGTAGAAAGGCATAAATGAGCTGAGAGCAGATTGGGTAACACTTTCAGTCATCAACACCTTATGTAGTTTTACATTACAGGGATCAAACTGACCTCAAACCAAACATGGTTAATTCATTTGAACATAACAGGGGGGTTCAGCACATCCTGCTCAAGCTCATTTTAGATTCATGATTGTTTAATTACAATTTCAATGGCAAGTGATACCTTTACTTTCCAATGTTCCCATCAATGTATTCCATAATAGTGTTAGCATACCATTATCAGTTTGCATCTGATGTGAAGCTTGTAGTGTGTGAGTGCCAAACTAATAATGAGTAGCAAGAGCTAGCATCTAAACTGATGTTCAGTAATCACCACAAATGAGTGTCAGGTTCATTTTGAGAAAAGATCCAGCTTGCAGCAATGCAGAAATATTCGCACAATGCCAGAGAGAACCAGTTCTGAACGAAACGTGGATCAATAAGTCAACATAGGGTCAAGTCCACCACCTAAAACCTGCTGCCGCAGCAAGCTTAGATGGTCAATATTTTTCAAACATAAATCACTCGCGTGCATATCTTGCAACATATTAACAGGTGTGCCTATTAACTTCACAAATAACCACATACCCATTTCTTCCAATATTAGCTGAGATTTCATTTGGTTCATTATACAATTAATGTGTTATTGATGTGGCAGTCAAATACTAAACCATTTTTCTTAAACAATGACCAATATTTGTTCCATAATGTATATGAAATGATAGTTTGGCGAGCTCATAATCTAATATTTGATTGGACAGAATATTGATTTAATCCCTAATGCAAACGTACCATTCCTGAGCCAGAACACAGAAGCCAGAGGCAGGACATCAGTGTGGACTGAGCAGGTGGTCCCTCAGCGTAAACACAATAACCTCGCATTCAACTGCAGAATTCAGTCTCGGCTTGTTGCCAGGTAACAATACACTCTGGCTTTCATTTTCTTATTTATGGACTAAAGCCCAAAAACCATGGTACTAAATGCAGGTCTCACTTACACAAACTGTCTGCACTCCAGTCTGTCACTCTGATCCCCCCAAAGCCCCCACCAAGCTATTACTGAGAAAATTATCATTTCAGATACATTTCATTTCCCCAGCACAACCTTGCAAGCATCAAGAAAAAGATACATTTCCCTATAAATAGCTAGACGTACACGTACAAGTGGTTAGTGCAAAAAAAATCTGTGTGAAAACGGTAGTACTGAGCATTTGTTAACTGTGCCAGTGGAACCTACTACATCCTCAGTCACCGAGGTGGCCCACATGTTACCAGTGGTTAAAGCTACGAAAATCCATGTGGGACCAGTGGCACTGAGCACACACTGATGGTGCCAGCAGGGCTAGTTGCAGGCTTAGTCATTGAGGAGTACTGCATAGTAGTGGTGGTCATTGTTAAGTGAATCCACATGGATTGGTGGCAGTGTGGGAAATTAATTTTTTCTTCCACCAGTCACAGTGGCTGGTGGATTCTAAATTCTGCCAGCCACTCAATTTTTTTTACCAGCCACCATTTTGCAACTGTAATTTCAGAGAATTTGTTTGTAATTTGTAAAGGCTTTTTAAAAAAAAAACTCAACAATACTATAACATAAAAAATGTTTATTTAAAAATCTTCATGTTTATCCATTTTTAATTGACAACCAAATTCATGCGGCATTCCTCTTTTTTTTCAATAATTTTGCCTAAGGAGATAGGTATATACTTTATTCATCTAATTCTGTGTGTATCAGATTTTTTTTTTTTTTTTTTACAAAGGTTTAATTTTACTAAATGTATGTGCAAACTTGCCCATCTCCTCCCAATCAACAGTGCACTACTGTATTCAATATTTTAACATCAACCTTTGACAGAAAGAAATATAACAATATATTAATGTGTGCGCACCAATACAGACTTTTGAGGTAGAACACCACAACACAAACACCCCAACAGTGGTGCACTGTGGAGTAATAACTCTTAACATCCGACTTTAACTATCTACCCCACCTGCACAAAGTCTCTATTGCACTTTCTGGTTGGAATACTCCTCATCTGTATCTGAATTCTGATGTTTTTGTTTCATCTCTTAATGACGAAAAACACAAAAAACCATTTCATTAAATAGCGTCATTTGATCCACACACGAACTTTCATTACAAACCAATTATATGAGCAAAGTTACTGAAAGTGTGCACACATTTGGCTAACTTACACTGCGTGTGCAATACGTCGTCAGTACTACACTGCGTGACTTTTCAGTGTTGCTGAAACGTTAAGTGAGCTAAGATATAATAATCGGTACATGGTAAACCCCGCACTTGCTTGCAAAGCCACTTGTTGTCCCTCTTCCACTTTTCATTTAAAAAAACTGCCTTTTCACTTTAGGTTTGTCCGGCGTTGCCTCCTCCTGAGAAGGTGTGCTGGCATCTGCCACCCGTCTCACACCGGGAATGAAACGCCACATTTTCCCCTCAGCTCAATTCGCAACTTCACTCAGTTTAAGGGCGCTTTCACACTTGGTATGATTGTTCCGTACCGTGCCACAGTACGATTGTCTCCCCTCCCCTCTCCCCCAGCTGGTCAGCATTCACACTAGTAATATCTGGAGTCAGTAGGCTATAAAGGGACTCTAGTAATATCTAACCCGAACCCGAGTACACTTGCATACATGTCAAAATTCCGATACAGCGCGTTGCAGGTGGTTTTAAATGGGGAAAGATTTTAGAAGGAGGCGCCAATATATTTCGGGGGGTTTTATTATTGAGAGGCGGGTTTAGAATATCAATATCGAATATTAACATTGCGAATGCATATTCTGCGCGTGCAATAGCAACCCGGTGTGTCATCAGTAACATGGATTAGAATAGCAGCAAGAAACATTAAACTTGAAATTTTCTTCACTGGACGCCTGATGTTTTTACTCACCCAAATCTTTCTCTGGGTACCCAAACATC
This sequence comes from Gymnothorax javanicus, assembly GCA_029692085.1. Taxonomy (NCBI): domain Eukaryota; kingdom Metazoa; phylum Chordata; class Actinopteri; order Anguilliformes; family Muraenidae; genus Gymnothorax; species Gymnothorax javanicus. The sequence goes on along the minus strand of CM056193.1, from coordinate 153,939,798 downwards.
AAGGTAAGCCAAAAAATAAAAGTACTGATTACTTTTGCTATTGGTGGAGGTTGAAAACGGAATTCTTTCGACCTTGCGTTTTTGGTCGATTATGCTGTCCACTGCCTCAGACCACTTATAAGTGCTTACCGCACTGTACCCTTCTTCTACTAACAATGGTATCTGCGACAGAGTAGCGGCAGTACAAGCGCATTGTTGCCCCCATAGTTCAGTTGTATAACTCACTTCAGTGCTCTCTGACTTTGAATCTCCTATACAAATTTTTACTTGCCACAGTGGCTTGTGGGCTGAGCAAATTCACCCGCCACTTCATAAATTTACCCACATTTGGCCAGTGGCGGGTGCTAATTTCCCATCCTGATTGGTAGCACAGAGCACACATCAATGCCAGTGGGACTAGTTAGAGCCTTAGTCACAATTAAGGTCTGGGTCATTCCATGAAATGGAGAGCCAGAGACCCCGCATTTTTTACAGGACTATATGATTTACAAAATTGGATGCCACCTATAGAAAATGCCATGCATGAAGGCCAGAGTATATAAAAAAAGCTAACACAGGCAATATAATTGGTCTTCTGAAAAAGATAAATTAAAAAAAAACTGCATGTCTTTGAAAAACTTGTGGATAAAAAGTGTCCAAATTTGTGACACTCATTGCCTCCAGACTTTGAATGTAAAATTCTCTGAATTTTTAAATAAAAGTCTGGCTGAAATGGCATTTGTTCTTAACATCAATTCCAAGTGATTAACCCACAACGGCAGTTAACTGGGAAATCCAGATGTATAAAACTGCAATTAGCGCTTAAAATATTGTTGTGAACGTAACTCATGGTGTCCTGAAAAGTTACGTTAAAACAGTGCTGAGAAAACCCAGGAAACATAATATATTATCTAGATTTTTGCACCAACGTGTAGAGATTAATCAGTTTCATAACCGTCCAAAATATTATCTCAGAAAACATACGGGTTTTTATAAAATTCTTCTTTTTGTGGAGCAAAATTTTTTGCGTCATATTTTTCCAAGTTACGTTCAACATGAGCCGGGCTCGATGCTCGATCTCCCGTATCCCCTTGGGGTCTCACAGTGGTCACAGATATGGATTTCCTTTCGACCCTCCTACTTCTCTTCCGGGAACCAGTCTATCGTCTTCATGAAGGAAGCTGAGCAGGTTAGTATTTTTGTGTCCCAGAAAGTTGAGTTCAAATGGAGTGACGTTCAATCACTAAAATCTTTTGGTAAATCATCGTTTTTCAACACAGGTATGTTTTCTTTTGGGATTCATAATTTGGCCTGCCGTTTCACGTGTTTGAAGGAGTGGTGCATCGTTTTTGGTCGCGGAAGCTTCAGCCTTCGCGATTTGTTTAGAATTTGGACACGGAAGTGGTTTTGTGTCTTCGTTACGTTCGACAAAGCCATTGCTGAAACAACAGCTTTCAGTGGTTTTTACCAACTTATTGTTGATTGTTTACTAGGGCTGGGACTTTAACGCGTTAATTTGGATTAATTAATTCCAGGAGAAATAACGAGCTAAAAAAATAATGCATTTAATCGCACCTTTCTCAGTTCCCTCATTTCTGGCGCACCGGTAACACTGATGCACACACTTTAGCCCAGTAGGTGGCATTAATGCACCTTAAGTCTTAAAATGTTGAATAATAAGGCTATAATTGCACTTGAGAGTTTGCACTAATCAGTGAATGTAGTACACAGGTGAAAAATGCACTGATAAATATAGATAAAAAATAAATATTTTTGTTGTTTAAGATCACATGTGTCTATTTATTGATTCAGTCATCAACCAAAATTTATTTGAATTGAAAAACCTTGCTTATTGTGTTAAAAATTGGTATTTAATAAAAATGCGATTAATCGAGATTAATTAATTACAAAGCCTCTAATTAATTAGATTGATTTTTTTTAAATCGCGTCCCACCACTATTGTTTACATGTCTACCGGCACCTCTTATCCATATATTTTCTCAATGAAAGCGCCACTCGGCACTGAGGTGTATTTTTGAGGGGGTTGTGGCAAACCCAACTGGGACATGGCCAGTCACTGCTGTTATTGTGTCCATGTTGCGTTCAACGCACTATGGCGAAAGAAAGGATAAATTTTTCAAAATAAAAAGAATTTTGATGGAAGTTGCTTGGCTAAATTGCCCGTTTCACATTTACCATTCTTTTAATAAATGTTGCACAGCAAATATAGGGTTGCTTTTTGTGAAGTTCCTGTATTTCAGCCCAGAATTGTGTTGAATGTTTAACTGCATGCTCCTGCTGAGGAATTGAAATCGACAAATTCATCCTGTTGAATTTAGTTGTACCATTGTATAAATAATAAATAAATAATTAGTGGTTTCCAATATCAAAAAGGGCGTAGGGTGAAAACAGGTGAGGCATTTGCTAAGTCGAACATTTTTCATGTCCATGTTACATTCGCAACATTTGTCATGTGGTACAATCCAGATGACAAATTTTGCATTTAGCAACTAGTCTACTCTAAAATATTTTCAGAGCTGATGTGTACTTACATGGGCTGCCTTCTCATTTATATTTCGTCCAGAATATTGCATTTGTTCCGTCCTCAGATGAACATGACCAATGAGCGACTTATCAAAGCCCTGCCAAACATGTTCAGACCTTATTAGAGCACAAATGGGCATTGCCAAACTGCTGGTTTGTTTTAAGTTGGTTCTCTGTTATACTAATTGAACAAGTTGAGACTTTTTTGTATTTTGAAATAAAATTTTTATTGCATTTGTGTTAGTTTCGTGTCCTTGCCTCTTGCATCCCACAGTAGATCTTGCCATTTAACTTGTGTCACATTTTGACTCGTGGGAACGCCAACAAAAGTGAACCAGTACTTCTTGCAAAATCTTTGTTTCAAATTTGAACAGTTATGTCACACTTTGGCTCTCTTTTTTCATGGAATGACCCGTCTACATAGTGCTTACATTTTGTTCAAAGGGCACACTAGGTGCACATTAGTATTGTAGCTTTGCGTAACCGTAGAGCAGATTCTCAATGTGCGGCCCCCGGGCCAATGGCGGCCCGCAGAAACATTTCTGGCGGCCCGCAATGAATTACAGTTGTTCATTTTAATCCAACTGTACATTGCTTTGAAAGGATGAATCTCTGTTTCGTGGTCTTTAGCGGCATCTATACGGATAAGCGGTAGTTGCAGGTGTGGTTCAGACCTCACTTGACCTCACTCCCAGAGGTCCACGGTGCAATGTTTTTTTTTCTGCTGATGGTGCTGATGGTGTCTCCCGCATCACTCTGCCTCGGGGAAGAGACTGTGACCGCAGCTGTGAAAATGGAGTCGGAGTCGGAGCGGGAGCCGGAGCCGGGCCCCTCGAGAAAAAAACGCTGTGTCGGCGAGGAAAAAAGGCGGTTTCAAGATAAGTGGACAAAGGCTTACTTTGTCGTACCTCACGGGTCGGATCAAGTCATGTGCCTGATCTGCAAGCAGGTTAATGCACTGCTCAAGGACTTCAACATAAAACACCATTATGATACCAATCATAAAACCTACGACAAATTCACCGGCGAGGAACGCACCAGTAAGCTTGAACAACTTAAAAGAGGCTACACTGCACAGCAGTCAGTTTTCACAAATCTGGCCAAATCCGGTGAAGCTGTGACAATGGCTAGCTACGTGGTAGCTCAATAAATAGCCAGGCGGATCAAGCCGTTGAGTGACGGAGAATTTGTGCAAGACTGCATTTTGCAAGTAGCCGACATTGTATGCCCAGAGCAGAAAACAAAGCTCCGTGACATAAGTTTGTCAAATGACACAGTGACACGACGAATCAAAGATCTGGCCAACGATCTAAAAGAGCAACTGGGACAGCGTGTGGAGGGCCTGGAAAAGGGAGCCTTTTCTATCGCACTGGATGAAAGCAAAGACATTTCTGATACAGCACAATTGCTGATTTTCATCCGAACAGTCACAGAGAACTTTGAAATAGGCGAGGAGCTGTCCTTCATATCAAAAGAACGGAGATGGAGCCGGACATCAGAGGAATCGTGGCCAACCGAAAACAGCACCACAAATCCCATGCCAATAAAAAAAAAGGTATGTTGACCTAGTAACAAATATTCTGTGTGACTTAATGACAAGCTTATTGATGACAGGCAATGGTAGATATTAATGATGGTGATGATGATGACTTGTTTGGTAAGCTTCTATTTTAAAAGTCTCTCTCTCCCTTTCTCCCCCTCCCTCTGTGTGTCTGTCTGTCTGTCTGTCTGTCTGTCTCTGCAAGTTTTCCTGTGGTGCTTTGGTAGCTGGAATTGCTCCTGAATAAAGTCCATGCTGATAAGACAGGAAGCAAGGCACACTGAGACTTTTTGTTCTAAAAGTTTTTACATATATTCTGATATGGACTGCACACAGGACTGTTATATCCCAAATTTGACTGTAGAGGGCAGAAAACCCCAGGGATTTTGTGTGCATTACAATGTTTCTCAAGGTTTTCTCAAGTTTTGCCAGGTTTAGCCTCATTTATTAATTGAAATGTGTTTATTGCACATTACTGGATGCAGACCAATAAATGTGAATTGTAGAGATGCAACCTGGTCATTAAAATGATTACAAATGGGATTTTTTTCTGTTTTTCCCATTTTTTTTCCTTTGGCGGCCCTCAGTCCAATGTTGGGTTCTTAAATTGGCCCTCAGCTATCAAAACTTTGAGAGCCCCTGCTGTAGAGCATCAGAGGGCAGAAGGCTTCTCAGTCTAGTTTATGGACTGCTTGATTATAGTTTGCTGTCTCAGGATTAAAACTCAAAGCATAAGTTAGACCTTGACATAAAAGGACATATTTCTGACACCGATTAGTTCCACAGTGCTTGGCCTCCTCCTTCATGTATTTTTCCGGGGACTCCTATCCTTTCCTAGCCCTGCCCAGGACCATTATACTAGCCATCATGGTCTTGGATTTCTAGGCTTGTGAAGCAAACATTTACAGCTTTTAAGAGCATGAAAACCCTTCCTTCACTTTCACTCTGCTTTTGTGTTCTGTTTGAGTACACACCCAAAACCATTTTGGAGACATCTGTTCCACCCGGTGGTCCTTTGTTGCCGTGTCACCAAGGTTTGAAAGTCACCATTTCACGCTGTCTGCCTGCCTGGCTAAAAATAGGACGAGACGAGAGTCTTTTATTTTTGAAAGCCTAGTTATAGATTGCACTACAAAATTATACGGCTTTTTCTTCCACACATCAATGACAAAGAAAAATATCAATAAGTCGTTATAATTTCTGCACTCCTGTAGCTGGTGAAACAGCACGTTTGCGTAAATTAGTTTGCGAGGCTCATTATGCAATAAGCCATGAGAATCCGTTCTACAGTCTGAATGAAGTGACAGCAAAATGGCGTTGTTAGGTACGATGCACAGCTGAGTGATGGCGAATATAATTGCTGCGAAGTCAGCCAAAGTTTCAGATTTTTTTCAGATTGTCATCCTTGCGGAGTCACATCAATTATATCAACATAGCCAACAGGCAATCGCTTTGTCATTAGCATTTCTTAATCATTACGTGTCATGCATTAGCAGTGGTTGTTCAGTTAATAAATTGTTTGATTGTTAATCAGGCAAACTTGATCACAAACAGTTTAAAACAATTTATGCGGTAAAGGGTGATGTTACTGAAGGCCTTCCTGACATCTGAAGGCACGCCACTGCAGCTAGCTATTAGTCCAATATATTTGCGGAGATCGGGGACATTAAACTGCGTCAAGTCAATCCTTATACACTTGATTAATTTACTATTGTTTTCAAATAAACGTTACCGTGATTCAAACTATAGGAAAACTAGACCTACGCTGTCAGCGGCCGACAGCAAGGGGTATATCCCCAAAATTCCCCAATCGTCGAAGCCCCCTTTATTAGATTCCCTTTACTAGACCTACAATATGAGGCAAATTTGAGGTCTGTGTAAGTAATTGTTCCAGAAATATGGTTAAAAAACTGATTTTTTCAATATATAGCGCCACCTGGTGGCAAACCTAGGAGTGCATACTTGCCCAAAATCTAATCAGTTCGTCCTTTCTACCATATCTACCCATACGCTAAAAATGAGAAGCCAATGTAAAGTATTTTGTGAGTTATCGTGCTAACAGCTAAAATCAGCAGACGCGGCGGCGGGTGGGGCGAAACCATGAAATACGAGTTTCGGGGATATAATAATATAACAAGTCAAATTGCCAACGTGATCTTGTAATAAGGCATCGTCAGGAGCGGCATCAGCTGCATGTCCCGCTTGCTCCTCCATCTCTTGCCTTGCTGGTGGCCCATACAGGTAGGGTTGAGGACCGTTGTATTCCTCCATATCTGCCAAAGTAAGAACTAAATCTCTGTCTCCTGATTCCTCATCGCTCCAGTCGTGAAAACTCACCGGATATCCCACTACATTCACTGAAACTGTATGACGCCATGTTGACCTTGCCTGTTTGTGTTCTAGCGCTGATGCCATGCATACTTCGGATGCGCTCGCGCCGTGGTTGGCATACTCCGCCGGAGGTGATCAATGAATTTAATTTGCAGGGATCTGCGATCCACTTTTGTAAAAAAAATAAATAAGTTTTGCGATCTTTGAGTAATTCTCCATCATATAATGATTGTCCTACCCCTGGGGTTTTCATGCTCTTTAAGGGCTAGCAAAGGTGGAGTCCCATTAAGGGCGTTTTCTGGTCCAAACCACCAAATTCAAAATAAGTTTCAGCATTGATAAACCATCCCACTGGGTTCATGAATCCACCACAGAAACCAGTGATATCAATTTTCTTCATGACAAAAAAGTATATTTTTTTACATTTTTTAGTTTTTGGGAGGGGCCACCCGTTCTGGGGCCCCACAAAGTGTCATCAAAGATTATAATCATGTCCTTATCAATGCACATTGTAGCTGATGTATTTTCCTAATGAATGAAAAAAGAATTTGTTGAAATTGATGTCATACTGCCAAGATAGGAAGATGTATGTTCAAAAAATATGTTCTGAAATGGAGATTTCCAACGGCCACGTGTGTGAACGACGGTACATTCGACAAAGTTCCCGGCCATGACACACTAAGGGAATTTGCTGAAATTCGCCCTTGAGTATGGCCAACATTCAATGAAAAAAACCAGGATGTGTTGACACTGGTAATATCTTCATCCGAACACTTGCATCAACCAACCGTTGTAAATCCTAAAATGGGGTGTATTGATACGAAATGGATTGTGTGAGTATGGCTCTCACTTAATTCTTCTACTTTAAGTTTATTCAGTAATATAGTTATTAACTATGGCTGTTATGATGTTTATGCTTAAAATAATTGCCTATTCTTACACCTTCAAACTGAAGGAGCCTCAAGACGTAAAATCCAAGATGGAAGCCCCATTCTTGTTCTCTCACCGAGTGGAGTGACACTTGCAACATCACGCTCAGTACTGCAACCAAAGGTCAGAATTCATTTCTGAGAATTTTTTTTTTTTTTTTTTTTTTTTTTATTTTCGGTTTCAGGTAAAATCTTCCACACTGTCATTTTTTGGAGCCCTGTGAAGGGTGTTTCATCATCCAGGATAGACTTTGAATAGGATCGAGGTTCGGACTGAGTGCAAGCCTTAAATAAATAAAATTCTTAAAAAATAAAAATCCTACTGCCAACCCCAATCAAATTCTTGATGTGACCGAAAAGGATTTTTTTTTTTTTTTTGGGTCAACCTAGAGATGAAAAAAAAAAAAAAAAAAAGGGAAAAAAATCTCTTCTTAATTGACAAAATGATGTTGATCCTTGAAAATCAGTGGGGACTGAGTGTATAAAGCAAACGTAACAGGATAAAAAAGTCATCACCAGTCTGATCACCTCTACAACCATTATTCAAAACAAAACAATCACTGTAGGTGTCTATATTAACAATGAAGCAAATCAGATTCACATTATGACCACAAAAGCCATTTCATTTTAATTTTCCTTCCATCTGCTTCAGCAAAATGACATTGTTATCCTACGCTTATCCTCATACATCCTTATTCATAACAATCAGCTAATCCTGGCAAGTATATCCATCACAGCAAATTTGCAATCTACAGAAGATATAACTGAAAATATTACGAAGATTTATAATCTATTTTAAATACATGCACAAGTGACATGTACACAGCGCTTCGTTCCTTGCATGATTGATATCTATAGGATTTCCCTTGAGATATGGTTGAATGGGTACACATTATGAAATCATTACAATTGACAAACTAATATTATATTAATGAAGACATTATTACATGTCTGAACAAAGTAAAGGATAAATACAGAAATAGATGCACTACACACTGCCAAAATGCAAAATCACTTTGATCCTGCGGTTCTCATGGAATGATGCCCTCTTTTCCCAAAAATGGGAGAGAGCACAGCCTCCATAGATCATTCAATGTATCATCCTCCCATTCCACTGGACCCCTTGCTGGTCACCCATTTCTCACTTTATCCAGTTTGGTCCACAAAGCAAAGGAAATGACTAGTCTATCCTGGAAATATATATAGAAATATTGCAACAATCCCCAGAAAAAAGATCATTTTTCAAATATATTACCTACAGAACAATCCCAATTTGACTCAGCGGGCCTGCTCCATTTACAGCCCTTCAGTCGCAATCATTCTGCAAGATCTGCACGTTGGCAGTGGAATTTCTGAGCACTGAGATGCCTTAAAAATGTTTTCTCCATATCAAATTCATCACCCGGCTCCCACTGCTACAGTGCTCTTTCCACTGTCATATCACATATCATCTTTAATACAAGAATCATAATTGCAAGCAGTCTAAAAATGACATCCACCCCCAAATCCTGGTTCAATTAAGACCACATACTCAGATTTTGGCATTGTCAACTTTGAAATTCAAATTTGAGATTGCAGTCCGCTTATAGATGTCAGATGGTGCAAAGCTCATTTAATAATCCTAAGCAGCAGCACAAGCTCTCTTCTTCCTTTGCCTATTGCATCAGTGAAGCGGACATGCCACAGAGGCATGACCCATATAAAACCTTTAACCAAATGCGGTTCATTTAACCCCTCAAACTCAGAGCCTACTAACCATGGCATCCTGCAGTTTGCATCTCAGCCTTAGCAAACTCTGGCAGATTCAAAGGTGTGGATTACAATTCCAATCTCAATTCTCGATCATTTGCAGGGATAAACACTTTAAGCCCTGAGGCCTATTTGAAAATTAATAAACTCCAAAAGAAGAGTCAGAAGGGTCAAAGGAAGCTCATTAGATAAGAGAATGCAGGGTAGTACTGCAGGAACACTGAAATACACTGGCCCAGAGCCATTATGCTAATAAGGGTGACTTGCATGCATGCACCAAGCTAAAATGCGCATTCTCATTTCCCTTGCTTTGTTCATGTGGATCTTCAGCTTATATAGAGGCTCTGCTTAACACATGGCAGCAAACATTATAAAAGTCAAAATATTATTTAATGTCTCTTGCTTATATGATAGAAATGAAGAAATTGAGGTTTTGTTCCAAGTATGCAGGTGCACTGTGATATATCACATAGAACTGCAAATTTATTCTATGAGAAAATGTCCCAAGGATTCATAAACTGTGCCATCCAGTAAATTTGATACCCTTGGCAATTGTTAGAAAAAGCAAAGCCAATAGTTCAAATATACTGATTGAAAAAAAAAAAACCATTAAAAAATGTGTCATAGCACTATTTGGCTGCTCCCAAGTCTTTTTGGATTTCCTTCATGCCCCCTGAGTAAGCGTGACTCACGTAGAGTTTGATTATCGCTTATTCAATCACGTTATTATATCCCCGAAAGTGAGTTTTCAGGGATATTATGGATTCACCTCAGATGCTGCCGCAGCTCATTTACATAAACAAGATGACAGTTTTAGCAGGAATCCTGCTACATAGTGAATGTATATATATTTATATTTTTTGTGATCCAATGAACTTTCTTTTAGCACCCCCACTAGATCTGAGTTTACATTTCAAAAATGAAGTAACTCAAGCAATTTAGCTAGAAAAAATGTCACACTTCTTGCGATCATTTCTAGTACACAGAGAAGGGCTGTTATTAATGTTGATCATTCACTGTCCTTTGATGTAGCACCATCAACAGGCCAAAACTTTGAATTTTTAAAAACTGCAATAACAAAAAAGGCTTTGAAGGGGACATATTTTGAAAAACTCACTTTTTCCAGTTCTTGTGCACATACATTTCAGTATCTGGAGTGCTTACCAACTCTCTAACTGTAAAGAAAAACAACCCAGTCATTCCATTTTAAGCTGCCTTTTTCATTAGAAAAAAAAAGGCATTCGGTATGGCATTAAGACTTGGCTCCCCTTCTAAGGTCCCATCCCGGCTCGAGAGAATTGTTCCATCCCTCATCTGAATATTTTCACCCATGGCATATTTTTAATGGCAACATCCCAGCTTCAATCTGCAAAAGCCTATAACTAGCCATCTGTGTGCTATCCACTTATTTGTCTGACAACTTTAGCTATACTACTCACAAGAATGCCAACAAAATTTACATTAAAGTAGGGATTCAAAGGAAAAACTGAAATGCGGCAATTTCGACATCAATAGAAAGCTTAGAACGCAAAGAATGCAATGTAATGTCATTCCGTCACATTATCGATACGCTAAAATGGAAACGCGCGAAACGACAGTACTTTATCGAGCGTGAATACTTCCGTGATGCTAGGAAAGAGGCCCGTTTTGGGTGATGTTGCATACGGGTTTTTGCTAGATCTGCTCTGTGAATTTGCATGCAGTGTACGTCTCTCTCTAAGCTTTATATTTTGTTATTCAAGGTTCAAATTGTGTCGTACTTTACTTGAGATGGATAAATTATGATGGAGAAACATTCATCTGTTGTTTTTTTTTATTTAAACTAATATTTTTCTATATAGTACATTGAAGATTAACATGGACATATAGGCTAAACGATCTGACGGAAATCATGTGTAAGTACGGGGAAGGACTGATACCTTAATTTATTATATTTTTTCAATGATTATTGATAAGAGCAACGACAAAACAAGAAAGGAAGATTTTTAGAATGTATTCTCTCTCTTAACTCACGCAGGAATACATATTGTTTATGCACTTGCAGCTGCCTGTCATCAGATCTTTCTATTGCGTATACTGTAACTATCAAACGTTATTACATTTTCGAGGTTTTGTTTTGTTTTGGCCATCATGGAAGAAGGAGGCCCAGAAGTTGAAGAACCATGGGAAGAGATACAACAACTGTAAAAAAAAAAGCAATTAAAATTGAACTTCAGTGCATGAGAAATACAAGCGGACGATTCAGGCAGCTTTTGAGGTATTGGGTGGAGATATTTGAGTGGTACGATTGTGTTCCAAATGGCATCGACCTCGTCACTCCATATTTCTATGTCAGTCTATTACTGTTATGAGAGTCCACTTGATCGTGTTCATAAAATACTATCGTTTTTGCAGCCCAGAGCATTGGCTTATCCAACCTTCCTCGGAATGGTAGTATGACTCCAATAAAAACATAATTTTCTTTCAAAACTTGACAACGTGTACGTGTAAAGCGTATAGCCAGCACGGCGACCGGACTTTTTGCAGCACGGATCGAACCAAAATAAGCAGCATAACTAATATGCATCGATGAAAGAAATCACCTTTATGCGACATTAGCTTAAAAAAAATAGATTTAAACAGATTTAAAATGATGAACTACTGGGAGATCTGGAAGAAATATATTAAGAGTTCTGACTCGTCAGGCTTTAAAAACAAAATTGGAAACAATTTTCACAGTGTCACTGTATTATAATTTTGAAACATCTGGGTACTTTCAGAGTACATAACCCATATGTGACGTCACGGAAAATGAGACTGTCGGCGGACTGGTTACGGTCGAAAAAGAACAACATTTGGAAAGCGAATATCAAGTAGCATGAAACTTTTTTCTCTTGTTATATGAGTGAATACCTTCAACATATCATGAAATTGCCATAACGGACCAATTTTATGGGTACTTATTTTCTTTGAATCCCTACTTTAAAGGGGATCAATTATGCTTTTCAGAGGATACAAAGCAGCTGTAGTTTGGATTTGTTTTTGAGGAAAATCTGTAGCTAGCTTGGTAAGTGTTTCCAATTTCAGTTTACATTCAAACTGATTTACAAGTGTAACCTCAGTTAAATGTGTCTGGCTTGATTGATGATGCAACTAGCTAGCTAGCTAAGTACAACTCTCAAAACTAACTTACTTCGTTAGCATGGACGCATTACCTTTCTATAATTATTGGGTGCATCTCAAAGCGTAGGCTGCATCCTACGATGGCTGCATTTTTAGGGGTCATCATTTAATTCTATCCGCTAAACTCACTAAACTTTATTTCATCTCCATTAAACAGCTTAGGTTTAAGCGAGTCATCATTGGTTTCCCTAACCTTAACCTTAACACTAACCACCAACCCTATACCTAGCTCTAAACCAAACCCTGAATTTAACCTTGTCCCTTAACCTAAATGTCAGTTAAGCGGATGGAAATAAGTGATGCCTAAAAATGCAGCCTTCAAAGGATGCACCCCCCGTGTGGTATATCAGCTAGGTAGCTAGCTACTATATTTTGTCACTAAATTGACTGAATTTAGAAACCTTGCAAGTTCAGCCAGAAGCAATGTAAAATATATGTCAATAGGAATAGATACAATGCAAAAGTATTTGTAATCAAATTCAGTCCATTCTACATGGATTAGCTAGCACAGTAAATGGAATGTTAGTGAAGGGTTCCTATACTATGCAGAAGTGAGCCACAGATTATTCTTCAAGTTAGAGACTGAACTGCAAGTGTAGTAAAACTATGGTGACTAATTCTCACATTTCTGTGAATATCCATGCTTGCTTAGCAGACATTACCTTTCCATGCTCGTAGTGTAGGTTAATGGCTAGCTAGCAAGCTACTTATTCAGTCATCTGTATTCAGAGACTTGCTAGTAGCTCTGGGATTATGACATCACTCTCAATCGACTCAGTGGCTGTGTTTGTTTGCTGGCCAATTTGAACAAAACTCATTCCAGAGAGGGGATACCCACTCAAAATGGCCTGTTTTTCAAAAGGTTAAGAATGACAAGAATTAAATTGACAAGAAATTCTGGAATTTATTTATTTATTTATTTGCTTTTTTTTTTTTTTTGCTAAAAAGTTTGTAAACTTCCCTTTTGGACATCCAAGTATATTATAACTTTGAAAAAGATAGCATAATAGGTCCCCTTTAATGGGAATCATGTCACATCTGCTTTCAACATTCCTGGTGCATAGGGGGGAATTTATTGATTGAGGTGGCTCTGTAATGTTTCCTAAAGCGCCACCACTCAGCCAAATTTAGCATTTCCAAATTCATATCTTAAATTGTTTTGATGGGAATCATGTTAACCTTCTGTGATTGTTCCTGATGAATAGAGGTGATGTTGGTGACCCTTCCGTGAATCACCACCATTTTTAAATTTGCAATAACTCAAACAGTTTTAATGGTAATCCTGTGAAATCTCCTCTCAACATTCCTGGTGCATAGTGGAGGAATCTTAATGATTTTTATGGCTCAAGTACTTTTACTGTAGCATCACCATTTGGTGAAACTATATTTCCAAATTTGAATCCGTTAAACTGTTCACATGTGGATAAGATTAACGTTGCGGAGATGGTCTTGGTGCAAAAAGGGTAACCCTATTGTTCTAGTGAAACTATGACCACTTAATCACCTTGAGGCAAATCTTATAAAATTTTTCAAAAATTCAGTAAGTCATACAGTTCTATCAGATCTGGGTAGAATTCAGGGTGAACATTTCTGAACCCATGAATAGCTCCCCTCTTGATTTTCTGGACCTTATACCTTTTCCTCTAGAGCCAACACAGGGCCACACAAGGGCTTTAGACCAAGGGAAAATTCTACAGTATGAGGGATACACCCTGCTTTCGCCTACCAGCACCATTTGTCTAGTTTACTGTGCAGATGGACTCCTAGCACAGAAATGAAAGAGTGGCTCATGAGGGACATTTGATTGTAAAAGGCATCAAATCACAAATGATGTGAAAGGCAGAAAAGTGAAGCAACACGGGAGAAATCCAGATATCTTCAAAGCACTCAAAACCAGTGAGCTGAGCACAAGAAAAAGATAGTGATAGAAAACCCAATGGTACTGGCTCATACAATGTTTCAATGTATCATGATCAATCTGCTTCAAAGAGCTCAAAACCACTAAAAACCCCATGAATAAAATAATTATCAATTCACAGCTGCACCCCTTCCATTTGGCCCAATTTGAATCTTGAACTTTCAAGGATCAATCTAAAGCCACATCAATAATAAACTACTCAACTGCTCATATGATATGGAAAAAAAAAGACTGGCCGCGAGGCCCACGGCCTCCCGTCGCCAAAATAAATATGTACACTGTGACCTTGAAGGAGGTCAATGCTGTTCATCGTGAAAGTGGATATTTTGTAAAAGATGGCAAGGAACTGGATCCATAAAATTTGACCATCAGGTTAAGAAGAATTCCGCAAAACACCACAGTGAACAATTCTGAGCTTGTAAATCAAGTTTGAAGAAAATAGGTCAAGTACCAATCTTTGACCTGCTAATTGCAAGGTGAAAGAATAGGTCAAGGTCACTGATATTAAATAGGAAACTGGTTCATAATGTAATCTTCTTATATGCAGAACATGGGGTCTATAATCCATTTTCTACTTGAGTTATCGTGTTAACGCCACTTTTTGGAGGGACGGACAGACGGACGGACACACGCGCATGCGCACACATACAGACGGGGTGCATTCCTGTGTCTCCCTTTCGCCAGAGGCGACGGGAGACAAAAACGCACTCAAGTCTCCTTGCTCAGTAATCCTCTTCAGGAGTCTCCTAGCCAGGGAATAAAACTAGCACCCGCCAAGCGCCAATGGCGGGTAGAATTTTGGTTTAGCGCGTAAAACAAAATTAGGCACCCGCCAATGGCCGGTACCTAATTTTGAACCTGAATCGCTTTTTTTCTCTGTGCGTGCTTCGACCGAGTCTTCGACCAGACCATTTTGTCCCTCGCTGCTCATTGTGCGAAGCCCTACGTAACGTGACGTTGGATTATGCGTGTGTGCGTGCGTACGTCCCTTCCTTCCTTCAGACCAACAGCGCGAAAAAGTCATTTTCTCCAGCGTTCACAACAGAGGTTCACAAGGAAAGAGAAATGTGGAGACATATACCTGGGGTAAAAGAACTGGAAAAAAAGAAAGAAACCAGACGACCAAAAAGAACAAGAAGAAGGGGAAGTTGGGGAACCGAGTGGAGCAACCGCTAACATTAAAGCTCTTACTTTTAAAGAACGCTGGAGAGTTGATGAAGCTGGGAAGCAACGCACATGGCTAAAGTACGACAACAACAAGATGAGCTGCACCATTTGCGCCAAATATGCGAAAGACGCCCAGAAAAAAACAAATCCTTTCATCACTGGAACTAAAAATATGAAATTGGAGACGATAAAAGACCACGAACGTTCAAGGTGCCATGCAGACAGGTGTATGGACAGTGACAGAGACTCAGGATGATGTGGTGAATCTGTGAGTTGCTGATTGTTGGTTTTAAGTTAAACACATTTTGGTTTCATATCCTGCTAAGTAGGTTCAGCACAGACTCAGTCCTGTCCCTCTTAAACTGAGGATAATGATGATGTGGTGGTGAATCTGAGCCACAGGTACAGTAGTCTACGTTAAAACTGCAACTGTGCATTTGTCTTTGTTTTTAAAATGTTACTGCAGTCACTGCCTCCGCCATTTATAAATGAACTTTAATGTTGAATATAATTGTAAATAAAGTGAAGTTAATGAATATCTACTGATACTTGTCGTCTTTAGATGATGCTTATATTTCCAGTCAAATAATACACCGATACATATTTTCAGTCAAATAATGCAAGAATTTTTTTGGCCGGTGAAAAATATGTTTGGCTAGTAAAATTCTAGAGGTCACTAGCCATTGGCCAGTGAGCCAAAATCTTAGTTTTACACCCTGCTCCTAACTTCCACTTGCTGCAAGGGACATTGCACAAGTTTGAGTGTCCTGAAATACAGCTGGCCTCAATCACTATCAGGGTCTGTGAAGGACTGAGGAGACAATGACTGAATAAGAGTGCTCCGAGTGAGTCACCAGTCCCTTGGCTGCACAGTGTTAATCTCAAGAAATCCTCTTAAATGCACGCCCTACTGCAATTCTCTGAGAGTCAAAAAGTAAACTACACTGTGAACATGGAGGGAAAGGTTCAGCAGGGCACGCCAAGTTTACATCAGGTAAAGAACCCTTAGACAGCCGATCAATAGTTACTTCCCTGGAGTGCTCTGAATTTTATTTCCTCACAGAAACCTCCCCCTGCTCGTTAGGCACAGTGTAATGTCCTAGTGAGCTAAAAAAGCACAGTGAAAGCTGAAGGCAAGAGCAGACCTTCAAATGGCTTGGATTTCCAACTAAAGCCAAAAACGTTTTAAAAATAGGAGGTACAATGTGCAAAGACTGTTGCACAGTATGTTAATGGCTAACCCCTAGCTACCCCTCAAGATTAGACAAGGCCTGCGAGGGGCCAATAAGTGCAAATAGCAGACTGAGCAGATTCAGCAAAAAGGTCTACATGCAGTGGAGTGGCGTTAGAATGAATGCATGACCCACTTCTCTATAAGTAACACTTTGATGCTCCAGGGTCACTTCCGCATGAAATAGTTCACTGCTTGGATGCAGCTCAGGTCACATGACTACTGTCAGCGCTAAAATACTGTTTTCATGCACTGCTGTGGCCAAAACACACAAACGCAACAGTGTATTACAGTGAAACCAATCAGTTCATATTTCATCCAACCCTTTTAAAAATTTGCACAGGTTTATACTGCCATTTTAACGCTAGATACATCCTCTGTCCATGGACGGCATCATCTGACTGCAGCACCTTGTACAAATCTCTAAGTGCCATGTAATCATGGCACTCACTGCTCCTGACATCAGCCTTAAAAAAAAGGAAAAAAAATCACCTCATTCCTCTTCCATGCCATTTTTAGATATGAGATTTCTAGAGGGGAGTGACCATTCACTCTCACGAGAAACTGAGGTAAAGAGAGTAAAGTGGACTTAGTGCTACAGCGAGAAAACAATGCAGTTCTGTGGTTAACTGAATATGGTTGACCAAGTAAGAAATTTTGATGCGTTAACTCGACCCCTCAGACCCCTCTTTGTTTTTAAAAGATAACATGCCTTTGCAGTTAAGACTCCCTTGGCACACATGACATTGCAGCCCCAAGTGGCGCAAACAGGTACTGCATCAAGCATGTGCATTTTGAAAGTTCCCCAAGACACTCTCGCTCAGACAGATGGATGTCCAGACAGGATTTGACCAGTGCCTCCTCAGAAATTCTTCTCAGAGGGGATAAAAACTGCAGACCTTACTGGCTATAAAAGTTAATGGCCCAGAGGGAACACTCAAAAATGCTCTGAGAAATAATGAAGCAGACGCTGCTAGAGGGTCTGAAATGAATGATCTGCTCTTGAGTGTGCTCAACCGAAGGAGTACAAAACAAATAACCTCCGCTAACACAAATTTGACTCCGACAGCCAAGGTAATTTGTATCTGTGTGCTTACGCAAAAATCTGCAGAGGACTTTACCTTTGTTTTAATAAATGCAAGACCTCTTGACTCAAACAGCAGTAAAGGCCTGAGTTCAAAAGAAACTGATTTACTTCCAGAACAATATGCAGAACAATATGGTCACAACACCCTGCAGTAGGCCTGTACCTTAGACATGAAAAAACAAAGCAAAGCTTGTATTATATAAATAAGTATTATTTTTATTCTATTGGCATTTTATTGTATTATTAGTCATTAATTAAAATCTAATTTTACCGGAACCATATTATGTAAAAAAAACTTTCTCCTCAGGTAAGTTCACCAGCAAAGTGGTCTCCCCTGTATCTTAAAGCCCAGAGAAGGATAAGTTTGAAGAAGGCCCAGATTAGCACTTAGACCTTACTTTTCCACTTCAGCCTTTGAAACGCTCAGTTTGAAATTCCCGCTGCTGACTGTGACACAAACAGACCTGCTCTGTATTCTACAGGCCACCGGCTGCCTGTGCGCCCAGCTCCCTTCCACAACCTTGTTCGACCTCTCACTCCCTCAAAGCGCCAACGTTGGCCACTCAAAACAACCAGTGGGCACAGAATGACAACAGGCCCATGAGTGATTGTTATAATAGTTTTTTTTTTTTTTGACTGAAAAAGCCCATAAATCTAATTTTTGACTATTATTGTAATAAGTTTATCACAAGACCGCCTTAAATAAGAGAACCTGATAATAATATATAATAATAATATAATAGAATAGCATGAAAGTATAATTAAGGCGATTGCATATTATTTACAAATTCACAAATGCATTAATGCACATTTACAGTGACCGTTCAGGGGTACGTTTCCCAAAAGCTTAGTCTGAACCAGACCATGGAAGTTGGAAAGAGTTAGCACCTACTACACTTTTGGGAAGCATACCCCAGCTCAGTGAGTTGCAGGATGGTAGCCCACATTCTGTTA
Source organism: Gymnothorax javanicus (assembly GCA_029692085.1). Classification (NCBI taxonomy): domain Eukaryota; kingdom Metazoa; phylum Chordata; class Actinopteri; order Anguilliformes; family Muraenidae; genus Gymnothorax; species Gymnothorax javanicus. The sequence goes on along the minus strand of CM056193.1, from coordinate 153,921,207 downwards.
CTTTCTAGCAGTGTTGCTTGTCTACTACAGCAGCAAAAGACAATGTGTTATTTACCATCAGATTTTTTCTTTTCCATCAAGTATTTTTTTAGAGTGGGCCAAGGTTACAAATCAAGGACACACATCGATTTCCTTCATCAGCCATTGTAATATTTCCTTTTCTAGTTTCATTCACTTGTGACTGGAGTCTGAAGTCAGACTTGTGGCAACAATCTACAGCGCATGCCAGGAGAAAACTGCGCGGGCAGTATCAATCACTCCTGCCAATTCTCCGGCAGGCAATTGGGCCATTTTCAAAAAAATGTACAAGTAACGGTAAAGAAACAAAAATTTTTTTCATGTGAGATTTTCATCACCAAAATGGTTCTTCTGAACCTCAAACTGTTATATGGTCTTCCCTGAAACCAGCAAAGCTAGATATAGTACACTTTTTGAAAAAAAATATTTTTCATATTCTGGGGTTGTCTTTACCGTTACCTAGGTAACGGTAAAGAGATAACGGTAAAGAAAACAGAACTGTACATAAAGTGAGGTTGAGAAAGGGATTGAAAGGGGTCTGATGGAAGAAACACGCAGTAGACCCAAGGCCAGGCTGGTTTGTCTAAATATTTTTCTTTTGCTGGTCTGTCTATCCTCCAGTCCTTAGTCCATTCTATCTCTGTCTCAACCAATACTTGCCAAGTCATCACCAGAAAAAACCAAAACGACACCATAATAACAAAGTTTTTATTACAAAACAATACATATTCCACCCTGGAAAAATCTCCTGAACTGTATGTACCACTGCCTACACCTTATAGACATAAAAAGTGTCTATGATACACATGAATAAAGGAATAATTAACCCTTTCCTCTTTAGAGGCTGCTTTCAACATAAACTAATCACCCCAAAAATCCTCAAAAATCACCCAAACCTGTCCAGGAGCTTTCCAATGAATACAATCATGACATGCATGTTAGGGTTTAGGTGATTTTAGATAAATTTTCTATTCTATTTTTTCAACATAGAAATGCCTCCAAACTTGAGAGGGTTAAGCAGACCACGTTTTAGTAACATCTTGACTAATTAATGAAGAATAAAAACAGTAAACGCTGAAAATAGAAGCGATGAAATCCGAATTCAAATACTTTAACTAGTAAAAGTTGCCACAGAGATTTCTCAGACAAGTTTGACCTTAACTTAGACAGTTTTCAAACAAACTGATCAGAAAAACGGTACATAGTACATGTAACCAAAATAACAAGAATAACACCAGGGCAATTTCACCCACAACAAAATTTGCCTACATTTCTTTACCGTTGGAGATCATTCTTTACCGTTACTTCCTTTGGTAACGGTAAAGAATATAAATGGTAACTGTAAAGAAATCTTGATGACCATATCTCATGAGTGTTAAGAAATCTCAACAAAATCTCTGTACCTACATTATGTTTCCTCTGAATCACTGTTCCTGTATGGTTATTTTGGGGCCACGGTAAAGAAAGGGTATTTGTGTGACACTATGTAATTTTGAAAAATAATTCTTACCATATACTTTTCATTTGACTTTGCAATTCAAATATGGCCGCTCAACATACTGGCACTTCTAAATACACATCAGTTGCCCCATCTTGTGGCTGTTTGGTGAAAATAATTCTACCTTGAAACTTTAGGCAACGGTAAAGAAAATGGACTGTTGCGACACTATTTCATATATTTTAGGCCCGTTGAAATGCTAAATATACAAAAACTTGAGTAAATTACACACATTGATCTGAAATGAATTCATAGGAATTAATTCAATTTGAATAAGACTTTTATTACGAGAGAAATTCAAGTTTTTCTACCTCTGGCCATGGTAAGGGTAAAGAAATTTTGACCATTTTGCCTGACTACCCATATTTGCGTAAGATATAAGTTATTTCATCAATAGCTCATTTCATAGTGAAATAAGAGATATATTTTATTTTGCATTTAGATGTTCATGAAAATGAATACTACCAAAGAAAATTATAGTTATATCTCAAAGAAATTCTTTACCGTTGCTTGCATATTTTTTTTGAAAATGGCCCAATTTTTTTTAACTCCTGCCATATGTTTGGCAGGCATGTTTTTCACCTGCTGGCTCCCACTGTACTTCAGCTTTAACTGCACATGTTTCTGAACCCCGTTCTATTTCTTCTTTGCTTCATAAGTATACTCATATGGTGCATGTAATGGTACCTGCTAGCACTAAGCCACCAACTCCATTCTTCACCTGTCCTGATGTCCTGTCCTGTCCTTGGCTTGTAGACTGCCTTTAGTATGTTGCAAAGAGTATAGCCTATTGTCCATACATGTATTTTATTTTGATAACCTCACAACTGTGTCAGTTACCAATCGTTACCAGTACAAGTACCAAGCTTAAAAATGCAGATTTGCTTTAACTACTGCTTCCAAGCAGAAATCCATCCATCCTCACCCAGTCCCAAAATGTAGTAAGTTTAAATTAACCATAATGTTAAGAGAAAGGAGGGACAGAGATTTTCCATCATCAGGACTCTAGAAAACCATTTTCGTTCAGATACAACCCCAATTCCGAAATAGTTGGGACAAAGTGTAAATTGTGAATAAAATCAAAATGCAATGATTTTCAGATCACGAGCCAATATGTTATCTACAATAGAACATGGATAACATTTCAAATGTTGAAACGGACATTTTACATTTTTATCCACAAAATGAGCTTATTTCAAATTTTCTGGCTGCAACAGGTCTCAAAAAAGTTGGGACACAGGCAAAAAAGGGCTGAAAAACCAATTAATATATAAGAGAATCAGCTGAAAGAACATTTAGCAAGTAATTAAGTTGACTGGCATCAGGTGTGTAACATGAGTGGCTATAAAAGGGATGTCTTAGAGAGGCCGAGTCTCTCAGAAGTAAAGATGGTCAGAGGCTCTCCAACCTGTGAAGGCTTGCATAAAAAAAAATTGTGGAATACTTTAAAAACAATGTTCCTCAATGTCAAATTGCAAAGGCTTTGAAGGTCTCATCATCGACAGTGCATATCATCATCAAAAGATTCAGAGAAACTGGAAAAATCTCTGTGCGTAAGGGACAAGGCCGAAGACCTGTACTGGATGCCCATGATCTTTGGGCCCTCAGACGCCACTGCATCACTCACCGGCATGATTCTGTCATTGACATTACTAAATGGACCCAGGAATACTTCAAGAAACCACTGTCTGTAAACACAGTCTGCCTTGCCATCCACAGATGCCACCTAAAACTATCATGCAAAAAGGAAGCCACAGTTGAGCATGATCCAGAGGCGCCGCCATGTTCTGTGGGCCAAGGCTCATTTAAAATGGACTGGAGCAAAGTGGCAAAGTGTCCTATGGTGAGACGAGTCCAAATTTGACATTAGTGTTGGAAATCATGGGCGTCGTGTCCTCCGGGCTAAAGAGAAGAAAGACCACCCCTCCTGTTATCAGCGTTCAGTTCAAAACCCAGCATCTCTGATGGTATGGGGATGCATTAGTGCATATGGTGTGGGACACATGCATGTTTTAAAAAGCACCATGAATGCTGAAAGGTATATAAAGGTTCTAGAGCAACATATGCTCCCCTCAAGACGACATCTATTCCAGGGAAGGCCTTGTGTATTTCAGCAGGACAATGCAAAACCACATACTGCAGCTATTACAACAGCATGGCTTCGTAGTAGAAGAGTCTGTGTGCTGAACTGGCCTGCCTGCAGTCCTGATCTTTCAGCGATTGAGAACATTTGGCACATAATTAAACGAAAAGTCTGTCAAAGGAGACCCAAACTCTCCAGCAGCTGGAAGCCTGTATGAAACAAGAGTGGGATCAAATTCCAATGGCTAAACTCAAGAAACTTGTCTCCTCAATGCCCAGACGCCTCCACTCTGTGTTTATAAGAAGAGGGGATGCTGCACCATGGTAAACAAACCCTTGTCCCAACTTTTTTGAGACCTGTAGCAGCCATCAAATTTGAAATGAGCTCATTCTGTGGATAAAATTTCAGAATTTCTCAGTCTCAACATTTGCTATGTTATCTCTGTTCTATTGTGAATAAAATACTGGCTGGCGTGATTTGAAAGTCATTGCATTTTGATTTTATTCACAATTTATTATCCCAACTACTTCGGAATTGGGGTTGTAAAAGACCAATAATCACACAAATAATTTGTTTACAAGTTATAAGGTTTACCTTTGAGGTAACTTTTTTGGCTTCAAAGAGTTTTATTTTCTTTCAATTTTGACATTTTCATTTAATATCCAAAAAGTTTTGATAATTTTGAGGCAAATCTGATTCCAAATCCATAGAAAATAGGTTTGGTGATGATGAAGTCATTTTTCAGGATAACAATGCATCTTGCCACAGAGCAACGGCTGTAATAGCTTTTCTTCAGGAAAGGCATATCAACTCAAAGACATCGCCAGCAAACAGTCTGGATCTCAATCCAGTTGAAAATTTATGATGGAAGTTTTTAAAAAATGGTCCATGAAAAGGCTCCATCCTGCAAAGCTGACCTTTCAACCCCTTTTTGAGAAAGTTGGAAGCAGCTTGACGGAGAATATTGTTTTTCATTACCGAAGTCCATGCCTTAAAGAATTCAGCTTTTCATAAAAGCCCGTCAAGGAGCAACAAAGTGCTGATTTTGATTTCTTGTTGATGATTCTATAATTTTTTTCCTCAAAATTGATTCAGAGTGTTCCCAATAAATGGAAGTAGCAGGTTAAATGAAAAAAGTAGCCAGTCAAGAGTTGCATGTGTGGCACACTGTCAGTCAGCCTCCAGGGGGGTCCGGGGGCATGCCCAGCCCCCCCCCCCCCGGAAAATTTTTTTCAATGGTGTTCTTAAGTGTATTGTAGTGGACCTTAGCCAGCTTAATTCATCCATTTTTCAGTGGAAAGTTTTTGAGTTTTTTACTTTTTTTTTGCTATTTTAAGTTGAACACCCATACATACATGCCACCATTTCATGCACAATACAAACTAGCACCACAAACACAAGTAAATTAAAAACTATAAGCAAGCATAAATCAGCTCCAACACAACAGCAATTATTTCTTTGAAGCATTTTTTCTATATTATCACAATTCATTCCTTAACTCAGGTTGTTTACCTGTCTTCTACAGTCGTACATATCAGAAACTGTACAAAGTAATTAAAGGTGCACTACGCAAGTTAGTTTACTTTCTGTGCGATTGTATTTTTGTCTCAATTCGCCGACATCTCTCCACAATCCACTAGCTGCCTGCCCCCAAATTCACTGTAAAAAAAAAAAAAAAAAAAACCCCGGGCTCTGGAGACCGCACAGGCCTCACAAACTGCAAATAAACTCAAGGGGCACAGGCTGTGCCCCATAACATAACAAACCGTCCCGGCCAATCACCGACAAAAGTTGACAGTTACAGAAGCATGGGAAGGAGGGAACTATGGGCGGGAGGGGCAAACTCCCTCTGTTTTGTATGAGTTCGAATGTCAACAGAAGTGAAAGTAAACAAACTTGCATAGTGCACCTTTAACATCTCTTTCCAACATTTATTTAAATATTTCAGTCATTTAAATGTCTGAGGGTTTTCTTTTGGCACTGAATAATGAGCCGTTTTCAATCATAACAAATATTGAGTCACTATGTTGAGGGAAAAATTATGGAATCACCACTTAATTGGCATTTATAAAATAAAAATCAGCAAAAATCAGAATACGCAAGTTGGTCTGCAGTTAAGAGAGAGTGGTTTTTTAACTACCATGAGGTGTTGGACTTCATTGGAATTGAGAAGAAGCATGGCACCAACAACAGAGGAAGCATGGCACTTACATACCCCTATAATGATGAAGAAACTTTAATGGTACAAAAAAGATCTCCGATAGGTAACACTGACATCATATACATGTGATATTAATCAAAAATTACAGCACTCATTTCAGCGTTTTCGCAGCAATGTAATTTATTTTAAGATGGCACTTCACTTATTTAAAATACAAAGTATTTTCAGTGGTAAAAAGAAAACATTTTAAATGCGAAACATATTGAGCGTATTATGAAAATCAGTGCAAACAACGTCAGTTAAAGCCGAAGCCAAGCTAAATAAGCGCTGTCTCATGAGCTAAGTTACACGATTCAGAATATTCGAAAGACTATTCACGTGTCATGTCCTCGTTTAAGGAAATTACGTGATAACTTTTTGATGAACTGAACAGAATGTTAGTGAAAAACAATTTTACCAGCCAACAAACTGCGTAGTCCTCACAAATGCGCAAATTAATGCATGGTTACGGATTAGATGTGATGAACGCATTAGCACAGTCGCTGCCAGAATGCGACAATATTGATACAATTTACCAACGTTTCGATGCAGGTTTTCTTCGGGTCACCGTGAGTCAATTCAATGCCTTAAAAACTTACGTCAAAAACTCTGGTAATTTAGTACACTTGATTATCACATAGTGGCAACGATTGTCCCCGGGTTGAACACTGGGGAATGTGGTAGTAGGCTAGTACTGCTCTGTTTGGATATATGGGCATTTACTGTATCATCGCATATGGGCTGACCTCTGAGCGGAATTGCCTGATCAGTTCAGTTTATTGTGCCGAAATTGCCTTTCTTTACAAAGGACATCATTAATGTCTGCCCGCTATTCGCCTTCATCTTCTTTTTGGGTGGCATCCCTAATAGCTACCGCTCAAATTTCTAAGATTTTCAGACAATACAACGATGTGCAGATGACGGAAGTACTATTATTAGAGTTCGTAGGACGCGCAATATCATTGGATTTTGAAGTTGTTTTCGATTCAGCTTAATCACAGCGCGGCTTAATGTGTCAATACAGCGGCGAAGAGACCGTAAATCAGTAAACTGAAAAGCGTCTATCAAAATAAAACGCATCAAAACTCTCCTTAAATTTTTTAAATGATCAGAACAGTAGCCGGCAGAGGAGGACTAAGTAGTCGGCGAAATCGCCGGCCGCTGGGGCTTGTGGATACCCTGTTGATTCCATAATTTTTCCACTGTTTGATCATGAAATTCAATGCCAATAGAATTCTAATTTAATCTAATTGGTTTGAGGGGTGCTTCATGAAGCCTCAATGTTAAGGGGTCTTCAGGGTAAAAATTTCAAAATTTATGATTTTCACATAAAATAAAGGAATGCAGTGAGGTGCCAGTAAACACCAAGAATTTATGTTTTTCCTCTACCTCAATTGTTACTTGAGACTTTAAATGCAAATTACCGAAAATCACAATTTTGACCGATTTTCAACCTTGTGGCATTCATAAAATCATTAATATTCATCTGATTGACTTGAAATTTGGATTAAAGTTGTATTTGTTGGAGATCTATAAAATGACATAGGATTTTCTAGATAGCTGCATCCCTAGGGGGTTACTTGAAAATGAAGCAAGTTGATGATAGCGATTTTCTTTATGGTTACATAACAGAGCTCATTAAATATTCATAGATGTTCCAAACAAATAATTCCTACGTCATTTCATAGAACTATCTTAAACCTTTCATATGAGACTAATTTGAGTAAAATCTCACGATGGGTTATTGAAATATCAGTGCCGCAAAATATTTTCTGATTTTGTCATTAAAGTGCCGTTTCCATGGCAACCATGTAAATTTTTATCAAAATACTACATTTTATGAGGTTACCCTTTTCATGCATAGAGTACATACAAATGCCTTGGACCGTTTGTTGGGATTTGGTGCAATATTTTGCATGTGTGTGTGGGGGGGGGGGTGCAAGTGGGTGGTCTGTCTGTCCATTATTTTGGACATTATTCTTGTGGATTGCACACTGCCATCCAGTATTTTGGACATTGTGCATGCGGAGTGACAAATAATGTGAAGTTGAAGAAACCTGGTCATTGATATGCATGATGATCTATCTGTATTCTGGACATTGCTTATTTGAGCCATTTACTCGGCATGCATAATGTCCAATATTTTTGATAGAGCATAGACTCAGATGTATTCCAACAAATGGACATGCATTACATAGGTTATTTGTTTTCAGTTTGTGCTATATAATGTAGTTCCATCCCCCAACAGAAAAAAGTCTGATCAAAACTTGAATAATATAAGACTATTTCTGACTTTCGTCAACTTACCTCTTACTTGTGGATGCAGCCATTGTGATTGTTTGTGGTAAATCATGTGGCTAATCAGAGAGGCACCTATTGAGGAAATTATTATCTGGAAATGACCAGTAAAATGTACATTTTGTGTTTTCAGGGTATCTATGAGCCTACAGAAAATAAACCCCACTCAACTTACGTCCAAAATATTGGACAACATGCAATAAAGGTTTAAAATCATGTTGAGTATGTTAATTTCTTAGTTTTTACATTATTATGGTTATTTCTACACTTTACCCTTAAGACCCCTTAAGCTAATAAACAAAACTGTTTTGAGTCATACTGTGCACGCTATTTGTTTATTTTCTATGAAGTAAAAAAGCTGGATAAACATCCTCTAAGTGTGGTGATTCCATAGCTTTTGCCAGGGTTAGTAGAGAGGAAAAATGGATAAAAGCAATGGGTGAGAAAGACACAGTTCTCCAGTGAATTGTATTGTCTACTTGCATTTAATTGGTAAAATGGAAATCCCTTTACAATAGTTTATTAACAGAGTGAAGAAATTACACTGTAGCCAGTCAGCAAAGGGGATTAGAAGGATTAACCTCACGACCACACAACTGCTCTGCCCATTCTGCCTCCTGACTGAGCATTTGCCATCTCCTAAACCTAGCAATGGCCATCTCATTCCCCCTTTAAACCACCCAATTTTGGACCATGATTTGGCAGCAGTCAATCTGTTTGTCTGCCAGAACACCTTAAAAGATTCAGGCTTCAAATATCATCTGACTGTAAAACAGTCCTCCCTGCATGCATCTTTATTTGCATATAGTTTTTATTCTATTCACATAAAATCTGTGCCATTAACAACAGAGCATAACCAGCTAAAGTGAAAAGGTCTGCTTCTCACTGCAGGGAGCAGATGCACCAGCAGCAGTAATGAACTGTGGCAATAGACAGCAATTATAAAATAATAAGACCAGCGGCCCAAATGATCACCGCAATCTGGACTTTGGAAATGTGACTGATTATTCAAAATTTTTTTCTATCAGCATACTTTATTCTTTTTTACGTCCATGAAATTCACCAAGTGGTCGGGCAATTTTTGGCTTTGTTTAAAGCCAGACTGCCATTTACATTCCATATGGTATCTCAGACTCTAAGTAAGTCAAATAAGCACAATCAGTCATTGTCAACGGAGATAATCCAGTAAGTAGATCGACTTTACCTCTTCTGCATCTTATAGTTCTCCAGCCGCAGTATTTGGTGATGTTTCATGCGTTGTTGCTCACACTGGCAACATAGGTCCTCTAGGAGCAGCAGACGGCTCTCCATCTCCTCAAAGTCCCCCTCCAGATGTGCTGTGGGACAAAGATTTAAGGTCATGAGTCCATGCTAAATGCAAATATACGGTGGCAAGACAAAAGAACAGAAAAAATTTCTTTAAAGTCAAAATATCTAAACCACAATGACAAACCATCTACACAGGGTTTTTATCAAATACAATGCTACACAGGAGCATGAGTCTGCTTAAGAGAGATATAACAACTTTGCAGGGTAAGTCTTCTAAGCAAAATACTAACAGAGATCCAAAAGGGCCAAATGCTTGGTGCTTAAATTACAGGTGTATTGGTTACAAAAACTGCAAAATTACATTAACACACAAAGCAAGGAGTCTCTAAAAAATATGACAAAAAATGTCCAAAACCAGAAAACAGCAACATTAAAAAAAAGTCCAGACTCAGAGATAAGACACTTGTGCCGTCAGCCACCGTACTGCTCTAAAAATCACCACAGAATTAGTCAATATTTGAACCAGACTCTCAAAAACTGTACGTTGTAAGCCTTAAAAAGCTAGTATTCATGGCAAGAGCACCATTCCAAAACCATTTGTACTCAAGGTTAATGAGCAAAACAAGGAATATTTTTGTATCTTCCCTATAGGCCATTAACTTTTCCCTCCAAAAACAAGGCATAGAACCAGTAGTGTCACCAGACTTTTTATTCTGGGGGTGCACAAGGGGGGCACAACAGTTTGATGAGGGGGCACGCAATTTCTTTTGTGGGTCGTCTTCATTCTGTTGACTGGGGGTGGGGGAAATCGCGTTTAACATTGTTGACCGTGGGGGCGGGGGATCACATTTAACTTTGTTGACCGGGGGGTAGAATCACGTTTAATTTTGTTGACCGGGGAGTCACATGCGCTTTATTTATTTATTTTTATTTTCTTAAATGGGGGGCCACGAGATGTCTGTGGGAGGGGCACATGCCCCCCCTGGCCCCCCCTTGGCGACGCCACTGCATAGAACTTGGACCCCGGAGCAATGGAAACCAGAGCTTTGCATCAGCAATTATCATGCTTGGATAACATGCCTACGACTGAGGCAAATGGCATTTTTACTGCTAGTTACACTTAAATTGTTAGCATTGTGTCATATTTTCCACATTTGTATGTTTGCTCCATCCATCCATTTTCTGCCGCTTATCCAGAGCAGGGTCGCGTGGGTAGCAGACCCTGAGAGACCAAGGCATCCCACTCCCAAGCTACTTCCTTCAACTCCTTCTGGAGCACCCCAAGCCATGATGATCACAGAGCCTGTTTGCATCAGTAGCCTTTGCTAATTATACTGTTTACAGTGGAATTTTGCTCCATGTAGTGATGCTTTAGAATTAATTCCGCATTCAACAAAATTGAATGCCTAGGTTACGTGTAAAATGAGAACAGCTCCAGGACTGCGGTAAAACCCCTGCCATATTCACTGCACCGATTCTGTTCAATCTAGAGTAGCATATTGCCCGCTTTTTTCCTGAGTATGGTTATCAGCGCGGTGGTGGTGATGGCGCCGGTGTTGGCAAGCCTTCAGCCTCGTCTGCTCTGTATGTTGCTTGCTGCTGCTCTGTTTCTCTGTGTATGTTGTCGGGATGTCTCCACTCTACTTGTCTACGATCGCCAAGCTCTTTTAAACATCAGAGTTTTTTGTGAAACGCTGCCTCTACAAAAGAACTATGCGAGTCCCCCTCCTGTGCTTTCGGCAATTCCTGCTCACCTTCGCCGCCTCCCCTGTGCTCTTCTTGGTAAAAAACGTTCCAGAAGACGGGGAAAGCGGGGTGGCGTGCTTGTGAGATTTGAGGCTTACCTGCTGACCTCTGCGTGTGCAACCGATCCTCGCTTTCTCCGCGATGGACGCTACTTCCCTGCACTCAGACGCTCGTTGCACTGCAGAAGCCGATGGATCTGTCCTGTTGACATCGACCTGCTGACGCCGCCGGACTTTTCTCCTGCTCCGATGATCGCTCCTGCTGCTGCTGCCGCTTCTTCTCATCTGATGACAGCATATGGTCCGGCTATGAGTGACCCGTCATCGCACCCTTCCTCACCGGCATTTCCTGCTCTGTCTGCCTCCACCTGCCTGGCGACGGAACCCCCACGCCGTTGCGGCCAGTTGAGGGTTCGCAGAGGCGGCGTTTGCCATGGCTTCCATCGCCCGGTGAGACGCGTGCTGTTCTTTCGGCTGGTCCGGATCCAGAGCTCATGCTTCGAATGGCTTTGCTAAACGCTAGGTCGCTAGCTAACAAGACATTTTTGCTGAACGATTTCTTCACCTCTCGTGATCTGGATTTCATGCTCCTGACAGAGACTTGGCTCCAGGCCGGTGAGTGTACACCCTTCTCCGAACTCCTTCCTCCTGACAGTGTTTTCTTTAGCTCCCCTCGAACCACCGGTAAAGGTGGGGGACTAGCCTCTGTCTTCAAATCCAGCTTTCTGTGCTGGCAAACTCCATCTGACATTTATTCGAGCTTTGAGCTACAACTGTTGGAACTGAACCTGTCTTCTCCTGTCCTTCTCGCGGTTGTATATCACCCTCCTAAATTTAATAAGAATTTTATTTTAGACTTTGCCGATTTCCTGTCGGGTATCATTGTGAAGTATGACCATTTTTTAATCACTGGCGATTTTAACATTCATGTTTGCTGTGAATCAAGACCTATGGTCACCGATTTTTTAAATCTCATTGCGTCATTTAATCTCGTTCAGTCTGTGACCGGCCCAACTCATGAAAAAGGGCACACCTTAGATCTTGTGTTGTCATGTGGCTTATCTGTGAATGTAAATGAAATCTGTGAAACAGCATGTATTTCTGATCATCTGCCTGTGCTCTTCACTGTTTCAATCCCTTGTTCAAGGGTTAAAACTTGTGCTCCCACACGTCGCCTGCGCATGATAAACTCGCAAACTGCTTCCCAGTTTTTGGCAATGTTTAATGAATCTAATCTGTGTTGTACTCTGGATGACAATTGCGCTCTTAGTGCTGAAGAGCTTTTAACTCTTTTGATTCTTTATGTACAAACATCTTGGACTCTGTAGCGCCCTTCAGGTCTAAGCATACTAAAGCACTGTCAGAACCATGGTTAAATGACTCCACCCGTGCTCTCCGACGTATATGTCGGTGTGCCGAGAGAAAATGGAAAAAAGACAAGCTCCACATCTCTCGACAAATTCTTATAGAAAGCCTCTCTGCTTACCAGAGAGCCGTTAAGGCTGCTAAAATGGAGTATATGTCTAATCTTGTGCTAAATAACAGTCACAAGCCTCATGTTCTGTTAACATTTTTAATTCCCTTGTAAATCCATGTGATAACTCCCCCGTGGTGCCATCGCCCACCCTCTGCGACAGTTTTCTTAAATTTTTTACCAACAAAATCTCTTCTCTCAGGCTGGCTAGTCTCACCTATGCTGCTACTGACCCTGTCCCTACTGCTCCTTTTTCGCGCCCGGCTGTCTTTGATCAGTTCGAGCCAATATCCTTCCCCTTACTTTCAGACATAGTTGAGCATCTACGGCCTACAAACTGTCCCTTTGACAGCATCCCCTCTTGCCTTCTCAAAGATGTTTTTGGTACTGTGGGACCCACTATACTCGCTTTGATAAATACCTGTCTTAGCTCTGGGTGTGTTCCAGCCACTTTCAAACACTGTGCAGTTCAACCTCTTATCAAAAAGAGAAACCTGGACCCTTCTGTTTTATCTAATTTTAGGCCGATTTCTAAATTGCCTTTCCTGTCCAAGGTTTTGGAGAAAGCGGTTTTTATTCAGTTGCAATCCTTCTTGGTCACCCATGAAATTTATGAAAAGTTTCAGTCTGGCTTTAAACCACACCACAGCACGGAAACAGCCCTCTTGAGAGTTACCAATGATCTCCTGTCCACTGTTGACTCAGGTAGCTCTGCTGTTCTTGTGCCCCTTGACCTGACTGCCGCCTTTGACACTGTGGATCACAGTATTCTGTTATCACGTTTGGAGCATGATGTAGGCATTATTGGTATGGCCCTTTTATGGTTTCGGTCCTATCTGAGTGATCGGAGCTTCTCTGTCCATTTAGGGGACTTCTCCTCAGCCACGGCTCCTCTTACTTCCGGGGTCCCCCAGGGTTCCATTTTGGGCCCTATTCTCTTTTTATTATATATGCTGCCGCTAGGGTCAATTTTTAAGAAACATAACATCGCCTTCCACTGTTATGCTGATGATGTACAGGTATACCTACCCCTTAAATCAAATAGTAAGGATTCCATTCAGCCTTTGCTAGATTGCCTCAGGGATGTCAAATCCTGGATGACCAAGAACTTTTTGAATCTCAACGACAATAAGACTGAGATCATTATGTTCGGTCACAACCCCAGTGACTGTCGCCCTGGTTTTCTGGACTCTTATAACATCCGTTCATCTGTTAAAAATCTTGGTGTGACCTTTGATAGTGCTTTTAAATTTGATAAACAGGTCAACTCTGTCATAAAAACAAGCTTTTTTCAACTTAGGCTGCTAGCTAAGATTAAAGGCTACCTCCGCTCCAAAGACCTGGAGAAGGTAATCCATGCTTTTATAACCTCACGACTGGATTACTGCAATTCCTTATATATCGGAATTGATCAGTCTCTTTTGCATCGCCTACAGCTTGTGCAGAACGCGGCAGCTTGCCTCCTTACTGGTAAGCGAAAGCGTGACCACATCACTCCAATACTGGCCTCGCTCCACTGGCTGCCAGTGAGGTTTAGGATTGATTTTAAGATTCTGTTCGTTTTTAAAGCTCTTAATGGGCTAGCACCCCAATATCTTGTTGATTTGCTGCACTTTTACACTCCACCCAGGGCGCTTAGGTCTGCTAACCAGCTTTTGCTGGTAGTTTCAAAGACCAGACTGAAGACCAGGGGCGACCGGGCCTTTGGGGTGGCTGCCCCTCGGCTTTGGAACAGCCTGCCCTGGCACATTAGGTCTGCCCCATCCCTGGAGTCTTTCAAGTCTTCTCTGAAGACCTACTTTTTCTCCTTAGCTTTTAATTCAGGTTGAGCTGGACTCACATTTTGTGTTGTAGATAGTGAGTGGTGCAATGTAATTTTGTTATCGTTTATGGTGGTGTGATTTTACTGTAGTGTTGTGTATTTGTTTGTATTTGTAGCCACGTGCAACTGTACAGCACTTTGGTCAACCTTGGTTGTTTGAAACGTGCTTTATAAATAAAGTTTGAGTTGAGTTTGAGTTGGTAGTGGAATGTCTGTTTTGTTAAAATGAGATACAGTGTTGAGAAAAAATATTTGCCCCCTTCCTGATTTCTTTTTTTTTCCCTTTTTTTTTTTGCATATTTGACACACTTAAATGTTTCAGATCATCAAACAAATTTTAATATTTGACAAAAATAACCCAAGTGAAGATAAAATGCAGGTTTTAAATGATGATTTCATTTATTGAGGGAGAAAGATATCCAAACCTACCTGGCCCTATGTGAAAAAGTAATTGCTCCCTAAACCTAATAACTGGTTGTGCCACCCTCAGCGACAACAAACGTTTGCGATAACTGGCAATGAGTCTTTCACATTGCTGTTCTTTCATTTATAACGCATACCGATTACGACTCTGGACTTCTCGCGCTTTTCTTTACTCAGGGGTTGGAAGCAATGCATGTGTTTCGCGATCGTTTAAATTAAATTAGATCATTTGAAACATCTTTATGCAATTCCATTGCTTCCAAACCCTCCATGCACAAGGACTTCAATTCCGCGTGAGAATCTCTGACATACGCATTGATTGAATAATTGCTGACTACAGCAGAGGAACAAATATGTCACTTAAACTCACACTGAATGCGTGAGAGTGGATAGGTATGCGTTCTTAATGAAAACTGGCCACACCTGATAATGTTGAGAGTTTTCGGTGTTTCTGTAATGGTAATTTAAATGAAAGATTGAAAACAGGTCATGACCAAACACTAATTTTAAGGGATTGTTTGAGCTTCCCCTCTTGCCAGTTCACGAGCAGCCACTACTTCTATCACACGGGCTGAGTTTGACAAGGTGTTTCGGCTCTTGGGAGGCCAGTATTCAAAATGATGCAGCGCTCTCCTCCGATTCGTGCATGTGCAAGTCATTATCATAAAAATATGAATGCGGTCTACTCTCCCAGATCGGAAATACTGTATGAAATGTCAGAGGCGATGTATGTACAGCGAGTCGGCCGTGCAAAGGAAATTATTTATGATAATGAGCCAGCATTCAATCAGAGCCTCTAGTCAACGGTTACGGGAATGACTTCCCGACTTCTGCACTTTGCCGCGTTCAACTAACTAGATCTAAAATCATTGAACTCACCACAGAATGATATTTAATCACCACTAGGAGGAAATATGGCCTTCGCCACTGTGGCGAGAACTAACAAAAATATTATCACCACCAAAACTTTATTATCGCATTGGAGAACGTGGCGAGCGGCTAGCGCAATCCCTGCAGTAGTGTGCAGTGATGATTATATACTTCGTAAAATGAAGATAAATCAGAAATCAAGTTCTATTATAAAACGTAGAAGTGTATTTAGGATCATTATCTTGTTGTAAATAAAATCCCCGACCAATCAGCCTCCATCCAGATGGTAATGCTTGCCTAACAAGGATGCCGTGATACTTCTTTTACCCATGATTCCGGCGATTTTTTTGAGATCTCCGGCTCCTTTCAAGCAGAATGAACCCAAAATCATAATATTACCAACTCGGTGTTTTACTGAAGGGGTTAAACAGTCATTTTTGAAACATTCTCAAACTCTATGGCACACATAAGTTCTGCGTTTGGGTGAGAAAATTTATAATTTTGATTCATCTGTCCAAAGAACTTGTTCCCAGTCCATTGGTGTCCAATCCTTGAACTTCTTGGCAAACTCATGTTTGCCAGCTCTTGTCAGCAACACCACCAATCAGACCATTTTCACAAAGGCATCTGAAAATAGTAGATCTTGATACTTTCATCTCTTCACTACTGGTGCTATTAATATGATCACAGAGTTGTCGTGTTGTCGACTGCCAACTTTTTTTTTTTTTTTTTTTACTTGTCAAACACCGATAACGAACATCAGAGGCACTTAACTTCCATTGTGCGCCTCTACTGCCACTAGCTCTCAGAGAACCGGTCTCTTTGAAACGCTTGATGGTGTTTCTGGCAGTGCCATGGCAGCACTTAACGTCTTCAGCATCATCTAAGGCCACAATGCAGTCACAAACAATCTTAGAAAGCTCCTTCCATCATACCATCGTGTTTAACGCTGTGACACTGCTCAAAGTTCATGTCACCTCATATAGTGGAACAACTGACCATCAGAGGTAATTTTGCAGAATACTGTAGTCTCAAACCAGTTTAAACAAATTTTTTACCATCAATAATCATGGAGTTAGCCTTCAGGCTATACAAGAGTCAAAAGAAAACTAATTTGAGACACCTTTCAATGGGTTATAAAAAACGGATCATGTTTTCAGTGTTTTGTTTATTACCCATATTTTTACCTCACTATTCTTGTGAGGAGGATTGTTTTTTCCTCATTGCCTAACATAGTATTTTTGAATACATTTTCACCAAAAAATTATGGAGATGAAATGTATTAGAAATATATTATTGACTTTCAGACAAAAGTGGTAGTGAGTAATCATGACTGCACACTACTGTATTGAGAACAGAGAATCCATGAGGATGAGTTTGCATTTAACTTTTAATATTTAACTTTCAGGTAGTTTTCTGTTTAGTTTGAAGGCCAAAGGGATTGGTATATTAAGAGCCCCCCTCATATTGCCTGTCAAAAACCTTGTATCATAATAATAATAATTATAATAATAATAACAATATCCATTTGCATTTGATGCAAAAGTTTGTACCATCATCAAAACAATTGGTTGGTAGTAAAACATTGCATTATTTCTAATTCAAGCCAAAGCAAAAAATCTCTCAATTTTTAGCTGTCTCAAGAGGTGGGAGGAACTTATATTTGGCTTCACAGATAATCAGCTGCTTGGAGTATCAACCTCAGATTTACCACACTTTTGGTCAATGAGTTTATGATTCAGGAAATGTATTGTTTTACCACCAAGCAATTTTTTGTTTCACAGAATCTCATAGCGAAACAACCTCATTGTTGAATTTTCATTGAGTTTCCATGTGCTTGCGTCACTTTTCTTGTCCCAAACATTATATAAACATGACAACATATAAACAACATATAAACATTTCCCAGCGCCCCCTTGATTCCTGTTAATTCAGAGTAATTGCGCAATCGCCGCCTGTTCATAATGTACACGCACTTAAAAAAAAAAAAAAAATGGGAAAAATACAACCCCAATTCCGAAAAAGTTGGGACGAAGTGTAAATTGTGAATAAAATCAAAATGCAATGACTTTCAGATTACATGAGCCAACATGTTATTTACAATAGAACATGGATAATATTTCAAATGTTGAAACTGAGACATTTCACATTTTTATCCACAAAATGAGCTTATTTCACATTTTCTGGTGGCAACAGGTCTCAAAAAAGTTGGGATACAGGCAAAAAAGGGCTGAAAAACCAATTAATATATAAGAGAATCAGCTGAAAGAACATTTGGCAAGTAATTAAGTTAACAGGCATCAGGTGTGTAACATGAGTGGCTATAAAAGGGATGTCTTAGAGAGGTTGAGTCTCTCAGAAGTAAAGATGGCCAGAGGCTCTCCAACCTGAGAAGGCTAGCGTAAAAAAATTGTGGAATACTTTAAAAACAATGTTCCTCAACGTCAATTTGCAAAGGTTTTGAAGGTCTCATCATTGACGGTGCATAATATCATCAAAAGATTCAGAGAAAGTGAAAAAATCTCTTTACTGGATGCCCGTGATCTTCAGGCCCTCAGACGCCACTGCATCACTCACCGGCATAATTCTGTCATTGACATTAATAAATGGGCCCAGGAATACTTCAAGAAACCACTGTCTGTAAACACAGTCCGCCGTGCCATCACAGATGCCACCAAACACTCTATCATGCAAATAGGAAGCCATTGTTGAGCATGATCCAGAAACGCCGCCGAGTTCTGTGGGCCAAGGCTCATTTAAAATGGACTGTAGCAAATTGGCAAAATGTCCTCTGGTCAGACGAGTCCAAATTTGACATTGTTGTTGGAAATCATGGGCGTCGTGCCCTCCGGGCTAAAGAGGAGAAAGACCATCCCTCCTGTTATCAGCTTTCAGTTGAAAAGCCATTATCTCTGATGGTATGGGGACGCATTAGTGCATATGGTGTGGGACACTTGCATGTTTTAAAAAGCACCATGAATGCAGAAAGGTATATAAAGGTTTTAGAGCAACATATGCTTCCCTCCAGATGACATCTATTCCAGGGAAGGCCTTGTATATTTCAGCAGGACAATGCAAAACCACATACTGCAGCTATTACAACAGCATGACTTCGTAGTAGAAGAGTCTGTGTGCTGAACTGGCCTGCCTGCAGTCCTGATCTTTCACCGATTGAGAACATTTGGCGCATAATTAAAGGAAAAGTCCGTCAAAGGAGACTCAAAACTCTCCAGCAGCTGGAAGCCCGTATGAAACAAGAGTGGGATCAAATTCCAATGGCTAAACTCAAGAAACTTGTCTCCTCAATGCCCAGACACCTCCACTCTGTGTTAAAAAGAAGAGGGGATGCTACACAATGGTAAACAGGCCCCTGTCCCAACTTTTTTGAGACCTGTAGCAGCCATCAAATTTGAAATGAGCTCATTTTGTGGTAAAATTGTAAAATTTCTCAGTTTCAACATTTGCTATGTTATCTCTGTTCTATTGTGAATAAAACACTGACTGGTGTGATTAGAAAGTCTTTGCGTTTTGATTTTATTCACAATTTACACTTTGTCCCAACTATTTCGGAATTAGGGTTGTAGAAAATACTGGACGACGTGGAATTTGCGCAATAACAGTGACATCCCCAGCAAACTGAACATCAACACCCCGTCTCAACAAACTGAACATCAACCTCAAAGCCCCCCCCCCAACAAAATGAGAAGGACACAAACCATCACCCCCCCCACGGTCGCACACTCACACCCCCATACTCCGTTTTTCTAGAAAAACCCCTGCAAGCCCACCGACATTGGTGTAAATCAATCCATAACTGGCGCTGCAGTAAACAAATTAAGTTTGTGGGCATGGGGTCTATTGACATAGTGGAACATACCTCATAAATGCAACATCCAATCTACACAAAGCTAGACAATTTATATCAACCGGACAAGCAATTGAAGCCAACAAAATTTGGATGCAATTGGCCAGCAGGCGTTTTTTTTTTTTTTTTTTTTAAAATGTTGAATTGCTAGCATTTGATAGGCATTTGACCCACATTCTAATCTTGCAAACAGCATCTTTGAAAGCTTCTCTAAGTCATCCAAATGAGCAAAATAAATCTTTGAAAACAGTTCCTATCAGCCAATCAAACAACAGCTGCTATTCGAGAGACTTTTGAAATGACCAATTCACTGCTTAAAAATTGATCATTGCTAAATTTATTAGCCTATTATTATTATTATTATTATTATTATTATTATTGACACATTCATTACCACTACTATCATTACCAACATAACTACTACTATTAAAATATTTGCAGGTAGGTTCTTGCTGGTCTTCTCGAGACAGATTGGCAGTCAACACTTTAGAGCTCAGACAGCAGAGCTGAGGGCTATTAAAAGCAGCAAAGTGTGATATTTCATCAGAGTGCCTTGCTCACACACAGGGTAAATGAAGAGTTGGATGGTGGGTTGGCAGAGTGTCAGGACACCATGGTCAGAAGCCATGCAGAGAATATCCTGGTTAAATGACCACAATCGCAGGGGCTGTGCTTCAGCTCACAAGCAGTTTCTTAATGAATGGTTTTAAAATTTTCAATTTACCAACCCTTCCAGCAGGCCCAAGCACCATACACCTTCAATGAAGTGTACAAAATATGACACAGGGCACAAAGGACACTGCTACCCTCTAGTGATAATCTAGCATAATTGCACTTGGCTGCAAATTAGAACACCAAGTGAAAAATACACTGTGCACGACCAAAAGGCAGTGGGAAGAACCACTTCCACACTACAACCAAAACAGGTGTATATGAGCCGGAGTCTAGAAGGTGTTGCACTCCTCAGCAAAGCAGAAGACAATCATCCACCTAAAGACAGACCGATAAAAGCAAAAATGCAGTGCAACCATCAGACTGTTTAACCCAGGAATCGATTTAAATGTCCGTGACTAAAGTGCATAAAAAAAGTCTTTATCTCAATATACAGATCAATTGTGTATCATGCATCAATCACGCCTTATTCTCAAATCAAGGCAATTTAATTCCGTCATCAGGTTTGTACTATTCTTGGAAGTCAGCAACTAGTTGATTTACACGGACTTAAATAGCTGCCATGCATTATGCATTTCTCTCCACATGCACTTTTTTTTTCAGATCGAATGCAGAACTAAGCGCCATTTGATGTCATCTGTACTTTTTTTTTTTTTTTTTTAAGTCGCCAGAAATTTGCAGAGCCTTGTATATAGTGAGTTTGGCCTAACCAGTTCAAGTTGACCTGAACAGTGATTGGATAATCGCTAATCACGTGACAATGGAGCCATGTTGTTACCTTACACACAGCTCGTCATGATAGACTTGTTATGTAGTGGGCCAACATGAATGAATTTTAGCTTTGCACTTCAAGAATAAAGTCAAATTGTCCAGAATAAAACAGAGAGGGATTTTTTTTTTTTTTTTTTTTTTTTAATTTCAAGAATGAAGTTGAATCGCCGAGAATTAAGTTGAATGACCGTTTCGAGAGTGAAGACAAAATTTCAACAGTGAAGTCGATATCCATCGATTTAACTTTAGCGAGGACGACTGGCGGACTGACTGCCCACCCTGCCAGCTACTGTATGTGTACGGCATGGTGTGACGTTAACATAATCTCTTGCAAAACTATCAGTTTGATTCCCTCACCAAAAGACAAGCCTGTTTTCGGCATTCCTACTATCTGTGTCTTGGTCAGTGCACAGCCTCTCCGGGCATCTTCCCAAGCGCACTCTGGATGTGATGAAGTAGTCCTCATTTACCTTTGGGTCACTGTTTGTTCTGTAAGCTTCCATCCACACAACATAGCCACTAAGACCATCAATACAACAATTGATTGCAATGCCGTATGGCTTCAACTTATCGTATGAATCCATATGCCATAGCACGCTGGGACCTTTGTTGTGGTAAGGCCTGCGTCTTAGATGCCGCGCCACTTTTTGAGGATCTATCAACTTGATTATCTTATTGCGTCCAGGGATAAAACATATCCTCTCCGTATTGCACGCAAGTGTAACCATCGATACCCTTGGGTCTGTCCTTTACCAGCCAATTAATCCTGCACAATGTGGCCACCTGTTCTAAGTTAGCATGGTTTCTCCTTCTGAACAAATGCAATTTTCGGCACAGTCTCTTCGAAGTCCCAATACTTATGACCATGTCATGTTTACATGCTGAAACAGAAGGAGTGTCCGTGTTACAAAAACCAATTCTGAAGTACAATTTCACTAATGCATGTACATTAGGCATTTTGTAGAGGCAGTGATATGCACTCACGTTTGTCCTTTGACTTAAATCCAGAAATATCAGCTTTCCTCTCATTTCATCTTTCATCCATTTCCATTTTTATTCTCAGCATTTCTTACTTTATTCTCAATATTTTGACTTTAACCTCTATTACATTTTAAATTTCTTTACATTTACTTTAAATTTAAATTTCTATTTCATTCTGGACATTTCGAATTAATTCTTGAAATGTAAAATAAAAAAAATATATTCCCCCTTTCTATTTTTTCCTTATGCCAAGACCTAATGATCTTTCGTATTTTTGCGTTCGGTGAGTACATAGCACTATATTCGCAGCCTATACACATTCAGAATTTCAGGCCAATGTCGCTTGAGTCGCGACCATGATAATTTTTGGTATAAATTGAACAATATATATTATTATTAGTTCTTTGAGTCTTCCATGAGAAAATAATCTACTCAGTACTGCCTGTAAAAACATGAACTGAAGTGCCCATCAATATAATCTTACCTTTTCATTCACCGCTAATCTATTCAGCAAATCAGCGTAGCAAAAAACATAGAATGCTATGCAGATATAGTCTATAGATAATATAGTCATGGCTGCACACGACACTCAGAAAAGTGACCAACAACCCCCCCTTCCCAATGTAGTGACCCCCCGCCCCCGATCATGAAATTCTGCATAAAAGCCAGGATGTGCCATAGGGCTCATGTACTCTAGACCCTATGGCTGGGTAACAACATGACGCCTACAGTGCTGTTGGCCTAACTCTCTATATACATGGCTCTGGAAATTTGTGAGCTCAACTGCCCTCTAGTGCAAAAATGACACACTGCAACAAACTACCCATTCCTGTGCCTAAGCGACTGAAGCTGAAAGATTATGAGGAGGATCCTAACATGTGCATCAGCCTGGGTCTTGCATACTTGATTATAAGCAAACAGATTGAAAGATTTCAGAGGAGAACAAGGCAGAAGTTGATAGGAACTTTCTTTTTCACCTCACTATCCAAGGATCAACTAGTGGTCTTTTGCAGCAAGTACGAAACTCAGAAGACACGGAGATCAATGTCCCCCGCCTGTGCGGCATCCCGTGTAGGAGCCAAATCAAGGCCGTGATTAGTAACAGACAGAAACTAAATTTAATTCATCAAGGTATAGTACTTTTTGAAAAACTTGTCTACATTTATCTGGATGGGTGAACAGAGTGATAGAGGATGGACGGACTGACAGACGAGCTCCACTGAAATATCCACCACTCCACCCGGTGACGGGGGCTAAAAATCTTATAAAGTCTCCAATAGTTAATTTTACACGTAGAGAGCATCTGCTTCTGTACATGTCCTCCGAGCTCAAAATGCATCAGACTCACACTGACAGAAATGAAGCTGATGGAGTCACTCAGTGGTGCAGTGGTGATTAAAAACCACAGCTATCTGGGGTTCTGCCCAGTAGTCCAACACTCAGCACATTGCCTTTCAACTGTGATGACAGTATGATGAGCATTTTCAATAAAGCAGTCTCGCACATAGCTCCACAGTCCATTGAACATGCAATGCACCACAGGAGAGGTTCAGACACAGTGTCCAACAGAAGCATCAAAGAAAAACCCAAAATAAGAAACCCTCTCCGATCATTTCATTTGAACACAAAACATTTCAATAAAGAGTCTTCTGGAATCTGGCGTCTACACAATTTGACTAGTCAAAGAGACAGGAAAAAGGCTAAATATTCTGTTTACTTTTCTAACACAGAGGAAAGAACTGAAGAATGCATAAATGCACCATATTTTTGCTATGCTGTAGGTGCATGTTTCAATTAGCAAAAATGCTCTTTCCAGCTGGCATTAATTAATGAAACAGCACAGATAAATACCTTGGTGAGATAGCGGGACATGACAATGGTTTTCGGGAGTGAGGCTAATTCTGTGCAAAATACCTCGATAGCAATGCCAGGATGTATTTGTGTGAAAGTGCAGTGATGACCACTCACAATGATCAAGTCCGGACAGAACCACCAGCAAGAATAAGCCACCCGCTTTGAAGGTACTCACAAGATGAGACCTCAATAAAAACGCAGGTGGACCCAGTTCAATTCATGGTGCCGAGCGGCAAACTAAACATGAGGATTCTTTATCTAGTACAGATTTAAAGTTTGAAATAAACGTATACATTCTAGCAACTGATCTGCGGTTCGCACTTGCCTTTGCTCCAAAGGAGACTGAGAAATAAAGTAGAATAACTGAATAATTTATTGAAATCGTTTGTTACAGTACCAAGACTGTGCTAACAGTGACAAGATTTCTTTGCCATCTTATTTTACAATGGAATCTGACGTAAATAAAACTCCGGTCATATTTTCAAGTAATTGGAAATTAGGAAAGAAAACTGATAATAACGTGATGCGCTTTTTTTTAACAAGTCCCCTCAAAGTAGGAATGTTTTTCACTCAAGGCCCATCTAAAAACAGCGAGACACCAAAGGTGCATAGACACAAGGCACCCAGTGCTCAAAAGCAACGTTGGAATTGCCTCAAATCATAAGAAATATTAACTAAAAGGACGCCCAACACCAACACAGCTTGTTTGGTGTGATCGACCCCATATACAGGCCATACCACCAAGTGCTCCGTTGTTGACTGCAGAAATCAATGTTAAATGTCTTTATTTTCTGTCAAGGTCCAAAGATGCAAAGAAGCGGCGATTTAGATTTATTTTCAAGGAGAATCTCAAACTAGGAAGGCAAGTATTTCTGACTTCTGTTAACCCTTTGATGCACAACATATGCACATCCCTTCTAATGCACAATATGGGTCCAAAATGACCCACATTCATTTTCCATGTGATTTCATGCTGGGTGTGAGTTTCTTTGCTGTATGTTTTGAAATCAATTTTTTTTATGATTGAATATTCCAAGTATTCTTTAATATCTTGTTTTTGATTAGTACATGTCATTATTTTCATTTTTCTTTTCTTATTTTACGAACAAAAATAGGTTTGGTATAATTACATCAAGTTTACACTCATTTATCCAATGTGATACTGAATCAAATGAATTCATACTCTAACAATAATTTGCTTCAAATCACTTTAGCAGTGGCTTGAGCCAAACAATCATACATTTAGTATTTAAAACATGTTTATTTTTCATTTTTTCAGACATACACATACCTCTGATAACAGATAACACGGTTATTGAACTGAACTATAGGCCTATCTGTTGTGTAACTACTGTAATCTGGTGAATGTGACCAAATAAATTAAAACATAACTGATCACATCAGTAGACAAGAAAGTTCCATCTTAATTCTTACATGCCTCACAAATTACCACTACATGTCTGTGCTCCTGGCACACAGGCCTGGTGCACTGGGAACACTTGCTGCGAACTTTCCTGTCTTTGGAAGTTCGGCAGATTGCACACCTCTTCCTCTTCCCTCGGCCCTCCTGCTTGATGTCCTCCTGTGGCTGTGTGGTGGCTGAGTTTAGTTTTTTTTTTATCCCACATCTTCCCACTGCATCAATGATATGCCTTTGGAGTTTGGGTGTGCCCTCCATGCGCCTCTTCATATGTGGCAAGACAAGCTCTTTGCCCAGCTCCTTGATAAATAGCCGGCGTGCATTGTTCACACCACTCATGTAATCAGGGTGTTGTGCAGTGAAGTAGGTGTAGGCATTGAGGGTGGCAACATCCAGCATATTGTACCAGAGCACCATTGGCCACCTCAATGTTCTCCGCTTACATGAGTAGGTGCTAACCATCTCATCCATTGTGTCCACTCCTCCTTTTGTTTTGTTGTAGTACTGGATCATTTCTGGTTTTTTCTTCCGACTGCTGTCATCCACTGCTTTGTCATCATGCATGGTGCTCAGGAGGACAACAGACTTTCCCTTCTTCTGCACATAGCTCACCATGGTCATGTTACCATTGAATCCAAATTCAAATCCAAATCAAATTCATTGTGGGAGATCAATAGTTGTCTGCAGTAAATACATTCCTGATTGCAAACATGTACAAATTTCAAAGGTTCCCACCAAGTACCATGGTAAATTCATGTGGGTCATTTCTGGCCTATGTGTGTAAACCTTTTGTAAAACATACAAAAGCCATGCTAGTTCATAAAGTAAGAGGAAAAACAAATATGATGATTTGTGCTACAAAAAAAAAAACAATATTTCCTGAATACTTGGAACAGTAAATGATAAAATACTTTTATTTCCAAGATACAGCATAGAAACACTCAGCCATACATGAAATAACATAGTAAATGGATATGGGTCATTTTGGACCCATGTTGAGCATTAGAGGGGTAGCTTTAAAAAAGTGTTTTTATTTAAAAAGTAATAAAGGAAAAAATACAAGAAGGATGTATTATGATCAAAAGTTAATTGTGGAATACCTGAAATACTGAATGATGAAATTTATTGCAAAGATATAGCACATAAAACCCAGTCGGGTCCCAATTGGACCCATGTTGTGCATCAAAGGGTTAAAGGCGCATCTAAAGTCGATTCTCAGACAGGACGTTGAACGTCCAATGTTTACAAACAAATCACTTGCTTTTGTTGACATCTTGCATTGTCACATGACCAATTTAATTCATAAAAACCAATGTCATTTGTACATGCGTAGATAATCCTTCTATTTCAGTTCGTTTGCGCAGGTGCGGCTCGCTGATTGGCCGATAAACAAAAACAATGGGAATCGACTTTAGATGCCCTTTAATATTTAAATGGAATTCCAAGTCTAACTCAAGTCAAACTTGCATGGCTTGGGTGTCTATGTTGCCAAGCGCCACACACAAAATAGCTTAGCTTGCTCACACTAACTTTCCAGAATCATAGTGTAGTTTATTAGCTAGCCAGCTATCAAATCAAGTGTGCATTTAGACACGATTGCTAGTTCATAGATAATGTACCAAAAAAGTCCATAGGAATAGATCGAATGGATGACCAGGTTTACTGGAATTCAATTGTGGAAGAATAGCGCAACCATTCACAATAAATGAAATGTTAGCTATCGGGTGCACAAGTAAATACTAGCATGATAGATACAGTACCAGCGTGGATAAAGGTTCCACTTTCGCCAACGCACCGTTGGCCCTGTGTCAGCCGAAAGTCAGGTGGACATGCCCTGCTCACTGAACTGAGAAGTAGAGTGAGTGAGAAGGCAAGTTGGCCGGCCGTTTCACACATATCTTAGTGAAAATCCCCGTCACAAAGAAGTCCAAATAAGTTCAGAGTTGGAAATTTTTTCGTTGGACAACATGACGTCCATTATATTTCTAGTATAGTGTTAATGCCTGAAGTAATTTTTGCTACAGACTTTCTTTGGCGCAGTTGGTGATATATTTATTTCCAGGAAAGTTAATGTCTGCAAATTAATGTACTTTTGCCATAATATTTTTGCCGTAATATTTGCCGATAAGAATTCAGAAATGAAACCTTTAGTTCTAAAGCGCCATTATCGGAGAAAGCAAAACAACAACAACAACAACAACATGTTTTGCCACCACTTTAATATTATTTAAATTATGAACAAAACCCGCACTTCTGAAAATAGAAATAAAATACGCAAATATCTATGTACACTGAACAAAAATATAAACGCACAAAGTGATTTTTTTTCAAATTATATTTTATCAATCGGGAAATATTTCAACAAAACAATTATTATTTTATTCTTGCCTTAATATTCAAGCAACAGAAACATGACTAACAATTTACTGTAAACAATTCATGAGTTATCACAGCCTGAACCCAACAGCGGTCAGCGGGCAGAGTTCACAGCACTCAGTAACGAGTGTGTCCACCATCGGCATCACGTAAAGCGGTACACCTCCGGCGCATGGAGTTCACAAGGTTGTCAGTAGTGGTCTGTGGAATGTTGTCCCTGCAGTGCAACTCAGAGCTGGCATCAGCGTAACGCTCGCCCACACGTCGCCATACGTGTTGTCCGCCATCAGCCCGGTACAGTTGGAATCGCGATTCATTGCTGAATAACACCGTCCTCCACCATGCAAGCGTCCAGCAAAGGTTACGGTTGGCCTAGTCGAATCTTTACTGATGACGGACGACGGTCAGGTCGAGACCTCGGTGCGGTCAGCGGGCTCGGAGGTCTGCCTCCCTCAGGCAGTTTCCGACAGTCTGAGCTGATATCCGCCTGTTGTGCAGTCCGACGGTCTCGTCAGCTGTCCTGGTGGCTGGTCGGAGCCGATCACGGAGGAGCTGGAGCCGCATGTGCCGATCCTGTGTGGGCATGGTCACACGAGGTCGTGGGGCATGTGGACGATTCACAGTGCTGCCAGTCTCTCTGAATCAACTTCTCAACCGGCTGATGGTGGAATGACACACATTCTAGTGTGTTGACGCCGCTGTCACAGATATCCGAGCATTCAGCATGCCAATGGCAGGCTCCCTCATGGCTTGTGACATCTGTGGTATTGAGACTTATGACAAAAGTGCACATTTTGCAGTGGACTCTTATTGACCCCGGTGCAAGGAGTGCCTGTGTATTGGTCACGCTGACTGACGAACTCAATGTTATGCTCTATGCACCTCAGGGGTGGAATAACTCAATGAGTGAGTAATCTCACAGGGAGTGGTCAATAAGAAGTGGGTCACTAGAATTGAGCAAAACAAATCATTCAGTATGCCAATAAACACTATTTGTGGGCATATTTCATTATAGGTCAATTTAACTCAGCATTTTTGGTTTGTGCGTTTATATTTTTGTTCAGTGTAGTTGTAACTTACAATAATGGTGTCTCTTGTCCCCAAGTCCGCAAGAAATGTTTTGGCCTTTGGAAATCCGGAGGTTTTAGTCCTCGATGTGTATAAGCCGTACAACTCTCAGTCAAGAAAGCGGTGACTTGTTCAGTCGGATCAAACGGTTTAACGTAAAGTGTGCAAACTTTTGTCGCCTTTTACTCATAATTTGAGAGCTAATCTCAAGAATAAACTTTGGCTGTTACCGACAAATTAACGCGATAAAGCCCTTCACAGTTGCAAGTGTCATGGGGTAGCGCGGATTAAAGACTGTTCTCACATCGTGACTGATTATGTTTTCACATTAGCGAGAAATGATCACTTATCCGCCTTAGGTATACTGTGTAAAACATTTATATTCAGATTTAATGGTATAGTTATCAATTTGCTAACTGTGTGCAAGCCAATGTCTTACATTATTAAGACCAATATTTCGCCACAGCAAATTATCGACATTTACAGTGACCCGAGCAAGATTTAAAATTTTGGGCATTCAACAAGAAATTATAAATGTATTAATAAATATTTTGTGACAATAAATAAGAAAGTTGTCATCCCTAAGGAAAGCGTTTTTACTTCATGACTACTCCTACTTCAAACTGCCTCTTATGGAATTAGATATTTTAAAACTCTAATAACAAAAACATCAATTGACTTGTAAATAAGTCTTATCCGAAACAGTTGCGGTAGTTTATTCTTGCCAAAATTCAAGGCCTGCAATAACATCTGGTACACACCAGTCATACCCAAAAACCGCTCCCCCCTATCAACAGTCCCCCCCCCAAGTTCTCCCTGCTGGGACTACACCGACACCTGTTGTAATCCTATGCCACCCGCCAGGCCGATCAGAGAAAGGTGGACGAAAACGCGAGCCAACTTCTCGTCGACTTTAGCGGTACCTTTATCCACGCTGGTACTGCAATGCATTCCAAGTGTAGTTAAACTTAATTGGCGACTGCATGCTGTGCCTGTTTGTGAATGTAACTAACATCCTCATAGTTGCTCGGCCTGCAGACCATTCAATACTCGTTGCGTAGTTTAATACCTAGGTACTAAGTCAGTCATGTACAGTGCCGTGAAGAAGTATTTGCCCACTTCCTGATTTCTTTCTTTTTTTCATATTTTTCACGTTTCATGTTTCAGATCATCAAACAAATTTTAATATAAGAAAAAGATAAGCCGAGTAAATACAAAATGTAGTTTTTAAATGATGATTTCATTTATTAAGGGAAAAAAGCTATCTAAACCTACCTGGCCCTATGTGAAAAAGTAATTGCCCCTCCCCCCCATGTAATTAACCACATTTTTTTAAGTTCAATTTTACTAGCCACACCCAGGCTTGATTACTGCCAGAACTGTTGAATCAAGAAATCACTTCAATTGAACCTGTTTGACAAAGTGAAGTGGGCTAAAAGATCTCAAAAAGCAACACGTCTTGTCGCAAAATAAAGAAATTCAAGAACAGATGAGAAACAAAGAAATTGACATCCATCAGTCTGGAAAAGGTTGCAAAGCCATTTCTAAGGCTTTGGGACTCCAGTGAACCACGGTGAGAGCCATTATCCACAAATGGAGAAAACTTGGAACAGTGGTGAACCTTCGCAGGAGTGGCCGGCCTACCAAAATTACTCCAACAGCGCATCGATGACTCATCCAGGAGGTCACAAAAGAACCCAGAACAACATCTGAAGAACTGCAGGCCTCGCTTGCCTCAGTTAAAGTCAGTGTTCATAATTCAACAATAAGAAAAAGACTGGGCAAAAATGGCATCCATGGGAGAGTTCCAAGGTGAAAACCACTGCTGGCCAAAAAGAACACAAAGGCTCATCTCACATTTGCCAAAATACATCTTGATGATCCCCAAGACTTTTGGGAAAATATTCCGTGGACTGAAAAAGATAAAAGTTTAACTTTTTGGAAGGTGTGCGTCCCGTTACATCACGCATAAAACTAACACAGCATTTCATAAGAAGAACATCATACCAAAAGTGAAACACGATAGTGGTAGTGTGATGGTTTGGGCTGCTTTGCTGCTTCTGGACCTGGACGACTTGTCGTAATTGATGGAACTATGAATTCTGCTCTCTACCGGAAAGTCCTGAAGGAGAATGTCCAACCATCAGTTCGTGACCTCAAGCTCAAGCACACTTGGGTTATGCAGCAGGACAATGATCCGAAACACACTAGCAAGTCCACCTCTGAATGGCTTAAAAAAAAAAAAAAAAAAAAACAAAAGATTTTGGAGTGGCCTCGTCAAAGTCCGGACTTAAATCCACTTGAGATGCAGTGGCATGACCTTAAATAGGCTGTTCATGCTCAAAAACCCTCCAATGTGGCTGAATTAAAACAATTCTGCAAAGAAGAGTGGGCTAAAATTTTTCCATAGCGATGTGAAAGACTAATTTCTAGTTATCGCAAACGTTTGATTGCAGTTGTTGTCGCTGAGGATGGCACAACCATTTATAAGGATTTAGGGGGCAATAACTTTTTCACATCGGGCCATGTAGGTTTGCATAGCTTTTTCCCCTTAAAAAATGAAATCATCATTTAAAAATTGCATTTTGTATTTACTCGGGTTGTCTTTGTCTAAAATTGAAATTTGTTTGATGATCTAAACATTTAAGTGTGACAGATATGCAAAAAAATAAATCAGGAAGAGGGCAAATACTTTTTCAAGGCACTGTATATAAACTTGCTACTAGCCGGGGCATTTTGACATGGTCGCTGTCCGTCGACAGATGGGGCTGGCGGCTGCGTTCACTGGCCAGAGCAGAGCTCATTTCATAGAGGGGATGCCTACTCACAACATCCCGTTTCTCAGAGTCAGGAATGACGGGAAGCAAATGTATTTATCATGTATTTTTGCTGAAAAGTTAAAAAACCGCTCTTTTGGACATCCAAGAACACTAACTCAATAAAACAGCATAATAGGTCCCCTATACAGCATGCTTTGTATTGCTTTTCCCCAACAGAAAGCATCTCTTACAGAGGGCTCAGCTCGAAACTGCCAGTGAGCAGAGAGACTGAGACTTAATGACAGAGGCAACAAAATAACCACCAAAAGAAAGACCCGAGTCACCGATACCAAATGCTGGCCCTGATGGGAATTCTCCTTTGAGGATCCATCAATAACCTTCAAGGATCTTGAAAAACAATGATCCTTGGAGGATCTTTAACAATAAACCAAGATCCCAGCAGGATCCTGCAAAAATTCTTGAAGGATCCTTTAAAATAAAGATCCTTGCAGTCTCCATGGTGAGAATCCTTGCAAAGATCCCGTAAGGATCATAGAAGGATCCTGAAAGGGAGACTGACATTTGGGTCATTGATCCAAAATCTACATCATTGACATACTTCAGTGGATTTTCATAAAACTTAGTTGAAATGATCCTTGGGTCGAGTCACATGTATTCCCTCTACAGGTGGAGGGGGGTCAAAGGTCATCCACCATGTTTGGCGGGGACATATTTTATGCATCGCGTAAATTGGAGATCACCTAGTTGAAATGTGCCTTGCTCCTCCTTTTGTACTCCCACTCTCATCTGTTCCCCATTGCTAATTGTAGTCATGTGTACTTACATTTTTGGTCAACATCTTCCCTTTGCTGGGTTGTACTCTACTGTCATTGGTGTAAACTTCTGTCACTAGAGGCTGTTTCATACTTCTAAAACATATGTCAACAGTTGCCTCAACAAAAGACTACACAGATTCTTTTATGCTTAAATGAAGTGTTGGACAGCATCGGCAGTGCAAACTGTCATCTCCACAGTAACTGTAGTTATTTCTTTATAACCATAACCAACCACTCTTTGTGCAAATTTTACACTACTTACATTCTATATCTGCGACAGCCACCAAACTCAGTCCATCCAGCCAATGAAATTACGAGACAAAGAACGACAGTGTCTACGACATGACAAATACTTGACAGGTATTTGACAGGTATCACTGCCATTGCGCAAGGCTCTGACTCCCCCAAACATAATGCAGTCTCACCAATGCGCGCTGTCACAGACTCCAGATCGGTGAGGAAGGCAGGAATTTGCTGCAGCTGCTCTTGTAGGTCCACCAGCGCAGCCCGCCTCCGCTCCCAGTTGGCGGACAGCATGACCACCTCTCCATCAGCTGCCTGACCAAAGAAGAGAAAGACAGGGTTGCCACCTCTTCCACTAACCTAGGCCCTAAACACAGCCTGACAGCATTTGAACCATCAGATTCAACGGGAAAATGATTTCCGGAGATGAGCAGTAACCTTAGCACGGGCGTCTAAATGATGCCAGAATTGCATTTGTACCTGGAATACAGGACTGCGTGTTGAATACTCATGAGAAGGTGGTGCTCTAAAACTATTCAAAAGACAAACATTCTTAAAGGAGCTGTGTCATGATAACGGAGCAGGCTCGGGTTTGACAGTTGCAAATTAGGTAAATACTTAGAAGTTAGCACGCAAGTGAGGCCACCAGAAGTCGAACTGCCAACTTACGTGCACTGGTAGCATTTTGACTCTAAATTTGACTGTACTTGAATAATGAACGCTTCTATTGAACAGATTGAATCGAGGCAAGAAGGTATCTTGTTTTGTCCACAGTATTTTCACTTAGGCCATCACCTTTGTAGGCTGTCAAGAGCAGTCATGTTATTCTGATTCTAAGTTGCGTAGCATGCATTTTACTTTACAAAGCTGAGAGAAAGAGGATTGAATGTCCATGTGAAAACAGCTGGCTGTTTCTGCAGGGCTTTCATTTTGTGTAATTCCCCAATAAAATTTAAAATGTAGGGAACTCAAGGTCAAAACAACAGAAATATATCAATGTAATGCTAAATGAGGACAAAATGAAAACAATGGAAACAGATTTTCACAAGTAATCAAGTGTTGCCCCCTGATTTCGTGTTAAGCTGATCAGTTTTCAATAGCATGGGCATGCACGATACACACGATACAACTGCTTTAAGTCTGAAACCGTGGTATTGGCATTGCATGAATTATTGCACCTCATAACTCCTAATCTGCTACCAGCCTGGCATATGTCGCACTAGAAGTTACCAAGTTCACATATTTATTATGTGAAATTTGCCTAACCTCATAGCAACAATAGAAAACCATATATATTTAAATGAATGTGAATACAGCGATGAAACGCTGCTTTGGGAATAAGAAAATACACAGAATAAATTCTTGGATTGTCAATCAATTATCAAAATGTCCCATTTCATATTCATAAAAATACACACTGTTACCACTGCTAATGCGGAGAGGTCCCATTCAAAGTTTAGCATTAATTTTTTTCTATCATTCGTGAGCCCTCCGGGAAATAAAATCATAAAATTGAGAGCACACCCAAGTCTGAATTTCTCTCTCTCAAGCACATTTTGTCCCTTTAAATCTTTCTCACAAATCTGAGAGGAGTCATAGCTATTTAATCAAACAGGAGAAGACATTCGCTTTCAAATAGTGTACCATTTTTAATTAGAATCTCATTCTTGAGGGCGGTCACAAACTTGTCCGTTACAGAGACCTTATTTTGGGTGATTTTTTCAATGCATTGCTATGCACAGATAATAGAATTCAGGGGATATAAAAATCATTAGTTTAGGCAAAATACCCTTACAGAGCTGTACAGTGCGACGTATGTCGCATGTGATACGAAGAAATCAGTCTGTGCAATTAATTAATTTATCCCAGTTGCAGCACCCGTGCAAAACAGCTTTGCATGTGAGTATGTGTGAGCCGAACGCTTCACAAAAACAAGAGGCTCTGCAAGCTTGTTTGAGTGTGAAGTGAATCTTTGGTTGTCGTTGTCGTTAGCGTTCATATCGTGCAATTAAAAATCATAACCTAGATAAATCGTCACTACTCTGAATGAACGAACGCATAATTCATGTGCAGCTACCTCAATAGACAGCGAGTCGAACTAGCAAGATGACATAAAAAAAGGCGTTGTCTTTTCAAGTGTTCAACCAAAACCCTAAACAAGCCAAATTAAATCCGGAATAAAAATTGAGATGGGCAATTCCATGAAAATGTGGACAAGATCAATAAAAATTCTAAATGCACCAAATGAAGTTATGTTGATAATTATCATATGCCTATAACCCCTTCTTTCAGGAACAAAAAGATCTCTGATCAGAAAATTGTGTGTAGTTGTTTTTTTGACCCTTTATCTGCTAGTACCTAATTTCAGACAACACATGGTTGATCTTGCATAATTTTTTACGCGGGCTGTCTCCCATTTGTATAGTTATAGCAACTGTCTTCTACCGTGAATGGGTAGTGGATAGTAAGGTTTCATTGCCACCACCCATAGATTGAATTTGGGCCTTTTCCACATTTCAATAATTTGGCTTGAAATTTACCAAGCCCCATTGTCCCGTACGACACCTGAACTATGAATTTATCTTTGTACCACTTGCTTAGAATGTTTTACAACGGTGGTAATTATTATTTTCTGAGAGTTAGTACTAAGCAACAATATTTGCCATATTTAATTAAATTCACCCTCTTGGTTAGGACTAGACACCAGATATTTACTTGTCCTGTACGACACTTTGTCCCGTACCAACACAGTTTTCAGTATTTTGAGAGACCCCAAGGTATGTACAAGGCAGAAAATCAGTAAAAATCAATAAATCATTTTGTTTTATTATGCCTCGGTGTGCGCATGCGCACAGCGAGCATACGGTACTCAGTCTGTGTATTTGTTTGTTTGTCTGTCTGTTACCATCCTAACTGCGACAGCGTGTGCATCCAAGCTAAAGTAACAATGCCAACGAGTGACAAACACTGTTCTCTTGATTTTAAATGTGCCAGAATTTTGATTTTTTGTAGCACTTCATGTTTCAGTATACACGTTTTGTGTACATAATGTTAAGCCACACCCACATGATTTTGGCACAAGGACCGCACTCTATTGACTGTTTATGTATTCAAGCTTGCTTTTATGTTACTGCACAACTATTGTACATCAGTAGTGGCTAAGCAATACACACTGAGGCATCAGCACCTCTGGTGCTTTCAGTTATCTCAGCTGGCAAAAGGAGGCATAAAACAAGAGAGGGCAGCACGTGAATGAAATTTTCCGGTGGGCATGCTAGAAATTATTGAAATTCACACAAATCATGAAGATCCACACTAGTGACAAGTTTTAAAGAGGCGTACTGTCTCAGATCACAGACAGTACCAAATTTCAGGTAAAGTAAAGCAGAATGCACATGGTATGGCAAATTAAACCCTTTGCGCAGAAGCCAAAACTGGCCATTTATGTGTTACCTTAATTAAAGCTTTATAATTCAAGATTGCAGCTTCACAGACAGGAAAGGAATGGCTCAATTGAGTCAGGGTACTTAAAGCATTTAGAATTCCATTGTATTTCAGTTTATTTTCATGATTTTGGTATAGAAAAAGGGCAGAAAACACACAAAATCTTCATGAAAATTCAGCATTGAAATTGTAAAAAAAAAATAATAAAGAGAATTGAAAAATTGCTAGGTCTTAAAACTATACATTTCTGGGAATTTCATAATTTCATTTCATAAACTCCATGACCACAAGTGCAAATCATCTGATCGCTGAATTCTAAATGACCTACTCTCTAGAACCCAAGTATGACAGCTATCCAGGTGGCTCCCCAAAGTCAAAGATCCCTCAAAACGGCGCACTGTCAAATCAGAAAATATTCATATATTTAACACAAATCAACTTTTGACGCATGAAATTCAATATGAAGTAATGATTTTCTCATTGAATTTAGCATGAGTTTACCAATATAGGTGCAGTTGGACATCAATGGTCACCAGTGACCTCTCCAAACACTAAACATGTTTCTGCTTGATGAAGTTGAGAATTTTGTCAATTTTTCTTCAGTGTCCCACTAGCCAGCACACATACTAAATGAACTGCTTATTTAATGGTAAGAACATTCAAATTTTTCATACAGGGAAAAGCTAGCAGTTTCCACTTCCAAGCTCGCGACCTTATATAAACACTTACCACACCTTATAAGGAACAAGTATAACTCACTAACTCAGTAATATCTGACATATACCTTATTCTAACAGAATAGACATTCCATTAATAGGAATAATCAGGCTATTTTCTACCCAAATTGAACAGAATGGTGCAATGAACATACCAGGGGGTCTACCGAAGTGCGTGAGCTGCTAGTATTTTGAAGAAACGAAAACCTCGGCATTCGATTTTGTTGAACACGGTATAAATTCTAAAGCAAAAAGCCACATTGAGCAAAATGCAGAGTAGAAGGTTAACCTTTTTCATTGAATCCCTCCTCCAGAGACAGATGCATCAGGTAGAAGGAACCCTCCAGTCCTGTTTCATTTGGAATAATTCCCATGTCCGTACCTCATTGACCATGTCCGTACCTCATTTAAATCCCGTAAAT
This sequence comes from Gymnothorax javanicus, assembly GCA_029692085.1. NCBI lineage: Eukaryota > Metazoa > Chordata > Actinopteri > Anguilliformes > Muraenidae > Gymnothorax > Gymnothorax javanicus. The sequence continues at coordinate 153,884,080 of CM056193.1, read as the reverse complement.
GTATCCAAACACTTCAGGCCGGTTTTGGATGTCTTTTTTTCCTTTGAAATCGCGTCATTTTCAGCTGCGCAACCATGCCCAACATAAGGAGAATACAACCGGCCTTATTTTTACACACAGGTTTGTATACCATTCTTATTGTCCAATCAATGTCTTTCAGTTGCTGTGGTTACTGTGGAAAGAGTAATAGAGGACTTCAGATAGCCATGTTATGAATGTTACTATTTTGCCATTCTACATTTCTTGATTATTCTATTCTACTATGGGCAGAGAAGCACACTGTTTCCATTTACTGACTGAGGATGAAAATCTTGGGAGAAAAACATACGCTCTTAATACTGTTCCAGTGTTCATTGTTCAATGTTTGTTGCTGTCAACTTGTTACATGTACATGAATTTGAGAAAAATTTTGCTGCTGTTTCAAGTTCTCAATAAAAATTTTATTCACCTGTACCCACACACTTCATCTGTTGTACTGCTAGGAAGCAGGATTTGCTGATTTAAGGGTATGGACAAATGTGTCCCGTACGACACCTTTTTAAATGTCCCGTATGACACCACACATTTTTGGGCCTGGCTCAACTACTTTAAGAGAGAAAAGGAAAAGTGACTGACAGTTAGCTGGAGGAACTACTAGCTGATATTTTAAGGTTCACTTGTTGTCGGTTAATATTGCCAATTCACAGACTTTTCGAGGTGAGTAGTGTGGCGTCAAATGTGGTGTCCACTTTGGTGTCCCGTACGACACCACACATTTTTTTGAATTACCAATCTATAAAAGGGTGAACATTCCAGGAGTTGGTGTTCCTGTATAACTCACCTCTTACCACATCTCAATAATATATTCAGTCCCAATGTTCTTAAAGAATCTTGGCTAAATAAGACAAAAACCACTACGAATGTCCCATACGACACCTCATGGAATCGCCCAGATGCATTGGGTCTCTACGTTAATATTTATTTTAAATGAATTTCATTAGTTTGCTGATTGTTGAAATTATATGTTCATGGGTGAAGCGTTAGCAGCAAACAGAACTAACGTTGGCCACTGCACTGTGGTTGTGAGTGAATACGGCAGTGCAGCTGAATTTGACAATCTAGCTACAGGAAATTTCATGGATATAAGGCCTGCGTCCACAGGCAGCATTTTTTTGAGCTGAACGCGCCCATGACCTCATTTTCAGAGCTCTCCTCTCCAGTGCTTATTGTTGCCAAGATACAAAAACCATCTTATCATTACTTCCGCTATCCATCGTTGCAAATGTCAAGTCTCTGTAGTTAAACATGAAGTTACCTTAGAAAGGTTTGCTAATACAATGAAAAGAAATCCTGCATAGCCTTAGCAACTGAGCTAATTAATGTTCACTTCCCAAAACAGTAACTGAGACTGTTTACCAGGGGTGTCAAACTGGTCCGTGAGAGGGCCAAGGGGCAGCAAGTTTTCATTCCAACCAAGCAGAAACGTGTTGTGCGTGTCTGCAAAGTTGGGCTGATAAGGCTGCCGTGAGACCAGACGTAGGCTTTGCAGAGCTTCGAGTACGTGTTTGGGTTTGTTTACTGCTACAGTGAAATGATCGTTTTACTTATCTATGACCAGGGTCAGCCGGGTACTTTGCCGTGGTGTGGGCTAGCTATCTGATCCTACCATGGTGAAAGCAATCGCGAAACACATTATAACATGTCTGGTATAACAAACTATTTCTCTGCATTGCCATGGCGGAATTTAATCCCCCTTTGAAAATAGTTCTAGCTAATGAAAAGCGGGTCAATCCATCTCAAATGAGCCAGTGCCAGAAAAAAATGCCACCACTAAATCACAGATTTTGCCAATTTTTTCATATATTGCTGGTACCTGTAAGATAGGAAAAAACCCCAAGTTTGAGCAGTCAATTCCGCCCTGTCTCGGAATGGCGGCCATCTTTAAAAAGGGGGTGTGGCACTATGCGACATGACAGGCACCCGTTTTTTTAAGTGGTTTTTCTCCTGTAATTCAGCTATAACACATGCTATGAAGGTGAAATTTGGCAGATTTATGTAATTTTTCATGGAGAATCCAAATATGGATTGGGGGAGGTGATATTTCTCAAAGTTGAGAAATGGCTTAAAATGTGTAGTGCATGATTTTCTCAATGTCGGCCAATCTATACAGTACAAATGTACAAGGGAATGTACATATCCATATAAAGAGCTTGAAAACATACCAATTGAAGGATGGCAGTTCTCAAGAACTACTTGTCCATTTGGCATGTTTGGCATTTAACAATCTGAGATTGCAGCAATGGACATGCTTTCCACGACTGCTTATCCAAATTTTATTGTTAGTGCATTATACAATCAGGACACCTGGACTTCCAGGTCAGCGGATGATGAAATCTTGATTGGTGGAGTGAGAGTGGTTTCAAATGATGTAATCCGGTTGGTATCATCCAAATAAGCTTATTATGCAATCATACAGTCTGAGTTGTGAGTTCCTTCCTTTGGATAGATGATGCAATCTGATAGGGTCAACCAAGTAAATTAATGATGTAATCCTAATGAGTAAAAATCTTAGTGGCTTCATTTGGCCACTGTGTCAAAGACAGCTATGGCTGAAACACATGAAAAATGCACTCTGGTGCTTTGTTCTGGCCACAGAGACAGGAACAATGTTGGGTGCCATCAGTTCATGTCCTGACAACAGTGAGAGTGCCACTTGCTTCTGGACATGGTGCCAGACAGTACAGACTGTCTGAGGAAGAAGTGAAGAAAGTTGAGAAATGCTTTGAAAATTTCTGCTCAAATTAACATAACATAACATAACATAACATGGATGGCGAGAACAGGCCGTTCAGCCCAACTACGCTCGCCAGTTTCTTTATACTATTGTGAATATATCCCTTCAGATACTCAATGACTCAATGGTATCTAGCTTTAAGTCAAGCCTACTCTTGAAAACCCCCAAGGTCTCTGCCTCAACAATATGGTCAGGCAAGCTATTCCACATCGAAATTACTCTTTGGGTGAAGAAATATTTCCGAATATCAGTGCTAAATTTACCTTTGGTCAACTTCCACTTGTGACCCCGAGTTCTACTAACAACACTTGGTCGAAGGAATCCTACATAATTCACTTTGTTAATCCCTTTAACATATTTAAAGACCTCAATCAAATCACCCCTTAGTCTCCTTTTCCTAAGACTAAAGAGATTAAGGATCTTCAGCCTCTTCTCATAGCTTTCATGTTTTATACCTGGAATTAGCTTAGTGGCTCTTCTCTGAACTTTCTCTAGAGCCTCTATATCTTTCTTAAAGTAAGGTCCCCAGAACTGTGCACAATACTCCAGATGTGGTCTGACAAATGTGTTGTACAAAAGAAGCATTACCTCCTTAGATTTGTACTCAATACTTTTGGCAATGTATCCCAGCATCCGAATGGCTTTTTTAACTGCTACGGCACAATGGCTAGAGCCTGTGAGGGTTTGGTCAACAATCACCCCCAGATCTTTCTCGTGTGGAGCAGATTCCAGTTTTAAACCTCCCATGAAGTAATCCCGTCTAATGTTTTTATTACCTACATGTACAACTTTACATTTCGCTACATTAAATTTCATTTGCCACATTTCTGCCCAATTCTGGATTCTATCCAAATCATCCTGAATCACTTTAGTGGACTCTAAACTATTTGCCAAACCCCCCAATTTAGTATCATCTGCAAATTTCACTAATCTGCTCTCAATATTCCTATCAAGGTCATTAATGTAGATGAGGAACAGCAGGGGTCCCAACACCAATCCCTGGGGGACGCCACTCCCCACCATACCTAGCTCAGATGAGATACCATTGACCACCACTCTTTTTGTTCTGTCCTGTAACCAGTTTTGAATCCACTCCAGAATACCTCCTGTCACTCCAATGGAGCTCATTTTAAAAATTAGTCTCTTATGCGGGACTGTATCAAATGCTTTCTGAAAATCCAAGTATATGATGTCATAAGCCCTGCTCTGGTCATAAGTCTTGGTGGCCTCTTCAAAAAATTCCAGAAGGTTTGTCAGGCATGACCTTCCCTTACAGAAACCATGTTGGCTATCCCTCAAGATACTGTTACGTTCAAGAAATAAGTCCAGCTCATCTTTTATGATAGATTCCAATATTTTTCACGCAGTGCAAGTTAAACTGACTGGCCTGTAATTTCCTGGCTCAGTACGGTCCCCTTTCTTATATATTGGTATTATATTGCCCTGTTTCCAATCATTTGGTATTTCTCCAGTTTCTAAAGACTGTCTGAAGATGGCGGATAGCAGCTTAAAGATGATCTCACCAACTTCCCTGAGCACTCTAGGATATAAGCCATCAGGACCCGCCGCCTTATCTGCCTTTAGTTTATGCAACTTGTCTAATACTTCGTTATCCCTAACCTCAATTTCCGCTAAATAATCTTGAGCATTTAACATGCCCACTGGCCGAATAAAGACCCACTCTGAGGTAAAATTCTCATTAAAGTAACTGTTTAAGGCATCCACAATATCCTTGTTATCATATAGCAGTGATCCATTTTTATTCTTTATGCACTTAACCTGCTCTTTGACTTTCCTTTTTCTGCTACAGTACTGAAAGAAGCGCTTAGGGTTAGTTTTTGCCCCCTCTGCAATTTGTCTTTCATACAGTCTTCTAGCATTCCTCAGCTCTTTTTTGACCACAGCCGCATTTTACAGTATTCAGCCTTAGTGTTCTCATTGTTATCCTTTATGTACATCTTATAAAGATTCCTCTTTTCCCTCAAAATCCTCTCTAATACTTTTGGTCATCCACTGAGGATTCTGCTTTTTCAGCTTACTTTTGGACACCTTTGGAATGAATTTGCATTGTGAATCAAGTAAAACCCCCTTAAATCTTTCCCACATCTCATTTACAGACTCACAGTCCAGGAGTGTCTCCCATTTTATTTCACTTAGATGTGAGCGCATCCTGTCAAAGTTTGCTCGCCTAAAATTGAAAATTTTGGTTTTTGAATACACCTTTTTAACTTCCCATGAAACATCAAAATTAACAGCAGAGTGATCACTTGTCCCAAGTGGCTCCAGTACCACAACATTGCTAATTCTATCTGGGTCATTACAGAGCACTAAGTCTAAAATTGCCTTCTCTCTTGTCAGTTTATTAACATACTGCACCAAAAAATTATCATTTATAACATCTAGAAATTCTTCCTCCCCCCTACCCTGTCCTTTCACCATTTCCCAATCGATACCAGGATAATTTAAGTCTCCCATAATAATAGTCCCTCCAGCTTGCGTAATCCTCTTAAAAAGCGTTTCATTGACTGTACTGTCCAAAGCTGGTGGCCGATAGCATAGTCCTATGTTTAAACCTGACTCGTGTTTGCCAATGAGCCTGACCCAGATATCTTCACAGGGCAAGGAATGTTCAATTTCAGGAATTTCCTGTACATTTATGTTTTCGTTCACATAAATTCAACCCGCACTCACTGATTGTAATAATTGAATAATTCAAATTTTAAGCCACACCCATGTGTTGTCATGTCAACTTCAATTGCTTCCTCCTCCCGTTCAGGGTCGGATTCGGGATCAAACAAGTACTGTCTTACAGCAATAGATGCCGCAAAGAGCTGTCCTGAAATACCTACCATCTTGGTTTCCTAATTTTTCGGGTCTGCAGCCTCCTCCGGAATCAAAGCGGCCAGGCAGCCAATCAGAGCAGCACTTCATAAGAATAGCCTCCCCGCCCACTCAAAACAGCTCGTGTTTCAGGCCAGCACAGACAGGGTGAGAGAAGAGGTCTCACTAGGCATGGAAATGTGTGGGTTTTTTCTGTAACTGAATTCTTAACATTATTTTAAAGACCCATTGTAATGGGCGGTGATAGGACGCCAGGTGCCGCAACCAGTGAGAGAAAGAACTGAGAGCAGCCCAGATAAGAGACAAACACAAAAGAGGTACACACCTCCGGTAAAAGCTCGCGCTTCCAAGGACAAATAAAAGTCCGCAACACGGAAGCACCGCGAGAGAGAATAAACAACAAGAGAGAAGAGAGAAAATTTCTAAAAGAAGCAATTCCTAACAATAAATGGAATATCACAAATCACTAGGAAATCTGACTCAGGGCTTTCAAAAGTTTTTGGAGTAGGCGGCTGGCAGAGTAGAGTAGGCGGCTATGGCTGGTGGTGGAGATGCCGAGAATCCAAGCATTGAGGGCGCAAAGCCCTCCAGGGGGCATTCTACCAGGAGAAATTTAAAAATCTGAAGCTCTATGATGCATTCTGGTGCCTTCTAGCATCTGATTTCCTTGTCATTTGGTGATGTTAAGTCAATTTTTTTTTTAGTTTTAACATATATATTTTTGAGGATGCTTGTCATTATTTGCTCATGATGCATTACTGTATCTATGTATTGTCACTTCCGATTATCAGTTATTCGAATTAGATACATGCAACAAACCCCTTTGTGCAGAAGCCAAATCAGAAGATGTATGCATTCCCCTGTTTAAGGCTTTATAATTTAAGATTTGAGCTTCACAGCCAAGGGGAAAATGGCTTCAGTGAAATCAGAAACTTGAAGCATTTCGAATACCATCGTATTTCAGTTTATTTTCAAAATAAAAATTTTGGACATTTCATGAAATGGCTGGCATCAAACTTAAGTCATTTCACGAAATGACAAAAAAAAATTTATCATTTCAAGAAATGACTGGTTTCATGATCTGACTGAAACACATTGCCCATTATACAATGTAACAAAATTTTAGCTTTTTCCTGTTCCTGGGCAGAAAGTGTTATTTCCCAATTGCTTATACCTAAAGTAAAAGGAGAAGACCTATCAAACTTTGCTTTCGTGACTTGGGTAATGAATTTTTCAAATGGTATCCATTTTCCAGGACATTAAAGGTAGATGTAGAGCTGGTTTGCTAACAGAGAATTTTCTTGAGCTTACAAGCATTTAAGAACTTTCTAGAATGTTGTGCAACTTCCAAGACGTTTCAAGAATTTTTCTAGGATGTTGTAGAACTATTTCAAGAACCTTTTAAATTTTCTAGATCTTTCCATAGTTATATCTATACAGCAGCTCACCACTCACCACCTCAGTTTAGTCCTAACTGCCCAAGTAAACATGTAGATATATCAGAATTTTTCAGAGCTGGCATCAAGAAGCTGCAAAGCATTCTTTAGATGCATTCTGCAATGTATGTGACCAATTTATCAAAATAAGAGCAAAAAAGTACTCTGTGACAGCAACTGTTAAAATGTATGCAGCCAACAAGGTATATTTTGGCATGCCTGCCGAGGATCAACACAAACTCTGGGCACCTAATTTTACCTAAAACCACTGCAAAAAAAACTCAAGAAGGTAAGACAGACAACTTTCGCTTGTTTAAATAGGAAGATTTGATATTATACAAATTAAATTTTTTATTTATGTTTTGTTTTTTATTCAATCCTTATGTAAATGAAAATGTGCAAATTTCCCATTTTTACACAGAAAATAGGCAAATTCCTAAATTTCATTATCTTAGTCACAAAAGCAAAGTTTGAAGGAAATAATGGGCATTTTCTATTTTTTTTTTTTTTTTTTAATTTTACAACATAAGCAATAAAGAAATAACACACACAAACCAGGAAAAAAATTTGTGTCACATAGTGTTATAGAAGTAACTTGTATTAACATGTTAACGTAGGTGTCCTGAGTGGGACGCCGTTTGATAACCATTCCCTGAGTGAGACGCTTTCGGCCTGACCCACTTCCCAGCCTTTTTACGGGCATAGAAATGCATGATGAGGGGTACGTTTCCCTAAAGCGTAGGTTAGCAACTTACATAATTCGTTCATTGACTGTCAATGATTCCAACCATGTAAGTTAGCATCTGTGATTTCGGGAAAAGTACCCCAGAACGAAGCGCGAGTTTGAGTAATTTAAACAGGCTTTTAAGAGTCTATTTGTCAAATTTCAGATGTATGTATACGAAAGTGACTTGGACCAGACAGCGGCGTGAACAATTAAATCACAGTTTGGAGTGTGTATTTTCACTGGCTGTACTGCTTTATAGCTAGTTTTACACTGTTTTATACTGCTTTGACCAGCAACCGAACATATTGACTATTGTGTGACATAATCTGTGGTCAAGGGACGAGAGAAGCAGAAATGTCGGGTGTCTGGGTGGGTTACCGCCGCGGGGAAGAATCATGGAGAAAATGCAGCTGTTTTTCTGATTTCTGAAACATGACTGTACGCATAAAGATGTAATGCTAAACCATTTCCAAATAACTATTCAAATAACTTGGCTAAGCCAAAGCCAATACAGATGCTGATTTTGCCGACTCAGGATCAACCTTTATCAACATTCCGCAAAATGAGTTTGCAATGAGGAGCTAACGTTATGAGTGTTCCACTCAGGGAATAGCGCAGAGCTAAATCACAGGTGTTGGCATACTTTTTCCAACTCGTGCAAAGACTAAGCTGTAAATGATTAAAACGATATCTGGTAATATAGGTAAGCCATTACACTTTACTTTAACACCATTACATTGACTAATAACTTAACGCCATCATTTTATATTTGTAGTTTAAGGGAAATTTCAATTGAATGCCTGCAATTAAGTTTCCCATGCAGAAAACAGTTCCGTAGGTAATCAAAACGTTCGATATGAAATGATGGTTCTTTTTAGATATGTTAGCCAGACAGTGCATCTTTACCTTTCTTGTTGAAGGACAATATTGTTGAGGTTTTTAGTATTCTACTTAGGGGTTCAGACATCTCGTATCCTCGGTCAAACGGCGATGCGAATTTTTGAACGCAAGTGATGTAGTCATTTTCTGCCTGTGCAAGCACCTCAAGTCTTTATCAAAACAGTACGAACGTAGCATATGGAGGCTGCGCCAGGCTCGTTCATGCGCGATGAAGGAAACCATGATGGCTTACTAAAGCAAGGAAATAACGCAATGACTTCTTCTTTTATTGAAAATATGGGTAAACTCCAGGTTAAAGAAACGAGGAAGGTGACAAAAAGAATTTCATGACATGGAGAATCAGAGTCGCGAGTAGCCGGTCGTCATATCCCGGGTCGACGGCGATTATCGCCGGTCGCCGGCTACTTTTGAAAGCCCTGTGACTAGAGATTTTCTCCGGCCGAAGTGCTAGAAACAAACAGACACTCTAGTGATAGGCGTGGCGAACCCCCGGCCATATATATATATATATATATATATATATATATATATATATATATATATATGAGAGAGAGTCAGTCCGGAAAACTCCGCCCCAGCTCAATCAGCCAGCTGGGCCAGGAATTCGATGGAAAAGAAATCCGATATCGTCCCAGACGATAGAACAAAGAAAGGTCCAACAAATAAACGCATGACTAAACCATGACACCCATTGGACATATTTTAAACGACTAAATACAGCATGATATAGGACCTTTAAGACCCGGGCCGCGTTCCTCAGCTCCGCAATCATCACATGCACCCGTTATTCATTTCCACTGTGCGGTAGTATTGCACTACAGACCCCAATTCCAATGAAGTTGGGACGTTGTGTAAAATGTGAATAAAAACAGAATGCAATGGTTTGCAAATCTCATAAACCCACATTTTATTCACAATAGAACATAGACAACATATCAGATGTTGAAAGTGAGACATTTTACCATTTCATGAAAAATTATTTGATGGCAGCAACACATCTCATAAAAGTTGGGACAGGGCCATGTTTACCATTGTTCAGTATCCCCTCTTCTTTTAACAACAGTGTGTGGGAATGTGTGGGAAGTGAGGAGACCAATTTCTTGAGTTTTGGAAGAGGGATGTTGTCCCACTTTGGTCAGATGTAGGATTCTAGCTGCTCAACCATCCTGGGTCTTCTTAGCCAGATTTTTCCTTTTATGATGTGCCAAATGTTTTCCATTAGTGAATGGTCTGGACTGCACGCAGACCATTTCAGCACCCAGACTCTTCTACAGCAAAGCCATGCTGTTGTGATGGATGCAGTATGTGGGTTAGCATTGTCTTGCGGAAATATGCCACCCCTTCCCTGAAAGAGACGTTGTTGTTAAACCTCTATATACTTTTCATCTTTGATAATGCCTATCCAGATGTATAAGCAGCCCATGCCATAGCTACTAATGCAACTCCATACCATCAGAGGTGCAAGCTTTTGAACTGAGCACTGATAACAAGCTAGATGGTCCCTCTCCTCTTTAGTCCGCATGTCACAACGTCCATGGTTTCCAAAAAGAATTTCAAATTTTGATTCATCTGACCACAGAACAGTTTTCCATTTTGCCTCAGTCAATTTTAAATGAGCTTTGGCCCAGAGAAGGCGGCGGCATTTCTGGATCGTGTTCACACATGGCTTCTTCTTTGCATGATACAGCTTTAACTTACATTTGTGGATTGTACGGCGAACTGTGTTTATTGACAATGATTCCTGGAAGTGTTCCTGAGCCCTTGCAGTGAATTCCACAGCAAAATTCTGCCCATTATTAATGCAGTGCTGCCTGAGGGCCCGGAGATCACGAGCATCCAATATTGACCTTCGGCCTTGTCCCTTATGCACAGATATTTCTCCAGATTCTCTGAATCTTTTGATGACATCATGCACTGTAGATGGTGTAAAATTCAAAATCTTCACAATTTTACACCGAGGAACAATTTTCCAAAATTGTTCCACAATTTTTAGACTCAGTTTTTCGCAGATTGGTGAGCCTCCAGCCATCTTTACTTCTGAGAGACTCTGCAGCTCTAAAATGCTCTTTTTATACCTAGTCATGTTACTGACCTGTTGTTAATTAACCTAATTAGCTGTAAAATGCTTCTCCAGCTGTTTTTTATTAGCACCTTTTACTTTTCCAGCCTTTTGTTGCCCCATCCCAACTTTTTTGAGATATGTAACTGCCATTAAATTCAAAATGAGCTAATATTTCTCATTAAATGGTAAAATGTCTCACTTTCAGCATCAGATATGTTGTCTATGTTCTATTGTGAATGAAATTTGGGTTTATGAGATTTGCAAATCATTGCATTGTTTTCATTCACCTTCTACACAACGTCCCAACTTCATTGGAATTGGGGTTTGTATTGAAGCCCGAGCCTCGCACTTCGTCTTTGAGAAGTCTCGTAAACCACATGCCTGTGTTGTATTGCTAGTCTTGTATAGATTTATCCTCCGCGTACTGCGTGCATATTCCAATTCTCTAACTTGGTTCTGTTTATTGTTGATATCAGCACTTTAACTTTATTAAGGAACCTCATTTCCCAATTCCTTTCTCTATTTTAGTAATACATTGTTACTGTAGCTAAAGCCCAGTTTTGTATTACTAATAGCATTACGAAGGAACCTCGTTTCCTTTTTGTTTTGTATTGCTTCGTGTGTGGCTCCCTGCTGCGCAGGAGGCATAATAAATACAACCAAGTCCATTCTTGCACCTGTGTCCAGTACGGGTGTGCCGATACATCTAATATTAGATTCATCGCGATGCGACACGTGATGATTCAATAACGATTCATGAATGTTCAAAAACGATTATTTTTCATAATAACTAAATGACAGGAACATAACCGCAGCGCACGGAACGAAAATAAAAGTCGCGCATGCCACCCGGACACCTTGAGGAACGGACCAGGAGAAGATAGCGTTAGCTAACTCTGGCTACAGTCACTGAGCGTGAGATTCACTCATCAGGTTTAAGAGCCATGTTTGGAAGCATTTCGGTTTTTATGAATATGAACATGGAAAGGGCATTGACAAAACCTACTCCATATGTAAGGCATGTAAAACCAGAATTAAGTACAGTGGTAACACTACAAACATGCGACAGCACCTCACGCGTTTCTATCCCGGGTTAGAGGAGGAGGAGAAGCCTCCGGTTGTTGCTGCTAACCAGCGCACAATCGAGGAAGGTTTATCAAAACTTCCCCGCAGTTCTGAAAGGGCGAAACGAATCTATTCATCCATCGCAACCTTTATCGCGAAGGATTTACGTTCAAATGCTGTCGTTAACAACCAGGGCTTTTGTGCTCTGATGCGGACGCTGGAGTCCAGATACAAACTCCCGAAGCGAAAGTATTTTACGCGGAAAGCAGTTCCGAACTGCACTACGAGACCAATTAATTAATTAATTGTGTTCTTTTATCCATCCGCCATTTATTTAAAAACCAAAATTCCACAAGTATCATGAGAGCTGCTGTTGTACAATATTGTTTTAAAGCTGCTTTGATAGAGAACAGCAAAATGTTTAGTTTGTTGTGGGATTTATGCTGCTCATTGAGGATTTTGTTTGGAAGTCTTTATTTATTATTAATGAATAAGCTAGCTTTTGTGTTGGTTCAGATTGAGTTAGCTGAATAAGAATTGTTTTTTTTTTTTTTTTTTGTAATAGACTTGCTAGTACAGAAAGACTTGCTAGTACAGAAATCTGTGAAACCACTACAGATTTTGGTTAAAATAAGTCTTATTTATTTCTAAAGGCACTTTATGTTGTTTGTTTTCCTGAAAATGTGGAATTCATGCCACCAAAGTAAATTTTTTGTACTGTTCATAGAGAATTCTATTTTTTAAAAAGTATTGCATTGGATACAGCAAATGTTCTGCACTTAAGGAAAGTAAGGTAACTGGTAATCTTTATTTGTTGTGAATAAGAGCAGCTTTTTTTTGTATCGGTCACTGCTACAGGAGTACCTTTTTTCTGTTGGTTCTATGGTGGAAAATATGTTGGATCATTTGGTGGTTTGACATAAATAAAAGATAATGGAGATGAGTCAAGTCAGTTTATTTATAAGCACATTTAAAAACAACAGAAGTTGGCCAGAGTGCTGAACAGCTAAAAAAATAAATAAATAAATAAATTGTTTAGTTACTGTAATTAATGGATACTAACAAATATTCCTTGTTTGAAAGTATGAAGTACCCTCAGAGTGAGAAAAAAAAAAAATCCTGAATGGGGGGGGAAGATGAATCGAAAATCGTGATAATCGTTGAATAATCGAATCGTAGCGCCCTGAATCATAATCGAATCGAATCGTGAGGTGCCTTAGATGGCACACGCCTAGTGTCCAGTCCTCAACTTCTTGTCCTCCGTGCACATCAGTGTGCGAAGCACGACCCTTACACATGTTGAAGGACAATGACGCATAGGGCTATATATTCTGTCTCTGCTGGTGGCAGCGGTTCACTGAAGCTACATTACAATTATACTAAAATACTGTAACCCAGGTTGTTATACTTTCACGTCCGCAGCATTGCATCAAACAGAAAATATCTAGATGTTCTGTGCCATTTTATACATATTTCCCTGTAATCCAGCAGGACATATTTGGGATCTTGGGAAACCTTGGAATCTCTACTAGAATTTAAAATAAGCGCAAAATTCCACTGCAATAGCATTCGATGAACCCTCATGGGATTGGTAGCATCTAAGAGGTTAATTTAATATAAATAATGTTGTACCAAGTAACAAAATGATATACAGTGGTGTGCAGTGATGATTATACACCTAATAAAATGAAGATAAATCATAAACCAAGTATTTTGGATCATATAGATGAAAATAAGTCAAAAGATAACAATGTCACAGTAAAAACAAAAATTATGTCTTTTTGAGAAGAAAGGTCAATATCTACTGTGGTCAATATCTTGTGGAATGAGCCTTCAAACATTTATTCATGCAATGCAAGAGTCAAAAAATAAAATTTGCGAAGCCTTTCAACGGTCATAAAAAAAAAAAAAAAATGTTTTCAGTGTTTTTGTTTATTACCCATATTTGTACCTCAATATACATGTGGGAATGATTTTTTTTTGTGTCATTGCCTACAGTACTATTTTTCAATACATTTTCACCAAAAAATTATATAGAATATATTAAGACCCCTTTTAGATGGAAGGGGTGGTGTATATGTAATCATCACTGCATGTTACAGTAGTTGCATGCAAATCATTAAGAAAAACTCAGAATTAGGCAAAAAGTTGCCGATATGCAAAAAACATGTTGCAGATGAAAAACTCAATATTGCTGATAACATCAAAAGATTACTGAAAAGTGAAAATAACAGGTAAGTGTTTAAGGTCTTACGAGACATGCAAACCATAGCAAACTAGCCCCAGATAGCAAAAGACATTAATTCAATGTTGGATTTTAGTCAGATTGGTTAATTTTGGTTGAGGTTGAAAAATCAATGTAGATTCAATGTTTAATTACAGTTACCATTTCAACGTTTGAAAAACTGTTGTTGAATCAATGTGATATAGATGATGATTTTTCAACGTTGAAATGCCCTACAATGAATTGACATCGTTTCAATGGTGCTGATGGGGGTGCTCTAAGGTGCTTTCCTCCACCTAAGCCAGGCAGGAAACCTTAAAAGATGAAAAGAAAAGGTGTGTGCTAAAATGTACAAAAGAAGTACAAAAGTGTAATTTCCTTTGAATCTTTAATAAATAACTAAAGGAATAATGGTCTGTTTATTGTTTTTTTGTTAACAGAGCATGCAGTAAAGCAGCTGTTCTCAACCGTGGTTTCTTTAAAAAAAAAAATGGAAATAGCCAATCTACAAGCTCACCACACATTTTAAAATATTCACCTATGAAATAATTATAATCAAGCATGGGGTCCCCCAAAACATGTCCCTGTAAAGTGGGGTCTTTATATAACAAGAGTCATCAGAAGAGGACATATCCCCCCCGGCCCCTAGTTATTTGCGAAAGTCATGTCAACCCTACACCTTCAAAGAAATTCAAACAAGAATGTTGAGGTGATTGTCCTCTGGAATTATTTGGAAGTATGTACTGACAACATCTACCAAAGACTATGGGCCCTATCTTGCGCCAGAGTCCCTAAACCCGTTATTTGGGGATTTAGCATTGCGTAAGAGGCATTCCCCCGCAAAAGTTGCTATCTTGCACACCTGCCTATATCCCTAAAACACCTGCGCCACCCGTTATATTATGCATAGCCGTGGTATGGGCGTTACGCCAGTTAAACCAATCAGTGTGCTAAGTGCCATTGCCTTTAGGAGCAGGCTGCGCTATCCCAAATCCTCAAACCGAAACCCATAATGGAGAGAGGAAGGTCGCCACGTTTCTCCGAGGGCGAAGTTAAATTGCTTGTGCATGAGGTCAAATCCAGACAGGGGAGGATCTGTTTTTTTTTAAGTTAATCATGAATTGTATTATTTTATTATTATTATTATTTGACATCGACATATTGTTTTATGTTTGGTATGAAATTAAAAAAAAAAAAAAAAAAAAGTCTACATTGAAACAAAAAAAAAAAAAAAAAGAAAAAATCTACCATGATTGAGTCATTTTGTGATTGAATGACCCACTCAAAAAAAAACCCTAACAGCAAAAAAAAAGCGCATCTGCAACCAGGTTCACCATGATTGAGTCATGCCTCCAGTTGAGCTGAGTGGGTGTTGGAATGAATATTCAAGTGGCAATTGAAGACACGGCTTCTCTCCCCCATGCGATCTAACAGCGACAAAATAATGGGCTACATTCAGTACAGAAAAAATAATTTAATTATAAATAGGTCTATGCACTGGCACTCAGCAAGCGGTAATTTTTTTTTCCCAGCGAGGCGGCATTTCAGAACTCTTTTTGCAATGAAGGTAATTTCGGCGACAAGTACGCACACCTGTTTTTGCAGCACGGTCACGCAACTTGCTGTAAAAAAATTGACAGCTGTCCGGTTGGAAAATGTAAATGGAGGAAACCACGTACTTGTCACCAGAATTACCTTCATTCGCTGAAGAGTAATGAAATGCCGTTCTCGCTGGAAAAAAAAGTTACGTCGCTGAGTGCCAGTGCATAGACCTAATTATAACTAATTATTTTTCTGAACTGAATGTAGCCCATTTGTCGCTGTTAGATCGCATAGGGGGAGACAAGCCGTGTCTTCAATTGCCAAATGAGTAGCGGGTGGCTTGAGGACCCGCTATACGCTTTCCCTAACCTGTGTGGTCAAGATAGCAATTTTAGGGAGAGCGCATAAACACGCCCACAGGCACACCTCCAGTCGCAAATAAAGGATTCGGCCTAATGTATAGCGGGTAGTGTGGCCGCAAGATACCGTTTAGGGATAGTGGAAGCTGCTAAATGCGTAATTCACGGGTAGCGGGTAGTGGCAACGCGTAGGGCAATGTGAAAGATAGAGCCCTATGAACCACATGTTAACAAAGGCAATAATAAAACAAGAGTCATTAATGAACAGTGTTTTAGTTCTGCTCCGGAAACAAACCCAGCCCTGCGACTGAGTCCAAATCCATGTCGCTTCCATGGAAAGGAAAAAAAAAATAATTTCAGAAATTTGAAAATATGAAAAGGCACCACTTCAGTACTTGGGTAATGCACATACAAAGTTTCAGAAAGATATAATGAACGGTTTTTGAGTTCTGCTCCGGAAACGAACCCATCTCTGTACAGAGTCCAGATCCAACTCGTTTCCATGGAAACGAAAAAAAATTTTTTTTCAGAAATCTGAAAATATCAAAAGGCACCACTTCAGTATGTGGGTAATACATGTGCAAAGTTTCAGAAAGATATAATGAACGGTTTTTGAGTTGCACTCCGGAAACGAACCTCTCTCTGCACGGAGTCCAAATGCAACTGGTTTCCATGGAAACGAAAACAAGAGCCATCTGGCAATGGCATCAGGCCCCCGCACCCCACATTCACGGATTAACTGTTCAATTTACATGAGTAAATGTACTAGAGATAGACCGATATGGGTTTTTCAGTGGCCGATGCCGATGCAGATATTTAGATAGCAGGGCAGCCGATGGCCGATATACAGTATCTCACAAAAGTGACAATTTGACATTTCGACAATTAATTTATTATATATTTTCAAGGAAAAACGTTACAGAAATGAAACTTGAATATATTCTAGAGTAGTCATTGTACAATATTTTTCGCAGTGTAGATTTACTGCATTGTCCAAATAACTCAACAAACAGTCACTGTTTCCAAAATGGGTGGTAACAAAAGTGAGTACGCCTCACCGTGAGTACGGTTCGTCGGCCGTAACAAAGGGAAGCCAAAACCTCGACCTTCAAAGCTTAATGACTTAAACCTTTCACAGTTTACATTTCTTGATCAGCAGTTGCTCATACGAATTGGTAGAAGGACAGTCAAATTTATTTTCGATAGCAAATGATGACGCAAATTATCAATACGTCTTTATAAATTAGTTTGCTAGGCTTCTTTCGCAAGAGGCCACGAGAATACGTTTTCTACAATCTTAATATGTGACCCCGGACCACAAAACCAGTCATATGGGTAAATTTTTTCATATGGAGATTCATGCATATTCTGAAAGAGTACTAAAAATGCTTTCCAACAATGTATAGTTTGTCAAGATCGGGTACAATTGACCGAGATATGGCATTTTGAAGATGGGAAACTTGGGCAATCGAAATTTCCAGAAAACTGAGAAAATTGAGTTTAAAAATTGTCATATTCACTCCTTAGCAACACATATTTGTAATAGAGAGAATTAAATGAAACTTGCACCATTCATTAAGCATACTATCGCCTTTAAAAGGTGCAAGTACAAAGTATTTTTCATGGTAGCCTACACAAAGAAAGAAGCAAAGAAACCACGCATTGTTCTCTCCTCGTGTTCTTTAATCAATTTTCAGGTGAATGAAAGATGCAGTATTCAAAAAACAAACAGGCAGTCTCTCCTTTATATACTACTACTACTTCTTCGAGTTTACTGGCAGTTTAAAAAAACACTATAATTGAGTATAATTGATAGCAGAATTACATAGTATCAATACCATGTCGAATTTTTGCTTCAGGAGACTTGATTTTTATTAACTACTAATTGGGATATCATTGGCTCTCTGTAGCTGCGCTATAGAGGACCACGATTTTCTTCTGTAGCAAGAGGGAATTTTATGAACTGCTGAATAGATACTATGGGCAAGGATATTGAGCAGTTTGCACATCAGGCTTGATCCGGGGGTGTCATCTAGTGGTAGAATATTGTAACTGCGTGCACAAATTTGCAGCTCCATGTCCGCTGACCGGCACATCTCCACAAAGTGCTTCATATAGCCTGCCGAGCACCGCTGTTCTTCTCGAACAGGGCTCATCCAGATAATCCTTAAATGATAAATTACATTAATATTTTAATTTGTAGCGAGTAACGAAGTGGCCAGTGTCAAAGTAACAAAGTAAAAGTATACTTTTTATCTTTTCAATGTAGTAGAGTAAAAGTCCCAGTGTTTTGTGGGACTGTGTTTCTAGGGAAGGCCCGTCTTTGTTTACGCCAAGTGCGGTTTGTTCTGACGTCTCCTATTGGGTCAAGTTTGAACCTACGTAGTCATCTCATAAATAATCACATAGAGGGAATTCCCCGCTTTGCAATGATCCCAGCAATGTTGAGGAATCCCCAACTGGCGCCGCGTTGGAAGCGATTTTTGTCGGCGCATTTTTCATTGTTTTTGGGCTAATTACGCAAAGATTTTCACCACCCACTTCTCCTAAATCAAGTTTGGAGGCACCTATGGTAGGATTTTTGCGAAATACTCACTTGGAATGGTGTCTTAAGTTATTTTTCTTACGTTTAATGCACAAATCGAAAAATCGATAATTTTAATGTAAAATGTATTAGACGGCTGTAGCGCAAAATGGGCTCGTGCGACTTAGGACTGGTTTTGTGATCCGGGGTCACTTATAGGAGTAAAGAATGCGATGTTGCACAGCTTATTGCTTAATGAGCCTCACTAATCAATTTGCGAATTTATGCCGTTTCACGAGCTAATTGAGCGCGGAATTTATAAAGACGTAGGCCAATGGTAATTTAAGTCGTAATTTATGTGTGAAAGAAAACCCCTCATAATTTCGTGGTGCAATGTATAACAATGCTATCGAAAATAAATTTGACTGTCCTTCTGCCAATTCGTATGAGCAACTGCTGATCAAGGAAAGTAATCTGCGAAAAGTTTAAGTCATTAAGCTTAGAAGGGCGAGGTTTTGGCTTCCCTTTGTTACGGCCAACGAACCGCCACTGTTCTCCTCGTAGTTAACGTTGCATCCACCATTGGCAAGCTTCCCAGTTCCCGCGTGCGCACACACACACACACACACACACACACACACACACACACATTGCCCTCTGCCCGTAGGGGGAGCGCTAACACTGCTCCACAGCAGCCGCACTGACAAGGCTGCCTGCAGATGTGTCTGCACTTCGCACAATTTTTTGTTGCAGTCATTTTTAATCGGCCAAGTGAGGGCTGGCATCGGCCAATGCCAATTAAGTCAAAATGCCTAATAATCGGCCTAATTAATCGCCCGGCCGATTGATCGGTCAACCTCTGAAATGTACTACAGTATTAAAGGACTTGATCTGAAGTAATAAGGTAACAAACTTGCCTGACTATGAAATGGCAATCCAGACAATGTTGTGATCAGACCAATACGGGTTCAGTGTCCCTGTGTCAATTGTCTGTCGAGGTACGTTGGTGTAGATGTGGTCAATCTGTGTTCTACTGTCTGTCTGAGGACATTACCTGTAGTAGTTGTGGTTGTTTGGTGATCTTGCTGTTCATGTTACTGGCACTCAGTATGAGGAAGTGGGCTGCCACGAGTGCCAGGAGTTTCCTAGCTTCACATTTTATTTATAGAAAAATAATGCCGGGGGGATAACAAACATTTCAAAAGACAATAAATGAACTTGAACATATTAAACTAAGTTTCACTGACACTGGTGAAGTCGGAGATGGCTTCAGAGATATTGCCCAAACAAAATTATCAGTGAACAAAGTCCACCTTCACACACATTTGCATGAAAGACGCAGAAAAGAATTTTTACAGAAACTCCTAAATGTCAAAAGGCACATATAGAAATCATGCTGAACATGTTAATCAAGTTTGGTCGAAATGATTAGTGAGCTTAGTCCAAATTCACCCATGTTTCCATGTTAAGTGCAAAAATCAAAAATTGTAGAAATTCCTAAGTATCAAAAGGCACATCTAGACATAATGCTTAACATATCTATTAAGTTTGGTGAAGGTTGGATGTATAGTTTCTGAGATATGGCCCGGACAAGCTAAGTTCCAATTCAGAATTCACACAAGTTTCCATGGAAAGCGCAAAAATTAAAAATTCCAGAAATTCCTAAGTATCAAAAGGCACATGTAGACATCATGCTCAACAAATCTGTCCAGTTTCGTGAAGGTCGGATGTATAGTTTCTGAGATATGGCCCGGACAAGCTAAGTTCCAATTCATACAAAGCGCAAAAAATAAAAAATTCAAGAAATTCCAAAGTATCAGAAAGCACATGTAGACATCATGCTCAACAAATCTGTCCAGTTTCGTGAAGGTCGGATGTATAGTTTCTGAGATATGGCCCGGACAAGCTAAGTTCCAATTCAGAATTCACACAAGTTTCCATGGAAAGCGCAAAAATTAAAAATTCCAGAAATTCCTAAGTATCAAAAGGCACATGTAGACATCATGCTCAACAAATCTGTCCAGTTTCGTGAAGGTCGGATGTATAGTTTCTGAGATATGGCCCGGACAAGCTAAGTTCCAATTCATACAAAGCGCAAAAATAAAAAATTCAAGAAATTCCGAAGTATCAGAAAGCACATGTAGACATCATGCTCAACAAATCTGTCCAGTTTCGTGAAGGTCGGATGTATAGTTTCTGAGATATGGCCCGGACAAGCTAAGTTCCAATTCACACAAGTTTCCATGGAAAGCGCAAAAAAAAAAAAAAAAAAATTTCCAGAAATTCGAAAGTATCAAAAGGCATATCTAGACATCATGCTCAACAAATCTGTCAAGTTTCGCGAAGGTCGGATGTATAGTTTCTGAGATATAGCCCGAACAAGCTAAGTTCCCATTCAGTATTCACTAGGGCTGGGACGATTCTGAATCGATTTTTTTTTAGGCGTAGTACCACTACCTGCTGCCATGGGGCGAACATCCGAGCTTTCCCTTTTCCTTTATCAAACCCGAAGCAGGTTGAACGAAAGCGCCAAACATCAAAGGGCATGTGAAATGCTTCCGGAAAAATTAACTTGATTGACATCAGTATTTTTCGGCAACATGCTGCTCGGAGCCAAATAAAGGACTACAGAATCGTCTCCTATTAACCAATTAGGTTACTCTAAGAAAAGTAACCTGTTCCAGTTTACTTTGCTTGATGAGCAATCAAATGGTGGATGCGTTTACTCTCTAAGTTGAATGAATAGAGCTGTTTATTAAGACAGAATGTTTGATTGCTGCATTTTGAAATTTAAATGGCCATAGAACAGCACAGCATGAACACGATTTCCATTGCCACGCATTTCGTGCAACTGTGATAATTTATACCTCACATTCACGTTTCATCCGTTTTTCGGAATGTTTTCCACCTTGTGCATTTTTTAGACGCTTAAATCCAGGGCGATCTTATAACAAATCTGTTTTAAATTAATCTTTAATGTCCTAAAATGCTACAATGAGAGATGCAATTCAGAGGAAGATTTTTTAAATTATTCAAAGTATTGGCATTCTTTCACTCTAACACCGTAGCCGAGTTAGGTTTGTCTGCTTTTCACCATCACATCTTAATCGTTATAGGCTACCGAAATTGCTTGATTGTTATTTAGGACATGTACACGGGAGCAGATTTAAGGAGGGGCGGAGCACCTGCAATTGGCGAAATCTAAACACAGGCGTCTTCCCGACGGCATTTTAAATCGTTTAAGCCTCTTCAGGTGTGTATGTTTCAAGAAATTACACGCAACCCCATGACGGCAAG
This sequence comes from Gymnothorax javanicus, assembly GCA_029692085.1. Taxonomy (NCBI): domain Eukaryota; kingdom Metazoa; phylum Chordata; class Actinopteri; order Anguilliformes; family Muraenidae; genus Gymnothorax; species Gymnothorax javanicus. Next base: position 153,862,330 of record CM056193.1, on the reverse strand, counting down.
TGGTCTTATCACACTTATTAAAAAAATCCTCGTTCAACATCACCATATCCCAACTCTGCATTTCATCTCTCATGGTAGTATTTTTAGGAGATCTATATGATAAAATAAAAAGAGATTTGTTTTCAGATCGCCCTGGATTTCACGCGTCTAAAAAATACACAAGGTGGAAAACATTCTGTAAAGCGGATGAAACGTGAATGTGAGATATAAATTATCACAGTCGCATGAAATGCCATGGCAATGGCAATCGTGTTCATGTTGTGCTATTCTATGGCCATTTAAATTTCAAAATGCAGCAATCAAACATGCTGTCTTAATAAACAGCTCTACTCATTCAACTTAGAGAGTAAACGCATCCACCATTTGATTGCTAATCAAGCAAGTAAACTGGAACATGTTACTTTTCTTAGAGTAGCCTAATTGGTTAATAGGAGACGATTCTGTAGTCCTTTACTTGGCTCCGTGTCGCATGTCGCCGAAAAATACTGATGTCAATCAAGTTTTTTTCCGGAAGCATTTCAAATGCCCTTTGATGTTTGGCACTTTCGTTCAACCTGCGTCGGGTTTAATAAAGGAAAAGGGAAAGCTCGGATGTTCGCCCCATGGCAGCAGGCGGTGGTACTACGCCTTAAAAAAAGAATCGATTCAGAATCGTCCCAGCCCTAGAATTCACACAAGTTTCCTTGGAAAGCGCAAAAATTAAAAATTCCAGAAATTCCTAAGTATCAAAAGGCACATGTAGACATCATGCTCAACAAATCTGTCCAGTTTCGTGAAGGTCGGATGTATAGTTTCTGAGATATGGCCCAGACAAGATATGATTACAGACGGACGCCCGCCAGCCCGGACGGACGGACAGACGGACACACTGATGACTATATCCCGCCTGCATTAATGCTGCCGGGGGGATATAAAGAAGATTTTCAGAAATCTGAAAATATTAAAAGGCACCACTTCAGTATGTGGGTAATACACATGCAAAGTTTCAGAAAGATATAATGAACGGTTTTTGAGTTGTGCTCCGGAAACGAACCTATCTCTGTACAGAGTCCAAATCCAACTGGTTTCCATGGAAACGAAAAAATAAGATTTTCAGAAATCTGAAAATATCAAAAGGCACCACTTCAGTATGTGAGTAATACACATGCAAAGTTTCAGTAAGATATATTGAACGGTTTTTGAGTTCTGCTCCGGAAACGAACTAGGCCTGATGTGCACTAAGTCCAGATTCGTTTCCATGGAAATGGCAACAAGAGCCATCTGGCAATGGCATATCCCCCCGGCCCCCAAAGGCACATCTAGACATCATGCTCAACATATCTGCGAAGTTTTGTGAAGATCAGATGTATAGTTTCCAAGATATGGCCCGGACAAGGTATGATTACAGACGAACGCCCGCCCGGACTGACGGATGGACAGACAGACGGACACACTGATGACAATATCCCCCCCTGCATTAATGCTGCGGGGGATAAAAATTAAAAATTCCAGAAATTCCTAAGTATCAAAAGGCACATGTAGACGACATGCTAACCAAATCTGTCAAGTTTCGCGAAGGTCGGATGTATAGTTTCTGAGATATGGCCCAGACAAGCTACGTTCCAATTCACACAAGTTTCCATGGAAACAGCAAAAAAAAAATTTCAGAAATTCCTAAGTATCAAAAGGCACATGTACACATCATGCTCAACAAATCTGTCAAGTTTCGTGAAGGTCGGATGTACAGTTTCTGAGATATGGCCCAGACAAGCCAAGTTCCAATTCACACAATTTTCCATGGAAACTGCAAAAATAAAAAATTCCAGAAATTCCGAAGTACCAAAAGGCACATCTAGACATCATGCTCAACATATCTGTGAAGTTGCGAGAAGATCGGATGTATAGTTTCCAAGATATGGCCCGGACAAGATATGATTGCAGACGGAAGCCCGGACGGACGGACGGACAGACGGACACACTGATGACTATATTCCCCCGGCATGAATGCTGCCGGGGGGATAAAAATAGTAATCCTGAAGTTTCCAAAGTAGCAAAAGGCACATCTAGACTATACATAGAATACATGTACAAAGTTTGGAGCTGATATCTTACATACTTTTTCAGTTCTGCTTAGGAAACGAACACAGTGTAATTTTCACAAAGTCCAGATTTGTTTCCATGGAAATGACAAAAATAGGAATCCTGAAATTTCCAAAGTAGCAAAAGGCACAACTAAACTATACATAGAATACATGTACCAAGTTTGGTGCTGATATCTTGCATAGTCTCGGAGTTCTGCTCCAGAAACAAAATGATTACGGACGGACGGACGGACGAGGTGATGCCTATATCCCCCCGCATTTTATGCCAGGGGGATAAAAAGGTTGAGAACCACTGCAGTATAGCATACTTAATAGACCATTTCAGCATTTTTTTTTTTTTTTTTTTGGCATCTCCAATCCCACCCGAATCTGGAATGCCCAATTGGTGAACTGTGTACAAGACTTGCTCGTATGCGACCCCTTGCTGCCAATCAGGAGAGTGTAGACAGTTCGCGGCTCTCCTCCGAAGCACGCACCTGTCGGCCACTGCTTCTTATACACTCATTGGTTGAATCTTCGCAAGTTCAGAACGAGGGCAGAGGATACCCGGACATGAACAGACTTAGAATCTTGCAAACGAGCGCCCGTCTGGCCAACAAGAGGCGCTTGAGCAAAGAACAAGGCAACTATTATTTTCCCTTCCCGGCAGTCCCTTCCCAATTTGCAACCCTGTAGCGCAATAGCCAATTGTGCGCTACTCTAAAAAATCTGCCGACCACTGCCGGCTGGTACGAAGCAGGGATCGAACCCGCGACATGATAGTCACTTCTGCTTCGCAACGCGATGCTTTTACTGAGTGAGCTATCCAGCAGCCCCCATTTCAGCATTTTAACCTTCGTCTGTATGTTTTTAATATGCCTCATTTAAAAAATAATCATTTTCCTCTATTTGGTGTTTTAAAGTTCTGCGGGGGTTGCTCCAAACTTGTCTAATAGTGACATCACTGCCATTCAGGCATATGGCAGTGATATCACTGACTAGTAGACTACTTTGGCATGCTCCTTCTTGAAGTATACCATAAATAGAGTAACAAGAGCCATCTGGCAACGGCATATCCCCCCGGCCACCAAAGGCACGTCTAGACATCATGCTGAACATGTCTGTGAAATTTCGTGAAGATCGCATGTGTAGTTTCCAAGATAGTTTCCGGACAAGATATGCTTACAGACTGATGCCCGCCCGGCCGGACGGACAGACGGACGAGGCAATGGCTATATCCCCCCGCATTTTGATGCCGGGGGGATAATAAAGTGATGGTTTTTTAATGAGGCATATTAAAAACACACAGAGGAGGGTTGAAAAGTGTTGAAATGGCCCTTTAATAATAACATTGTTTCAATGAATAATGCAATGCATATATATAGTTGAATCAATGTTGATGCAATTCTACATTCTTTCAATGTTGATCATATCATAGTTGAATCAAGGTTGATTCATTGTCAGAAGTGATTGGAAATTCAGCGTTCTTTCCATGTTGATCATAGCGAGCACTTTCAATGTTTTTTTCCAATATCTGACATCAATGTTGATTGTAATCTTCAGCCTGACAATATCACAATGTTGATTCAATCACTTTTTGCTATCTGGGGCACAATTCTGTGACAAAAAAAAGGTAACCTAAAATTGCTCATCCAAGTGGAGCATTGTGCTGTTTCATTTCCATTAATTTCAGCCGTAAAATGCACCAGAACAAACAAAATTGCACCTAAAAATAATGCTTACAAGGACCGCCTTCGGCGGCCATTATGTAATGCGCTTGCAATAATCCCAGTCTGTGAATTTTGTTTTTGGGCCGTTGGATTTTCTAATCTACTCGCCAGGTGGGCCAGTGCCTTTTCTTTATTAATGTCAAGCCCTGCAATATACTTTGGAGGATAGCATAATGTACAACAGTGAATGATTTTTATGAGCTGGTATTGGCAATAAAGAGCCTGTGAGGATGAGCTTGTATTAGTTTTCATTCTATTTGCCACTACTCATGGCAACAGATGATTTGATTTACTTTGAATGAACTTAGATCTTACAGTCATTTTTCTGTTTAGTTTGGAGAATGAATGGGTAGATACTTAACAAATCAACTCATTTTAACAGTTAAAAATAGGACCAAGGGTCCTGTAGCTTACCGGCAAGCAGTCTTAATGTCATTATACAAACCTTGACTCAATCTGTGACCATTTTGGTGATAAAAGCCATTGTACTTTCACAGTCAAGTTTGACCCTCAAAGGTCACTGACAGTCAAGTTGAATGTCACCAAATGAAAGTTCATATGTGACTTCCTAGATGTCAGTAACACAAACCTAGGCTCCATCTGTGACCATTTCAGTGATACAAGTCATTGAATTTTCATTAGGTCACATTTGACCTTTGAAGGTCAATAAGAATGTCACCAGATGAAAGTTCATATATGACTTCCTAGATGTCTGGAATACAAACCCAGGCTCCATCTGTGACCGTTTTGGCAATGCGAGTCACTGTATTTGTATTTTGTCAAGTTTGACTCTCAGAGGGTCACCAACATTCAAATTGAATGTCACCAAATGAAAGATCATATGTGACTTCCTAGATGTCAGTAACACAAACCTAGGCTCCATCTGTGACCTTTTTAGTGGCAGAAGTCATTGAATTTTCACCAGGTCAAGTCTGACCTTCAAAGATCAATATTAAGGTCACCAAATGAAAGTTCATATGTGACTTCCTATACGTCTCCAATACACTATCTGTAACGATTTTGCTGATATAAGTCATTGAAATTTCACTGTATAGTTTGGCCGTTGTTGGTCACTGAAGGTCAAGTTCAAGGTCACCCAATGAAACTTCATACATGACTTCCTGCATGCCCACAATACAAACCTACCTCTATCTGTAATAGTTTTGGTGATAGAAGTCACTGAAATTTTACTAAGAGAAGTTTGACCTGTGAAGGTCACCGAAAGTCAAGTTCAAGGCCACCAAATGAAAGTTCATATATGACTTCCTATAAGTGTTCAATACACATATGTTCCCAATCTTCAATATTTTCAAGCCTAGAAGCCTTTGAAAATTGTAACATTTTGCTTGACTTCAAGTTTGACTTTTCAAGGTCATCTGAGGTCAACTTTAACACAGCCAATATACAGGTCACGTATAACTTCCTATATGTCAGTAGTACAAACTTAATCTCTATCTGCAACCATTTAGCTTCCACAGGCGATTTTGCCCATCCTCCATAACACCCAATATTAAAGTACAGCGCCCCCACTAGACCCACTTCCGTTGATTCAATCAAAATGGCACTCACAATGTACATAAAGTGTATCGAGGTGAGTTGATTGCCAGATTTAGAAAAAAAGTTATCGGACAGTTTTTGAGAAATAATTTTTGTAAATTTCAAACCACATCTTTTAACATTTTTAATATTTTCCCTGACCTCGAGTTTGACCTTTCAAAGTCATCTATGATCAAATTTAATATTGCCAAAATATAGGTCATATATGACTTCCTATATGTTGATAATACAAACTTCATCTCTATCCGCAACCATTTGGCCTCCACAGGCCATCCTGCATATTCATAAAGTACAGCGCCCCCAATAGACCCACTTCCGTCGATTCAATCAAAATGGCGCTCGCACTGTACATTGACGGTACCAAGGTAAGTTGATTGCCTGATTTAGAAAAAAATTTATCACGGCGTTTTTGAAAAAAATTTTTTTTTAATTTCTCAGTCCCATCTTTAACATTGGGGCCAAAATTTCAAGGGCCTATAAAACGGACAGAAATGATTCAATCAAAAATCTGAAAAAAAAAAAAAAACGTCTGGAGATATGGTCTAGTAGTATGTTATGGCAAATTTACACGAAAATTCATCAGGCCAAAAAAAAGATAAAAAATGTTCCGGACGACGGATGCCGCACACCACGCCACGACAATAGCTTATCGGCCCATAGGGCCGGTATGCTAAAAAGCTTACAATATAGAGATATCAACTTGCCTTTGTTGCAAAAGTTTGTACCATACATTAGAACAATACATTATATAAGGCAGCGTGTACGGTAGTTTTCGTTCCAACCACAGCTGCAATCTAACACATTAATATGTTTTACCAAAATTTCATTCTTAGAGCAGTGTTTTATGGACTTAATGGTCCCAAATCATGTGACCAAGAGCACAGCCAATTAGTCAATGCAAGCCATTTCAAAATCTGTTTCTTCGTGATATCATATAGTGAAGTGGCAGCCCAGAGGTAAGGAAGATTGATCACCTTCAGTCAACCAGTTAATCATTTCCTTCATTATTGTGGTGATTCCTCCCACTTGGGATGTCACACAGGACATATTCTGGACCTATAAGCCACAAGTTGACTAAAATATCCATGCATGCCACAAAGAATAAAAATTCTGTATCCACACTGTGACATATTATAAACAAATGCGTAAAAAGAGGGAAAAATTTTTACCAATCAAATTTACGAATCTGTACATTAGGGCTGTGCTAAAAAAAATGATATATAGATATACATCAATTTAATAACAAGTGATACAGTATCGATATTCAAGCCCCTAACATCGATACTCCCTCTGACCGCAACGGTGCTGTAGCTTCCCCGGCCAGTGATCTCTGTAATCTTTTGTACATTAGCTGAGGCCTAAGGCACATTTTTCATTTTTACAGTGAATATGAATGTGAGAATGATACTTACAAGCACTTAATTTTCATGTTATTCAGTGATCAGTTTAGTGGGAAATTTTGTTTTTTTCCCCTGAGCTGCTATAGTTTAAGTTACTGAAGATGCCATGCACTTTTAATTTTTACAGCGAAAAACGAATGTAATTTTCATCGTGTAGAAGAAATATGCACTTTATATGAAATAAACTTGAACATAAAAAATTAATCAAAATAGTTTGTCGACTCAGTTACCAATATATTGAGATGTACCAACCTATTACTAGATTACGTAAGTCGTACACAGAAAGTTGTATTCTCAGCACCATTTTTCCTATTTCAAAAAATGACGAGTTTTGCAATATATGGCATATATCGTTATTGTATCGGTATCGTTATCGTATTGAATCGTCCGGCACTGTATCGAGGTATGTATCGAATCGTCCGGCACTGTATCAAGGTATGTATCGAATCGTCCGGCACTGTATCGAGGCACGTATCGTATTGTGAAGTCCTTGACGATACCCAGCCCAACTGTACATTCCTAACTGGTGAAAACTAATAGACACATGGTTGTGAAAAATAACCATACAACTATTTATAATGCAAACGAATGATAAGAGTCAGACCTGTTTTGTGCAGCGTAATAAAGTTCAAGTATTCGAAGAAAAAAAAAAAAAAAAAAAACTTAAAGCACTGTTCAGTTGCCAGTTTTGGAGCTTGTTGATTTTCTCAGCGTCTAATTTGATCCATGTAAAAATATTACCAGAAATGAGCTGCAGTATAGAATTTCAGTTCCACCCTCTTGCTTAATCACTGCATGTTTATGTCATGTTTATAAGACATATTAAAACACAGGTTATGAAGAATACCCACCTCTGCAGCTTTTGCACATTCTTTAGTTCTTTTGTGGAGTGCCACCCAACTGTCTTCATACCTGAGGGAACAAGCACAGGCATCTCAACACCTCACCGAGTGAATGAAACTAAATCTAGAAATTGGGCTAGTCCTTGTCCAAAGGGTAGACATTATGTCATTTGCTAAATACAAAGAATATGCTCAGAATTTCATGAACACACTAGCAGAAATTTAGCAGGAAAGTGAGAAAAATACATTTCTTTTTATGCTTCATTACTGGTTAGTAAGACAATAATACATTAGGCAAGTCATCAAGCATCATTTACAAATAAGAGCCTGCTTGAATTTGATTATGCATTTGACAAGTCAAAAAAGAAGCTCATTCCACGCATTGTATTTTTTTCAGTTTCTGAAAAACAGACATAATATTTTCATATTTTAAACAGCTTTCAGCAGGTGTGCCTGTATTCATAATAAACATACCGGCTGAGCAATTCTACTCCAGCTGAAAAATGCGGAAGATTGTCTTCTCTTCTGCAGCAAAGGGACAAAGACATATTTTACAGGAATGGTAAAAACAAGAAAACAAGAACATAAAACTGCACTAGAGAAACAAAATATTTGCCCAGGATCGTGTTTTGCCCGGCACAGTAAAATTTCATATGGTGAACCATCCTGTCCATACTGTACCTCTGATTCTTCTTTATTTTGGCCTCCTTCGATTTGTCACTCAGGGTCTTTATCCTGAAATTTTCCACATAATTGGATATGAGTAGGCACTAAAGCATTGAATTGCAATCTCATAAATTTTGAGGTCCCATGAGATATCAATCAGGAGTGGGAGCAGTACAATTGCGGTGACACAGGGGTAATTTTCCCCTCAGTCTCAAGAAAAAAAAAAAAATCATTCCTATTTGAAATGACCCCCATAATCGTTCACCTAAAAAGCAAAAACGTTTCAAATAGCTGGATTTTTCAGTGATCTTGATTAAAATCGCAGTAAATTCAGAATTCACTCAAATCAAATACACACTGAAACAAAGATTATAGCTCAGCTGCTTAAGCATAGCTAGTCAATTCTTATGACAACTCCTCCACATGGCATAATTCTGAATAATGATAACACCTATAATGTCACATTAGCAATAAATTTTCAAGTCTTAAATTCCGACTTAATTTTTTGCGTCACAACAGGTTATTAATTAGGAAGTGTCTAGAGACACGGCAGTTTTTATTGGTACGGTAGCCGATTTCAAGCGATTAGGATAAAGATTCGGGATTATGGTTAGGGGAAGGGTTAGGGGTTGGGGTTAGGGTTAGGGTTAGGGTTAGGTTAGGGCAGGGCTTGAAATGGGGACTGCCGTACCTCTCCACATTGAAATGCATTGAAAAACTGCCGTACCCGTAGTAACTGCATATTAATTAAAATCAGACTTGGCTATTTGGCTTTACCTTTTCAGCTTGACAACATTTTTTGTTAAACTACATCGCTGATTTGGTATTAGCTAGGAGTTCTGCACAGCAACGACTAAATTACAAATGCTATCAAGCTAAAAGCAGGCAACTAAACCGTCGATATTACAAATGAGGTACTTAAAATTTGCGCATATCACATGACTCACTTTAACTAGCCACATAACTTGCATTTATGGCGTCCAAAATCCTAATTTTCAGATAGTTGGATAACCCGCCAAGTAAGCTGACACATTAACGTTACATCAGCATTACATTAACATTGGTAATTACATATAAGATAGTTTTGTTGATTTTTAAGTAACCGTCAGTAAAGTATATGTGAGAAATAACTTGTGGGTCAGTTTGAGACAACTAGGACAAACTTGGCACTATAGCCGGACCGAAATGGCTATTATAAAACGAATTACGATTACGAAACGATCAAGAAATAAGCGTACTAACCCAGTTGCAAAGTCTTGATGTGCCGTCTGCAACCTTTCTCTAAAATTTTCAAACATCTTCAGTTCCTTTTTTCGGTCTTTTTTGCAAACTGGTTACCTTGCTATCCGTGCAATTTATTTTCCTTTCAGTCCGTCGCAGCGACTGCCACTTATCTCCTATTTCAAGTACGATACAACGGTGAGATATCTTGCCATCCCATCTGACTATTCGAGATAAATACCCAATTTTGACACAAGTAACCTCATCTCTTTCACGAGATCTGTTGTCGTTGCCCATATGACCTTTCCGTTAACTTCCTGCTTCTGTCACGTGAACAATAAGCACCGCCTTCACCCGTGCCTTCCACACAGATTGTACTTCTGACTAGTTCAAACGGCGGTTGAGTGTTGACGATGCAAGCCGGTCTGTAATGTTTTTGTCCCAGGATTGGGCTGCACTTCCGAGATGGAGAGTTTCGTGAAAAATTTAAGCATGTGAACTGAACATATGCGTCCATCAGTGACCAACTTGTTTGCTTTTATTCTGTTTCTTGTTTTAATCACAATCTATGGGTCCATTACTACTGAATTTCATGTAAATATTAAATGTTAATTTATTAATGGTAAATACCAGCAAAAAAGATCATGGATGAATCTGCTTGATCTTAATCCTACCTCCAGTTTTCCATTCAAAATAATTACAAAAATGTAACCCTGAATATGAAAAAACGTGATTGAAGGAAAAACAAATAGACTTAAATCTTCTTTTTTTCCAAAAACATGTGCCGCAATCATTGGTGCCCCTGGAACATGTGTGGGAGAAAAGTATCCTCAGCCCGGGCCCATGGACTAAGTGTTCCCCTCACACTTGTAGATTTACTGCCAATGAATAGACACAATCTCCAAAGTCTGATTCACTTGGGTTTATTGTATGTTACTCAAAGTGAAATACAAAAACCCAGGCTAATCTGTGCAAACCAAGCAGCATTCATTTCCCATCAATTGTCCTATGCCGACTGACCACCGATTGTGGGAAATCTTGTTTTATTGCTTATTTCAGGCTCCTCCTGGGGCGTGGATAAACCTGAAACTTTTTACATGATTAGACAATATTAGTTCCTGATTGGTACATTCCCTAAGTTACACGTTTGCTGGAACTGCCTTGTATATAATGTGTGAATTCATTTTAGCCCTCTAGGGTCGCTCCTGCACTGCACCTATTCTCCTTAAACTTAGGGGTCACTTAAGGATTCAACTATCCTCTGGGTTTCCATCACTTTGGGTACCCAAGTTGGCTGGATTCTTGGTTTTGTACATAAACTGGCTCATGTTATGAGGCCTCTTATTGGTCGACTACCAACATGGCCATTCCAGAAGACTTGCTTACACAACCGGCCTTAAGCGGCCTGCAAGAGCTTTGCTATCTGGTTTTTTAACAGATTTAAGAGTTTTTGCTTCTTCAAAGTTCTACTGTCTCTTCCATTAACTTTGAGGGGCCACTTGAACCTGGCTCAGTTCTCTCTGTTGATCTGTGATTATGTTTATACTTTGATTTTGGAATATTTAAGAATTTTTTTGTCAGTACAAATAATAATAAAAATCTAACTGAAATATATTCCCATTCGTACCTCACCTTTTTATGCTCACCACGATCATTATGGAAACTGAAATGGTCACTCATGACTTCCTCTGGCCCTGGGGCATAATTATGAGGATATACACAGCCCACCTTCCTTATTCCATCCATCACCATGGTTTGGATAAAGAATACAGCAATGATGTGTGATAGAAAGTTGTTGAACTTCACATATGTGGAGATGGCAATAGGAAAATAGCCAAAAAGTATAAAATACCTGCATTTATAAGGAGTGATAATTAAGAAGTTTAAGGCATATGCCAATTTTAAAAATCTCCCTGGAAATGATATGTGTCTAATTTCAATGCATCCACAGTGCGGAGGATGGTTCATTTTGGCAAAGGGAGGTTGCACAACATATTAAAAGAAGGGGATTCAATAATTGTAGCACGTTTTCAAAAAAAATATTTGTTTACTGATAATATATATTTATTCCATTTATTTTATTTTATTGAAATAATATAGTTTTGTAGATATTTTGAAATAAATATCAAGAGGATAAAAAATAATGCCTTTAATTCCTGACCATGAATAAAAACATTTGCCAGTATTATGCACAGGTACATGTATATAATGTTGAGCAGAGAAATTCCTTGCTCCAAAGAATCAGGTGTGACAAATCATATCCAAGGCAATCAGGGTTTATTTCCGCAGAAAGAGTAGCCTACAGCATGAAGATGTTCCAAGATTCATAAACCTGAACTGAAGAAGGTGGGGCAGTCCATGTCTTATGACAGTTACAGAACCTTATGCAGAACACAAAGGAATACATTTGATTGGTTCTATGTAGAGAGTACAGAAGAATATATTGATTGGATTGGATATCTGTAAACAGGGAGTACAATGATTGGCACTATGCCAAATTAGTTCACAATGACCTCAACCCTCCGAGTAAATCAAGAATTATTGCTTAGCCATAAACATAATTTGTTTAAGAATCCAAAAGGAAGGCCGCCTTCCATTATCTCTTCCAAGACCTCAGACTTTCACTATCTCTTGCCAGATACCTGCACACAGAGTTCTGGATTCCGGGACAGAAAGGAAAACACACACATAAAGAGATAGTGAATTCATTAGGACCATAACAGAATGAGGGAACTGTAACACCTACACAATATATCAACAAATTTTATGGTGTGCTATCTTTCGCTTAATCTGGTTACAGTTGTTAAACAATGTCCAGAATATGTTGGGATAACGTCCTGCTGGACCCATCAAAAACAGTCCCACCAGGCCCTTGCTTATGCCTCAAGCACTGTCAATTCACCTTGCTGTTCCTATTCTGTGCCCATTGGCTAAATACCAGCCCAAAAATACTGTCTCCCTTCAATAGTCAGGTTCAAAAACATTTGGATGGTGACATTACTGTGCTCATCATTTTACGTTACATTACATTACATTATTTTCATATAGCAGACACTCTTATCCAGAGCGACTTACAACACAGAGTGCATTTGGAGGCAAATGGAGTGCAGAGAACTCCAGAGGGAAGGAACATCCCAAATACCAGTAGTGACAATAAGAAAGGACTTTGCCTGCTGATTGTGGTGGCTCTGTGCCCCACCACAATCGACTTGAAATCAAGGTTTTTTTTTTCTGAAACTTGCTGACTATTGAAGAGCAGACTTTCAGCTTTAAGGACATGTGCTTGTGCACATACATTTTGCTATCTGGAGAACCTACCAGCCTACAAACTGTAAAATAAGACAACCTAGTCAGTTTTTTTTTTCTGGGCTGCCTTGTTTGGAAAACATAGCATTCAGCATGCCATTCAGATTTGGCTCCCCTTCCGACGCCACATGCGGGCTCGTGAGAATTATTCCGCCCCTCTTTTGAACATTTCCACGCACAGCTTGAAAACTACTTTTGAGATGTTGCACTTTTTTACTCCCAAGTGCTACACCCGCTGGCATTATGTCTTAGCGAAGAGCAAAGCATGTAAACCGCTTTTTTTTCTCTTCTTTTTCCTGATGGAAACATCCAAGCTTCTATTGGCAAAAACAAATAAGTGTGTGCTCTGAATTTTTTGCCTGACTACTTTATAATGCTCCGAAACCGGCGATTTTATATTAGGCCGAAGATATTCGCACTTATACGTGTGGCCAATGCTGAATTTTTTTCTTGGCCACACTTCGCACTTATACCGAGGGCCAATGCAGAAATTTTCCCTTGGCCACAGATTAAAAAATAAGATTGGCCAAGAAAAAAATTTTGGCTTTGGACACACTTAGTGTGGGCAGTGGAGTAATGTGCATCTTTGCCACACTTATAAGTGCATCTAACACGAATTTCGATCAATTTTTGTGCTCTGACGCACTTAAATAAGTGCAAATAGTCACTTCGTTTATTTTATTTTCATCTTTTTACTGCGGAAACGTGAAAGTCATTCTCAAGCTTTCGGTAACGAATGCATTCTCTCAAACATAAGCTGATGCAGTACTTGTCGCGATGACTGTGCCCTCTGGGTGATATTCCTTCATGGCCCAGGAATTTAGCCGATCTGAAAAAATTTTTCAACACTGTCCTAGCAGTATGTTGATTCTTAGCTGCAAACTCCGACAGCATCACAATGATTAGAGTTACTTAAAGGGAAACTCCACTCATTTATCATATTTGAAAGACACAATTATATGACAGATTATCATAATCTCTACCAATACTGAAATTTTCGTTGATTTCTGAGGCTGTTTACCATTTTAAATAGATTTTTATTGGCATGGATCTGCATTTATGATGGGCGCCGCCATTCTTACCAAGTCACATGATTCCACAAAGGGTAGTGACGCCACATGTGCTGAAAACAACCGGCCAGGGCAGTAAATGTACAGCTAAACTGTTATGATAGCAATAAATCAAAACGCGTATTGCATGATTTCATATCGAAACACTGCCATGTTAGTCACAAAACACTGTTGCTATTGCGCTTACTCGACAAGAGACATCCTTTTTGCCCCACTGGCTTCAGTTTTATCCAGTTTCTATTCAGGATCCAGCAATAAGAATGTGGTAGTACAATCTGCACTTCGTTCTACTGTCTGTGAGCCAGAAACTGTGCGCCAGATAATCAGATCTAAAATGCATCAACGGACAGTTTTTGGTGAATAAACAGAAAATTCTTGGTCCAGGCAACATTGCCGAAAATTAATCATGGCTAATTAGCATACACTGTCCACATTGTAATAATACAAAGCTTTCTCATGCGGGGCGTTTCCCAAGAGCTCATTTTGTTATGGATGAGTATTTTATGTAAAGCACTGTATATCATTTGTAAATGGAGATTTGTTACATGCTGTTTTTGCTGCCGTGCTGTTCAGCTATTTATTTTGTTCATCAGCACCCTCTGGTGGTGTGTCTGTAGCAAAACATGATCTGATGCAATACCACTTCTTTGAAATGTAATAGACTAGTGCTTTCTAGAAATTTCTGGCTTCTTCTTGCCTGGAGGGGGCGGGATTACCCAGGAATCCTGTAGATCTTTCCAGAATGTTGCTGGTCTATATAAATGCTGTGATTTTGGTCAGAAGGGGCAGAGTTTTTGTTTTGGCAACTGAGTTACATAGTGGCATTAGAGTGTTATTAGAGTATTGAACAGTGGATTATTTGTAGAACTTTTTTTTTATTCAGTGAAGAATAAATTTGTTTAAGTTGTCATTGCTGGTTTTCTTTGTTGTGATTTTCAAGTCATAACAAATTGGAGGTTCCACGGAGATAAACCATTCATTGGATCAACGATCGGATTCACCAAAGATTAAAGCTGATCTATCATTTTTAAATCTTGTGACTATTTGAAAAGCCAGCAATCGTGACTTTTGATGTTGAAAATTTTTTGAAAACTCCAACCCAGGAATCAATTGTGCTGGCAAAGAAGAAGGACTTGCTGCAAATGGCCTCAACCCTTGGATTATCTGATGTGAAATTATCAATGAAGAAACAAGAAATATTGAACATTTTGGTGCAACATTTCATTGATGAAGATATCTTTGGGGAAGAAGCAGCAGAATTGATTAAATATGTGGAGGTGCCTGCAACACAGCTGTGAAGACTTGAATTTCAGCTACGCCTGAAAGAACTGGAAGAGAGAAGGTTGGAGAGGGAGAGAGAACTGGAAGAAAGAAGGTTGGAGAAGGAAAGGGAAGAAAGAAGGTTGGAGAAGGAGAGAGAACTGGAAGAAAGAAGGATGCATTTGCAGTACGAATTGGAAATGAAGAAAATAGAAGCAGGTACTGTTACAAAATCTTTTGGACTTTCTGATCATTTTGATGTGGTTAAACACATCAGACTTGTTCCTTCCTTCCTAGAAAATGATGTAGACCAATAGTTTACCCATTTTGAAAAAAATGCTGAAAATTTGAAATGGCCAAAAGAGCATTGGACAATGATGTTACAAAGTGTTCTTAATGGTAAAGCTAGGAAAATCTATAACCAGTTATTTGTCCAACAGTGTTCTGATTATGATTTTGTCAAATCTGCCATTCTGAAGGGTTATGAATTGGTCCCCGAGGCTTACAGGCAAAAATTTATGAATTCTACTTAAGGAAGCCAGTCAAACTCATGTTGAATTTGGCAGGTTGAAGGAACAGTTGTTTGATCAGTGGTGTAATTCCATGAAAATTGAGAAAGATTTTGACAGAATGAGGCAACTTATTTTGGTTGAGGAATTTAAAAGGTGTGTCCAGCCTGATATAAAGATTTTCCTTGAGGAGAAACAAGTCAATACTTTGCAAGATGTTTCCACCCTAGCTGATAGTTATGCATTAACTCATAAGTCTTCTTTTGTCCAAAAATCCACTTTTTCTAAATTTCAAGGCAAGTTTCAGTCCAAGACTTCTTCTAATAACACTTCTAATGATTCTAAGGCCACTTCTGAGAGGAAACCTTCCAGTGAGAAGCAATCCTCTGATTCTTTACCTTCTGTGTCTTGCCAATACTGCAAAAAGCAAGGTCACCTTATTTCTGAGTGTTATGCTCTCAAGAAAAAACAACAACGAGAAGAAACCAAGCCAACTGCTTTCACTAAGAGAGAATCTCTTGTATCAATGGTCAGTTCGCCTGATCTTCTACCTTCTGTGTCTTATTCTGTTATGGAGGGGTTTGAGCCATTCATCACCGATGGTTTTGTCTCACTTTCACATGATTTTTCCTCATCTGCTCCTGTTCGAATTCTAAGGGATACTGGATCTTCCCAATCTCTTATTCTTGCAGATATTTTGCCTTTTTCGGACAAATCGTCTACTCAGGCTAATGTCTTTATTGAAGGAGTAGAATGTGGTTTTACAAGTGTACCTCTCCATAATGTTCATCTCAAATCAGACTTGGTCTCTGGACCTGTTACTGTTGGTGTTAGGTCTTCTCTTCCTTTCAAAGGTGTTCATTTGCTTCTTGGTAATGATCTTGCTGGGGATAAGGTTGTGCCCTAGCCTGTTGTAACTGACACTCCTTTGATTGATCAAGAATCTGACTCTATAGAGGAGGAAATTCCAGACCTCTATCCTTCATGTCCAGTTACTCGTTCTATGGCCAAAAAGGCTATTCAAGATGATGCTGACCTGGACTTCAACCTGGCTGACACCTTCATTGGGCAGTCTTTTCATTAGGAACCTTCCAGTCCTGAGATGTCTGGGAAATCTTCAGACTTGTCCTTGTCAGGTCATTCTAATGACATTCTGTCTCGGAAACAACTTATTCAGGAGCAACAACATGCTTGTGATCTAGCGCATCTTCTACCACAGGCTGCAAGTGAACAAGAGGCTACTCAAGTTCCTGTCTGTTTTTACTACGAAAATGGTGTGCTTATGAGAAAGTGGCATCCACCTGATGTTTCTGCAGATGAAGAGTGGATGACCACCCATCAAATTGTTCTTCTAAAGTCTTATCGTCAAGAAACTCTTAGTCTGGCCCATGACAATCCTATGTCAGGTCATTTGGGTATCAAGAAGACCCTTCAACGTGTCAGGAATCATTTCTTCTGGCCTTCCATGTGATCCGATGTACAGGAGTACTGCAAATCCTGTCATACTTGTCAAATTGTTGGGAAGCCGAACCAGAATGTTCCAAAGGCTCGACTTAAGCCCATTCCCGCTTTTGAAGAACCTTTCAGTCGGATCATCAGTGACTGTGTTGGACCATTGCCGAAGACTAGATCTGGTTGTGAGTACTTGCTGACTATCATGTGTGCTTCCACCTGGTTTCCTGAGGCAATTCCACTTCGTAATATCAAGGCGAAGACTATCATCAAGGCTCTTACCAAGTTTTTCTGCTTTGTTGGTCTTCCTAAGTCTATTCAGTCTGATCAAGGGTCAAATTTCATGTCTGGCATATTTCAACAAGTTATGCATGAGCTTGGTATTAAACAATACAGGTCATCAGCTTGCCATCCTGAGAGTCAAGGTGCTTTGGAGAGGTTCCATCAAACCCTGAAGAACATGATAAGGACCTACTGCCTTGACCCAGAGAAAGACTGGGATGAAGGTGTCCATCTTCTTCTGTTTGCTGCCCGTGAAGCTGTTCAGGAGTCTCTTGGGTTCAGTCCTTTTGAGCTTGTTTTTGGGCATACAGTCCGTGGACCTCTGAAGCTTCTGAAGGAAAAGTTGCTGGCCGAAGATGACGTCCCAATGAACTTGTTTCAGTATGTCTCGGACTTCTGTAATCGTCTCTCTAAGGCTTGTGACTTTGCTAAGTCTAATCTCAAAGCGGCTCAGGGCAAAATGAAAGCCAGATATGACCTTCATTCCCAAGACAGAAGTTTTAAAACTGGTGACAAAGTCCTTGCACTTTTACCAGTGCCTGGAAACCCTCTAAGAGCCCGATATTTCAGCCCTTACACTGTCCTCAAAAAGATCAGTGATCTAAATTTCATAATTTTAACCCCTGGAAGGAGGAAACAAAAACAAATGTGTCACATCAACATGCTGAAAGAATACATTGACAGGGACACTCCGCAAAAGCCATTCAATGTGGTAAATACAATTGAACTGGAAAATTCTGAAGAAGATTGTGACTGCCCCTTGGAAAATGAACCTGGTCCAGCCAAACTTGAAAATTCAGACATTCTTCAAAATATTGACAGCAAGTTGTCCCACCTGGACCCTTTTCAACAACAACAGCTAAAGCAGCTCATATTTGAATATAGTCACATATTCCCTGACATTCCATCAAGGACTGATATGGTTTACCATGATGTCATCCTACAAGATGATGCCAAGCCTGTATAACAGCATCCTTACAGAATGAATCCAGAGAAGCAGAAATACCTTAAACAAGAAGTCAAATACCTGCTTGAAAATGACTTTGTTGAACCAAGCAACAGTGACTGGAGTTCTCCATGAATCTTAGTTCTGAAACCCAATGGAACATATAGAATGGTGACGGACAACAGGAAAGCGAACGCTCTATCAAAAAAGGACTCATATCCTATTCCCAGGATTGATGACTGCATTGACGAAGTTGGACAGTCAAAGTATGTCACCAAATTTGATCTCTTCAAGGGCTTCTGGTAGATCCCTCTAACAGACAGAGCAAAGGAGATCTCTGCCTTCGTCACACCAGATGGATTATACCAATACAAGGTCAAGCCCTTTGGAATGAAAAATTCTCCGGCCACCTTCCATCATCTGGTAAGCAGAGTGATCGCTGGACTACCAGGATGTGAGGCCTATATTGATGACATTATCATCACCAGCAACAGCTTCTAAGAGCACCTCACCTACATCAGAAACTTCTTTCAGAGAGTGAGTGATGCCAAGCTGACTATCAACCTTGTTAAAAGTGACTTTTGTAAAGCTACAGTTGTTTACTTAGGTCATATTGTAGGACAGGGTCAAGTCAAACCAATTGATGCAAAAGGAAAAGTTATCACTGAATTTCCTGAGCCTACAACTTAAAGACAACTAATGAGATTTCTAGGGATGGCTGGCTATTACAGAAAATTCTGTAAAAAATTCTCCATCATTTCTGAACCTTTGACAAATTTACTGAAGAAAAATGCAAAATTTGTTTGGGATGAAAAATGTCAAAATTCATTTGGACAACTGAAAGCTATCCTCAAAAATGCACCAGCTCTCTTATCTCCTAATTTCAAAAAGAAGTTCAAGTTGGCTGTTGATGCCAGTGATATTGGTGCAGGCGCAGTTTTACTGCAAGAAGACACTGATGGAGTAGATCATCCTGTTTGTTACTTTTCCAAAAAGTTTGATAAACATCAAAAAAACTATTCAACAATTGAAAAAGAATGTTTGGCACTTGTTTTGGCTTTACAACATTTTGAAGTCTATTTGACTTGTTCAGCTACTTCCATCAAAGTCTTCAGTGATCACAATCCCCTCACATTCTTGCATAAGATCAAAAACAAGAATCAAAGTTTACTGAGATGGAGTTTACTTTTGCAAGAGCATGATTTCGATATTTCTCACATCAGGGGAAAAGATAATGTTATCCCAGATACACTTTCACGCATGTAATTTTATTTCTTTATTTGATTGTGAAAAATGTAATTTTACTTTTCTATTTGATTGTGAAAATGGCACTGATTGTTATGTATATGATTGTTATAATGATCAATGATACTTTTGTGTAAAGTTCAAGATTATATTGATTATAAAACTGTGTTAATTTTAACAAAAGAAAGCTTTTAGCAAACCTTTCTTTTCTTGAAGAGGGGAGGTGTTATATATGAGTATTTTATGTAAAGCACTGTATATCATTTGTAAATGGGGATTTGTTACATGCTGTTTTTGCTGCCTTGCTGGTCAGGTATTTATTTTGTTCATCAGCACCCTCTGGTGGTGTGTCTGTGGCAAAACATGATCTGATGCAATACCACTTCTTTGTAATGTAATAGACTAGTGCTTTCTGGAAATTTCTGGCTTCTTCTTGCCTGGAGGGGGCGGGATTACCCAGGAATCCTGTAGATCTTTCCAGAATGTTGCTGGTCTATATAAATGCTGTGACTTTGGTCAAAAGGGGCAGAGTTTTTGTTTTGGCAACAGAGTTACATAGTGGCATTAAAGTGTTATTAGAGTATTGAACAGTGGATTATTGGTAGAAGTTTTTTTTTATTCAGTGAAGAATAAATTTGTTTAAGTTGTCATTGCTGGTTTTCTTTGTTGTGATTTTCAAGTCATAACAATTTGCTCACCACATTGCCAACCTACATAGTTTCTCCGTTCAGTCAATGATTCCAACTATGTAAGTTAGCATCAGTGCTTTTAGGAAACGCACCCCAGTCTGCTGCTAACCTGAGCTTGCTTGTCATTCCCTCCCGGTCTGTGTCCTGTCAATTTTTCCTGCCTGTCAAGATATGATACCTTGCGGTTCTGCGCACGTAAAAACCCACAATCTTGGGCTCTATTTCTTCCCTCAGCTCTCAAATATATAAAACCTTAAAAAGACAGTTTTTTTCAGTGCGCTTTTTGACTTATTGGCAAATAATTGCATGTACACTCTGGCTTTTCCTGAAAATGCCGAAATTATACGATAGTGGTGTGCAGCATGATGTCTTTAAATCAAACATATGCAACTCATTAAAACACTGTGCATGTTATAATAAGCAAGCAAATCACAAAGTTGCTACTGTAGGCTGATTCGTATTGCACTATTAAAGCGAAAACAGATTTTACAATCGTCCTCCGGGTAGCATTTTTGCTCCTGGATAAGCAAAGCTGCGGCCATGCGCCCAATGGCTGCGCCCATGGAAACTTCTTTTTTCTCAGTGGCGGGGCTAGAACTGGGAATTGGGGGGGCACAGACATGTCCTTTTTTGACAACAATTAGTCCTGGCTAGTTCTCAATCATTTTCCTTTATTGATGTGTTTTCCAATTATCGTAATTGGCAACTGAAGACACGGGTTCTCTCCATATGCGATCTAACAGCGATGAAATCATGGGCTAAATTCAGTACAGAAAAATTATTTACTTATTAATAGGTCAATGCTTCGCGTTGATTGAACTGGTCCACGTCCCGATGAAATATCGCCTTTCACTCTCGGTATTGTGTGAGTTGATAGATTTAAAAAAATCGGACCAAGGCTCCTGTAGCTTACCGGCAAGCAGTCTTACAGCGACAATACAAGTTATGAAAATTTCATGTGAAGTTTGACATTTGAATCAATGAAAATCAATGTCAAGGTCACTAAATAAAAGTTCCCATACATTTATAAGACCTTCTGTAATACAATCCTAAACACTGAAGCAGTTTTGGTGATACAAGTCATTATAATATGTCAATATGTATTCAATATGTCAATTGTGAACTTTTAAGGTCACAGAATGTCAAGTTGCAGTCAGCAAATGGACTTCATACATGCCTTTCTAAATGTCTCTATACAAACCTTGGCTCAATCTGTGACCATTTTGGTGATACAAGTCATTGTAATTTCACTGTCGAGTTTGAGCTTCAAAGGTCAATGTCACCAAATGAAAGTTCATATGTGACTTCCTAGTTGTCAGTAACACAAACCTAGGCTCCAGCTGTGACCGTTTTAGTGATACAAGTCATTGAATTTTCACTAGGTCACATTTGACCTTTGAAGGTCAATACGAAGGTCACCAAATTAAAGTTCATATATGACTTCCTATATGTCTCTAATACAAACCTAGACTCCATCTGTGACCGTTTTGGCAAGACAAGTCATTGTAATTGTATTATGTCAAGTTAAACATTCAAATGTCATCAATAGTCAAGCTGAATGTCACCAAATGAAAGTTCATATGTGACTTCCTATGTCAGTAACACAAACCTAGGCTCCATCTGTGACCTTTTGACAGAAGTCATTGAATTTTCTCCAGGTCAAGTTAGACCTTCGAAGGTCAATATGAAGGTCACCAAATGAAAGTTCATGCATGATTTCCTATACGTCTCCAATACAAACCTACACTCAATCTGTAACGATTTTGCTGATATAAGTCATTGAAATTTCACTGTATAGTTTGGCCGTTGAAGGTCACTGAAGGTCAAGTTCAAGGTCACCAAATGAAACTTCATACATGACTTCCTATATGCCTGCAATACAAACCTAAGCTCTATCTGTAATAGTTTTGATGATATAAATACAGCAAATACGCGTCCAGATGAATGATTGTCATCTCACCTAATCAGGAAGAACAAGCAGCACCTATTAAGTATGGAGTGCTCTCGGAGTGAACCTTTTGTTAATTATGAAAATGACTAGATTGCATATGGAGAGAAACCGTGTCTTCAGTTGCCAATTACGATAATTGGAAAACGCATCAATAAAGGAAAATGATTGAGAACTAGCCAGGACTAATTGTTGTCAAAAAAGGGACGTGTTTGTGCCCCCACAATTCCCAGTTCTAGCCCCACCACTGACCGCAAGGTAGCATATCTTGACAGGAAGGAGAAATTGACAGGACACCCACCGGGAGGGAATGACTAGCAAGCTCAGGTTTGCTGCAGACTGGGGTGCGTTTCCTAAAAGCACTGATGCTAACTTACATAGCTGGAATCATTGACTGAACGGACAAACTATGTAGGTTGGTAACGTAGTAAGCAAATGTGCTCTTGGGAAACGCACTGTATGAGAAAGCTTTGTATTATTACAATGTGGACAGTGTATGCTAATAAGCCATGATTAATTTTCGTCAATGTTGCCTGGACCAAGAATTTTCTGTTTATTCACCAAAAACTGTCCGTTGATGCATTTTAGATCTGATTATCTGGCGCACAGTTTCTGGCTCACAGACAGTAGAACGAAGTGCAGATTGTACTACCGCATTCTTACTATACTGCTGGATCCTGAATAGAAACTGGATAAAACCTAAGCCAGCGGGGGGAAAAAGGATGTCTCTTGTCGAGTAAGTGCAATAGCGACAATGTTTTGTGACTAACATGACAGTGTTTCGATATGAAATCATGCAATACGCTTTTTGATTTATTGCGATCCTAACAGTTTAGCTGAACATTTGTTGCCCTGGCCGGTTGTTTACAGCACATGTGGCGTCACTTCCCTTTGTGGAATCATGTGACTTGGTAAGAATGGCAGCATCCAACAAAAAATGCAGAATGCATGCCAATAAAAATCAATTTAAAATGGTAAACGACCTCAGAAATCAACAAAAATTTCAGGATTGGTGGAGATTATGATAATCTATCGCATAATTGTGTCTTTTCATATATGATAAATGAGTGGAGTTTCTGGTGAGTAAAAAGCCGAAAAAAGTGGAGGTTTGATACGTAATTCTTTCTCTTTCTCTGAATCCCATCTTCCATTCAGCATTTTTTACATTTAAAACAGAAACATCTTCCTGTCGCACCCTATGAAACATCGGTGCAGAAGGACGTGACTTCTTAAGCCCAGCCGTCACGTGCCGTTTTATGAGCTACTCGAGGTCTGCAGTCCCAAAAATAAACAAATAATCCTTGGACAAAATCCTAAATTTGAATAAAGTGATTAATCGCATTATATATGACTCACTTTTTTAATTCAATCAACTATGTTTAACGACTGTAACTTGCCACTTTCGCCAACATAAACAACCAGGCAGCAGGATAATCCCACAAATGCAGTAAAAAATGATAGCCTGATAATCGTTCCCTTTGGACTTAACATCAGCATTCTTAAAATGCTCCAAAACCGGCGATTTTATTTTATTTTCATCTTTTTACTGCGGGTACGTGAAAGCCATTCTCAATCTTTCGGTAACGAGTGCATTTTCTCAAACATAAGCTGACGCAATACTGGTCGCGATGACTGTGCCCTCTGGGTGGTATTCCTTCATGGCCCAGGAATTCAGACGATCTGAATAAATTTTACAACACTGTCCGAGCAGTATGTTGATTCCTAGCTGCAAACTCCGACAGCATAGCGCTGATTAGAGTTACTTAAATCATAGCGAACACACGTAATGAATCAGAGAGCAGGCCTGACAACTTATGCTGACCATGTTTCTCTTTTGCCTGAGAGTTGCTCAATCCCCCCTTAACAAACAAACTGTCACCGTAGTTGTGCAGATAAATCAAAGAATACTGTCGGTTTCCTTAACGCAATGCAACTTTTGCCATTTTTCAAACAAACCTCATTGTAAGGATCTGTCAAATCACACTGTGCCAAATTTTCTTCCAGGAAATGCAATGCTTGATTGGAAGGATCCCAAGAGCACGGCAGTACTAAAGTTAATGAACCGCTGCTGATGCTCTTCACCGGAGCGACAAGCTAGCTGGTGCTCGGTGCAAGCTTTTGCGGTGACAGTATTGTTGCTTAATTCTATCATCTGTAATGTTATTTTCATCACTGTCCTTGCATCCACGAGTAACGGAAGTGTTTGTACCAGTTACTTTAGTTTTCTTTTAAATATTGTTTGGAGGGGAAAAATAGATATTCCTCTCTGCTTGCTGTCGTTCGCTGTTTTTGCTTCCCACTGTGTTTGTGTCAGCGCCTTCTGCTTCCTTGAGAAAGCGTTCCCTCAATACATAATTAAAAATGTAAAAAAAGAATTCAACCGAGATTTTTTAAACTAAGGTTTTAGATATAGATTGTAAAAAACAGTTTTAACTCAATTCATGTTTTTATTTTTCTGTCTTAATTTTTACTGTTTAAAGTTACTGTTACATTGAGAATGCTATAAGCCTGCAGCTTCCACCGGGAAGTGCTGCAAAAGGAGGGGCGCCCTTGTACACTTAAACACATTAAATACGAATGACATCAAAGCCCGGCCAGCCAGCCAGCCAGCCAATCGTCGGCCAACCAATCGTCGAAGTTCTTCCCCGCCGGCCGACCAATCGCTGAACTTCTTCCCCTTCGGCCAGCCAATCGTTGAACTTGATCACTCAGGCAGCCAATCAGTCAGTCACTCACTCAGCGACATTCGCGTTTATAGGCCCAAAAATAGCTAACAGGTCCTTAATCTGTCCCACTACCTCACTGAAAGAGGGTGTGGGGTGAATGCCAGGGGAACCAAGGTGCTGTGGGATCTGCTGTTGCCTCACTGTAAGCAGGTAATGGGTTCAAATCCAGCCTGGGGCCCTTCTTTGAAGAGTTTACAAGTTCTCCCCATGTTTGCGTGGTTCCCCTTTGTTTACTCCTGTCTCCTCCCAAAGGCCAAAAATATGCATACGAGTTTAGTAGGAGACTCTAAATTGCCCATGGGTTTGTGTGTATGAGTGAATGGTGTGTGGGCCCTGTGAAGGATTTGGTGAGTTGTCCAAGGAGTGGTCCTGCCTTTCGCTTATAGTCCACTGGGATAGGCTCCAGCTCCCCTGTGATTCTGGAGAGGAAGAAGTGGTTTAGATAATTAATTGATTTACAGATGAGAACTCAAATCTAGAATTTTATGAAGTCCATAAGGTTCAGTTGTGCTCAATTCACAAATCCAAATGCATAACATTTTAAGAGCTCGTTAATGGGATTACCCCCTTCTTGGATTGGGTCCCGCTCTTTCAATAACAATAAATTTGGGGAGGTGGTTAACCCATGATTTTTCTCCCTGTAGTACCTAACCATGGCATAATCCATGTTTGCATTTCTAATAGAAACCTTGTGCTCAACATCTTTCAATCTAAGAATACTTTGTTTGGCCAACAAACATCAAGCCACATTTCAACAAATAAATGACTTTGTGTTGAGAGGCAATTTATTCATTCTTTTGTATCATATTTCTTTCCTTGTTTGGGGGTGATTGAATGTTGCAATATCAAGTGTATCCTCTCTTATTCCCATACACTTGTTCAGACTACCAATTTGTTTGTGTAGGTTCTTAATATATTCATAGAACTGACAAGAACATCTCTTGCATTTCTGCCTCTTCTGAAGCAAAAACTACCGGTATGTTTGGAGGACGACTAATTCAAACTTGGGTAACATTTTGGTGTGGACTTCTGCTTCCTGAGTCACTCTTACATTTACTTTATTTTCACTCACCTTGAGTGCCAGACCACCTCATTAAAATCCCTTTATGTAGAATAACGCTTAGTTCTACTACTGTGGCAATTTTTAAAATCTTTTTTCTAATAATACAAGCTGATTTCTTTCACTTGTATTTTTACATACTATTGCAACTTTTTAAAAAATGGGTTTGTAAAGTATATCAGTAAAAGCACATCCAATATTTTTTATATTTAAGAACTGTAGTACTTCAAATATTGTTTTTTTTTCAAAGATTTCACCAAAAATTAAACATTCTTTTGGAACATTATTCTGACATTGTTGTGGCGTTCAGAATACTCTGCGTGGGTGATACAGTAGCGTGCAGTGATGATTATACACCACCACTTTGGTCTAAAAGGGGCCCTAATATATTACCTCTCAATAATATTGTGGTGAAAATGTATTGAAAATCCAATTGTAGGCAATGAGAACAAAAAAATCAGTCCCACAAGTACATTGAGGTAAAAATATGGTTAATAACCAAAAACACTGAAAACATTTTTTATAACAATTGAAAGCTGTCACAAATTTTATTTTTTGACTCTTGAATAGCTTGTGAATGCACGTTTGAGGGCTCAACTTTACAACACAACTCAACTTTACTCGCTATTGTTAGCAGGTACTTTTCAACTACAGATAGTACCTCCTCAAAATCACTAGTCTTCATAGCGATGCCACATAAAACTTCACACAGTGACAATTGAAGATCAGTGGCAGTCCCAGACCAAAATTGTGTTGGCATGGAACATCCCTTTACAACAATTAATAGTTCTGACTTATTATTGGTAATTTTTAATGAACACAATTTCCATTCCAATTATAAGATTAGCCATTAAAGAAAGTTTATCTCTAAATGCAATCTAAGAGTGATTAAATAATGGGCTTAATTCAGCTCAGAAAAATAATTAACTCATCAGTAGGCTAATGCTTTGCAAAAGGTAATCTGTTCTGGAACTTCTGTGCTACCTTTTTGGTAGGGATGCACCGATACCACTTTTTTAAAAACCGAGTACCGATACCGATATTTCTGAAATGTTTCCAGGAAAATACAATGACAATTTCGGAGTACAGGTTTTATTTTCTTTTTATAACAAGCCTAAAAGAGGCCAATATCAAATGATTCACACATGGCTATTTCTAAAAAAAAAAAAAAAAAAAAGTAGGCCTAACTGCTAAAAATCTTTCTGTATTTAGGCCCGACAAAAAGCCTTTGAACTAGCACTGCCATCAAATGAAGCAAAACATTACTGAAGCTTGACAAATGAAAAGTATACTCGCTGCATTGGCAAGGTAACAAACCCAACATCATAAGAAGTCAGTAGAACTATTAATTGGCACAGATAGTTTCTACACACATTCATAGGCATTCTCAATCCAACTAAAGTCAATAATAGCTTTTCAAGCAAACAAGGCATCACTTAAAGTGTGTGGTATCGCCATATTTCAATTACACAAATGACAAATAAAAAAGATTTAACTTAACCACAACTAAAATGTTAAAGTAACCATATGTTACTAATATATTTGTGGTAAAATAAGAAAATTCACAATTCTAAGTCTCTGTCTGTGAGATTGTGGGTGTGTGCTTGTCGAAAGCTCGCTTGTTTGTAAATATTCAATAACTGATCCGGTGTGCCATCTAGTGATTGAATATTGTAATTATGCGTATAAATTTGCAGCTCCATGTCCGCTGGCAGGAACATCTGCACAAAAACGCTTAAGATACCCTGCCGAGCACCGTTGTTCTTCTTGAACACGCCGCATCCAGATTATCCTTAAATGATGAATTATATACATATTTTAATTTGTAACGGTAGTGAAGTGGCCAGTGTCAAAGTAACGAAGAAGAAGTACACTTTTTATCTTTTAAATGTAGTGGAGTAGAAGTCCCGTAAAAAAAAAAAAAAAACCTCAAGTAAAGTACAAATCCTCAAAAAACTACTTAAGTACTGTAACGGTTGCCAACATGTACTTTTTACTGTACACCTCTTGTGTATATGCGCGTAAGCCTGCATGTGATGAGATGACTATAAAGCTCTCTTTCTCGTATTTTTTCTAACTCGCTGTCTCCCCCTAGACATAGAAGTCAGATAGTACAAAATACTGTAGCCTATCATCGACCGTGAGCAGGCAGTTACCTTGCGTCTTACATTAAGTGGTATCGGTGCGTGGTATCGGCAAATGTGGACGAGTACGAGTACGAGCATATTAACGCGGTATCGGGCAGATACCCGATACTGGTATCGTATAGTATTGTATAGTATAGTATAAGTATAGTAATATACTTATTACTATAAGTAATATTTAAGTATAGTATTGCGGAGTTGAGTCTGTACCATGCATGTTGTTTAAAGGTGTCATAACACTACGCTGCATTAAGGTGCTTTAATGGAATCAAAGCAGACTACTGACAACAACCCAGTTTCTTAAACTTCAAAACGGGCTTCCCAGTTTTCTTTCAACCTGTGTAGTGCAGCCTCTTACCTGATTGATCACATTTTCACTTGACAATCCTCGAGAGCCAGACGCCTGCACCCAACTGTTTGAATCCATCTGTGATCTCCCACTCAACCCTGTAGCGTGGCTTACCACAGCCCAAACCCATGTCCCATAGCTCCACACGCAAAAAAACATCCCTCTCCCAGGGGGCTGGAGCTATCTCTACTATGTGCTGACTCCGTAATCGGTCAGGATTGGAGGGACATGCCCTTCCATCTGGTGGAGGACTCATCTCCCTTCGACTCTCCACTGGCAGAGTGAGACCAAATGTGCTAAAGTTTTCCTGAGAGGATTGCTCACAGGGCTGGAAGAACAGTGGTCTCACACTGGTGGTGTGAGTACCACTAGATAAACTGACTTCTGAGAGTGACAACTCCAGGGTTTTCTGTGGTTTGTTAGTCTTCCTCTTCACTGCACACCTTGAGTGGTAGAATGACCAGCAAGCTGAGAGCCATTTAGCCAGAAATGGACAAAATCGCCCAGCTCTCGGTTCACTGAAGCAGGAGAACACAGATTTCTTTAGCACTACAGAATCTTCACACTCTGGATTCTTCAGCAAAGCTTGTGATTTATGCTTATCCGACTTGAAAGCTGTATGACTTGCCATTTCTCCTTTCTGCAGTAGTATTACCCAGCAGGAGAATATAAACTCTTTGCTTCTCCCTATTGTAAACACAGCTCAGTCCACAATGCTTCCTCTACCAAAGAAAAACATAATATTGCCACAGATTCAGCTGCTGTCTTGGTCAGCTGTAAGTGATGACACCATCTCTGCCATCAGTGATGCTTCTCTTACTGAAATTCAGGTGACATCACAGTTCCTTGATTTTTTTTTTAATGCTTGAGAATACATACGCTCAGGCGATGTAGTCACCAAGAATGATGTAATGAGCTATCCAACGGGAATAAAATTTAAAGCAGTGTTACACTGTTTAAAACAAGCAACATTGGACAACCTCAAAAGAACACAGTATTTAAGCATCTGCACAGCTGGCCTGAAACAACTCAGCCTAGTGCTATTTTTTTTCCTTTATTCATTAAAAAATGCTTTTTCAATGATAATGACTGTAGTTTGGTGAGGATACCATACCACAGGAATTTTCAGAGAAATAGCTGGGTAGTCTGTGTAAAATAAGACAAAAGGACTGAGAATTCCGAAAGAAATGCTTAGTTTACAGCATCCACATCTATCAGGAATCTCATATGATCTTTCTCATTTCTGCTCCCCTTAGTTGCAAAACTTGCAATCATCTGGACTGACAAAAGAAATACAGAGGAATGAGCTTCACTTCCAGTTCCTCTTAGTTGTATTTCAACATGAATATTGGATGACTGACATGATACAAAAAAAAAAAAAAAACTAGAGGGCACTCGGTAGAGCGCATACCTCTGCCACCTCATATACAGTATCTGTTCTTATGGTTACAGAATATGTTCCGGATCACTTCCAAAATTGAATCAACTCATCCATGGACTACCACCAATCATCCAAACAAATTTCATGCCAGACCATTCATAACATTTTGAGTTATTCTGTTAACAGACAGACAAACAAACAAACAGGGGTGAAATCATCAGCGGGAAAAAAACTGAAATCAACTGGTGCGGTTCCAGGGGCAAATTCAACACAAGGTCACAAGGTCGAGCGAGATCCTGCAAGTTCTGACCTTCTGAACGATCTAACTACATTTGGTCTTGCGTAGACAAGCGAGAACATCTGCAAACAATCTCACCTTGCTTTTCAAGATGGCATCCAGTATTGTCAACATCAATATCCACATTTTTGCACAGCTCGTTCAGTACAATTTCATGCAAACCCTAGCAGGCAGCCACGTTGGAAAACGTGCAATACCTCAGTAGTTGTTCAAAACTTGGGGCTCTTTCCTTTGCGAGACCCAGTGTGAGACCCTTTGGTATTGAACATCCCCCCAACAATGATGTAATTCACGCAGAACCGAAGTTGCTGAAATGCTCAACCAATAACCAAGCCAAGTTTCTGGTTCTGGTCACGAAACACGCACCGGCAGTAGATGAGGTTGTAATTGTAACCCCCGGACAAAGTCAAGCACTATGGATTCATGTTGGTCATCTCCGCCGCCGCATCCGCGTCCATAGAAACTTCGTCCCTTGAGAATCAGCTGGTTCTATGTCCACTTTTCCTCATTTTGAGAAAATGGAGTTTGAAAATTTCAACTGTCTTATCTCTGATGTTTAGAGAGTTATCAAAATTTATTTTGTGTCGAATATTGTTGACTGTGGAAGGTACCCTAAACATATTGCAAACATGTTCAAAATCTCCATAGGCTTACAGATATAAGCAGTCAAAAATGGACATAGAACCTTCTGATTCCGAGGAACGTAGTTGCCCTTGGTCAACAAGTTCTATGTCCAACATAGGACCTGGTGCCTTTACTGGTTTTACGTATGATCGAAATCAGGAAGTTCTATGTCCATCAGAGTTGTTTTAAAAAAAATAATGAACAAACTAAGAACGTTTTAGTCAATGAATGGTTACCTGTATTTTATACTTATTTCACAAAAAATGTACTGGGACACCATGAACAACGTTTATAAGACTGAGGATTAATGAGTATTGAAAATGCTTCATACACTCATAGATAAAAGTATTACGTCAAATTAACAGATTGATGAATGAGCCACCTTCTCATTTGAACCTGTGACACCGGACAGCATTGCCCACTGACCAGAATCAATAGCATGAAAAATAAAAATTAGAAAAATTAAGTATATATATGAAATGCAAAATTTGGCATCAAAATGCTTCATACACTCACATATAAAATAACTACATGTATATCAAATAAACAAGTTTATAAATGAGCCACCTTTCTCATTTAGACCTGACACCGGGACAGCCTTGCCCGTCCAAAAATGCCAAATTTGAACATGAACAATTTCTGTGGAAATAGCATAGGCCTATGTTCTGTAAAATCAACTACAATATTGGGGTAGGCCTAGCTAGGGCCTAAATGGTGGGTGGGGTGGGGGATCGGGTGGGGCAGGCGAGCGGGCGGGGGAGGGGGTAGGGGAGTCTCCCCCGATATCCCTGGGTTGCCCCGATGTCGCTGACAAATTGTATATTAAGTGCACTGTACATTAGCACACTAGGCCTAGAGTTGATCGTTTGAGAATTAAGTAGTTCTGTGTCCATGCATATTGACGAATGTGACTTTTCCACACCAGTCCTAACACGACAAAATTAAGATTTACAGTGTGTATACATTGTTGGTGAACAACTTACCCATCAAAATAATCCATTAGTCTTTCAGAAGGGATCAAAATCGGACGTTTTTTCTGAGGAGTTCTCACTTTGTGCTTTATATGTGCTCCTTGGCCATTTTGAGCGAATGTCACATGATCCAGGCACGGACCCTGATTGGTTCCTTGGACATAGAACCACCTGATTTAAAACGAGCCCCACTCAGGATATAGAACTAAATGTTTCTACATGTTAATATGGTGTAGACTTTAGGTTGGAGCTAAGCACTAAGTGACATAAACCTAACTGAATGTAGAATGTCCTGGTATGCTTAACTCCATTTCTGCGAGAAGTGGACATAGAACCAGCTGATTCTCAAGGGACGACTTCCTTGTGGACCCTGTACAGGCTGTAATTTTTGACCGATTACTGTCATATTTGGTATGGACATGAATTATACTTAAGTTATGACACCTATCGATTTTGGTTGCCATGGCAAATAATGCCCAAATAGTGGGAGAAGCGGACTTTCGGGGGCTGTACCCATACGGTTGCTGGCGACCGGAATGTCTATAGCGAATCTCCTGCTCGCTCAGTAGTGGGAGGAGCAATTTCGAGGCCTATTTTGTATGCAGAGTATGT
Organism: Gymnothorax javanicus; assembly: GCA_029692085.1. NCBI lineage: Eukaryota > Metazoa > Chordata > Actinopteri > Anguilliformes > Muraenidae > Gymnothorax > Gymnothorax javanicus. The sequence continues at coordinate 153,829,982 of CM056193.1, read as the reverse complement.
GCCCAATCATGTAATACAATCGCGGGTCGATAACAGATTCCACTTAAGATTTTGGGTGCGTTCGAGCGAGTCTGCAAGTAAGCCGGCTGCGCGAGATTCCCGAAAATTACGCGAGAATCTTGCCAAAGTTGCGCGATAAGCCCTCCAAACCCCACGATAGCTGCAGCCATTGCGGGGTTTGAGGGCTTATCGCGCAACTTCGCAAGATTCTCGCAATTTTTTCGAATTCGCGCAGCCGGGTTTACTCGCAGACGCGCTTCGAACGCACCCATCATTTCACACTAACTCCAATTGAAATTTTCTTTATTTCACAGTGTGTGACTGGATGGACAATCGAAATTGGCATCAAAGCTTTGCTTTGCACTGAGGCTGTTTTTTTTTTTTTTTTTTTTTTTATGTACAGGTAAAATTTAAGGTCAGGCCTCGGCTAACGTAATATAGATTTTTTTATGAAGTGTAATGCTGGGCCTCTTCTTAAAATCCGTTGCAATCCACAAAATTATGTCTCCATGGCGTGCTAGCCACTGATGTACAATAGAAAATTCAAGTAGGGAATATCCTTCATGAATTTATTCAGTGAATCTTATCTCGATTTACCAGAGGGGGGCTCCAAGACCTTACCTATTTTTCATATGAGCCGACCCGTAGTCACTTGTACGAACATGTAGGCTGTGCAAAGCCACTAGCTTTGCGCTGACGTTTAGCAGGCGGTGCTCTTTCCCGAAGCAAACCATTGAAATTTTAGGTGCTTTGCACGGTTTTCATAGATCGGGCCGGTGGACAATTCTGGTCTTCATGCAGGAGTTCCGAAGGAAAAAGCTTAAACTTCATACAGCCCGTTTTCGCATCGAAAGGAAAGACTAACCAAAGACTCGTTTACTACATCCAAAATGCTTTGTCATATTACTCGTCCGGATTCGGTGGTAATGGAGGTAGAGGTTGATGCGAAGGCGAACGGAGAGGACTGTCTGAACAAGGTTGGCGACTGGGTGCTATCCTTTGGCTGGGAAGCCAGCGTCCTTAGAAATCCGAAACTACTGTAACTGTGTTTGTACCCACAGTATGGAAGTAGGAACGGAGACTGAACTGGGGCTGAATTGTAGTTGCTGGTCTATTTTAAATAGCTTGCTTGTTTGAAGTTAAGGATGTTATTGAACTAGCTTTAATGTAACTTCCTCACTTCACTAAATATGAAATCTAATTAAAGTATCCTACCACATCCCACTTTCGCTGCAATTTTCAAACGTTTGCACTACATGATTCATGTTTCTGTTCAGAATAGAAAGGTAAATCAAAAGTCCCTGTTTTTTGACGGAATTCGCGAGCTGCAAGGGACACTTCGATGTTGGCTTGGTGATTTGAACGATGTTTGAACAACGAGTGACTGCTATATTTGATCGTGAAGAATAGGCTTGTATTTTGATAATGAAGCTTTAATTTGTCGTAGCCTTGGAAGCTGCAATGCGTGAAGGAATTTCCATAGTCTTTTGACTTGATGATGGACTGGACTACTTGCGCGTAACTTGAATTTTCGACATGATTAGGCCTATATTAAGTATTTGTCAATCAAGTTTTGCCGTCATAAATACAGCTTGCATTTGCCCGTGCTGCTGTGCACAAGTATTTTAGCTGGCGTTTATTTGTAAATGCAACACAAGCGACAACGAATGGGGTGTGAAGCGCCAGTTGCATTTGCATCTGATGTCTGTGTGGATCGCGTAAATGATCCATTCGGAGATGTTGGCGCATTGTAGAGACGTGCTGCCGATTACGTAATAACTCCGGTGTTCTTCCTTTCGATGATCGTTTGCGGGCTGAGGATGAACTGCGTTGTTGGCATGCTTTGGGCACTGGAGCCACATTTCTTGCCCTTGTACATTTCTGGAAAAAAAAAACTGTTTGCCCATTTTCGCTTTAATTGGCCCACTGAGTAACTTTGATGCCAGTTGATGCTTCATGTCGTCCTATGCATAACGAATTTCGCCTTTGTCGTCAAATGTTTAAAGATGGAGCAAGTAATTTCAAGCTATTTACATTACTGTATATGTCGTGTACTAAAATCATAGAATTGCCGCATTAATCAATTTTTGTTTTGTTTTGTTTTAGTAGTTATGAAATGTTGAATGGGACTTGCTTCGTTTCAAGTACATGCAGGACAACTATGTTTTAGGCTGTAAATTTCATATCGTCCGTTTGCTGTTGGACATTAATTTTGTCAACTGGAATGCATAGTGTTGCTAATTGTGTAACACGGCGGGGTGATCTGTGGTCTGCAACTGCCTGGGGATGATCTGTTTTTGGTTGGGTGGGATCACAGCATGATGATGAATAATTGGACACTATTAGCAAGCTGGCTGGTTTCATGTGCATTTTCATCATAAAAGCCACGCCAGCTTAATTTACTGACTGTAGTGTCATGAGCTGGCACTTGCTTTTGGTTCAAGGAGCACATACTGTCCACATAGTGATCATTGCTGCACTAGCTGCAATCAAACTAATACTTGCTTATTCCTTTGTTATATTTTCCAGGTGTGCAGGAAGCTTGGGATCATTGAGACTGACTATTTTGGACTTCAGTTCAGTGGCAGCAAAGGGGAGTGCCTGTGGCTGAATCTGAGGAACAAGATCTCCCAGCAGATGGACAACCTGATGCCCTGTAGACTGAGGTTGAGGGTCAAGTTTTTTGTGGAGCCACACCTCATCCTGCAGGAGCAGACCAGGTATGCATGTTCAGGTGACCTTAGAGCAGTGGTTTCCCAACCTTTCTCCCAGCACTCCCAGCCATTTCCTGATAGTTGTTGTTATACCCGACAAGCACAATTGATACAACTAATCAAGCACTTCATTTGTTCTATCAAATGTGCTTGAGGTGGAACACTGCAAATACCTAGATTCAGCTGGGCCACCAAAGGAGGAGTTTACGAACAGCTGCCTTAGACAGTATCCAGATATAATGTACTGCTATACAGTGTGGTCATATATTACCTATCAATGTACTAAAGGCCTCCCCAGTGAATATGTGAAAGGTTAAATGGCTTTTGAGATGTGCTATATCATCATGGAAACATGCCACTGTAAGCACAATAGGCACTGATGGTGGCAGCTTGTTGATATGACTTTGCATGAGGAAAATGGAAACTGGGTTATTAAATGTTAACATTTATTTTAACTGTACTTTTATGTGCATTGTGAAAAGAAATACTTAAATTTAACACGTTCTGGTCTTCTGCCATTTTGGTTTGAAGTACCTAGTTTCTTGGCTTGTGAGCTGTCACTCTGCTTTGTGAGATACAGTATAAGTCTTTGTATAATGCATCCTATGGTGTATCACGGAAATGACAGCTGGGCTTGTATGATACTATTTCGTGAAGGCTAGGGGTTTTGGATATTCTAAAAACATTCACATACCATTTTTGATGTACTAAATACAAAGTTTGCAAGTTTGTTTACTTCAAATGCAGCCTTGGAGGAACAGGTGGAAGGATATTTGGGAGCTCTTTGTAATGTAGATGATTCACTTGGATGGGCAAGGGCAATTCCAGTGTTTTGGATGTGACATTTGGAAACAAAATGGTAAAACAAATGGCTTTGAAAGATTCCTCCTCTGCTATGATAAAAACAATTACTGCAAATTCTCATCACACCCACTTGAATGAGTGGAAAAGGCAAGAAAATAATTGCACCTTGAAAATTTGTGGCCATGGGACTCAGATGTCCCTGCAGCTGGGAAACTTGACAAAATTTACTTGAGCTTGAGAACCATAAAAATTGTCAATTTTGAAAAAATCAGAGACAGGGTATGAGATGCACACCTTTAGTATCCACATGTACTGTATAAGTTTAGTGAATTCTGTTGACTGATTTTTGGGAAGAAGTGAGTAAATTATACCCCCTGTCAATATGATCACTGTAGGGAAGTATGAACATATGGACGGATGGATTGACAAGGGTTACCCTGTATGCTCCCAGCCATATATGGCGGGGCATAAAAGATATGGTTAAGTCAAAAGGAAAAATATACTGTTACTCATGGAACATAAAGACAGGCATTTGGGGAAGACAACATCTTCCTAAGAATTCTCCTAACTTTAAAATATTGCACAGGACATTTAATATCTGCAGAAATGTTGGTGGATAAACATAAAAATTGAAATTTTGAAAATATTTTCTTTTTTTAATAGGGAAAAAGCAGTATGGACCCCATTGTATTATGTAATTTTTATAGCATCTGAAGAAAATCTCTGTTTAGTTTCTTCTTTTACTGCTGATTCGGCGATTCCAAAGCAGGCTATTGAATTCACGGTTAATTCGGATGGAAATCACTTGTATACGCAGCCAATGGTAATGATGAGACACGCGAAGCACTTTATTAAAAGTTCAGTTGCGATGGAAAACGGTTGTGCCCACGGGAGAGGTCAGCATCACACACAGAATGAAGGAAAATAGGCAGTTTAAGTAGTGTGAAGGAGTGACAAATAACACCCGGCCAGGAAGCTGCCCCCACCAGCCCATCCAGAGGTGCCGATTCTCGCAATAGGATGTCAAAACGCCTCATCCCAATTTAATAAAATAAATGGTGGCCGTCCGCCGGCGCCCAGTTGATTAGCATAGATACTATAGTGTATAGCAGCAATCAAGGCATTGGCCGAAACCAATTGGCTTTTACAGCGCACCATCTGTTCGGAAAGATGAAAGTCAGATCAGGAGAACACGCTGAGAAAAACCCGAAATCTAACACATTGCAGTGTTCATCCTGTACTATAATGGCCGTAACATGCACATTTTTAATACAGTAGTCCAATTACGTTTACACTTTAAAGTATACAACCAAAGGGTACATGTAAATCATTTATTTGGTGTTGCTTTGCATTTTCATGCTCAGATTGACATTACTATGGATTTGCCGGCGACACATTTTCAAGAAGACCATTTATAACTTGGACATTTTCAAAAGCAATCCAACTTTCTTACAACTCTAGACTGGGAACTGATTAGGAGTATTTCGATAGTACAGCACTGTGCACAGTCTTTCGCTTGTACAGGACTGCGCGCAGTCTTTCGCTTGTACAGCACTGTGCAAGTCTTAGGCACATTTAAAACAATGCCATAAGGCAAATATGCTTGCGAAAATGATTAAATTAAGCTTCTAATAACTGCAAAATGTAGTACACAGACCTGTAAAGTGTTAAAAACCAAATCAAATCGTGACTACGCTTTGCTAAAAAATTAGGGACTCTGTTTTCTCGTGCAAAAGGTTTATGAGATGATTGCCTTTTTGCTTATTCCAAGCAGAGTGGAAAACTTGTCACCATTCTTCTACAGACTGACTGTCTCACTGGTGTCTGTCCCTCCGAGTAATTTCAGACAGCCATGATGATGTTGACATCAGTGATCTGTCAAGACTCTTATCAGTATCAGCTGTTTTTCATGAAATACAACTATTAACTGATAAAACCAATTTTTAAATTAGGCTTTGGAATTTCAAATATTATTTTTATCTTCAGCAACGCTAATATGGAATAGGAAAAAAACATCAAAAGCCAGATTTAAATTAAAAAAATATGGGGTGCCTAAGACTTTGATACAGTACTTTATTTCACTTTTTATGCCCCCGCCTCGAATGAGCGGGGGGCATTATGTCAACGCCCCTTCCGTCCGTAAACCTGTCGTTTCCACGCAATAACTGAAGAACGCCTCGTCCGATCCATCTCATTTCTTGGTGGTTGGTGTATGCGGGGTGGGTAGAGGAAGGTTCCTTTCAAAATCAGCGCCGTGCAATATCCAATATGGCCGCTACGGCAGCCATCTGGATTTCAGTTTCCACGCAATAACTAAAGAACTTCTAATAACTAAAGAATCTTCATTGGAAAACTAGTTTTCTTTTAACATGTTTAACTTTCAGTATTATTCACTTTCACTATTCACCATGCTAAACTAGAAACCTATTCAATCTTAACCCCAATTAAACATACGGGCGGGGGCATATGCCACGCTCCATGTTGCTCTTGTATTTTACTGTGATAGCAGTAAAGTTTAAAATTGTGAAAATATCTTGGAATACTTGGGGGTATAGATGTGACAAAAATGTTATTAAACTAGAATATGGAATTGAATAAAAGAATCTAAGCCCCGCATTAATTAATTGTGCCTATTTAGAGCTTATTAATTTTTGAGGGTTTTTTTGCGAATGTTTTTAACTTTTGAAAGTTGAGTAAATGTTATCTGTTGACATTTGAAATAAGCCTGATGACTGCAAGATAAGGACACTTTTGGTTTAGAGCTACAACACTGACATCATTGACAGAAATATGACCATTAAGATAGAATATTTATGCTTTCCTGGTACAGTAGAAGGCTCTTTAGCTGCATCAGTCATGTGGGTGTTCAAGCCATTTTTTGTTCGGAGCTGCAACCTGTGGGTGTAAGGAAAGTATCTCTCTCGCGCTCTCTCATTCTTTCTCTCACTCACTTCCTCCCTTCTGCATGCTCTCAAACCCTATTGGATGGATGCGTGCATAGATTCCATGTGTTGAGCCATCTTGACTGCAGTCCTTGTGCGTCAAGAGACTTTGGCATGTGCCTCTTTGTCAAGAGTTTTCTGGGCCAGTGACTGTAAAGGCACAAAGACAGATGGGCTGAGGCAGATGTAAGAAGAAGGCAGCTATATTCATTTATCACTTTTATTACCTCGCCAGCAACAGAGTCAGCGGGGCGAGGTATTGTAATCGGTTAGTCTATTTGTTTGTCAATGTGTTTACGACCTAGCGCCTACACTGCTGCACTGATTAACTTCACACTTTCAAAGTAGGTGAGCAATGATGGCTGATTGAATTCTGAGGGTGATTGGGTCAAGGTCATGGTAATCAGAAATGCAAAAATAGTTGTTTTGCGATAACTTCTTTCAGATTCATCACAGTGACTTCAATCCAAACCCAAAATGCGCATCTTTCATTTCTGCTTCCAGGCATATGCTGCATAATGGGGTAACTTTGATAGTTTATGTAGCGGTCGGGGGTGAATTGTCAGGGGGATCAAGGTCATTGGTGAAAATAATAAATTTTCCATTATAACTCAAAAACGGTTGCAGATAGACAGATGTTCACTATTATGACGATAGAGGAACTCCTATATGGGCTTTTATTTTACACCATAACCTTTGAACTTGAGTGACCTTGAAGGTTCAAACTAAAAGGTCACAGATTTTCAAAGGACTGTAAGTTGAAAACAGTTGTGGTCACTATTGTAAAATTGAGTCACAGGGTGTGTTTACACGACATTTGAGATATTGGATTTATTGTGTTGGTCCGTCTAAAACTGGACTTTTAAAAAACATGGAAAAATGTTGGACCGACTGGAATTGCACTAAATTGAATTTCTCACAGTTGGAGATAGACACCCAGACAATGCAGTTACTAGTCAGATTACTCCTCCATGTATACGCTTGAATTGAACCGAACTGGACTATGTGCCCTGCGCATCCTCCATAGTTCATCGTGCAGGGCTTTGTCCCAGAAGTCTTGAGGACTTGTGAACACCAAACTGATCAGCAACAACTCTGTACTCTGCTCTGCTAGCAAGTTTGTACAGAACAGTAGCAATCCTCATCTGCTATGGTATTGATGCTTGAACACACGTCTTGGGGGCTCATAACTTCTATCATTAATCCGCATAATTTATTGAATGACCTGTGCGTCATCCGAAAATTTTCCTTCCACTCGCCATCAGAGAACTCTTTCACCATGACTCTCTCCCATCAGTCTTTGCCCCTGACCCGCATCCAACATGTGCGGGAAGCCTGGGGGTGCATTTACCGAAAGCACAGATGCAGCTGGAACCACTGTCTGTGAGTGGTTGAACTTTGTAAGTTGCTAGCTTAGATAACAACTGTGCTTTTGGGAAATGCACCCTGGTGTAGTAGAGAGACACAAAGAGGAGCATAGCGGAGGTCGCGCTGTTGGACCACTCCAGGAACAAAATACCATAACCATCAGGGATAGCGTGCATCTCAACTGTATGAAAAAGGCAGCGTACAGCATGTACGAAATGTACAGAGTCGTAAAGTCGCCCTTGTTCTTGCCTCTTGACATGCAACCAGTTAGCCGCCAGCTAATTTGTTTGTTGATTGTTTGGTCTGTGAAGTAATGGGTCAACCAGGAAAAGGTCCAACACAAACGAGTTGAAAGGGGACACATCGCCACCTATTGTTGCGGAGACGGACATGCTTTAGCCAATAAACCAATTCCCCTAACATGCATGCATTATGAGACAAAGACAGTAGTCTGATTAAATGGCCTAATCGAGCTATAACCATAGCTTGACCTATTTGTTCATGAAAATGTACTGAGGATGAAGAGCCCTAAAATTAGTGCTGGCAAGCAAGGTTTGTTTTGCCTGGTAACACTTGTGTAAATGTTATATTTGCAATGAATAGAGCGCTTAACTTGGAACAATGTTATCAGACCAGCAGTACAAGACTGAATCCACAAATTCATTTATGGTATTCCGTCAAAAACTTTCAAAGCAGAGACCAGTGTTGCTGATGGGGCAAGACAAAAGTCTGTGCCCACATCTGCTCCTGTCAGAGTACATGATATCCTTGCTTCATGGTTGTGTCGCGAGTTTTGATTGTTTGGTAAGTTAGACAAATGGCATAGTCTTTCCACTTTCTATGTATGCATTTGTCACTTGACTTCCATTTCCATTATCATGTTTTTTAACATGGGTGGCACCACCAGGCTGTGGGTTTGAATCCAGTCTAGGGCCTTTGTGTGAATGCCTGATTGATCTCATGTATGTTCTTGTGGGTTTCTTCAGGGTGCTCTGGTTTCCTTCCATAGCCCAAAGACATGCATGTTAGGCTAATAGGACTCAAATGCGTCCTAATTGGAGACTCTAAATTGCCTACAGGTATGAGTGAGAACGCAAATGGTGTGTGTGCCGTGCAATGCATTGGTGAGCTACAGGGTGTGTTCTTGCCTTTTGCCCATCGTCTGCTGGGATGGGCTCCAGCTTCCCCGCTATAAAAGTGGTATAGATAATGGATGGATATATTTTAGCAATATGCATCTGCATCATATGAAAACCTGCCTGATGTCTTCACCCTGTGAACACATGCTATTCCTCTGCTGTGTTTGACTCTGGTTTTATTGCTCTTTGTCTTTGGGCAGTGCTCCTCTCAGTACTCACTGAATCAATTTCTCCCTTCAGCTCTTCATTTGCAAGTTGTTTGCATCATTTTGCAAAATCTGTAGGGAATATTAATTATGTCATCCTTGGGTGAATTGTATGTTGTTACTGGAATTCTGATTGAACAAAATTTGAATTCTCATTGACTTTTGCTAGGAGAGATATGTTTAATGAGTGAGAAAGTCAGCTGGGCTGGGCAAAGTGGTCCCATCACTAACTCTAGAAAAAGTATAAATCTGCACTCGGATAACTTATATGCTCATTTATTCACCATGAGAGAGAAAAAATACAACACAGATGTTTCAGGTTCTTTGCCTTTTTCAATGTGTTAATTTTCATAAAGCGCACATCCCTTCATGAACAAGACTCTTGACACCAGATAAGCCAATTTGTACGAGCAAAGAATTAAGTACTTGACGTATCCTAATTAGACTAATCATCTTTAAACAAATGTCAAATGAAAAACGAAAATGGAAAAAAAACATAAGTATAGTAATCGGACATCATAAATACAACCCAATTTCCAGAAAAGTTGGGATTCTGCATAAAATGTAAATAAAAAAACAATTCAATGATTTTCAAATAATATAAATTTTATATTTATTTGAAAATGGTTCGAAAACAACATATCAGATGTTGAAACTGATAAATTCTATTGTTTTTTGAAAGATATCTGCTCATTTTGAATTTGATGACAGCAAAATGTTTTGGAGTTCGGATGGGACAATAAAAGACTGGAAAAGTTGCATGATGCTAAAGAAAGACAACTGGCAAACAAACTCACAGCTAATTAGATTATTTACCAACAGGCCAGTAACATGATGGGGTATAAAAAGTCTTTAACTGGTAAATAAGGTGGGGGTTTAACCATTCTATGAAACACTGTATGGGGAAAATGGTTCAATAATTAAAGAATAACGTTTTCAACTTAAAATTGCAAAGAATTTGGACATTTTATCCTCCACAGTACATAATATCATAAAAAGATTCCGAAAATCCAGAAAAATCTCTGTATGCATAGGACAAGGCCAAAATCCAATTTTGAATGGCTGTGATTTTCAGGTCCTCCGGCGGCAATGCATTAAAAAGAGACAGGATTTAGAAGTGAAAATCACTGCATGGACTCAGGAACACTTCTGTAAACCACTGTCAGTGAGCACAGTTTGTCACTGCATCTACAAATGCAAGTTAAAACTCTGCCATGTACAGATAAAACCATATATAAACAAGAACCAGAAACACTGCCTGCTTCTCTGGGCCTGAGCTCATTTAAAATGTACTGAGGCGAAATGGAAAACTGCCCTGTGGTTGACTAATCAAGGCATAAAATTCTTTTTGGAAATCATAGATGCCACATCTTGTCGACTAAAGAGGAGGGGGTCGTCCGGATTGTCATTGGCAAACAATTCAAAAGCCAGCATCCATGATAGTATGGGGGGTGCATTAGCAGACATGGCATGGATAACTTGGGCACCCGTGAAGACCCCATTAATGTTGAATGATATATATACAGGTTTTGGTGCAAGATTTACTGCCATCAAGATGCCTTTTGAAGGGAGGGCCTGGGTCAATCCATCTCAAATGAGCCAGTGCCAGAAAAAAATGCCACCGCTAAATCACAGATTTTGCTAATTTTTTTTTTCATATATTGTTGGTACTTGTAAGATAGGAAAAAACCCCAAGTTTGGGCAGTCAATTCCGCCCCGTCTCGGAATGGCGACCATCTTTAAAAAGGGGGTATGGCACTTTGCGACACGACGGCCGCCCTTTTTTTAAGTGGTTTTTCTCTTGTAATTCAGCTATAACACATGCTATGAAGGTGAAATTTGGCAGATTTATGTAATCTTTCATGGAGAATCCAAATATGCAATCAGATTTCTGATAGGCATAATGGTTACAGAGATATTTGACAAAAATCAATTTTGGGGGTACCCAAATTTGACACCCTCCCTCTGACACTTGACATAAGTTATGAAGTCTAAATTCTGATATGTTGTACCTTATGACCTCATCTAACATGAAAATGAGGGAGGTAATATTGCTCAAAGTTGAGAAATGGCTAAAAATGTGTAGTGCATGATTTTCTCAATGTCGGCCAATCTATACAGTACAAATGTACAAGGGAATGTACATAATCCATACAAAGAGCTTGAAAACATACTAATTGAAGGATGGCAGTTCTCAAGAACTATTTTACTTGTCCATTTGGCATGTTTGGCATTAAACAATCTGAGATTGCAGCAATGGACATGCTCTCCACGATTGCTTATCCAAATTTTATTGTTAGTGCATTATACAATCAGGACACCTGGACTTCCAGGTCAGCGGATGATGAAATCTCGATTGGTTGCATGAGAGTGGTTTCAGATGATGTAATCCGGTTGGTATCATCCAAGTAAGCTTATTATGCAATCATACAGTCTTGAGTTGTGAGTTCCTTCCTTTGGATGGATGATACAATCTGGAAGGGTCAACCAAGTAAATTGATGATGCAATCCTAATGAGTAAAAATCTGAGTGGCTTCATTTGGCCATTGTGTCAAAGACAGCCATGGCTGAAACACATGAAAAATGCACTCTGGTGCTTTGTTCTGGCCACAGAGACAGGAACAATGTTGGGTGCCATCAGTTCATGTCCTGACAACAGTGAGAGTGCCACTTGCTTCTGGACATAGTGCCAGACAGTACAGACTGTCTGAGAAAGAAGTGAAGAAAGTTGAGAAATGCTTTGAAAATTTCTGATCAAATTCAACCCGCTCTCACTGATTGTAAAAATTGAATAATTCAAATTTTAAGCCACACCCATGCGTTGTCATGTTTGCAAACTGGTAAACATGACTTTCAAAGCATTTTTGAGCTTTCTCCAGTTTTTCATTTCCAATACTTGAACATTTTGACACTTCATGTAAGACATAAAAAAGGAATTCACTTTATATGTCATGTAAAGCATCAGCCTGTGTCAGGCATATCATCAGATTGTATAATGTCAAATAAAACAGGTTTCTGAGAACTGCCATCCTTCAATTAAGTATGTTTTCAAGCTCTTTGTATGGATTATGTACATTCCCTCGTACATTTGTACTGTATAGATTGGCCGACATTGAGAAAATCATGCACTACACATTTTTAGCCATTTCTCAACTTTGAGCAATATCACCTCCCTCATTTTCATGTTAGATGAGGTCATAAGGTACAACATATCAGAATTTAGACTTCATAACTTATGTCAAGTGTCAGAGGGAGGGTGTCAAATTTGGGTACCCCCAAAATTGATTTTTGTCAAATATCTCTGTAACCATTATGCCTATCAGAAATCTGATTGCATATTTGGATTCTCCATGAAAGATTACATAAATCTGCCAAATTTCACCTTCATAGCATGTGTTATAGCTGAATTACAGGAGAAAAACCACTTAAATAAAGGTCGGCCGTTTGTGCAGAACTGCCACACCCCCTTTTAAAAGATGGCCGCCATTCCGAGACGGGGCGGAATTGACTGCTCAAACTTGGGGGTTTTTTCCTATCTTACAGGTACCAACAATATATGAAAAAATTAGCAAAATCTGTGATGTAGTGGTTCCACCCCCTGGTTGATTTGAGATGGATTGACCTGCCTTGCTCATTTTTCATCTTCTTTGGATGCTGGTCTTAAACAAAAACATGCCCTCATTTTCTGTTAGATGAGGTCATAAGGTACAAATATATCAGAATTTAGACAGTCAAAATTTTGGGTATTTTTTTTTTTTGTCAAATATCTCTGTAACCATTATGCCTATCAGAAATCTGATTGCATATTTGGATTCTCCATGAAAGATTACCAATGACCAGGTACCAACAATATATGAAAAAATTAGCAAAATCTGTGATTTTTTTGCTCATTTTGGCAACACCATGCCAAACACCATACTCTGCACATATTACTTACTTAGGCCCCCTTGTTTTCCCGCCAACAGTCACTTTACATGTCTCGGTCCACATCTTCTTTGTCTGCTGCTTCATCATCATAAAGCTGCTGTAGCACCTGATACCTGTTGGTGAGGTTGATCTTGAACTTATCTGCAGTCTCCTTGTCTCTCAACAGGTCCACATTATACCTTGTTCTAGTGGTAGTAGTTGGTGGTTTGCAGCGCTTTAGGTGTAGCTTGAGCATTGCCAAAACCATATGATGGTCTGATCCTGCATCGGCTCCTCTTTTGACTCTCACATCTTGTAGAGACCGCCTGGACCTCTGACATATACACACATGGTCGATCTGATTTTCTGTCACGTGCTCAGGTGATCTCCATGTAGTTTTATGGATGCGCCTGTGTTCAAAAACACTGCCCCCAATGACCAGGTTGTTTTGTGCACAGAATTCTGCAAAACCGTTCTCCGTTTTCGTTCATCTTTCCAAGCCCTTGCCTACCCATGACCTGCTCATACCCTGTGTTGTCAGCTCCTATCTCTGCATTTAGATCTCCCATGAGTATATTGACTTCCTTATCGCTTTGTCTGGTAACTACACTCTGTAGTTGGTCATAGAATTCTTCCTTCTTTCCATCTTCAGCATCATTCGTAGGTGCATAGCACTGTATAATGTTCATACTGATGTTTTTCTTTTTGGTGGCAAATCTGGCCGTGATAATCCGCGGACTGACTGCTTCCCAACTGAATAGTGCTCGTTGTGCTTCCTTAGCTAGCATGATTGCCACGCCCTCTGTGTGTGGTGCATACTCGTCCTCATGTCCTGAATATAACACTGTCTGACCTGATAATTGCAACTGCCCTGATTGCTTCCACCGTGTCTCACAGAGACCTAGCGGCGATACTTTTAAACTCTCCATCTCCTTTGCCACCTGTGCTGCTTTCCGTGCTTCAAACTTGGTTTGTATGTTCCAGGTGGCTATCTTGGTGATTCTCTTGGGTGTTAGAAGGGGAGTCGGCAATATAGCTTCCGGGTGGCTTTCACTGCATTGCCTCATATTCCCTTGGCCAAAGGGCCCTTCCTCTCCCAGGTCTTGCTGCCTTGAAGTTGTTGTCAATGTTTCTTTAACAGGTATTTTTATAGATAGGGTTGTTAGCCCTATGCCAACCCCTTTAACCTCGGGGAGAGGTGATCCTGCTTGTCAGGCGTCTACCCATTGTCCTGTCCAGCATGGGAGACCCTACCAGGAGCCTAAGCTCCCGCTGGCATAGCTCTCTGGGTCAGAGGCACGTAAGCCCCCCCACCTCGGCAAGGTAAGATACATGGGGGAGATAATCTGCACGTATTGCAACAATATGTCTCTGTAGTAAGAGTCTGGGGGCTAAACTGGTCTGCCTGCAGTCCAGACCTGTCACCTACTGACAATATTCGGCGCATTATGAAAGGAAAAGTATGACAAAGGAGGCTGCAAGGTATTGAGCAGCTGAAATCCTACATAGATAAAGAATGGGAAAACATTATACATTCAAAACTAGAGTAGTTGGTCTCCTTAGTTCTCAAACACTAAAAGTGTTAACTGAAGAAGACGTGATGCAAAACAGTGGTAAACATGCCCCTCTCCCAACTTTTTTGAAACCAGTTGCTGGTATCAAATTCAAAATGCGCACGTATATTTTCCAAAAACCAATAAAATATCTCAGTTTTAACATCTGATATATTATTGCCTTTGTACTATTTTCAAATAAATATAAAGTTCAAATGATTTGAAAATCATTGCATTCGGTTTTTATTTACATTTTACACAGCGTCCCAACTTTTTTGGAAATGGGGATGTATTTAAACTATAACAGTTACAGTTACTCAGTACAGTTATAGTTACTTGTTTTCCCCAATTATTATAATATAATAAAACAAGAGGCCTGTCAGCCTAGAGAGCTCCACTGAGGATGAGTAAAATGTCCATGGCATAACTTAATTTCAGAAATTCTCAAACTATTGCAGCATGAACACGTATGACACATTTGATAACCAGAATATACTGTGAACCAGTTTGGTGTCTCAATTTATGTAGTATGACAATAGAACCAAATTGCAATCATTTATTTCAATCATCTTACCACCAAGCAATACTAACAACCAACAAATACCCTTCCCCCAGTACATCACAAATATAGCAGTCACAATCCTAACACTGTCATAGGAAAATATGATGCGGACCAATATGATGCAGAACAGTTAATCCAGAACGATGATCCGGAACAATGTGATCCAGAACAATGATCTGGATCAACATGATCCAGAACAATATGATCATTTCAGTCATCCTTAGCGGAGCTCTCCAGGCCGACAGGCCTCTTGTTGAGATATTAATGAAAGACTGAAAAGATGAGCACAAACATTGATTTTCTTAGTCCAAAATGCTGAATTTCTCAAAAACCGGGATGTAGAATTGTCTAATTTTCGCAGGGGATCATCAGAACATCATACGAAAGGCTCACACCAAATTAGACAAAAAGTTGTCGAACAGTTTTTGAGATATTAATGAAAGACTGAAAAAATGAGCACAAACACTGATTTTCTAAGTCCAAAATGCTGAATTTCTCAAAAGTCGGGACGTAGAATTTTCTCATTTTCACAGTGAATATTCAGAATATCATAAGGAAGGCTCTCACCAAATGAGAAAAGAAGTTATCAGACAGTTTTTGAGATATTCAAATTTGAAGTGAAACGTTGACGGCGGATGGACAGACAAACAGACACAGGCAGACAGACGGACGTCGGACGACTTGGCATAGAAAAGCTCCGCTGACTGCTGACTATCGTCACAGCGGAGGTAATGCCCACAAACACTGATTTTCTAAGTCCCAAATGCTGAATTTCTCAAAAACCGGGATGTAGAATTTTCTAATTTTCACAGGGGATCATCAGAATATCATAAGGAAGGCTCAAAACAAATTAGACAAAAAGTTATCTGACAGTTTTTGAGATATTAATGAAAGACTGAAAAAATGAGCACGAACACTGATTTTCTAAGTCCAAAAGGCTGAATTTCTCAATAAACCGGGACAAAGAATTTTCTAATTTTCGCAGGGGATCATCAGAACATCATAAGGAAGGCAGACAACAAATTAGACAAAAAGTTATCAGACAGTTTTTGTGATATTAATGAAAGACTGAAAAAATGAGCACAAACACTGATTTTCTAAGTCCAAAATGCTGAATTTCTCAAAAACCGGGACACAGAATTTTCTAATTTTCATAGTGAATATTCAGAATATCATAAGGAAAGCTCACACCAAATTAGAAAGAAATTTATCAGACAGTTTTTGAGATATTCAAATTTGAAGCGAAAAGTTGACGCTGGACAGACAGACAGACGGACTGACAGATACCAGACGACTCGGCACTAGAAAACTCCACTGACTGTGACTATTGTCACAGCGGAGCTAAAAATATTCATTATTTACCTTTAATATTCAAGACTGTTTGTTTAATTAGGAAATGTCATGTTTTTAATTGTTTGCTTGTGCCAGCTGGCTTATTTGGTGTCATGAGTCTTGTTAATAAGTGGGTGTGTGCTTCGTGAAAATAAACAGATTGAAAATGGCAAAGGAGTCAAAACACTTATGTTGCCTGTTTTCTCCCCCATGGTGGATAAATGAGAGAAAAGGTAATTTGAGTGTAGACTTAACATTTTAGACTTAATATTTTAATTATATTTATGAATGGTCAATGCACCAGTCAAGTACCTTTTGCCGGAGAATGCTGTGGTTTAAACATCTTGGTTTAGTTTCCCATGGCTAACTCTCCAATGGACAATTACTGGTTTGACCTTTGACCTTAACAGATTGAAGTCTGCTGAGCAGGGGAAATGTGATGAAGACAGCTAATTAAAATTGTGGTGTGTACACGTATTTTTGTCTTCATTGACTGTATATTAATTAGTATGCATAAGTGTTGGCCTGTGTGAAGAATCATGCTTGAACTGTGTTAATCAGGATCTCCTCTTGGTGGGAGGCAGGCTTTAGTGAAAAAAATTATCGGGCCAGATGCACTTTCATATACTGTGGCTCGGTTGCTGATGCTTCAGAGACTGTGGCTCTGTCAGAGGGAAATCATGAACTGTTCTCTTGACCTTGTCCTTCCGGCTTGATTGTTTGGTCATTTATATACTTGCACCAAAAGAAACTGACTAATGTAGGGAAGGTGATGAAATGGTGAAAATATGTGGCTTTCTTGTTCATGTCACTGGATAAACTTGCATTTAAAATGAATGGTAATTGTTGCTTGTTCTCTCAGTGGTATGTATGATGATGTGTAAAGTACTGCTGAACACCATGGTCTATCAGTGCTCACCCTCCCATCACTTGACTTTTACCCACCATCACACGAACATGGACTACGAGCTGCAGCAGAGATGGTATGAAGTAAATTCCTCCAGCCATATCTTGTTTTTAATATAGTTTTCTTGAAATTGTTTTAGATCAGGAGCTGCAGTCTTTATATGCTGACAGTGTTTACTCAGTTGGAGTTCTGAGAATACAGAAGCTATAAGGTGGGCCTCCCAGATGACGTAAGATCTATGGGGTGAGGCTCCGCACAAGGAAGAGCACATTCTGTTCCCGGGTGAGGGAAGGGAGTGGGGGGATTTGTCAGAGGAAAATGTGCAGATTTTTACATCCCCTTTGCCTGGAGCAAGTCTGCGTGGCGATGGGTGGGGTTTTTTTTTTTTGTGGGGCCCAGTGTGGAGCACTGACAGAGCACCTCTTTCTTACTCGGATCTCTGATTATATAACTCTACTTTGGGTTGTTAGCTAGTCTGAAGTGTTATATAAGGTTAAATGCCCTCACGACCGAGATGTTGGTTTAGTATTGCACTATGTTCGCGGTCAATGTTTGTACAATTGAGAAGATTGACATGAATATGGCACTTAATGTAGACATAATCATGAATTAATACCCTTATATGACCACATGAGGGTGCTGGATTATATATGGGAAGAGTAATTACATAAGTCTAGAACTTAAGGACTGATGATGTCTTGAAGTTTAACTGATAAAGAAGTCAAACATTGAAGGAAGAGTGCAAATGCAAGTTCTTAATGCTACTGCAGTCAGAGTAAAGGATCAGCACTCCCAAGAAATGCTGTAAATGCCCTACTAGGTATTGGAAAATGTGAGGGAGTAGTTTAAGGTGTTGAATATTATTTTAAGATCTTAACAGGGGGGAAAAAAGTGTGTTTTGTGAAACCACATACCAAGTTGAATGGAGTGCTTCTCATACAGTCAAAGGTCATGACTGACCAGACTGAAAGCTCAAACAGCAATGTAAAAACATTTATTTGACTTAAAGTAACATTGTGGCAAGTGGCTCAAATTGCTTAAGAAATATTGTTTTCTTGAAGTAAAAAATTTGAGAAGGCAATCACAGTGTGGAAACGGGACCTGATACATACAATTTCAAATAGTCTTGTATCATTTTTTCAATGGTGGGGAAAATCTGGTGGGAAAACCTCAAATTTAATCATTCTAAAAATTTGGATGATATCAACAGTGAAATGCTGAGCACAACCCTTCTAAACAAGCCAAATGGTGTACTGTTTGAATGGTGTTTCAAGGTGAACATTAGACAATAAAGAATGTGGTGTGGGAGAACATTACGTGCAACGAGCTTACGGCTGGCCCACTAATGAAGTAGAAAAGAAGAGAATAAAAGTTCACACACTGTTTAAGTTGCTCTCAGAAGACTTTATTCCTTGCACAACGTTTCGGCTGACGTGGCCTTCGTCAGGTGAGTTTATGGTGGAACTCACCTGACGAAGGCCACGTCGGCTGAAACGTTGTGCAAGGAATAAAGTCTTCTGGAAGCAACTTAAACAGTGTGTGGACTTTTATTCTCTTCTTTTCTACAGTTTTTTTGGGTCCTGCACCTGTGATATCTGATTTTGGATGTGCGTGCATTTATTCTATTTCCACTAATGAAGTACTCAGCCATGATGGTAAAGAAAAATTTATGCGTGACTTAACATGACTGGCTGAGTGAGGTATCTTGTTGTGGAGTGTATTGAATTTAAATGGAGGTACTTTTGCACAAAAAAATCTTTATTTGTCATGGTAGATTGTAGGGGTACCCTAAAGGGCAGTCCACCTGTGAAATTGGATTCAAATAAGTTCCAAAATGACAAAAATAACCAATAAGTTTCAAAAATTGCCATTTAAGACCTTCTGGTTTTAAGTTAACAACAAAAACACCCTGTTTACACACTGTTTCTATTTAACCTTGATTGTGCTTCAAATAGACAGTCGTGCGTGACTGAAGAGACAAATTACTGGCTATAATGGAGCCTTAAAGTGACCTGGAATTTAAAGTTTTTCTTTTTGATTATTTCTCTGCTTCAGTCACTAATCCCTGGGCTAGTTTGCTGTTAGTATTTCAGTGCTATTATATTCCCCAATTTTTCCTCTGATTGTTAGCCATCTAACATTCTACTCAGGGGCATTTCCATTTGACTTGCATTATGTCTTGTGTCCATTTTTCAAACTATACCGATCAGCCACGAGACAAGAGGCTCCTCAGAGCCTGTACTCTGGCCGGGTCTAGGCCTGGGCCAATCCATAGGTATATATATATTTATAGAACACTATATTGCCGATGATGTCATATTTACATTATCCAAAGTGAAGCACCCGGCCGCCATATTGATACACCCAACTTCTTCATAAAAATGAACGGTTTCCTATGAGGCCAATTTCAAATAAGTCAATATAAGCATTAAAATGCTGAGATGTGCGGCTGCCTTTTGCAGCAATAGTCATTTAAAGGGCTGTAATAAAACGTTTCATGCGTAAGTTAACGTAGAAACGCAAATTTGTCACTTTAATAGAAAAAATCGCGTTTGCTTGCTAGCTAGCTAATTAGCCGTCCCATTGACTTAAATAGACCGCCGACTAAAGCAAATGCTAGCGATCGATAACGGTCTCCAGCGAGCTACCTTGGTACCCTTACGATCGCGGAGACTGCATTGACTAAGCAGTCAATAAAATGAACAAGGTGGCTAACTAGCTAGCTACTTGTAATTGACATTCAAGGACAATATTTCTTGCCTGCGTAATATTTAAAACAATGGACGAGTCGCTTTGTCTGTTTATACAGAGTTCCAAAAGACAAGGAGGGGAGAAAGGCTTGGCTGTTAGAAATCAGGAGAAAAAAACCTTTCTCTATCCCCTCGATCCGTGCTAGGCAGTGATTATTTTTTGAGAGCAGTGTTATTATGGGACAGGGGCAAAGATGACGCTTAGTAAAGGAGTAGCCAGAGTTAACTAGCGCATCCTTTTAACAACGTTGGCATTAGCCATATGATTCAGTATGAACAATTCGGTCAACGGCAAATATGCCCAATCAGGGTACGCTGAAGTGGGGAAACCAGAGAGTAATTTGATAACGTATACGGACATTCACCGACGTTGCTTATAACGGCGAAAACTTAGAAGCAATTATCTTTTCAGAGAGTCATTAAAAGCCTCTGTAACCTTAGCTGAACTTTTCTGCTCGTGTTCTGACCCACTCTTCAGGCCATAACGATTTGGTCCTTGTAAAAGTTGTTCAGTTCCCATTTCTCTCACATCCAAAATATTGAATACGAAAACCGACAACTGGCTTACTGTGTAAGATCTGTCTGCAGATCTTGACACTTGCCATTGTTATGAAATGATCAACATTATTCGCTGCATCTGTGAGTGGTTTTAATTTTTTTGCTCATCAGTGTATTTTGGTGTATCCGCAACAGTTGCATATTGTAAGATTCCAACTGTTGTATGAAGGAACCATAATGCGTCAGGTATTACAACCCCAAATCCGAAATAGTTGGGGCGAAGTGTGAATTGAGAATAAAATCAAAATGCAATGAGTTTCAGATCACATGAGCCAATATGTTATTTACAATAGAACATAGATAACATTTCAAATGTTGGAAAAATTTTACATTTTTTTTCCCACAAAATGAGCCTATTTCAAATTTTCTGGCTGCAACACGTCTCAAAAAAGTTGGGACACAGGCAAGAAAGGGCTGAAAAAGCAATTAATATATAAGAGAATCAGCTGAAAGAACATTTAGCAAGTAATTAAGTTAACTGGCATCAGGTGTGTAAAATGATTGGCTATAAAAGGGATGTCTTAGAGAGGCTGAGTCTCTCAGAAGTAAAGATGGCCAGAGGCTCTCCAACCTGTGAAGGCTTGCGTAAAAAAATTGTGGAATACTTTAAAAACAATGTTCCTCAATGTCAAATTGGAAAGGCTTTGAAGGTCTCATCATCAACAGTGCATAACATCATGAAAAGATTCAGAGAAACTGGAAAAATCTCTGTGCGTAAGGGACAAGGCCGAAGACCTTTACTGGATGCCCGTGATCTTCGGGCCCTCAGACGCCAACGCATCACTCACCGGCATGATTCTGTCGTTGACATTACTAAATGGGCCCAGGAATACTTCAAGAAACCACTGTCTGGGGCTCTCCGGTGGCTCATCGGTCTAAGTGCGCGTACCATAAAGGCTGTGTCCTTCCCGCAGCGACCTGGGTTCGAATCTGGCTCAGGTCATTTGCTGCATGTCTTCCCCCATTCTTCTCCCCTACTTTCCTGTCTCTCTACACTGTATAACTATCGAATAAAGGGAAAATTCCCAAAAAATAATCTTTTAAGAAAAAGAAAAAAAAAAGAAACCACTGTCTGTAAACAGTCTGCCATGCCATCCACAGATGCCACCTAAAACTCTATCATGCAAAAAGGAAGCCATTGTTGAGCATGATCCAGAAGCGCTGCCGTGTTCTGTGGGCCAAGGATCATTTAAAATGGACTGTAGCAAAGTGGAAAAGTATCCTGTGGTCAGACGAGTCCAAATTTGACATTAGTGTTGGAAATCATGGGTGTCGTGTCCTCCGGGCTAAAGAGGAGAAAGACCACCCCTCCTGTTATCAGCGTTCAGTTCAAAAGCCAGCATCTCTGATGGTATGGGGATGCATTAGTGCATATGGTGTGGGACACTTGCATGTTTTGAAAAGCACCATGAATGCTGAAAGGTATATAAAGGTTTTAGAGCAACATATGCTCCCCTGCAAACAACATCTATTCCAAGGAAGGGCCTTGTATATTTCAGCAGGACAATGCAAAACCACATACTGCAGATATTATAACAGCATGGCTTCATAGTAGAAGAGTCCGTGTGCTGAACAGGCCTGCCTGCAGTCCTGATCTTTCACTGATTGAGAACATTTGGCACATAATTAAACAAAAAGTCCGTCAAAGGAGACCCAAAACTCTCCAGCAGCTGGAGGCCTGTATGAAACAAGAGTGGGATCAAATTCCAATGGCTAAACTCAAGAAACTTGTCTCCTCAATGCCCAGACGCCTCCACTCTGTGTTTAAAAAAAAGAGGGGATGCTACAGCATGTTAAACAGGCCCCTATCCCAACTTTTTTGAGACCTGTAGCAGCCATCAAATTTGAAATGAGTTCATTTTGTGGATAAAATTGTAAAATTTCTCAGTTTCAACATTTCCTATGTTATTTATGTTCTATTGTGAATAAAATACTGGCTGGAGTGATTTGAAAGTCATTGCGTTTTGATTTTATTCACAATTTACACTTTGACCCAACTATTTCGGAATTGGGGTTGTAACTGATATGAACAGAAACTAGTTGTTTGTTTGGTGACTCGTATCACGCAGAAAGCAAAGCCCAAAAACCTAACCAGACACAGTGCAAAATTTTCTCAAACGATAAATAACAGGAGTGAATTGAATTCTTTATCAACTCGATGGGCTATTGGACAACAGAAAATGAATGGATTTTTTTCCCTAATGTGGGCACTGTTTTGCGTAATCGGCATGACTCACGTTAATTTTACTCACATTTCATATCTCCCATGACTAATATTAAGGTACACTTCCGCACACAGATATGTATTTATATCCCCAAAAAGACGTTTTGGAGGATATTATGTTTTTGGCTTAGTTGCCACCGCCGCTGCAGATCCTTCTTGTTGGTGCGACAACTCAGACCGTTTTAATGGGAATCGCATCAAAATTTTTGTGTTTATTCTTGGCGCATAGAGGACAAATCCTATTGTTTTAACTGCACAAGCTTTCTTGTAGCACTACCATCTCGCAAAACTTTATATTTCCAAATGCAATTACTCAATACAGTCTTGATTGAAATCATCTCACACTTCTTGTGATTGTTTCTTGTTGTTGGTCACCTTATCACCTTTGCAAAAGCACCACCACCAGGCCAAACCTTTATCTTTTTATCTCCTGCCGCTCGCAGTGCGGGAACTATGGTATCGGGCTCCGTCCGTGCATGCGTGCGTGTGTACGTGCATCCGTCAACACATTTTGCTTTATCTCATCAACGATTTCAGTTACAGGCTCCTAATTTTTACTGGACATGCATCTCATAAAGGCCTACAAATGGCATGCCTAAAGGTGACCTTGGCCTATTTTTGGGCTGGGCCGAGCAGTGGCCAAGCCCCTATAATAGACCGGGAGCTGGCTCATTTTATTTATGTGAAAAGGGTAAAGGGGTTTGACCCCCTACAAGTCAAGCTATTCTATGTGATGTCTATAAATCACCATTGCTGGCTGCTGGACTCCTGTACGTTTGACCCTGGCACCCTTTTTAAAGGGTTCCAAAAGAGGTTTTATTTATGTGAACGCCGACAATGAAATCAACTACATGTGCTTGTGGGGTGATGATGCGGCATCATAAATTTGTCAACGCCAGCAACTTCAGCTTGAACCCTTGCAGGGACAGTGAGCCTTTAAGGGGTAAAAAAAGCAAATATTTATGTGAAGGCTGACAAACACGTGGTTTACCTTTTCTTGAAGCTGAAGAGCCCACTACTTGAAAATCGAAGTGCCAGCAAGTTTTGACTGTACCAAACCCTTGCCAGCAAGACCCTTTGTAAGGGGTGAAAAAATCAAAATATTCATGCTAAGGCCGACATACACGCGCGATTTTTCTTTTCTTGAAGGGTCCGCTACTGGAAAACCGGGTCCGCAAGTTTTGAAAAACCCTCGCCAGCAAGAACCTTTTTTAGGGGCAAAAAATTTTTCAGTGTAAAATACAAACCTTTTCTTGAAGCCAGCAATTCACCCTTTTTTGAGTGTACCAAACCCTCGCCAGCAAGACCCTTTTTAGGGGCGAAAAAAATCGAAATATTCATGCGAAGGTCAAAATACACGCGATTTACCTTTTTTCTTGAAGCTGTCAGGGTCTGCTATTCGAAAACCGGCGTGCCAGCAAGTTTTGAGCGCATTCAATCCCTTGCCAGCAAGACCCTTCTTTTAAAAGGGTAACCAATTTCAACTCGGTCATCACATAAAAAGTAACAATATCCAAATTAATTTTCAGTCAGTACCGTATTTAGAACATAAAATGCCTTTAGTTTTATATTAATGACATTACAGAGATGGAAAAATAAGAACAAAAAATCATAATGGGGAGCCTTACAACATCAAGAAACAGAAATTTTATGTCCCACAATTTCTGATATACACGGTTGTCGGTGATCGTACCTGGTGACTGACGATAGAAAAAAGAACAGACGACATACACAGGTCCCAGATTAATTAAGTGGCACGACTGGCCATTCAAGTACCTTACTAACAACCTCAATTCCGAAATAGTTGGGACGAAGTGTAAATTGTGAATAAAATCAAAATGCAATGACTTTCAGATCACATGAGCCAGTATGTTATTTACAATAGAACATACATAATATTTCAAATGTTGAAACTGAGACATTTTACATTTTTATCTAAAAAATGAGCTCATTTCAAATTTTCTGGCTGCAACACGTCTCAAAAAAAAGTTGGGACACAGGCAAAAAAGGGCTGAAAAAGCAATTAATATATAAGAGAATCTGCTGAAAGAACATTTAGCAAGTAATTAAGTTAACTGGCATCAGGTATGTAGCATGATTGGCTATAAAAGGGATGTCTTAGAGAGGCTGGGTCTCTCAGAGCTCAGAAGTAAAGATGGCCAGAGGCTCTCCAACCTGTGAAGGCTTGCGTAAAAAAAATTGTGGAATACTTTATAAACAATGTCCCTCAATTCAAATTGCAAAGGCTTTGAAGGTCTCATCATCAACAGTGCAGAACATCATCAAAAGATTCAGAGAAACTGGAAAAATCTCTGTGCATATTGGAAAAGGCCGAAGACCTTTCCTGGATGCCCGTGATCTTCGGGCCCTCAGACGCCACTGCATCACTCACCGGCATGATTCTGTCATTGACATTACTAAATGGGCCCAGGAATACTTCAAGTAACCACTGTCTGTAAACACAGTCCACCATGCCATCTACAGATGCTACCTAAAACTCCATCATACAAAAATGAAGCCATTATTGAGCATGATCCAGTAGCGCTGCCGTGTTCTGTGGGCCAAGGCTCATTTAAAATGGACTGTAGCAAAGTGGCAAAGTGTCCAGTGGTCAGACGAGTCTAAATTTGACATTCTTGTCGGAAATCATGGGCGTTGTGTCCTCCGGGCTAAAGAAGAGAAAGACCACCCCTCCTGTAATCAGCGTTCAGTTCAAAAGCCAGCATCTCTGATGGTATTGGGATTCATTAGTGCATATGGTGTGGGACACATGCATGTTTTAAAAAGCACCATGAATGCTGAAAGGTATATAAAGGTTTTAGAGCAACATATGCTCCCCTCCAGGCAACATCTATACCAGGGAAGGCCTTGTTTATTTCAGCAGGACAATGCAAAACCACATACTACAGCTATTACAACAGCATGGCTTCGCAGTAGAAGAGTCCGTGTGCTGAACTGGCCTGCCTGCAGTCCTGATCTTTCACCGACTGAGAACATTTGGTGCATATTTAAACGAAAAGTCCGTCAAAGGAGACCCAAAACTCTCCAGCAGCTGGAAACCTATATTAAACAAGAGTGGGATCAAATTTCAATGGCTAAACTCAAGAAACTTGTCTCCTCAATGCCCAGACGCCTCCACTCTGTGTTAAAAAGAGGGGATGCTACATTATGGTAAACAGGCCCCTGTCCCCACTTTTTTGAGACCTGTAGCAGCCATCAAATTTGAACTGAGCTCATTTTGTGGATAAAATTGTAAAATGTCTCAGTTTCAACATTTGCTATGTTATCTCTGTTCTATTGTGAATAAAATACTAGCTGGTCTCATTTGAAAGTCATACCATTTTGATTTTATTCACAATTTACACTTTGTCCCAAATATTTCAGAATTGGGGTTGTACATGTAACAGAACAGTCACCAAAATAATAGTTGCACCTGACAGGGCTTGCCTATGATTATTGCAATCATTTACATGTCCTCATCAGTCTCGCTGTCATCACTGTCCCCGCAACAGAGTGCTCACTCAGAGTGGGATGGGTGTAAGCACAAGAAGCCATTCTCTGATGCAGAAATAATAAAAGAATGTATGACTGAAGTGATGAATTTTTCCTCCTTTCTTGTGTCCTTTGTGTCTGTATTTAAAAAGAAAAGTGTTATTTACCCCCCTCCTGATATATTTGTTTTGGATTCTTTGCGGGGGTGCGTTTTGTTTTAAGTATTTATTCATTAATTTATTTGAATTTATGTTAAAAAGAAAAACGTTTTGTTTTTTAGAATTATTTATTTATTTATTGTTCAAATCAAAAGGACATTTTTTTTCAGTATGTATTTTTAGTTGTTTTTATGAAAAGGACATTTTGTTTTCTTTAACCCTTTCACGCATGGAGGTCACTACAGTGTACAGCTGTTCAAAAGTGTTTTTTCTCTACATATGCCTGCAATTTTGGGCACTGCTGCATATAGTCCACTCTAGTGGAAGCTGTTGCATCATCCCATACAAAAAATCCCACTGGCAGGTCATTGCAATGGTAAAAAGTAGTCATTTATAGAATAAAGATAGAAATTTTTTTTTTTTTTTTTTTCAAACCTTGTTTTACATTCCTAAGGATGTATAAAACCACTTAGTAAAAAAATTCTGATTGAGTTTATCATAATTCATGCATGAGAGGGTTAACCACAACACAGTACCTCCTGATATATTTATTTACCTGAGGAATTTTGGAGGGGAATATGTGTTAAAATTAAAAGTACATTTTATAGTTGAGTCATGCATTTTATTTTTCTACTGTACACTACAGTATTGTTAAGTTGGTTGGTTGGTGGGCGATACTTTGATTTATCGTGGCTTGACCGACTAATAAACGGATCTTTGACTCATAAATATTTCTTTGTGGAACTTTAAGATTTGTATTTGAGGACCCCTGGTCTACACTGTATTCAAAGGCTGTTCCGAACAAGGTGAAACTATACCTGTCGTAACTCGTAAGTGGGTCTTGCTGGCAAGGGTTTGGTGCACTCCAAACTTGCTGGCACTTTGGTTTTCGAATAGCGGACCCTTCCAGCTTCAAGATTAGGTAAATTGCGAGTATATCGGCCTTCACATGAATAATTTGATTTTTTCACCCCTTACAAAGGGTGTTGCTGGCAAGGGTTTGGTACGCTCAAAACTTGCTGGCACTTCGATTTTCAAGTAGTGGGCTCTTCTAGCTTCAAGAAAAGGTAAACCACGTGTTTGTCGGCCTTCACATAAATATTTTGCTTTTTTTACCCCTTAAAGGCTCACTGTCCCTGCGAGGGTTCAAGCTGAAGTTGCTGGCGTTGACAAATTTATGATGCCACATCATCACCCCACAAGCACATGTAGTTGATTTCATTGTCGGCGTTCACATAAATAAAACCTCTTTTGGAACCCTTTAAAAAGGATGCCAGGGTCAAACGTACAGGAATCCAGCAGCCAGCAAAGGTGATTTATATACATCAAGTAGAATAGCTTGACTTGTAGGGGTCAAACCCCTTTGCCCTTTTCACATAAATAAAATGAGCCAGCTCCCAGTCTATAAATGCGAATGTTGCTGAGTGAGTGAGTGAGTTACTGACTGGCTGACTAGCTGCCTGAGTGATCAAGTTCAACGATTGGCTGGCCGGCAGGGAAGAAGTTCTGTGATTGGTCGGCCGACGGGGAAGAACTTCAGCGATTGGTTGGCCGACGATTGGTTGGCCGGCTGTTCAGCGATTGGTCGGCCGGCGGGGAAGAACTTCAACGATTGGATTTCTGACGATTGGCTGGCTGGCTGGCCGGGCGTTGACTTCACTCGTATTCACTGGTCTGTGTATTTGCATTATAAATACATGGGTCTCGGAATTTTGGCTTTGAGACATTGCTACAGAAACTGAATACTTTGCTGTTGTTGGATCTTGGATTTGAGAGATTGCAGCAGAAACGGAAATTAAAAGTGGAATTGAGCGCGCCACACTCATTTATGTGTGTGATAATCCTGTCCTTTCTCATTTTGTCTTTCAGATCGGTTGGTAACGTTACGTTAAACATCCCTCAGTCTAACATAGGAACTTACACAATGTTAGGAAAAATTGATAAACACTGTTACTATGACTATAGCTGGACTATCTACGTACACGGTGGAGGTGGCGCTGGCACTATTATGTTTCAGTATTTTCAAGAATACCGGTATGATGCCCCGACTGGTTTCCAAATTAACTTATACCCTTGCGCGTTAATGAGTTGGTTCGCTTGAATGGAAGCAGTTCTGGTTACCGCTTTGATTGTGTCTATGAGAGCGACACCAATGAAAACAACAAATTTAAGAAAATATTAAGTTTAAAAGATCGCGTCAAGCTGGATTCGACACCCCATTGAGGTAACTACTTCTGTCTTCTCCACTACGTTGTTGTACCCACTACGCTACTGCAACACGACCAGTATTTGAATCCAGTCTAGCAATGGACTGTAATCAGGCATTAATGTACTGTGAAATTAAAACACATTTTTGTACATATAGAATGTTCACAATGTCCAATTTTGACGCTAATGAATGTTTCTTGGCGATATTGGTCGCCATTCTACAAAAATTAATGCGTATTTTCTTTGAATGAAAAGCAAAAGGTGGATTAAATATTAATATGCGGATGCACATGCTGCGCTTGCCTTAGCTAGCATCCCGGTCTTTTAAAAAGTTCCATTTGATTTTGTTGCATTACGAGCACAATCCGACCGTTATTAGGCTAATCTTCTTTCGCACTGGATTGGTTCGGTTTGTTTCAGTCCTCCATGCTTGTTTTCTCTGGTACCGGCTGTGAGATTCCATAGAGATAGAGGAATGTAACACATCATACCAATCTAGCGTGAAAGAATCATAACAATCGTCGGAATTTGTTTTTAATTTCCCTGTTCAATCTCACAACCGATATGACTGTTAACAAGAATGGAAGACAGTATTTCGCAGCCGGTACCGGGATTATTTCCTTAATCTTCCTATTGAATCTCTCTACTGATACGAGAGAAACCTGGTACAATGAAGGGACTTGGGATACATTATCATATTAGCTATGTGACAAAGTGCAATACCCGGTCAGGCTGTAACTGTTGCTTATGAAAATTGTTCATGCTTTCTTTCCTGAATTCTTGTATTTTATTTCATTTTTTAAAACATTGATTTTATCATTTTTTTGACTATCTACCATATTTGAGGTAAAATTGACCTAAATTGCTCACTTCGCAACACATTTTTTTTTTTATCCGCAGCGACTGAAATAAATACCAAACAATTCACTATTTGGGGGCACTATAAAATTCCAAAACTTTCTTCTTTCTCGGCCAATTCTCATGATCTTGGTGTCGACTACAAGGCCTTTTCGAGAGCTTTCAATGGGTCATAAATTCATTGAAATTCATTACATTTCAATTTTTTTTTGTCACATAGTTAACCATGTTCAACCATCACCAATATCGTTTAACGCTTTATGTAAACACATTGCAACTCCTTCGCTCGAACATATTTATTAAGCGGTGTTACGCGAAACTGTGGATTCTCTGTCCTTATACCATGGTCAGGGTGAATACTCTTTTCTTTCTGGCTGGCAGCTATAGATTAAAACCGGTACTGCACAGGTAGTTCTGCTACGGTAGTTTCGCTGTTCGAATTTCATCCGCTAGCCAACCTGTAACCTCAGCAACGTTAGAGCACTGGCATTTGGCCGGGTATAAGAGAAACCTAGCTGCTCATTTATCTCCAGTAAATTTGGCGGCGTCATATAAGTTGCGTCCTGCGGGGCGGTTAACAATAGGTACTCCAGCAATAGTGAATATTATAGTAGCAAAGCAATCAGGCTTTATTCATTAAACGATAGTAATTGTGTACGGTTACAAAGGAAGCTAACGTGTCTACTTCATGTATCTGCAGCTGCTGACAGTTTGCTAGCTACGTGCTATGCCAACAGACTGATTACAGCTTGCTGGCTCTACGGAAACTGTCATAAATTCATTGTAATTGTGGTAGCAAGTTAGCTACAGTCTGCATAATCGCGCATAATGTTGTGTTATGCATAATCTCCGTTTAAGCGGGAATCCGTTACCAAATCATCAGCTGGTAAACGGATGTAAGCGTGCGCAAAAAATTCTTTTTCCATGAACGTGAGACGAACTAAGATCGCTGGTTGAATTTAGCTTGGCCTATGGTATTGGGTATGAGAAGGTGCGGCCGCGGCGCCTGTTTAATGATTAACAGCTCGTTTTTACCCCGTGGCCGGCGGCACGTCGGCCGGCCGAGGGGAATTGTTGTCCCCTGCGCCGTCCGTCCGTCCGTCTGTCCATTTGTCTGTCTGTCCATCAAGGACGTTACCGCTCTAGCGCCTTCAGGTTTGCTTCTAGCTTTCTCATTTCTGGGTGGCTGGTACACTTAGGGATCCTTCACTTACCTATTGAATTCCGGCCATTTTTGACTCTTAGTTTGGCCACCAGGGGGCTTATTGTGAAAAATGAAAAATTGCTATAACTTCCCTATTATTTCAGCTAGGACTCTCAAATTTTCACTGAAGGTACAAGGGATCACCCTTCATCAAATATCAGACGCGATTTTCATTTCACCTATTCTTTACCGTTTTCTACGTCGAATAGCGTAAATACTGCCGATCTTTAAATTCAACGACGTTACCGCTCTAACACCTTCAAGTTTGCTTCTAGGTTTCTCATTTTTGGATGGCTGGTACATCTGCGCATTCTTCACGAACCTATCGCGTTCCGGCCAATTTCAACTCTTAGTTTGGCCACCAGGGGGCTTATTGTGAAAAATGAAAAATTGCCATAATTTCTTATTTCAGCTACGACACTCAATTTTTTACTCAAGGTACATGGGATCACCTTTCATCACATATCAGACGCGTTTTTGATTTGACCTATTTTTTCTGTTTTCTAGGTCAAATACCGTAAATGCTGCCGATCTTTAAATTCAACGATGTTACCGCTCTAGCGCCTTCAGGTTTGCTTCTAGGTTTCTCATTTTTGGATGGCTGGTACATCTACGCATGCTTCCCGAACCTATCAAATTCCGGCCATTTTCAACTCTTAGTTTGGCCACCAGGGGGCTTATTGTGAAAAATGAAAAATTGCCATAATTTCTTAATTAATTTCAGCTACGACGCTCAATTTTTTACTCAAGGTAACTTCTACTTCTAGGTTTACTTCTAGGTTTCTCATTTTTGGGTGAGTGGTACGTCTATGGGTCCTTCACTTACCTATCGAATTCCAGCCAATTTCGACTTTTACTTTGCCCACCAGGGGCTTACATACGCAGCCGAGGGGTCTTCTGTGCGATTAGCACGGAATTTTTTTACGTGCAAAACTTTCACAAAAATTTCTTAATGCTGTGATTTGACATTGCTGGCAAATGACCATGGTAGTCGCTTTGCGTCAGGTGGTTATTTGCCACCACGTAGTGCCTTAAAACCGTGTAATGCACTCCTACGAGTTGATTATCCCTTACATAACATGCCCAAAGATGAAACATGGGGGGGAAAAAGGAAACCTTGAAGTTTGTTCTTACACCCTCACTATATAGGAACTGCCATGTGTTCACAAAAGTGACGTCACGCCCCCGATTAACACAACTGTAACGATAACTTTATTGTTTCATTACGATTCATGAACATACATACTTTAACTGCTATCTACATCTGCTGCTGCTGTCTCTCAAATTGACATTCACAAATCAATAACTGATACCCTTACTCTAGCTCTTTGTCTATTCAAATGTATAACTTGCTTTTGATATGTTTTCCTTACTCAAGACCCACCCCCACCTCCCACTCCCTCACACACTCTCACTCTCATTCTCTCCCACTCCCTCACTCACACACTCTCACTCTTACACTCTCCCACTCTCCCCACCCACTTTGTAAATAATTTATCAGCTCCAGCTCATTACTAAACTTGCACTTCTTACAATTGCGTGAGCTTTGCCTCATTTAGCACCCTTTTCTTGGGCCCACATTCTCATACAGCACTTGGCGGCCAGCCATATACTAGGTTGCACCTAGTCTTGTTTCAAGACTAGGTTACCTAGTCTTGTTTTTTCACTGGCCTAAAAATATCACCAAAAACTTTGACATTTTGCTGTATCTCATCAACTATTTCAGTTACAGGCTCCTAATTTTTACTGGACATGCATCTCATAAAGGCCTACAAATGACATGCCTAAAGGTGACCTTGGCCTATTTTTTCAAGGTCACTGGCCCAAAAATATCACCAAATACTTCGACATTTTGCTGTATCTCATCAACTATGTCAGTTACAGGCTCCTAATTTTTACTGGACATGCATCTCATAAAGGCCTACAAATGACGTGCCTAAAGGTGACCTTGGCCTATTTTTTCAAGGTCACTGGCCCAAACATATCACCAAACATTTTGACATTTTGCTTTATCTCATCAATTATTTCAGTTACAGGCTCCTAATTTTTACTGGACATGCATCTCATAAAGGCCTATAAATGACATGCCTAAAGGTGACCTTAGCCTATTTTTTCAAGGTCACTGGCCTAAAAATATCACCAAAAACTTCGACATTTTGCTTTATCTCATCAATAATTTCAGTTACAGGCTCCTAATTTTCACTGGACATGCAGCTCATAAAGGCCTACAAATGACGTGCCTAAAGGTAGGGGTGTAAAGATTCTGAATCAATGTTTTTTTTAAAGCGTAGTAACACCACCTGCTACCATGGGGCGAACATCCGAGCTTTCCCTTTTTCTTTATTAACTCCCGTGCAGTCCTGAACGAAAGTGCCTAACATCAAAGGGCATGGGAAATGCTTCTGGAAAAAACTTGACTGACATCAGTATTTTTCGGCTACGTGCTGAGAGGAGCCAAGCAAATGAAAACAAAATCGTCTCCTATTAACCAATTCTAACTCTAAGAAAAGTATACCTGTTCCCGTTTACTTTGCTTGATTAGCAATGAAATGGTGGATTTGTTTATTCTTTAAGTTGAATGAGTAGAGTTGTTTATTAAGACAACATGTTTGATTGCTGCATTTTGAAATTTAAATGGCCATAGAATAGCACAGATTTGCATGAACACGATTGCCATTGCCACGCCACTTCGTGCGACTGTAATAATTTATATCTCACGTTCACGTTTTATCCGCTTTTCAGAATGTTTTCCACCTTGTGTATTTTTTAGACGCTTAAACTCCAGGGCGATCTTATAACAAATCTGTTTTAAAGTAATTTTGAATAATGTCCTAAATTGCTACAATGAGAGATGTAATTCAGAGGAAGATTTTTTTCTAATTATTCAAATTGGCATTCTTTCAATGTAACACCGTAGCCCAGTTAGGTTTGTCTGCTTTTCACCATGACATCTTAATCGTTATAGGCAACTGGCTAAATTTCTTGATTGTTATTTAGGCCAAGTACACGGGAGCAGATTTAAGGAAGGGCGGAGCACCTGCAATTAGCGAAATCTAAACTCAGGCTTCTTCCCGACGGCATTTTCAATCGTTTTAAGCCGCTTCAGGTGTGTATGTTTCAAGAAATTACACGCGACTGCCTACACACCCCATGAAGGCAAGTTGTCTCATCACACTTTAAAAAAAATCCTCGTTCAACATCGCCACATCCCAACTCGGCATCTCCTTGTAGTATTTTTAGGAGATCTGTATAATGATAAAATAAAAATAAAGTGGTTTATTTTCAGATTGCCTGGATTTCAAGCGTCTAAAAAATACACAAGGTGGAAAACATTAAAGCGGATGAAACGTGAATGTGAGCTATAAATTATCACAATCACACGAAATGGCCAAATTCGCTATGAACATGTGATATACTTCACTTATAACACCTATCGATTTCAGTTGCCATGGCAACAGCATTGGCGGAATAATGTGCTAAAAGGGGAGAAGCGGGCTTTCGTGGGCTACACCCATGTGGTCGCAGCCGACTGGACTGTCTAGTTTATTAGGACTTATGACTAATCCATGTTCGAAAGACTGCTGTTTCCAGTATTGGCAGTAAACCGAACAGTCATTTGTTGCTTAAGTCTGAGTTACTTGACATATTCAGGGTAGTATGTCTGTTCTATAGACAAGAAGTAATGTTCAACTGTGTCCCTCAAATAGTCCCACAACTTCTACTACTACAACTATATTACATTTTCAGTTCAATTTTTCATTTTCCAAATGTTGGACCCAAGCATAAATAATTCTACCGCTGTGAGCTTACATACTACTAAAGCCTGAAATATACCAAGTGAGCTTTGAGTTTTTGTTGTGACAGTCACAACTTGAAAGGTCCTTGAGTGAAGGATGCTAAACAATGCTGAAATGGCACAATTAAGTAAATTATGAGTAAATAATCAAACCTCAAGATCAGTCCTCAACATGCAGTGCTGGCCAGTAGCAAGTTGGTGCTAGTTGATGGTATAAAGCAGTGGTTCTCAACCTTTTTGGGGTCTGGGACCCCCTGCATATTTTTGATCAACCCTGAGGATCCCCAACCGCCCCCTTCCGCCCCCGACCTGGGGGAACGGGGAACCAATTTTATAGAAACAGCAGAAACTGAATTTTAAATTTCATTATTGAACATCTTGCATATTTATTCACTCTCTTGGAGGCAAATATGAGCTTTCAACTGTAACTTCCAGAAATGTGTAACAAAACAGCATATTTATACAGTCGCTTCCAAAAATATGTCACAAAATAGCACATTTATGCAGTGGCTTCTGGGACATATGTAACAAAACAGCATGTGTATATGCGACTTATGTAACAAAACAGCTGCATGCATGCGATTTTTTGCTCCCGTGAACTCGGACGATTTTTGTGTGAAGAACTCAGCAGTCTTGCCTACTGACGATTGGTGTTTAGTGCTTAGATGCTGCTGCAGGTGTGCAGGTTTCATGATGTGGTTTGAGATTACCTCTCCTCATAAGAAACACAGAGGCTGGTATTCAAGAAAAAAGTCCCATTTCCTTCTGCAGGTAAATAAGATAAATAAAAGTCTTAGTCACATCTGAGTGGGATAATGCTATGTTTATAAAGTTCATAGGATCTTTATAAAAAGATATTTTATTTTCAAGGACCCCTTGCAGTAACATTACAGACCACTAGGGGTCCACAGACCCCTGGTTGAGAGACACCGGTATAAAGCAATGCTAGAATCAGAGTTAATGTGCAGACTCTGCATGGAACATTCATAGCAGCTAGGTTTTTGCCCTGCAGGGATGTCAAATTTAAGGATGTGAAAAACTAGGAACATGGACATAAGAATAAAAGTCAAGCATTAAAAGTCACACTGTGTGATTGCAATATATAGATCGTTTTGATTCATAGGTGTCCCTCCTGTCTTTCTTGCAATATTCTTTAAAGATCGAGTTCCAACCTAATGTCCTGCCTCCATTCAAAACACATTCTTCAGTGACATTAGGGTTGAGTTTTAAGAATGGAAGTGCCCCAGGCATGATTTTATTGCCAATTTGTATTCACAATCATACTAATCATGTACCATACAAGATAAACTCTCAAGGCTATGCTCGGAGACTGGTTTCCCAGAATAACTAGAGTAGCTATTTGGTATCATTTTCTAAAACCTGAAAAGGCCAAAAATAAATATTTCATGTTGGGAAAGTTGATGTCAAAATGCACACCAAGTTGATATCTTAGTGATATCTATTCATACCCAGTATGCCACGTTTAAATTTAGAGATTCCTGTTGTTTGACCATTAGGGCGGGTAAAATTCATATGAAAATGAAAGGCCTTTTTTTTTTTTTTTTTTTTTTTTCCCACAGTACATTATTTGTGTGTCTCTGAATAGATCTGTTTTGAGTACTCTGTGCGCATACTACCCTGAATACAGGGAGAAGTTACATCAACCTCGTGAACAGATGATGCCAAATCCCAAATATAGCATTAATCCAGTGTTACACTCTTATGAACACTGTGTACAGCAGAGGTCTTTATTCCTGATTTATGTTGTTTTTGGGACACGATGGAAAATATGTTGCAAGGAGTTTACTTTGCAAACATTTGTTGTCTATTCACGTCACGCCAAAAATGTATTGCAGGGGTAGATGGCAGTCCATGCAAGAGCTGCGCTGGGATTTGTCAGAAGCTTTCAATGGTAAAAAATTTTTTTTTCCTGGAAAAGAGAGTTTTTAATTCAAAAAAATCCTTTGATGTATAATCGAATACGATTAAAAAGAAGCAAAAAATTATAAAATTCAGTCATGACCGTTGGAGGTTTTTCTGCCATTTCTGCCTCAAGAGCTTTCTTCCTGGTTTCCGTATTAACCACTGACCTATTTTTTGCCCAAGCAAGATTGTCTTTTAATGTGCTTAATTTAATTATTCTTGCTCCAGACTCTTGTCAGAACATATCAGCTCAACTAGGAGCCTTTAGCAGTTTCCAGCTAAACCAAATGGTAGAAAAAATTAGTTTCACATATAATTCCCTCAATGGGAATGTTAAATAGGCGCCAATGTACTCTTGGGTGATTTGCAATGACTGGACTTCCACAACAACAAAAAAAACAAAGATTAAATGCATCATTCCCGCATGGAAAACACAGCAGCGACTACCACACCACTGCCACCATTCTGTTTTCATTTGGTGATCCCCAATCTTGATCATTTTTGCTTTTTGGACTGTAAAAAGGGAAAGGCTTTGTCCTCCATTGAGTTGCTACTATACCTGAAAATGTAATTGACCACTCTTAATATTCAGGTCATGAATGTTCATTTTTGCCCAAAGTAAGGCTTTAGATGCATAACTGGATTGCTGGCTTTGTTTACGTGGTGTTTGCAGTGGCTTGCCCATGGAAGAAAAAAAAACGTGATTTGGCATTTGTTCCAGATATTTCTTTGTCACATAACTAGTACTTTTCCCTTAGCCCAACTCATGACATATTTTTGATATCACCCTGGGTACATATCACTTTCGTGGAAATTTCTTTGTCTGCGAGCGCGAGGAAAAAAAAAATCACTCCATGTTAAGTCATGCTGTTAATATTTAGCCAACCTGAATACCAAGTGTAACATTGCTAAATTGGTGTGGCTTCGCACTGTAGCAGGCTAGCCAAGTGCCACGCTCATAACTAAGTTAACGTTACTTAGGTAGTATGCTAGCAGTACCGTTCCATAACCATTAGTTATGTAGCATTACTTCATTAGCTTGTTAGCTAACATTAGCTAGCCACTCAGTTGACAGCGGAAGAAAACCGTGATTTGGCATTTGTTTCATATTTTTCTCTATCGTATATCTGTGGTACTTTTTCCATAGCCCAACTCATGACGTGAAAGTGATAAATACAAACCGTTGCTTGTTCAAATGCGAAAGTGATGGCTTGACCGCAGTGCAAGTTAGCAGAGTGATGTTATTAGCTTAGTGCTACCATGTGTTGGAAATTACTATTCGGGCACTTACGGAAATTACATTTGTTTTCTATTAAATGGTGCAATTCAATTATGTGATTCACAGAATCTTATACTCTCAGTCGTGACCTGATCAAGCCACTGCTAATGCCTTGACAAATCAAACCGCTTGAAATGTGTATAGCGATCATAAAAACCCCTGTAGTTCCGACCCTTCGTCTCTCCTAATCTGAGTCGACCATCTCGTTCTATGAAGATGAACTTATGGAAAAAGATAAAAAATAAGATGACCTTGCAATCTAGTATCCCCATTACACTGCGAGACACGACAGTGAAATGCTGATCTGGACGCGGCCATTCTTTGATTTGCTAGTCAAGCCTCGTTTTGGCATTGGAATGCGTGGTATGCGCTGAACTTACGACTGGTCAATAATGTTTGAACTTTTATTGTGTTTGTGGGAAACTTATCACATACAGTCTTGTGCAAATGAAGTGGATAAAGGTGCTTGTCAATTGAACTAGCTGAATGGAGTGCAAATAGCCATGCCAAGTGATGGACGTTCTACATAACCACCCTAAAGATCACTGTATGGTACTTTTTAGCCACGTTTTATTAATTTTCTTGACTTGTATGATGCAAATAAAGTGATTACATCACCAACATAGTACTTAACTGTGTTGGACTGGCCTGGTAATTCACGTGACCTCAATCCCATTAAGAATCTCTGGTCCATCATCAAGTCAAGGCTTCAGCAAAAGGACTGCACCACAAAAGCCAAAGTCATCAATGCAGTTGTCCAGGTTTGGCATCACATCGAAGAAATCAAGGCAACCTGCAAAATCTTGGTCAGCTCCACGCCAAAATGGGTGGAACAGCTGATCAAGAACCGTGGAGGACACCTCTCGTACTGAGTGCTAAATGTAGATGCTATTAAAATAATAAAAAGCCTGAAAACCTTCGTTTTGTTTTTCTCACTCCAGCCTGCTTTATCCTGTTAATTTACACGAGACTGTATGTGGGAGTATTACATAAAGCTGGAGATTTCTTTCATGTTTGTGGACTGTTATCATGTTTGCAGATGTAACCGTATCTGACTGACTGAGTAAGCTTGTTGGAATGTGCATGTGTGAAAAGGTTTGTGCTCCAAGTTCACGTACATGTTTACAAAAATATACAACATACACACAGTATACATGCATACATTTCTACTATTACATATTGATGACTTGTAATGAAATGCGTAGATGAGACTGCTTCATGAAGTGGAGCTATCAATGAAATACATGTGCTGTAGGAAAGAGCATTTTATTGGCCACAGTGTCTATGACCGTTTTCTTGGTTTCTTCTCAATCAGACTGTTTGCTAAGCTATTGGATTCTCTGATGCTTTCACCCTTGAAATGCAGTCACGGCATATTGGTCAACAGTGAGGTTTCTCACAAATTAATCATGGGTATCTTTTGTTCAGAACAGGTTATTCTTCTCCACGGCCTTTTTAGAGTTTGAATGTTTTAGTTGCACCTCCCTTTTCTGAATGCTGAAAGTTACAAATACTCGCAAGCTGTGTGTCAGAGTGCAATACTTGGATCTCTTACTGAAACAGAGCCAGACTGACTGGGCTCATGTCCTCACACTAGGAGAAATTGAGAGGGGCCCTTTTCTACAACAGACAACTGACTGTGAAATTGAATGACTGCCGCCTGGTCTTAATTTGCTCAGTATATGGGGTCAGTGTGAAACCGACTTTCAGCAACAGCAGCAGAGATTTTTTTTCAGAGAAGGAAAGGGATTAATAAATTTGCTCTGGTCTGCTTATGTCAAGTAGTGTCCCAAAATAACATACTGTGGTGTGGTGGCTTGCTGAATAGCTGCTGTTTTGAGTCTCCTGATGTAAAACAGTTGAGCATAAACCCTGATGTAGAGGTTTACTGCATTCAATCAAAGTGATATGAGCTTCAGTCAAATTCTGTGTGGATTTTTAGTTAATTGCTTGTGTGTTTTATTTGCCATGAAGCACTTCATCCACTTAATTTATAGTCTTTGTGGTTGCAAAAAGAGCCACGTTTTTGAACCTAGGTCCGATTTTAATTCAACACTAGTGAGTCTTGTTTTGTTTCTGTGTAAAATGCCTCAGTTGCTGAGCCCTTTTCAAAATAGTCAACATTTTGCAAATATGTTGCCCTCATACAGTTATTTTTCAGGTCACACCTTCTGAATTGGCAATTAAATGATGTTTCAAATGATGTAGCCCTGCTCATTCAATCATAGCCTTAAGCAAAGGCATTTTAAATAGCTGAACAGCCAGTTCGAATGCGGGACAACGTGCCGAGTGTTCGTCCTTTATGCTCCAGTGCATAAGGAAGTGTAAAGTGCCCTAAAGTAATCTCCTGCAACTGCCTTCGTTTTTTGAGTAGTACCATTCTTTGGGTTGTTCTGAGATCGCATTTTCTCGCTTTGTCCTGCCAGAAATCGCTCCTTTTGTTCAGACGATCAAAAGAAGCATTCCAATATAGGTCTGGAGCTTGGTTGTAACATGGGTCACCAGCCGAGGTCCACAGTATCTGCTGATATTTTGTCGTTACTCAGCACTTAATTGATCACTTAAATCAGTTTGTTGCATGATTAACACGCCTCACCTTGTTTCTTGGGTCTGAAGTGGTTAATGAGTACAAACCAGCGCCTCCTGCATCCCGCTTTTGGTTTCTTTTGCTTTCAGCACTGTTTCTGAATATTCCATTGTTCTTTCCTTTGATTCTTTTCCTCAGGTAGAAACCTGGTGTTTTCAGGATGTAAGATGTTTGTGTATGGGGTGGTCTGAACTGGACCAAACTAAGCAGTTTGTTCTCTACATTCTTTCATGTATCAAGGAGCAGGCATGATTGGAACAAGCTGTTACTTGAAAACAGACAGGCTATTAACCCTAGTAGGATTTGACCTCGACTGCTAGTAGATGTGGTGGGCAATTCCATTAAAAGTGGGACACATTAAGCAAAAAGTAAATCTCCGTTTTACATCCAGCACAGGGCCTCAAACTATCCACAGAACCCCTAAATTTAAGAAAAAAAAATATATTTATGGCTGAACTACTCTTTTTCGGCAAGAGTTTTCTATCCAAATGGATGGTGTGAATTTTACCCTGAATCGACCAAAAAATGGGTGATAAGGACCTCTGAAATTACCAGTAACTAAGCGGGTATTACAATTCATATCATTCAATTTGTTATGCCTAGAGCATCAATTGAAAGTAGCGAGGAGCTTAAACCCTCCTGTGGAAGTTTGCTGGCCAGAAGGTAGGGGTGAATTAATCTGCGCGGTCAATGTAACCTCCATCACGGAAATTCTGGAATATTTCAGTTGGAAGAAAATGCGATAGAACATTGATTTAACCTTTTCAATTCTCTTAGCTGTAGCCAAGGCAAAGTCAATAATAGTCAAAGTCTGCCTGAAAGTTTGGCAAGTACGATTTGGCAGGGGCGCAGAAAGGATAATGTCCATTACATGTAATGTCCATCGCAGGAAAAGGGGTCCCGTAACATCTGTCATGCCCCCAGAGAGTGGAGGAATGCTCAACTTATCTGGATAATGAAAGGGAAAAAGGGAATTTTTGCCATGGATGTTTTCGAATTGGGGCTTGAATGTGTGATTCTGCTCATTTTTAAAGGATGAAGTTTTACTCAGGTTGTCATTTGATTTTCAAAGATTGTCAAAGACTGTAGCAAGATTTTCAACAGTAACTGGGTAGTTAGCTTTATAATACTATTTTAGCTTTCTAGAATCAAATGATAATTCCACTAATTGCTCAAAGGTGGCTGCTGCAGCGGGGCAAAATTTACCGTCAGTGCAGTGGTACTCCTCCAAGGCCATGAAGGCAGACTTTTTGAAGTGCTGAATTTCAATTTTCATCAAGCAACATCATCTTAACTGAAGGCCTGTATCCAGTTATTTGTGCTTTAAACAATAGGACTAGACAAGGACAAAGATGTGATGAATCACTAAGTAGGCCTAAATACAGGTTTTCTGTGAAAATAAGACTGGTGCAGAGATTGGGAAGGCCATGTGCCATGCGCGCATGGTGCATAAGTAAAGAAAATGGTGCATTAAAAAACGGGAGTGTGCCTATGTTCCCGCAGCTCTGGGAACATAGGGCCTAATTTTCAAAATTTTCAGTGAAAAAAAAAATCTTAGAAATGTGGGAACATAGGGCTGTGGGACCATTGGGCTGTGAGAGCATAGGGCTGACCCCTAAAAAAACTACTTACAGGGCCCTGTATGCAGCCGAAGGGCATAATGATGTTTATCCCATGAATGATTATATATTGGTGTGGTACAACCCATTATAATACAGGTTTGGTATCAAGCACATGTAATACAGCTTTCTTGTGTTGTGATTGTTCAGATTCCGTTCATTGGAAAATGTCAACTAATATTTTCGCAA
The DNA here is from genome assembly GCA_029692085.1 of Gymnothorax javanicus. NCBI lineage: Eukaryota > Metazoa > Chordata > Actinopteri > Anguilliformes > Muraenidae > Gymnothorax > Gymnothorax javanicus. The sequence goes on along the minus strand of CM056193.1, from coordinate 153,787,704 downwards.
AGCCAGTTCTACTGGAAACGTTCACTTTTGCAGGCGTTTGCCTCTAATTGACAGTCCATTCAATAGGATGAATGATTTTTTAGCTAGTCTGCTAACACTTTTGGCCAGTTAAGTAATGAGTTACATGTGTAACTGTTATCAAAAACACTTGAATTTATTAATTTAATGGCAAAAAAGCGTTAGCTTTTTTTTTTTTTTTTTTTAGATTATTCATCCTATTGACTTGAACAGACTGCCAACTAGGAGCCAACACTATTTTTCCATTTTACGAATAATGCAATGCTGATATTTATGGCATATATAGAATCTCAAATGCGTGAGCACGAGATATCAAATTCATGAAACTCGAGTTGTAATTTTCGTTTATTCCTCTCGAAGGCTCAGAATAAATAAAAATGACTAATCTCGTTGCATGAATTTGATATCTTGGGCTCACTCATTGGAGATTGTTTAGGTATTTTGCAATAAGCATTTCTATTTGTGTAATTTCGACTGTTATAATAAAAAGACAAAATCTTGATCACTGCATGGACTTTAGTCTTTGTTTTCGATTGACGATCTGTGCTGTTAGTTAATTTTTGTCCCCAGACCTCTGCTAGTTAGAGTCAGAGTACATAATTAAACCTGTGTGATTTATCATTCGCTACATGTTTTAACGCTAGTTTTTTGACTTGTAATCTTATAGTACAGACTCGTTGAGTTAGTGATTATCACAGAGTAGTTTCTCCAGTTATCTTGCGAGTAAGCAATATAGTAAGTACGTGGATTGAGTCTGCACAGTCATCAGTTTACAGTTAAAGAAACAAGATTGTTTCAGCAGAGCAAGATATAAACACCTTCAAAAGCATAGTGCATTGATTGCTCTACACCCGAAGTGGACTGCTGTTAAGATTGATTGATTAAAATGAAACTGAATAAAACTATTTAATTATAATGTAAGTACTGTATAATTGATGCACACTACCAAAACCAATTCACAATAATCGTATAACCTACACTCATGCATAGATGTGGTTATTTCATCATTCCACTGGACAAAATTGACTTTTTTCAGCACTGACTTTCATTTTACTTCAGTGGACAAAGTGTAACGTCCATCACATAACATCCGTCACATAGGATTTTGTGCAACTTTATAACTGCCTGCTAAGGAGAGACTGTAATTTAGAGCTGTAATTTGTGTATTAGGCGGCCTAGTCCTATGTTGAGATTCAGACAGTTTTGTTATAAACGTGGCTGAATTTTTTTCCATGTCTTTTTCATGTAACATCTGTCACGTTCATAACTGTGGTTCATGGGAAAGACACAGGCATCACTGGATGGCTTTTCTTTCCCCCATCAAACGGCCTCAAACCTAAGCTCATAATTACTCCTCTGTACAACATTCTATGTTGCTGCAAATAAATGATATATATACATATATATATATATATATAAAAAAAAATACACATAAAGTTTGGTTCCTTTGGGTAAAACTAGCTGTGAAAATAGTTGGAATGGCTAAAAGTCACTCTGAATGTAAAGTCCGCAGCGGTGGAATAGCCCTGGTTGTCCTGTGATTTATCCCGCCATTTTTGTGTGTCTGTGTGCTTGATAAAGCTGAACCATAACTTAAGACATTGTGGGCAGAAATTAATGGGAGCTAGTTAAATTGGAGCTCGCCAAGCTTAAGGGTACCGTGAACAATTGAAAAGAAAAACATCTCAATTATCGCACTTGAGGTTTATAGTATCAATATTTTTAATACTTTACCTACAAACATGAATGTAATATGCCTGAATTTAGCGGACCAAATTAAACGTCTGTCATAGAGCTGTAGACTGCTAATACAATGAATGGCCTGTATATTGACATTCTAATTGGATACTGAATATTTGCAGAAATTCAGATGAATCATCTTTCATGTCGTTCAACAACAATGCCTGAAATTAATTCCAGTCTTTGGCCAGGCTGCTGCATCACTTATGACGATATAGGAAAGGTTTTTTTATTAGTTCTGTACAGCGGAGCTGTAGGAAACCTATTGCTTTTGCTCGGGTTATTCTCATTACGTATTATTATTCTATTATTAGGGGTTCAAGCCCGTAGGGCTGAAACCCTATTGTTTTTGTGCTGGTTTATTATTATTATTTAGGGGTTCAAGCCCGTAGGGCTGAAACCCTATTGTTTTTGTGCTGGTTTATTTTTATTATTATTAGGGGTTCAAGCCCGTAGGGCTGAAACCCTCTTGTTTTTGTGCTGGTTTATTATTATTAGGGCTTCAAGCCCGTAGGGCTGAAACCCTATTGTTTTTGTGCTGGTTTATTTTTATTATTATTATTATTATTAGGGGTTCAAGCCCGTAGGGCTGAAACCCCATTGTTTTTGTGCTGGTTTATTATTATTATTTCTTTTCTTCTTCAGAAATGTTTTCTCAAATTCCCGTGAGATGGTAAATGGTAGAGACCTGAAATTTTGCACATTGGTTGGAAGTTGTGTGTAAATGCTGACCAAGGCATTTTTTTTTAACTCAATGGGCCTGATGGTGGTGCTATAATTCAAGAAAAACAGTTTTTCACTTTAAAGGTCATAACTCCGATTAAGTCCGATTTACACGAAACTTGGTACAGACATTCCTTGGTCCAATCTCTACAACTTTCCCATAAGGACCTCTTAGGTCCGCCATATGTGATTTGACGGAATTTTGAATTTTTTTAAAAACACATTTTTAGCATCTACTCCTAGGCCGTACGTCCGATTCCTTCGAAATTTGCTGTGGATCATCATTGGACGAAGCTTCTCAAAGATTGCATAAAGCTTGTTGAAATCTCATTTCGTTTCCAAGATATTGACCAATGAACTTTAGGAGAGGCGTGGCTTAGCACATAAATGGACAAAATTCAACAACCATTGGGCCAGTCATCACAGAACTTGCAGAATATGTCCATATAAGTACCAGGAACATACCTTGACAGTTTCGTGCAAATCGGCCCATAGGGGCACTATAACACAAATCAGACTATAAATCAGCAATTGTTTGTCCTATAGCCGTAAAACTCGCAGGATATATTCATTTGAGTACCTGAAACATACCCAGAAAATTTCAGTCAAATTGACTGATAGGGGGCGCTATAAATGCAAAACAATGCAGCATGGTATAACACAAATCAGAATATAAATCATAATTAGTTTTTCCAATCATTACAAAACTTGCAGGATATGTCCACATAAGAACCTGAAACATGGCCTGAAAGTTTCAATCAAATCGACCAGTAGGGGGCGCCATAAATGCACAAAATAGCCTAACATAACACAAATCAGACTATACATCATAAGTTGTTGGTCCAATCATTACACTGGCGAAATAGGTCCACATAAATACCTGGAACATACTCTTAAAGTGGTTTTTGTCCCCCGCCTCCGCAGTAGCGAGCAGAACAGGGGACATAGTATTCAGCTCCGTCCGGCCGTCCGTCATGTCCTGTTTGTTCTGAACGCGATATCTCAAAAACAGTTTGATTCCATTCATCTTTGGTGTTAAGGTATATTAGGGCAGTACTCACAGCCCACTGGATTTACGTGACCTTGCCATTATTCTCAAGGTCATTACAACCATTTGACCCCTTACAAATACCTTGTTAACATATCTCAAGAACGGTTCGACCGATTCCATTCATCTTTGGTGTCAAGGTGCATTAGGGGAGTGATCACAGCCCACTCGATTTATGTGACCTTGCCATTATTCTCAAGGTCACTACGACCATTTGACCACTTACAAATACCTTGTCAACATGATATCACAAGAACAGTTTGACTGATTCCATTTATCTTTGGTGTCAAGGTGTATTAGGGGAGTGCTCACAGCCCACTCGATTTCCGTGACCTTGGCATTATTCTCAAGGTCATTAGGACCATTTGACCACTTACAAATTCCTTGTCAACATGATATCTCAAGAACGGTTCGACCGATTCCATTCATCTTTGGTGTCAAGGTGTGTTAGGGGCGGGGGACATAGTATTCTGCTCCGTCCGTCCGTCCATCCGTCCTTCATGTCCCGTTTGTTGTGAACGTGATATCTCAAGAACGGTTTGGCCGATTCCATTCATCTTTGGTGTCAAAGTGTGTTAGGGGCGGGGGACATAGTATTCTGCTCCGTCCGTCCGTCCATCTGTCCGTCATGTCCCGTTTGTTGTGAACGTGATATCTCAAGAACGGTTTGGCCGATTCCGTTCGTCTTTGGTGTCAAGGTGTATTATGGGCGGGGGACATAGTATTCAGCTCCGTCCGCCCGTTTGCCTGTCCGTCATGTCCCGTTTGTTGTGAACGCGATATCTCAAGAACGGTTTGACCGATTCCATTCATCTTTGGTGTCAAGGTGTATTAGGGGAGTGCTCACAGCCCACTCGATTCACGTGACCTTGCCATTATTCTCAAGGTCATTACGACCATTTGACCACTTACAAATTCCTTGTCAACATGATATCTCAAGAACGGTTCGACCGATTCCATTCATCTTTGGTGTCAAGGTGTGTTAGGGGCGGGGGACATAGTATTCTGCTCCGTCCGTCCGTCCATCCGTCCGTCATGTCCCGTTTGTTGTGAACGTGATATCTCAAGAACGGTTTGTCCGATTCCGTTCGTCTTTGGTGTCAAGGTGTATTGTGGCGGGGGCTATAGAATTCAGCTCCATCCGTCCGGCCATCCGTCCGTCCCATCCCGTTTGTTGTGAACGCGATATCTCAAGAACTGTTTGACTGATTCCATTCATCTTTGGGGTCAAGGTGTATTAGGGCCGGGGGACATAGTATTCAGCTCCATCAGTCCATCCGTCCGGCCGTCCGTCCATCACGTCCCGTTTGTTGTGAACGCGAAATCTCGAGAACACTTTGACCGATTTTATTCATCTTTGGCTTCAATGTGTAATTTTGTGATACGCCGATCCCAGTCGATTTCCGTCACCTGGCAGGGGACATGGCCACGTTTAGTGGCAACACTTTTTAATCAAGCTGGGAAAGCTTTCAACTACTAATGGTCTTTCTTGGCTTGAACCCCGGAATTGCCGCTTGCGACTATATTTATTATTATTTCTTTTCTTCTTCAGAAATGTTTTCACAAATTCCCATGAGATGGTAAATGGTAGAGACCTGAAATTTTGCACATTGGTTGGAAGTTGTGTATAAATGCTGACCAAGGCATTTTTAACTCAATGGGCCTGATGGTGGCGCTATAATTCAAGATAAACAGTTTTTCACTTTGAAGGTCATAACTCCTACGCTTTAAGTCCGATTTACACGAAAATTAGTACAGACATTCCTTCGACCAATCTCTACAACTTTTCATAAGGACCTCTAAGGTACGCCATATTTGATTTTCCGAAATTTTGAATTTTTTGAAAAACACATTTTTGACATCTCCTCCTAGGCCGTAGGTCCTATTCCTTCAAAATTTGCTGTGGATCATCAGTGGACCAAGCTTATCAATCATTGCATAAAGCTTGTTGAAATCTCATTTCGTTTCCAAGATATTGACCAATGAACTTCAGCAGGGTCGTGGCTTAGCACATAAATGGACAAAAGTCAACAACCATTGGGCCAATCATCACAGAACTTGCAGAATATGTCCATATAAGTACCTGGAACATACCTTGACAGTTTTATGCAAATCGGCCCATAGGGGGCGCTCAAACACAAATCAGACTATAAATCAGCAATTGTTTGTCCTATAGCCATAAAACTCACAGGATATATTCATATAAGTACCTGAAACATACCCTGAAATTTCATTCAAATTGGCCAATAGGGGGCGCTATAAATGCAAAACAAAGCAACGTGGTATAACACAAATCAGACTATAGATCATAAATAATTTTCCCAATCATTACAAAACTCAAAGGATATGTACACATAAGAACCTGAAACATAGCCTGAAAGTTTCAATCAAATCGACCACTAGGGGGCACCACAAATGCAAAAAAGGGGCGTGGTATTACATAAATCAGATTATAAAACAGAAATTGTTTGTCCTATCACCACAAAACTTGCAGGATATGTCCACATAAATACCTGAAACATACCTGAACAGTTTCATAGCAATCAACCACAACGCGGAGCTACAAATGCACAAAATAGCCTAACATAACACAAATCAGACTATACATAAGTTGTTGGTCCAATCATTACACTGGCAAACTAGGTCCACATAAATACCTGCAACATACACTTAAAGTGGTTTTTAATTAAGCTGTTAAAGCTTTCAACTACTAATGGTCTTTTTTGGCTTGGAACCTGGAATTGTCGCGTGCGGCTATATTTATTCTTGTTTCCACCATTTTGACCTAATTCCGTGTGGGCAGCAAAAACTACAAAGGTTTGTCACTTGTAACTTGGCACACTTGGCACACTATCTCCGACGACATAAATCCCACCAGTACACCTCTAGGTGGCGCTCTAACGAATGTGTTTGCGTTTGGACTCAGATCTCGGACACCGTGTGGTCTTTTTGAAAAATTCTTTTTTCCTCTGATTCCTTGGAGTCAAGATTGGTGGGCGTGGCTTAAAAAATCAGCAAAAAAAATTTTAAAAAGTGTGCAAGTGTCTATATTTCCAAGTTGGCTGGGAAAGTTCTGGATTGAGCAATTGATTATGATAGGTCCTTGCATTTCGAAGATATGTACCAAATTTGAGGTTTTTTGGACGGACGGGGGCTGAGTAATTAATTTTTTTCTCGTTAAAAAACACCGTTTTTTAAACACATATTTCTACTATTTGGCTGTTTGGTCGCAGGGCGCCCTATACAAGCATTTATCACTACTACTACTGCTACTACTACTACTATTGCTGCTACTACTACTACTACTATTGCTCCTACTACTACTACTACTACTACTACTATTGCTATTACTACTACTACTACTACTAATATTATAACTACTATTAACACTAATACTGAAGAAACATACACAAACAGGGACACATTCACTTACACACACCAACACAAACAGAACGACACACGCACACACAAAACACTTACACTTACTCTCCTTAAAGCTTGTTGAGTAAGGAGCATGTTTGTGTGATGGGCACTATCCTCAAACAACCTGCCCCCCCCCCCCCCAATCAAACCAACTTTGCTGTCTCACATGCACACGCAGACACTCACAAGCACTTGAGCACGCACGACACTCATGGACACATACACAAAGAGGCACACAATAACGCACACAGACAAACCTGCCCATCTTAACTATCTATAATCTCCACGGAAGACCACACTGCATCAAGCCACCCTCAAATCTATGCAGATGCTCTCAAATGGGCACTGGGCCCAGGAGACACAGCTAACTGTGTGGAAATCGTAATTGCGCCATTTTCCCAGGCAACTGGGTACACAAGAGAAGCAGGGTGGGGACAGTGTTGTTGCGCGCCAAGGCGGACAGATGAACAGGCATACTACGGTTGCTCGCTGGGTAAAATCTTTTTACTCTGACCCTGAGTACGTGAGTTTGGCGAAAATTGCACCGTGGGACCTTGCTTTCCGGGACTTTGCCGCGTTCGCGTCGGCTTGGGCGGAAATTTGCCACGTTCGGCGACCAACGCCGGGTACGGAACGTGCTCATCGCCGCTTGAGGCTATATTTTTTATTTTTATTTTATTATTTATTTTTATTTTTTGAAATTTGTAATTAATATAGTCTGAGGCCATCACTGAAAGCTTCTATAAGTGATTAAATCTAGGGTGTCTTTGAGAGGAGAATAAGGTAGTGATTTGCTTATCGAAATTAATATTTTCAAAAATGCCATTTTGGCTTCATTTCAGTACAGCCATTGTGTGTTATCTGATTTGCTGCTTTGCTCCATCTGGTTGCTTTGCCGTCAATTTCATTTCTACTTACAACCTCATTACTTTATATGCACTTCACAGCATGTTTACATACAGCTGCAGTGTAGAACATGCCTTAGTCTGCCATAGCTTGGCTAAAGGCCAATCCGTTTTACAGCTGAGGACATAAAAACATTCAACAAGGGAGCCTGGTCCAGTCTCCCAGGATTGGATAAAAAACCACATTGTAAATCAGCAAAGCATGCGGGAGTCTATTTAGAGTTTAGATTATGGCTCCTGATTGGGAAGCCAGGCAGTTTGCTTTTCGGAAGTCGCACCTTAGCTCTTTTGGGTATCACATAGTCGCACACCAGAGGGTCACAGACCTCTTGCAGTACACTGGAGACACCATACCTTAGGAAAGTGGTAAGGGCTAGAACTGGGCTCCATGTTATTATTTATTTATTTTATTTTTTTTTTTTTTTTTACAAAAACAAGCTGCTCAGTAAAAATTCTTGAAATTAGTTATCAATGTTGCTTTTTTGTTTGTGCTGAATTATTCACATTTTTCATTTGTCTAGCAGTGAGGTTGCACCCACAAAAGTAAATGGTGGTTGTTAGATCTTTGTTTCATTAAAGCTGTTGAGTTTATGGCACATACTTTGAAAAATGAGGTGCATTTAGTTCACTGTATCTGAGAAAAAAAGATCTGTTTTTTGTGGAATGGTCCTGAGATAAACTGTAAGGAAAATCTTTACTTGGAGTGCATCTTTGAGCAAGCAATGATGTACTCTTTTAAGGCTGATCAATAAATACAGGTAACTTCCCTTGGTAGGGTTTTCTTGCACAGTGCTTGATGAGGTGAATATGCTTTCTTCAGTATTTATTGGAATGCATATTAATAGCAGAATTAAGAAATCTAAGAAGTTGGTCTTGTTTTAATCTGTTCTTTCCATTTCCCATTTGTTCCATTGCCATTGAAATCACTGAATTCCCTGATATTCATCATCATAATTACATGAAGTGCATGTAGAGAGAGGCTAGAAATCTAAATCCAGGGAGCCATTTTCACAGGAAGTTTAGCTGTTTTTTGAGGTGCCTTATTTACAGGTGGAATTATTCCTATGGTCCATAATTTTATTCCTCTCTTGTTCTCTCGCCCATCAGGCACCTTTTCTTCCTGCATATTAAGCAGGAGGCACACAGCGGAAAGCTGCAGATGACTTCTGAGCAGGCCGAGGAGCTGAGTGCCCTGCTAGCACAGGTAGAGTTTGGGGACTACAACCAGAACACGGCTCAGTACTGTTACTCCCTGCTCTGTAGCAATGAACCCAGCCAGGCCACTGTCAACAGGTAATAGTCATTGCATTGCATGAAGCCTTACACAAATGCCATGGGATCGTACATGCTTCACCTATTACTCAAGTAATAAATAGCCGTTGCTAGTAATTGGTAGAAATAGCGCAGTGTAATGAACAATTGCTGGGTAGGTCAAAGGTCAAGCTTGGTTTTTTCAGCCTTTCTTATCCTGTTATTCTCTTTGCATGCTTTTGTGATCTAGTAGCCCCTGATTGTGTTAATTTTTTGTATTTGAAGGCAATGTTCATGAAATGCTTTTAATATTTTAATACAGCTGAGTTATTCTATGAAAAATCAATCAATGCCTCCCGCTTGACCCCCTAGAATCAGCCTTTTTTTTCACAATAACGTTAGTATATCTAATTAGGCCATGCAAAATTTTGCAGATACACTGTGAATATTTTCCGATTTACAGGCTCTTGAAGAACATGGGTCAATATTTTGCGCGTTTTAATTTGCAACACTTTTTTCAGCATATTCGAGCCCTCATAACTTCATAAGTACAAGAGATGTTCAGGGATGAAAAACAAATTTGAGCTCTGTTGAAAACTGGAACCGAATCAATTTTGCATCCACCTTAGGTGTCGCAATCTAAAGCCAAAATCCCATTTTTGATCAGTACAGTTTTTTTACTATAACCAAGTTTGAGCATCAATATCATGGGATATATCATAGTTTTAAGAGCAAATCTGTGCCAATTCAACACCTATGACATAACATCAGAGGAACAAGTATTGCTACCCTGGTTGTATTATTTGGTTACTGAAAATTTATCAGAGAAAACTGTAAAAAGTGCACTTTGGGTAAACTTCTGAGGGTCATATCACCATGTGAGATAGTTGGTTGGTCTATCCAAGTTATAATGTATGAACGGTCTCATTTTTATATACATTTTGATATCAGGCTCATCTTTTAGCCACAAAGGTATCGTATTATGATGGCGAAATTTTGCATGGCTTCATTATACCCCCGACGACTAAATGTCGGGGGTATATAGTTCTTTACCAAGAATTCCGTCCGTCATTTTGTCCAACGACATTATTTGTCTGATCGATATCTCGTCATTTTCATTGTCCAAATTTGGCACATTTCTCTATTTGTCTGATCTGGGATGATTTTTCATAAAAAAATATTGCACATTGTTTTTGGACTTAGAAAATTTTCAAGTTTCAATGTCAATTTGTCCGATCATATCAAATATTCTGTATTCTTTTTCAAGTTTGGGATTCTCTACCACAGGGAGAGGTGCAGTGCAAAGTGCCGGCCATCTGGGATGATTTTTCACAAAAATATCGCCGCTTTCCTGTTTTTGTACTTAAAAATTTTCAAGTGTGTTGAATGTCAATTTGTCTGATTGATATCTCAAATATTATTTAATGGATTCTTTTCAAATTTGCCACACATAGTTTCTAACATATGGAGAAGTGCAGTGCTAAGTGTCATAGATGTGTTGTTATTTTTGTCAAAATCGATTTTCGGAACGTGATCATTTCTATAATCACCAACAGAAAAAGCATGATTGGGGACGTTGGGGGTAAGCTCTGCTTACTTTTTCACTTGTTACATATGCTTTAGTTATTGAATGAAAAAGCTGATTCAAATGGAGTCGGGCGGGAACTTTTTTTAGAAGTGGTTGATTTTATATGGAATGACCCAGCTGCACAATTACTGATTCAATTGCTGATTGGATGCCCATCTGAAATATTAAGTTCAATGATTCAGGATTCACGCAGGCAGCTTTATTGAAACAGTCTCTTGCAGACCATGCCATTGCTGTGTCATACTTGGTGTTCATCTGTTTGCTTTGACAAGACAGTACTGTTTGTGAAAAGACTGAAATCTAACTAGTTACAAGGCCGTGAGGATGAAGTGAGAAAGACTGTAGTGACTGGTTAGGGACTGGTCCTCACCAGAGACATGTAGAGAAAGAGTCGCGTCAACGGAAGTCCAAAATTCTCGATCGTCACGTGGTTCATGGAGACTGCGAATAGTTACAGGAAGTCGCTGGCGGGCAATTTAAATGCGTCTGCCAAATAGGCTGCAGAGAGACATACCTGCGATTCTCTGTAATTACTAGTCAATAAATAGCGTTATTTCTGCCTTGTTTACATATTTTAGGCTCGAGTGAACGTTTGCCGTCTCACTAAAGTGACCCCAACGTTAAACTACCGAGAAAAAGCAACATTTAACGGCAGAATGTTGAACATTTGCACTCAATATATGCAGTATTTAGTTCCTTAGAATTATTAAAATAATTAAGATGACTAAAACGAGATTTAGTCATTTTAAAGAGCGTGTTCCTGTTGTCGATTGCTTTGATTTCTTGGTTTTTGCTTTTAACTACAATGCTTGTTTAATCCCATCCTAATGTTTATTATGCAGAAGGAGGGGAAGGAACGTTTCAAAATTCTGTTTAATTTTCTACCATTTCTTTATTTGCTTGGGGTTTTAGTAGTCCTATGGAAATGGAGGATCTAAGTTAACAATTCAGTAATGACTAATGTAATCGTCATGACAGACGACGTCAGAAAGGACAGAGGACTGACAGGTGACTATCAATGAGTATCAACTGGCAGCACAATTAGTCCCTGCATCATTAAAAGCAGCAGAATGTTCAGTGTGGCATCTTAGAAAATCCACCGGAAATGATTACAATTTGTCTGTTCATAATTTTTATGCACATCTGCACTTATCACTAAACGCTAATACATAAGTTCAAAACAACTTTTTCATTGACTCTTTGCATGCAGAAGGTATAAATTTATGTAGGCTTGCATGTACAGTAATATTTTTAGAAAGGGCTCATTAAACACTATGCATCCAGACAGAACAAGACAAATTAACACACAAACTTTGTAGGCTTGTAGTTTGTAGGCTCAATTCAGCAGGAGAAATCTAACAATCATTAAAAATTACAACAACAACAAAAATGTGAGGTGATCATATTCAAACACTGCACATGCATTTTTTTCACAACCAAAGACCACACGATTTCGAAGCTTATTGTCCAGTTTATTAAAAGTAAGGAACAGGGAAAGGCTTGCATAGCTTAGGGAGTTAAGACTCAGGGCTCTATCTTTCACACTGCCTTACCCGTTGCCACTACCCGCAACCCGTGAATTACGCATTTAGCAGCTTCCACTATCCCTAAACGATATCTTGCGGCCACACTACCCACTATACATTATGCCGAATCCTTTATTTGCGCCTTGAGGTGTGCCCGTGGGCGTGTTTATGCGCTTTCCCTACAATTGCTATCTTGACCACACACGTTAAGGAAAGCGTATAGCGGGTCCTAGAACCACCCGCTACCGCATTTGGGCTTTCACAAGGCGCTATGCACTAGCACTCAGCAACGGAAATTTTTTTTTTCCAGCGAGAGCGGCATTTCAGAACTCTCTTGCGAATGAAGGTAATTTCGGCGACAAGTATGTACACCTGTTTTTTGCAGCACGGTCACGCAACTTGCTGTAAAAAAAATAGACAGCTGTCCGATTGGAAAATGTAAACGGATCTAAACCACGTACTTGTCAGCAGAATTACCTTCATTCGCTGAAGAGTTCTGAAATGCTGCTCGCTGGGGAAAAAAAAAAAAAAAGTTACGTCGCTGAGTGCCAGTGCATATACCTAATTTTATTTTTCCAAAATGGGATTTTGTTCTATGCTTCATTTCAGACGGGAGAGGGAGTTGGAAGTGCATGGCGAAACGCATTTTTTCTTTTTTTTTTTTTTTTTTTCTGAAGTTTCCATCACAAAAGGGGTAGGCTTGATTTTTTTTTTTTTTTTTTTTTTTTTTTTACTACATTCCAAACATTAAACAATATGTCAATGTCAAATAATAATAATAATAATAATACAATTCATGATTAACTTAACAAAAACAGATCCTCCCCTGACTGGATTTGACCTCATGCACGGGCAATTTAACTTCGTCAACAGAGAAACGTGGCGACCTTCCTCTCTCCATCACGGATTTCGGTTTGAGGATTTGGGATAGCGCAGCCTGCTCCGAAAGGCAGTGGCACCTGGCACACTGATTGGTTTAACTGGCGTAACGCCCAAACCACGCCTATGCATAATGTAACGGGTAGCGTTGGTGTTTTAGGGATGTAGGCAGGTGTGCAAGACAGCAACTTTCGCGGGGGAACGCCTCTTACGCAATGCGAAATCCCCAAATAACGGGTTTAGGGACTCTGGCGTAAGATAGGACCCTCAGGGTGCAGGGTGAGTGTCGTCTGTCTCATTGCAGGGAGTCCTCTGGCTCTTATTGAATCGCCTGCAGTTCTTCTGCTGAAAGAGAGAGAGGGGGAGAAAAAGACAGGAGAAAGGGTTAGACACACCTATAGGGGCTTGGATGGGAAATAGTGCTGAGAGATGAGGCGTGGTCTTTGTTTCCCAACTTAGCTTATGGAACTTAGGTAGTTGTGATCAGCTTTTGCTGCTGATTTTTAAGAAAGTATGGCAAGTGGCATCAGTAACAGATGTAACAGGAATTAGTATAAAGTTGGATTATGTTCTTTGCAGTCTTTCAGACAAGTAATACAGTACAGCTCAATATTTATACTATTCATTATGATTCCCCACTAAGCCTTCTATGCTTAATTTTCCAAATGGTTTGGCCTATTTGGCCAGTACTTTCTGTTTTCAGTCTTCTATTTGGTCCTCCAGCTTCCCTCTCCCTTAATCATCAATCCAAAATTAGCAAAATGAGCAGCAACATAATATTGACAAGTAATGGTCAATAGAATCTCAAATCCTAAAAACTAACTAGAGATAGCGTTTTAGTTCATTGAATAGCAGTAAAAAAAAAAATAGCTCTAACAATCAATATTAATAGCGATGTATCACTGCAACCGATGGCTCTTCTTTATCATTGTGTAACGTTAACTTTATTATAATGGCTAACGTTAGCTACCTTGTACTCAAAGAGAACTTCACTTCACCACCTCCACCACTACTGTATAGCCAGTCTGATGTTATATTTACGTTAATTCTCTAACATTTCACTCCTCCACCCCACTCCGCAAAAAATCACTTTAAGAAGCCTTTTTCTCTAATATCGCGTCGTTGGATTAAATGACACTGAAAGGACGGAGTTTTCAATTATGCTGCTGCTCAAGGTTAGCGTTAGTGTCGCTAGCTGTACCTAGCTAGTATCCTGGCCTAATTTTTTTGCCCGTAAACGTTCAATATATCTCGAATTGTACAGGGGATAATCCAGGAAAACGTTTTACTGTACGTGTTAATTTAATTCAGATGTGCTGACAATATACAGTCTAATTCTTTAAATGTCTTACCTTTTGAAAGATCATCACGGGCGGTCCATTCCGCTTCAACATAGCTGCTAGACTAGTCTTCATCGCTAACTTCCGGGAACTATTGGGGGACTCCACGACCCGTCATTGCTGTAAAAAACTGATCCATTGGAGTGAACGGAGTTGACGCGACACTCTCTCTACATGGCTCTGGTTGTCGCGGTCGGCTGAGCAGCTCATGTATACATATTATCGGTAAATGTAGTCAGGTGCTAGGCTCGCTGTTTGTTGTCTGCATGGGTCTGACCTTGTTTCTGTACGCCGTGCAGCTCAATAGCTTCATGTATTGTAATGTTATGTAGCCATACAGTGTCAGATACTGGCCTTGGCAAACACTAGTCGCCGGTGGCGAAAACAGCCAAACGGAAAAAAAGCCCAAATTATGAACCCCAGAAACGTGCAATTACGGCGAGAACAATCCTAAATATTAATATAACTGGCTGTACAGCAAGCTTAAATTTACTATTTCACTTTGAGATGGCACGTTTACATTTGCCTTTCTGACAAACCAGTACCGTCGAAAGCGCAATGTTATTAAATGTCCGACTGATACTGTTCCAATAGGCTACTTTGGGATTCCGTGTTGTGATATTTTTTGTCAAATAAATTGGTGTATATTTTGCATGTACATTCTGTAATAAGTGTTTTTCACTGAATTAGGATGTATAAAGCAGAATCGCTGACATGTAGTCACTTCGTTCACTTCTCGAATCTTTACGTCAGTTCACACCCTCCACTTGCTATTTCATAAGCCAACCCAGTTTTCTGACTTTGAAGCTTTGTTTGGTCTTGGAAAATGTTCCGACGTTATGAACTTGGAGGTATGTTTAATTTTTTGCTAATTTTTTTCTCAATTTCTGCTTGAATTTGTATATATTTTGGTAGTCCTAATATAAATGGGAATATTTTGTGGTAATATCGCGCAAAGAGGAAGACAGGTTCTGTGAAAAATCCGTCACTGTAAGCAGACCACCCTTGGTGAAAACCCAGTTGCCACAGTTACTAACCCAGTGCATGCCACGAGACGGGCGCGATCGCATGCACTGCTAACCCGATAGGATGTCAAAACAATACAGTTGGCTAACTGGTTAATCTTCCGTCTTTTCGTGAACAGTATGGTACATTGGCTTATACCGAGGATAGGAACAGTCAAGGTTGAGGCTGGGAGTGTGAAGTAGCAAAGTAAAATGTTTTTCCCCCAGCAGTAGAATATGCTCATTACCAGGGTACTAACACCTGGAGCTCTACTTAAAATAGAACTGCTGGGGATGTAGAAAAGCGTGGAAAACTAAACTCTCTGGAAACATATTTTACATTTGCACTGCATGTTTTATTTCTACTCTAGTTCTTCACCCATTATATTTGTTGGCTACATTTTTAAATGATGACACTTTTAGTGCATGGTATTTTAGCAGCCATTCCATGCTTTTTACAGTTTGCAACAAAGACTGTCATTGGTCAGAGATCACAAAACATGTAAGCTGATGCTAACTAGGTGAAAGGGCAGATTCTAATTTTGTGTTGACTACATATCCACGAGGCAGTCCTACTGTGAGCACACAAAAATGTAACTCTTATGCCACAATGTTCTTTGTTTCTGACTTGGGTTAAACTAGTTTTTTGGGTTTCATTTGGTGTCTCATTCGAGATTCTATATAAATTGTTTTTGGGCGTTGAGTAGTTAGGAAATTAATTGTATTATCATATCATCCAACACTGTTACCCCTGTTTAGCGAACCAACGAAATGGCATTAAAAGTTCACTTGCTCCAAACTGTACTGCCGGTCAATGTGTAATCACAAATGCTTTTCTTCTTATTCATGTTGTACACTGAAATTACTCCTCATTTGAAGAGAGCTAATGAAAGGGAAAAGGTTCTTGCTAAATGCATTTTCTGTCCTGCTGCAAATTATTCCTGTGTAAATCACAGCTGTTGTTTTGACAAATTATCAAGACAATATGATCTATAACCAGTGCTGCCTGGTTCAAATATTGTGGATGTTAATTTGGATAATGTCCATATTATTCTATGAAAAGATCTGCATCATGATTAAATAATTTTCGTGAGATTAGCTAGTTAACAGGAAGTCTGCAAAACCCTCTTGTTTCCCTGTAGTTCTGCAGTGATTAATATAATGTTGCAGGGAGTAAAAAAGCAGCTTGACGAGGTGAGGGAAAAGCGGTCTTCAAGCCTTGGTGTAGAGGGAACAGTATGTGCTTTAGTGTGAACAGTACGTGTGTCTGTGCACATCACCCTGTGCATGTGTTTCGAATTTGGGGAACTTTTATCGGGTTCAGTCTGCAAAGTTCATTCATTCTTTTTGCCTTCTTGTGGTTTGTTTTCTGCAATGGCAGCATTATCATAAAACACAGAGCCCTGGAGGGACTGAGTACGGGCTCTGCAGAGTACCAGGCTCTGCAGCTGGTTTCTTCATTAGAGCACTATGGGGTGGAGTGGCACTGGGCCAGGGATGGAGAGGGCCAGAAACTGGCTGTTGGAGTGGGACCAGAGGGCGTTTCTATCTGCAAGCAGGATTTCAGTCTTATTAACAGGTAAAATCCTGATTTCTGTTCTGAGAACAGACCGTGTCCTCTTCATCTGTACATATGTTGTCACATGCTTACTAATTTAAGCAATGGATAGACTTGTACTTGCTATCATTTTTAAAGGTAACCAATTTAATGACTGCTTTGATTTTTCAAAACCTAAATGGCGAAAGGCTACATATGGACAACAATTCAGCCAATCTAGGCTCATTGTAAACTGATGCTGGAGAGTATTCAGTCAAGCCTTGATTTTGGATGCCAGTGAGCACCTGGACTACTTCGATATATACATTTACATTTTTTCTTATTTCAATGCCTGTCACTGATTTGAACTATTCACAGCAACACTTCATTTGAACATGGTGCCTTAAATAAATGTGGGTCATTGAGCATGAAATTTCTTTTCTCCCTCTCCTTTTGTATAAGGATCACATACCCCATCATCCAAATAGCAACCCAATCAGGAAAAAATGTGTACTTGACCATCACCAAGGAAACCTGCAACAGTGTAGTCCTGCTCAAGCTGATCAGCACTAGGGCTGCCAGTGCACTCTACAGGGCAGTCACTGAGACGCATGCCTTTTACAGGTGAGGTGCTGTCTACCAACTTTTTTTTCCGTGCTTAACAATAGTCCAGCTTTCCTTGCTTAAAGACAGTACTACATTACCGTGTGAAGTGTGCTGTAATATGCTTATGATGGTTAACCATTCATTAAAGAACTTGGGGATACTTGATGGTAAGTTGTTATGGCTGCACTGTAGGGAGATAAAGTGGAAAGTTCAACTCAGTTTATTCACAACATCAAGTAAAATCCAGATACAATCATGGCATCTTCTTATAAACTGGAAAGTGCACACAACTGTGTTTCTGCTTTACATTGTCTTTGAATTATATGTGAAAGGAGGTAGAAGAATTTGAAAATACAGCCATATAATACTTTTTGGTATTTTTTTCTGTTTTCATAATAGATTTTAATTTGCTACTGTTTGTATTATTTGTTTTCTAAATTTCCTCTATGCATGGAAACTGTATTAATGGCTGTATGTGTTATGACACTATGGGCTCTATCTCACACCCAGCGCAGATTGGCACCAAGCAGGACTCGAGTGTTTTTCTTAGCATATGACTGTCGCAGTTGCCATTTTCCTGTCCAGCGCTCAGGTTGCTTAAAGGAGCCGTGTCACAATTACTGCGCATGCTCAGAACTTACATCCTAAGAAAGTGAATCTGCTTCTCTGCAAGTCATAATCTGATTCCCTTTGAACCATGAACCCTGCTTTGCCCCCAGATAACCTGCAGTCATACTTGGGAAAATGGATTTTGAGGTGCCCTAAATTCATTTGCACAACGTGCTTCACACCATGTGCTTGAATCGCCAAAGTAGGGCCCTATGTCTTATATGTATATGCTCACACTATGTTCGTGGGTCGTTCAGTGGTCCCCATTTGCATTTAAGACTGTGTGTACTTTGTAATTAGTAATGCTTATTGCTCCTCAGGTGTGACACAGTGACGAGCACAGTAATGATGCAGTACAGCCGTGACTTCAAGGGTCACCTGGCATCACTTTTCCTCAATGAAAACATCAGTCTGGGCAAGAAATACATTTTTGATATTCAACGCACATCGAAAGAGGCGTATGACCACGCGCGTCGTATTCTGTACAATGCCGGATGCGTGGACTTCCTGTCCCGAGCTGGCGAACGCAGCCCTGTCCACTCGCCTGTCAAAACCTCCGACGGTGGAGCCAACTGCGACAGCTGCCGGCAGAGCCAGGACCTGCAGGAGAAGCTGCAGAGCCTGAGGGAGGCTCTACTGTGCATGCTCTGCTGTGAGGAGCAAATCGACTCAGCCTTCTGCCCCTGTGGTCACATGGTCTGCTGCCAGAACTGTGCCACCCAGCTGCAGGTAAACCTGAGACATGTCTTACAGTACATGCATATTAATAATTTGGCAATTCTCTGCAAATTTCTTTTATGTTGTACAATAACCAAAATGGCCAAAGTTCTGAGCATGGATATAAAAATGGCTCTGATGCCACCACCAGAACTGGAGTAGCTGAAGCTTTCTTAGTGATAATGTGACAAAGTCCATGAATATTATTGGGTTTAGACTGTCTGTCTCAAAAAAACAAGTACCTAGAGTTTAATTACTGAAAAACATGTCAGACTTACAGGGGTTGGGAATGCCACGCGCCATGCACAAATGGCGCATAAAATCAAAATATGGCGCACAGTGATGTTGATAGTACCAAAAAAAAAAAAAAAAAACACTGATCGCAGATGGTCGAGTGCGTCCTGATGCTCAATCGATCAATTCTAATTCCAGGCCCTTGCGCGGTCCATCACCATTGTGAGGCTGTGAAAATGCCCATCGAGACTGGTTTGGAGTGTATTTTCTCAGCGGAATGAGTTCGTGACAAAGTCCTTAGATATCACATCAGATTTATATCAGTATGCAGTATCAAATAACACTGTCCCGGAACTGAGTGTTGCAATACTGATTGAGTATGCATTTGAAAATTATTTAATTGTTTTTTATAGTCAGAGACTGTTTACGTTGTCAAATTGTCATTTGTTGATGGAAAACCTTCAGGGTTCACTTCCATTCATCATGTACGGGTTTCTGACAAAAGAAAGCAGGTCAGATTAATTTTGGATTGAACAAATGAGCAGTAATCTTTTATTCAGAAATACCACCATGGCGATCTGGTTGATTGTTTGGTTGACGCGACCAGGATTTGTTTTGGCCAAGCAACCGCAAATAACACGAGAACATTTGCGATGCGGCTGGTATTGCCATGACAGCCCTTCCCTCTCAACCCGGCCTGGGTTTACTCTGAATTATATTAGGTAGTTAAGGTAATATTGATCTTGTGCACAATTCAGGCAAACTAATAAAAGCAACATTTTAACGTAGGCCTAGTTGTTTTTTTTCATATATATGAAAAACTAACCACCTCCGCTCATACCTGCATTATACCCTTCTTAAATATGCATGCAAATGTGCGTTTCAGTCGTGGCTTATGGTTTGCCCTAATCAACAGTTAAGATTTGTGATATAGGCATAGGCCTACTTTAATTTCTCATTTCGATAAAGCCTTGAAATATAATGTTATATAAAAAAATCTGGAGCTTAACGCCTTTCAGCAGATGTAGACGCCTGCGGACATAGAGCAGCTCTTTTTATGGAAGCAGTTGCACTACTCTATCACTAGATGGCACCCCCGGATCAGTTATTGAATATTCACAAGCAAGCAGAGCTGGAACACAGTCTAGAATATTGGCGAGTTCACTCCTATCCCTGTTTTTCAGGAGCTGCATGAATTAAACTCCTCAGCTAAACCTGATGTGCAAACTGCTCAATATCCTTGCCCATAGTATCTATCCAGCAGTTTAAAAAAATGATCTCTTGCGACAGAAAAATTTGTTGTCCTCTGTAGCAACCACTTCAGTTACAGTGACCCAATGGTATTCCAAGTTGTTAAAAAAAAATCAGTTTCCTGAGGCAAAAATTCGCCATGGTATTGACACTATGTCATTCTACTATCAATTTCAGTCATCACATATTAAAAATGCGCAATTTCCTTTGGTGGGTTAACGCGTAGATATGTTGGTTGAAGAATTTAGCTGTCTTTTAGAGCCTCATACAAGCTCTCGTGGAAATCCAATCACTTTAATGGTGATTCAATGGTATCTGTGTGAAAGCCCAGCTGTAGTTCACGCCCACGTGAAATTCTCCTGGTAATTACCAGTTGGTTGACACGATTTTTATCCAATTGCAGACAGTATAAGCTTTCCTCAGTAAGTGAAAGACATTGATTGGACCTTAAAAAGCATATTAAAATACTTGCGTAATAGGGTTACGTTGTATTCAATAAACTTTACGCAGCTCAGACTGACGTGGTTGCATGGGAACAAAAAACCTCCAGAACTGAGACTGGAGAGCTGAGCTTATTAGCGGGATGGA
Organism: Gymnothorax javanicus; assembly: GCA_029692085.1. Classification (NCBI taxonomy): domain Eukaryota; kingdom Metazoa; phylum Chordata; class Actinopteri; order Anguilliformes; family Muraenidae; genus Gymnothorax; species Gymnothorax javanicus. The sequence continues at coordinate 153,766,717 of CM056193.1, read as the reverse complement.
AATGTGATTCTGAGATGGAAAATAGCAGTAATTCTGAATGGAACAGACAGGAGGGCTGACAGCATTGATACTTTTGAGGAGCAGCTCAATAGTTGCTTTGAAAAGTGAGTAAAGCTGTCTTTGTATGGTGTAGCTCGATCTTACTTTTAGCCTGCTAGCTAACTAGCCAGCTATTTCTTATTTTTGGTTTACCACCGTGTTCACAGAGCTAGTTTGTCACATTGGGTAACAAAAGAGTAGTTAATACTGCAGTGTGCTGGCATTTTTCTTAACTAGGCGATCAGTTTTAGAATTTATACCACATTCTATGAAACGGAATGCCTTGCATTTTCCCTCTTTTAAAGGGTGAACAGCTATTACTGTGACCTGAGTTATACTTGTTCCATAGAGGGTGTGAAAAGCGCTGTTACAATCTTGCGTTTCGCTGGGATGATCGGAATTGTAAACGGCAAGCTTTCCGCCTGAGTGAACGATCTGACCATAAAATAAGCAGTTCCTCTAATGAGTAACTGTGCTTGCTGACGCGGCTTTGTAGATAAATGGACGAGACTCTGAACTTTATCGAGGAGAAAAGGCATGTTTTTGGTTTGGAGAGGTCACTGGTGACCATTGATGTCCAGCTGCGCCTATATTGATAAACTCATGCTAAATTCAACCAGAAAATCATCCATTCATTTTGAACGTCACGAGTACAAAGTTGATTTGCATTAAAAATATGATTATTTTATGAATTGAAAGTGCACCATTTTCAAGGCTCTGGGAGTTTGGGGAGCCACCTGGATAGCTATCTTATTTGGCTTATTAAAAGTGGATAATTTACTATTTCATGTTCAGATGAGGAGTACTTGTGGTCTAGGAGTTTATTATCCCAGAAATATATTTCAATTTTTCAATCCTCAGAATTTTTTTTTTTACAGTTTAAATGGTGAATTCTCATGAAGATTTTTTTATGTTTGCAGCCCTTTTTCTCTACCAAAATCATGAAAATAAACTGAAATACGATGTAATTGTAAATGCTGTAAGTGTCTTTTCTGAGTTGAGCCACATTCGTCCTCTTTATGAAGCTTAGATCTTGAATTATAAAGCATCAAATTGGGTAACCCATAAATAGCCAAATTTGGCTTCTGCGCAAAGGGGTTGAGTTGGCAGCATTTCGTAGCAGACTATCGAAAAAAAAAAAAAAAAACTGGAATGAATTTGCAAGCAAAGTTTCGCTTACCCATTTCAACAACGAAAATGGCGCAGGCTACACTTGAGAACGGTAAATCCGCGAACCTACTGGATATCCTTTTCGCGCATTAACATGTTTTATGTGCTTGATTGGTGAACATTAAGACTGAGTTGTTATATGTTAGCTATAGTAATGCGAACTGAGTTATTTATAGGCTACTTAAGAGCCATTCCACGAGAGATTGACATTCGGCGCTCAATTGACCCCCCTGGAATTGAATGAAACATGGCACATAGTTAGATATGAGTGTCTCACAGAAAAAGCCAAATTTTTAGCTTCGTATTTCACTGTGCCTGCCGATAGCACCATCTGGAATCCACTGAAGTGGCTCAGTTTTGCTGTTGACACCACATTTTACATCAACTATCATGACTTAAGGGTACACAGTACCAAATATGTTACACTTTTATCATGACCTGTGACACTTCAAGTCCTGTTAGACTTTAGCACCACATCAGCGCCAAGCTGGGTTACTACATTTATCGAGCCAGAATTATTTGAGAAATAACAATAAAAATTGAAAATGGGAATGGGAATAAAATAATACCCCAGACATATACCAAACTAGAATGCTTTATTATGTGTTTACACACAACAAGACTATCATTTTCAGTGAATAGCACCTTGGTATCGTGCTGTGTTTGTGCAATAGATGGCCAGAAAGATGGTTGAAATTCATTTTTGGTGCATGTTTGCTGTACATTTTCTCTGTAACCCAGATTTGTACTGTGAGGGTAAATGCTGTTTGCTGTGCTTTTGGAACTCTTTTTTTCTGGAATACCGAGCATTTCTTTGGTAGTATCTGTGCTTTCAACCTAGACGGAGCCAAAGTTGGTGGAAAACTCAAAATGGAGCATTTCATGGCAGATTGTGCCTATATTTCGGTGGCATTATTTTGTTTACCCAGCAAGATGGAGATCTGAAATTTTCTGGATACATAGTCCCTTTGGGGTACATTACAGCATTAGTAAAATCTCAATGGTAGTATTTTCAGTGTAGATGATTTTAAACATCAAAAGTCGGAAAAATTCGCCTCCAGGGGGCACTGTATGCTGGATGCAAGTACTGCCCATCCCCAGCAAAGTACCAAAGAAATTGTTTTTGAACAGTGATGCACACAGCTAGTTTTCTCTGAAAATGAAAAGTTTAGCTTGGTGCTATTCTGGGGCGCATTTCCCAAAAGCGTAGTTGCTAACTAAGTTAGCAACTTACCTAGTTCGTCCATTCACCATCAATGGGCCCAACCATGTAAGTTAGCATCTGTGATTTTGGGAAACGCACCCCTGGGTGGATAGCGATCTGACTAAAAGTGGTGCTCTAAAGACCTAATATTTTACCGACCTAATATTCCATATTCCCAGACATATACCTAAGTTCTGTCTTTTCACATATATAAAGTACGTGCACAGTTAAACATAAAATTTGTAATCTCTTTGGTATAAAGCTGGGTTGGTTGTATATTGGAAAAGAATATTGGTGGTGATTGTAGCATTGTGTCAACGTGAAAGACTTCTACCTGTAGTCAGTGTAGTGTACAGTTTTGTAGTGTTGGAGAGTTTCAGAAAATAACAAATTCTCTGCATTTTTGCATTACTATTAGAATCAGAAAGCAGGCTTCAGTGTTAATTCCAGGATTTCCCTAAGGTATGGTGCTTGGGTATGAAAAAGTGCTCAGCAGTCGCGTCTAGCGAGTGGTTATCCTGATAAAGGGCACAGAGGTCCTAGCAAGCAAGTAGCAGCCTGCCAAGAAAAGGGCAGTTCATTTGTAGTGGTTACTTGCATGCCTTCATTCCTAACACCTGCCCATGATGTCTAGCCTACGGGATGCCCGCTGGGTGGGAGGGTGGGGTTTCTTTTACAGACTTCCCATTTCTGCGCGTACTAAACCATGGGTGTTGATGCAACTATTGTGCCATATAGGCTGCAGCCCGCTATTTAATTCAGAGACAGACATGCTCACTATCAACGGCCGGTAAGCAGCCCTGTAGAGACCCAGGATGCAGTGTAGTAGGGCTTGCCTCGGGCTCGACTGGCTCCGTGGGTAACATGGACCCGGATCGAATGAAGAAGGCCATGGATGGCTGCTCAAGGCCAAGGCCAAGGAGCACCTCTGGTGCGCACCACCAGGTGCTGCCAACCCACAATCCTATTCCAAAAACAGACTGACGGATAGAGCTGGTCACTTGCTGTGTTAACATAATTTTGCTTTGGATAACATGAAAAGTAAAAAATAGTTTTAACTTCTGTACTATACATTCTGTCTTCATGTACACAGTTGTGTGACATATTTTTTTTCTGAGTTCAAATTATGGACTGTTATTTTATATAAGTGTACATATACTGTTGAAGTATGTCTGCATACGTACTTACGGTGGTACGCCTTCTACATTAGTTCTTTTTTGGCATTTAAAAATTTTGGACTGGTCATGTTTTATAACGTGCTGTATGTTTCTGACTGCACTGTACCCGTACTTGGTAATAACCCGTGTATTGTGCGTTTGTAATGCTCACAGTCACCACCAGTTTACAACCAAACAAGCTTTATACCAAGGGGATTACAAATTTTATGTATGACTGCGTATGTGCTTCATATATTTCAAAAGATAGAACTTTGGTATATGCCTGGGAATATGGAATATTAGGTCAGTAGAACATTAGCTCTTTAGAGCGCCACCTTTAGTCAGAAAGCTATGTACCCAGCATAGTACCAAACCAAGCTCTTCACTATCTGAGAAAACTAGCTGCGTGTATCACAATTAAAAAAAAATTCTTTGGTACATTGCTGGGGATGGCCAGCACTTGCATCCAGCCTACAGTGCCCCCTGGAGGCAAATTTTTCCGAGTTTTGATGTTTAAAATCATCTACACTGAAAATACTACCATTGAGATTTTACTAATGCTGTAATGTACCCCAAAGGACTATGTATACAGAGAATTTCAGATTTCCGTCTTGCTGGGTAAACAAAATAATACCACCAAAACATAGGCACAATCTGCAATGTAATGGTCCATTTTGAGTTTTCCTCCAACTTCGGCTCTGTCTAGCTTGAAAGTGTAGATACTACCAAAAAATTCGTAATATTCCTGAAAACAGAGCTCCAAAAGCACAACAAACAGCATTCATCACCATGGAACATATCTGGGATACTGAGAAAATATGCCTCAAACATGCACCAAAATCAATTTCGACCATCTTTCCAGCCATCCATTGTACGAACCCAGCAAGATACCAAGGGAATATTAACTGAAAATGTTTTGTAGTGAGTAAACACATAATAAAGCATTCTAGTTTGGTATGTGTCTGGGATATTATTTTATTTCTATTCCCATTTTCAATTTTTACTGTGATTTCTCAAATAATTCCGGCTCAATAACATAGTTACCCAGCATGGCGCTGATGTGGTGCTAATGTCTATCCAGACTTGAAGTGTGACAGGTCATGATAAAAGTATAACAGATCCGGTACTGTGTACCCTTAAGTCATAATAAATGATGTAAAATGTGTGTCAAAAGCAAAACTGAGCCACTTTAGTGGCTTCCCGGTAGCGCCACTGGCAGATTTCTTGAGATACGAACCTAAAAATTTGGCTTTTTCTGTGAGACTACCATATCTACCTAGCTGCCAAGTTTCATTCAATTCCAGGGGGGTCAACTCCTCAACTTCTTCAAAAAGTGCCATTTTCTCACGGAATGGCTCTTAATTTGGAACTGTATTTATTAGTGCATCGCGAGCAGTCCAAATGCAACTTAGTTAACAACCGTAGTAAAAATAGCCTCTGCCTTAACGCAAACTTGGGGTTGAAGCCTGCCGGTATCTACCACCAAAAGAGAGCGGTTACAGATGCCTGTCACTGAAGCCAGTCTGACTAGCAGGGTTTCCCGGAGAAAATCGGTTAGTCAAGGTGGTGACCGGGGGGGTGTGCGGCAACAGTCAGCGTTTATTTACTCTTTATAAATAAACAAAGCAGTTAAAGTAAAATAACAAAGTGACAAAGTCAACAGTCTTGTAACTTTATTGATTGACTCTCAGATATAATAAAATGCATGTATTATGCTTTCATGGAAGTGAGATCAAAAATTTCAGTTTGAATGGGTTTCAATGGCGCATTTTTTGCACTTAACAGTCTGAGTGTAACACTTGCTTGTACTCAGTGTATTTTAGCCTTACTGTAAGAGCCGAGCTGGAAATGACAAGATCAAATAAAAACACACAATCTTACCAAAATTCATGCTATATGCATGAACACAGCCAAAATTATCAAAAAAAAAAAAAGAAGAATGAAAAGCGCGTAAAATGCGCACAGCCGTCCCTAAGGGTTAAACGAAAATTAATGTAAGAACGGAAAATGTATTTGTTGTCTGTTTTGACTTCCAATTCCCCAAGTGCTTTGCGGTTGTGGTTATGTTTGGGGAGAGGAGAACTGTGTTATGTACGGAAGCGCATTGCATTCACAGGATAAAAAAATATACACCTTATCTCGTAATTACGAGATCTAATTAGGCGCAGATGGTGAAGTAGGCCGGCTTCTTTGAATAACGTACCCTGATATTTTTGACTGCTTTTTCCCATCCATTACTGTACACTAGAGAAAACCACGCGCAATTGTCAAACATAGCAGAAAGCCACACGCAAACACATCGGTAGCCATTATAAGAAACTAAACGAATTGCATATAGCCCATCTTAATGAAACAGAATATGTCGGCAAGCAGTTCATAGGAGACATTATTCAAATGTTTAGTATAGATGAATAATTATCTTACCTCCACATGTCCTTCCCACAACGACGACAGGTTATTGTATATCTGGATAATTAGCTTCTTCCCGATACAAAAAAATAATGTTTGCGTAGCAACAGGTGATAGATGGCACAGTAACATATTTAACCAACAGATGCCGGCTGCTATTCAGCCTCATCGCGATGCGGCCTTATTTTACTGTGTATGCATGCGTGGATGCAGCAGAATTTTATTTTTTTTTTTTCCCGGGGGGACGTAGTCAAGGCGAGGGGCATTTGTTGTCAAGGCGGCCGCCCTAACTATAAAGCGCTGCGGGAAACCCAGGACTAGCCAAATCCATTAGAGAAATTTAGAGCCAATTAACCAAATAAAACTTGTATCTTTGCATGAAGGCCATCATTTATTTGTATAATGAGATTACACCAATTAAAAGTTCACGTCGCGGAACATTCTCCAGGCATGTATGGCATTTTTGGCACAATTTAATAGTTTGTTAATGTGATGACGCTTTGAAACAGTAGGTGGCCGCGTAGGGTACGTTTTTTCGATTGAGAGCCATTTATGTTCACTCAGGATTGGAATTAACTTGCGATTTGAGGCATACTGTGTGAATTTGCTTTATTTTATTTGTTTCTTTAGTAATTCCTTTGTTATTAATAATATATAAAATCTACAAGTGCCTACCACCTGAACTTCTCGTAAGCAGCAGATTGTTCTGGTACAATAACTTCAGTATATTTAATAAATACTTGTCAAATATTACTTTGATCTTGTGAATGTTTTTTGAGTTACAGGCTCTAAGAGTACACCGGAGTAGGTCCAAATTTCATGCTTTCTAACTTGCATCATTTTTTCCCAGCATTTTTGATCCGTCATAACTTCATGTGTATTAGAGATGGCTAATTGATATTTTCAGAACTGAAAGACCTATTAGAGCACTATTGAAAACTGCAATGAAATCAATTGTATGCCCACTCTTGGTGTCACAGTCTTAAGCCAAAATCTGTATTTTCTTCTATGAGATTTGTTCTGTAACCAACTTCAAGCTTCAATATCATGAGAACAGTGGAAGTTTCAATGGCAACACTGCACCAATTTAATAACTATGATATGGTGTAGTAAAAACAAGTATTGAAACCATGGATTTGTCATGCGTTTTCTCGTAATTCACCAGAGAAAACTTTAAAAAAAAATGAGTGTTAGGAAAACTTAACGGGGTTATATCACTGTGGAATAGGTTGATGATCAAATCAAGTTATGGCATATGAAAGATCTTATTTGATCTACATTTTGATACCAGGCTCATACTCTAGCCATGATTTCTTCAGTGCCAAATAATTTTGACACTCATCAATGTAGAGCTGCAGCCAGTGCTGCTACAAGATGGTAGTGAACTGTGTGAGTAAAGTCAAAAACCATCAACTTAGAGCTGCTTACCAGTGTATCAGTAGACTAATGCTAAAGCCAGTAGTTTTACTGAACGATTGAAATCGCAACGGCTGATTTCCCGCTTGTGTATTTGAGTACATAATCTTGTCTTTTGTGTTAAGTATCAATTATTTTTGTTTTAAGCAATATTGTAATGCTAAACATTAAAAGCAAATGTATGCATCAGTATGTTCTTGGCATTAAACACACAAAGCAAAATGTATGTATACAGTGCCGTGAAAAAGTATTTGCCCCCTTCCTAATTTCTTCTTTTTTTGCATACTTGTCACGCTTAAATGTTTCAGATCATTAAACAAATTTTAATATTAGACAAAGACAACCCGAGTAAATACAAAATGCAGTTTTTAAATGATGAGTTCATTTATTAAGGGAAAAAAGCTATCCAACCTACTTGGCCTTATGTGAAAAAGTAATTGCCCCCTAAATCCAAATAACTGGTTGTGCCATCCTCGGCGACAACAACTGCAATCAAACGTTTGCAAAAACTGGCAATGAGCCTTTCACATCACTGTGGAAGAATTTTAGCCCACTCTTCTTTGCAGAATTATTTTAATTCAGCCACATTGGAGGGGTTTTGAGCATGAACGGCCTGTTTAAGGTCATGCCACTGCATCTCAATAGGATTTAAGCCCGGACTTTGACAAGGCTGCTCCAAAATCTTCATTTTGTTCTTTTGTAAGCCATTCAGAGGTGGACTTGCTGGTGTGTTTCAGATCATTGTCCTGCTGCATAACCCAAGTGCGCTTGAGCTCGAGATCACAATCTGATGGTTGGACATTCTCCTTCAGGATTTTCCGGTAGATTGCAGAATTCATAGTTCCATCAATTATGACAAGTCGTCAAGGTCCTGAAGCAGCAAAGCTGCCCCAAACCATCACACTACCACCACCATGTTTGACTTTTGGTATGATGTTCTTTTTATGAAATGCTGTGTTAGTTTTACGCCTGATGTAATGGGACACACACCTTCCAAAAAGTTCAACTTATGTCTCGTCATTCCACAGAATATTTTCCCAAAAGTCTTGGGGATCATCAAGATGTATTTTGGCAAATGTGAGACGAGCCTTCGTGTTCTTTTTGGTCAGCAGTGTTTTTCGCCTTGGAACTCTCCCATGGATGCCTTTTTTTGCCCAGTCTCTTTCTTATTCTTGAATCATGAACACTGACTTTAACTGAGGCAAGTGAGACCTGCAGTTCTTCAGATGTTGTTATGGGTTTTTTGTGACCTCCTGGATGAGTAGTTGATGCGCTCTTGGAGTGATTTTGGTAGGCCGGCCACTCCTGGGAAGGTTCACCACTGTTCCAAGTTTTCTCCATTTGTGGATAATGGCTCTCACTGTGATTCGCCGGAGTCCCAAAGCCTTAGAAATGGCTTTGCAACCCTTTCCAGACTGATAGATGTCAATTTCTTTGTTTCTCATCTGTTCTTTAATTTCTTTAGTTCGCGGCACGACATGTTGCTTTTTGAGATCTTTTAGCCTACTTCACTTTCTCAGACAGGTTCTATTGAAGTGATTTCTTGATTCAACAGGTCTGGCAGTAATCTGGCCTGGGTGTGGCTAGTGAAACTAGACTCAAAAAATGTGGTTAATCACAGTTAATTCATGATTTAACAAGGGGGGGCAATTACTTTTTCACATAGGGCCAGGTAGGTTTGGATAGCTTTTTCCCCTTCATAAATGAAATCATCATTTAAAAATGGCATTTTGTATTTACTCGGGTTATCTTTTTCTTATATTAAAATTTTTTTGATCTGAAACATTTAAGTGTGAAAAATATGCAAAAAGTAAGAAATCAGGAAGGGGGCAAATACTTTTTCACGGCACTGTATGTATGTGTATATGCAGTATACATTTTGATTAAAGGTCTATTATGGTTTAAACTATTGGCGCATTGAATTTTTGTAATGGCCCGTACATTTTGACAATGGCCCATTGATTTTCCATGACACGGGCCATTGGCCCATGGGCCTTGCCGTCATTCCCAACCCCTGGAATTACAGATTTGGCAGTAAGTTAGCTGGCCTGTATTTTTTTTATGTGAAAAGCATGTTTCATGCTGGATAAAGTAATGAAAAACTCCTGTGCCAAAGTAACCCAGGCTAATTCACTTTAGCTTGCCTATTGATCTTAGGCACTTTGTAGCCCAAGCGGAAAGATCTGCACTTTGTTAGGCAACTTCATTGTATTGGGTCTGCAAAATAAAAATTTAATAAATTGGAATATATGCCACATGGAAAAAATAACAGGAGAACTTGCTTTGGGACTTTGCATGCTGTATCTCCTGGTTACTGAGGCATCATGGGTAGTGTGATAGTAGATTATAGCTAATTGTAAATGAAAAAAGAAACAAATTTTTTCAAATTTGTTTGTAAGAAATTAGCTAATTTTACATTACCGTCATGTACATCACAAGCTGTGCTCTGTGGTGTGCATTTTGAAGACCATTGTTTTGACAGTCACATGAACGTACTTGGCTTGAAAAACAAAAGTTTGCTCGAGCCAGATGCCATACCATCTATACATACCACTCCCCCTCCAGCCTACCAGACAGTCGAGAACAAACGTCAACATTCAGAAGTAGGTGAGATGTCTAGAACCGGCCAGTCGTCAAAAAGACGTAACGCAGTCGACAATAAACTTCGTGTCACGAGTGAGTTACTCTGTTCTTGAGGTAGATCAGCTGATTTCTAATGGCTCCAAATTTAGTATGTCATTTATATATTTATCAAATAAACGCAAATTTCCTTGACTCACTTACTGAGCACTTAGCTTCATGATGGAGTTTTCTCAGTGCTACCACATAATGGGAAATTACCATTAAGGTGCTAACAGAAATTAGCATCACAATAATATTTACTGTCCAGCCATATAGCTACTAAGTTTTGACCATGTCTGATTTTCAGTCAATGTAATTGTAAGGTTATTGACAAAAGCATCAATAATTTCCGGCCAAAAATATAAATTCAGGAACTTGAACATTACGTTTGAAATTGTGTAGCACTATCAATTGTCAGGCCTTTTTAGTTGATACACAGCAGCTAATTAAATTTCCAGCAGGGATATGAAATTATGATCAACTTAGTTGGAATAACCAGTCCGTATTGCCAATTCAACTCACAACTGCTTTACTGTCAGTGTCAGTTGGATTACTAGCTCTTGACTGCCGCCATTCCCACCCGTATTTTTCCATCTTGGCTCAAAATGGCACCCTTGAACCTATTTATTTATTTATTTGTTTTTTCATTTCGGCATGATTGTACAGTCCTTCCATGACAATTTCAACACAACATGTATCATGACCGAAAGGGTCGCGGGAGAAGCGAAATCGCTTGTCAAAGTCCTGCCCCCAACTCCCAGAAAAACAGTTTGATTATGGTTAAGATATCATAAAGATTTATAAATCACAACAGAGCTGAGTGTCTATTTACACTACGATTTAAACGTCACAACATAAAATCATAGAGATTTATGAACATCATGAAGAATTTTAATCACAATATAGCTGAGTGTCTATAAACAACCCCTATTGTTTATGCCCGTTATGGTTCCGTTTAATTTATCCAATGCCATTTTGTTGGGTAAGTTTATAGTTATTCAAACATGCACATTTCAAAAGATACTTAAAGTCCTTCAGATTGTCTGCCATTCTAATATTGTCTTCAAGTATGTTCCATGCACTGACTCCAGCCACAGATAAGGAGTGCTCACTCCGAGTCGATTTGACCCTTCTAGTTTGCAACAACATTCTGCCTCTTAGGTCATGAATACATTCACGCTGGAGAAATAGGCATTGTATATTTCTAGGCAATTCTTTGTGGTATCCTAAATATACAATTTGCAAGGAGTTGAATTTTATTATATCCTGCAATTTAAGAAACTTTGCCTTAATAAACAAATCGTTTGTATGAGTTCCATAGGGAACGTTATGAATAATTCTAAGGGCCTTTTTTTTGGAGTTTAAACAATGATTCTATTGTATTATTATAAGTGTGTCCCCATACTTCAGCGCAGTAGTGTAAGTGGGGTGCTATGAGTGCTGAATAGATTATTTTAAGAGACTTGTTTTAATAATTTCTGCATTTTCCAAAAGAATAGACACGCTTTTAGCTAACTTTCTTTGAACCAAGTTTACATGTGGTTTCCAGCTTAAGAGATTATCTAACATAACTCCCATGACTTTATATTCGTTTTACCCTTTCAATGCTGGTACCATTTACCTTTAAGTCTATGTAGTCCTTTAGGCCTTTTTTTCCCAAATATCATAAATTTGGTCTTTGTAAGATTTAATGATAATTTGTTTACATTAAACCACGTGTGAAGTTTAGACATTTCTTTATTAACCAATTTTGTCAATTGCTTGAGATCGACACCTGAGCAAAAAATAGTCCTGTCGTCTGCGAATAAAATTAGTTTTAGGATATCGGACACCTTAACAATGTCATTTATGTAAATTATGAACAACTTGGGACCTATGACCGAGCCCTGAGGAATTCCACAGGTAATGTCCAAGCAATTCGATTTGCTATTGCCCATCTGCACAAATTGCGTCCTACTTGTTAAGTAATTTTGATCCATTTTAATGCGGTCCCTCTTAATCCATATTTATGAAGTTTCTCAATCAATATATTGTGATTTATAGTGTCGAATGCTTTCTTCAGATCAATAAATATGCCTATAGAATATAAGTTTGAATCTAGTGAATCTTTAATCATTTCAATAAATTCTGTTAGGGCTAGTGCTGTCGAATGCTTTTTCCTGAACCCATACTGGCTGTCACACAGTAGTTTGTGTTTATCAATGTACTTGTCCAATCTGTCATTGAAGAGCTTTTCTAGGACCTTCGAGCATTGAGGTAAAATCGAGACAGGACGATAGTTTGAGAAATCATATTTATCCCCACTTTTGTAGAGAGGGATAACTTTCGCTATCTTCATTTTATCTGGAAACACTCCGCAGGAGATGGGTATATTGTATATATGCGTAAGTGGAGTTACAATTGCGTTAGTTAGTGTTTTCAGTAATTTCATATCTAATTGGTTTACATCAACAGATGTCTTAGCTGTACAATTTTTCAGAATTGATCTGATTTCAGATTCCGTAACAGGAGTTACTGTCATTGTGTCTTGGATTTCCTCATCCTTGTCAAGGTAGTCCCATCTTAGCTGTGAGGATTCAATACCCTTTGCTAGTTCTGGCCTATAAAAATGTTTCAGCATTAGTATCTCCTGATTATGAATCTGATTCAGCATTGATTTTGGATGAATTAACTTTTAATGCTGTTTCAGAATAGGGAGCATCTGATGGGCTTGGTGATTATTTGGCCATTCTGTTATCCACTGCTTTTGTCATCACTGTGCTCATGCGTATCTGGCACATGCTGAGAAATAATCAGAGAAAAACATTTTGATAACTAATTTTTTAAATATAGAAACCAGTATAATAAATTGTGGTTGGAAATGTGGCCGCTCAGATAATACTGAACATGGCAGGGATTCTTAATCTTTAACATAAGGGGTTGTCCTAATCTCTTGGTTCTTGCACTACTGGATAAATGTATTGTTTGTTGCCGTCTTCTCTTGCGTAGATATTCATTATGTATACCAATCTCTTACTTCATATTTCATTGAGCAAATACAATTATAAATGACTCTGCATATGTATGCTTTCGTGCCTCACTGGCCTTGAGTTTGAGACCTATGAACCATGTGATTCTTATTCTCATATTGGAGGGCTTTACTCTAGGCAATTATACTCTCAATCTCAGGTGTTCACTGTTAAATCTGCTGAGTATCTGTCATGTTGGATTCTTTGAAACCTTGAAGAAATATTGCTAAATTATTTCAAAGTGCCAAGAAATTGCACTTTAATCATATTCGCAGGTGGTAAGCATTAGAACTGGACATGCTTTAGGTTACAAGCCCATGTTCTTGACCTTCGCTGCTGCCTATTTGTAACTTTTGTTTTTTTTTCTGCAGTCCTGTCCAGTGTGTCGGTCTGAAGTGGATCATATACAGCATGTCTACCTGCCCACCTGCGCTAGCCTGTTCAGTCTGGCTCGAACAGGAAGCACCAACCTGGCTATTCACAGAGGGCTGGCATCCCACAACTGCCCCAGTAAAGATTACTTGACAGACGAGAAGATCTGCCGCACATGAACCCGACTAGCCCTTCAGGCGCTGTTTGTGTCTGTGTGTTTCTGCCTTTATTCCTTGTTCTGTGTGTTTACAGTGCCCCCTGCCTGTTCTCCTGAAATTATGTCTGAAAATCATTAGAGGATCTGCTCTTACAATAAATGTTTGTATTTTAAACAACTTGTTTTCAGTTGACATGATAAACTCCCGTAATTTTGACTTGAATAATTTTTGTGTTTATAACCTTTGCATTTAAAAGAATATATTTTGCCATAGCCTTGCATTGTCTTACTAAAAAGGGAAGTGTTTCAACATTATTTTTCTGTTTAGTTTTGCATTGTAATTTTTTGCCCTGCATTTACTCAAGCTGGTGTGCTTTTATTTCATCTTATGTTCACATTTGGAATTGATTTTTGTTTGAGAGGGTACAAACACGGTGCGACACTGTGTTTTCACAGGGTAGGCAGATCTTAATAAGACACTGGCTGCTTGTATTTATTAGTATGCCTAATTGAGAATAGTCATTGTCAATGATTTCAGGTGGGTATATGTTCACACCTCTATTAGCACTGGTCTGGGATTTAACCCCAGTTATTTTGCCGGGCATTATTTTAGCCTCGCCTTGTTAATTTTCAGGGTCAGCTCGGTGGTAGGCTCATGAGCAAACTCATGAGAGGATCTGACTGCTTTAGGATTGCCAATGAATTAGCTTTATTGGGCAAATTCAGTGCAAATTCACTGATCTTGACATGATCTGATTTGCAGCTCCCAATACTTCAGGTTGATCCAAATGCTGTGAGGATCATGTGAATCAGCACTGAGTGAGCACAGTATCCGCAGCAGACCACACCATGAAACACTACCTGTATATGTATCAAAATTTCCAGTGTGGTGCTTTTGGTTGAATGGAAGTCCATAATTTGCTGGATTATGAGCTTCCTTAAACTCAGTCATGCTTTTAAGTATTGATGTACAGCTCATTATTTGTTTTTAATGTCTTTGTTTCCCATTCTGTCCCTTTTTGACCTGAATGTTGATTTTTAAGTGACTGACTAGTATGTGCTTGTACCATTTAAAGAGTGCCAGTTGATTAACCAGTGCAATATTATCTGATTCTGTAGGCTTGGTGATTTTGGAAGGAGGTGAAACGAAATACAACGTTGTCACTTTATAAAGAAGGGTTGCCATTTGGATTTCTAGAGCTTTACGTAATTTAGTGGTGTATAATCCTTTGTGCTTTTTTTTTTTTTTTAACAGAAATTTGTTGAAATATTGAAATTGACCAATTGCTTTTTTTTTTTTTTTTTTTTTCTGTTTTTAATATTTGTTTCACTTTGTAATTTAGTTGCAACGCTCAAATTATTAGGACTTGGCAGACAAAGGCTTGTTCTGTTCTTCTGAAGCTAAAGATGACACTGTAAATCTAGAAGTATTATATATTTTATATTATTTTTGGAAGAAAAATAAAGCGTTTTATACACTGGTCGTGTAAGTGCACCTGATTTTAATGGCATCCCTTTGGTGTTGAGGTTTTTGATTTCTGTGGTGGGTTCTTGCCATGGAAGAGGTCATGAAGCGAGAGTCAGCGACTGCTTTGGGTTAATGAAGTAAAACTTTAATTTGGGTTAATGCCCCTTATATAGTAAATTATCCAGTTCCTGTACACACACACGGCCTTAAAAACCAAGGAGGGCCATGGTTCATACGATATGTGCATGGATTTTTGGCTGTGTAATGCTAATCTTGAGTGTTATGGAAAAACCTAGTAAGTCACAAAAAGCAGATTTCGAGGAAAATGCAGAAAACTGTATCCCTCTGGGGTTAAGCTCTTGTCCGACAATGAAAGTGACTTGGCAGTTATTTGTTCATGACATTATAAGCGATATTTATGGAAGATTTTTTTTTCTTTTTTATCAGTATCCATGGCAATATGACTTATAAAATTTTTCCTTTTGAAAATATAAAATGTAATTTCTCAAAATGATGGACAAAAACCTAATGATTATGCAGTTGCAGTGGCATTTGACAGTTCAGTGTTAACTGCACTATCTGCTTCCCTCTTGAAGCCATTTTTCAGTCAGTATGAGTACGTGAATTGCGTGAATTATGAATTCTAGCCATTAATCTCCTGCCCATCCAATGCTCTACATGGGGACAAACTTGAGATACTAGTAATGAGTTACTAGGTTTTGCCATTGCAAAACATGGGATATCAATGATTATTTTTCATGTGTCTTATTGTATATGAGGAGGCAAAGCCTAGTAAGAACAAAAATGGTCCTAACCAAAATTAGACTTATTAGGTTTTTCCATAACACTAAAGAAATGGCCAGTGATCAATATTTTTTGTTCGCTGTTCATCAGCTACGAGGCTGAGTTATTATGTCGCAACCACAAAGGGAGATAGACCCCATGCCAGTATACAACAACACTGCCCAAGATTTTGGCCAAATTTGAGCGCTTTGAAGTCCCTGTTACCAAATATGTTGGCTGTCAATTTTTTTGTCCTGTACTCTGTCCATATTGTACTGCAAATAAAAATCTGTATTTATTTATATTCATATTGCAAAAATATGCAGAATATTCTATTTAAGAATGTTTTTTTTGTCGCACTCTGTCTTGCATTGAGTGCAGTTGAGCCACAATACTAAGGGCGGCATATTCCAGAACATCAGCTACTGCACGCTTATCTACTGTTCACAAATTGTTACAGCAGAGGACTGTCCAAGAGAGGGTGATTAAGAGGTGTTATGCAATGAACTGGCCTGAAGGCACAGCGGCTCTTATACAAGGTATTTGCTGATTTCACAAGTCACTCGACACACGTCCTTATCAGCGGCTTCTTTCTGTACTGAGATAGACGTGGTGACGGTGCACATATACTGTCATAGGATAAAGGTCACATCAAAAGCTGTTTGTGTGATTTTCCTGTCATTCAAGTAATTCCCTTATAAGGGCACGAGACAAGTTTGCCTATTTGGTGTGGAAAAGTGAGGACATCTGAATTCACTGTGGCCTGGGGAAACACTATTTGGGCCAACACAACACTGGCACAGCAGTAAGGTGGAAAAGGAACTTCTCGCACTGGGTGCTTTATCTGATGGTAGGGTGGTGAGCTCCGAGGGAAAGGGGTAGTTGTGTTTGCCTGGGCCAGGGTGAATCCTAAAGGATTCCTGTGCAAGTGTGGGTGGCTGGTTTGAGGCAAAATTATTCTGTAAAATTACCTCCGCTAGTCTGTTTTTATATAAGGAGACATGAATATTGAGCAGCGTCACAGTGTTAAACATTATGGCACGCTGCAAGGAGCTCTCTCAGATTGTTCGTAGCTGCATTGTGGCCTTACATGATGTTGAAGATGTTAAATGTTGTCAGGGCACTGTAAGAAACACCATCAATCTTTTCACAGAGACCAGTTTGCTGAAAACTAGTGGGAATAGAGGTACAAAATGGGAGGTAAGTGCCTCCATTATCATTATCTGTTTATGACAAGTTAAAAAAAAAAAAACAGGCAGTTGACAGTGAGACAAATCCGTGATGATATTAATTGCGCCAGAAGTGAAGAGATGAAAGTATCAAGATCTACTATTTCAAGATGCCTCCGGGAAAATGGTATTTGTTCTAAGTAGTTAACCGGGTTACCAATAATTTCAACAACCATGAGCACGACAGGCCAAAATATTACGAACACCCTGCATTTTTTAGGATTTGGCTGGTTTTTCTTAACTTCAAGTATATTTTCAGCAACAACAAAAAACAATGACATAGAAACACATGTTTTAACCAGAAATGTGCAAAATTATTTGCTAGGAGATGTATATATTCAAATTTTGACTTTCTACAAAGTACCCTCCCTTAGCCTTGATTACAGCCTGACATATCGTAGGCATTCTTCCAGCGGTTTAAGCAGAGAATCTCCTGATAACTCATTCCAGGTTTTCAAGAGTTCCTTCATGAGCTCTTTTGAACTTGGATGAGTGCACTTCTCTGACAGCTCGGTCAAGGTCATCTCACAGCAACTCAACGGGTGACAAATGTGGCAACTGAGGGGGCCACATCATCTTCTGAAGCACTCCTGCTTCTTCCTTTTTGTCAAGATATCTTTTGCACAGCTTGGAAGAGTGCTCAGGTCATTATCCTGCTGAAGTACAAAGTTCTGACCAACCAGTCTTTGCCCAGTGGGCAAAGTATGCTGGTGTTAAGGTTTGCTAACAACAAAGTACGATCAGTTTGACCAAGAAGTTTTACAAAAAAAGTTATTACTGGCAAAGCTATTATGTCTATGGGGCTCTAATCCAGGCCAAGGAAGCACATGTTCAAAGTTGAATTTCAAGATTTACAGCTGTTAGCGAGCAACATTTTTAGTCAATACAAATGTCCATTTGACATTTTGTGTGCCTTTGTTGCTCAAAATTAACTTTTAAGATGACGAAAACTAGCCAAATTCTGAAAAAATGCTGGGTGTTCGTAATATTTTGGCCTGTAGTGTACGCATCAAATTTTTTCAAGTAACATTTGCATCATAGTTTATCCTCTTTCACTGGGTACCTGAGGGTCGGACAATGGAGGTTCCCTTAACGAGTGATGTTGAAGATGCTATACTGGATATCCTGGAGGGACTGCGCTCCACCTGTACTTACATTGGGGCCACTGAACTGAAGAAGCTGAGTCAATGGACCACGTCACTTGAGTTGCACAGCAATCCAGCAAGATGTTCACCTGAATGCACTGCATATGCCCTCTAGCACGAATGGCCATAACATGCGTGCATGCTGCATTAGACACACCCACACATGAATGTACACACACACACACACAGGCACACGCACAATGAACCTAAGTCTTAGTTCCAGCAGGGAGAATTTCAGACTTCAGGGGCCTCATTTATAAATGGTGTGTAGGCACAAAAAAAAGATACATACGTCACTTTCTTTCCAGATTTTTGATTTATAAAACAAACTTGACATTAAAAAAGGGAAATAATTAAGATTATGCACAATGTCAATAAATTCCAAGTCCATCCTAATTAAATAAATGAAAATTCCATGCAGTGTATTTTACCCATAGGGTTACAAATTAGGTTATTTTCCGCAAAATGCCATTTTTATTTTTTTGTGCGTACGTATTATTTAGGTATGAAATCCATGCAAATTTTAATAAATAAGGCCCCAGGTGTGCAAAGAACATCAGATTGCGGAACACGTTTCTGTGACTCAGATCTTTTGTCTGTTCTTTTTATAATTTACGTGGGTGACAAAGGGTTCCACTCACAGCTTTAACTTACAGTAAGGTCTACAAGTATTTGGACACTGACACTTTTAAAAGGCTCTTTAATGTATATGGATGCGCATACCCTCAAATTAACGCTGACAGTCTGCACTTTAATTTGACTCAAGGGCCACACTGCATGAGTTCTTGAGAAATTCAATTTTTTTTTCAACCAAAGACTTTTGCTCAGAGTTGTTTCTGCAGCTTGGAAGCATGGTTCAGATTATAAAAGTTAAACAGGTCAAGATTCAGAACCGGTCTTTACCAATGACTAAGTTTAATTATGCATTCACTTTGAAGGCAATCACAGCGTACCTTATACAATATCCTCCAACTATCCCAGTGCTTGAGCAGCTGAGTGACCTTTTGGGATGGAATAAAGGTACACGATGTGAATGATCCTGTATATATTCAGCTGGATTTTATGTTGAAATGTAAGCTTTTGTATTAGGGTGTGGGGAGCATTATTATTTGGGCACAAGCCTACAATGTGGCCAAAGCCCTTGTTGTTTTTGCTTTTTTAATTATTAGTATTGTTCAGCCTTCCACAGTTTTCATCAAAAAATAGTAATTACTCTGATAAATATTGGTAACTTTTTGGCAGGCATGTAGAAGAACTCATCCCACAGTTACAAAAAATTTTATGTAACAATTCCAGAAGGGGGCGTTACTGCAACAAGTTGAATCTTTCTACTGTAAGAGACCATAACTTTTGAACCAATTTTTTGTAGAGAAACCAAATCAAAACGGGCAGATCCAACTCCTCAAAACCAAAAAAAAAAAACAATTTGGACCAAGAAGATGCATGACAATAGATTTTTTGCCATTTTCAGTTTTGTGGGAAAAAAACATAAAATATACCACAAGTCTGATCAGCATACATAAAGCTTAGTTCATAACAAGTACATCCTGGCCCTTTGTTAATGACAAGTTCCCACATCAAAAAATGGCTACACTAAATACAAATCAATCAGCACCGTAATAAATAAAATATGTACATGTAAATTAGTTTATTTCAGCCATTTCTCAGCCAATCCATGTAAAACTTGATGTAACTCAAGACAATACTATGGTATGGACATATATCAATTTCAAAAAGGATTGAAGAAATAATATGCCCACCACAAACAATTCAATATTCAACATGAAATTGGGTATAGTATGCTGGGACCTGTCCCTACAAAGTTTGTGAAGGGCAAGTTCCTACATCAATGAACCACCCACCAATATGCTAATTAATCTGCACCATTCTCAATCTTATCTCCCTCTGGCAAAAAATTTGGCAATAGTAACATAAAATTTTTGTCTGCAGGGTGGTAGTAAAGACAAATGCATCTGCACATCTCTGAAAACTCAAAACGAAGAGGGAGCAAGCTGAGAGAAGTGTTCTGAATTTGATGAAATATATATTTCTCATTATTGAATGACTATGCAGGGGGAATTTGTGTAGGTTTGGATTTAGAATACAAATAAATGATAAAATTTTAGGGACTAGCAGGGTATAAGTTTAAGAATGACTAGTAGTTTTTTGTTAACAATGCAATTATCTCAGTCAGAATTTTGATAATTGCATCATTCTAAGAAGCTAGGAAGTGAGCATAAAGCCCATTTGTTTGGAGCAGTTCCATTCGGTTTCACAAATTGTATCAGACAAATCTGACATTGTTAATTACTGCTTTGTTTCAGAAGATTATCTAAATTTGATACAATTATGCAATTGAGTGTATACAGTGTTGGAATGCTGAAAAACTGAGCAAACGCATGACAAATGCAGGTAAATAGAACGTCAATACTGCTGGAAAGAATTTTTGATGTGATATCATCATTTCAACACAATTTTATGAGTAGGTATCCAGCTGATGGTTAAATTACTACTATAATTCACTCAAAGCAACGTAAATCCCTAAATCTGCAAATTCGCAGGCTGGTCATTGAATGGACATTATAGAGGACATGTAGTCCACCTAGTGGATAGAATTATGTATTATCACATTTAAGTTACGGCACATGACATGACTACCCTCAGAAACTCATTAATCAGCATGGCGTGAATTAATGACTTCAACTGCAAGTTACTTCTGCATTTTAACTCTGAGACTGCAACTTTACTGCTGGATAAAGCTTGACCACCAGTTCAAGAAGGTCTGACCAACAAAAAGTAGGGGGTAATTGTCAGAACAGCAAGTTTACAGCACTTATTTCTTAAGATGGCAACTACCTAATAATTTTCCACCACAAGGTGGTTGTAAGTATACATAAATGAATGTCATAGTATGTACCACGTAATATGCCACCTGAATTGTGCACACGTTCATCTTTTCATGAAAGTTGAATATGTGGACAGAGCTACCTGTGTGCATCATGTATAACTCTCTGCTTTTTAACGATCTTAATAAAAATTCATGACAAAAAAATAAATTGATAGGTGATTGAACACTATTGTTGCTAACTGCAGTACTCCCCTTGCAAGGAGAAATACCTTATTGTAACAGAACATACATTTTATAAAGCTTTCATCCAACCACACTAACAGAGGAACAAATATATTATTACTCTCTTCTTCCTTCAAGTCTATCTTAATAGGCGTACACCTTTCATCGCTGCGAGCAGCTATTATTATTATTATTATTACTATTATTATTGTGTTCTTGTTGTAGAAATGTATGCTCGGTTTAATTTATAAACTTTTCCTGTCCAACCTTCTCTGAATGTATGATGCGTTTTTATTTGCCAAACTTTGTCTATCATTGCAGTACACGTGTGTATAAAATGTATTGCTCTCATCGCTTGAATGCATCGATGTCTGCTGATGCAGAAGCATCAATTCTGTGGGTTGGCTTCCTGGTGCTGAAAACCTTCTAGACATGGTAATTTTAGTAGGCCCAGGGGATGACAAATGTGAACATGAGTCAATTTGTCTAAAAAGGCAATGTTAAATAACATTTCCAAAATGGTAGCATGGTGCCATGATGATTAACTTAATATTTATAATCTAAATTGAATGCCGTAAATAAACGCATATTGTGAGTTTGCATGACGTGGATAAATGCAGTACTTTTAATGAATCAAATAGGTAATATTTTCCAATATTGACATTAACAAAATATAAGGTATATGTTTAAATTTAAACTGTTAAACTATCTATAAAATTAATCACTTTAATGGCTCATTTTTATGGGATCATACCAATGAGAAGAATGACGATTATCAGAATCCTACTCTAATCCATCCCCAAAGTACACAGAAATACATTTTGGTATAAATGTTAATAAAGAAAATAAACTGAAATTAGCACTTATATTTTATTAGTACGAGTATACTGAAACAATAACCTTGTACTGGGATACAGACAATGTCTTTTTTTTCTTTTTTTAGAACAAATTTGCTCAAATACTGAAACAAGTATTGTTTTATTATTCATTATAATGAAATAAATTCTATCTAGAAAATCTGCAAGCACCATCAAAGAAAAGGACCATAAAATCAAATAAACAAGCTTGAGTGTATCCTACAAATAGACACACAACAATTAGAAAATATAACTTCAATTCTCATTTTTTTTGAATTTGTAGTTTATATATAAAAAGCTAGTGCAAGTACAATATATTACACTGAAATTACATGAAAATTTACATGAAAATAAGGAGAAAGAAATGGGATTCCTTTCAATATAAACTCCTCACTGTATACTATTAAATTCAGCTTTTAGCAGTACGCTACAAAGCATTTCCCCCTTCCATAGTCTCTTTGCCAATTGGCAGAGGTACTTGTGGCATACCTTTTCTGTTTAATGGCAAGAAATGAGGAAACTGTAGTTATCCCAATGTCCATCATCACTTCAACACCTGTATGCACTTCACCTCCCAGGACAATGGTAGTTTCATTAACACACCACCACTATGTTAAATAATCATAGATTGCTTTCATTTTTCTGTATAAAAATAAGAAAGGAAAAGGAAGATTATTCAAAAAGAATCAAAAGAACAAAATACAGGAATAGTGTGCATGTCTGTGAATCGAGGGGGAAATTGGGGTGGGGGGGTGTGCTGGTTCTGTAACACCACATTCAAGATCATTCCAGCCAAAAGACTGCAATTACACTTAACAGCCACGGGAGGGCCAACATTCAAATTACTGTATACTTCAAATGTCAATGATTGACACACCAGCCATACGGTCTCAGCACCTCTTATTTGGTGCTTAAACCCCATATCTGCATGCTTTTAAAAACTTAAAAGTCGGCCAATATCTTTCAACACTCTATGTTAAAAAATTGATTACATTTATGGCAAACAGAAGGAATTCCCATGTTCTCTATATTGAGGGCTCAGGCTTGGTGAATTCTGTTAATTTCAGCCAATCATGGCACCCCACTTTTTGGCCAGATGGCCAGGTTTAAAACAAAGTTTTAAAGAAAGGTGTGTGGATTGAAAAATCACGTCAAGAGTGAAATCAACAGTGTAATTAAATAACATTGTTTGAACAAATGGTATTCTGGGTGATGTGACCATTAAAGCAGCTGCTAAGAGATGAATGGTTTCGTATGACCAAGCCAACAGTCTCACCGTGTTCGCAGAGCATCCCGCTAACATGTAACTTGGAGACAGTAAGGTATGGTTTGATAGGGCTAAAATAGGATTGCAGATACATAGTCACCCTAAGTAAAAAAAAAAAAAAAAAACAGCAGTGCTGCCTGCCTAATGATCATGACTGCCATAAAAACACTTAGACTTCCCTGCCAATTTTGCTGCTACACATGCATAGCCTTTGTCCTATATTACTTTTTCTCCTTCATTCAGCCATTTCGAACGGTAGTGACAACAGTAAAGATCATGCTAAGATAATAATATGACTTGAAAACGAACAGTCCTCACCAAATGAGCAGGGTTAACAGAAAAAGCAGAAGGCTGGTCAGAGTGCCTGAGTATTATTTCCAGCAGCCTGCCTGAACATTGTCAAGATGTAAACAGTCAAGTTGAACAGAATGGATCCGGGTGAGCGCCACAATGATTGCAAAATGCATACTTATTCTCTCAAAAATGTGAACAAAACCTCATAGTCTCAAATTCATTTGTGCAAGTGAATATAAAAGTGACAATGAAACAAACAAGATTTCAATTTTTACAAAACAATGGAACTAAGTAACAAGAAAAAGGTCTAAATTTCCCAATAAAAATGTTACATTGGTACTACTACCACTACTATTACTGCTAGTAATAACAATAATAATAATCATCATCATCATCATCATAATATTACCATCAATTTTTTAATATATTATCATTATTATTAAGAACCCACCTGCTTAACAATGTCTTTTAAAAACCGCAAAAATTAAAGAACAGATGATAAGCTTGAGAGAAAAATTGTGCAATTTGTTTGGAAAGAGGACCCATGAAGTTACTGCAGCCTCCCATAAACCCTCAACTATTGCTTCATAGACCCAGGAATGAAAATGCAGGGGGTGATGTGGAAGGACAATGGATGGGGACAGAGGTCTCTTCAAGTCAATACTGCATTCAAGAGAACTCTGAACTTCTGATGCTGGAAGAATATTCCAACTTCTTCAATCATGTCATGCATATTCTTGTCTGTAAAGGAATATATTTAATGTACCGAGCCATATACTGACAATACAAGAACATTTAAAGATTACAAGAAATAAGCTACAATTCACGTTCAAATTTTGTCATAAGGAGGCCTATAAAGAAATAAATTTACATATTTATTTTATATGCAATATTTTAACACTTTAACATGAAGCATATACCTAAGCCGGCTACTGAAAAGCAAGATTTGCAATAATACATGCAATACAGAAATGATTCTGATGATTAATTGCGCACCTAATTGTCCTTAAAATGTAAATATGGGCCTAAACACTGTTTTTTTTTTAAATAGCAAAATGAAGATTCTGCCATTTTTTCCTTTTGTCAGAATTCCGCTGGTTTTCTCTTGGAACATGTCCTCTACAAGTTCTAAGTTGTCTTGAATGCAGCATCACATTAAGTTAGCAACTTTCCATGATTATATTCGACACACAGCACATACTTCTCATAGCCTGTGCTAACAGAATTTCACTCCCTCATATTTATTTTTAAAAAAAAGTGTCAGACTTCAAAAGGACCAAGCCTTAAGAGACAAGGCCTTTATCAGCATCAAAAGTGCGTAAACAGTACTATGAAATCTACATAATTATGATTTTTTTTCTTTAAAGTGGTCCTTTATGAGGTTTTTTTTATTGTCAGTCTTTCACTACGATAATGACAGCACTATTCACATAAGGATCATGAAGAAATGCAAGCTACAAGGTACATGGTGAGAGGATACAGTGACAAAATACAGCTACAAGAGGTACTAACAAGGTGGAAACAGTCCCCCACAAAATGCCTGTTTCCGTATTACTAAGTGTTCAACAATTTGTCTGAGGTCAGCTGTCGGCAAACAGTCCTATAAAATAAGGACCCAAAGTAGGCCAAAAGCAGGTTAGGAGTTCCAGCAATCCATGTGACATTTCTCTTTTTATTTCAAGGGGTAAGAGGACCATCTCTGCTCCCGGGCCATAAAAGAACTGCAGTCCATGTACCATAACTATGAGCACACACCCATGCTGATTCAGACGCACACACACACACACACACACACACACAGACACTAGCCCCTTCCCTGAGTAAAATCCAAAATTCTTGGCCTTCAGTGGGGAGTGAGGGTTGATGTCACATGCAGTTGCTTTTGTCCTGTGACCCGAAGGAAATATTTGCTCAATACAGTTCAAAACTTTTACACTGAAAATGCTGCAAATGAGAAGTAAATGCAAGTGCATGGGTGCGGAGAACAGAAGGCACCAGATACACTCTGTGAGGCATCCCTGCTCAGTCTGGCAGTCTGCTAAGGAATGATTCTATGGTCTACTTTCTATCACACCTGCTACCATCAGCCTCTTACAAGGGAAGTCACATATTATTGATGAAAATATTGTTGTGCACACTTTGGCAGGTGACATTATTAGCCCCCCCACCCCCAAAATAATAAAAAAAACACCTAAGAACAAAGAACAATGCTTTTCAGGAAAGGAACATTCATTCCTTCCTTAATTAGCTCAGACTGTAAAAGCAAGTGTTCTGAGGATTTTACCCTGATGGGTAGACTTCATTCACTTGTACACAAAATTGCAGGTTTTCAATTCATCGTAGAGTGCGATACTGTGTACAGATTATGTATCAGAATGGAGACATTATAAAGAGGCACATGTATAATCAGATATGGTATGCTCCATTCCCTGTCTGCATATTCTCCAGTTTGTGGCAAAAACCTTTTATTGTGGGAGGAACAGGGGTAGTAATGGCTCACTGACCACTCTAGGTTGGCACAATGGAAAAGAAAAAATATAAAATATTTGTATTGCACATATTACGACAAACCCGAATAGCTGACCTAATGCCAAGTTAGAAATGGCCTGAATACCTCAGATATCACCTCCAAAGCACTACCAGAGCTTGAATTATAGAAAGGGGAACAAGAACACTGAAGGTTACTTAATTACATTAATTCACAGCAATTTATTACACATTCATAACACAACTGCCCAGCATCTCTGCCATTGTGTCACTAATTTTCTAGTCTTGGCCAGCTCATTGTCAGCCAGAGGCCAACAGACTTACAAACAAAAACAGTGTGAAATCAATATTTCTAGATGCAGAGAAATCAGGCTGGTCAAGCAATATAATCACAATGGGCTGCTGAGGTCATTCTCTGGGGTGGGGTCATACCTGCCATAATGAAATAAACTTCCAAGAGACCTGCACTGCATATTGGGAGTACATCAAGTGAGTTAAGAATATGTTCCCTGAAGTTTCTAAGTGTGGACCTTGCAGCAGCAAAACAAGTGAAACTAAATAAATAGAATCCTGTCTCTAGTCCTGCTACTGAAAGTGATCCAAGAGGGGGCATACTTTTGTTAATTTAATGACAAAGAGAAAAAGAGTCAGTTGTTCTTTGTGCTGGCTGAATCAATTAACACTCTAAGTTACAAAAGTCCAAAACTATTAAACCTCAAAATTTTCGCATAAAGTATTCCCTAAAGGTTACTTACCCAAACTATTGTTTTTGTGGATCAAGATATGACTGCAACCAGGATTTCGGATGATGTGTAATTCTGGATCCCAAAAAAACCGATTAAGTCAAAAAGTCTCCATCACACCAATCTCTCAAAGACAATATTATGAAATGCAAATGCATCCCACATTAAAAACCCAACTAACCCTGTTTGACTACAAAAAAATAAAACAAAACATTTGCACCAGTACACTGAACTGTGGTCTAGATTAATTACAAACCTGACTCATCATAAATAAATTTGCCTCTCTTGTGGGTCAGTTAAAGAGCTAGGAAATGTGTGTGCATGGTTTTTCCTCTCCTTTTTGTACATGGCAATAAGAAGAAAATATTTATGTACAAACCTAATGAGAAGATTGTGGCATGTAAAGTACTGGTCGCTGCTACATTTAAGTAAATGAAAATAAAAACTCCCAAACTCTCAAACTGTGCAAAGTGCAATATTTTGAAAATAAAACATTAAACAGAAAACACTCAATCTTTTCATTAAATAAGTATGCTGTGTGTATGCTGCACTTGACAGTATATACATATGCACCAAAGTATGCACAAACAATACAGTATGCATCCAATACTGTTCATATAAAAAAGAACTTAAGCATACAAAAAAATGAAAGTCACATCATGTTTTCTCTTACAAAACATAGGCAAGTTATATCATTGTCTCATGGAAAATGAAAGTATGTCAATAACTGCACAAATATTTGTGAATGAATACAGCAGAAAAACATGCATACACAAATGATGAATATGTCATAAATGCTTATGTACATGTAAATTTACACAAACACTCACACACACACACACACACACACACACACACAGACGAAAAGCAAATTGAAAATACAGCCAGGTCCATAAATATCCGGACAGTGATAAATTTATTGTTATTTTCAGCTGTCTACCACAGCTTATTGGAGATGATATTGCATAATAGATACGAGGCAAAAGTGTTGATTTTTGGTTTTGATTGGAGGGTATATACATCCAAATCAGGTAAAAAGAATAGAAATTACAACACTTTTTAAATGTCCTCCTTCCCCCTTTTTATGGATCATAAATAATTAGACAAATAACATCTCAGTTGCTTCAAGGCCAGGTGTGTGTTTTCCTTTCATTATTTCATTTCCAAGTGACTAGATAAAAGGTCTTGAGTTCATTATGAGTGTGGCATTGTATTTGGAATCTGTTGCTTTAACACTCAGTATGAGGTCTACTGCCAGTGAAGCGAGCTGTCATTAGGCTGAGATCCACCCATCAATGAGATCAACTAATTGTAGATTCTTTAAAAGAAAGAACGCCCTGGTTCACACAGGACCACCAATAAAGGCCTTGAAGACCACAAAAAGCAGAATAATTTATTCACAGGTGAAGAAAAACCTCTTCACAACAGTTAGTCAGATCTAGAACACTCTCCAGAAGGTAGGTGTGTTGAAGTAATTAGTCCAGAGAATACTTCACCAGAATAAAAATAGAGCACTTCTGGCAAGACATAAACCAGACCAGAATATAGTTTGCAAAAAAAAAAATTAAAAGCCACTTAAATTCGGAAACAATGTCCTATGGCAGGGCTATTCAACCTTATCCAGAAAGGCCCAGTGTGGCTGCAGGCTTTCATTCCAACCAAGTACTAATGCACCTGACACCACTAATCAACCCCAAGAGTCTTTGCTAAATAGCTTGATTAGTAATATCAGGTGTGTAAGTGCTTGGTTGGAATGAAAGCCTGCGCGCGCACCAGCCCTTGCAGGATAATGTTGAATAGCCCTGTCCTATGGACAGATGAGACAAAGGCTAACTTGTACCACTATTACGGGAAGAGAAAAGTGCAAAGGAACTGCTCATGATCCAAAGCAGACCACCTCTCTGTTGCAACATGGTGGAGGAAGCATTATGTCACGGGCATGCATGACTACCAATCAAACTGGTTCCCTTATATTTTTACTTGTGACTACTGGCAGAGAAAACAGCACGATAAATTTTAAATTGTACAGGGTTATATTGTCTGCTCAGGTTCAGCCAAATACAGTACTGTGAAAAGTATTTGCCCCCTTCCTTATCCCCGCTATTCTCACTTATTTGTCATATTTAAATATTTCAGATCATCCAACTAATATTAATATAGGACAAGGACAATGTGAGTAAACACAAAATGAAGCTCTTAAATGATAAATTTGTTTATTGAATCTAAAGAACAATTCAAAACCTGTATCACTCATGCAAAAAACAATCGCCCCCCTAAATGTAATAACCTGTGCTACCCTTGGTGACAACAATTGCAATAAAAAGTTTGCAGTAATTGGCAATGAGTTCTCTAGATGTCTGTAGGGGAATTTTGGCCCACTCCTCCTTTCAAAATTATTTTTATTCAGCCACATTGGAGGGATTTCTAGCATGAA
This sequence comes from Gymnothorax javanicus, assembly GCA_029692085.1. Classification (NCBI taxonomy): domain Eukaryota; kingdom Metazoa; phylum Chordata; class Actinopteri; order Anguilliformes; family Muraenidae; genus Gymnothorax; species Gymnothorax javanicus. The sequence goes on along the minus strand of CM056193.1, from coordinate 153,737,386 downwards.
CTGTCTGCCTCTGGTCATGCCACAATTGGATTCAGGACTCAGCCACTCCAGAACCTTTATTTTGTCTCTTGAGCCAATCAGTGATAGATGTGCTTGTGCGCTTCAGATCATTGTCCTCCAGCATAACCCAAATGCACTTGAGCTTTATGTCATGGCCAAACATTGTATTTCAGGATTTTCTGGTGGATAGCGGAATTCATGGTTCTATCAACTATGGTAAGTTGTACACGTCCTGAAACAACAACGCAGCCCCAGACCAAAACGCTACCACCACCTTGTTTTACTGTTGGTATGATTTTCTTATTGTGGAGTGCAGAGTTAGCTTTACACCAGATGTAAAGAAAACCATGTCTTCCAAAAAGTTCCTTGTCTGACTCATCATCAGTGCACAGAATATTATCCCAAATATCTTGGGGACTATCAGGATGTTTTTTTGGCAAAAGTGAGACTTGCAAATGAGGCTTGCAGTTCTTTGGATATTAAACTGGGGTCTTTGTGGCCTCGTGGATGCGTTGTCAATGGGCTCCTGCAGGAATTTCGGGAGGCCAGCCTCACCTGGGAAGGTTCACCAATGTTCCAACATTTCTCAATTTGAGGATAATGGCTCCCACTGTGGTTCCCTGGAGTCCCGGAACCTCAGAGATGGCTGGGTGGCCCTTTCTAGACTGATAGATATCAATGACTTTGTTTCTTATCAGTTCCTGAACTTCTATAGATCGTAGCATCTTGTGCTACTTTTCACCTGTTTCACATTGCCAGATACATTTTAAGCGATCAGATTCAACAGGGCTGGCAGTAATCATGCATTAGTGTATTTCGTGAAATTGAACCCCATTATCAATGAATTTTTTAGTTGCTTGATTTAGTAACTAAGGGGGAAAATACTTTTGCACTTGGATCCAGGTAGGTTTGGATAGCCTTTTTCTCTCAATAAATGAAATAATTGCTGAAAAACTGCATTTTGTGTTAACCTCTTAGGTTCTGAACCTTTGGCTCGAAAACAACATGCCCACAATGAAATGAGTATGTCTCTGCAACTACTAGGTCCATATGAATAATCTTAGTATCATAATAAAGATAACCCCTCGAGGATTTTTGTCATAGTGTAAAAATCAGTATATATGTCACAGTGTAAATGAAGATGGAATACGGCATAAATGAAAGATCTCATTTCCGCCTCACAAAATTTTACTTTTACCCCTAATGAAATTATTTAGTTGCAGTCTGAAACCTCAAAAAAATTACACCACAGAATCTCATCATTATTTGTGCCAAAATTTATTCTACACAAGTAAATCAGAGCAAAAGTAGAGAGGTTTTAGTTCAGGAATGTCTTGGCGGCATCTTCAAATTCTATTCACATTTTTGGGCATTGTGTGCCATTGGAGATTTCTCAGCTATCAAACGGCAAAACTCTGTAAAAATAATTTAATTCCAATTATATGTCACTACCGGAATACATTCCACATGATTAGAATCTTTTTTTTTTAATTCTTTAAAATTATTTTTTTATTGCAACCAGTCTTGCATTCATTTTCCCATTCAAAGAAAATACGTACAAAGGAAATGAAGTTTGAATCCACTGGAGCAGATTTATTTTCAATAAAATAAGCAAATAAACAAAACTATAAATACAAAGATAAGGTAAAAAGTAAAAACAAAAGACACCCCAGCAATTATTTATACAAGAACCCTGCTTCCGCTGCTCAAAAAACAGTGCAATTTCAGTAGGGATTGAACACAAGTCACCCAGGCCAGCGTGCAGCACCTTAGCCACTAAGCTACCTGGTTAGACAAGCTGCCCTTACTCACATTACAATTCTAAATAGTGAGTCAGCATAACACGTCATGTACCCCGGTTTCGCACTTGTATAGCAGCGCTCTCATTAGTACTTACGCGCAATGGTGCAAGGATTCTTAGTCAGACGCAACTGTGATGACTACTTTGAAAACAACTGCTGAATATTTTGTAGACAATTATAGCAATATTATCAATGATCGACCGGTTTTGTGACTGTATTGCTGCATTCATTCCTGCGCACTTTGAGTACATGAGCGTGCTGGCGCATGGACACCCAATTAGTAGCACCGGGAATGCAAGGCTGTATCTCAGGCTAGGTTTGTGCTATTATGGTGGATGAGGGCTTGTTGGAAATGTCAGAGCCCATGGAATCAAATGACCACCGCCAAGGTCAAATTTACGGCAATCACAGATAAGAAAATACATGCATGCAAGGGGAATGATCAGGGCCTGACCTAATTGGAGACGGTGCCACGGAAAAACACATGCATGGAGACTGGCAGATGTAGTGCCAATATAACACAGACACATTGGACTAACAATAGTCAGTGAAGATTTACTCTCAAACACAGTTTTTTATCACAAAATATCAAAAGTAAGAAAAAATTTTTTCTCAGCACTGTAGAATGTGAAATGTATGCCTGCTGTACTTTGAGTGTGGTGTAGGTTTAAAATGACAAGTCTTATATCGTTAGATTCTGTGGACTTTCCTGTTTCATTTGATTATCATTTGTGTGCCTAGCACAAATTCAGTACAAATTCCTATGTTTTACTACATGCTTATTTACTTGCTTGGTGCTTGAATTGTGTTCAGTTTAGGTAAAAATGGTCAACATGAGCTTGCTTCTCATTAAGTCGATATACCGCATGACGATGTTGCTATTTGGAAACATGCCTTATTTATGATGCTTATTGATAGCCTCTGGTGCTGGGGGCGTTCGGGCTTAAGAGGTTAATTTGGTTTATTGTGTATCATATTAACACTTTTCCCAACAGTGTATTTTTTTAAGTTGACAGCCACAGCTGGCATTTTTGAAAATATTTATTGAATATGAATATTTAGAAACCATTTTAGTTGGACGATCTGTAACTGCGCCCCCACCATATAACAGTGAAAATGTTAATTGTCGCAATATCTTGTCAATGGCAGAGAAAGCATCCTGTCATAATTGGCAAAAAATCTAATCAATGGCGGGGAATGGGTTCAAATTAGTTTGATGACTTGATACATTAAGTGTGAAGAAAATGCAAAAGTGGAAGGAGGCAAATACTTTTTCACAGGACTGTATTTCAAAACTCACTGGATGGCACTTCACATTGCAGATGAAAAAAACCCAAAACATATTGACAAAGCACCAAAGATTTTTTTCAAATGCAAGGAAGTGCAATGTTCTGCAATAACCAGGTCAATCACCTAAAGTCAAAATGCCCCAAAAACAAGCAGTAATTGAGGATAGCTGCTTTGAAGGCCTGGCAGAATATCACCAATGTGGAAACCCGGGGTCTGCTGATGTCCGTGGGTTCTAGACTTCATGTACTCATTGACTGCAAGGGATTTGCAATCAAGCATTAAAATGACTATTTTACTTAAGTTTACATTAGTCTGTCCAAATGCTATTTGCGCTCCAAAAGTTGGGGGGGAGCACGTCTGCTTTGATATGCCAAGATGGCTCAACGGCGCTGCCTACAATATTCAACAAAGCAGCCCCCCAAGCTGGTTTAAACTGCATGTATGAAACTTGCTAGGCACATGTAACACTCTAAGACATACAAAAAAGGCTGTTGGAGTCATGCTCCAAACCCAACAGGAAGTCCACCATTTTGAATTTGCTTTTGCATTTTTCCACATTTCTGGGTCTGATCAATGAAGAAACTTGTCCTACAGATTTCATTTGATCGACTTCAAACTTAACTCTGTCCCACGGAAAGACTTTAAAGAAAAAAAGTTATTCAAAGCTTCACTTTTCGTCAAACCGTGTCACCGTGGCAAGGCGTTAAGAGTGCCTTTTCTGTAATTATCAAATGGGTCGTGAAGTTCGCAAAAAATCGAAATCTATTTTTTGTGTTCAAATGATAGCATTTGACGACTTATATCTACTGTGACAGTTTGGGTCTGATCAGATAAATATTTTGGGAGAACGAGAGCCTAAAAGGATTACGCGGACTCGGACTGTCGTTTTAGGCTAAATTTACCATGCTTGACATTTTGACAAAAATATGAACACAGCGCATGGTTCTTAAACTCAGACAAATCTAAACCAAAAACTGAGATATTTTTGAGTAATTTGAGTGGTTTTATTAGTTTGTGAGACAAAATGGGAATATTTTAAGGATTTTTACTTTATTTTCATTTTACGCTCTGAGTTTTCAGGGTCAAATTTGACGGGCTTATATGCCCAAAAGTCGCGAAATTTTCAAATTTTCAACTTGAGTCGAAGAGTAATACTTTTACTTAGTATTCATGAAATAAAATTTTTGGGCACTGCGAAAACAAATCTCTGGGAAGACCCGATTCGAACTTGCGTTTAGGGCACGATTGGGCACTCTAAAAACTTCCTGGGATCTCGACCCGGTGTGACACATGGTTCTGAAATACTTGATTCCCAAAGACTTAGAAACCAGTTCAAGGACTTATAAGTTTAAAACACTTTAATAAGCTGCTGTAACACTTACAAGCATCATTTTGTGCTGTAGAGTTCAATTTTGAGCTCAGCATTCCTCGGTAACTCCATCAAGTACGTCCTCTACAAGCAATAACAAAGTAAACACGCTTACACTTTTGACACAAAAATATTAAAACTCTAAGGAAAATAGCTTCATTTCAACCTAAACAGGATTGAAAATCAATACCAGAGTAAGTCTGTACCTTATGAGGACGATTTACGGGAAATTCAGCTGCATTTGTAGGCATATTTGTGCCGATCTGTATATCTGCTGCTAACTGACTCGAGTTTCAACTAAATGATGAATCACGTGTCTTGGAGGAATGCGTGACCTTGTCCACAGGGCTACCGCGCTTTTGGGTAATAATGCCCGGCAAGAAAAAAAAAAAACTCAAAATCGGAAAACCAAAAACAAAGTTTTCCTGTACAAGATTTAAACATGATTTTTTTTTCAATTAATATAAACTCAAAAATATTATGAGCCTTGTCTTGTCCAAATTGGGGAATGTTTGAGCCGGGTGGGAATGACTGCCCTAAATTTTTAACCCCCTAAAAGATACATGGCATGAACTGCACAATTCTTTCCAAAGGAAAACTAAAAATACGTTTCTTGGGTGCTAAGAAGCACCCAAAAAGATACCATTTTCTAACAAAAACAATGAACTTGCGTGTATACCCCAGGTATACCTTGGGTCGCAATTTACTCCCTAGAAGATATGACGAGCCTCCCTGAACGGTCAATATGGAAGTAACCCCCTCTCCCATCCCCGGGTGTTTGGGACAATGGCTGATCGAGTATCCTGTACTGAGTTTCATTAACTTAGTACTAAGGGACAGACCATTAGATTTTTGATTGGGGGGGCAATACCCCCAAAAAAATTCGAGCACAGTTTCAGCAGTGAAAAGAAACATCCTGCAGAGCATTTCCACATAGAAAAATATATCGTGCAAATGAGAAGAAAACCTGCAAAGCTGTTAGCTTTGAAAAAGAAATCGTACACAGCTAAATTGCGCACCCCAACCCCCGTAAATATCTAATGGTCCGTCCCTAACTAACTAGTGTAAATCTATGTGCATGAGCAGTTCTTGATAGTGTTCTCGATCAGAGACACGTAGGGCGCTTTGCGTTTCCCTTTAATGGATGAGGTGTCGATCTCAAGAACTTCGCAGGTCTCCTTCAGCATTGGGATAGAGAGTGCTGTTAGTTTCCCCCTCGCGCTCAACTGACACAGGTTAATCGCCTCGACGACAATTGGGTGTTGGAGTTGGCACTCCCGCAAGACAGCTTTGCGCAATGAACAATGCTGTTTGGGTTTCCTGTGGCAAAGTCAAACAAGGTCGAAAGTTGTCACGCATTCCTCCAAGACACGTGATTCATCATTCAGTTCAAACTCGAGTCAGTTAGCAGCAGATATACAGATTGGCACAAATATGCCTACAAATGCAGCTAAATTTCCCATAAATCGTCCTCATAAGGTGCAGACTTACTCTGGTATTGATTTTCAATCCTGTTTAGGTTGAAATGAAGCTGTTTTCCTTTAAGTTTTAATATTTATGTGTCGAAAGTGTAAGCGTGTTTACTTTGTTATTGCTTGTAGAGGACGTACTTGATGGAGTTACCGAGGAATGCTGAGCTCAAAATTGAACTCTACAGCACAAAATGACGCTTGTAAGTGTTACAGCAGCTTATTAAAGTGTTTTAAATTTGCAAGTCCTTGTACTGGTTTCTAAGTCTTTGGGAATCAAGTATTTCAGAACCATGTGTCACACCGGGTCGAGATCCCAGGAAGTTTTTAGAGTGCCCAATCGTGCCCTAAACGCAAGTTCGAATCGGGTCTTCCCAGAGATTTGTTTTCGCAGTGCCCAAAAATTTTATTTCATGAATACTAAGTAAAAGTATTACTCTTCGACTCCGAAGTTTGAAATTTGAAAATTTCCGCGTACTTTTGGGCATATAAGCCGTCAAATTTGACCCCTGAAAACTCAGAGCGTAAAATGAAAATAAAGTAAAAATCCTTAAAATATTCCCATTTTGTCTCACAAACTAATAAAACCACTCAAATTACTCAAAAATATCTCAGTTTTTGGTTTAGATTTATCTGAGTTTAAGAACCATGCGCTGTTTTCATATTTTTGTCAAAATGTCAAGCATGGTAAATTTAGCCTAAAACGACAGCCCGAGTCCGCGTAATCCTTTTAGGCTCTCGTTCTCCCAAAATATTTATCTGATCAGACCCAAACTTTCACAGTAGATGTAAGTCATCAAATGCAATCATTTGAATACAAAAAATAGATTTCGATTTTTTGCAAACTTCGCGACATATTTGATAATTACAGAAAAGGCACTCTTAAACGTCCATGTGTCGCCATAAACAGGAAGTGATTCGTAACTCCACAATACGTGGTCCAATCTTCCCCAAACTTTACAGGATAGATGACAACCCCACCCTGAACACATCTATATGACAATCTTTGGTATTACACATAGCTCCACCTACTGCCAACAGGAAGTACGTCTTTTGAGATAACTCTCTTTTGATTTAGTTGAAATTTTCATGTCGTTTTCTGTATTTGATGTACAAAATTAGGACTGCCATTACTACATTCACCAGGGTAATCATTGAACAGCGTGGCCGTGGCGTGCCATTACGTTAAAATGTAATATGATTTTGCACAATTCATACAGAAAACTCCTAAATCCAACCTTATAGTATACACTTTGAGGACATGTTGATTGTTTCATTTAAAATTAATTGTAGTGATGTGCTGAGCTGATATGATGAAAACTGTGCCACTCTCCAAATACTTATGGACCTGACTAAGTGACACTTTCTATACGTTTGTCGGTAGAAACTTGCACATTAATAATGGAACAGTTTCAGTAACAAAATAATCATTTCGGTCTCTGGCACTTGTTAAACCTTTTTTCACACAGTCTCTTTACACCCCTGACTTGAAGATGCATGACAAATCCTCCTGGTCAGAAACCCCCCAATAGCTGGTAGAAAGTATTCAATGAAAAAGTAAAACTCCACCACTACTCAAAAAATTAGGATCACCTTTTCTTGTTATTTTACTTATTTTCAGTGGCGGGCGGTGGACGGAAAACTGGGGGGCGGAAAACATCCCTTGAAATGGATGAGATTAGTGACCCGATTTCAATCATTGTTCTTGGTCAACATGTTAGTTTCCCTAATAATGAAATGTTTAGGTGAGTGAATAGGCTAATAAATTCTATAAAATGTTTAATTCACATGCCTTAATAGGCAACTCTTCACGAACAAACCACTGTGGATTTTCCGCGTTAAATTTTGTCACATCCTATGCAAGTCGTCAAACCTGTGCGTAATGATTGTTTCATTGAAAAAGATTGAAATGCGCTCTTTTTTGTGTTCAACCGGTGCGTTTGATTTCTCGTCTTAACGAAGACAATTAGCTACACCTGAGAGAGGAGAGTTCAAGTGTCTTTTACCAGGTAAATTGACTGAAAACAGATCAAGACTAATAAAGTTTAAAGACATGTTTATCGCCCTCCTTGTTCTCTGTCCACCGCCCGCCACTGCTTATTTCCTCATTATATTCAAGTATCTAATAGTAAATTATATACAACTGATATCAAAATATATTTTCAGAGAAGTTTTAATTTGTAATTCAAGTATTTGGGGCCAAAATACGTTTAAATTATAAATAACATTGTTATCCATATAAGTGATTTCTCATCAAATTTATCACTGCTTTGGGAATTTTCGGCATCAAGGATATTCATTTTACTAAGGTATCATTTTCGGTGGATTTTCGAGTGGACAGCAATATTTCCAAAAGGTTTGTCTTTGAATGCAGGAACACTTCATAAAATTTATATCCAGGTGATTCTGCAACATCTCAATGGGGTTTAAATCAGCTGATTGAGCAAGCCACTGAATATCTTGTGATTTCTTTTCTAAAAAATTCCTGCCGATTTTGGATTTCTGCTTCATAATCTTATTGTAGTATAATTGTAAAAATCACTAGCAATTTCAAATTTTTTAGCTGTGACAGGAAGAAACAGGCAACATTACAAGCTACACTTAAAAATGTGCACTTCAATTGTCTTGTTACAGATCATTAAAAGAGGATAGAAGGGAAGAATAAATAAAAGCCCTCTCCAACTAAGAGGTGACTACTGCTTTTTGGGGATATCTTATGACAAGTCTGATTATCTGATCAAGGACTGGCCTGGGGCCTGCACCTTCAGCAGTGATGAAATTCACAGAGTGGTGTCATTCAAGGGGCCTCTTTGACAAGACGTGAAAAACTGTTTCATGTAACCAGTATGAACTACAGTGCTTTTGCACACATGATGGAGAGAAAAACTGATGACTCATCATTGTTTACAAAAGATAAAAGCTGCAAAATAATAATCTCTGCCTGATTCCTCTACACACTGACTTTCTGAAACCAGAAACCCTTCGAAACCCTATCCTTCCATCACAATGTGATTGTACACTGCACTTTTGTGCTATCAGCGCCAACTAAAAGAGGACAATTTGGACATACAGGAGAAATTTGAAATAATTAATTCTGTTTCTGAGGGACCAAACGTAAAATAGGTTTGAAAGAAAAAAAGCATATGTAATTTTTTTCCATGCACCACTTTTCTTACAAGAAAGAGTCGCCAGCTGCCGAAATTGGAACAAAATAAAAAATAATTTTTCCACAAAGACACTTCCGAGACTTCAGTGATTAGTTCTAAAAAAAGATTTGTGTGTTACCTCATTCACTTGTGCACCAGTAAGTGCCAGCAGGAAATCCGATGATTAAAGTAAAAATGTGAGTATGTCATCCACATATATGGGACATGACTTAAAAAATTAAGTGTGCTTTGAATGTGAAATATTTGATACAGACAGTGTCGTCATGTTGGCAAAGCCTCACCTCTATACAAAAATAATCTAAACATAGTGCTGTATGTAGAGACCTGCCATTCACTCTCAGACAAGCACTGTATCGCTTTAAAGTGATCAACTTGACTTAGCCATCTTTGGGGCTGTATAACAGACTCATCAAAGCTCAGCAGTGTATGTTATGGCAAAGTAAAAAAAGCACTGAGGATAGCAACAAACCCAAAGAAAGCTTGGTTGGATATTACCGAGATTTTAAAAGTTCATAATTAGGACAACAAATTTAATGAAGCACAATTTGAGTCACAAAAACGATTACCTTGCTTTCAAAACAGCTCATTTTTTTTTAGATTCAACAGAATCTATTACATAATTCTCTCAGCACATTAACTACAGATAAATCACAAAACCTATCTTGTGCGCTCTTTGGGCTTGCAACTTTGCCCTGTCACCCATACTTAACTGAAACATGTCCCAATGATCGGACCAGTTTTGGCTGCCCCTGCTTTTAAAAAGAGGAGAGTGAGGCAGTCAGATGCATTGAATTCAACAAATCAAAGTGTTTAGACATGGAAGGATGAATGTGCTGCTTGCGTTGTGTAAGCCAATCAATGAAATAATGTGGCACCAGGATCCATTACGCACCTGATGAGGCCTCAATCTCTTCCCAAAGCCTGCAGTCCACTTCTAAAGAGCATGTAGCTCTCTGTTCCTGGCAGCCACATATCTGAGACATAAGCCATGTATCTGAGGTTGTCCTAACATAGTGTGCCATCCAGACAGGGCCTTTTGAATGGGTGAATGCTAAGACAAACGAATGACCAACAAAAAAAAAAAAAGACATATAATTCTTAAAGGCATGGAACGCATGACATCATGTCAACTCCCAGCAGCACCCTCCATTGCAATGGAAACTTGAGCTTGGGAGATAGAAGGGTGCATGGCAGGAGTGATTCCGCCATTCAACCAAATGCGGTAAGTAAAGTGCTGACATTCCAGATTCTGCACTTGCAGAGCACAGATGCAATGAAGCGGTGAGCTCAAGGCGATGTCCTGCCCTGACCATGGTCGAGTCGAAGGGATGCCTCCAGAATGTAAGAGATTTAAGAAAGTAACTGAGAAGTAACATGACTGAGCAGGTCAAGAGCCACGAACTCTTCTGCCATCCCTAACTGGCACTCAGAATAATACCATAGCCTTTCAGCATCATGTGTCTCCGACAATCTGGAACGGTGTGCTACACAGTCTGTTCCAGTCCCATCATTTTGCTGGGAGGAGAATTGTGTAAATACCATATACACAAAGTAGACCAGATTACTTTTCGTAGTAGTTCCAAGCAGTGCTTGAGGAATCTGCCTATTGTTTGCATACAACGCTGATACTCAGACATCCCCCTAACAAACTTGCTTGAGAATGGTGAAACAATTTCCGATAGCCTGTTCAATACTCAAATAAAATAAGAGGATGAACAAAATACTCTGTTAAAATCAGCCTTCAGTACAATAATCTTGGCAGGCAAAACAACAAAAAACATGTAAGTGAATCTGGTTTCTCTCTTTCCCCAATTTGCAAAATATTCTGTTACTGTTCACTTGCCTATATTTGATCTTCCTTCAATGCAAATCTTAACCTCCTGAGGGATAAATGCGGCTTTGGGCAGAGGTGGGGATGGCCCCTCACTTGACTTCTCCACCTGCCGGCCTTCAGGAGCCGACCATCTTCTCTTTCGGCCGGAAGGACGATCGGTGTCTACAGAGTCTGATCGTTTTGCCTGGGGAGTATGGTTCTTTTCCCCAAACTTCAGTTCCCCATTCTCAGAAATGGTGCCTCCCGCTTTTCCCTCTATCCCTTCTGCCCACTGCCCTAATCCATTCTCCCGCTCCCTGCAGTTGCCAACCCTGTCTCTGCGCTGTGATTCGGTCTTGGTGGGCTTCAGTGGGAGGTCAGCTGACTGAGACTGGCTCTTCCTCAAAGAGCCATTCTTCAGGTTCTTGAGAGTGAGAGAAATACAAACATCCCCCACAGTAAGCTTGGCACAAGTCAGCTCAAACAGCTGGGTGGTTCTGTCCGGGCAGCAGGATGACCAACCTTGCCCAAAAACGAAGAAAGGGTACTCCACTAGTACTTCCACACACACCTGTGTTTGACAGAGAGAGGGGCAAGGCGATTCATGCCACCCATACTCATGCTGAAAACATAGAGGAATTTCTGCAATTCAATTAACTCAATCAATCTGACATTAATGGGATATGAAAAAGGTCATCGAAATGTAATATAGTTAAGGGAGTCCATAAGTGGCTTTAAAAAAAAGACTCCCTTACTCTCTCTCTTCCAGTCCCTTTTCCCTGACTGGAAGAGTTGCATTATGTAAAAATCCTGCCTTTATTCACTCAGGGGTAGAACCACACTGACTAACATGACATAGGATGAAATAATTTCCCTGATTTCCATGAATTTTATGGAATAATTTATTGAGACGCTGCAAAAATTTTTTCAAGCATTTTATTCTTGTATTTAGACAAGGACTTATTTCTATTACCTTTTTTCTTAGATGGGAAGTAATTCTGACTCAATTTGAATTTCTTTTTCTATGGAAAAAAGGAAAAATAGGACCAAGGGTCCTGTTGCTTACCGGCAAGCAGTCTTACAGCGAAGATACAAGTTATGAAAATTTCATGTGAAGTTTGACAATTGAATCAATGAAAATCAATGTCAAGGTCACTAAATAAAAGTTCACATACATTTATAAGACCTTCTGTGATACAATCCTAAACTCTCAAGCAGTTTTGGTGATACAAGTCATTCAAATATGTCAATATGTATTCATTATGCCAATTGTGAACTTGACCTCGGCTCAATCTGTGACCATTTTGGTGATACAAGTCATTGTAATTTCACTGTCGAGTTTGACCCTCAAAGGTCGCTGACAGTCAAGTTGAATGTCACCAAATGAAAGTTCATATGTGACATCCTAGATGTCAGTAACACAAACTTAGGCTCCATCTGTGTCCGTTTTAGAGATACAAGTCATTGAATTTTCACTAGGTCACATTTGACCTTTGAAGGTCAATTAGAAGGTCACCAAATAAAAGTTCATATATGACTTCCTATATGTCTGTAATACAAACCTAGACTCCATCTGCGACCATTTTGGCAAGACAAGTCATTGTAATTGTATTATGTCAAGTTTGACCTTCAAATATCATCAACAGTCAAGCTGAATGTCACCAAATGAAAGTTCATATGTGACTTCCTACGTCAGTAACACAAACCTAGGCTCCATGTGTGACCTTTTCAGTGATAGAAGTCGTTGAATTTTCTCTAGGTCAAGTTAGACCTTCGAAGGTCAGTATAAAGGTCACCAAATGAAAGTTCATACATGACCTCCTTTACATCTCCAGTACAAACCTACACTCAATGTGTAACGATTTTGCTGATACAAGTCATTGAAAATTTACAGTATAGTTTGGCCGTTCAACGTCACTGAAGGTCACGTTCAAGGTCACCCAATGAAACTTCATATATGACTTCCTATATGGCCACAATACAAACCTAAGCTCTATCTGTCATAGTTTTGGTGATAGAAGTCATTGAAATTTCAGTATGTGAAGTTTGACGTTCGAAGGTCACCAATGGTCAAGTTCAAGGCCACCAAATGAAAGTTCATGTATGACTTCCTATACATCTCCAATACAAAACGAAACAATCTTTAACCATTTTGCTGATATAAGTCATTGAAATTTCACTGTGAAGTTTGGGCATTCAAGGTCACTGAAGCTCAAGTTCAATGTCACCAAATGAAACTCATACATGACTTCATATTTGCGCGCAATACAAACCTAAGCTCTATCTGTAATAGTTTTGGTGATAGGAGTCATTGAAATTTCACTATTACCCCTTTTCCACCGAGCTGGTGCTGGTGCTGGTTTGGAGCCAGAGCCTGACTTAGCACCGGTTCTTTCGTTTTCCACAACCTAAGCACCAGCTCCTGGCTCTTAAAACCGGTGCTAGAGTAAGCACCAACTCCTTGCTGGTCCAGAGCAAGCACCGATTACGTGGGGCGGAGTTTACCAACACGACCAGCGCGGTTGCGGAAGTATTTTGAGCGTTCTGCTCCCAGTGAACATTGGGATGTATAAGCATATGTCTTATATCTGCATGATGCGTTTATATTTCATTTTACTTTCTGCGCCGCTTACGTCTATTATAAGCATTACGCATATGAGTTAGCTGGCCAGATCGGGTGTTCGCGAATTACTGTTATTGCCATTAGCAAGCTTGAATTTCATTTCAAAATGAAACTACATTAGATTGTTCAAAGTTACGAAGCTGGAATGAAATATGACAGTTGCTCGTTTATTTATTACCTGTCTGCTTCCTTGGGAAAAGTAAAGATGGATAGCGTGTTCCTATTATTACACCCTATTTCTGCACAAGGTTTCGGTATTTTTAACATGCACGGACAACAATGCAAGATACGGTATGCGCCTTATATTGCTGCTTTCTAAATATCTGATCTTAATCCAGTACAAGATCATAGCAACCTAATCGGCTATATTCCTTTTCCCCTCTAAAAACGATAAAACCTCAATGACAATAATAGTATTACTGAGCATAGAAACACAAGCATTATTTCAGTTTTACATTTTTATTCGTGGTTTCCCGCAGTCCATACTATATTTCTGTATTGCCAGAAGTTACGTGAGCGCTGCTGAGAGAGATGCAGATCTCGAACAACGTTCATTTTCTCCTGATCTGCTGGTCTTAAATTACAGTGATGTAATCGCGTGGCTCTGATTTGGCTCCTTGGCAATGGAAAACCAAACAGGTTCTTAGGAGGTGTGTGAGTTGAACCAACTAAGCACTGGCACTAGCACCAGCACAGCACTAGCACCAGGTTTTTTTGGTGGAAAAGGGGTATATGTCAAGTTTGGCCTTCTTAGGTCGCCGAAGGTCAAGTTCAAGGCCACCAAATGAAAGTTCATACATGACTTCCTATAAGTGTTCAATGCACCTATGTTCCCAATCTTCAAAATTTTCAAGCCTAGAAACCTTTGAAAATTGTAAGATTTTGCTTGACCTCAAGTTTGACCTTTCAAAGTCATCTGAGGTCAACTTTAACACAGCCAAAATATAGGTCATATATAACTTCCTACATGTCAGTAATACAAACTTAATCTCTATCTGCAACCATTTAGCTTGCACAGGCGATTTGGCCCAATCTCCATAAGATCCAATGTTGAAGTACAGCGCCCCCAAGAGACCCACTTTTGTCGATTCAATCAAAATGGCACTCGCACTGTACATAAAGTGTATCAAGGTGAGTTGATTGCCTGATTTAGAAAAAAGTTTATCCCTCAGTTTTTGAGAGATAATTTTTAAAAATTTCTCAGTCCTATCTTTAACATTGGAGCCAAAATTTCAAAATTTCAAGGGCCCATGAAACGGATAAAAATGATTCAATCAAAAATCCGAGAAAAACATCTGGAGATATGGTCTAGTAGTATGTTATAGCAAATTTACATGAAAATTCATCCGGCCAAAAAAAGATAAAAATGTTCTGGACGATGGAAGCCGGACGATGGACGACGGACGCCACACCACGACAATAGCTTTCCGGCCCATAGGGCCGGTAAGCTAAAAAGCAGTCAGTGTTCAAGCCTAAATACAAGATTAAAATGCCTGATTTTGTCTCTGCTGTGGAATAGAATAGCAATATTCACTGTTTGCCGCGGAATATAATAGCAATTACTGTTCATAAACAATGATCTCATAGTTGTGCATGTGCAGTGTGGCAGTTGGCAGAAAGCTTGATCATAACAAAAAGAAACACTGCAAATAGCGTCTTTGGTTCTTTGCTTAGAATCCTCAAAAACGTGATTCCTGAACCTTTACCAAACCTGTTGGTGCAACCTATAACACAACAACTGACTGGTTTTGCTATTTTAGATGTTTTATTAAGTACATATAAAGACAGAGATCTACCAGTGAACTTAGTGTAAGATGAGGATGAGCCTTTTTGCCAACCACGTGACAAAACTTGACGTCATCGTGAATATCGCTATAACAGGCTGGTTTTAAACTGCATTGTAGAATCCTAACATTTTGAAGGCTTTGCTTGTTAAAAATGATTCAAATGATCAGTCGTGAACCTCACCTGCACTCTGTGCTCTCCCACAGAAAACTGAATAATAGCAGAGTTTGGCGTGGGGCTGCCATCAATGCGCTCTACTGTGCTGGAATCAAGCTTCAGTTCACCACTCATCTCGGCGCTGTGGATGAAGTCCTCTGTTCTCAGGTCCTCCACTCGCTTCAGCTCTCCATCTGCCAGCTGAATGATGGAGCCCTTCATGAAGTAGGGCGGCAACAAGGGAGTGGGCGTTGTAGGGACAGGCAAATGGACTTGGGCCTGCACCAAGCTTGCGGCAGGGGCTGTAGCTGCATATGCGCCTATGGGCTGCTGTTCCTGGAAACCCACAAGCTCGCTTTTGGGTATGGACGTGGCTTCGTAGGATTGTGGGCCAGATACGGCAATCTGCTGGGGGGTGGTAACCACGGTATGAGAAGGCTCTTGCTCCCCTCCGCCACTACTGCTGATTGGGACCAATAGCGACTGCCCACTCGGGATGATCAGGTGCTGGGGTAAGGTAGCATGGTAACTGACTGCCTGCTGTTGCTGCCCACTGCTAGCAATATACCCAATGATGGGTGGCTGAGAGGTGTGATAGAAAGTGGAGGTGGAGACGCTCATGGAGATCTGTTCGGCGGCGCTGGGAGCCGTCTGTATGACGGTGTGTGGGGTCAGAGAGGTGATGTGCGTCTTCAGTTTCTCTGAGGAAGTGGAAGAGGGGAAGGAGAAAGAAGCCTTACTGGAGGCAGACTTTGATAGACCAGCCCCAACCTTATCACCATGAGGCACAGAGGATGGGGGCTTCTCCAGGTGGCAATCTTGCTCAGCGTCAGTGCTGTTGACCTGATTGTTGGGCCTCAGCATCAGAGAAGTTTGGAGCCCTGAGATTTCCTGTGTGTAGTCAGCAGGGATGACTAGGTGCTGAGCCTCAAAGTGCTGCTGTGACTGGCTGTCTGCTGTCTTCGCCACTCCACTCTGTTTAACTAGGCTGGCTTCCAACAGGAGCCCGTAGCGTCGACCCTTCTCCACCTCACCGTTGAGCAGTTCCCTCTGTCCCTCGTCTTTCTTGGCAACTGGACCATCGGTGTACTGGACAACTACCTGCGAGGGGGTCAGAGTGAGGGTGTGGGGCAGGACAGTCGAATGCAGTTGGCCGGCAGGCGAGGCCAGTGTCCCTGCTGTCATGCTCAGAGGGGAGCCAGCTATCTGGACATACTGGCCAGCTGGGTGAGTTGACTGGGGTGGAAGAGCAGTGCCCAGCAGGTGGTGCTGATCTGCTTTGGAGGTCTGTGAAACTACAGCGCTGCTATTGACTTCAATTTCAGGGCGCTGGACCAGGGCAGGGGCAGATGTGGCAGTTGGGGAAATAAGCTGCGAGGAGATGTAGCCCGTATAGGCCCCCCCCGTAGGATGAGCTGATGAACTGCACATTAGGTGGGAGCTGGGCATATTGGATGGTGCCAGCAGGTTGAGAAAGGGGGGAAGAGTAAACTGCTGGAAGAGTAGTTAATGCTTTTCCGGCCACAGCCACTCTGGACAGTGAGGCTGAGGACGATGAAGAGCATGAGGAAGAGGAGTAGTTAGTTGTTGAGGCAAGGGGTTTACGCAGGAGTCCATCATGCTGCCCTTCAGGGTTCTGAGCACTGGCTACGCTTGCTAGCCAAGCCAGGTTTTCCCCTCTCTGATTCTCACTGGCCGATGCCACCACTACAGCTTTCTCTTCCAGGGCCAGAATTTCCCGTTTCTTTGGAGGTAAACACTCATTACTTCGCTCCTGGTTGGACTTCATGTTGATCCTCTGGTGTCAACTCCAAGTGTCAACTCTTGTCTTTTTTCTATAGTCTATAGTTCTATGGTCTATAGTTTTTTCTATAGTTTTTTTTCCACCCTCTGTCCAGGAGTTGTTGTAATTAGCGTAACGGGATTCTCCCGCTAACTAGTTAGCCTTCCCGGCCGCCTCAGTGCCTGACGGCTGCAGGCCGCAGTCTTAAGCTTGGGGAGTGTTCTCTGTTGTCAGAGGAGGATCTTTGAATTTCATGAGGAATCATCTCCCTCACAGAGTGAGTCTCCTTGGCAGCAACTGTACTCTGTTGAGAGAGGGACACACACATACACACAAGCACATTAGTCACTGCTCATAATAGCATGATGACTGATGGGACCCTTGATTGCCTCAGAGTGGAAACTGGCTTTCCACATGAGGTAGAAATATGCTGCAAGCATCCATTATTTCTGCTTGGAAGTGCAGCATTTGGATTGTGGGAGAAGGCCTCTTCTGAGTGCATTAGAAAGAAACAGTAAAATGGAGTTTGAGTGCATGTGTGTGTGTGTGTGTGTATGTGCATCTGTGTGCGTGCGCATGCGGGTATGTATGCGTATGTATGTTAGTGTGCAGGAATCTTGAAAGAGAGCACACACGCCTCTCAGCATTAGCTTCATTAATAATGCACCAGGAGATCTGTTTTCAACTCAACGGGCATCCACGGGTGCAGTCCAACATAAATGTGGCAGCCACCATTGTGCTCATTGAAATAGATGCACAAAATACACCAGTTCAAAGAGACAGAATGATCAGAGTGCAGGTTTGTTTTGGAAATTTTGCATTATTCTGTTGTAAAAAAAAAAAAAAAAAGCTATGAGTTCCAGTAAGCACCCACAAGGAGGCATGTGAATCTGAAAAAAAAACTTGTTTTCAGCAATGTTTTAGTTAAATAAACAGTACAGAAGGCACACAAAAGATGCACGCACAGTTTACGTCCAATTAAGAAAAATGTCCTCTCCAAAGTGCTTTCTCAACTGTTCCAATAAAACTTGACCTCTAATGCTTTAGCTGCCATAGGTGATAGACTCATTCTACCAACCCTGACCATACTAGAAATCTTAGACACAGCTCATGAGCAAAAGAGATACAGCATCTTCAAGTTATTCCAGGGATTGTGACTTGTCTAGACCCTATAGTTCTTCTTTGGGGGTCTCTTCAAGCTTTTACCTCACCATTTACTCCAGGTAGCTCCAGCTTCAGGCTCTGGCACTGTCATGGCATATATTGCCATTCAGATGTCTTTTTCAGGGACGGCCTTGCTCATTTCAGCAAGGTAATGCCAAACACGACATTCTGCATGTATTACAATAACATCTGTCCATAGTTAAAGAGTCTGGGTGCTAAACTGGCCTTCCTGTGTTCTAGATCTGTCAGCCACTGAAATAATTTTGTGCATTATGAAACAAGGAGGTCACAAAGTGTTGAGCAGCTGAAATTCTGCATCTAGTGAGAATAGGACAATATAATTTTTCAAAAAAGAATAAAATCTCTCAGTTCCAACATCTGATAGGTTGTCTTGATACTATTTTCAATTAAACATAGAGCTTTAATGATTTGCAAATCATTGCATTGTTTTTATTCACATTTTACACAGCGTTCCAACTTTTCTGGAAACAGTGTTATTGCAGAGGGTCAATGGACTATTCAAATCACATCTTTTTCATTTAATTTCCATTTCCCATCATGTGCGAAGTCCAGAATTAGGGTTATACATTTACAGGCATACTTTAGCAACAGCAGTTAAACCCTTTAGTGCGGCACTCTATACAGGGAATATGGTCATTTCCTTTTGACCAATCTACCGTATATCCCTTTGTCTCTTAAGCATATCCAACAAAATAAGTAAAATCCTCATGTTTTGAATATTATTTTTTCCCACAATACTTTGATGTATTGTCTAACAACCTGACTTCCAGTCAGGCATTCTTCTGGCATGACACACAAGAAAGTACACACACTGCTAGATCCTTCCAAAAAGCTGCAGAACTGTTCTTGGCCACTTTGGGGAAAATGCACGGTCAGACGTTACATAAGGTAACAAATTACATATCACTCAGGGAAAGGGGTTTTTTATTATAATTTCTACTGTATCTCACGCAGATCCAAATTGTATATAAAAATATTTTTTAAAATGTAGAATAGCAATAATATTGTAGCCAATGCAATTCGACAAAGACAGAATTGTGCTGCACACAAAACCTCACACTTCGGGTTAAATGGCTGTCTATTGCCATGCTTTGTGAATATAATTCAGAATTCAGGACTGCTCTTTGCAACGTGGGAGGGTTGCTATGATTAAATGAACTGGATGTTTTGAGATATTAGATAACAAGCAGAGTGCTGCTTCATCATGGAACATTCCTCGGATTTTGGACACTTTTTGAGCTCTTATCGGTTGCATCTGAGGAGCAGTTTGAGGCCCTCTTTGGAGCACAGAAAGAAAGGACTTGGTTTCCCCCCACTGGTTGCTTCAGTGCAGAGAAAATGAAGAGATAGATCCACAGAACTCAGTGTTCTGAGTCAAATTCAGTGAAAAGATGACATACATTGGCTGAATCTCAACTGGGTAGAGAAGCTGCTTTCCAAGGAAATGGCAGATTGACTGGTTTCTGCTGTGAGAACAATTACCTGCAAGTTATGCAAGAGCAAGTTTGTGGAGCTACAGAGGTGCACTCCATGACCAACTGCCACTACCTTTGTAACTAACTGTGATGTGTAAACTGCAGAAATTCAAATGTTCAGAGTGATCTACTAGTAAACCTGTCTTTCTTTGTCTTCCCTTTGTGCTCATGCTGGATTGCTAGAGATCCCAGCACTGTACATGTATTTGCAAGAATCACTTGGCCTGGAACAAAATAACTGAGTGAGTTAGGAGTCAAGAGTCATTGAGTGCTGAGACTAGCTATTAATTTCTGCTCCATGCTGGAGGTCATCACCATTCTTAATGGAACTTGCAGTTCAGACACTGGGTTCCAAAAAGGCAACAAGTGAAAAGCAGCAGATTGGGGACCTCTCTCTTTCAATCTTTTCATCTGTTTTTCTTCCTTTTGCCCACAATCTCCCTCTTTGTCTTTTCTATCTCTACATTTTCCCCTTCCACTTTCAGTTCATTTCCCATTAATTCTTTTTGTTCTCCCATGGACTACTTATACCACTACTTTCCTGCTTACCTTTCCTCTGTACCCCTCCCTTTCCCTGTCTTTCATATTCAGAGTTCCATTAACAGTGCTCAGATGTATTGGGGCATATTTACTAGCGGAAGGCAACCTTGGGATCTTTTGTGATCATTCACAGGGACAACAACAGACATTCTGCTTTTGGAATGAGGAATAATTTCATTCTATGGAATTTGGTAATAGGAGCAATTTCTATTGTTATTTTTTGTTTATTACAATTTTCTGGAAATGAACAACAAAACATTTCAGTCTCTACAACCGGTTATTACTCTTTCAAATAGAATCTGTACGTATAAGCAGATGTTATCCTTGTCCCATTCATTTCAAGTATAATCAATCAAGCCTATGCATGCACTGAAAACTGCTTTCATCAGGCTTGCACAAGCCTGGCGTGTCTATGAGATTTAATTTTGGAATTTTAATACCGAAAAGTTTAAAAAAAGAGATGGATGTCTCAGCTTTAACCTCTCAACTAACAGTGATTCATTCATTTCTGACGACCTTTTCTTTACATCCTGGTATTCTGCCAAGATTCATCATGAAAGGATTAAAGGAGAGTAAATCACCACAAAGCTATCAGAAAGAAATACTATCCTCAATATAAATTAAATGTCAACGAATGACGCTGAGCGAGAACTGAATTGTGAACTGGCATAAGACAGTCCTAAACACTGTCTTATGCCAATTCAATATTCATTTTTTTAGTAAACCCATTTTGGGAGGAATTCTTCATTGGGTGGGAATTTCAATTATTTCTGACCCAGGGACCCTCACTCAAGTCAGGTGGGGATAGAGCTTATCTAAATATGCAAAGGAGCCTGGGACCTTCAACAATACTATCATTGAACTCCTATAGGATCACCTACCTGTCTCTCATTCAACATGCAATAGTAGTCACAGACACCCTAAACGACTACGAGGAAGAACTGATGTCTTCCTCATGATGGCACAATGTCCGATAATCACAACAATATTATTGAAATATCCCCAGTTATGGCCTTAAGAAGATGCACACGTTATTGAAGAAGTCATTGGTAAGTGCAAGATGAGTCACAAATTTTATTTTGGATCATGAAATAGTAATCATCAAGTCATAGTTTTTAACTACCCAAGCAGACCCATTATTTGTTTTATAATACAAAATTAAATTACAACCCCAGTTCCGAAATAGTTGGGTTGAAGTGTTAATTGTGAATAAAATCAAAATGCAATGACTTTCAGATCACATAAGCCAATATGTTATTTAAAATAGAACATAGATAACATTTCAAATATTGAAACTGAGACATTTTACATTTTTATCCACAAAATGAGCTTATTTCAAATTTTCTGGCTGCAACAGGTCTCAAAAAAGTTGGGACACAGGCAAAAAAGGGCTGAAAAAGCAATTAATATATAAGAGAATCAGCTAAATCAACATTCAGCAAGGAATTAAGTTAACTGGCATCAGGTGTGTAACATGATTGGCTATAAAAGGGATGTCTTAGAGAGGCTAAGTCTCTCAGAAGTAAAGATGGCCAGAGGCTCTCCAACCAGTGAAGGCTTACGTAAAAAAATTGTGGAATACTTTAAAAACAATGTTTCTCAACATCAAATTGCAAAGACTTTGAAGGTCTCATCATCAACTGTGCCTAACATCATCAAAAGAATCAGAGAAACTGGAAAAATCTCTGTGCGTAAGGGACAAGGCCGAAGACCCATACTGGATGCCCGTGAACTTCGGGCCCTCAAAGGCCACTGCATCACTCACTGGCATGATTCTGTCACTGACATTACTAAAAGGGCCCAGGAATGCTTCAAGAAACCGCTGTCTGTAAACACTGTCTGCCGTGCCATCCACAGATGCCACCTAAATCTCTACCATGCAAAAAGGAAGCCATTGTTGAGCATGATCCAGAAACGCCGCCCTGTTCTCTGGGCCAAGGCTCATTTAAAATGGACTGTGGCAAAGTGGCAAAGTGTCCTGTGGTCAGACGAGTCCAAATTTGACATTCCTGTTAGAAATTATGGGCGTCGTGTCCTCCGGGCTAAAGAGGAGAAAGACCACCCCTCCTGTTATCAGCATTCAGTTCAAAAGCCAGCATCTCTGATGGTATGGGGATGCATTAGTGCATATGGTGTGGGACATGTGCATGTTTTAAAAAGCACCATGAATGCTGAAAGGTATATAAAGGTTTTAGAGCAACATGCTCCCCTCCAGGCGACATCTATTCCAGGGAAGGCCTCGCATATTTCAGCAGGACAATGCAAAACCACATACTGCAGCTATTACAACAACATGGCTTTGTAGTAGAAGAGTCCGTGTGCTGCACTGGACTACAGTCCTGATCTTTCACCGATTGAGAACATTTGGCGCATAATTAAACGAAAAATCCGTCAAAATAGACCCAAAACTCTCCAGCAGCTGGAAGCCTGTATTAAACAAGGGTGGGATCAAATTCCAATGGCTAAACTCAAGAAACCTGTCTCCTCAATGCCCAAACGCCTCCACTCTGTTTTGAAAAGAAGAGGGGATGCTACACCATGGTAAACAGGCCCCTGTCCCAACTTTTTTGAGACCTGTGGCAGCCATCAAATTTGAAATGAGCTCATTTTGTGGATAAAATTGTAAAATTTCTCAGTTTCAGCATTTACTATGTTATCTCTGTGCTATTGTGAATAAAATACTGGCTGGTGTGATTTGAAATTCATTGTGTTTTAATTTTATTCACAATTTACACTTTGTCCCAACTATTTCGGAATTGGGATTTTTAGAAGTGAATGCTTTTGAAATTGGTCTAAATGTAACTATGAGCTTGGTTATACCCCACTCTACATCCGCACTGGAGCCAGGAAATACCTTCGTCTAGAGGCGCACCAGAGCTGGGGAATACTTGATTCCGCAGCAGCACCAAAGCCGGGGAATATTTCATTCTACAGCAGCACCAGAGCCTGGGAATATCTCAGTCCACAGTAGCACCAGAGACTGGGAATATCTCACTCCGCAGTGGCACCAGAGACTGGGAATATTCCACTCTGCAGCAGCACTAGCCTGGAATATCCAACTCTGCAGCAGCAGCAGAGCCTGGGAATATCTCACACTACAGCAGCTCAAGAGTGTAGTAATACCCTGCTGTACAGCAGCAGCAGAGCCTGAGAATATCTCACTACACAGTAGCACCAGATACTGGGAATATCTCAGGCTCTGGACAGCAGCAAAAAAAGAGACTTCTGGAAAGTAGCACCAGAGAGTGGGAATATCTCTTGCCACAGCAGCTCACGAGAGTGGGAATATCCCGCTGTAAAAGAGACTTCACTCCACAGTAGCACCAGAGAGTGGGAATATCTCTTGCTACAGCAGCTCAAGAGAGTGGGAATATCCCGCTGTACAGTAGCAGCAGACCTCACTCTACTGCTGCACCAGAGCTGGGGAATTCCCCATTCTACAGCAGTACCAGAGCCTGGGAATTCCACATTCTACAGCAGTACCAGAGCCTGGGAATTCCACATTCTACAGCAGTACCAGAGCCTGGGAATACCACATTCTACAGCAGTACCAGAGCCTGGGAATACCACATTTTACAGAAGTACCAGAGCCTGGGAATACCTTGCTTTACCACAGCATCAGAACCTGGGAATACCTCTCTCTACAACAGAACCAGATCCCGGAAATAATCCACAATACAGAATCAGTTGTGCCTGTGAACACCCCACTACAAACAGCACCAGAGCCTGGGAATATGCCATACTACAGACGCACCAGAGCCTTAGAATGCTCCACTTTGTAGTCATACCAGATCATGGGAATTCTCTTCTGTAGAAAAGCACCAGAGCCTGGGAACACCCCACTTTACAGCTGTACCAGTGCATGAAAATGTTCCCTTCTGCAGTAACACCAGAGCCTGGGCAGCAGTAGTGTGTTCAACAGTAATAGTATCAGTGGCAATACTCATACCGATGACAGGAGAAGCATTTGTAGTTTTGTGGTGGTAGTAGTAACAGCAATAGCATTACTTCTAGTATCAGCATCTGTGGTCATAGTAGTGTTGGTGGATGTACTAATAACAGAAGTACAATATGGCGATAGCAAGACATCTAGCAAGAGTTAGAGGCAGCAGCATCACTTATGCTATTATAAATTGAAGCAGTTCTAATATATTTGCATTCTTGATAAAAAGAGGAAAATGCCTGCATTGTTAGAAAAGGTTGGGGGGACACCAGATGCAGGATCCAAAGTGTTTATTGAAACACCAAACACTAAGGAGAAAATAGGCACACAGGCCAGAAACAAAACACCATGTACAAGCACTGAACAAATGGGAGAAACTAAGGTACACTGCCCAAGGCAGGGGGAACAGAAATACACACTCCAAGAGTGGATAAACTAGAAAAACAAAAACTGAACCGAACTAAACTGACGGACAAACTGGGAGACTTAGACACAGGGCAGACAAGACGTGGGCGCAGCGAAACAAAAGGCTCGGGAGTCATACAAAGGAAATACTCGGGAAGGCACTGGAGCAGAGATTTCACAGTGTAAAGCAAAGCCAATACAAAGTTCCGTCTGATGTCGCTTCTCACTTTGCCACAGATATAGCCACGAGAGGAGGCGGGGACTCGGAATGCAATCTTGAATGGAACAGAAACACATGGGATTAATAAAACAATTACATGAGAACCGGGTTAACAATAATGACTCGAGACAAGACTCTAAGACAATCAATCAAGCTAGACAGTTTAGATTAAGGTAATCTAAACGTGACGAGTAAAAAGCACCGCGAGAGAAGCAAAGGAAAGCACAGCTTTAAACGCAGTTAATCAGGGAAAGCTTAGGCAGGAATTACAAAAGCTAGAAACACTCGCACTCGCTAATGAGTTAATTAGGTTAATACTACGTGACGAAATATATACAATCACCCTCAAACAAGTGCTGGTTAGTACAGGTTAGTAATTATCCTATCAGAGAACGCATTCACTCAGAGTTTAGCGAGACCCAGAATTAAGCACAGGTGGAAGCAATGAATGAAATACCACAGCCAAAACCGAAAGAGGAAATGTGATTCGAGAATGAGACGCAGGCATGCTGAAGGCTGTCACAAGACATCACTGGAGTTCGGCAAAGAGAGAATCGAACATCAGATGGCGGGAATGAAAGCTGAAAAATAAAACGAAAGTAAAGCACAAGCACAAATAAGCACAAAGACAACACACATGAGGCAGAACCATAACATGCATACACTATAGTACTGTACCAAGATAACCAACATCCTTTGGTTTGCCCTTTGTGGACTGCCCTCTCCAGTTCAACCAACAGAACTTACAGAACTACGTGGTATTATTGATTATTTGTTTATTCTTCGGCATTCCCTCACTTATGAAAATTGTCCTCTAAATAATCTAGATCTAAATAATTATCGGCCAATCTCTGTTATCTTTTCTTTCTAAGATTTTAGAGAAGGTTGTTTTCTCTCAGGTCTCTCTGTATCTAAACAGATTCAATATCTTTGACAAATTCCGGTCTGGATTTCGAGCTTTGCACAGTACAGAGACTGCACAGGTGAAGGTACATAATGACATCCTCCTCACTGTTGGCTCTGGTTCTCGCGCCATTTTAGTCTTGCTTGATCTCACCGCTGCCTTTGACACAATAGATCATAGCATCCTCTTAAATCGCTTTAGAGGTTGACGTTGGCCTGCAGGGTCCTGTGCTAAAATGGTTTACATCCTATCTCAATGGCCGGACATTTTCTGTCAAAATAGGAAATTGCTCTTCTTCCCTATCTCCCATAACGTGTGGTATTCCCCAGGGTTCAATCTTGGGGCCTCTCTTATTTCCCTTGTATATGTTGCCACTCGGGTCTATCTTCAAGAAGTACAATGTCTTATACTGTTGTTTTGCTGATGATACGCAGTTTTATTTACCAGTCACCCCTGATAATGTTTGCTCCCTGAAGGTATTTTTCAATTGTCTGGATGACGTTAAATGCTGGATGTCCAGAAATTTCCTTCAACTGAACGATAGGTAAACTGAAGTCATTTTATTTGGTCCTGCTAACTGTGTCTCCAGCTTGAGTAAAGCTCTCAGTCCCCTAACTGTGAATTGGTATAGCTTTGGTAGAGACCTAGGGGTCTTCCTGGACACTTCACTGAATTTTAATAAGCAAGTTGGCAACGTTGTAAAGGGCAGCTTTTTTCAGCTCAGAACCATTGCCAGATTAAAACCTGTGTTATCCTGTAAAGACCTGGAAAAAGTAATCCACACCTTTATCACTAGCCGCCTGGATTACTGTAATGCTCTATACATAGGTTTGACAAACTCCACCCTGTCAAGATTGCAGTTGGTTCAGAATGCAGCAGCCAGATTTTTAACAGGCACTAAAAAAAAGAGAGCATATTACCCCAGTCCTGGCCAAACTGCATTGGCTACCTGTAAATTACGGAGTCGATGTTAAGATTTTACTACTTGTTTTTAAAGCCCTTAATGGTTTCGCTCCACAATACATTACAGACCTCCTAACTCCTTATTCTGCCCCCTGGTTACTCAGGTCTTCCACTCAGAATCTCCTGTCAGTCCCGCATTCACGTTTTAAAACTAGAGGTGGTCGTGCATTTTCAGTTGTTGCCCCCAGTCTCTAGAATAATCTTCCATTACACATTAGAACCTGTTCTTCAATTGATCTTTTTAAATCAAAACTAAAGACCCATCTTTTTAATCTTGCTTTTGGCTCAGTTTGAGGCTGCCACTTGGTTTCTTGGTCAAGTTCACTTTTTCTTATGATTATCTGCTATTTTCTGTTCTACTTTTATTACTAATATTTGTATTTTAAGTCTGCCATGTCTTCTTTAATTTAATTTATTTATCTCCTGACTTTTTTTTTAATTATTTTTTTGGGAATTTTTCCTTTATTTGACAGTTATACAGTGTAGAGAGACAGGAAAGTTGAAGAGAAGAATGGGGAAGACATGCAGCAAATGACCTGAGCTGGAATCGAACCCAGGTTGCTGCAGGAAGGACACAGCCTTTATGGTACGCGCACTTAGACCGATGAGCCACCAGGGCGCATCTCCTCACTTTTTATGTTTTTTAGCCTATTGTTTTATTTCTGTTCTTATGTCTGTTATTTTATGCATTTACCTTTGCTGTAAAGTGCTTTGGGTCAACTTCTGTTGTTTTAAATGTGCTATATAAATAAATGTGACTTGACTTGACTTGACTCTGTTTCATATGAATTAAGTCATTTTGAATCTTCCAGAGCGATGGATGACAAATAGATTTTTCTTGCATTTTATGGAGTTAATTTAACATAGTTCAAGGGAAAAGATCATGCACCTCAGGTTCTACCAGTCTAGCCTCTTGTTAAAAGTTTCTATGATTGCCTAAACAAAATGATAGTCTTTTCAGCAAGACAGAATTTGAGCTCCAGCTCATCCTAGCGCATCTCCTCAAACACAAAAGTCTTTTAAAGAATATATCCCTTCAATACCTTGAGCTCTGCCGTCATCCCATTGTCCTTAGTTTCAGATCGCAGTGCATAATCCACAGAAGCAGACCTTCAGCAACTCTCTCCAGCCTGGGTGCTCCCGCTAAAGAATGGGCTCTCATTATACTACATCTACAGACAGTTACATTTATTTGGCAGGTGATTTGAATGTTATCAGTCAATTGAATGGGCTTTATCATTTGTTATTAGCCCCATAGATATGGGCTAGGGCCCTGCTGTACCTACAAGTAGATTGAGAGG
Organism: Gymnothorax javanicus; assembly: GCA_029692085.1. Lineage (NCBI taxonomy): Eukaryota > Metazoa > Chordata > Actinopteri > Anguilliformes > Muraenidae > Gymnothorax > Gymnothorax javanicus. The sequence continues at coordinate 153,709,193 of CM056193.1, read as the reverse complement.
GTCATTATCAACGATTGATATCACTTATCATTTAGATGGAAGTTGCCTTTCCCAAATGTTCAGCTCTAACCTTACCTAATCTTTTAAACATTATGACTACCTTTCCCTAACCCTGAATTCTAACCTTAACCTTTTAAAAAGCATGATTGCCTTCCCAACTCAGAAAACTGACGTTAAAGTAATGAAAATAACTTCTGAGTCGCTAATAGTCCGTACAGCGGGGCTGTTTGAGCCCATATCTATGGCACTGATAACAGATGATGTCACCCATTCAATGGACTGATAACATTCAAAGTGGGTGCACTTGGCAGATGCTTTTATCCAGCAGCAATAGCTGACTGTTCTGTGGGCCGGACTGTATTCCCTGAGCCTGATCCTGTAGTTAGCAATGTTTTCTGTCTCTTCACATCTCCGCTTTCATCCCTGCAGGCTGCACAAAATAATCAAGCATACGTCCAGCCGTCCTCCTTTCCCTTCCTCCCTCTCTACTTCTTGCCTTCTTCCTCTCTCTGTCTCACACCCTCTAGCCTTCTGCATCTCCACATTTCTCCACCCCCTCAGCTGTCTCTCTTGCCTCTTGTCCTCTCAACCTCTTGCTCTCTCATCATCTTGCCTTCCTGCCTCTCGCCCTCACCTCTCACCTGACTGTTCTTGACCTGACCTAACATAAGCAACTGAAATGGGCATCATCACTGAAAATTAATCGGGATGCACATTTTGGGAACAGAAGGTCAGCCACTCATAAAGCTCCCGAGAAATTTAATGCAAGATTTCGACCAGCAAAATCTTTTTCAAGTGAAAGACCATGTACATAAAAGGGGAGATACACTGTATATATTCCCGCCAGTAGGATAATCATAATCCATATATAATTTACCCTGCTTCAGACAGCAAAATAACTATATATACAAATATAATCACATGATGCTGATACTGGTAACATAGGACACAGCAGACAGTAGGCTCCTAGAAAGGCATTTGTGCCACAGAACAATTAGATAGTGCTTACTAATTCCATGGCAGGTGAAGTAGTTATCTATATGGGGGAATGAATGGACTAATCATGAAATAGGCACCAGGGAAAGCCATCTCTATGGAGGAAACTATATGTACAGCTTTAGATCACATTTTCCATTTAAACCAAATGGTATTAAATGTGTGGTTCCAAAAACCATCACGCTGGAGAAGTTTCCTCCCCAGTTCTCAAAGACTGTATAAAAAGATGGAGGCAGCACCTGAGTCTGAAAAGTGAAGCCAGTGAGAAAATCTCTTAAAATTGCATTCTATTTAATGGCCAGCAAATAGCGACGTTGGTGGTTGCAGAAAGAAGTTCAATGCTATAGAAGCCTATGAGAAAATGACCCTACTTTCTGACCTGATTTATTATTTCAATAATGATTTTCCACATTATTTTATGGTATCTATCGCGAGTTTCAAGTCTCCTTCGATATATCATGATGTTCATTTTTGTAAATTATGGTCCCAAGTAGACAAGAATATAGGATAAAGCCAGAACATGCTTTGGGGGCGTGGCTATCCTCTGGTCCTCGTCAGATACGGTCAGATTCTCCCATCGAACCACCCCTCGCTCCTCCCTAGATCTTCAATTCACACTCTCGTCCAATAGGAATCACATCCGGTTTCAAAATGACAAAATGGCGCTGTTCAAATTGCCAAAATCAAGGCTTCCTAAATGGTATGCTGAAACAAATGGGTGACGTCACGGTTGCTCCATCCACCTTTTTATACAGTCTATGGTTCTTCTCCCTGGTGGATTTCTTGACCCCTCTCAGTGCCACTACATCTAAGAGAGCTATCACTATGGTCAGCTTGTTTTCTTTCAGCCTATCTGGTCAAAACCTTCCATTAAATTATTTGAAAAAAAAAAAATGAGTGGGCATCCTTCCTTGTGTCCTGAAAAGTTGTTGGTTTTGTCCTGCACCTGTGCCCAACTTGGGTTTGATATGCATGCCATTCCAATTTTTGTTATGATGCCTATTTTGGCCCAGGGACTAGGTACTGAGATGAAGTCTTTTGCATCGAGTTCCAGAACTCTCCAAATTCATAGACACATCAGTCAGATCTGCTTCAAGGCTAAACTTCTTTTGCTGCATTGTTGCATCGGGATGGAGTGGAGAAGCTATGTTGCCTGAGCAGGGCTGTTCCCTCGCCCCATGACATCACAAACCACAGTGGGTTTTAATGCTATGGCAACCACCAGTTGGTGATAAATTGACAATGATGGTACAAATTGCTTTTGTTTCAACAAGACAAAGCAGTAAAGTGTGAATTGGAATCATCTGCCCAATATTTTGACCATCGGTTATGTATTAAAATCTCAAAATATTAAAATTTCAAAAAAGTCACTTTTTCTCAAAAAATTCCCAACAGATTTTTTTTGTTTCTTCACCATGTCAATCTGTTAGGTGAAGGCAACCCATTTTCACTGAAAAATCTCCAGTAGAATTTTTGTGAACTCAAAAGGCCTTAAAACTCACTGTGAAACTCTACGGCTTTAATGACCCTCAGTCAGCTGTGAGCCATTGTTACAGCTCCCTCCTTCGGGAACAAGAATGGACTCTTCGATGCATTGTGCACTCAGACAATTGACATCACAGGACAATTCCATTCACTGACCATAACGGATTTCATAAGAAAACTCGTAATATTCAAGTATCACCCATCCAGGCCTCGCTACCATTCTCACCACTTTTTATTACATTTGCCATTTCTCCTCACTATTACATAAGACACTACTCAAGCCTTTCTGTATTGGTGTCACCTCGTTATCTGAGCAAGGAGCACCAGACATCATTATCAAAATCCTCAGTAGCTGGTCGGTTTAAATGCACCAAATCTACATTCGCAGCAAGATATTATAATATCCACCAAGTTCACTTGCACATTAGGTGAAACACGTATTGTTGAGACCCAGCAGAGCCATGACGACTCTAAGAAGACACGATTCCCCCACCACATGGTTACTATCTGATTCTGTCAGTTCCAACTTCATTCTGTCCGTAAAGCCAAAATTTACAATTTCTGTTTATCCAAAGAAACCACAGGATGGCCAAATAGCAGCACTGGACTGAGCTCCTCCCCAACAAGAGACCAACCCAACATGCCCTCCCTGAGCCTGGTATGAAATTGAAGGCAGCTGCAGATGAATTTTCCCATTGATAGTGAACAGGAAAGCATTTTATGGGACCCTTCTCCGCCCTGCGACAAGCTTCAGTGCTGAGATGAGGTCAAAGTTAGAGAAAGGTTGTTGCTTCACCACATTAGTATACTCCTTCGAATCAGGTATTGACGTAGTGACAGAATACAGTCTCTTTCCTCTAAGTTGTTTTTAATTATAAATGTTAGGGGTGTCAATACACCAACAGGTTAACTCTTTTCCGCTTATCCCCCCATTATAACTACAAAATCCATTTACCCTGGCCATACCAATGTATGATGCCTTAGGGATACCCCCATTTTTAATCAATGAGAATGCCTGGGAAAAGCCCATTGATATACATATAGATGTCATAAGTGGTCATTATGGGGAAAAGAGTTAAGGCGTCATATGTAGTCATTATAGGGATAAGTTACATTCTCATCCTGACTCGTCATATCGTGATGTCATCTGACCGAGCGTTAATATATGATGAAAAATGAGGCTTTTGGCGTCCTTATTTCATGCATAGGGTTAAGGTTCGGGTTTGGGGTTGGGGGGAGGGTTTGTTTTAAACTGGCCTCAAGTAAGGATGCCAAAGGCCTCCTTTTACATTGTATATTGATGTTTGGTCAGGTAGTGTATCTGTATGACAAGTCGGGATGAGACTGGGCTCGGAAAAGAGTTAATAAGCAACCCTAAAATACGCAAATAATTGTATTAAAATGAAAGTATATCATTCTTCCATATGTTTCAACGTATTATCCATCCAACAGTATATCAGGCACTCTATATCCTGGAAACAAAACAGGCTTTAACGAAGATTCCTAAGAGAGAATCTAACCATGGCACAAAACTTGCTTTCAGTGGTTCAGCACAAATGTGTTGTGTTCCACATGGCATTCCAACACATAGTAAACATTCAGCCTGGCTGACCGAGGAAGATTTGTTGCCTGTTGCATATGTCTGTCTAATAAAAAGGATGATTTTCTTTTTTCAGTAAGAAACAGGCAGACAACAAAAAGAAGTCCTGTCAGATGGCCCGAAAGAGCAGTCCTTTGGTAAACATTTATTTCAGGACAATAATGTCTTCACACATACATGCACATGCGTGCAAACATGGAGACACTGATACGCAAGAGTATACACCAGAGGTGGGCAATGAGGGCCGTATCTGTCCCTGGTTTTCGCACCAAATTCTGGCCTTTAATTAGTTCATTATCTAAATTAGCCAAAGTATTTATGAAATCTGACATTTCAGGCGCATTTCTTTAAATTATCATGAATGACCAAAGACTGTTCTTGTCCCCCTACATAAAACATTTTTTTTGATCAAATCTTTGGACAAATCTATATTTGCGTTTGCAACCAATTAGCTCAATTAGTCAGGGGAAATGCTAGAAATAAAAACCTGCATACACACCGGCCCCGCAGGACCAGGATTGCCCACCCCGGGTATACACACACACACACACACACACACACACACACCCTTGTACTTCTATCCTTGTGAGGACATTACATTGACTTCCATTCATTCTTTGTGTGTCTCTGCAGCCTTTCCCTAATGTTAAGAATGAGCAACGCATGCCTAACCTAAACCCTTAACCAAACCTTAACCTTTCCTTAATTCTAACCTTACCCCTAACCTTAAATAATAAGTCGCAATTTGCCTTTCTAGTTTTGATTTGAAAATGTCCTCACTTCCTAATAATGTCCCCACTCTGCAGGAAAACAATGTTTTCTGGTTCCCACTGTGTACTAAGAACAAGAACACACACACACACACACAAACACACACACGCACACGCGCACACACACACACACACACACACACAGTATTAAGAACTCTCCTGTAGCTGTTTTATTAAATGCGCTTTATATTTATTCTCTCAACTTACAGAAAGGCCCGTGGATTCTTGGGCTCGGAGGCTTCACTATGTTTGTCACCATGCAGAATGCTCACTCAGCCCAAGCCCCCATTGAAAAAACTGAGAAGTAGGGGATCTCATTCCCTGCATTGATCATCAGTAATTCCCACGGTTTACATCATAGTCCGACATGTTTCAAAATCAAAGCAGTTAAAACGAGAACTACTCGGTAGAGAGTATACCACTACCCTGCGCCATTGTTTGTGACCTATTCTGGGATGCTGACCTTGATCTTTCCCCTTGAACTGAAAATGTAATGATCTCTTACTATTGTCATATGAGTCTTTCCATGAGAATGGTTCAAATTGGACTTTGGCATTTTCAAATTTTCTACCAAAATGTATTATTTGTATGTATATCCCACAACATTAAGGACATATTCAACTATCAAAAAAAAATGGGTGCCCCGGTGGCTCATTGGTCTAAGTGCGCGCACCATAAAGGCTGTGTCCTTCTCGCGGCGACCCGGGTTCGATTCCGGCTCGGGTCATTTGCCGCATGTCTTCCCCATTCTTCTCCCCAACTTTCCTGTCTGTCTCCACTATATAACTGTCAAATAAAGGAAAAAATCTTTAAAAAAAAAAAAAATTTTCCCATCTCAGGCATTAGCTTTCTACAACTCCAATTCCTAAATAGTTGGGACGAAGCGTATATTGTGAATAAAATCAAAATGCAATGACTTTCAGATCACATGAGCCAATATGTTATTTACAATAGAACATAGATAACATTTCAAACAGTGAAACTGAGACATTTTACATTTTTATCCACAAAATGAGCTTATGTCAAATTTTCTGGCTGCAACCGGTCTCAAAAAAGTTGGGGCACAGGCAAAAAAAGGGCTGAAAAAGCAATTAATATATAAGAGAATCAGCTGAAAGAGCATTTAGCAAGTAATTAAGTTAACTGGCATCAGGTGTGTAACATGATTGGCTATAAAAGGGATGACTTAGAGAGGCTGAGTCTCTCAGAAGTAAAGATGCTAGAGGCTCTCCAACCAGCGAAGGCTTGCGTAAAAAAATTGTAGAATACTTTTAAAAGTGTTCCTCAATGTCAAATTGCAAAGGCTTTGAAGGTCTCATCATCGACAGTGCATAACATCATCAAAAGATTCAGAGAAACTGGAAAAATCTCTGTGCGTAAGGGACAAGGCCGAAGACCTTTACTGGATGCCCATGATCTTCGAGCCCTCAGACGCCACTGCATCTCTCACCGGCATGATTCTGCCATTGACATTACTAAATAGGCCCAGGAATACTTCAAGAAACCACTGTCTGTGAACACAGTCCGCCGTGCCATCCACAGATGCCACCTAAAACTCTATCATGCAAAAAGGAAGCCATTGTTGAGCATGATCCAGAAGCGCCGCTGTGTTCTGTGGGCCAAGGATCATTTTAAATGGACTGTATCAAAGTGGCAAAGTGTCCTGTGGTCAGATGAGTCCAAATTTGACATTGTTGCTAGAAATCATGGGCATCATATCCTCCGGGCTAAAGAGGAGAAAGACCACCCCTCCTCTTATCAGCGTTCAGTTTAAAAGCCAGCATCTCTGATGGTATGGGGATGCATTAGTGCATATGGTGTGGGACACATGCATGTTTTAAAAAGCACCATGAATGCTGAAAGGTATATAAAGGTTTTAGAGCAACATATGGTCCCCTCCAGACAACATCTATTCCAGGGAAGGCCTTGTGTATTTCAGCAGGACAATGCAAAACCATATACTGCAGCTATTACAACAGCATGGCTTCGTAGTAGACGAGTCCGTGTGCTGAACTGGCCTGCCTGCAGTCCTGATCTTTCACCGATTGAGAACATTTGGCGCATAATTAAAGGAAAAGTCCATCAAAGGAGACCCAATACTCTCCAGCAGCTGGAAGCCTGTATTAAACAAGAGTGGGATCAAATTCCAATGGCTAAACTCAAGAAACTTGTCTCCTCAATGCCCAGACGCCTCCACTCTGTGTTTATAAGAAGAGGGGATGCTACACCATGGTAAACAGGCCCCTGTCCCAACTTTTTTGAGATGTGTAGCAGCCTTCAAATTTGAAATGAGCTCATTTTGTGGATAAAATTGTTAAATTTCTCAGTTTCAACATTTGCTATGTTATCTCTATTCTATTGTGAATAACATACTGGCTGGTGTGATTTGAAAGTCATTGTGTTTTGATTTTATTCACAATTTACACTTTGTCACAACTATTTTGGAATTGGGGTTGTATTATTATTGGTCATTATTTCAAGATGTGAGCACTGTTATTCTTCAAGCCCGTTATGTACACTATGGAAGCTCATTGAATATGATCATAAAATGTATTTCTAAAGAAAGCAATATTTTTGTATTAATCTGACGTCCCCCACACTAATTAAATAATTGCAAATACAAAAGTGCCATAAAATCTCACATTTTTGCTGTACTAAAGCCTGAAATTTGCCTATGTGTGAAAGCAGAAAGGCAGAGGAAGTATCGGGCACGCCTTAAAGCTGATCCTGAAAGAAGGGAGAGATACCTGCTGTATAAAAGTATATTTGACCAGATGAGGGTTGGCTCTTATGCCTGAACACACACACACACAAACACACACTCACCCAACATTATGTTAAATTTGTGCAATTCACTTTACAATGTTTAACAGATAATACATTTTTGTAGTTGTTTTTAATTTAGGTTAATAAAACTCAATTCAACTGCAGTTTATATCTGTTGTCCTTCTTATGGTTACATTATGAAATACAATGCTCATAGAAAATCCTATCTTGTCATTTTTCATCAAGAATGTAGTTTAACTGAAGAATTTTCATCAAAATCAATGATCTTATGATAGCTTTCAACATTTTAGACAGACGTCAACAAACATAAAATTTTTTTAATGCATTTTTTCAAAATAATGTATGAACATGTAGGTGTGACGGGGTTGAGACGAGGGCATCGGAGTTGAAGATGGTAACGGGGTTGAAGGGACAAATACAACTTTACATATTAATAGTTGTCTTTTTACTCTCAAATTCACTGGATAGGATTTTCTATGAGCATTGTATTTCATTATGTAACCATAAGAAGGACAACAGATATAAACTGCAGTTGAATTGAGTTTTATTAACCTAAATTAAAAACAACTACAAAAATGTATTATCTGTTAAACATTTGAAAGTGAATTGCACAAATTTAACATAATGTTGAGTGAGTGTGTGTTTGTGTGTGCGTGTGTTCAGGCATAAGAGCCAACCCTCATCTGGTCAAATATACTTTTATGCAGCAGGTATCTCTCCCTTCTTTCAGGATCAGCTTTAAGGTGTGCCCGATACTTCCTCTGCCTTTCTGCTGCTGTTGTTGGTGCCATCTTACTCACAGCTTAAACATGGAACATACACTGAACAAAAATATAAACGCATGAAGTAATTTTTTTCAAATTATTTTTTATCAATTGGGAAATATTTTAAAAAAACAATTATTATTTTATTCTTGCCTTAATATTCAAGCTACAGAAACATGACTAACAATTTACTGTAAACAATTCATGAGTTATCACAGCCTGAACCCACCAGGGGTCAGCGGGTAGTTCACAGCACTCAGTGACGAGTGTGTCCACCATTGGCATCATGTAAAGCGGTATTTCTCCGGCACATGGAGTTCACGAGATTGTCAATAGTGGCCTGTGGAATGTTGCCCCATTCCTCCTGCAATGAGCTGGCGCACCTTTTCTGGAACCGGCACACGTTGTCTGACCCGCTGATCCAGAACATCCCAAAGATGTTCAACTGGCGACGTATCGGGTGAATATGCTGTCCAATTGAGAACAGGGACATCCTCCTCATCAAGAAACTCTGAGCAGATCCGGGCAGTGTGTGGCCGGGCATTATCGTTCTGGACTGTCACATGATGGAGTCGCACGAACGGTACGACTATGGGCTTCAGGATCTCATCGCCCGTTCAAGTTGCCCTCAATGAAATGCAGACGGGTACGCTGTCCATGGCATATGCCTGCCCATACCATTACTCTTGCACCACCAAGTGCCACCCGACGCACGACATTGGTGTCAGCGTAACGCTCGCCCACACGTCGCCATACGTGTTGACTGCCATCAGCACGGTACAGTTGGAATTGTGATTAATCGCTGAATAACACCGTCCTCCACTGTGCAAGTGTCCAGCGAAGGTGACTGTTGGCCCAGTCGAGTCTGTACCAGCGACAGACGGCCGTCAGGTCGAGACCTCGGTGTGGTCGGCGGACTCGGAGGTCCGCATCCTTCAGGTGGTTTCGGACAGTCTGAGCTGATATCCACCTATTGTGCAGTCCGATGGTCTTGTCAGATGTCCTGGTGGCTGGTCGGAGCCGATCACGGAGGTGCTGGAGCCGATCCTGTGTGGGCATGGTCACACGAGGTCGTGGGGCATGTGGACGATTCACAGTGCTGCCAGTCTCTCTGAATCGACTTCTCAACCGGCTGATGGTGGAATGATGCACATTCAAGTGTGTTGACACTGCTGTCACCGATATCCCAGTGTTCAGCATGCCAATGGCATGCTCCCTCATGACTTGTGACATCTGTGGCATTGTGACTTGTGACAAAAGTGCACATTTTGGGGTGGCCTTTTATTGACCCTGGTGCACGGAGTGCCTGTGTATTGGTCACGCTGACTGACGAACTCAATGTTATGCTCTATGCAGCTCAGGGGTGGAATAACTCAATGAGTGAGTAATCTCACAGGGAGTGGTCAGTGAGAAGTGGGTCACCAGAATTGATCAAAACAAATCATTCAGTACACCCAAAAACACTATTTGTGGGCATATTTCATTATAGGTCAATTTAACTCAGCATTTTTGGTTTGTGCGTTTATATTTTTGTTCCGTGTAGATCACATTCAGCATGCATGTGGTATAAGAATGTTGATTGAATATAATAACAACTCATTTAAATAATTGGATAACTTAACAACCAAAGTATTAAAATCACAACCCCGTTATAATCAAACACGTTACGGGGTTGAGTGTGACGGGGTTGTGATTTTTGCACAAAATGGCCACTGCTCTATGTGGTCAATACCAGAGAGAGAGAGCACATGGCATGCATGAGATTCAGAATTAGCATATATTTTGAAATAACAAAAACCTTTTTCAATAGTATTTAGTTTTCTATCTTTTTTTCATGTTACGGTGTTGAGCCATTGAGTTTGACGACCACAATATCACAAGATAAATGACCAAAATAAAGGAAAAGAAGGGAGCAACTTGCCTGTTTCTCTTGTCCTGTTGTCCAAAAGACTTCAGTGATGTCAATTCCTGATGTACATGCTATTATGGATCATACCATTGTATTTATGGGGGGAGAATCATTCGTAACGGGGTTGAGGGGTTACTCAGGTACAGAACTAAATTATGTGATTTTAATGAATAATTATCAATTAATTTTGGAAAAAAAAAAACCATCACCAGCAAAAGAGCACAAATGGATGTTTAGGTTGATATTAAAATGTAGGCCCTATTGACTTTTTTTACAGTTTTATTTGGTATTTTCAAAGTATGCTTTTATCGAGGCCATGGGGGACATGACAAAATAGGTGGTGTCAACTGAAAAAACTATATTAATTCTCATAAAAAGGTAAAATCTAACTCATGTTTTTTTACACTGTATTAAAGGAGACATTTCAATGTACATGTAAAGCTGTTTAAATATGAATTTTGGTGACCCAATAAATAAAATGCACCTAAAGAGGTGAGAGGGACTCAAATTGTGCCATTTCCATGGAATGACTCATATACAGTATAACCTTCCCACAAAGTTTCATCAAATTGGTCCAGACCTTTTCTGTAATCCTGCTTACAAATAGATAGACAAACAAATAAATTGGGGGCGAAAACATAGCCTGTGTCTCACTTGTTGGTGGGGTTATGATTATGGTGACTAATAAACACAATCAACCAAAAATCAAAGAAGCAATAATGAGGGCAGAAATCAACATGCATCAATCGTCACAATTATTCTACCGTACCTCAAAACACATGGTAAAACTGTAGATGTGCAATTGCAGAATGCTCTGATGAGATTATAAAATCTACTATCAGTCTGTAAATCCCCTGGATTACCATGCTGGTATCAACTGAGACAAACCCCTTCAATGAAATCCTTACACAAACCAGTCATCGTAGAGCTGCTATAATACCCCCTTACACTTCTCTTCCACAAAGGCCTAAATCCCCAGCATGATACACTATCTGCCTTCTAATTTTAACCAGAGAGGTCTGAATCTGTGTCCGCCTGGTTCTTGTAGTGCTTGAGCAAGAACCCTCCCCCTTAGCTACAGACAGTGTTCGTGGCCCTTTAAGAGGCGGGCACAGGTTTTTGCCCAGACAGCCAGCACAAACACCGCTGTCTCTGTCTTCACAATGAATACAGACTCATGCACCGCAGCTCCACAAAACCATGCACAATGCTGAAGGAGAGAGCAAGAGCGAGAAAGAGAGGGAGTGAGAGTGAGAGAGGGAGAGATGGGGAGAGTGAGAGAGGGAGAGAGAGAGTGAGAGAGCAAGAGGGGGTGTAAAAGAGAAAATTGGAGAAAGAGAGAGAGAGAACGGAAGAGGACAGACAGTACCGACAGTAAGGCTGCATGACTTGCGTTTTTTCTACCCTTCTTTCAGTTGTCCTCTCTCCGGGAGTCCCCAGCCTTGTTAAAAGGCGATAGATGCTCTAACACCCCAAGGGACGAAAAGATGGGTGTATGACGGGTTGGGTGAAAAACAGCAGAAGCAAAATGCTGCACAGCAACAGCAGCACAACAAACATTATCTGGTGCTGTTATTTTACAAAAAACTTATCACTTTCTCCAGTCTCTGCTAGCATACCCAGTTAAAAAAATCCTCATCTGGGGGTCCATGCCTTTCCATGTCCCTGAGAAAAAAAATCTTAGTCTTTCCAATTCCTTCCTTTCATGCAGAGCTTTTCTCAGAGCAAATGCAGCAATGGAAATTCACCCTTTTCCTCGTTCCAGTGCGTGATCTTCTCGCTAACCCCTCTGCTACGTTAATTCCAACGGGCCGGTGATCAGGAAGTCCCCTTGCACTCCCGGCTAACATGAAGCCATGCGTGTGCAACGCTCCGGCGTATGTTATGCAAGCCCACTCGACTGCCAAAGCTCTGAACAGTACTCTCCTCCCGCCGCTCCGCCCACAAAGGACTTCATCAGCTTCATCAGGTATTCATTCAAAAAACACACACTCGGCTTGGCAGCATGCCCAGACTACGCTTACAAAGAGCGAGAGGGAGGAGGAGAGCAGGGTAGCAAGGAGAATGGAGAATCAGGGAGGGAGAGGGAGAGAGAGAGAAAGAGAGAGTGACGGAGAGAGGAGGCAAATGAAAAAGGGGAGGAGGGAAGAGAAAATGAGGTTTTGCATGGGAGATATGCACCAATACAGGGAGAGATAGACAGACAGACGGCAACATGCATACGCGCACACGCATATAAAATCCCATGGGGGAGCATTGTGCAAGGCTTTTCACATGCAATATGCTTCATTTTTTTCTGCTGGGACAGCGGAGATTTCCCCATCATTCTCCCTTCACTTTCACTCAAGTGTGAGCTCATTGCTTTGCACCCTGTGCACCAGCTCTGTGGCTCGTGTCCTAAAATAACCCCTCACCTCCTCCCAGCCTCGCACAGCATCTATCACACCCAGCTGGAGAGTCAGTGCAGATAAGCACCCTCTCTCTGACTGCCTGGCACGGGGCTCGCCCTGCTCCCAGTCTCTTTATCCACACATACACACGTAAGCATGCGTACACAGACACACGTACATATATTTAGCATCCATAAGCCAATGTGAGTATATGCAAACCCCCTCCTGTCCCTTTATGCTTGTAATGAAATAAGAACTCTGGGCAAGGGATTGAAGATCACCCAGAGACAACACGCATAAAAGTTCAAATGCACACACATACTCAATCACATCTAAAGCTCCCGACAAAAACACTGCAAAATTGAAAATAATAGCTTTTGAAGTTAGCATTAAAAATGCACAAAGTCCATTTGATGAAATTACTTTGACTGGACAAGCGGATTTTTTAAAATAACAGGACGGACAGTTACTGTATTTTGACCTGTCAGAGATCAACAGCGCATTTTGAACAACAGCATCCGGCAACAAACCTGCCAGGGATTGCTTGATTTTTTTCGTCATCCACATTAATGACTCGCAACTGATTGGTGGGGGACCACTCGATCCCCAGTCTGCAAACAGACATGGTACGTACACACGATGGACAAAAAAATTAATTCAGCTTCTATTTCAGTAAACACAACGACCACTAGAGGGCAGGACACATTGTATCTGAGTAGATATTGTACAGATGAGCTGGTTACGAGAGAATGAGCTACCCAGCTTGTTTAGCTGACCTACTTTCTCTGAGGGGTTTTTACTGTTAGTTCACGGACTGAAAGCACAAATTGGATTTAAAGCTGGGTTAAATGTTGCAATGATAAGTGCTGTGACATTACCTGAATATTAATCAGCTCAGACTTCATTTGCAAATTGTAATTATACTTTCACAGACCATATTAATGCAAGAATTCATTAAACCTATACATAATTTACATAAATTCGTACATTGGAAGTACCTGTGGTACATCACGATTGATAAGACAATGACTCTTTTACAATGACGGAGGGTGGAGTAGTCCTCAGCTTAGAGCTTGAGACCCAAGCTTGACCAAAAACACTGGGAAGAGGCATTCAGTCTAGTGCAATCTCTGTGGGAAAAGGGCCGCATGTGGTAGCCTGGTTGCCATAGGATCCAGCACCCACATGTCCATATTCACAATGGCCCTTACCCGACAACCCTGGACCAAGGCACCACCTCGTTAACAGTTTCCAGGCCCAGATTAGGCTCCTCTTCCTCTCTGTAGCATGTGGACCAGTCACTGTTTGGACCATCGACAAGGAAGTCCTCACAGGGAGTTGCTCTATTATGTAGCAACAGACACAATAAATAAAGCAACACAAGGATTTTCAGAGCTTTTATGTTGTAAATTAAAACATCCTGCCTGCTCCCTCCCGATCCAACGTTTACTTTAAGTCTCACTCTGAGGTCACTGAGTCCAAGGTTAGTGTTCCTCTTCTATTTCAGCACAACCTGAACAGCATTCCATTTGGCAATGAAGAAATCATATCCACTCTGAGTACAGAACCAAAAAGCAGCAACTTACACAGTACACACAAAAGCAAACTGCCAATGTGCTTTAGTCCGATTGAAAGCGCGCATGAATTCTGCAAACCGTGCAGACCTAACTTGCCTTCGAGCACACTGATGTAACCAGGTACTATTCACAGGTACATGAAAAATGTAGTCATTGATAACCACTTCTTATGACAGCAGGATTTCTATCAGCAAAATTTCTGTTTCTACTGATAACCTATTTTGTGTATTATACTCTGTCAAGAAATATCAAATGGCATAATTTTATTGGAAGTTATAAAATGAGGCTACTGATCAATGGCAGAGGTAGGGCCCATGTCTGTGTGTATGAAGGTAAATCCCTATCTTTATTTGAGAGCATGGTTTTTTGACCTGAGAGCAGACACATCGATTTCATGCGTAGATCTTGCAAAATTTTTCCCAAAAATTCAGCTCTCACACTCAAATAGCCCTGGCTTGCGCTTCGATCTGCTGCTGTGTGGATGGATTTTTTTGCGCGTGAATTTCAGCCTTTTCTCCTCGTGCTAAAAACTGCTCTGTGCACTTGAAATATTTCTGCTTGCACTCTGATTTTTTTGCAATACATTCCTGCCAAAAATCGCCAACCAATAGAATGTCAGGTTCTGTGCTGAGCAATGAAATTATTGCTGTGTCGTTGCGGGACCATTCGTTCAACTTCTTACAGCGTGTCGGGGGTCGGTGACTCTTGGGCAGACCCGCTCTCAGAGATACTGGAGCCTTATTAAGGCTCCAGTATCTTTGGCGATACTGCTGTGTGTGGGATCGGTTATTAAGCTACGTGACTGTTTAGATTATATAGCTATCTGAATATCTAATGTGAACTATGGAAAATCCTTGTAAATAATCGTCATATTAAAGCGATATGATTTGGTTTTGCCCTAACTTTACTAACTTAGCTAGGTATAATAGGCATGAACTTCTCTGATATGTTTTGCGGTGCTTTCATGGGTCCGAACTGTATTTTCAGATTGTTGGGATGTTGCCTAGCTAGCTGACAAGCTAGCTCAAGAGCAATTACTGGTACAACTAACTAGCTAGTGAAGTTAGGGCAAAAAACAAATGATGCCGCTTAATTATGATGATTATTTACAAAGATTTTCCTTAGATAGCATTAGCTTGCTAGCAAGATGGCCATATAATTTGAAGAGTTTCGTAATACACGATTGCTGACGTAGCACTGTAATGTAGCTGAAATTCGCCATGCAATAACACTGTCGCAGCCCAAACTGCTGGTGCTCCTCAGTTGCCAGAAGTCGTTAATCAAGGTTGAGGGAGGTCGTGTGGGTGTGATGTTATCATCTTTGGGTGTGATCGCGTTGAAAGTGACCAGTCAGAGTAGTTGAAACTTTTCCCATAGCCATGTGGTTAGAGCATGCAAGTTCGTGGGCGGGAGTAGATCTGCCTAAGAGTCATCGCCTCTATGACACGCTGTAAGAAGTTAAACGGATGGGCCCGCAACAAGGCAGTAAATTTATGGCAAAACCAAGTCACTTTAATATAAGGATTATTTTCAAGGATTTTCCATAGTTAATGTTAGCTAGCTTAGTTGTTGGCCATATAATCTAAACAGTAACGTAGTTTAATTAGCGATCACGCATACAGCAGAATAGCCAAAGACTCCCTAAGAGTCACTGCCCCCACAGCACGCTGTAATAAGTTAAACGAATGGGCCTGCAACGAAGCGGTGATTTCATTGGTCAACACAGACCCTGACATTCTATTGGTCGGTGATTTTTGACAGGAATGTATCACAAAAAAATCCGAGCGCGAGTAGAAATGTTTCGAGTGCAAGCAGAAATGTTTCAAGCGCACAGAGGCAGTTTTGAGCGTGAGGAGAAAAAATCCGACAGCAAGCAGAAGTGTTTCAAGCACTCAAAGGCATTTTTGAGCATAAAGAGAAAAGGCTCGAGTTTGCGTGTTAAAAAATCCGTCCAAGCAGCACTAAATCCAAGCGCAAGCGGGGGCTATTTCAGTGCGAGAGCGGAATTTTGGGGAAAAACTTTGCAAAATCTACCCATGAAAGTGATATGTCTGCTCTTAAGTCAAAATACCAAGCTCTCAAATAAAAACAGGGATTTACCTCCAAATGTGTAGTATATGAACCTATGTACTTAATTTTGACCATATATTTATAGTGGCTGCAACTGCGTCTGTTCGGGCAAGAGGCTGAAGATCGTTTGCTGTAAACTCACCGTAGCTGGCTCTGTGAAATTTGGATTAGAGTATTCCAAGCAGGCTCTCTGGATCTTGGATAAGGGTATTCCATGCTAATAGCCTATCCTCAGTTGCGCTGAATGTCAAACAGCTCTCTAAGAGCGAATTAAATCATTGGGGGGAAAAAAACTGATATTTTAATCAGAAGTTATTTCCTTTAATGTTGTTATAATATCTAATTTCTGCAGTATTTAATTGTTGAAAGCAAGGCCAATATCGAGTCACCAAGGAGACAGAAAGCACCTGTAGGTGTATGTAGGGTTATATATAGAATCTGAGCATGCCCACACACAGCTTCAGCTTTGCTCCAACTGTGAGAAGTACAGGGCTCATATTCACTTTTATAAGCTCCTGTTCCCAGGACTAGCCATAGACAACCCTTCTCGCCCATATGAATGGGAGGTTTCATGCCACCTTCATTTCACATGAAAATCATACTTTCTTTGTTTCTTTGCTTACTTTGTTCATAGAAGCATTGTGATCACTGCTACAGTTTGAGCCAAAACGAGAAACAATTCAACAATTTTCTGAACATTCAACTGCACAGCTGAATGAACAATCTCATTCTTTGATACAGACACCCACAGTGTGATGCAATCTTTTGTACACAAACTGGCTTCAAAGATTTGGCAAAAGTGCTTAATATGAAGCAATATTTAATTGCTCAGCCTATTCCAAATGCATAACTTGGTGGAGCCACAAAGGGTATACTCCTGTGCTTGACCCAGCAGGATTTATGAATTTGTGCTTGAGTTATACACATAGCCACACATGCAGCTGCAAGCACCCACGCACTCATAGACCTACAAAAACACACATACTCATGCATACACACGCTTGCGCACGCGCGCGCACACACACACACATACACACACACTGCTTGGTAGGGTTGAGGCCTTGGCGTCTGCCTTGTGTATGTAGACATGGGAGATATAGAAGTGAGAGAAAACCACGGAAGACTTCCCAAACAGCCAAGCTGGCAGCATACTACATGTTGCCTCCAACAATGAAACTCTATGCTGTGACCCACGAATTAAAATATACTGCAAAAAAGCCTGTCACCTCAAATATATTTGGAAAAAAGTATATGCACTACATAATACACAAATATAAAATAATCAGCCTTTTCCTGAACTTGCAAAACATGCCACCTGTATGACTCTCAGTGTGCATATGCATTGGATGTACCGAATATGTATATAGAAGAATATTTACTCATGCAGTCAGGTAAATAAATATTTGGACATTGGCAAAGTTAGTGTTGTTTTAGCTGTCTACCACAGCGTATTGTTGATAAAACTAAAGGAAACCGAACCCCAAAAAACAAAGATATTTCAATTAGAAGAGGAATTCTCACCAATTCTAATGATGTATGTAACCCCCCACCAAAACGCACTAGAGAGATCTGAATCATGATTTTTTGTCGTAATTCCAGCCCTCTCAGTGTGGGCTGGAGGCTGCCATCATTGTGAAACCCCCCCCGATTCTGTGACATATTGTGCGTAGATGTCGTGTGCAAAGCTGCTGCACGGCGGACAGGAAAGTAGCGACAAGACTCATGTGCATTGCTGAAGTTGGGTGATGTTTAATAATAAAAGGAAAAGAAACAAAAAGCAAATGGCCTCACAGTAGATGTGTTCTTCAGCCCTGAATTAGTAAATTTTATTTTAGGACAACTTTTATTCATTAGTAACCAAAATTACTTTGTTTTGTAATAATGCAAGGTAAATGGGTCATAAAATATTGTATAACCAAAGAAATATCAAAAAATTAAAGAAAAAATGTGATTTTTTTTAATATCAAGCAATATTTTTTCCGCTATTTCAAACATCTTTTGAGTAGCAATCGAATAATCATCGGCTACTCGGAAATGCATTGTATGTATGCGCGTGTAGTATCTAAAGGATTTCCATTGAGTGAGCCTGCGATATCAAAATTATGCAACGACAGTATTAATTCTCATTTATTCAGATAAAAATTACCACTCCAGTTTCATAAAGTTGATATCTCGGGCTCACAAATTCGAGATCCTATTCGTTCTATAAATGTCAGCGTAGTTTTATCTAGAAAATGCTTCTAGTTGGTAGTCTATTCAAATCAGTTGGATGAATATTTTACTAGCTAGCATGCTTATGATTTTCATTTCAAATGAATAAATTCAAGCGTCTACCATAACAGTTACACATGTAACTCATTACTTTAATGGCCAAAAGCGTAAGCATGTTAGCTAACTAATTATTTATCCCATAGACTTGGATCAACCATCCATCCATTCTCTATACCCTGTTCCTCACTGGGATCGTGGGGGAGTTGGAGCCTATACCAGCTGGCTCAGGGCGAAAGGCTGGGATCCACCCTGGACAGCTCGCCAATCCATCACAGGGTGCACACACCATTTGGTCTCACACTTGTAACCCAGGGTTATTTTATGTTATAATTATTATTTTTATTTTCATTTCTAATTAATGTGACATTTCCATTGATTATTGTTTTCCATGTATCATGAATGCACCGCGGTGCTGTTTGCGTCATCTCCCATTTAGAGGAGGAAGTGGCAGTTATTGGGAAGAGGAGAAGCTTTTCTTTCACCCTCCTGGCGAGTTGGAAAAAAAAAGACCGCTCTGTAAAGATCACGGCTTGATCGCTGAAAAGTGTTTTTTTGTTGAGTCCTGGATAATTAATCGAAAGAGAGCGAATATTTTGAAGAATATCCTGGTGAGTGTGTGATTAAATGTATGCATTTGTTGATCGATAGCTATGATAGTTGAACAAGACAACACAATTGATTTAGAAATGTTCCACTTGTTTTTTCCTACGGATTCAATGCAGATGATTCATTTGGTTGAATGATGGACTGTATTTTTTACATTAAGAAATGGCTCTGCATGTTTTGTGCAGGCTGTTTTTTTTTCCCCCTTGTTGTTTATGGAAGCACCAAAGTGACTGGCTGTGCTGACTACTGACCGGATGCCACCTCGGGTAGCTGAAAAGAACTTTCCGGACCTTACGGCCACCTACTTTCTAGGAGGGTGGTAGGACCGATAAGGAATTCCCCTTTTTTTATTATTGGACCATTTTCCCATTTTATATTCCACCTGAGATCTCAGACGGGTTTATTTATTTATTTATTTATTTTTTTGGGTCAGGCCTGATACCACATGAAAAAAAATAAAAGACTGATAAAAAAAAAAAGTACTGAGAACGGAATAATCAAAAAAAAGTCCTAAATAAGAAATACGACTGATTCAATTTGTTTGTACTGATACCTTTTCCCCTTGTTGTTCATTTTGTATTTTCATGTCCATATTTTGGGACAACTTTATGAGCCAAGTTTCTCAGTGATGGGCTATAATTTTTGAAATATACATTATAACTTTACTTACCGTTTGTCAGTGTCATCTTATTGTGGTTGGAGGTTGCTTTTCTCTCTAAGCGGAGTTGCCATAGCCAATCTCCTTCGAATCTAAGCTGTTGAACCCCAGATTTATGCAGATTTCAATTTTCTTTTTATTTCTTAGACAAAAAGGGTGACATCTAGTGGCGAGCCAGCCAGGAGATTGGTGTAGTGGCTTTTGTTATTTCCAACCCATGGGATACACAATTTTGGTGTCTTGGAAAAAAAAAATGGATCTTTGTGAATGCTTTCAAGTTGATGCTCAGAAAACCCTGTATTTCACAGGAGTTGAACAAAGTTGTACCGATGATGACATTTCTGATGTGTTTGTGACAAATGGTAAAGTATCTAAGGTCATTAGAGTTCCAGATGAGCCACATCAGCCGCAGGGCAGAACACTTGTTATCTATGAATCAGAGCATGGCTATTTTGAAGGTTGACCCTAGGACCTTAGGGGAACTTGCAAGCCCTATTGACCCAAGTGCAAATTGGTCTTCTGAAACTGTTAGAGATATTACTCAAGGGGAAATGGGCAAAGAAGTGGCCCGCCGGTACCTGAGAAAACTTGAGTCTATGGGGAGTAGTGGGAAAATAGTCTTCCTTAGCTTCCTTCAAGGTGAGTTACAGGCAGGCCCCACACCCCAGACTGAGACACAACCAACTAATGACCAAAATGTTAACACTACCACTTACTACATTGACCAAAGCGAACCGATAGAGCCCACAAGCACTTTTAGCCCCTGTGGTGAACACTATACAAGCCAGGTTTGCATAGATGAGAGCATTTACAACCCTTCTCATGTCCAGAAAGTGGTAGTTGAGCACATCATTCGTAATGAGCCAACTCACACGCCCTTTGTACATGCAAAGATACGCACTATCTCAGGTCGGCTACCGAGGCCCAATGGTGAAGTTGACTATGAGACATGGCGCATCCAAGTTGATCCTTTACTCAGTGACTTCTCTTTGACTGACGCACACAAAGTGAGAAAGATACTTGAAAGCTTACTAAGCCCTGCTTCAGAAGTTGTGAAGCCCCTAGGAGTCAGTGCACTACCAAGCGCTTATGTCACTCAGCTTGAATCCGCTTTTGGTGTTGTCGAGGACGGAGAAGAGCTTTTCACTGCATTTCTTGGCTCCAACCAAAACAGTGGAGAAAAACCCTCTGCCTTCTTGAGCCATCTTCATAGCCTCCTCACCAGAGTAATTTCTAGAGGGGGGGCCTCTGCTGCAAACGTAAACGAGCTGCTCCTAAAACAATTCATTCGTGGCTGTTGGGATCAGAGCTTGATCATAGGTCTCCAGCTTGAAGGGAAAAAGAGCTCCCCTCCCTCATTCCCCGACCTTCTTCTCATGTTGAGAACTGAGGAAGACAGACGGTCAACCAAGTTAGACCGTATGAAAAAACATTTGGGCGCGACAAAGACTGCTGCACATGCCCACTCTGTCTTTAGCATACCCATCTTTGACCAAGCACCACTTGCAAGCCCCACTTCATCAGATAATGAAACTGTGAAATTTGAACAAAAAGTCAATGAACTCATGAAACAAGTGGAAAAGTTAAGCCAAAAGCCAACTGACACCATCCCAATGAACAATTTCCCTGTGCGCCCACAACCCGTGAAACAAAAACCAAACAAAACCACAAAGCTTGAAAATCAAATAGCTGAGTTGACCAAACAAGTCCAAATGCTTGTCCAAAGCCAAAGGGTTGCATGCAAATCTGAGAAAACTGAGCCTAAGGAGTCTTTAGGTGTTAACACCAGACAACCACGAACCTCTCCCAAACTCCCTGGCATGCCTCGTGCATGGTTTTGTTTTAAGTGTGGGGAAGACAATCACATAGCAGCCCGCTGCACAAATGAGTCAAACCCCAATCTTGTCCGAGAAAAGAATGCTGAGTTGAAGAAGAAACAAGCAGATTTTGCAGCACGGCAGGCTGCAGCTCCCTTTGCTTTAAACTAGTGGCAGATCCTGCTGTGGGACACCCAGGAGCTGAAACCCCTGATTCCCAGCGTCCCAAACCGTTTGACACTGAACGGCAAAGCACATACCCAATGCAACCCAACGGCATTTTTAACCCTGATTCACCTTTGCTCCAGGGTCTCATAGGCCCACGTTGTGCAGCCTTTGTACTTGTTAATGGTGTGTCATGTGAATCTATAATGGACTCCGGTTCACAAGTAACAACTATCTCTGAATCTTTTCACAAAGAGCACCTTTCTCATCTTCCCATCCAACCCATCCACACTCTTCTTGAAATTGAGGGAGCTGGAGGGCAGAATGTCCCATACTTGGGCTAAATTCAAACACACATTACGTTCCCCCAGAGCATGGCAGGGAAAGAGCAGCAGCTGGTTGTACTAGTGCTTGTGGTTCCTGAATGTCACTTTGATAGTAAAATCCCACTGCTGATTGGGACAAATGTGCTTTTGCAGCTTTATGAACAGTTAGCAGAGCAAGATAGGCCCAAGTTCATTCACAAATTATGCTCTAAACAGTTTGCAATGATCCTCCAACATGTCGCTCAGGCCCAGAGAAATGACACTTATTCCTACCCTGCCATGTTACATAGTAAAAAGCCAGTTACAATACTTGCAAACCAGAAACTGTGTCTTATGGGCAATGTGAGATTAAGGAAAAAGAACCAGAACACAAGTTTTGTCCTTGAACTTCATAAACAGTACAACTTACCAGGG
Source organism: Gymnothorax javanicus (assembly GCA_029692085.1). NCBI lineage: Eukaryota > Metazoa > Chordata > Actinopteri > Anguilliformes > Muraenidae > Gymnothorax > Gymnothorax javanicus. The sequence goes on along the minus strand of CM056193.1, from coordinate 153,686,588 downwards.
GGACTGCTTATTGAGTCAGTTTTGGTAGACATTCCCTTTAAAGCCAGTATCAAAGTGCCTGTTATTGTGCGAAATGTGAATGAACATAGTGTGACGTTGCAGCCAAATAGTGTTGTTGCTCAAGCTTGTGCAGTCCAACAGGTTTCCCCGCTAGCACCTGGTCAATCTCAGATTCCCCCAAGTCAACTGGAATAGGAAAACAATAAACTCACATTCAATCTTGATGAGTCTCAGAGCAATGGAAAGAGCAAATCCAAAAAAAGTCGCAATCTATCTCTGAAGTTTTTGCTCTCGATGACGTCATACGGCCACACTACAGCCGTGAAACATAAAATCCGATTATATGACGAAACACCTTTCAAAGAACGGCCAAGGCCTATTCACCCAAGTGACAGAGAGGCAGTGAAACAGCATCTCAGACAACTACTTGACGCAGGAATCATTCGCGAGTCTCAAAGTCCTTTCGCTTCGCCAATAGTATTAGTTAGAAAAAAGAATGGCTCGATCAGGCTATGCATAGATTATCGTAAATTAAATCTGAGAACCATAAGAGATGCTTTCCAAAAGTGAACAAAATTATCCCACACATAAACTTGAGTTCTTGGCCCTCAAGTGGGCTGTGTGCGAGAAGTTTAGTGATTACCTTTATGGTTCCTCTTTTATTATGCCCTACCGAATATTGAAGAGACATTCACAGCTCTCAGTGGAGCGAACTGGTTTTCCGTCATGGACCTTAAGTCCGGTTACTATCAGGTAGAGGTAGCTGAAGAGGATGAGCCTAAGACAACCTTCGTGTGCCCCCTTGGGTTCTATGAATTTAATAGAATGCCACAGGGCGTCACTAATGCCCCAGGCACTTTCCAACGCCTAATGGAGCGGTGCGTTGGTAATCTCCACCTCACCGAAGTGCTTGTCTTTTTGGATGATTTAATTGTGTTCTCAGACACGTTAGAGGAACACGAAACCAGGCTAATGAAAGTGCTAGCACGCCTCAGAGACTATGGGCTTAAATTGTCCCCAGGAAAGTGTCATTTCTTCTGGAACTCAGTCAAATATTTAGGGCACATTGGGGACGCTCACGGGGTTCATACTGATCCTGACAAAATCTCAGCTTTTAAAACCTGGCCACGCCTGTCTACTTTCAAAGAACTCAAATGTTTTTTAGGCTTTGCCGGGTACTATCAGCGTTTCATCGAAGGATACTCCAAGATAACTAAACCCCTCAACCGCCTCACTGCAAATTATCACCCACTAAAGAAACGAGGCAAGATTTACAAACGTGAGCTATCCAAGTTAACTCACAATCCCAACCAGCCTCTTGCTGAACAGTGGACACCTGAGTGTGAGACAGCATTCCAAGTGATAATCAGAAAACTCACCTCAGCACCTATTCTCGCTTTTGCTGATCCGCAGCTTCCATACATACTGCACACTGATGCTTGTCGTGATGGGTTGGGGGCTGCGCTCTATCAGGAGCAGGATGGGAGGATTAGGGCGATTGCATATGCTAGTCGAGGGCTTTCCAAAAGTGAACAAAACTATCCCACGCATAAACTTGAGTTCTTGGCCCTCAAGTGGGCTGTGTGCGAGAAGTTTAGTGATTACCTTTATGGTTCCTCTTTTATTGTCCTGACAGATAATAATCCCTTAACATACATTTTGACAAGTGCCAAGTTAGATGCGGCTGGACATAGGTGGTTGGCTGCCTTGTCTACTTATCATTTTACCATTAAGTACAGGGCAGGGAAAGCCAACAAGGATGCCGATGGGTTGTCTGGGCGACCCCAAGAGCCACTTCATGAAGATGAGGCATTAGATAAAGAGAGAGCTCGCATTGACGACATGAAAAAACGTCTCATTGATGCACAAAATGAATTAGATCATGAAACTTTCTCTGCTCTATGTCAGCGCCATTCAGTGTCAATTCCATCAGAGCCTGTTGTTGTTGTGGAGTCCCTCACTATTGACTCTACAGCAATCCCTGAGGCATACGGTGAAAATATCTTGCACTCAATGACCGATGCTGATTGATGCATAGCACAAAGAGTCAATGTTCGGCAGATAGCCAAGGTTGCCTATTGATCTTGTCCTTGGTACTTACCCTGGCAAAGCTAGTTCGAAATCCTATTCCGATTATATCAAGACCCTCCGTGACAACCTCCAGGAAAGCTACGCCCTCGCGTCCAAACACTCAAAGAAGATGGGTGAGAAGAACAAAACACGCTTTGACAAAAAAATACGGGCTGCTGAATTCTTTGTGAGTGATAGAGTCCTTGTAAGGAATGTTAACATCAGAGGGAAGCACAAACTTGCAAATCGTTGGGAGCAAACCATTCACACAGTTGTAAAACGCATCAAAGACAAGTCCTGTTTATGTTGTCAAGCCAGAAACTGGAGAAGGTCCCCACCGCACCTTACACAGGGATTTGCTTCTCACATGCGGGTTCTTACCTGTTGAGGATCAAAGGGAATCAGACTCTCATAGTGATAATACAAGGAAAGTCTGGACGAGGAGCAATACAAACAAGATAAAGGCAACTGACAGTGGAAACGAAGGGGTGTACAGTGGCAAGGATGAAATGGTTGATGACGAGGAAATTTGTATTGGCATGCGGGAGCCACAGATTATCACGAAGGGCCCTTGTGTCCAAACTGAACAGTTTTCTTCTAGATCCCAACCCCTTGCATATGTTCAGCCCCCCGTGTCATCTCCAGATATAACAATGCCACAAAAATCTGCACTTGACTTTGACAAACCTAACATGAACATACAGCATGAAGTCCCTGGTTTAAGTAGTGTTGAGTTATCACCTACAAATGCTAGTTCTGCAGACCATGTTGTTATTGACATTCCTGAACCTGACTTGATAACTACCATGACTGACACAGCTCCCATTCCATCGGAATCTGTAGTCAGTAGTGACAATGTTAAAGCTGATTATGTTGCTGCTGAGTCAGTAGGCTTGAGACGCTCTGATAGAGAAAGACGCCCACCTCAAAAGTTTACTTATGATGAACTGGGAGAGCCACTGACTTTGGCCATTAGTTCTTTTTTTCAGACCTTAGGTGTTGCATTCTCCAGAGCTGTAATGTCACCTCTACAATGTCCAAGTTGGTCAGCTGTGCATGAAGAGACTCATACCGTTTAGAGGGGGAGAGTGTAACCCAGGGTTATTTTATTGTTATAATTGTTATTTTTATTTTCATTTCTAATTAATTTGACATTTCCGTTGATTATTGTTTTCCATGTATCGTGAATGCACCGCGGTGCTGCTTACGTCATCTCCCGTTTAGAGGAGGAAGTGGCAGTTATTGGGAAGAGGAGAAGCTTTTCTTTCACCTTCCTGGCGAGTTGGAAAAAAAAAAGACCGCTCTGTAAAGATCACGGCTTGATCGCTGAAAAGTGTTTTTTTGTTGAGTCCTGGATAATTAATCAAAGGAGAGCGAATATTTTGAAGAATATCCTGGTGAGTGTGTGATTAAATGTATGCATTTAACAGTCCTGTTTTTTTGACGAATGAATGAAGAGTGAGTCAGTGGACATTTCCAATTATAAAACCAGTCAGGATATGGTATTTTACTGTACGATGTGATTTCTATAAACTGCTAATTCAATGTTAGCTGTATTAGCTAGTGGGGAAAATATAAGCTAGCGCGCCTCACACATGTGCTCGTGGCAGGTGCATTGCACGTGCAGTTAAGCTAACACGCTCATGGTGGGTCGGTGCTGTGGACCCGATGCGTGTCCAATATACACATTTACTTTTTTTTCTTCACTGGTCAATTGTTGTGATATTCTGTTTGGATATAAATGTATTGTTGTTGATCGATAGCTATGATAGTTGAACAAGACAACACAATTGATTTAGAAATGTTCCACTTGTTTTTTCCTACGGATTCAATGCAGATGATTCATTTGGTTGAATGATGGACTGTATTTTTTACATTAAGAAATGGCTCTGCATGTTTTGTGCAGGCTGGTTTTTTCCCCCTTGTTGTTTATGGAAGCACCAAAGTGACTGGCTGTGCTGACTACTGACCGGATGCCACCTCGGGTAGCTGAAAAGAACTTTCCGGACCCCACGGCCACCCACTTCCTAGGAGGGTGGTAGGACCGATAAGGAATTCCCCTTTTTTTATTATTGGACCATTTTCCCATTTTATATTCCACCTGAGATCTCAGAAGGGTTTATTTTATTTATTTATGTTTTTTGGATCAGGCCTGATACCACATGGAAAAAAAAATAAGAGACTGATAAAAAAAAAGAAAGTATTGAGAACGGAATAATCAAAAAAAAAGTCCTAAATAAGAAATACGTCTAATTCAATTTGTTTGTACTGATACCTTTTCCCCTTGTTGTTCATTTTGTATTTTCATGTCCATATTTTGGGACAACTTTATGAGCCAAGTTTCTCAGTGATGGGCTATATTTTTTGAAATATACTTTATAACTTTACTTACCGTTTGTCAGTGTCATCTAATTGTGGTTGGAGGTTCCTTTTCTCTATAAGCGGAGTTGCCATAGCCAATCTCCTTCGAATCTAAGCTGTTGAACCCCAGATTTATGCAGATTTCAATTTTCTTTTTATTTCTTAGACAAAAAGGGTGACACACTCATGGGCAATTTAGCATCTTCAAGCAGCCTGACATGCATGTCTCTGGACTGTGATAATGTACCCGGAAAAAACCCACGCAAACCCGGGGAGAACATGCAAACTCCACACAGGAAGGCCCCAGGCCAGATTCGAACCCACAACCTTCTTGCTGTTAGGCAGCAGTGCTGCCCGACTTGGATAAATGGCAAACTAGAAACTAATGCCAGCGATAGTGAACATTTCAAGCAGAACTGGCAAAGTTACCTTAGTGAATATTTTAGTTGGCATTTGCTAATGAACAGAATATGACCTATTGTGACGCAAAAAAGCTGTATTGCAGATACCAAACCTTTTCCCATAATCATCCACAAAGTCCTTACTTATTTTTGGCCTCTTTAATGGATCAGGAATGGCATGAAAACTCTTTCCTCTGCTTTTAATGCTGGCATTTGTACACCCGTATGCTTGGCAGTAAACCACGATGATCGCATGTAGACAACACTCTAGTTCAACCTCTGTCACCAATGGCACTGGTTCCTTTGTATGTATTGAAGATGTGACAGCTGACAAAAGACGGATGACTTCTGAATGAAATGAGTATGCACTATATACAACAGTTACGTAGTGTAATTGTATCTGCATTATCTAAGATTCAACAAAATGGTTCAAAATTCATTGGATGGTGCTTCACAGTGCAGATGCATAATGACCAAAAACAAGTAGGAACCAAAGACAGTAGCAGTAAAGACCTGGCAGAGCATCACCCTACGAGGATGCTAGGGAGGAGGTGGGATGTTAACTTGCATCAGGAAAGAGAAATGCAGTGCAGCAGCAGGCTGAGGAATGTTTTTCCATGGAAGTGAACAGTCCAAGAAAGCCACTTAAATAGCCCTCCAACTGGAAGACAGAGCAGTGTCTGATACAACTGGAAGACAGAGCAGTGTCTGATACGCTTAGGATGTGGGCATGTCTCAAATAGGCTACCAGAACTAACTCTGCAAGCTACACCCCATTTTGTCCAAATACCTTTGGACAAAACAATTGGGCAGGCCATGGATAAAGATTTTGATGTAATTCCTACATGGATCATACAATATATTTGGAAAACCTTAAATCAAATGTCTACCCTTCAAGTATATGTTGATTAATTAATTTCAAGTATATTTTTGGTATATGGACCTAAAATGACGAGAACTGTTTTATTGTCCAGATAATTGTGCACTTAATGTCACTGTCTATATAATAATGCAACTGACTGAAAATGAAGACAGAAAAGCAAGAAATCGAATGTTAACACAACATGCAGGTCTATGATGAACAACAGAAAGCAGGGAGAAAACCAATTCTGCACCTACAAGCACCCAAGTACTCACCGTATCTGGCACCGCTGCACCTTATACTTGTCGGACAATGTCAGTGGTATCTATGCATAAAGGGTATCCTCTGGAGAGTGATTTCCTCTCATTACTTCCAGCAAAAGAAACTTATGAGCTCTTTCTTTCTTACACTGAGCGTGGGAGAGAACTGAGCCAGCCCTTTATGTTTCACATGCAATAGGAAACATGTCCAGACATGTAGAGAGCAATCAGACTGCTTTATTACTGCTTACACATTGATTATGTGTTGGAGTCCTTGGCATGGATTTCATGCTGTGGATTTTAAGTTGGACATGCACTAAAGCCCAGATACAAGGATTTTAAGGTGGAATTGGGACTAAACTAGCTGTGTGACCTCACTCTGTCAGAAAGGAGGGCTAGTAAGAGAAGAGAAAGAGGAAAGAGGGGTCCAGATTTTCTTGGTTCAGATTGGGCGAATAACCCTACAACAGAAGGCAAAAACTATTGGATAACATTCATTGCATTCACAGAAATCTTAATCAGCAGAATTCTGTCAAGAGAAAAATGTGCATGTTCAAAAAAACCTTCAACATTAAATAATAATCAGCTGTAGAGAGTGGTAATGGGCTTGTCACATGGCCAAATGCATTTTTTCCCATGCAGCTAAACAACATTAATTTGAAGGAAGGATACAGAAGTCAGGCCGGAGCTGAGAAGACCCATGATGGAAAAAGTTGGAAGAACTGAATACAAGCATTGGATTTCCAGGCTAGTGAAATGGATAGCAAGTTAAACCAATGTTTCAATAAGTGTGATGTTCACCGGAGGGGGTACTTCTCCAATTACAAGTCTGGAACTACTAAGCTGCAAAACTGGCATCAACAATCTCAATGGCTCACTGCACAAACCTTAGACAGTGTATCTTAATTCAAAAGTAGTGCTTTTATTTCCAGCAACAGAGCAGTTGTATGAGCCTCTTAAAATAACTATTAAGGGGTCACAGAGCCCCACTGGCAGAGGTGAGAGAGGGGTGAGAGAATACAGAACCTGGGCCGTGGGACATTTTGAAAGAAGGTAAAGAGAAAATCCGTAAGATACTGCAGGTTTGGTACTCATCTGGCAGGATTAAAGAGAGGATATGATCTGAATCCCCATAGTCACTCTGAAGATTAATATACAGAATAACATGAAATGGTTCATCCAGTCCAATACACTTGGCCTTTAATTTCCACGTGTGCAGCTGGTGAGGGTGTTACAAGGGACAGATGATGCTGGATCAGATTATCTCACTCACATGTAATATTAACAGCAGAAATTGCATGAAAAGTATTGCACTTTTCTTTACAGCTGGCGAGCATCATAAAAGGCATGTCAACACAGAAAGAGTATTTAGAAGATGTACTATGTAGGCGTAATAAATACTGTGCTTATTAGATTTGGTCACTGTGAGGAGTGAGTGCAAAGGCGTGAAAAGTGCCAAAGACACGAAGTTGAAGTTAGTATTACAAGCATCATGGCCTCATTGGAGTGGCACACTCTGAATCTTGCTAGAAGCATAATCAGTGACCGCGTCCGTAATTCTGGCCCTGTAGACATAAATCCTCAATATACAGTATGCTTGCTTTTCACTTGAAGAGGGAAAAGCAAGTCTAAAGCAGCCATGCAACCATGGCTGCGTTCATGCCAGAGGGCACAAGCTTTTGTAGACTTGCATATTCCAAGGTGAAATTCTTCCCTGTATGCCCTACATGTCAGGTCTTAGCTTGGTTTTAGGATGAAACAGTGCTATACATTATTGAAGGGGCTAGTGCTAAAAGTGCTTTAGTCACAAAATGTCTATTTTGAGAAAATTGAGAAAATCAACTTAAGAGACTACAAAAGATGTTTTCCCACCCTTAGCTCACAATGTGTGAAAATGTGACGTAAGTACTTTTAGCACTAGGCTCTTCAATTTCTGTATAAAATGGTAAGTACAAATGGGCTCCAGAATTATTGGCACCCCTGACTGGAAATCCACTAAATATAGTTTTTTTTAAAAAAATGAATAACATAAGATGCAAAACATATCATTATTCACTAAGGAACCAACCAAAAACACATGTTAATTTAATCATTTTAAAAAATTGCCAAAATTAGAGTTTCATAACTATTGGCATTCCTGGTTGAACACTTGGTGCAACAACCTCTGCCAAGGTGTCTTTACCTGTACCGTTTGACAAAGTTATGGCACACTTGGAAGGAATTTGGACCATTTTTCTAAGCAGATACTTTCTATATCATTCATGTTATTAGGTTTCCACTTATCAACTGCCCACTGGTTTCAACTGGATTGAGGTCTGATGACTGAGATAGCCATTCCAGAGCATTGTAAAGCCGTTTGTTTGGGGATTTCGAAGCATTCTGGCAGAGGCAACCAGATTATTGGCCAAAATTGCCCAAAACTTGGAGGAATCTATTGATTCATTAATTGTAACCAGTACCATGGATCTCTGGAATTGTAACAGTCCCAAACTTCTACTAATCCACCACCACATTTCACTATGGTACGTGGTGCCTTTCCTTGAATGCATCTCTGTTTCCATGTAAAAAAATGCTGTATCTAACCAAAACATTCAATTTTGGCCTTATCTGACAACTGCACCTACATTCATTCATAATTTTAATTAGATTTGGCGAATTTCCAGCGCATGCTTCTGTGTCTTTGAGTCAGAAAAGACTTTCTTCTTGCAACCAATGCAAAGAGCCTGTGACTGTGATATTTGAAACCATTTGACTGCAAGATGCCACCATGTCATGCAGTTCTTTAACAGTGACTTCAGGGGATTTCTTTAGTTTCTCTCAATTTACCTTTTCATATCCAGGAGAGAGAATGTGTTAGGTTTTTTACTGTTCCATACTTTTAAAATTTTGAATGATATCCTTGGCAGTTGTATACTTAATCTTACCTTGATTCTCTGGTAACCAATGCTGAATTTATGAAGATATACAACCTCTCTCCTTTGAACTCCCCAGGAATGACATTGAATACCATTGTTATAGGGCATTGTAATTGTAAATAACGAGCTTTCTGTTTCAGGGTGAACATTCTGACTGTAAATAAGCAGTTCCTTTAACCCCTTAAGCCCTACGCCCCAGTACCGGGGGCCGGTTGTTACGCATAATAAATACAGCATGTTTCCAAATTGCAACATTTTCATGCGGCATATCCACATTTCGCGAAGAAACTCGGCCAAAAGCTCATGTAGACCATTTTTACCTCAACCGAACACAATTCAAGCACCAAGCAAGTAAATAAGCATGTAGCAAAACATAAGATAAAATCATATCAGCGCTGAATCGCCAGAATTTCTCCAGAATTAGTGCTATGCACACAAATGATACCTAAAATGAAAGAGGAAAGTCCACAGAATCCAAGGATATGAGCCCTGTCATTTTAAACTGACACTACACTCAAAGAACAGCAGGCATGCACTTTACAGTCTACAGAGATGAGCAAAAAAAAATTCTTACCTTTGATATTTTGTAATTAATTAACACAATTAATTATCCTATTCCTACTAGGAAATAGGTTGAGTGTTAACCTGCATTATGGTAATGTCACTGGTTGCAGACAGTTTTATTTTTCATAAGCAAACTTAACACGTGGACCTGAGTTGGCAAAACCGATTTTTGGAACCTTTCTTGGCGTATAAAACAGATCGGACGTGGACGCAGAAAAAAATATGCCATTTTGTGACCTGCAGAGATTCAGAAGATTTGTAAGACATTGACACTTTATGTTACCACTAATGTGGATAGGAAAATTCTTGATAATTTTTGCAATGAACAATAATGCAAGCTGAGGGGAAATGTATACAAATTGATCCTTGCAACTGAACAAATTAATGCTTAATTGCTTATTAGAAGCCCTACATGGGTACAGGTTTGGAGATGGTGAGGCCCTTTAAGGTGAGGTGAGAGCAGTACCAAAATTCCTGCGATGACAAGATCCGAGCGGAAGAGGTTTATGAGTATGTGTGCAAGCTGATGCGGCTTTGTGGAAAAATGGACAAAATCATGGAGAAATACTGTATGATACAGGTTACAAATATTATTTGTTCTAGGTCTACCAATTCAGAGCAGCATGAATGCATTACTGTGTGTGCGTGACACTGCGTGTGACTGATGGAAGAATCTGAATTATAGAACTGTATTGGTGGAGGTGGAGCAGTATATACTTGCCTATGCCATTTAGCTACACCCTGTAGGCTAATGCTTTGATATCGTTGTGCTGGCTCAGGAAAGTATTGCTGCAGTCATGTGGTGCAAATCCTGCATGATAGAAGATATCCACAGGTGTTTTCAATATTTTCCGTCAGGTCGTGATTGTAGATTATGGCCTGTCAGACAGAGTAAATCCTGTAGAAGGTGTTTCAAACAGATAGTAGCCTATGCTTAAAGGAGCAATATGTAAGTTTGTGGCCAAAACTGGTAGTGCAATCCCATTCAAAATAGTGCAGAGCGCAGTATCCCCTCCTCCTCTCCCCCAGACGAGAGGTTGCCAGCTAGGTTGCCGGATCCAGCAAGAACTTCTACTACACGGAGCTACCATGGCTTCGTTTCAATATCACCAATGATCTGCTCTGACAGGGTTGTGTTCAGTTCAGTTCAGTTCAGAAAAGATCGAGACTAATGACTAACTAACTTTAGCAATGGTCATGTTGGTCAACTTGCTCGTCACTCTTCTGTGTGGATAGCCCACTAAAGTCCATACTGTAATATGCGTAAAGAATGAATGAGGACTCATTTGACCAATGTACTGTCTCAATTACATTTCATAGTACCATAATGGCTGTGCTAATGTTGGAACGGTTTCCACAGCGTCTCAGCATAAAGCCAGAGAAACGGACATATGCATTGCTAATGTTAGCAATGAAGAGCCACGGTTTTTATTTCTCAAACAATTTGTTACCTAGTCAATTCGATGACCCACCTGCATACGCACTAACATACCATGAACGAACATACATAACGTTATTCGACTGTAGAGAATATTTGAAATGTCCGTGCCTACATTAAATAGAATTAAGTTAGCCAAACTTAGCTGAATCTTACCTGCCCAGGAAAAAATTAGCAACTTCGGCGTCGGTCTTCAAATTCTTCTCTGCTTTCAGCCGTCTCCATCTTTCAAAGGCATGTCCTATACAGATCCTTGTTTTGTTTCTGACTTTGTCACAACGTATTTCGGAATCATAATGAGGCCTTTTAGGTTTAGTAACGTCAGTCATTTGCGCTCCGAAATGCTGGTAGCTGCAGCTCAGTGGTAACTGGCAACCTGGGTGCCGAAATGCTACTGACTTTGTGATTGGGAGATAGGTGGAGGGTGGCGCTACAGACCAAAACACAAAATGACAACATCAACATTAGTTGTGGGCTGCAACTTCACTTTTGTAATGAGAATATTCTGGCTGGACTACTGTTGTCAGTGATATAAGTATTTGAAATTAACATCATTCCTTGATGTCTGGTGTCTGGTGATATCCAGACATCATAGACATTCCTTGATGTCTGGGCCATTTCATGATTAATCAACATACATTTCTTACATATTGCTCCTTTAAAACTTACAATTCAAAACCACACATGCACACTCAAGTGAGTGTGGGAAGCCCAGGCGGGGTCCTCCAAGATTTTTTGCCCAGGGGCCTCTGCATTCTTAATCCGTGCCTGCTCTACGGAAAGCTAATGTCAAGAAGATGATGAATGAAACACTTTCTGGGCACTCAAACAGGTAGAGAATAAAAGAGGCATTTACAAAACCCTTTCAACTCGCGCACATCACCCAAAAAACCAGGCGAAAGAGTCCCTTTCTGATGGTCCAATTCATGGGAAACAGGGACACACAATAAGGAATTTGAGTGCATCGACCATCGTCTGCTGTCGTAATTTGTTCATTTCTTTTCTTGTTTCGTTTTATATTTGTAGCGGATTAGATTTATTATAGTCAAAAGGTATGCCCGGTAGCCTTTTCAGAGTAGCGCACAATTGGCTTTGCATTGCAGGAAAATAAATTGGGTGGGACTGCTGGATTCTGATGATAGGATTGTAGCAATGTTCGTTGCTTAAGGGCCTCCTGTTAGCCAGCTGGGTGCTTGACATATTTTGGTTCCCTCCTTCCTCGCTCAGGGGTAGGTTTCCCAAAAGCATAGTTGCTAACTACGTTAGCATCTTACTTAGCTAGTTTGATTGTATACAGAAAATTATTCCGACTGTGTTAGTTAGCAACTATGCCTTTAGGAAATGTACCCCATGGCTTGCTTCCTGCTCACTCACCCGTACTCGAGGCTCTGGTTTGTGCTGGTAAGCTTGCGGTAGCTGTTGGCATTCAGCTGCATCCCTATTGTCACAGATTTCTTCCTCATTTTCCATGGTCATCATCACTGTTGCTATTCCTTGAATTTGCACTTGAATCATACTCATAATCTTCAACTTCGATGTCCAAGTCAAGCAAAAATTGACATTTTTAGTGGATTTTAACATCTTGCTGGTAATATAAAATATAAGTAGGATAGCCTATGTGTCACAAATGATCTCACATCTGATGTCACAGCTCCTGGCCTGATTCGCAGTGCTGTTTAAGGGCTATATCGGGGGTTGCCAAAAGCTTGTTTTACATTCATGATTACTCTATTCCACCATTGTCTCCAAGTGAAAAGTGTTGACAGTTTGAGAGAGTATTGCATGCCCTTTCAGATGATACCAAATATGACAATTTTTTTTAATACACTGAACAAAAATATAAACGCAACGCTTCTTATTGTGAGAAATATCACCAAGTTCAGAAACTCATTGTACTTTCATTGAGTGTTGACAGATTGTATGACAATATTGCAATACATTTCGAGCAATGATTGAAACAGACAAATAAGAATCTCACGATGGCATGATGATAAAGGGGATGGGGTCTATTGTCCAAATTTCACAAATCAATATTGGGTATGACCGCCTTTGGCCTGCTACACTGCTACACATTTCTGCTGAATAGACTCCGTTGGTGATCACTCACGAACAAGTAAGATTATTCTCTTAATTTTTGTGAACTCGTAGATGGCTGACGAGGCCAATCCTAGACTTGCAAGGACGGTGGAAATGGGGACATTGAGTAGTGGGCTCCAGAGGAAGAGAGTTGCTGGTGGTTGTTTGTTGCTCCTTTCTTCTCTCCCTCCTCCTGGTAGCATCTCTGCGTAGGCTCTTTTCATAGGTCTTTGTGCCTTCAGTGACCAGATGCCTCCAAACAGGGCGTTCTTTGGCTAGCCCCTCCCAGTTTTTGGTGTCAAACCCACATCAAGTTGGACTTTAGATTATCTTTGTAACATATCCGTTGGCCACCCCGTGTCCGCTGACCTTACACTGACCTTCCAGAAGTTGTGAAAACAGAAGTTACTTCGGTAGGCAACTATCAGGCATCCGTAGGATGTGCCCTGTCCAACGCAGCTGGTTGTGGACAATCATAGTTTCGATGCTTGAACTGTTGGCCTCTTCCAAGACACTTTTGTTTGTCCGCTTGTCTCGCCAGCTGGTATTTAGCATCTTGCGGAGACAATGTTGATTGAACTTTTCCAAGCTTTTCAGATGACGTCTGTAAGTTGTCCAGGTCTCATTTGCATACAGCAAGGTCAGGATAATGACCGCCTTTTAGACACGTACCTTGGTTTCAGGATGAAGGTCCTTATTTTCAAAAACTCATCTCCTTAGCCACCCGTAAGCAGCACAGGCACAGCTGAGCCGATGTTGTATTTCTGCATCAATATCAGCAGTTGTTGATAGATGACTTCCAAGGTAGGGAAAATGGGCGACATTTTCCAAGATTGTGTCACTGACTACAAGTTGTGGCTCCTCCGTGGCAACCTTTGGCGGTGGCTGAAACAGTACTTTGGTCTTCTTAATATTCAGCTTTAGGCTAAGACTCTCATAGGCTTTTGTAAATGCACTCAAGGTGGTTTGGAGGTCATCTGCAGAAAGGGCACACACAACATTGTCATCAGCATATTGGAGCTTGATCACAGAAGTGGTGGATATCTTTGTCTTTGCCTTTATTCTACTTAGGTGAAAGAGCTTTCCATCAATTCTATAGACAAATTGGACATCAGGTAACTTGCCTTCTTCGAGGTGGAGTATAACAGAAATAGTCTGGGAGCCCAGAAAGATTTGTTTAGCATGTTGAGTATGAAAGGTTTGAGGGCTGGGATGTGTACCTGTGGGGTGTGAGACCTCCTAAAGGGAATTCTTAAGTTCCGCCTCCTGTACCAATTGTAGAGGGTGCCTCTTAAAAGCCCCCAAAATGGGCGTTTAATTAGCATGGTTGAGTACATCGGTCAAAACACTCTCACTGTGTTCCTTGTGGTAGTGAGATGCTAAAATAGTAACTCTTAAGTTTCAACTCCTGTACCAAATCCACTTAAGAACAACTCTAATTAGTGCTAATTAGGGGTTTAATTAGCAAGGTCGAGTACATCGATCAAATTAATGCCAAATATTCCTTAGGCTGTCCCGAACACAGATCAGTCACTCTTAAGTTCCAATTCCTGCACCAAATGCACTTAAGAATGGGTCAAAGTTCATGGGTAAGCTAATTAGCATATTTACCCTTAAATAGCATGGTCGAGTGCACGGACAAAGCTAACATCATTCTGTTCCTTGGGATGTCCAAAAAACTTATCAACCATTCTTAAGCCCCAAATCCTGTACCAAAGTGCCTTAAGAACGGGTCAAAGTTAGATCGTCCACTGGTTCTAAAATACATCCCTTTAACATGATCACGCTTACTGTTGACAGCAAAATAGTCCCAGTGGTTGGTTTACACTTCCACCATTAATGGCATGGGTGATGGGAATTAAAAAGACATACGATTCACTTTACAAGGGCCATATGGTACCTTGCTACTGTTCATATATACACTTTGGATTTCCAATGGCTCTAAAAATTAGCAGCTTTTCAGTGTTGCCATCCATCGCATGAAAATGGTGTGCATGTGTGGCACTTAAGTCCCATGATTTTGAAATGTGTCCATGGATTTGATATCTTTAGTCCAGTTCAATCAACTTCAGAATCGTTCATGAAACGTTCTGCACTTTACGTATGGCCTCAATTCTCAACCTATCATTACACATAGTAAAGACCAGCAGATCAATTAACAGTTCACTGGTCCTCTAACTAGAACAGTTTAACACAATAAATTAAGAAGCTAATCCAGATAACTCCAATTTGTAAATAAAACATGCAAATGAAAAAGTCGGTCAAGTTTTGAGTGAAAAATTGCGTAATGAGCAATTACGTAAGTCCAGCATTCAAAATGCGATATATTCATCAAATATGAGATTTACCTACTGCCCAACACATCTGTACGTGCAACCGATATAATCTGCAAATTTATTTAGAGGTGTTCCCCTTCCACATTTTCAGAACCACAGAATTTACTGCAGGCATGATGTACACAGTAAGTAAGTCATGTAGGGCAGTGCAGACATGCATCTCCCCACCCACCCAACCAAGGCGTGCTGTCTGAACTTTGATTATGACATATAGGGTAACTTACAACACCAGGTTTTTCATGCATGTTCCAAACTGCAGAAATATGCATGCATTTCTAAGCCTTACATGAACGGGCACGATAATTAGCTAGGGATGTGCAGGGTATGGGTCACTTTAGAAGTACATGTAGTCATGCCATGTGCAGTGTCTAGTCTTGTGGGTCACCTACATCGTCAGGGATATCCAACTCGTCGTCGGATGACAGGCTGAAGCTCTCCTCATCGTCATCGTCAGACATGTCAGACACTTCATGATCCTGGGGAAGAAGGGAATCTGGTAGCAGTTGTCCCCAATGGCATATTGGTACATATTCCCCATTTTCCAAATCCCAGCCATCTGCATCTGTTTTATGTTGAGGAATATTCAGTTGGTCTGCACATGCCCATATCTGGGTCACAAAGGCGGTGCGTTTCAGATGCATGACCAGTTCATTCTCACATGGGGGGATCATGCTGGCATTAATCCCCTTCAATTTGGCCAGGGGATTGCCTGACTTTGGCTTGGGTCCGTTGCCTTTCTCAAACTGGTGGAACCTGAAAGCATTCAGACTTTTTTTTAGTTGCATCCTTTGCTCCATATATGGTCATTGTGAATTCCTGCAAGTTTCTTTCAATTGCTGAACTCACTGCTCACTTCTTTCACTGCCAGATCTTTGAATGCCCTTTGTGCCTCTGGACTCTTCTGCAATTTCTTGAATGGGAGCACCTTGCCCTTACATGTGAAGGAAGATGTATAATCACAGCCTGTGAAGGCATGAAATGCAGGCAAGGCTGCACATATTGCTGGGCCAAGTGCCTTGCAAATTGCTGTCAAGTTTGTGAAACGCCGGTCATTATTCGCTGCAGTCCCGACACCCATCCAAATGTTTGTTTGAATTGCTCCACAATGATACAGCAGAATGACCGCAATGTCTGTATCTCTGGCACGCACCACAATGTCGCCAGTTCGACATGATCTGTCAATGGCCTTTGCATGCAGACAAACTTTCGTGTCGGCCTCCTCGTGGTTGTTGACCAGCTCATCAGCCCGAGTGCGCTTCATGACCATTTTCTGATTGGAATTTGTAACATGCTCCTGCAATATCCAGGTACACTACCCGCTGACCAATGATCTCTTGCCTCCTTTGCAATGACATCAACACCTGACACCTTCGCTAATATCTTTTCATCTTTCAGAGTCAAGGCTGCATCAAGGATGCCCTGTGCTGCCTCCATGGTCTCACATGCACCTGCAATCTCCAAGCGACCTGATTTTTTTGCGCTTTTTTCATTGCCATAGAAGAGACATTGTCTGGGAAAAATTCCGAAAGTGGAAGGCATAATTTCAGGTGTCTCAGGAGTTGCAGAACGCAGATGGGGCCGTTGACATGCAGGAGTTGCAGCAGTGTCTGCTTCAGGTGTCTGAGATATAGCAGTAAAGTTTTTGTAGCAAAGAAGGTGGTAGCCATCATTTTGTCTAGGGGAATCTTGGCAGAGGAATGGCAGGTTCCTGGAAACTGTGAGATCATTGGTCAGCGGGTAGTGTACCTGGATATTGCAGGAGCATGTTACAAATTCCAATCAGAAAATGGTGTCATGAAGCGCTTTTTCGGGCTGATGAGCTGGTCAACAACCACGAGGACGCCCGACCACGAAAGTTTGTCTGCATGCAAAGGCCATTGACAGATCATGTCGAACTGGTGACATTGTGGTGCGTGCCAGAGATACAGACATCGCGGTCATTCTGCTGTATCATTCAGGAGCAATTCAAACAAACATTTGGATGGGTGTCGGGACTGCAGCGAATAATGACCGGCGTTTCATAAACTTGACAGCAATTTGCAAGTCACTTAGCCCAGCAATATGTGCAGCCTTGCTTGCATTTCATGCCTTTACAGGCTGTGATTATACATCTTCCTTCACATGTAAGGGCAAGGTGCTCCCATTCAAGAAATTGCAGAAGAGTCCAGAGGCACAAAGGGCATTCAAAGATCTGGCAGTGAAAGAAATGAGTCCACCAATTGAAAGAAACTTGCAGGAATTCACAATGACCATATATGGAGCAAAGAATGCAACTAAAAAAAAGCCTGAATGCTTTCAGGTTCCACCAGTTTGAGAAAGGCAACGGACCCAAGCCAAAGTCAGGCAATCCCTTGGCCAAATTGAAGGGGATTAATGCCAGCATGATCCCCACATGCGAGAATGAACTGGTCATGAATCTGAAACGCACCGCCTTTGTGACCCAGATGTGGGCTTGTGCAGACCAACTGAATATTCCTCAACATAAAACAGATGCAGATGGCTGGGATTTGGAAAATGGGGAATATGTACCAATATGGCATTGGGGACAACAGCTACCAGATTGCCTTCTTCCCCAGGATCACGAAGTGTCTGACATGTCTGACGATGATGATGATGATGATGATGATGAGGAGAGCTTCAGCCTGTCATCCGACGACGAGTTGGATATCCCTGACGATGTAGGTGACCCACAAGACTAGACACTGCACATGGCGTGACTACATGTACTTCTAAAGTGACCCATACCCTGCACATCCCTAGCTAATTATCGTGCCCGTTCGTGTGAGGCTTAGAAATGCATGCATATTTCTGCAGTTTGGAACACGCATGAAAAACCTGGTGTTGTAAGTTACCCTATATGTTATAAAAGAAGTTCAGACAGCACACCTTGGTTGGGTGGGTGGGGAGATGCATGTCTGCACTGCCCTACATGACCTACGTACTGTGTACATCATGCCTGCAGTAAATTCTGTGGTTCTGAAAATGTGGAAGGGGAACACCTCTAAATAAATTTGCAGATTTCATCAGTTGCACGTACAGATGTGTTGGGCAGTAGGTAAATCTCATATTTGATGAATATATTGCATTTTGAACGCTGGACTTATGTAATTGCTCATTACGCAATGTTTCACTCAAAACTTGACTGACTTTTTCATTTGCACATTTTTATTTACAAATCGGAGTTATCTGGATTAGCTTCTTAGTTTATCGTGTTTCACTGTTCTAGTTAGGGGACCAGTGAACTGTCAATTGATCTACTGGTCTTTACTATGTGTAATGATAGGTTGAGAATTGAGGCCATACGTAAAGTGCAGAACGTTTCATGAACGATTCTGAAGTTGATTAAACTGGATTAAAGATATCAAATCCATGCTTTGGATGGACACATTTCAAAATCATGGGACTTAAGTGCCACAAATGCACACCATTTTCTAGTTGGCGGTTCCTGATTTTGTTTAAATGTGGCTACTAAGTTTACAGTAACCACAGATACTGTTCCATTAGGGGAAGTTTGGGGACAATTTACACCCATCAACCCTAAAAAAAATTTTTCCCATTGACTTCCTGCTTCTGTTAGATATGCTTTATTGACCTGCTGATAACACTGATAAACTTCCAAAGTTTCTCCAGAAAGATGTACTTGACTTTCATGAAGAAATCCTTAAGGCAAACCCAGTCAATATTACTTTGAATCAATATGGTTCTGTACCATTCCAGTGTATTCGAAACTTTCTATTAATTAAGATGCTGTGTTGCGGTTTAATTCATTTTTTCATAATACAGCTTTGTGGATTCCATGAAAGTTCCAGATCCTGTCAGATGCCACATAAGAGCACATGCGCCGGATGGCAACACTGAAAAGCAGCTAATTTTTATGTCCATTGGAAATCCAAAAAGTATATATGAACACTAGCAAGGTACCATATGGCCCTCGTATGTCTTTTTAATTCCCATCACCCATGCCATTAATGGTGGAAGTGTAAAAAAACCACAGGGACTATTTTGCAGTCAACAGCAAGCGTGATCATGTTAAAGGGATGTATTTTAGAACCAGTGTACGATCTAACTTTGACCCGCTCTTAAGGCACTTTGGTACAGGATTTGGGGCTTAAGAATGGTTGATTAGTATTTTGGACATCCCAAGGAACATATTGATGTTAGTTTCGTCTGTGTACTCGACCATGCTAATTAAAGGGTAAATATGCTAATTTGTGACGTAGCGTTCAGGAACCACTCGCAAGAGATGGAAATCCAGAAAACGTATGCCTTTATTGAAGTCCGAGTCAAAGCCAAAAAACACAAGAATTGCCAAGTCACAATACGAAATCCAAAAACAGTGTCGACTAGACAGGCGGGGTCAAAACCAGGAAGACAGATGAGCAAAGGTACATAAACGGTAGGCAAAAAGTCGTAGTCGATGAATAAAGCCAAGGGTCATACACAGGGCATCCAAACACAGAAATCGTGGTCATACAAAAAAGGGTCAAAATCCAAAAAGACAAAACAATACAAGAAGGGCAATGGCAAGAATCGTAGTCGGAGAAACCAGTAGAAGAGAAACAATACTCAATGGCATACAAGGCTCTCTGCACAAAGAAATATTGATCAACGTTCTGACAAGGAGCTGGCTGTGAAAAGACTGCTTAAATAGACGGGAGGGAAGTCACATGCTATGCAGGAAGCAGGTGAGCTGGATCAGACTAATTACAACGGAAGAATCACATGAGGGAAACCCTAACCACGAAAACTGGCGAAAGCCAAGACACGGACGGGAATCACGCAGACAGCCTATGACATTTAAACAGCTCCGGTCAAGGAGTTCTAAGTGCACAGATAACGAGTGCAGGAAAGTAATTAAGCACGTGCGAGAGATCTTGCAGAAACGCAGGGGGGAGACAGGTACAGCTGAGCAAGAGGCGGAGACTAGAACAGGGCGATTGCTGAGAGAGAATTAGTATAAATTAGTAGCGGTGCAACTTTACAGATTTAACTAGAGTGCTCATTAGTAAGTTAGTAATCTATATACATGGATTAGTTGTGTTAGTAGACTATGATACAAAGTACAAACGTTAGTTTTGCTAGTAATCAGAAAAGTAAGGCGAAGGAAGTAAACGAGAATCGAAGGAATACGTTAAACACCAGAATGCATTTAAATCACCCAAAGTAAGTGAGCACACAGACCCGGAAGACGGACTGAACCAACTAGATCACAAGACAGGGGAGACAAGTGCAATGGAACTGAGAAATGGACTGAACTAAAACCTGAGAAATACAATAACAAAAAAGAATAAATAAAAGACAAAATCATGAACATAAAACATGAACACAAAAACCAGAACCATGACATAATTAGCTTGCCTGTGAACTTTGACTCATTCTTAAGTGCATTTGGTGCAGGAATTGGAACTTAAGAGTGACTGATCTGTGTTCAGGACAGCCTAAGGAATATTTTGGCATTAATTTGATCGATGTACTCGACCATGCTAATTAAACCCCTAATTAGCCCTAATTAGAGTCGTTCTTAAGCGGATTTGGTACAGGAGTTGAAACTTAAGAGTTACTATTCTAGCATCTCACTACCACAAGGAACACATTGAGAGTGTTTTGACCGATGTACTCGACCATGCTAATTAAACACCCATTTTGGGGGCTTTTAAGTGGCGCCCCCTACAATTGGTACAGGAGGCGGAACTTAAGAATTTCCTTTTGGTGGTCTCACACCCCACAGGTACACATCCCAGCCCTCAAACCTTTTGTACTCAAAATGCTAAACAAATCTCTCTGGGCTCCCAGACTAAAATGAAGACTGAGAACAGGGTAGGCGCTATCACACAACCCTGCTTGACTCCGGTAGTTATGTCAAAAGGCTCACTTTCAGATCTGTTATTTGTCAGTATGGTGGCCTTCATGCCATCTTATAGTAGCCGAAGGATACTGATGAATTTTAGATGGGATAGTCCACAGTGCTGGTCGATTCATCATGTCAAAGGCCTTTGACAGATCTTTAAAGGCCATATAAAGCAGACAATGTTGTTCTCGGCATTTCTCTTGAAGCTGTCTAGCTGTGAATATCATATCTACTGTGCCTCTCGATTGTCTGAAGCTGCATTGTGACTCCGGCAGCATAACCCCTGTGATTGGTAAGAGATGGTTTACCAGTATCGTAGCAAGGATTTTTCCCGCGATTGGTTGGAGTGAAATCCCTTGGTAGTTTCCACAGATAGTCTTGTCCTCTTTCTTGAAGAGGGTGGCAATGAGGGCATCCCTGACGTCAGCAGGAATTTCTTCCTTTTCCCGGGTCTTGATAATAAGGGCATGTAGCTGTTGGGTTAGCACGGGGCTTCCATACTTAAATATCTCAGTGGGGATACCATCAGGCCCAGAGGCTTGTTCTTCATCTGACTGATGGCTTTCTGTAACTCCTCAAGGCCAGGAGTATCTGCTAACTCTTCTCTGATGGGAAGTTGTGGGATGTGGTCAAACACTTTCCCTTCGATCGTGGAGTTCTGGTTCAGCAGATCCTGAAAATGCTCTCTCCAACAACGGTTAATGGCGTCGTTATCAGTAAGGAGTTCAGATCTGTCTTTGGATCATAAAGGGATATAGCCACTGCTGGTAGGTCCATAAATGGTGCTGATTGCACTGAAGAAAGCACGAGTAGCACCAGTATCTGCAAGACGCTGAAACTCATCTGCCTTCATACGCCACCAGTCGTTCTTTATGTCCCTGATCTTTCTGTGCACCTCTGCCTTAATCCTAGAGAACTTCTCTTTCTCACTGACATCCAGAGGATTGCCTTGCCAAGCCTGGAAAGTTTTCCTCTTTTCTTCTATTATACGACATATCTCCGAGTCGTTCTCATCAAACCAATCTTGGTGAATGCGCTTTTGAAAGCAGATTGTATTGCTGCAGGCTTCAAGGATAGCACTCTTCAGGGTGGACCAGTGTTCCTCAATGTCATCAAGATACTGATCCTTAGAGACCTTATCTTGAAGGGAAGTAGCTAGCTCTTCTTGTTTCTCAGGGTCCTTAAGGCAGGTGACGTTGAACTTGTGTCTACATTGCTTACGGTTTAGCCCTCTTCTGTGGGAAATTTTGATGTCCATAATTGAACAGATCAAATGATGATCTGTCCAGCAGTCATCTGCACTAGTCATGGATCTTGTAAGAAGCACGTCCCTACGATCACGGGATCTGATGATCACGTAGTCGAACATATGCCAGTGCTTTGAGCAGGGGTGTTGCCAGAATGTCTTGAATTTGTTCTTCTGCCAGAAAAGCGTGTTGGTGATGGTAAGGTCATGTTCCCTGCATTTGGTGAGAAGCATCAGGCCATTTGAGTTCATATTCCCAGCACCTTCTTTGCCAATTGTGCCAAACCAAAGTTCAGGATTCCGTTCGACACTTGCATTGAAATCGCCAAGCAGTAATACCTTATGCTCTTTAGGCAGTTTTGAGAGAAGAGAATCAAGCTCATAATAAAATTTCTCTTTTACATTCTCTTCGGCATCTGGAGTCGGGGCATATGCACTGATCACGGTCAAGGACTGATTTTTGTTGAGCTTCACCTTGAGTGTCATTAGGCGCTCATTGATACCCACTGGAGAAGCTGATAAACTTCGCAGAAGGTCGTTCCTAATGGCAAAGCCCATGCCGCGTATTCTCCTCTCCTGAGAAGGTGTGCCCTTCCAAAAAAAGGTATAACCACCCCCCTCCACTCTCAGCTGGCACTTCTCAGGTCTTCTTGTTTCAGACAAGGCCGCAATGTCGATATTAAATCGCCCTAATTCACGTGCTATGATGGCAGTGCGTCTTTCTGGTCTATCGCCTCTCTTGTTGTCCATCAAGGTCCCTATATTCCAAGTACCAAAAATTAAATGTTTCTGTTTCTGTTTTTGACCGCGTGGATGGTGACCCCACTGGCCGCTGTAGGCCAGCCAGATATTGTTGAGACGGGCTATTTTTGAGGCACCTTTTCTAGCCCCTTCCCTAGCTCTGTAGGGTAAGCAGAGTGGTCCCTGAACAGGGCTGCTTAGTCGTGAATACAGCTGCCGAAATGCCATACATGCCAACTCACTACGGCTTTTGGGGCGTTTTTTTCAGAATGAAACGCCCCAGAGGCGGTGTTAGACCCAAAAATTATTGGCTATTATCCCACCCTTTATTGACAGCAATTTGTCCTGGCTAATTCTTGATGGTTTTCCTTCATTAACACGTTTTCCAATTCAAGAATAATCAAGTGACAACTGAAGACACGGCTTCTCTCCCCCATGTGATCTAAAAGCGACAAAATAATGGGCTACATTCAGTACAGAAAAATAATTTAATTATAATTAGGTCATGCTCCGGCGCTTGGCAACGGCATTTCAGAACTCTTCAGCGAATTAAGGTAATTTCGGTGACAAGTACATACACCTGTTTTTGCAGCACGCAGTCCGCAACTTTCGCTGTATAAAATAAACAGCTGTCTGATTGAAAAATGTAATCGGACGAAAACCCGTACTAGTCACCAAAATAACCTTCATTCGCTGAAGAGTTCTGAAATGCAAAAGTGCCGTGCAAAGACCTAATTACAATTATTTTTCTGTACTGAATGCAGCCCATTATTTTGTCGCTTTTAGATCGCATGGGGAGAGAAGCCGTGGTCATCAATTGTCACTTGATTATTCTTGAATTGGAAAACGTGTTAATGAAGGAAACCATCAAGAATTAGCCAGGACAAATTGTTGTCAATAAAGGGTGGATAATAGCCAATAATCAAATCCTGGGGCGTTTATTCTGAAAAAACGCCCCAAAAGATGAACAAGATGAATCATGTATTCAACAAGCCTAACATGCCGATTTGTGACTAGGAGCTTCCAGAGGTCACAATCCTTCTCCCATCGCCACTCCTCAATCACCGCAGGACTTGTAGGTGGGATAGGAGAACACAAAACAAAAGAGAACACCTGTGCGTGAAAACTTTTATAGTGGGGACACTGCTGCACAACAGCCACCACACACGCTTTGCAAAATGGGGGCTCATATCCAATGGCAAGGAGAACCTAAACGATTGGGAGTCACCATTTGCAACAGCCCTCATCCGCCACTGCAGCCAGAAGAGTTGCTGCTGTTATGGCCCCAATTTGTTATGGCCCCAATTTGTTATGGCGTAGTGGACAGCAAGGGATGACAGACAAAATTTTAAAACTTTAACAGATTTAATTAAACAAACATGTTGAACTAATCTACAATCTACTCTACTGACCAAGATTGAAATTAAAAAAATGAGATATTTACTGTCCCTTGGTAATGGAGATGGGCTGCTATGTTGCGATGTCCTGGGACAGGAAAATACTCCAACACAGGCAAAAATCCACAAAAAGAGCTTCACAGGTCTTGAAAAGAGTGACAGGTCTGGTCAAATGTATCCTTCCACAATTTCTCCTTGCAATTTCTCCTACTACTACTACACTCTCTCAATTTTTCTCCTTATATACTCTTTTCCAGCCCCCTCTGAGGCATGCCCAGGACATGCCCCAAACCTAGCTCCAGACTGGGCTTAACAAAAAAAAATGTCAATAATGCCATCTAGTGGCTTTTTTTTTTCACATTACACCTCCATTCCAAAAGGGAAAAATTTTGACTCATCAAGGCAAAATTTTTATTTTCAATACAAAAATGGTTAAGTAGACACTTGTATATATATATATATATATATATATATATATATATATAATACAATATGCTAATAAACACATGTGATATATATACACATACTCAAACACGAGATAAGCAATCAGCAATTACATTGTCAGTACCCTTTACATGCTTAATTTCCAAGTCAAACTCCTGTAAAATCAAACTCCAATTCAACAATCTCCGATTCTTGTTTTTCATCTTACTCAAAAACATTAACGGATTGTGGTCAGTATATACAATCATTGGCTTTTGCCCTGTACAAACATAAACCTCAAAGTGTTGTAAGGATAGAACCAGAGCTAACAGCTCCTTCTCAATTGTGGAATAGTTCTTTTGGTGGCGATTGAACTTCCTGGAGAAGTATGCCACGGGATGTTCAATGTCATCAGAGTCACTTCTCTGGAGGAGCACAGATCCACAAGCTTAGTCGCTAGCATCGACCGCCATGGAGAACGGTTTGTTGAAGTCAGGAGATTTGAGCACGGGGAAGTGACACAGCAGAGACTTCAGGCGATCGAAGGCTCTTTGGCATGCTTCATCCCAAGTGAACTTTACGCCTTTCTTCATTTGGTTGGTGAGACTGAGAGCAATCTCAGCAAAGTTCTTGCAGAACTTGCGGTAGTACCCGATCATTCCAAGGAAGCGGCGCAAAGCTTTTTTTTGTTGTCAGGAACTGGAAAGTTCATGATGGTTTGGACTTTAGCATTTATGGGTGCCACCTTACCCTGGCCTATGACGTAGCCAAGATACATGACAGTAGCACAACCAAAGTCACTCTTGTGGCTGGGGCATTTTTCATGCTAAAGGGTAGGACTTAATACTGGTATAACCGAGATGGTGTGGCAAAAGCAGAGATGCTCTTGGCCCTCTCAGTTAAAGGCACACACCAATAACTCTTCAATAAATCAATCTTGGTCAGAACCTTTGCTTGCCCTACTCTATCAATACAATCACCAATCCTAGGTATTGGAAACACATCAGTTCTAGTTACAGCAGTGACTATGCGATAATCTGTACAGAATCTAGTACTTCCATCAGGTTTTGGAACTAGAAGACAGGGTGAACTCCAATCTGAGTTAGAGGGTCTGATAATATCATGTTCTAACATGTACTCAACCTCTTTCTCGGCAATCTTTCTTTTTTCAGGATTCATCCGGTACGGATGCTGTTTTATTGGTTTGGCATCACCAACATCTACATCATGAGAGGCTATAGAAACTCTCTTTGGAACATCAGGAAATAGATCTTTATATTTCTTGATCAACCTCTCAAACTGATCTTTCTGTGAGGGTTCTAAGTGCTGGAGTTTTACATCAAGATTTTACACTTCAGAATTTGACAATTTACATGAAAGAACTTCAGCTTTAATTCTAGGTTCATCATCTTGAAACTCCCCCTCATCTTCACAAGTCTCGGCCATAGGAGGATCTGAAGTGACAGCTGCAAGCCTAGCATTCCTATCATAATACGGCTTCAGCATGTTAACGTGACACAACTGTTTTGGCTTTCTCCTATCTGGAGTCTTCACAATGTAATTGAGATCATTGAGTTTTGTCAGAATTTCATAAGGACCATGAAATCTAGCCTGCAATGGATTGGACTGCAAGGGAAACAACACACGGACCTTGTCTCCTGGTTTAAACTCACGGCCTCTAGCCTTATGATCATACCAAGTTTTCATTTTTCCCTGACTTGATTTCAAGTTCTCTTTGGCTAGGTCACAAGCTGCACGCAGTCTTTCCTTGAACTTGCTAACATAGTCTAACAGACTGATATGTGGCTCTTTCTCTTGTCATTGTTCACTCAACAATAGCAAAGGTCCTCTCACTTCATGGCCAAACACTAGCTCAAATGGACTGAATCCAGTAGACTCCTGTACTGCTTCTCTAGCTGCAAACAACAGCAAATGAACACCTTCATCCCAGTCTTTGTCATGGTCATAACAATAAGTCCTCATCATTGTCTTGAGAGTGGAATGAAACCGCTCTAAGGCACCCTGACTCTCTGGATGATAGGCACTGGAAAGAATCTGCTTCGCACCTAGTTCATACACAACCTGCTGAAACAATCCGGAAGTGAAATTGCCTCCTTGATCTGACTGAATTTCCCTGGGAAGGCCAAACAACGTGAAGAACTTTATGAAAGCCTTCAAGATTGCAGTTGCCTTGATGTTGCGTAGAGGTATGGCTTCAGGGAATCTGATAGATGCACACATGATTGTCAACAAGTACTGATTTCCAGATCTAGTCGTGGGTAATGGACCAACACAATCAACGATGACCTTGGAGAAGGGCTCCCCAAATGCTGGGATAGGCTGCAATGGAGCTACAGGTGGGTCTAACTGGTGTTTTCCAACTACCTGACAAGTGTGACAGGTTTTGCGAAAGTTGGAAACATCTTTCCGAAGTCCAGGCCAGAAGAAGTGTTTCATGATCTTGTCAACAGTCTTGTTAACACCAAGATGACCCTCTAAAGGCAAACTATGAGCCATTGTTAAGATCTCATTCCTGTAGACCTTCGGAACAACAATTTGCTTGACCACTGCCCAATCTGCATTGGCAGGGATATCAGGAGGGCGCCACGTCCGCATCAACACTCCAGCCTTGAGATAATACCCAACTGGAACTGCGTCTATTTCTTCATCAGGAAGGGCTCTCTTCTTTAGTACACAAATTTCAGGGTCATTGGTTTGCTCCTGAATCAACCGCTTTCTGGACAGAGACAAGTCTCCAGACACATCGGAATCACCAGACCCATCTGGCTGGCTGAACAGAGAACTGATAAAAGTGTCTGATAAGTCCTCAAACGGAGAAACCATAGTAGGCTGAACAGAGTCATGAGGCGAACCACCTGAGTCATGACTATTCAATGTGCTGGACGGCTACACATCATGTTCTTCTTGAGCCTTCTTAGCCATAGCACGAGTCACTGCACAGGAAGGATACAGAGATGGGTCTTAATCGCCATCTTCAGTGCTCGGCTGTGAAGTAAGATGTACAGGGGGAACTACACTGCCCCCAGCCAGGTCATTGCCTAGCAACAGAGAAACACCCTTGATAGGTAGACTTGACATAAGTCCCACCTTTACCTGTCCTGTAACTAAATCTGACTTCAAGAATACAGAGCGCAGGGGTACAGATACAGTCCTCCCTTCAATACCTTGTACAAGTATGAAATCCCCAGAAGCGGTCTCATCACGTAACTCCAAGGAGTCCATCAACAAAAGTGACTGAGAAACTCCAGTATCCCTTAGGATATATATGGGGACAGGAGGAGAATGCTCATTCAGAGCCACAAATCCCTCTGACACAAATGGAAGAAATTCCTCCCTCACAAAGTCAGCAGTATCAGGCTTCTTAGCCTCACAAGGAGCAGGCAATTTAGCAGATCGGTCATCTACTACAGGGGTTTCTAACCTTGTCTTCACAAAGGCATTGGATTTGGTATCCTTTTCTTTTTCTTTCTTAGCTTTAAGGAACCAACAGTTAGTTGTAACATGACCAGATTTCTTGCAATAATTGCAAACTAGACCACTTTTGTCACTGTCAGCTTTCACACTTTGATCAGACCTTTGACTGGATTTCTGAGCACCATCACCAGATTTGTCTTTGTCTTTGGGTGAGGAATCTTGGGTATCACCGTTACCTTTCTTCTGAAATTGGGACCATCTATTGTTACTGCTGGACTGAAATTTGGACTTATGTGTGAGAACATATTCATCTGCAAACTTGGCAGCTGATTGCAAATTCAGTGCTTGCTTCTCATTAAGGTAGGTCTTAATATCATCCTTGACACAGTTCTTGAATTCTTCAACTAACACCATCTCTTTTAGTGAGTTGAAATCATCCTTGACCTCCATAGAAGTACACCAGCGCTCAAAGCAAACCTTCTTCTCGTTAGCAAATTCCACATAAGTCTGATTGTCAGATTTCTTCAGACCTCTGAATTTCTGTCGGTAAGCCTCTGGCACCAACTCATAAGCTGTCAAAATAACCTTTTTGACAACCTCATAATCAGAAGAATCATCTGCAGACAAAGCCGAATAGGCTTGTTGAGCTTTACCCTTGAGGACAGTTTGCAACATCAGAAGCCAGTGTTCCTTTGGCCACTGACAACTCTTAGCTACCTTCTCGAAGCACTGGAAATACTTATCAACCTCCTTTTCCGAGAATGGAGGCACCAGCTTTACCTCCTGGCTAGCACGAAATTTGTTCTCAGCTTCCATTTTGATTTTTAGTCGCTCCATTTGGAGCCTTCCTTCTCTGTCTAACTTCTGTAAATTGAAATCTCTCTGTCTCTGTCTCTCTCTTTCTGTTCTTTCTTCTTTCTCTCTCAAATTCTCTTTGTTTTTCTTTTTCCTCCCTTTCTTTTCTCTCTTTCTCTCAAACTCTCGTTTTTATTTTTCCTCCCTTTCAATCTCTAGCATTTTTAATTTAAGTTCCATTTCTACATTTGGATTTTCCACTGGAAACTGTTCCAGATCTCCTGGTGCAAACACATTTTCATCAATGCAATACTCAACAATCTCTCTAGCCAGTCTTGCTTTTCGCATGGCTGGTTTTACATCTGTCAGCTCTAACTGTCTGCATATTTCTAGTAGTTCTGTCTTTTTAAAAGACTTCAAAACCTCTACGGTTGGTGATGCCAAGAAATCATCCAATGCTGTTCATCTGTCAATATATATCTAGGAAAATTCAAAAAACAATTTCACAATTTGAAATTTTAGATTTTCAATAAATGACTCACACAATGGTCTATCCCGGACGAGCCCCCAATTTGTTATGGCCCCACTTTGTTATGGCGTCAATTTGTTATGGCGTAGCGGACAGCAAGGGATGACAGACAAAATTTTAAAACTTTAACAGATTTAATTAAACAAACATGTTGAACTAATCTACAATTTACTCTACTGACCAAGATTGAAATAAAAAAAAAAAAAGAGATATTTACAGTCCCTTGGTAATGGAGATGGGCTGCTATGTTGCGATGTCCTGGGGCAGGAAAATGCTCCAACACGGGCAAAAATCCACAAAAAGCGCTTCACAGGTCTTGAAAAGAGTGACAGGTCTGGTCAAATGTATCCTTCCACAATTTCTCCTTGCAATTTCTCCTACTACTACTACACTCTCTCAATTTTTCTCCTTATATACTCTCTTCCAGCCCCCTCTGAGGCATGCCCAGGACATGCCCCAAACCTAGCTCCAGACTGGGCTAAACCCTTTAACGGGCATTGTAACCGCACGGTCGAGCTATGTTCGCGATCAAATTTCCATAATAAAACCTTAACAAAATTCCTCTTTGGCTGTTTTCCCTCATCCCCTTAGTTTACTAGAGTGTGTAATGCTAACTACATCCATTGGGTGGCAGTGTTATAAAAAGACATCCTTGTCTGAAAGTACTGTGAAAACCGGAAGTTCATCAGAGACGACGGTCACCCCACATTTTCGCTTCAGGAAACGGTGAAAATTTAAGAAAGAAAAAAAATCATCGCATTTTATGTTCCTGACACCGTAATGATTATGTTCTTGTTGAATGGCAGAAACGTGACAATAAAATGAATCGCTGCGGTACCCTGGAAAAAGTGTTTGACCGCTCGGTTGAGTTGCCCGTTCAGAGTAAACTGATGCTGACGCTGACGAAGCGTATAAACAGAGCTAAAAAATGTAATCATCAATTTCCTTGCCAGACTGCATTGTTTGTATTTTACCTTCAGATCGGCATATCTATAAAGCCATTTACTTTTTACATAATAAAATAATAATGATAATGAGATCTTTACATAATAAGAGAAATAATAAGCTAATGCTAATTACAAGCTAGGGCTCATTTATTCTGTCATAACCATCGTAGCTGAGCCATATTGAACACTACTATGCATGGAATAGTCATAGTTACAGCTATCTAGATAAATAGCTAACTATAAATATAAAATTTTACAATGGCAAATATATATGAGGCTTTAATTGAAGGGATGGTCATTATTTAGCACAGTAAACATGAATCTCAGTCTCTTGTTTTCTATGTCAGTTTGAATTGATGGGATGCATCCAGATAACCATGTATTTGCTTTAGTAACTTGATGTCTGTCTCTTATCTAATTGCATCATCTGGTCTAGGTTTATGCCACAGCTGCCTTAAATGAACAGTGTTGGTAATTACCAGTCATTTTTATGATTCTGTAATGGTTAATCCACCAGTATGCGCAAGCTGAAATGGTATTTTTAATGCAAGAATATAATTATTGTTGCTATCCATGAATTTTCGAATTTAGTTTTACAAAAAAGCAGAAAGAAAAATAGTAAAGCACATTATTATTTTTTATTCAGATGCCAAATAAGTTATTTTCTTGCATTCCTGAAAATAAAAATTAGTTTTAGTGGTTGAATGCAAGAATGGTTGAATGCTATCAAAGGAGGCCATACAAAATAGCTTTTATTCACACATAACAGCAGAAAAAAAAAAAAAAAAAACTTTTTTTAGTGGTGTATTTTTGACACATTTCTTGAATATTTGTGTTTTTTAAGACCGGTGGCCTGAAATGAAGACCACAACGGAGTAATGATCAGTCACCTTTTCACATTGTGGAGAAATGATGAATTAAAAATTCCAAATGATGTTAGAAACAAAGCAGTGAAAAAATATGCAAAAAAAAAAAATAAAACATAATAATAATATATATTATTAGATATATTATAGTAATATATAATATCTAAAATATACAAAAATGCAAAATTTGGACTGTGATTGTTTTTCTTTTGTGGTCTTCATGTATATATGATCTTTTTTTACTGCACTATCACTTTTTTACTGCATTATCAGAAAAATGTTTTATTCAATAAATTGATGCATTTTATGAACATATTCTGCTGTCTATAATTTTATTTTAATGAAAAAACTTCAACTTTAGTTGCACAAATTGAAAAATTCCATTGATGCCTAATACTTGTTAGTTCAAGCCTGAAGTTACCCTAACTGGGCAAGTCAACCGGCTGGTTGACTAGCGTATCTGCCATCTGATTGGGTCATCTGGGGAAAAAAAACTGAAAAGTTGCTAAATGTGGAGTCAGGAACACAATTTTACCAATAAATAATTTTTTGAAAATGTATTTCTTAGTGTGCCTGTTAAAGGGTTAACAAAAAAAATGTCAATACTGCCATCTAGTGGCTTTTTTTTTTTTTCATTACACTGCCATCTACTGCCTGCTCCGCCGTTGGGGTCTTGAGCCTGAACTGCCGCTGCGTGGACCATCAGGACTGCCGAATAGGGTGCAGTGACCCAGGCCGTATCCCTGGCTGAGGGAGGCCAGGGTGGTGCTTACACTTGCCCAAAGTGCACACCCAGGCTAATGGAGGGAAGGAGGCGCCTTACATCTCCATTCTAGACCGGCTCCAAGCAAAATCTAGCCACTGCCCAGTGTATAGACTATAACAAATGGTCAGTGGTGACTTGGGGGACAGGTGTCCACTTCTCTTCAAGAGCTGTGCGGAGTTGGCGGATATTGGCCAGACATATGAACCAATGACAAACTTGTTGGTTGAGGACATCCCAAAGATGCTGGATGGGGTACAAATCTGAGGAATAAGCCAGCCATTCGAGCACACAAATGCTTTCAGGCTCAAGGAACTCTGTGCATACATGGGTGATGTGGGTCTGGCATGGTCATGCTGGCTGGTTATTGTTATGATGGACGAATGGTAGGACGATAGGCCACAGTATCTCTCATGATATCACACTGCATTTAAGTTGCTGTTAATGAAATGCAGTTGGGTGCAATGTCCATGGGATATTCCCACCCAACCAGCCCTCCACTTACCATGTGCCACCGTGCGCACCACAATGATGTCAGCAAAACGATCCCCCATTGATCTGCTCAGTGAAGTTGGAAACATGACTCGTCTGTAAAGAAAACAATCCTCCATTGTGCCATTGGCCATCAAATGTGTCTATTCACTCAGTCTAATTGATTTTTTCCATCGAGCCGAGGTCCAATCCACAAAGAGCAAAAGTCAAGTGACACACTGTTATTATCAGCAAAGCCTCTTCAGCAGCTGCAAGCTAAGTGTTATCTGCTAAAAATTGTAGGCTCATTACAGTTTCTTGCTCGGCAACGTACTACTGTTTGCAGTCATGAAAACAGTGAGAAAAATTTCAGCCAGCTCCTTCGTCTTAGGTCAGAAGAAAAATGGATAGAGAAACGGTCTAAATTTCTCAGCCCTCAAATTCAGAATGAGATTTTACAGATCCCGTCAACAAACATAGTGCTGGAAATGGCATCTACTGTGTGGAACTTGCTGACATTGTAGTTCTCGATCATTATGGAAGGCACCCAAAACATAACAAGGGTACAGCAGGAGTCAATCTGCATCCAATATGTGGTCCATGGCCTAAAACCTCATGAAGAGTTTGTAGATCTTTATGAAGTATCTTCAAC
This sequence comes from Gymnothorax javanicus, assembly GCA_029692085.1. Lineage (NCBI taxonomy): Eukaryota > Metazoa > Chordata > Actinopteri > Anguilliformes > Muraenidae > Gymnothorax > Gymnothorax javanicus. The sequence continues at coordinate 153,653,192 of CM056193.1, read as the reverse complement.
CACTGGGGAGAATCTTGCTAGGGTGGCCATTGATGTCCTCCAGAGAATGAATTTGCCGCTATCTGGTCTCCATGGACAAACTTGGCATGGAGCTGCAAACATGTCTGGCAAGACTCAAGGATTGCAGGCCAAAATAAAAGTGATGCAGACTCTTGCTCTCTATGTCCATTGTAGCCCACACTGCATAAATCTGGTAACACAGACTTACTGCAGTTCATCCTGTGTCGTTATGGAAGCACTGGCATTAGTCCAAGAATTTGGAAGCCTTTTAAACCAGTCAGCCAAGTTTTAAACTATCTTTAAGCAGATTGCCATACTGGAACACGGGACTATCAAAACTCGAAAGCCCTTATGCCCTACTGATGGATTGTCAGGATGATGGTGATAAGAGGCATTCTTGAGCAGTATGAGGTAGTGCTGTCAAATTTAGAGGAGATGGCCTCATCTAGTTTCTCTGAAACGTCAATTGCAGCTAGGGGGCTTTTAGAACGATTCCAAAAGGCTTGGGCCTCATCTTGCTTGTGAAGTAATTGGGGAATTGGGTAGTAATTGGGGAGAGTCTGAATTCTTCTCTATAGAAGTCAACTGGAGCTGTCATGGGCATGATGGCAGCTGTGGACTGTGTGAAGTCAGCTCAGAAGGCAAAGATGTCAGATGAAATGTTTCACTGCATACCCAGGGGTCAAACACAGGAGTTATTGATCTAATCACCAGCACAGGTATAGAACTTGTACAGATGCCGCATGTCAGAGAGCCACTGAAGCGTTTCACAGAGAATGCAGCAGCATTTGTCTCAGCATCCAACATAGAGTAATATTGCATTTACTTCTTTAACCCCTCTGTGCAGATGTAGATGCCAGCGGACATGGACCTGCAAATTAATGCACACTGTTACAATATTCTATCACTAGATGGCACACCGGGATCAGTTATTGAATATTCAACAGCAAGCTGACCTCGAACACGGTTTAGAATATGGACGAGTTCACTCCCATCCCTGGTTTTCAATAGTTGCAGGAATTAAACTCCTCAGCTAAGCCTGATGTGCAACAGAAAAAATTGTTGTTCTCTGTAGCAACTACTTCAGCTACAGCGAGCCAATGGTATCCCAATTAGTAGTTAAGAAAAATAAGTTTTCTGAAGCAGAAATTCAACAGGGTATTGATTCTAAGTCATTCTACAATCAATTAGGTGAGCACACCTGCACACTTATAGTTCACGGCCACGTGAAACTTCCCGGTAATGATGTATTGATTGACTTGTTTCTTATCCAATTCCAGAGAGAGTACACTTTCCACAGTGACTGAAAGACATTGACTGGATCATCAGAATAGTATACAAACCTGTGCGTAAAAGCAAGTTAGGTTGCATTCTCTTCCCATTGCGCACAACTGCGCAGCTGAAAGTGACACGATTTAAAGAAAAAGACTTCCAAAACTGGCCTGAAGTGTACAGTTACATTTATGGGATTTAAATGAGATAAGGACTTAGTCAATGGGAATTATTCCGAATGAAACAGGACTGGAGGGTTCCTTCTACCAGATACATCTGTCTCTGGAGGTGGGATTCAATGAAGAAAGGTTATACTGCTACTGTGGTAGTGTTTTGCTCAATGTGGCTTTTTGTTTTGGAATTTATACTGTATTCAACGAAATTGAATGCCAAGGTTCTGGCTCGTTTAAAATATCAGCAGCTCACGCACTTTGGTAGACTCCCTGGTACATTCATTGCACCATTCTGTTCAATCTAAGGTAGAATATTGCCTGTTTTTCCCTAATAATAGAATATCTCTTCTGTTAAAATAAGGTATATTTCAGATATTACTGAGTGAGTTATACTTCTTCCCGTGTTTCGGAAGTGGCAACTGCTAGCTTTTCATTGCAGGGTGAATGTTCTGACCGTTAAATCAGCAGTTCCTTTCATGAGTATGTGTGCTGGCTTGCGGGACTCTGAAGAAAAATGGACAAAATTCTGAACTTTATCATGGAGAAATGGGATGTTTTGTTATGTCTGGTGAAAGGAACCAACTGCAAGTAGTCCAAAGTGCAAAAATCGTGGTCTTTATTCGAGTCTAAAGCCAGGTAAACACAGTGACGGTACAGAAGGGCAATCCAAAAAACGGAGTCCAAAGACAGACAGCAGTTCAAAACCAAAAAGTACAGGAGACAGTACCAAATCGTTAGGCAGTAAGAGAGTAGAGAGTCCGAAATCTGAATTCAAAAACCAGGGCCGCAAAACACAGAAATCGTGGTCGGGCAGAAAATGGGTCGTAATCAGAGAACAAACAAAATCCAGGCAGGCAACTACAGCTCCATAAACGGAGTGCCTAAGTGGGGAGAGATGGAAGAAGTTGCAAGGTTTCTGCAGAAACTCAGGCAAGGACCAGGATAGCAAAGAGAGGGGGGAGTTACAGATTGGTCTAGAAAGTACTAGATTCAATTAGTAATGTTAGTAGTAAGTGCAGTAATAATTTTACCCAAATAGTGCAAGTTAGTATGTTACTTATATACTAATCCTGTAAATAACTAAGGGTTAGTAGATTAACTAGACAAAACATACAGTGTTAGTGTGATTAGTACTTAATTAGTAATCAGTGTTGAAGGAAGTAAACGAAGCATGAAGGAACTTGTGAGACACCGGAAACTTCCAAAATCACCAGAAATGTGACAGCTCGCAGACAGGGCCATGCATAGGCAAAGAACATAGAAACGCAAGACATCACAGTGGGAAAACGATGTGCATAAGCTGGTAGATGATACTGAAAGCATAAACTAAACAAACCAAATGTAAATAAACATAAACCAGAACAGGCAGAAATTACAGATTGCAACATTTTTTGTGTTTGGAGAGGTTACTGGTGACCACTGATGTCCAACTGCACCTATGTTGATAAACTCATGCTAAATTCAACCAGAAAATCAGAAGTTCATATTGAATTTCATATGCCAAAAGTTGATTTTTGTTAAATATATGATTATTTTATGATTTGAAAGCGCGCCATTTTGAGGGATCTTAGAGTTTGGGGAGCCGCCTGGATAGCGGTCTTATTTGTAGCTTTAAGCTCTCATCATCATGAGACTCTAAAGCCCTAAGCTTTCTCTATCATCAGGCTTTGCCCTGAGCTTTCTCCATCACAAAGCTCTACCCCAGCCACTCTATATCACAAGTCTTTGCCCCAGGCTCTTTCCATCACCAGTCTTTGCCCCAGGCTCTCTCCATCACCAGTCCCTGCCCCAGCATCTCTCCATCACCAGTCCCTGGCCCAGCTTCTCTCCATCACCAGGCACTAATTCAGCATCTCTCCATCACCAGGTTCTGCCCCTGCCTCTTACCATCATCATCAGGCTCTGCGCCAGCCCAGTCATTGACTATTAGTGTTGTATTTTCACACGTCTTTCCTGTATTACATGAAGTTTATTATGGTCTGCAGTCATTTTTGTTTAGTATCATTTGCACTGTCACCCATCTCTCCATCTGTGCCCACCCCCCCCCGCACTTAATAATCTTTCCTCACCAACCTGAGTATCTTCCATCTTCTGTCACTGCACCAACCCTCTTACAACCACTTTGATTAGTAAATTCTCTTCTCAGAAGTCACCAAGAACTAGCATTTAATTGCTTTATATATATATATATATATATATATAAAAAAAAAATAAATAAATAAAAAAATCTTTCGGGGTGAGCATATCCCCAAACTCCCCTGGCATTTTAGTGTCTCCCTGCAGTTTCAGAATCACTCCTGTGCCCCTGGCCTTAAGTGTGAGGTAAAGTTTGAAGGCTCCGGCTGGAAAGTTTTTAGACCCTAATGTAGAATGAAACAAAAAAAAAGATGGGTGGCAGGGCTGCAGAAACATCAATATCCATTCCTTGGGTTTATCTGAAGCTGTGTAGGAAGTTTGGAGGCTCTGGCCAAAGTTCATCTGGAGATGAATGGAAGTCTTATGAGTGCAAAATAACAGATGAAAAAAGAGGAATGGATGTGGGGGATCATCAAGAACACCTGAAAATTGACAAATCTGACCCGATATGAAGCTGCACAACAAGTTTGATGTTACTAGCTTTGAAAATGTATTACTATGAGCACTTTTAATACAACCCAAATTCCAAAATAGTTGGGACAAAGTGCAAATTGTGAATAAAATCAAAACGCAATGACTTTCAAATCACAAAAGCCAGTATTTTATTCACAATAGAACAGAGATAACATAGCAAATGTTGAAACTGAGAAATTTTACAATTTTATTCACAAAATGAGCTCATTTCAAATTTGATGGCTGCTACAGGTCTCAAAAAAGTTGGGACAGGGGCCTGTTTACCATGATGTAGCGTCCCCTCTTCTTATAAACACAGAGTGGAGGCGTCTGGGCATTGAGGAGACAAGTTTCTTGAGTTTAGCCATTGGAATTTGATCCCGCTCTTGTTTAATATAGGCTTCCAGCTGCTGGAGAGTTTTGAGTCTCCTTTGACAGACTTTTCGTTTAATTATGCACCAAATGTTCTCAATTGGTGAAAGATCAGGACTGTAGACAGGCCAGTTCAGCACACGGACTCTTCTACTATGAAGCCATGCTGTTGTAATAGCTGCAGTATGTGGTTTTGTATTGTCCTGCTGAAATACACATGGCCTTCCCTGGAATAGATGTTGTCTGGAGGGAAGCATATGTTGCTTCGAAACCTTTATATACCTTTCAGCAGGAGGGGTGCTCTTTCTCCTCTTTAGCCTGGAGGACACAACGCCCATGATTTCCAACAAGAATGTCAAATTTTTACTCGTCTGACCACAGGACACTTTGCCACTTTGCTACAGTCCATTTTAAATGAGCCTTGGCCCACAAAACACAGCGGCGTTTCTGGATCATGCTCAACAATGGCTTCCTTTTTGCATGATAAAGTTTTAAGTGGCATCTGTGAATGGCACGGCAGACTGTGTTTACAGACAGTGGTTTCTTGAAGTATTCCTGGGCCCATTTAGCAATTTAGAGAACCTGGTCTTGTACAATCAATTCAAGGTTCTAGTAAAAAATCTTGAGGCAGGCACAGTTGGCACCTGTACCTGTTTTCCCAAGCTAGGTTAGATTTTATTGGGTTCTAGTATATGATGGAACCAGTATTATTTTGCTTTTGATTTGTTTTTTCTGTTTTGCCTATTATGTATTTATTGATTTCATTATTTTTGGGTTGGTTGAATCAATGTACTGGTATTTTATCTGTTGTAATGTTGTATTGTATGTGTAACTTTTATTTTGCGGCTTTCTTGGCCAGGGCTCCTTTGAAAAAGAGACTTGTTCTCAAAGGACTTCCCTGGTTAAATAAAGGTTAAAAAAAAAAGTATGTCAATGACAGAATCATGCCGGTGAGTGATGCAGTGGCGGCTGAGGGCCCGAAGATCACGGGCATCCAGTAAAGGTCTTCGGCCTTGTCCCTTATGCACAGAAATTTCTCGTTTCTCTGAATCTTTTGATGATGTTATGCACAGTCGATGATGAGACCTTCAAAGCAATTTGACATTGAGGGACATTGTTTTTAAAGTATTCCACAATTTTTTTACGCGAGCCTTCACAGGTTGGAGAGCCTCTGGCCATCTTTACTTCTGAGAGACTCAGCCTCTCTAAGACATCCGTTTTATAGCCAATCATGTTACACACCTGATGCCAGTTAACTTAATTACTTGCTAAATGTTCTTTCAGCTGATTCTCTTATACATTAATTGCTTTCTCAGCCTTTTTTTTTTTGCCTATGTCCCAACTTTTTTGAGACCTGTTGCAGCCAGAAAATTTGAAATAAGCTCATTTTGTGGATAAAAATGCAAAATGTCTCAGTTTCAACATTTGAAATGTTATCTGTGTTCTACTGTAAATAACATATTGGCTCGTGATCTGAAAGTCATTGCATTTTGATTTAATTCACAATTTACACTTTGTCCCAACTATTTCGGAACTGGGGTTGTAAAAGCCCCATTATATGTTTATGGGGACAGATAATGGGATGAACATGAGGTCACCTTGACGTCTGACCTTTGACCACCAAAATATGAGGAGTTCATCCTGAAATCCAAGTGGACATTTCTGCCAAATGCGTTCGGAAAGATCATGTTCACAAGATTGGGATAGATGGATGGACCAACCCACAGCTGGATGGACAACTCGAAAAACATAATGCCTCTGGCTGCGACTGTTGCCAGTGCCTAGGCATAATAAAATGTTGAACTCATCAGCTTGTTAAACCTGGAATAAGTCAAAACTGAATAATATTGGTTTAAGGAGGCCTTCCGATTTTTGGTATGCACAAATGCCAGATAACACCTGACAACGCATCACAAATGAACTTAAGATGAGAAGTTTAAAATTGATTTCAACAGTTAAACAGGATCATTAAATGCGCTTCTGCCATTGGATATGTGAGGACCGAACTAATACGGGGCATTCTCTATCTTCTTTACATCAATAGAGAATTGATCCTCTTTGATAATGAGAGGCCATTTTCGAAGAGGATCCTCTGCGCATGAGTAATGACACAGTCAATTGACAAGATTGAAAGGGAATAGTCTGACTATGGATATGCAAAAAATAGCAGAAGAGAGAGAGGCTGATGCCAAAGTGAAAAACTGTCATACCGACGGGAAAACTAGTTCAGCAGCTTCCTGCAGTAAAACTATCAGGGGTTGTCTCTTGCCACTGAAACCACTTTAATAGTAATGCGCATTAATAAAGAAAGACCACAGCATCGTCCTTCCAAAATCTCAAACATGAAGGAAATAAGCACTTTAGTCTCGAAATCTTTAATTTGGTCTCAAGAACAATACTAACCAGCTGCTGAATATACAACCCCAATTCCAAAATAGATGGGACAAAGTGTAAATTCTGAATAAAATCAAAATGCAATGACTTTCAAATCACACCAGCCAGTATTTTATTCACAATAGAACAGAGATAACATAGCAAATGTTGAAACTGAGAAATGTTACAATTTTATCACAAAATGAGCTCATTTCAAATTTGATGGCTGCTACAGGTCTCAAAAAAGTTGGGACAGGGGCTTGTTTACCATGGTGCATCATCCCCTCTTCTTTTTAACACAGAGTGGAGGCGTCTGGGCATTGAGGAGACTGGTTTCTTGAGTTTAGCCACTGGAATTTGATCCCACTCTTGTTTAATACAGGCTTCCAGCTGCTGGAGAGTTTTGGGTCTCCTTTGACGGACTTTTTGTTTAATTATACGCCAAATGTTCTCAATCGGTGAAAGATCAGGACTGCAGGCAGGCCAATTCAGCACACAGACTCTTCTACTATGAAGCCATGATGTTGTAATAGCTGCAGTATGTGGTTTTGCATTGTCCTGCTGAAATACACAAGGCCTTCCCTGGAATAGATGTCGTCTGAAGGGGAGCATATGTTGCTCTAAAACCTTTATATACCTTTCAGCATTTATGGTGCTTTTTTAAACATGCAAAGGTCCCACACTATATTCACTAATGCATCCCCATACCATCAGAAATGCTGGCTTTTGAACTGAATGCTGATAAGAGGAGGGGTGGTCTTTCTCCTCTTTAGCCCGGAGGACACAACGCCCATGATTTCCAACAAGAATGTCAAATTTGGACTCGTCTGACCACAGGACACTTTGCCACTTTGCTACACTCCATTTAAAATGAGCCTTGGCCCACAGAACACAGCGGCGCTTCTGGATCATGCTCAACAATGGCTTCCTTTTTGCATGATAGAGTTTTAGGTGGCATCTGTGGATGGCACAGCAGACTGTGTTTACAGGCAGTGGTTTCTTGAAGTATTCCTGGGCTCATTTAGTAATGTCAATGACAGAATCATGCCGGTGAGTGATGCAGTGGCGTCTGAGGGCCCGAAGATCGCGGGCATCCGGTAAAGGTCTTCGGCCTTGCCCCTTAAGCACAGAGACTTTTCCAGTTTCTCTGAATCTTTTGATGATGTTATGCATTGTCGATGATGAGACCTTCAAAGTCTTTGCAATTTGACGTTGAGGAACATTGTTTTTAAAGTATTCTACAATTTTTTTATGCAAGCCTTCACAGGTTTGAGAGCCTCTGGCCATCTTTACTTCTGAGAGACTCAGCCTCTCAAAGACATCCCTTTTATAGCCAATCATGCTACACACCTGATGCCAATTAACTTAATTACTTGCTAAATGTTCTTTCAGCTGATTCTCTTATAAATTAATTGCTTTCTCAGCCCTTTTTTGCCTGTGTCCCAACATTTTATAGACCTGTTGCAGCCAGAAAATTTGAAATAAACTCATTTTGTGGATAAAAATTTAAAATGTCCCAATTTCAACATTTGAAATGTTATCTATATTCTATTGTAAATAACATATTGGCTCATGTGATCTAAAAGTCATTGCATTTTGATTTTATTCACAATTTACACTTCATCCTAACTATTTCGGAATTGGGGTTGTATATACAAGCCGCGAAGTAATGGGGTGTAAACTATGAAATGGCAACAGCAGCAAATATCACAGATCGTATGTACTCTTCAAGGAATGAGATAACCGACACGTTTTAGGAAATATTGGCCAGTGCTAAAAGATCGAGTCATGACATCAATCTCCATCGCATCAGACAATAAGCTCAGGGTCTAGTACTGAATAATTGACACATGACCTCAAAACCCTGCCCCATTCCACTATGTCCCAAGTATGTGACTAACTTCAGTGTTTTAACGCTGTCATGAAGGCCTCCCACACAATAATTGTACTGCAGACCTCTCACATTATTGAACAAAAAAGGCAGTCATCTATTATTGTCAAAAAAGCTACAACCTTCTGCCTGTTACTGCTGATAAAGAGCATGTGAGGCATACTCTGTGCAGGCTCTTTTTTTTTTTCTTTTTGGTGAGACCACTGTGAACGAAACTGGATAGTAAGTGGCAGAGTGAGGGATTAAAAAGAAAACGATTAACAGCAGAAAGCAGGAAAGATCCTTCTCTTTCCTCATCAAGGCACCCAGTCTGTGTTGTGTCTCAGGGAAAAAAAAAAAATCTGAAGGCACAGCATGCTCCAAGCATGTGCTGAGAATACAAAAAGGTTGGCTGCCATGGCAACAAGACCACACCACATCTCTCAGGTCTAGTAAAACAACATGCCGCTCAGTGTTCCTGTGCAGCACTGGAGGCATGGCTTTGAAACTCAGAGCACGGAGTGCCATTTAACCTCTCAGAGATGATTTAACTGTAAATTGACACTTTGCCTCACAAATCAAACAGTGCCTTAACCCCTTTGCACAGAAGCCAAATAAGGCTATTTACAACCCCAATTTCGAAATACTTGGGACAAAGTGTAAATTGTGAAAAAAATCAAAATGCAATGACTTTCAGATCACATGAGCCAATATGGTATCTACAATAGAACATAGATAACATTTCAAATGTTGAAACTGAGACATTTTACATTTTTATCCACAAAATGAGCTTATTTCAAATTTTCTGGCTGCAACAGGTCTCAAAAATGTTGGGACACAGGCAAAAAAGGGCTGGAAAACCAATTAATATATAACAGAATCAGCTGAGGGTAATTGTTAAAATACAGTCTGCAGAGATCACTCTTCATTGTACTTTTATTAGTATTACTCCATGACATTTTATTGTGTGCCACATAAAACGAGCAGCCACTTGTCACTTTCCCTGAGGAGATCTTCTCTGCGCCGAAAGTTCCTCTCACGTCGGACAGAATCGTATTCCTCTAACAATAGAAGATCTGCCATTGTCAAAATGTGATCACGGTAGTTAGCTAGTTAGTTAATGTACTCTAATGGTTACTCAGTCAAAGTGACGGCAAAATAAAGAAAAGTTTGATGAAACGAGTGTAAATGTGCACGCGCTAGTAATAAATTTGATTTTCTAAAATAATTACGCGCAAACTTATTCTCCAGTCTGCCTTTAATTAAGTTGCGTTTCTTTTGTTGTTCAGTATATATCTGACTGGATGAGCATCTGACATACCACACTGTATATCTGTCAAGCCACGCATTGCGCTTAATCAAATTGATTGTGTTATGGCCCCAATTTGTTATGGCGTCAATTTGTTATGACGTCACGGACAGCAAGGGATGACAGACAAAATTCTTAAACTTCAACAGATTTAATTAAACAAACACTTAGAACTAATCTACAATCTACCCTACTGACCAAGATTGAAATAAAAAAAAAAAGAGATATTTACAGTCCCCTGGTAATTGAGATGGGCTGCTGTGTTGGATGTCCTGGGACAGGAAAATGCTCCAACACAGGCAAAAATCCACAAAAAGCTTCACAGGTCTTGAAAAGAGTGACAGGTCTGGTCAAATGTATCCTTCCACAATTTCTCCTTGCAATTTCTCCTACTACCTTTTCACTCTCTCAATTTTTCTCCTTTTATACTCTTTTTCAGCCCCGTCTGAGGCATGCCCAGGACATGCCCCAAACCTAGCTCCAGACTGGGCTTAACAAAAAAAAGTCAATCCTGCCATCTAGTGGCCTTTTTTTTTTTTTCACATTACACCTCAATTCCAAAAGGGAAAAATTTTGACTCATAAAGGCAAAATTTTTCTTTTCAATACAAAAATGGTTAAGCAGACACTTGTATATATATACATATAATACAATATGCTAATAAATGCATGTGATATATATACACATACTCAAACACGGGATAAGCAATCAGCAATTTCATTGTCAGTACCCTTTACATGCTTAATTTCCAAGTCAAACTCCTGTAAAATCAAACTCCAATTCAACAATCTCCAATTCTTGTTTTTCATCTTACTCAAAAACATTAACGGATTGTGGTCAGTATATACAATCATTGGCTTTTACCCTGTACAAACATAAACCTCAAAGTGTTGTAAGGAACTGGAAAGTCCATGATGGCTTGGACTTTAGCATTTATGGGTGCCACCTTACCCTAGCCTATGACGTAGCCAAGATACGTGACAGTAGCACAACCAAAGTCACTCTTGCTCAGGTTAACAGTCAGGTTAGCCTGGGTCAAGCGCTGGAACAACGTCTCTACATCTTTCAGATGTTCTTCCCAGGAGTCACTCCATGTGATCAGGTCGTCGATGTACGCACCCGTGTGTGGCAATCCGGTGATTGTAGACTGTATCATCCTTTGGAACGTGGCTGGGGCATTTTTCATGCTAAAGGGTAGGACTTAATACTGGTATAACCGAGATGGTGTGGCAAAAGCAGAGATGCTCTTGGCCCTCTCAGTTAAAGGCACACACCAATAACTCTTCAATAAATCAATCTTGGTCAGAACCTTTGCTTGCCCTACTCTATCAATACAATCACCAATCCTAGGTATTGGAAACACATCAGTTCTAGTTACAGCAGTGACTATGCGATAATCTGTACAGAATCTAGTACTTCCATCAGGTTTTGGAACTAGAAGACAGAATGAACTCCAATCTGAGTTAGAGGGTCTGATAATATCATGTTCTAACATGTACTCAACCTCTTTCTCAGCAATCTTTCTCTTTTCAGGATTCATCCGGTATGGATGCTGTTTTATTGGTTTGGCATCACCAACGTCTACATCATGAGAGGCTATAGAAACTCTCTTTGGAACATCAGGAAATAGATATTTATATTTCTTGATCAACCTCTCAAACTGATCTTTCTGTGAGGGTTCTAAGTGTTAGGGTTTTACATCAAGATTTTGCAACACTTCAGAATTTGACAATTTACATGACAGAACTTCAGCTTTAATTCTAGGTTCATCATCTTGAAACTCCCCCTCATCTTCACAAGTCTCGGCCATAGGAGGATCTGAAGTGACAGCTGCAAGTCTAGCATTCCTATCATGATAAGGCTTCAGCATGTTAATGTGACACAACTGTTTTGGCTTTCTCCTATCTGGAGTCTTCACAATGTAATTGAGATCATTGAGTTTTGTCAGAATTTCATAAGGACCATGAAATCTAGCCTGCAATGGATTGGACTGCAAGGGAAACAACACAAGGACCTCGTCTCCTTGGTTTAAACTCACGGCTTCTAGCCTTATGATCATACCAAGTTTTCATTTTTCCCTGACTTGATTTCAAGTTCTCTTTGGCTAGGTCACAAGCTGCACGCAGTCTTTCCTAGAACTTGCTAACATAGTCTAACAGACTGATATGCGGCTCTTTCTCTTGCCATTGTTCACTCAACAATAGCAAAGGTCTTCTCACTTCATGGCCAAACACTAGCTCAAACAGACTGAATCCAGTAGACTCCTGCACTGCTTCTCTAGCTGCAAACAACAGCAAATGAACACCTTCATCCAAGTCTTTCTCATGGTCATAACAATAAGTCCTCATCATTGTCTTGAGAGTGGAATGAAACCGCTCTAAGGCACCCTGACTCTCTGGATGATAGGCACTGGAAAGAATCTGCTTCGCACCTAGTTCATACACAACCTGCTGAAGCAATCCGGACGTGAAATTGCTACCTTGATCTGACTAAATTTCCCTGGGAAGGCCAAACAACGTGAAGAACTTTATCAAAGCCTTTGAGATTGCAGTTGCCTTGATGTTGCGTAGAGGTATGGCTTCAGGGAATCTGGTAGATGCACACATGATTGTCAACAAATACTGATTTCCAGATCTAGTCTTGGGTAATGGACCAACACAATCAACGATGACCTTGGAGAAGGGCTCCCCAAATGCTGGGATAGGCTGCAATGGAGCTACAGGTGGGTCTAACTGGTGTTTTCCAACTACCTGACAAGTGTGACAGGTTTTGCAAAAGTTGGAAACATCTTTCCGAAGTCCAGGCCAGAAGAAGTGTTTCATGATCTTGTCAAGCCGTCTTGTTAACACCAAGATGACCTCCTAAAGGCAAACTATGAGCCATTGTTAAGATCTCATTCCTGTCGACCTTCAGAACAACAAGTTGCTTGACCACTGCCCAATCTGCATTGGCAGGGATATCAGGAGGGCGCCACTTCCGCATCAACACTCCATCCTTGAGATAATACCCAACTGGAACTGCGTCTATTTCTTCATCAGGAAGGGCTCTCTTCTTTAGTCCACAAATTTCAGGATCATTGGTTTGCTCCTGAATCAACCGCTTTCTGGACAGAGACAAGTCTCCAGACACATCAGAATCACCAGACCCATCTGGCTGGCTGAACAGAGAACTGATAAAAGTGACTGATAAGTCCTCAAACGGAGAAACCATAGTAGGCTGAACAGAGTCATGAGGCGAACCACCTGAGTCATGACTATTCAATGCGCTGGACAGCACCACATCATCCGCTTCTTGAGCCTTCTTGGCCATAGCACGGGTCACTGCACAGGAAGGATACAGAGATGGGTCTTCATCGCCATCTTCAGTACTCGGCTGTGAAGTAAGATGAACAGGGGGAACTACATTGCCCCCAGCCAGGTCATTGCCTAGCAACAGAGAAACACCCTTGATAGGTAGACTTGACATAAGTCCCACCTTTACCTGTCCTGTAACTAAATATGACTTCAAGAATACAGAGCGCAGGGGTACAAATACAGTCCTCCCTTCAATACCTTGTACAAATATGAAATCCCCAGAAGCGGTCTCATCACGTAACTCCAAGGAGTCCATCAACAAAAGTGACTGAGAAGCTCCGGTATCCCTTAGGATATATATGTGGACAGGAGGAGAATGCTCATTCAGAGCCACAAATCCCTCTGACACAAATGGAAGAAATTCCTCCCTCACAAAGTCAGCAGTATCAGGCTTCTTAGCCTCACAAGGAGCAGGCAATTTAGCAGATCGGTCATCTACTACAGGGGTTTCTAACCTTGTCTTCACAAAGGCATTAGGTTTGGTATCCTTTTCTTTTTCTTTCTTAGCTTTAAGGAACCAACAGTTAGTTGTAACATGACTAGATTTCTTGCAATAATTGCAAACTAGACCACTTTTGTCACTGTCAGCTTTCACACTTTGATCAGACCTTTGACTGGATTTCTGAGCACCATCACCAGATTTGTCTTTGTCTTTGGGTGAGGAATCTTGGGTATCACCGTTACCTTTCTTCTGAAATTGGGACCATCTATTGTTACTGCTGGACTGAAATTTGGACTTATGTGTGAGAACATATTCCTCTGCAAACTTGGCAGCTGATTGCAAATTCAGTGCTTGCTTCTCATTAAGGTAGGTCTTAATATCATCCTTGACACAGTTCTTGAATTCTTCAACTAACACCATCTCTTTTAGTGAGTTGAAATCATCCTTGACCTCCATAGAAGTACACCAGCGCTCAAAGCAAACCTTCTTCTCGTTAGCAAATTCCACATAAGTCTGATGGTCAGATTTCTTCAGACCTCTGAATTTCTGTCGGTAAGCCTCTGGAACCAACTCATAAGCTGTCAAAATAACCTTTTTGACAACCTCATAATCAGAGGAATCATCTGCAGACAAAGCCGAATAGGCTTGTTGAGCTTTACCCTTGAGGACAGTTTGCAACATCAGAGGCCAGTGTTCCTTTGGCCACTGACAACTCTTAGCTACCTTCTCGAAGCACTGGAAATTCTAATCAACCTCCTTCTCCGAGAATGGAGGCACCAGCTTTACCTCCTGGCTAGCATGAAATTTGTTTTCAGCTTCCATTTTAATTTTTAGTTGCTCCATTTGGAGCCTTTCTTCCCTGTCTAACTTCTGTAAATCGAAATCTCTCTGTCTCTGTCTCTCTCTTTCTGCTCTTTCCTCTTTCTCTCTTTCTTTTTCCTCTTCTCTTGCTAATTTTTCTAGCTCAAACTGCCTTTCTTTCTCTCTTTCTGCTCTCTCAAACTATCGTTGTTTTTCTTTTTCCTCCCTTTCTTTTCTCTCTTTCTCTCTCTCAAACTCTCGTTGTTTTTCTTTTTCCTCCCTTTCAATCGCCAGCATTTTTAATTTAAGTTCCATTTCTACATTTGGATTTTCCACTGGAAACTGTTCCAGATCTCTTGGTGCAAACACATTTTCATCAATGTAATATTCAACAATCTCTCTAGCCAGTCTTGCTTTTCGCATGGCTGGTTTTACATCTGTCAGCTCTAACTGTCTGCATATTTCTAGCAGTTCTGTCTTTTTAAAAGACTTCAAAACCTCTACTGTTGGTGATGCCAAGAAATCATCCATTGCTGTTGATCTGTCAATATATATCTAGGAAAATTCAAAACACAATTTCACAATTTGAAATTTTAGATTTTCAATAAATGACTCACACAATGGTCTATCCCGGACAAGCCCCCACTTTGTTATGGCCCCAATTTGTTATGGCGTCAATTTGTTATGACGTCACGGACAGCAAGGGATGACAGACAAAATTCTTAAACTTCAACAGATTTAATTAAACAAACACTTAGAACTAATCTACAATCTACCCAACTGACCAAGATTGAAATAAAAAAAAAATGAGATATTTACAGTCCCCTGGTAATTGAGATGGGCTGCTGTGTTGCGATGTCCTGGGACAGGAAAATGCTCCAACACAGGCAAAAATCCACAAAAAGCTTCACAGGTCTTGAAAAGAGTGACAGGTCTGGTCAAATGTATCCTTCCACAATTTCTCCTTGCAATTTCTCCTACTTCCTTTTCACTCTCTCAATTTTTCTCCTTATATACTCTTTTCCAGCCCCGTCTGAGGCATGCCCAGGACATGCCCCAAACCTAGCTCCAGACTGGGCTTAACAAAAAAAAGTCAATACTACCATCTAGTGGCTTTTTTTTTCACATTACAATTGTAATTGTCAGCCGTCTGGCCTGACAAGCAGGTTGTTGTCTCAAAATATAAGTTTGATCAATTTCTCAACACAGGTGTCTTATTTATTTATTAAGCCTATTTATTCATTTTACTAATAAAAGCAACAACGGCATGACGTCCAAATTGCTGCATATTATTAATAATTTTGACAGCTGCCGTCATTCCTGCATGTTGTTCGCTGGTTTCAAATCTGCGTACATGTGGTCAGACCTGGTGTGAGATTTTTGTGGACCGTTCGCTCACGTTCAGATTGATAAATGCCGATCCTTGCAGGAGATTTGGTGTACACTCATTTTTAGCTTACCGGCCCTATGGGCTGATAAGCTATTGTCGTGGTGTGGCGTCCATCGTCCGGCGTCCGGAACATTTTTTATCTTTTTTTTGGCCAGATGAATTTTTGTGTAAATTTGCAATATCTTACTACTAGACCATATCTCCAGACGTTTTTCTCGGATTTTTGACTGAACCATTTTTGTCCGCTTCATGGGCCCTTAAAATTTTGGCTCCAATGTTAAAGATAGGACTGAGAAATTAAAAAAAAATCATTTCTCAAAAACTGCTTGATAAATTTTTTTTCTAAATCAGGCAATCAACTTACCCTGGTACCGTCAATGTACAGTGCGAGCGCCATTTTGATTGAATTGACGGAAGTGGGTCTATTGGGGGCGCTGGACTTCATGAGTATGCAAGATGGCCTGTGGAGGCCAAATGGTTGCAGATAGAGATTGAGTTTGTATTATCGACATATAGGAAGTCATATATGACCTATATTTTGGCAATATTAAATTTGACCACAGATGATTTTGAAAGGTCAAACTTGAGGTCAGGGAATATATTAACAATGTTAAAAGATATGACTTGAAATTTCAAAAAATTATTTCTCAAAAACTGTCTGATTACATTTTCTCTAAATCTGGCAATCAACTCACCTTGATGCACTTTATGCATAGTGCGAGTGCCATTTTGATTGAATTGACGGAAGTGGGTCTAGTGGGGGCGCTGTACTTTAACATTGGGTCTTATGGAGAATGGGCCAAATCGCCTGTGGAGGCTAAATGGTTGCAGATAGAGATTAAGTTTGTACTACTGACATATAGGTAGTAATATATGACCTATATTTCGGCTGTGTTAAAGTTGACCTCAGATGACCTTGAAAGGTCAAATTTGAGGTCAAGCAAAATGTTACAATTTTCAAAGGTTTCTAGGCTTGAAAATACGTGCATTGAACACTTATAGGAAGTCATGCATGAACTTTCATTTGGTGGCCTTGAACTTGACCTTCCGCGGCCTTCAAAGGTCAAACTTCACATAGTGAAACTTCAATGGTCACCAAACTTCAGATAGAGCATTTGTAGTGAAACTTCAATGACTTCTGTCACCTTGAATGCTATTACAGATAATGACTTATATCAGCAAAATGATTAGGTTTCCGTTTGTATTGGAGCATAGGAAGGCATATGTGAACTTTAATTTGAAACTTGACCTTTCATTTGGTGACATTGAACTTGACCTTCAGTGACCATTGAATGCCCATTCACCTTCACAAACTATACAGTGAAATTTTAATGACTTATATCAAAATCGCAAAATGATTACAGGTAGTTCTTTCATTCGGTGACCTTTTGACCTATTGGAGATGTATAGGAAGTCACATATGAACTTTCATTTGGTGACACTCAGCTTGACTGTTGATGACATTTGAAGGTCAAACTTGATATAATTCAATTACAATGACTTGTATTGCCAAAACGGTCACAGATGGAGTCTAGGTTTGTATTAGAGACATATAGGAAGTCATATATGAACTTTCATTTGGTGACCTTCGTATTAACCTTCAAAGGTCAAATGTGACCTAGTGAAAATTCAATGACTTGTATCACTAAAACGGTCACAGATGGAGCCTAGGTGTGTGTTACTGACTTCTAGGAAGTCACATATGAACTTTCAATTGGTGACATTCAACTTGACTGTCAGTGCCCTCTGAGGGTCAAACTCGACAGTGAAATTACGATGACTTGTATCACCAAAATGGTCACAGATTGAGCCAAGGTTTGTATAGAGACATTTAGAAAGTCATATATGAAGTCCATTTGCTGACCGCAACTTGACATTCTGTGAACTTTAAAGTTCACAACTGACATATTGAATACATATTGTTGACATATTATAATGACTTGTATCAGCAAAACTGCTTCAGAGCTTAGGATTGTATTACTGAAGGTCTTATAAATGTATGTGAACTTTTATTTAGTGATCTTGACATTGATTTTCATTGATTCAAATGTCAAACTTCACATGAAATTTTCATAATTGTATCATCACTGTATGACTGCTTGCTGGTAAGCTACAGCAGTGGTTCTCAACATCGGTCCTGGGGACCCCATGTGTGTGCGCTGGCTTTTGTTCCTACCACAATTGCAATTGTAGAACTTTAACAAGCTGTGACTGTCTTAATTAGGTGCTTTTCATGTTCAGAGTTGTTTATATATCTCTTTAGTCAAATGTTACATAGGAACATCCATACATGCAATGAAGAATAAAACACCCTTGAAGATAGTGTGTTTATTGCAATACTGCAAGTAATGTCAAGTAACATAACATGTCAAACAGATCAAATTATACACTGAGGAAATCAATAAACCCCAGATTAGGCTGCTGGACACAACTGTTTCAAGTTCTTTCAAAAAGCTTCAGGTGAACTTAATCAGATCAACATAACACAAAACTGGTTTGTTTGTGGACTACATTTGTCATGATGAGCCAAGTAGTTTTCACTAATTAGGAGCCATCTACATCATTAATTTGATTGGTTACATTGTTTTCTCTCCTTTTATGCTGTTATTTCCGATATACTGCAATGTGCGAATGCTATTTTTGAAATTCTTGATGGCAAATAGATATTTCTGTTAAGTTGTGGGTTAAGAGGGCAAATAACTGCTCTAAACATTAAATGCACATAATTAAGACAAATTAGCAGCTTGTTAAAATCCTACGATTGCAATTGTGGTTGGAACAAAAGCCAGTACACACATGGGGTCCCCAGGACTGACGTTGAGAACCACTGAGCTACAGGACCCTTAGTCCTATTTTTTTTGGTGTACGCACATTTGATAAATGAGGGCCAATGACTTTCAAATCACACCAGCCAGTATTTTATTCACAATAGAACAGAGATAACATAGCAAATGTTGAAACTGAGAATTTTTACAATTTTATCCACAAAATGAGCTCATTTCAAATTTGATGGGTGCTACAGGTCTCAAAAAAGCTGGGGCAGGAGATTTTTTACCATGGTGTAGCATCCCCTCTTCTTTTTAACGCAGAGTGGAGGCGTCTGGGCATTGAGGAGACAAGTTTCTTGAGTTTAGCCATTGGAATTTGATCCCACTCTTGTTTAACACCGGCTCCCAGCTGCTGGAGAGTTTTGGGTCTTGTTTGACGGACTTTTCGTTTAATTAAGTGCCAAATATTCTCAATCGGTGAAAGATCAGGACTGCAGGCAGGCCAGTTCAGCACGTACTGTTCTACTACAAAGCCACGCTGTTGTAATGGCAGCAGTATGTGGTTTTGCATTGTCCTGCTGAAATACACAAGGCCTTCTGTTGTGGGAATTTTAATTTTCATTCCTGAAAGAAATCACACTGAGACAAGATGAGAGCAAATAGGATCCATTTTACTATGTGCCACATAGGGTCTTCGTTACAGGCAAGAACAAAGACAAAGGAATCTCTCCTTTGCTTTGGATATATGTAAAAGCAGAACGTCGCGATGTACGCCCTCTGCGTCAGCTACGTGCATGCGCATCCCACGTAAGTCTGGCTCCAGTAATCCTAAAAAGTTTCTCCCCCCACAGAAATTTACGTTTCCTTGGGTCTTATCTAGCACACTCCAGGCTCAGAAGGTATACACTGTTTCAGTAAACACACTTCATGACACTTCTACATAGGAACAAGCTAGATTATAAAAGTTGCAATCACGCATGGCCTAGGTCACCCAGGCCACTCGAGAACAAGCAAGGATAAACACTTAATGATTGAATAGACAAGTAAATCAATACTAAATGAAGAGCAAGCAAGGATAAACAATTAATAACCAAATAAGCAATAAAAAGGAATTTATGACTGAATTCCACCAACACCTTCCCTGGAATAGATGTCGTCTGGAGGGGAGCATATGTTGCTCTAAAACCTTTCTATACCTTTCAGCATTCATGGTGCTTTTGAAAACATGCAAGTGTCCCATACCATATGCACTAATGCATCCCCATACCATCAGAGATGATGGCTTTTGAACTGAACGCTGATAACAGGAGGGGTGGTCTTTCTCCTCTTTAGCCCGGAGGACACAACGCCCATGATTTCCAACAAGAATGTCAAATTTGGACTCGTCTGACCACAGGACACTTTGCAACTTTGCTACAGTCCATTTTAAATGAGCCTTGGCCCACAGAACACAGCGGCGCTTCTGGATCATGTTCAACAATGGCTTCCTTTTTGCATGACGGAGTTTTAGGTGGCATCTGTGGATGGCACGGCGGACTATGTTTACAGACAGTGGTTTCTTGAAGTATTCCTGGGCCCATTTAGTAATGTCAATGACAGAATCATGCCGGTGAGTGATGCTGTGGCGTTTGAGGGCCCGAAGATCACGGGCATCCACTTTGGCCTTGTCCCTTACGCAGAGATTTTTCCATTTCTCTCTGAATCTTTTGATAATGTTATGCACTGTCAATGATGAGACCTTCAAAGCCTTTGCAATTTGACGTTGAGGAACATTTGGTCTCATTCATGAAACCTTAGTAAATTTGTGCGTTGATTTATACATAAAAGCCTACGCTACTAAAAACCTACTCCGGATTAATGAACGCCGCGGGAAACTCAGATCTGATCGTAAGCACATGTGTATGATCATGAATGCCAATCCATTGTAAAGTGACAGTGCGCCCCCGGTGATCAGCTATTAGCATAAATCCCCGCCCATGAATTGCCAATGACTACCATATAAGGCGGTGTAGATGCATCCAGTCGACCTGTCAGTCATGGCACAAACAAAGAAAGAGAGAGAAAGAAAAAAGAATCATTCCGAAGCGGAGATAGAAATAATTTTGGGTGGAGTTAAGAAAAAACATTTTATTTTCATCTGTTAGTAGTGGTGTGACAGGGACAGGCAAAGCGAAGGCCTGGAGGGAGGTGACAGATGCCGTTGTCTCTGTTGTCCAAGAACCATGTCCGAGGTGAAGGGTAAATGGTTTGACATGAAACTACTCGTGGCAAAGAAAAACATAAAGCGCATCAGAAAAAAAAAAATCACATCAGCCACAGGTTATTGGGGGACACAGTCACAACTGTGAGCCCCTCCTAACCAAAAGGGCTGATTTACATTTTTGTGAAACCTGTTTTTCTGCACCACGAGTTACTTTGCAGAAAAACAGTTTCATGTCAAACCATTTACGCTTCACCTCGGACATGGTTCTTTGGACTACAGAGACAACATTAACGGCATCTGGGTCATTCCATATGAAATCACCCAAAATGGGGGGTGCTCCCAGCTTGTTGGTTTCAGAATTGCTTCATTTGGTGATATTTTGTTGCAAGCGATAAGGAAATCAAATCGCAGGTGGTTTCAAGTTGATATCTCGTTCCGTTCTCATTTTATGGGCCCCCGAAAAAGGGGGCGTGGCCCATGTTAACCCTCTGGTCACAGTTTGTGACCATTTTCAAAGGGTTATAACCGATGAACTAATAAGGATAAAAAATTTCATTCGTTCAGGATATGTTTATTTTGTCTGATAGTCTGCCACAAAGCTTTAACAATAGTTTTTAACCCTTTGTGTGCTTTGTAATTAGCCCCAAAACATTGAAATTTGGTGCCAAACTTGTCGATTTCAAATGAAATATTATGCAAGTATCCTTAGAATGTCCCCTTTGCCATTTATGTTTTTGATAGTATACCTGATGGAGTTTCAAATGAAGGTATAAACATCTTTCTATCTTCATCCAATTTGGAGAAACATTAACCCCTTTTCAGCTAATTACCAAAACGGTGCACTTTTTGACCCTCATTTTGACCATGTGAGCCTGTTTTGATTTTCAAAAAGTTGGCCTCAAATGAAAGCTTATTCAAAGAACTTCAAAATGCAACACAATCAAACTTGGAACAAATACTCCTACTTGGAAAAATAAGACGCCCTTTAAGGGCTATTTGCACATCGGCACAACTACTCTCAGTGTATGTAAATGTACAATAATGTACAGGAAATACTGAACTCCACTCATTTATTTCTACTTTCAGTTGCATGCTGTTTGATCATTTGCAGCCTGTGTCATTTTCTTGTGTTTGTTTTCCCAGAAATTTCAAGATAATTTGATAGACTAGGCAGAATTGTTACTAATGTGGATGAAACCCTTCCAACCGTACCTGCCCCTTCATACCCTTTATTTGCGAAAAGGACGATCCTGTGGAGCTTAAATATTGTACCCCTGATCGATTTGTTGCCTGCTTATATGATGGCCAGTGGTGGTTGGCCAATATCTTAGAGCAATTCCTTGAAAACGAGGATGTTAAAGTATCTTTTTTGCATTCAAATGGCCCTGCACCACAATTCTCTTGGCCACGAAGGCAGGATCTTTGTTGGCTACCACTGAAGAATATCATGTTGGTTGATGCTCCTAGCACGAGTGGCAAGGGCAGGAATTATATAATCGCCAGGAAAGAGTTGGACCGAATCTCAGTGTGGTTTGAAAAATTGGATTTAGCAAAATAGTATGCATTAACATTTGTATCATGTTTGCCATATCTGCCTTTCTTCTCTACATTTCCCTGTCCATTTATGTACATTTACCTGTACACTGAGAGTAGTTGTGCCGATGTGCAAACAGCACTAAAAAGGGGTCTTATTTTTTCAAGTAGGAGTATTTGTTCCAAGTTTGATTTCGTTGCATTTTGTAGTACTTTGTATAAGCTTTCATTTGAGGCCAACTTTTTGAAAATCAAAACAGGCCCACATGGTCAAAATGAGGGTCAAAAAGTGCACCGTTTCGGTAATTAGCTGAAAAGGGGTTAATGTTTCTCCAAATTGGATGAAGATAGAAAGATGTTTTTTCCTTCAGTTGAAACTCCATCAGGAAAACTATCAACAATGTAAATGGCAAAGGGGACATTCTAAGGATACTTGCATAATATTTCATTTGAAATCGACATGTTTGGCACCAAATTTCAATGTTTAGGGGTTAATTGCAAAGCACTCAAAGGGTTAACCATTATATTAAAAGGTTTGTTGCAGACTATTAAACAGAATAAACATATCCTGAAAGAATGAAATTTGTATCCTTATTAGTTCATCGGTTATAACCCTTTGAAAATGGTCACAAACTGTGTCCAGAGGGTTAACGTGGGCCACGCCCCCTTTTTCAGGCGCCCATTGAATGAGAACGGAACGAGATATCAACTTGAAACCACCTGCGATTTAATTTGCTCATCACAGGCAACAAAATATCACCAAATGAAGCATTTCTGAGACCATCAAACTGGGAGCTTGGGTGATTTCATATGGAATGACCCATCTGTCACCTCCCTCCAGGCCTTCGCTTTACCTGTCCCTGTCACACCACAGCTAACAGATGAAAATAAAATGCTTTTCCTTAACTCCACCCAAAATTATTTCTATCTCCGCTTTGGAATAATTCTTTTTTCTTTCTCTCTCTTTCTTTGTTTGCGCCATGACTGACAGGTCGACTGGATGCATCTACACCTCCTTATATGGTGGTCATTGGCAATTCATGGGCAGGAATTTATGCTAATAGCTGATTACCGGGAGCGCGCTGTCACTTTACGATGGATTGACATTCATGATCATACACACGTGTTTACGATCAGATCTGAGTTTCCCGTTCTGTTCATGAATCCAGAGTAGGTTTTTAGTAGCGTAGGCTTTTATGTGCAAATCAACGCACAAATTTACTAATGTTTCATGAATAAGACCCAATGTCTTTAAGTATGAGAGTGTGTCTGTCATTAGCCTCTTGAAGGTCTTCTTAAAATCTTTTTAGAGTCTTCTATTGTATGGTTGGCATTACTTGCTCCCCTGACACTGTGGAAAATGACTGAAAGAGATGAGACCAGAGCCATATATAGAGAGAGTCTGGCCAACGCGGCGTTCGAACGTCTGAGCTATCCCGCTATGCTGATTGGTACTGAGCTGGTCACGTGTTGAATGGACGCCATGTTTGCTACCATTAATCAATATTCATCCAGCGATCCCCATAGCGAAGTGCGGAATATGAGGTAATTAATTTCAATAAGTTATTCAATTATACAATTATTTGTACATATATTTAATTATTTTTTATCCTGGTTTCTAAAATAAGGATATGATGTTTACATGCATAAACGCAAAAACGGGATTCTCCAAAAACACGATCATACCCGGGATACTGAAGTCCATTTAACTAAACGCACTCAATAGAGAATACATTGCAAATGGTCATTTACCGTAAAGCCAGCGGCATTGAGATCTTCCTAGAGAGGACGTGTCATATGAAAGTTAAAGCTCGCAACAAACGTAAAATTTACTCAACTTGTTTCATAAATTTCTTGTAATTTCTTGTACACCAAGTGTGTAAGGTTCTGTTTATCACGTAACAGAGAAGCATAATTTAATAGAAGACAAATGTAATTTCCATCAGCGCCTTGATGGAAACGTTAGTTAATTCGCAGGCATTGTAGCATTGCGCTAACTCCATTACACTTGGTATTCAGTTTAGCTACATATTAATAGGGTAGGGCGGACCTACGCAACTTCCGCTTTAGTTCCCCTTGGCGACACAGTCATGTGCCTGGATACGTTGAAAACAAACCAGATAAATGGCCTGTTACAGTACAATCAGCAGTCAGTTTGACAGCATTTTCCAGTGAGTTTACGCTGAGATGCCAAGTCTTACGCCTTATGGGCCTTTCACACTGATCGCGGCAGCGGCAGCGCTGCGCTCTGAAACCCATTATTTTCAATGGCTTGCACGCGGCAAGAACGGTTTTCTCGCTGCGCCGAAGTTTCTCTCCTCTTAGTGGCATTCAAGTTCCTGTGCGGTAGTCAGCAATTATTCAATCAATGCGCACTGAAGAAATTCACTCGCGGAATTTAAGTCATTGTGCATCAAGTTAATCAGTTTCACGTGCATTACGGTGGATTTCCCCACTAATGACACGGAAATCGATTATGACTCTGGAATTCTCAGGCTTGTCTTTACTGAGGGATTGAAAGTAATGGAATTGCATAAAACATTTCAAATGGTCTTATTTCATTAAAACAATTCAAACGATCATGAAACACATGCTTTATATCCAATCCCTGAGTAAAGAGAAGCACGGGAAGTACGGAGTCATAATCGCTTTCCATCTTACTTGTGATGAGGTGCACCTTTATGCAAGTGAAACGGAAACTTCAGTGCACAAAGATTTTAATTCCGCGTGAGAATCTCATTAAACATTCAATGAATAATTGGGGACTACGGTGAATAAGCCTAAAAAATGCGTGAGACCTACGCCGAATGCGTGAGACTTGGCATCTCTGATTATACAGCCTTCCAAATGTCGTACGATTGTATAGATAGTCTTCCCAGCGAGGCGAGGACAAGGTATGGGCAGAAATTAGCCGTTGTTGGCTTGGATGACTGCCCTTACAGGCTGCCAGCAGATGCATGGACTGATGACCCTACACAGTGGCCAGATTTCCAGTTTGGGAATCTGTATATGTATTTGACCAGCACACCAGGTGTGTACAATATTGTGGCAAACTCACTGTAGATAGTTCTGTTGTGTTGTGTTTTGTCTGTTTAGAAAGCGGCAGCTCGCGATTAGCTGGCGGAGAGTAAGTGGTGCAGCCAATCACGGCCGGGGAAGGGGTTTATAAGGGGGAGGCTCCTAGCGCGGGCGTCAGTCTGATTTTGGTTATTGTTAAACAAGGAGAGCAATGTTCCAACTGCCTGAAGGAGCAGCGGCCCTTTTCAGGGCCCCTGCTACGCCGCAAATAAAGCGAAGCCCGCCCCGGGTGACGTGAGAACCACTAACTCTGCCTCCAACTGAGTCCTTCCGTAGCGAGAGCACTACATTGGTGTCAGAGAGCGGGATTGAAGACATACGCCGTGAAATTAAACGCCTGGAAGGAAAACTCAGCCGCAGTCTCTGAGTGAAGGCAGGCGTAGCGACGGGGAGTCAGAGCCAGGTAAGGGAGCCGTTCGCGCCAGACGGGAGAAGCGAGCCACGTCCTGAGCGAGCATCGCCGGTGGCGGCCGAGAGAGAGGGGACGCCGGAGCCACGGAAAGGAGTGAAGCTGCCCCGTTTCAGTGGCGCATCACCCTGGGAGCCCTATCAGGCCCAGCTGCTGCTAGCGGCCCAATACTGCGGGTGGATGGACGGCGAGGCAGCGACACACCTAGCGTTAGCTCTGGAGGGCCCGGCGCTGCAAATGCTACTCGACCTCGACCCAGCTGAACAGACTAGCCTAGCCACGCTAACCAAGGCGTTGGAACGGCGACATGGGCAGCGCCAGTCTACCCAACTCCATCGGCAGAAGCTGCTCCTCCGCCGCCGCCAAGCGGGGGAACGATGGGGAGCCGTAGCTGCTGACCTGCGCCTCCATGCCCGCCAGGGCTATCCTACCTTCGGGCCCGCGAACAAGATGAGCTAGCGCTGCATAGCTTCCTGCAAGCTCTCACCCCAGAGCAACTAAGACACCACGTCACGCTGGCCACACCCCGTTCTCTTGACGAAGCTCTCCTAGAGGCTGAACGGGTTGAAGACGTCATCACGAAAGTGACGGTGGCAAGCCCCAGAAAGCCACACCCACAAGTACACAAGCTGAGCCTGGAAGAGGGGGAGGAACAGGTCAGGTGGATCCGCTCTCCCCGCCAACAACAACGCAGCCGCCCTGACGAACGATGCTGCTACCGGTGTGATGAGAAAGGCCACATCACTTGCGACTGCACAGCGCCAGCACCAAAGCCCAGAAAGCCTCAGCTGTCAGGAAACAAGCCGGGGACGGCGCTGTGAGGAGCCTGCCGTCCCAAGAAACCATCCTCCCCAATTGTGTGCAGCCCACCGTGCCCGAACCTAGTCCGGCCCCACCCGCACTGTGAGCTGAACTCCATTCTGCCCTTCTAAGGGCAAACGAGCAAAAGACACCCCATTCTGCCCTTTTAGGGGCAGACGAGCGAAAGGCACTCCATTCTGCCCTTCTAAGGGCGGACGAGCAAGGTGCGTTACCGCGGGTAGGCCAGTTGGGTAAGGCTGGTGGGCTGTACCTCGACTGTCAGCTGGATGGCCACCCCTGCCAGGCACTGGTCGATACGGGCACCACAATCTCCCTCGTCGGGCCAGCGACGCTCCCCAACGCCACCTGGAAACTGACCACAACCAGGCTGCAATCTGTGACCGGCCAGAGAATGGGCATGCGGGGCAGAAGAACAGTGAGCGTGGCGGTCGGCGACCACCTAGCCGAACAGGAGTTCTGGCTAGCCGACATCAGTGAGGCATGCAACGTGGGGCTGGATCTGCTGACGGCATGGGGTGCTACAGTCGACATAGCCCAGGCTAAGCTCACCATCGGCCAGACCGCGTTTCCCCTGCATCATGCTGCCAAAAAGAAGCGAGCAGCAAGAAGAGCTCACCGGGCCCGCACAGCCATCACGCAGCATGACGCCACGCTCCCCCAGCCTACTGACCGGCCAGCTAACCAGCTTGCTGGCCCCGGGAGCGGCTCCGCCTCCGTCCGCCCAGCCCCCTCGCCACGACCCGCCTCACCCTCAGTCGAGATGGCAGACGCCGTTCACGAGCTGTGGCTACGTAGCTGCAGCAGACTTGCCCCTTCTCAGCGCCAGCGATTACGTTGCTTGTTGACTGATAATGCAGACCTTTTCGCTGTACGCGATGAGGAATGCACGCAGACGGACCTGGTGCAGCACACCATTGACACTGGTGATGCTGCACCTGTCCGCCTGCGCCCTCACCGGTTATCGTTGTCCAAGCGGCTGGCGGCGGAGGAGAAGGTGAGAGAGATGGCTGCAGCTGGCGTAATAGAGCCATCGGACAGCCCGTGGGCGGCGCCGGCTGTCCTCGTGCGTAATAAGAATGGAGAGTGGCGTTTCTGTGTCGATTATCGGCATCTCAATGCCATTACTCGCAAGGACGCCTACCCTCTCCCACGCATCGACGAGGCACTGGATCACATTGCGGGGTCCAGTTGGTTCAGCTCCTGGACCTCCGCAGTGGATACTGGCAAGTGAGGCTAGCCCCGAGTGCTAAAGCAAAGACTGCTTTCACCATCGGGCAGGGTCTCTGGCAGTTTTGCGTGATGCCATTCGGTTTGTGTAACGCCCAAGCGACGTTTGAACGGCTGATGGAAAGGGTGCTGTCGACTGTCCCTTGAAGTCGCTGTGTGGTGTACCTGGATGACCTCTTGGTGCACGCGAGCGACTTCGAGCACGCCCTTGCGAACTTGAACGAGGTGTTCGCGGTGATTCGACTGGCTGGGCTCCGGTTGAATCCCCGGAAGTGCCAGCTTCTCCGGAGGGAGACTGCCTTCCTCGGACACCTCGTGAGTGAGCGAGGGGTAGCCACCGACCCAGCTAAGGTAGCTGCAGTGTGGGAGTGGCCGACACCGGCGGACGTGGGCGAGTTGCGCAGCTTCCTGGGGCTGGCCAGCAACTACCGGCGCTACGTACGGGACTTCCCCTCCATAGCCAGTCCCCTCCATCGCCTCACTGACAAGCACCAGCCCTACAACTGGAATGACGAGTGCAAGGCAGCATTCAACCAACTCAAGGCAGCCCTCACTCAAGCCCCGGTGCTGGCGTACCCTGACGTCCATCGGCCATTCATCGTGGACACTGATGCTAGCAACACAGGTGTGGGGGCGGTGCTATCGCAAGCTGACGACAGCGGGGAGAGGGTGATTGCGTACAACAGCCGTGCCCTGAGCTGGACCGAAAGAAACTACTGTGTCACACGCCGCGAGCTGCTGGCCGTCATCCTAGCCCTTATCTCCAGGGTGCCTCCTTCCACCTCCGCACTGATCACGCCTACCTCACGTGGCTCCTCCACTTCAAGAACCCGGAAGGGCAAGTAGCACGCTGGCTAGAAACGCTACAAGAATATAACTTTACCATTGAACACCAAGCAGGCCGCCTTCATGGAAATGCCGATGCTCTCTCACGGCGCCCATGCGCAGAAAAGAACTGTAAGTCTTGCTGGCGTATGGAAGAATGCGACCGACCAGAACCACCAGCGGCTGTGGTGTGTGTGCTGGGAGAGGCGGAGGGCTGGCTGCCCTGGGAGGACCAACAGCTGAGAGAGGCGCAGGAGGCAGATGACGTGCTGCGGAAGGTGAGGGGCTGGCTGGAGGCTGGCACATTCCCGACGTGGCCGGAGATCTCGGCTGGGGGGCTGGAGCCCAAGGCCTACTGGGGACAGCGTGGGAACCTGGAGCTGCGAGACGGGCTGGCGTACCAACGGTGGCAGGCTCCTGGCCGAGGGAACGACCTCTTGTGGCTGCTGGTGCCCCGTACTCTCGGCCCACAGGTCCTGGGGCTGGTGCACGGCTCTGTGGGGGCAGGCCACTTCGGAGTCAACAAGACCCTACAGCGCCTCCGGCAGTGCTTCTACTGGCCGAATTGCCGCCGAGATGCAGAACTCCACGTCCAGTGCTGCGACACTTGCACGGCACACAAAGGGCCTGATGAGACCTCTCATGCCCCGCTGCAGCACAATGTCGTGGGTGCCCCCATGGAGCCGGTCGGCGTTGACATCCTCGGGCCGTTCCCCACCACCGAGGCCGGCAACTGGTACGTCTTGGTCGCCATGGACTACTTCACCAAGTGGCCAGAAGCGTATGCCATCCCTGATCAGAGTACAGAGACGGTGGCCAGCCGCTTGGTGGAGGAGATGTTCGCCCGGTTCGGGGTGCCGGGGGAGCTCCACAGCGACCAGGGGCGCAACTTCGAGGCTAAGTTAATGGCTGCAGTCTGCCAGCACTTGGGCGTCGCGAAGACCCGCACCACGCCTCTCCACCCACAGAGCAATGGGCTAGTGGAGAGATTTAATCACACCCTCACTACTCAGGTAGCAACTCTGCCCAGTCAGCAGCAGCGGGACTGGGTCCGTCACCTACCCCAGGTGCTGTGGGCGTATCGATCGGCTGTTCAGGAATCCAGCCTCTGCACTTCTGCTGCCTTGATGCTTGGGCGTGAGCTCCGGACCCCCATTGACCTGGTGTTCGGGCCCCTGCCCACAGATGAGGAGCCCAAACTTGGTGAGGCTAACTACTACCGCCAGCTCCTCGAGGGCCTGCAGGTGGCACATGATTTTGCGCGGCGGGCCCAGGAGACTGCGGGCCTCCGGCAGAAGCGAAATCACGACAACCGGTGTCGGGGGCGAGCCTTCACCCCTGGTAACAGAGTGTGGGTCTACTGCCTAACTCGCAAGAAGGGGCTGTCCCCCAAGCTGCAGCAACACTGGCGCAGCCCCGGCGAAGTGCTGCAGCGGTTGAGCGAGGTGACTTACAAGGTGCGTATGCCCGATGCCGGACGGGTGGTTGTCCTGCATCAGAATAGACTGGCTCCCTACCGGGCCCGGGCTGCCAACCCTGTGTCTGATGCTGCCGCTGGCCCCACAGCTAACCTGCCCACCAGCGTGCTTGCCAGCCCAGCGGCCCCTACTCCACCAGCTCCCACGGTCCGGCCCCGGCTCACCAGCAGGTCCGTTCGCCAGCGCCAAGCGCCCAGCAGCCTTTGGGACTTTGTGGTTGACCATGCCAGTTTAAGGGGTCGTCAGGAGACAAGTGACCCCTTAGGTGGGGGCAATGTGGCGAACTCACTGTAGATAGTTCTGTTGTGTTGTGTTTTGTCTGTTTAGAAAGCAGCAGCTCGCGATTGGCTGGCCGAGAGTAAGTGGTGCAGCCAATTATGGCCGGGTAAGGGGTTTATAAGGGGGAGGCTCCTAGCGCGGGCGTCAGTCTGATTTTAGTTATTGTTAAACAAGGAGAGCAATGTTCCACCTGCCTGAAGGAGCAACGGCCCTTTTCAGGGCCCCTGCTACGCCGCAAATAAAGCGAAGCCCGCCCCGGGTGATGCGAGAACCGCTAACTCTGCCTCCGACTGAGTCCTTCCGTAGCGAGAACGCTACAATATTATCAACTCATTTCTCTTGTTTACCTGAATACATTTCGGCATTTTGGAGCGACGAAATAGCGTAAAAACGGCGTTGAACAGTGCAGTGCAGCATGGCAATTAACCTGTCAAACTGGTTTGTTTTCAACGGCTGGCTAGTTGCTGGGGCCTCCAGTGCCCGTATGTAGCGTCACTTCCGGTAATCTCGCCCTCGCCTATAGCGTGACGAAACGCGGAGCGGTTTTTTTATCAAGTACAACATCAGCTAAGGTGACGACTGTATCACCGAAATTGCCAGACTATCAGCCACCATAAAACCGCTTTCACACTGGACGCGAAACGAACTTTTCGCTAGACACATTCAAAGTCAATGCGAAGACGCAAATACACGCGACCTTTCGTCAATTGGCTTTCGAATGGGAGCGCTCGGGCACTGCTATGATCACATCAAAATTGCTATTTTTGAACCACCAAGACTCGACACAACAAGAAACTTTGCTCATAGTATCGCCAGGCTCTCTACACATGAACTTGAGCATTGTGAACATTGTTTGTGTTCAAGGAGTTTAATTTAAATACCGCTTTTAACACTGGACTCACCTAAGGCAACAACCCGGAAGACAACGCGAGGTAGGTCCCGTGCTAACAAAAACGTCTTTTAAGCAAACTCTTTGTATACGAACAATGTTCTCAATGGTCGAGTTCATGTGTAGGGACCCTGATAATACTACAAGCAAAGTGTCATGTTATGTCGAGTCTTCTTAGTATTTTAAAACTAGCGATTTTGATGCGACATTTAGAATAGTATCCGGCCCATAGGGTTAAGCCGTAGAATCACCTGCCATTGGTAGCAAACGTGGCGCCCATGATTCGAGTTGGCCAGACTCTCTATATACGACTCTGGATGAGACAGGTTGGAGGCACCACTTAGGACAGAGAGAGTAAACACTTGTCATGAAAATTGGCTGTCTCATCTCCAATAGCCTACAGAAAGGAAGGGTATCTGAAGCCTTCACTATATTTAATAACACTTAAACATTGGTGATTGCTTGGCAATTAGGCTTCAGAACACTAAGGAAATCTCTTTTCCCCATTTAATGAGCTACACTGGCATCAGGCTCTGTTTTACAATCACAGTGAGAGTGGTAGCAGTGTTATGGGAAGCTTGGCAGCAGTATGGTCAATAAATACAAAAACAGAAGCACATGCAAATATCTTAGATAATCATGTTTGTCCTGCTTACTGCAAACTTCCAGGTTAAAAGATATTGTATAATACAGTACATCCCAGCAAATGTTCGTATAAAATCTGTTTAGATCATGGCATGTATTTGTCTCCAGTAGGATAATTATGATCAAATTATGTGGCTAAGATTTAACAATGTTCATAGCGGTAGTCAGTGCTTGAAACCATGGAAACATCATGGTTTTCTGGAGATCTGCCTCGTACTTGGAAAAACAGATGTCAGACAATATGACACAATATCGCATTCACATACACCCACTTACTCTTGCAGTTTGTACAGTACATCTCACTTCCATTACTCTCACAGTTTGTACTGTACATACAGAGATATATCATGATGTTTTGGAGGCCAGAAGTAAATATAATGTGGTACTTATTTAAGGAAAAAAAAACTTGTGCAATGACATAAGAAATATGATCAACAGCTTC
This sequence comes from Gymnothorax javanicus, assembly GCA_029692085.1. Classification (NCBI taxonomy): domain Eukaryota; kingdom Metazoa; phylum Chordata; class Actinopteri; order Anguilliformes; family Muraenidae; genus Gymnothorax; species Gymnothorax javanicus. Next base: position 153,620,650 of record CM056193.1, on the reverse strand, counting down.
AGAGATTATAACATTTCAGCAGAAGAGTAAATACTATCAAGGTAGTATCATCTTATATGATGAATCTTTCATCTTTCAATCAAAATCATGGGATAAGCATATACAGTGGGGCAAAAAAGTATTTAGTCAGCCACTGATTTTGCAAGTTCTCCTACTTAGAAAGATGAGAGAGGTCTGTAATTTTCATCAGAGGTACACTTTAACTATGAGAGACAAAATGAGAAAAAAAATCCAGGAAATCACATTGTAGGATTTTTAAAGAATTTATTTGTAAATGATGCCACCGACCCAGATGGTGGAAAATAAGTATTTGGTCACCCACAAACAAGCAAGATTTCTGGCTCTCACAGACCTGTAACTTCTTCTTTAAGAAGCTCTTCTGTCCTCCACTCGTTGCCTGTATTAATGGCACCTGTTTGAACTCGTTATCTGTATAAAAGACACCTGGCCACAGCCTCAAACAGTCAGACTCCAAACTCAACCATGGCCAAGACCAAAGAGCTGCCGAAGGACACCAGGAAGAAAATTGTAGACCTGCACCAGGCTGGGAAGAGTGAATCTACAATAGGCAAGCAGGTTGGTGTGAATAAATCAACTGTGGGAGCAATTGTAAGAAAATGGAAGACATACAAGACCATTGATAATCTCCCTCGATCTGGGGCCCCACGCAAGATCTCATCCCGTGGGGTCAAAATGATCATGAGAACGGTGAGCAAAAATCCCAGAACTACACGGAGGGACCTGATGAATGACCTGCAGAGAGCTGGGACCAAAGTAACAAAGGCTACCATCAGTAACACACTACGCCGAGAGGGACTCAAATCCTGCAGTGCCAGGCGTGTCCCCCTGCTTAAGCCAGTACATGTCCAGGCCCGTCTGAAGTTTGCCAGAGAGCATATAGATGATCCAGAAGAGGATTGGGAGAATATCATGTGGTCAGATGAAACCAAAATAGAACTTTTTGGTAAAAACTCAACTCGTCGTGTTTGGAGGAAGAAGAATGCTGAGTTGCATCCCAAGAACACCATACCTACTGTGAAGCATGGGGGTGGAAACATCATGCTTTGGGGCTGTTTTTCTGCAAAGGGGACACGACGACTGATCCCTGTTAAGGGAAGAATGAACGGGGCCATGTACGTGAGATTTTAAGCCAAAACCTCCTTCCATCAGTGAGAGCATTGAAGATGGAACGTGGCTGGGTCTTCCAGCATGACAATGATCCCAAACACACCGCTTGGGCAACGAAGGAGTGGCTCCGTAAAAAGCATTTCAAGGTCCTGGAGTGGCCTAGCCAGTCTCCAGACCTCAACCCCATAGAAAATTTGTGGAGGGAGTTGAAAGTCCGTGTTGCCCAGCGACAGCCCCAAAACATCACTGCTCTAGAGGAGATCTGCATGGAGGAATGGGCCAAAATACCAGCTACAGAGTGTGCAAACCTGGTGAGGACTTACAGGAAACGTTTGACCTCTGTCATTGTCAACAAAGGTTATGTTACAAAGTATTGAGTTGAACTTTTGTTATTGACCAAATACTTATTTTCCACCATAATTTACAAATAAATTCTTTAAAAATCCTACAATGTGATTTCCTGGATTTTTTTTTCATTTTGTCTCTCATAGTTGAAGTGTACCTCTGATGAAAATTACAGACCTCTCTCATCTTTCTAAGTAGGAGAACTTGCAAAATCAGAGGCTGACTAAATACTTTTTTTTGCCCTACTGTATCTGCCCAGCTGTATTCAAAACACAGGATGAAAGAGTTGTTTTCCATTAATGTTGCTGTATTCAGAGCAAAATCAGGCTTTGGGAGTAAGCAGCAAAGGTTAGAATCATAACGTAAAGCCATCTCCATAGTATTGCTCTGTTCTCAAAATACATTGAAATTGTTATGAACTAGTTCTGTTTGATATCATAGTTTTAGATTAATTTTTACACGATTGCTGAGCCCAGATTCATTAGCCATTACTCCAGTGAACTAACTTCACACAGTGTCATACATATGAAGGCTATTATGGGGTGCCAATTGTAAAATGGTGCACACTGAAAATAACAGCAAGATTTTGCCACATTTAGCTCAAAAAAAAAAGATTAAAAAACAGATGTGAATTTTGTGAGGCACTTTTCATAAGATTTACAGCAATATTTGTGAACTTTGTCATATTTAATGTTCTTCTGAAAAATATTTAAAATGTAATGTTAACATTGAATCTAAATGTTAAATGCTAACTCTAAATCGTAAATGTTAAATGCTAAATCTAAATGTTAAATATTACATCTAATTGTTAAATGTTGAATCTAAATGTTAGATGTAAAATCTAAATGTTAAATATTAATTCTAAATGTTAAATGCTAAATCTTAATGTTAAATGTTATATCTAAACGTTAGATGTTAAATCCAAATGTCAGATGCTAAATCTAAATGTTAAATCTAAATGATAACGTTAAATTTAAAACTTAAATACTAAATCGAAATGTTGAAAGCTAAATGTAAGTGCTTAATATTAAATCTAAATAAGAAATGTTAGATGTAAATGCTAAATACTAATTCTAAATGTAAAATGCTAAATCCAAATGTTAAATATTACATCTAAATGTTGGAACATATGCTACTTGGCCACACCCCTGATGCATGTCAGCGACACTAGCAGAACTGGTAGCCTCAGCATGGCTGCTTGTTTCAACGAAGTAATGATGTTACAAGTCATTATGAGTGGAGGTGCAGGCCTAGATTTTGTTAATTATTTTAAGATTATTTTGCGGTGAGAAATTTTATGCACTGGTTTCAAGCTAGCCTAGGCCCAGACACCAGGATCGAGTGTTGTATTGGGGCTGTGGGATGGAGCGAATGCGGCTGTGGGTGCTTGCTATCTCCACATAGGTTGAATTGACTGCACTTGTGAACAGTCCCCGTTGCACCGAATAAAACAATACTAAGTAGTTTGTTAAATGTTTATATTTACATATGCATTTAGCTAGATGTGTTTTCATATTTTACCAATAGCTTAACTGCTATCTCATACATGTATCCCTTTGGTAACCGTGTGCTAGGTAAATAATGAAGTTAGCTTCTGCTTTCTTGGATTATTTCATAGTGCAGCCCTCAAAAATCGGCGCGAACGATCATTCAGTTCGTGCAGAGGTTACGTAAATTCAAAAACGGGTGAACATTTTCCCGTTCGCGCAAAACGACATAGCAAAAAAAAAAAAAAAAAAATCTTTGATTTCTCTTGACCGGCAATCAAAACAAAACATGTTCAGCTCGATTTTTTCCCTCCTCTTCCATAAAACCCAGGAGAGCTCAGAAAGGGAGGCAATACACCCCATTGATACGGCCCTGCTCGTTACATCGGCGAACATGTATATGGCTACAACATTACAGCCAACGGGGAATTAGGGGGGCACAGCACAGGAATAAGGTTTTTTGCCACACCGTCAATTCTGAGGTAACTTTTAACTCTGGCTGTTAACTTGCTTGAAGAGGATCCTCAACAATCCCACAAAGAAACCAATGCAAGTAAAATAATAATAATATTATTATAACTACACTAGAACTCGTCTAAACCGTCCTTGTATAAAATGGAAACTCGCTCATATTGGACAACAGCTCTAGTCCCGATTTTTCAGCAATGTTTTCCCATTAAATAAACATCGAATATACCGGATTTTATTTCACAGATTTTTGCTTACATCGGACAAAATGTCCAGTCCCGTCACAATGCATTTCCATTGAAAAGCACTCGCGTATTCCAGACAAGCTGTTTTGCACCATGCACATACGCAGTTGCAACAGAGCAACGTAATGAAGTTCGGCTTTCTTACGTCGTTATAAACTGACTGAATTTAACAGTTAAATTAAAGAATTGTCTCCTTATTATTTTAACTGTAGCCTAAGTGGAGTCCTGCAAGCAATTTACCGTGGTTTACACTTAATATGGACAGAACTCTGTTGTAAATTTATTGTAAAATTACAGCTAAAATAACTGGCAAAAATGTGCAAACAACGGTGTGTTTGCGGAAACTGAAACTGGCGCGGTTTCGTTTCATTTACACACTAGTTTTTTTTTTTTTGTCTTCGTCATTGATCCCAGTTGGAGCAACACGCGGTAGCCTATCATCCTGTTATCCATTGTGTCAGGGCAAAGACAGACTAAACGAAGATAAGTAGGTATGTGCACTCAGAATGAAGTTGTTCCGATCTTTATGCACAAAGCAAACGTATAAATTCAATTCATACATGTATACAACGGATATAATCTGTTATGCACATATAGCGGATATAATCTGTTTTATGCGTACAACGGATTTTGTCCGTTTTATGCATACAGCGGATTTCGCTTATAACGGACAAAATCAGCTGGTCCAATTGAATCCGTTACACGCGAGTTTTACTGTAGACTATGTGTACATAATTATGTTTTATAAAGACGTAGGTCATTGTTTGTTGTGCTGGAGAGGTTAGCGGTGTAATGATAAGCGAACGATTTATTTATTTATTTATTTATTTTTATGGGACGACACTCCCTATAGGCCTCGCTAAATCTCTTCAGTTCGTAACAAAGTGACTGACAGGCTAGTTTGGAAATTACTGAAGGTAACAGCCTTCCTATCTATTGGAACGTTAAGCCTGATCATAAACAAAGTGTAATTCTGTGTTTATTGTCGTGGTTCGCTAGCTAGCAGACACTCGGGAATCTATCTAGTTAGCTCGCTGTGGCACACTCTGACCACTTCAATCGTGAATGTCAGTGAATGAGTTGACGTTAGAATTAATACTGTCGATTTAGCTGTGACTAGGCCTACTCTTTTATTAATAGGGTAAACTGTTCTTGAATGTAAGGTTAAAATGTAGGCCTATTTTAGGCCTACAACATTAACGATGTTGGTATTCCACCAGCTACCTTGTTGATGAACATTTTTCCAAATAAAAAGATCTCAAGTCATATCCTGATAGTACTAATAAACACTAATGCGATTCTCAGATGAGTCTCATAAACTGGTTAAAGAGAGAGGCGGACCATGACCACGGAGGCGCTAAGGTTAGTGAAGGAAATTAGGGCAGGCAACGTCAAATTGGCTTCAATAAATTTCTGTGTTAAGCCACCTCATTTTGCGAGTATCTATTGTTACAAAGAAAAGCTTAATATCAATACAAAAATGGTACTTTGTGACTAGTTCAAGTTCAGCTATGGTCATGCTTTATAATCAGTATCTAGTGTCAGCAGATAACTTGAATCTGTTGATTGTTTGGTAAATTGTAATTTGCCCAGAAAACTCACCAGAAGTCCCCATTTAAAGTGCAATTTTTCAAAATTTTCTTTCGGGGGAGAATGTCCCCGGACCCCCCTACTGTTGCTAGGTTACCCACACATAGCACCGCTGCTACAAAAAATTCTAGGGGAAACACTGGTGAACGTCAAAACTTTTCGAAAATGGTGGTTTAAAGATGACTTTTCTATCGATTTGAACGATGAAGGAGACATTTCGTGCCTGCGAAACCCGTTTTGCGAAACCTGTTTTGGCGTAACCCGTTTGCATAACCTATGGGTTACGCAAAAAAGAGTGCTTAACCGAACTATGGGTTATGCAAGGTAAATTCCACGTAACCCGTTTTCTGGTTAAGAAGATTTTTAAAATTTTGAGGGCTGTAGTGTATTTAGATTTGAACTCAAAGGTAACTTGGGCTTAATGTCTATGATGCCAGGGAATACGTTTAGCTATGTACATGTTCGCGTGTGCAATGTTAGACGAATGATGGCTGTAAAATTTGAGTTTGAGTCTAGCCGAGGCAAGCATTTTGCTAGTGAATGCGGTTAATTTAGCCTGGGTGTTCCTAGTTTTTCTCATAATGTGCTCAGATTTGTGGTCAAAGATAACCTTTGCTTTACTTCTATGATACTTGGGCATGTGCGCGTAAACATGTTTTCATGTACAGATGAACAGTGGCCTTATAATTTGAGTTCGCTCCAGACTGACTCAAGTCAATACTGCAAGCTTTGGATCCGGCTGTCCCAAACAAAGCGAGGTTTAATTGGGCCTGTCTGAAGTGAACAGAAATTATAAGCCCATCATCCATCTGTATAAAAAAAAAGTATATATGTGCACATGTCCAAGTATCACGGAAGTGCTCACGTTTGACTCCAACGCCAAAGCTGACTACATTTTATGTGTGGCGAAATCTTGCTGTCAATTTCGGCATAAGCCACTTAACAATTGGCGCCTCAGAAGTAAAGACGAGGAGAACATAATTTCAAGGTTTGGTTTTGGTTTGGTCACAAATACAGTGAGAAACAGCATCATATCTGTTCTGATCCACACCACAGTCCAGGGGTGGCAGGAACCTTCATAAAACTGTTTGTATTTAACAGCCATTAAACAATATTAAGAAGAAGAGGATCCCGCGCTATTCACGTTCTTCCTCATGTGGTCAGGAGTGACTGAAAGCTCTCCTCCACCTCTTGCCAGTGAAAATGTCCTGCGATTTGGCTGAAAACATTGAAAGGGCCATTTTGATTGTGATTCGGAGTTTTAGCAACAAATCTTCAGTGACTGCATCTACCACAGAACCACCACAGCACTCGGTAAGTTGGTTTTGGGCAATTCCACGCATTATGGAGGGACAAAGTGACAGGTTTTTGGGAACAAAAAGCATTCCTGAAACAAAATAAATTGGGCTTTCCAGACAACTATTTTATTTACTAAGGAATTTAGGTGAATAAGGCGTAGTCCTGTCACAAAACCAAACTTTTTTCTTCATTTTTGTGGCTTTGGCTGAGGTCAGAAGTCAACGTTAGCGGACGGAAAAGGAAAGTTCAGTAAATTGGACATCCAGGGACACTTTTCAAAACGTCTGCTCTGCCTTTAAAGTTATAATGACATCTTTTCTGTGGGTGATAACACTCACATTGGACATTCTAAAAATGTAGCAGAAAGTAGTTTTTGACTTTGGCTTTTTTGCTGTTCACACTAAATTAGCGTTATGGAGGGACAAAAATTTAATTATGGTGGGACAAATGACATTGAAAAGCTATCTATGCAAGATTAAAGTTAAAATAACCTTGGATACTCTTGATCAAGTATTAACTTTATTAAAAGCAAGTGTCCCACTGGTCTTTGAACCATTAGGATTGTCTGGAGTTAAATTACAGCCAAAACCCAATATATACTGATGGACTTTAAAAACTTATAAGTCTGACTAGACAGAAATAGTATAGTTGGGTTAGGGGAACTTTAATTAGATGAGTACATAATGGATATGCAGTTGTCTTTGAGTAAGGAGACACAACATTGCGTGAGGTCATGACCTTGTTTGTGTCTGTGGAGCAGGATTTGAGAGTTGGTGATGTAACCAGGTCCGGCTTCACTGATCACAATTGCAATGCTGTCAAATGCCTTAAAACAATCCTTGAGGTCATTAAGGCCAGAACCCGAGAGCAGTTGTTCAAAGACACTACGTGCGCCATGCCTCGCCTTTCCAGACCCCAACGTGTTCAAGCCTTTGGGCTGTGGATGGCTGGAACATCCCAAAATCGCATCGCCCAGCGATTTGGGGTAAGCCAACCCACAATCTCTAACCTTGTGGTTCGTTACCAGGAGACTGGAAGCACCAATGATCTACCCTGACCTGGTCAGCCAAAGGTCATGACCCCAGCCCAGGACAATCAGATCCGCCTCGTCCACCTGAGAGATTGGTTTCGAACCTGCACCAGGACGGCTCAGGAGACCCTAGGAATCCACAGGCCAAGGATCAGTAGAAGAACAGTGAGTCGCCGACTTGCAGACCGAGGGATCAGAGCCCACAGGGCATGTGTTGGAATGCAGCTTGATGCACGGCGCAGGGCTACCAGGCTTCGCTGGGCTGAAGAATATGGTCAGAGATGAGCCCCCAACCGATTCTGGAGGAATGTTGTCTTCAGTGATGAGTCCAGATTTTGTCTGTACCGACATGATGGAAGACAGAGGGTCTACAGACAACGTGGTGAGAGATACTCGGCCCCCTGCATTGCTGAGACAGATTGCTTTGGAGGAGGCTCGGTGATGGTCTGGGGTGCCGCTCGGTGATGGTCTGGGGTGCCATTCGGTGCAGCTGGAGGTCTGACCTGGTCATAATCAATGGAACTCTTAATGCAGCCCACTACTGTGACCTTGTTATCAGACCACACGTTGTGCCTTACATCACAGACCACTCTGAGATCACATTCTTGCAAGACAACGCACGACCTCACTCAGCACATGTGACCAAACAGCTCCTGGCCCAGAATGGTGTGCGAGTCATGGAATGGCCACCTTTCAGCCCTGACATGAAGTGCATCGAGCATGTGTGGGACCTGTTGGATCGGCGAGTTCGGCAATGCACTCCAGTGCCCAGGACGAGGGCGGAGCTCCAAGAAGCCCTTCTCCGGGAGTGGCAGGCCATTCCCCAGCAACAGCTCAACAGAATGGTGCTGTCCATGTCAAGACAAGTGATGGCTTTGTTGCAGGCACGTGGCGGTTGCACTCGGCACTGAGATTGGAGTTGATCTTTGTTGTTGATTTTGTTGTTAAACTTGTCATTGTTGATTCTTTTGTCGTTCTTTTTTTTGTTGATGTTATCTGACATTTTGTCGAAGTTGTTGTTATGGGTAAAGTCAATAAATGGTTACAAATTTGAGTCCGAGTTTGGCTACAATTCAATTTTAAGTTTTTAAAGTCCATCAGTGTACAAACAGAACGTTTTACAAATGTGCTACGATTCACTAACAAACACGATGTGATTTGCAAATATAAACTGATTCATGTGCAAAAGAAATTGTGGTTTGCAAATACAAGACACCATTAACAAACAAATATATTCTGTTTTACAAATACAAAACGTACCTATCACAAATACATGGCGTTTCAATTCATACAAGAAATTTTTTCCTACTAGTACAAAAAAAATTACGTGACTTTTGTCACGTTTCTATCGGTGGTATGGTGGTGTCGATTAATTAACAAATGTCCGAAGGATTTGCGACGTGTCCTGGCTAAGTTATTTGCCCTCCTCAACAGCAGGTGGCACTATGAGTCCATTTCCTAGATCCATAAATGGCACAACACCAGAGACTGTCTTGAATGTATGGGTTAATATTCCACCAGCCACAGTACCATAGACTATA